>PUFA01000009.1:6536666-7765833 GCA_003508835.1 Eonycteris spelaea | reverse complement strand
AAACTGGCTTTGCCAGGAACAGTGGAGGCAGGTTATAGGCTCAGAGTGAAGGTCGGTGCAAATGAGGGCACCTCTGTGGTCTGGAATCCTTTCCCCTTTCCCCAAATGCCTAGGCTCCCTGTACAAGCAGAACAGCAGTAGAGGCGAGCAGAGAGATTATGGGCTGGGGGCGGGTGGGAGGAGCTCCAGGGGAAACACACAAGTGAAAAAAGGGGTCAGAGCCTTTGCCCTTGCACCTCCCTCGGCCTAGACGGCTCTTCCCCAGATTCCCAAGTGGTCCTCCCTCCCTCCCTTTAGGTCTCCGCCCCAAGGTCGTCTCCTCAGAGAGTCCTTCACTTGCCAAACGCATCTCCTGCCATTCCCTTCACTCCCTATCCTCTTACCCTGCTATGGGTTTCTTCTTGTCACCGCCAGATTTATATTTATGAATTGTGGTTTTGTTCATCGCTGCATCCCCAGCACTGAGAACGGTGCTTGGCACATAGTAGGTACTCAGAAAATATTTGCTGAATGGATGACTGAGTTGAAAGAAGGTGGCGGGGCTGGGCTGGACAGGTGCACCCCAGGCCTGAGCATCCTGGCATACAAGCCTGCAGAGAAGTGGGAATCAGGCTGCTGAAGCAGATGGGTCAGCTTGAGAGAGAGACGGAATCCCAGCGGAGGAAAGGACAGGGGCCTCAGTGTGCTAACAGAACAGTCACGTTTAACCTTTGACCTCGCCATGCCGCGCAGCAGCCTTGTCATCTGGTTGCCTGGGCCACAGAGCCCGGGAGGCATGAGCCACACAGGCACTGCAGCGATGCTCGTGAGGCACCTGGGAACCACACCACCGCTCGCAGGCCTGGGCCTTGAGCAACAATAGCTGCAGCGCCTTTGGATGGTGTTTAATTACGAGATATTTGATACGTACAAAAACATATATATAATCAAGAGTCGCCTGTGTAATAAAATAAAATGAACACCAGAGAACTGACTGACCATTCCAGAGTTAACCACCAGCTTGATTTCTGTGTTTAGGATTCCCTTGCTTTTTCTTGAAAGTAGTTTTATCGCCAGACCACTTTCTGCCACCCCTTATAATATAATGTAATGTGGAACCCTATACATGATGTTTGCTTGCACGCTTCCTAAAGGTGGCATCACGTTCTGTAACTGCTTTGTTGCTCACTATGTTCCTGGATTTCTCCTTGCTGCTTGTAGCAGTGGTTCCTTCCCTTTCTCTGATGTGTAACACTCCCTGCTGTGACTCTACCACGCTTGAATTATCCATCCTCAGGTTTATATCTCCAGTGCCATGTTTGCTTTTATGAACAAGGCCGCTGCCTGTAAAAGCTGCATAGTGCTATTGTTCTGAGCAGGCCTTCTGAGGATGATTCGTGAGGCTCCGTGTCCCTCCTCCCCTGTAAGTACCCTGGGGTCCCCTGACTTTTTTCCCAAGGGCCACCTGCTGCTGCTGCAGCCATGGTTCCCACTGTAGAGACAAACTAGTGGGAACCTTGCTGAGCAATTCTGCTGCTGGCACTGAAGACGGTGTTTCTAATTTACCATCTGTTGCCATTTGAGAGAGATAGCCAAATGTAGGAGGCTGGCTGGCTGTTCAAGGAGAACCTGGGTGTGGCGTGAGCCACGTCTAGAAACTATGTTCCTTGGGTGGCCTTCAGTTTTGCAAATCCAGAAACACGTGGGTGATCCAGGGTGCTTCCCCCCACGCCCACTGATGAAGCCCATCAGAAAGCATCGTTTACCCTCCATGCGTTTCACATGTGATGAAAGCCATTCCCCCCATATCCCAAGAAGGTCATCATCCAGGCCTGGAAAAGCTCTGTGGGCTATCTTGGTCCCATCCCTGAGGCCACCTCTCCAGGGCTGACAATATCCACATGTCTGAGATCTGTGTCCCTGCCCCGGATGAGGCTGGACCAGCTCTGTGAATTTTCATCTCCATCTCCATACATGCTGACCTTGCATAGGCTTTGGACACAACAATCAAGTTGTTTTTTGGTTTCAGCCTGTGTGAAAGGAATCCCTTATCTTCATGAGTGCTGTTTGCATACTCAGAGTTCTGGGGACACTTTCCCATTGCCTTTTATACTACCTGTCCTTTCTCTGGAAAGGCAAGAAGTGACTTATGATAAAATATCTACTTAAATGTGTAAATAAACAATGAAGATCAGAAAGTACGTGGATATGGGGCGATGTTGTATCTGGCACAAGAAAGTGTGCCATTCCTAAGTGTGACTAGATGGTGTCCAGCTTCCTAGCAGGCCAGGCACAGAAGAAAATACATGCGATGGTTTGATTTGAATAATGCAGTGGATTCACACGTCTGGAGTTTTAAATGGAACCAGATAAGCACAAAAGATCTGGTCGTCGTATTAGCAAACAGTTGTGTTCATTTCAAGCATTTTACTAATAAAAAAATAAGCTAATTCTTATTCTGTGTGAAGGAGCCGCATACACACAGAATCCACTCGTGTGGTATTGCAAGTGATTTCCCTACACAAGGCCACTAGCATGCAAGATTATCACAGGTCAATTTGACAAACATTTATTGCGCAACTGCTGTGTGCCAAACAAGTTAGGCCCTGGAGATACAAAATTGCGTAAAGTGTGAGCCCATCCCTCAAGGAACTCATAGTCTAGTTGGAGAAAAGGGCAAAGAAGTGGAAACCACTCTGCAGCTGGATTCAGATGAGCACCAGAGAGTAGGTGGGGGGGGGGGGAGACCCTCAGCCCACCTGGAGGTACTCCAGGAAGTCTTTCTGGAGGAGGTAACCCCTGAGCCAGGCCTTGAAAAAGATTTCAGGTCTAGTCTGTTCATAAACTCCCACCATGTAACAGAGCGGTCTTGAGTTTTCAAAAACTCTGGACTCAAAATAGGGTCACAGTGTTCACACATCCAGCCCAGACCACACCACTGTCAGATGAGAAAACCACTAAGCTTAATCTCCTTTCCTATAGCAAAGCACCTACTAGCCAGAGGGGTTAGGAATGAGGGCTCATCTGACTCCCTGGCCAGCTAGAGAAGCAAACACAGGCTTCTGATTGTTTTCTTACCTCCCAATCAGATGTACGCCACCTGACAGCCATGCCGATCACATGGACCTTTCCCTGGGGACCCATGGACATTCCAGTCCTCAGGCATTTGGGGGTCATCACTGGAGGAGAAGAGACGAAGTTCTGGGTTCGGTTCTGCTCCTACTCATCACCACCTAGCTGATGTCCAGGCCCCTGCAATTTCGTTTGTAAAATGAAAGCACTGCTCTTAGGAGGCTGCTGGGCTCCCATCCCTGATTCACACCTGTCAAAGCGAGACTTGGGCAGCTGCTAGAAGGTGAGGAAGCCTCGGCTCTTGCTTTTTGGTATGTGGGTTCTCCCGCAAGCCCAGGCTCCTGGATTGCAGCCGCCTTCACTCTCAGGCAGCCCAGACTGGATGTGGGAAAAGGTATACCACACTGCACTTGGAGTTAGGTAGCAAACCTGGATCCGATTTTCATCTCTGTAACTACCCTGCTGTGTGACTTTGCGAAAGTCATCTCCTTTCTGAGCCTCAGGTAATTAATTCCCACGTTAATTAATCGTATGGGGGGGTGATCACTAGTATTCTACAGGCGGGTCGGAATTTCATCCGCTGAGAAGCAAGACAAAACTCGTTAAAACATAGGATGAGCATAACTGGGAAATAACTGTGATGTGGCAGGTACTTAGGAAGGGAACGGGGAAGATGAAGGCAGCAGCTAACCTGCAGTAACACCCAGTCAAGGTCAGCGCAGGAAACCAGTACTTTGGTATGTTGAAAAGAATACACAAGTCGTCTTTATCAAGGAACAGAAACTCCTTCTGAGGGACCCGGCCAGGCTTGCAGACCGTTAGGAACCCACCGCGCAGCTTTCGCGATCTGTAATGATAGAGACAGGCTCGGCGCTGGCGGCAGCCAATGAGAGCAGCTCCTGGTGAGGTCATGGGTTCCGCGGCGTTTCATTGGCCAAGCCTCACAAGGCTCTGGCGCAGGCAGCGGCGCTGGGCGGTGGGCCAGGCCCCCAGCTAAAGCTGAAAAGGCGACCCACCCCCCCCCCACAAACTTTCTCCCTGCACTCATCTTCCCTGAGCTGCGAGCCACGCAATGAATCTACCCTGCAGAGAGAAAAGAAAATGCCCAGAAAAAAGATTTCTTACCTACCCCAGAGGCTGGGTTTACTTATTCTGGGAAAGTCCTTGGTTTGTTTTGGTTTAATCTAGTGAAACACGTTGATTCACCACTAAGTAATTAGGGCACTCAGCAAAGTCCATTGGATGGTCACCTTTTATTTCTCCCATGGTGGTGACACCCAAGGCTGGGAACAAAGGCATTTCTGATGTTTTGAAACATTTAAAAACTGTGATTCTGAAACCCCGATGTACAGAGGATGGGTATGCTGGTTGCACACCGGGCCCCATGCTCCATTCTCCTTCCAAAACTGGAACCTGAAGGTTGAAGAAACTGGCGGGGCCAGGGGTGTGGACCCCACTTTCGGACGACATATTTAAAGCATCATCGGAACTTGTAGAAATGCAAATTCATTGGCCATGTCACCCAGACCTACTGAATCAGAAACTCTAGGGTGGGGTCCAACCACATGTGTTTTAACAAGCTCCCCATGGATTCTCATGCACATTCAAGTTTGAGAAGTACTGATTTAAATCAACTCCTTACGGCCTGCAAAACTGCTTCCTGGTAGATAATTTACAGATGCCTCTGCCCTGTTCTTGCCGCGGAACTGTGGGACTCGCCAGCACGCTTAGCAGCTACCGTGGTTTGGGCTACAGGCAATTGGATCAGAGATGCACTCGTGAGCAGTCCTTTCCTGGAAACTGACTGAGATGGTGCCTGTTGAACAACTAGACTCTAAGGGTGAACTTTGGACTCAAGAGCCGTCCTGTTCTGCCAAGGGGCCTGGGGAGCAGAGGAGGCCAGTCTGCAGAAGGAAGGAAAGGAATGAAGTGGACACCAGGCCCAGAGATGGGAGGCAGAGGGAGAAATCCATTCCCAGATGCTCCCCAGCCCCTGCACCACCAGGCTCTCAGACTCAGCTCAGGTCACCCGCTCTGCCCGGCTCACAGGACTCCACGTAACTGGTCTTCAAGCAAGCACACCACGGTTCCACTTAAAGCGTTCCCATGCTCTTCCCTCTGCCTAGAACTCTTGCCCCCTCTCTCTCCCGTGCTGCCTCATTCCTGACGATTAGGACCCTTCTTCAATGTCGTTCATTTCCTCAGAGCAATGCTCTACAGCAGCAGCCTGTCCTCCCGCCACACTCTAGCATGTTGGCCTGCGTTGCTGTCTCCATTATATGTGTCATCTTTAATTTATTTGCTTACTGGTTTGCCGGAAGGTCCTTGAGAGCAGAGATCCTGTGGTTTTGTTCACCACTGGGTCTCAGGGCCTTGAACGTGGCTTGACACATATAGTGATAACTCCATACATATTAGTTGAAGAGAAGATCATTTTCCCAACCTTCCCGAGGCCCGGCTGCCTCTCAGTCTTCAGGAGACTCCCCGGCCTGTGTTTTCTGATAACAAACCCCTCCTCGCTGACCCATGTGGATTCCTGTCAGTTGCCACACTGTTAACCTAAAAGAAAAAGCTCAGAGTAAGGGGCAATATGCATTCACTTGCGATCCAAATGGATTGCTGTTTGGGAAGCACTAATCCAGGCAGAAACCCAAATCGTGTTCTGCCTAGAGAGTGAAGGCAAGGAGTGTGTATGAGAAAGGGAAGGGGAATTATTGCATGAATAGAAGGAAGGCATTTTCTATTGGTGTTAATAAGTCAAGAAAGGAATACCTATAGGTGCAGAAAAGTGAAGTTATTCTTTAACGATGCATGGTGGTGCGAATTCTCAAAAACATCTTTAATTTAAGTCTGGTAGGCAGGATGTCCACTTAATTGTTGGCTTTGCAAACAGCTGTTTGGAGTGCGATGCTGCTTTAGACCCTGTTTAAAGGTTATCTCGCCCAGTTCAAACATCCCAAAGTTTTGAGGAATAAGACATGTAAGACTGTTCCTCTGGAATGGCAGATCTGACTGCATTTTGAAGTGGCTTCATTTGTATTATTTTTCGTACCACCCAAGGATCCCGAAGGGGTTCAACTTTGTTTGAGAGACAAGGAAACTGAGACCTAAATGACTTTCCCAGGGTCATGTGGCCAGTCAGTGGGGACAGTGAGGACAGGAGAGCTAAGCTTTCAGACCACGGTTGCATCCCCTGGGGACCCACCCTCACCACCTTGGGTCGCAGCCCAGGGCTCTCTCCACAGCAAGGCAGTCAAGTCAGTCTGTGTGCCTCCTGTTGCAAGCTTTTAATAAATCAGTTTCGTTTTCAAAACCCTGCCCAGAATAGCCTGTGGTCAGCAGAAAGATGCTGACAGCAATGTCTGTTCTAAGAAGTTATTTTTTGATGAACTACAGTGGACTAGATGGGTTGACTGTCTCTATTGCTCAGGAGCATGACAGATAATAATACACTGGTCCTCCCCCACCCGGATTTCTGTTTTAAGATGTGAAAGGGTATCTTTTTAAAGATGTCCTCGTGTTACCCCTTCTGTTTTGCTGCAGTCCAGGGGCGCTGACCCTTTTGCCAGAGAGGAAAACAGCACAGACTGCTGCATGCAGAACCCTCTTCTAAGGCGCCTTCCCAAGGCAATGGTGCCCTTGCCCTTGGCCTGGGACCCCAACACGTGTCGAATGGCTGACTCAGCCATGACCACCAGAGTGTCTGTTATCAGACCCAGAGACTGTGCTGGTCAGGCAAGGCAGAGCGCAGAAAGTACTCATGGGAGGCGGAATGGCCATTTGTCCTGTGTTTGTGGCCATCTGGGATCTTTATCTCTTTTCCTGTCTTTGGGAGATCCCCCACTTGATCACGCACAATCTTCCTTCCAGTAGAGAAACTGAAAATGTCAGCCACTCATGGTGACGAGCTCCCTTGTGGTTGCAATGAGGGCAGGTAACCTCAGCCCCGTCGGGCAGACGCCGCTTAGAGCCCAGGACAGCTGCATCGGATTCGGTTGTGGTGGTTCCGAAGGCTCTGGGTGGAGCTGGCGCAGGTGCCCGTGGGTGCCCACGCCCAGGAGTGGTGACATGCTCTCCCTCTGCTAGAACAGCCCTGAGGAGGATTTCCAGCCTCCGTCACTGGCTCCCCAGCTCCCACCCGGTCCCCTTCCTCCCAGAGGGTGTGATTAATCCCTTTCTGCCGGAATGAGCCAGGGTTGTTGGCTTCTGTGGCTTGTAACCGAGGGCAGGACTGAGGGAGGGGGCTTCCTGAAGGCAAGCCAGGCACAGGGGGCGGCGAGAAGAGGGTGGGGGCGCCCAGGTAGAGGATGCGACAGCAGAGCAGGGAGGGGCACTGCAGCACCACCGTCCCTCGGATGGAGCCACAGCTGTGTGGAGGGAAGTGAGGAAGTGAGTCAGAGGGCGGGGTGGAGTCCTCCAGCTCCTCCTGGGGTAACAAAGGGTCATGGGAAGCGTGAATGGGCTGGAGGGTTTTCCTGCAGGTCTGGCTTCTTTCTCTTTGCTGCTTTCTAAGCTTTTCACTCAAGAGCCTTGGGTTTTTTTTTTTTTTACCGTGGAAGGGGAGGTGGGGCTCGGAGGGAAATTAGACTCTCTCCGCCTCATGACAGGCGGCTTCTCGGGCTCCATTGGGATGTCTCTGGGTGCTCCCTGGCCTTGAGCCCCAAATGCTAAGTTCTTCACCTAAAGTGCTGTTTTTCTAGGGGTAAACTTTCTTTTTACAGTGAAAGATAAAGCTTACAATTCTCATCCCTGCCCCCTCCAGCACAGCTGGTCATGTGTGCCTTTGATGGGAGCTAAGAATCCCAATGGAGGGGCCCTTGCTCCTCTGTGTGCATTAGTGGGGCTCATGGCCAAGTGTGGGGGGGTTGCCACCCCTGAGCATCTCCAAGGCCCATCTAGTGGGGCTTCACCCATGTGGGGAGGCTCTGGTATGCACTTGGGAGTGGGGGATCACAACCTTTCTTGGGAGCAGGGTTTGACAGAGCAAGTTGCTGCTCAGGTACCTGGACAAGAAGGAAGGGGAAGAGGAAAAGGCCTCTATAAGGCGGGGGCAGAGTCGGCTGCCCCACAGACCGGCCTTGGGGATGGGCTATGGGTCTGTCATCTCATCCTAACCCGGTTTGAACTATCAATTGCCACACAGCCCTCAATGCCGTGGACAGGCCCAGGAGGCATCTGCTCACACACAGTGGTCTCAGGAACACAATCCAGAAAGAGCCAAAGCAGGACGTGGCACTCCATCCTGGGCACTCAAACCAGCACCTCTCTCCTGCTGCTTTGCAGGTGATTGGCTCTGTGTCAACTTGTCACGGCATCCCTGCTTGGTGGGCTGGGACCCCCAGGCACTATAGGGCAGGCCTTCATCCGCCATGCAACCCCCAGGACACCGGCTGCCCTGGGCTCATTAGTCTACCCATCCATTCACTGGGGTTGACCTTGGAGAGCCCCCAAAGGAAGGAGAAGGGAAATCCTTGCTGAAATCCCCCTCCCCCTTCACCAGGCTCATTTCTGTCTCTGAGAGGAAGGAGCGTTGTAGATTTCCAGCTCTCTCCTTTGTCATTTTGGTTTACATTTTGTGGTATTATTCTTACAGGTACTTAAAATCCCTCACCTGTTAGAGGCATTTGGGTGTTTGCTTCTCTGTATGGACCGTGAGTCTCAGAAAGGCCGGACGGGGTCATGGTCACTTCGACATCCTCCACGTCAGCTGGGTTGACAGTGGCATGCTATAGTTTTGGAATGAAGGAACATTCATTGAATAGAATTGTCATGCTGAGAGGCCCCCCATAACATCTGTGTAGTATGTTAGCATACGCGATTTTTAAAACAAGCTTGAGATAGAAATCACACAGCACACAGTCTCAATTTAAAGTATATAATTCAGTCGTTGTTAGTAAATTCACGGTGCTGTACAACCATTACCATGATCAATTCTAGAACATTCTGTCACTCCAGAAGAAACCTTGAACTCATTAGCAGTCACTCCTAGCCCTCCAAGCAACCCCTGGCAAACACTAATTGATTTTCTGTCTCCGTGGATTTGCCTCTCCTGGCCATTTCATAGAAGTGAAACCAAGATGTGCTCTTTTCTAACTGGCCCCTTTGACTTAGTACAATGTTTCCAAGGCTCCCACACCACAGCACTGATTGGCACTTCGTTCATTTTCATGGTCGGATGACGTTCCATGGTGTGGGTCCTGCACTTCACCCGCCCATCCAGCAGTCGTTCACATGGGCTGTTTCCGCTTCTTGGCTATTGTGACTGATGCTCCCACGAAGGCTGGCACACAGGGTTGGCCCTGGTGACGCTTTCTCCGAGGGAATGTATGGCGCCTAACTCCCGCGGCTAACTACACTCCTCAGAAAGCAAGGTGCCCTCGCGACCGGGAGAAACGCACGTGGCCTTCGACTGAGGCGTGAGTCATGTTCTTTCGAGTCGCAAAGGGAAGTCGGGGTCTCCGGCCTCAATAGACGGAGTTGACACGACTTTGTTGCCATCTGCAGTCCTTTCTTCCTCAAACATGACATTAATATTTGGCATTTACTGAGCCTCCTTTCAGACGCCTCAGAATAAAACCCTCATTGTTGGATGCAGCGTCTTGACAATAAACGGCAAAATTATTCCACTATTCTGCATTGCCACAGGGAATCAGCCGACCCAGGGTGGGGCTGAAGGTGGGGGTGAGTGGAAAAGCTTCCAGGGTAATGAGGCCTCGAAACACAAAGCCGGCTTGATATCGTCTATCCTCATCGCTGTAGAGTACAAAAATGCTTTAATTGCCAGATCGACCTTTGAAATGATCTGCATTTCCATTTTTCTTTGATTTCACTGAATCCAATTTCATCAGCAGCTCCTAAGTGTGTTGGGATGGTGCTGGGATCCCTCCTTTCCCATCTCTCCTAAGAAGGCAGAAGAGGAGAAAAATGTCCTGTCCTTCCTCTTGGAGTTTGGAATCTGCTGGGGAAACAGATTATGAAAAAGGCCAGACAGAAAAACAAGGAGAGCAGACACACTGGGGAGAGGCTACTGATGCGTCTGCCCGGCGTCCACTGACGGGTATGCTCCCACTGGACTTTTCAGGAATGACCTCAAACAAGCATGCATTCAGTGCCTGTCAGGGAGATCCCCAGCCCTCCTCGTGCCCCCCTATGGAGCTAGGACCTCCTCTTAGGTAGCTGAGTCTTGCTTAGAGGGACACAGGATAAAGGACAAAAGAAACACAGGCACTCACACAGCTCTGCGTGACACCTATTAGCACGGAAGGCCAGACCCAACAACCCCACCACCTTTTGTTCTCCAGACCCCACGGGCCAGCCCAGGTTCCTGCCCTTGCCAGGCCGGATTCTTTATTCCTTTGGTCCTGCGGTTCTCCCATTTCCTGTCATCCATTCCCTTCTTTGCTTCAGAGGTCGTTATTGCTGCTTTCACACAAAAAGTCTGAGTGGGACACCTGGCAAATTAGTTTTATGTCCATCAGAGCTGGACAAGATGAGAGAACATGGCCAGCACTCAGAGAGACTGACAGCACTATCCAGAGCCCAGACCCTGGGCAGAGAGATGAGAACAGAAACGAGACTGCCCTGAGTGTGGAGAGCATGGAACCCCTTCTGTGTTGGTCAGATGAACAGAGATCTTAATATCTCCTCCCTGCTATATACCACCCCCCCACCCCACATTCAGTATAGGACACAGTGGAACTCACTGCTCCGAGTGGGCCTGTGGATGGCTCAGGGCAGACTGTCTCCCTTACCGGTGGTTCAGGGAACGCTTTAAAACTACTCGGAACAAAACTAATCTGCTGCTTGCAGTTCTCGGTTATTGAATCTCTGTTCCTCTCCTCCAGGGTCACGTCATCAAGAACTGGCTGCTCTTTGCTGGCGGGACTAGGACTATGTTGGCCTTTTAAAATTAAAAATCATTTTGAAATAGTTCCAGTGTGCAAAAAGCCATAAGGAACCCTATAATGAACACCTCCGTGCGACCACTAAGCTCAAGAAATGAAACACTGGAATTACAGGCAGAGCCGCGTGTGCAAATGCCTGTTTAAAAAGCCCCAACTCTAAGCCAGGGCTTTGCAACCGGCGCACGTGCTTGGATTCATCAGCGGTCCCAGGTGGGCCGTGATTAAACACAGCTTCTGTGTCTGGTAAGGTAGAGAAAATCGCTAACAACTATTATCCCCATCACTGTATTCTTCTGCATCCAAAATGGGTCAACACAGGCAGGTCTGTGTGCTGAGTGGAAACTGAGACTTCAGCTCATTCTTCTCATCCTAGTAATAACGACACGGTCAAGGTGGGAGGTGCTGGTCAGCCTCCACCTGTGACGCATCACGCAGGCCCATTACCTTCCCCTCTGCCCAGACCGCCTGCGGGGCTACCAGGCCCAGCTTCTTCAGGTCATGCTGGCTCTTCCCACTCTAGGCTCCGCCTTCAAGCCGCACAGTGTATCACTGGCCTTAGACCCTCCCTCAATATTTGTAATCTATCAACAGCTACTATAATTTACGAGCACTCTGAAAGTATCAGAGACTTCCTGTAACATTTACAGTCTAACGAATTACCCGGAGAATGTTGCAGTCTCCCGCAGCCTGAGGGCCTGTTACAAAGAGAAAGTGACTCAAGGATAGCAGAAGAGGAAACTGAGGCCCAGAGAGGTCTGACCCGCCAATGGCGGGAACTCAGGCAGCAGCACTGCGGGGTGGTATCGAACTGGCTGAGGAGCTGGGACTTGAAGGCAGAGTCTTCCCTAGATCTCCCACCCCAGGCTGGTCCTGACTTTTCTGCCCCACTGGTCCATCCATTGTTTTGATTGTTTTTTAGCCAGTTGGGGTCACACCACATTGTTCAGTGAAGGGAGCCAGGGTGGCCTCCATTCATGTTTCCCGTGAGTTCCACATCAGTACTGGCTGCAGCCTCAGACTCCCACAAGAGGACAAGTGAGAAAGTGCTGACTGGCAGTTTTGTTTGCTGTATCATCCGTCAACCACGAAAGTCTAACAGAATAAACAGTAATAACATTCACTAGACACATCCATGGATGCTTTCCATACACCATTTTCTTACAAAAATGAGATTCTGGACCTCATCTGAGCATGTGGCTCAGTGTCATTTGCAGCTGATCACTGTGCACTTTAAACATGCAGATGAGGCAGCAGCAAGCAGGAGCCACCTGTCTGGGACAGCGAAGTGGTCCGAGGCTGTCCCGCTCACCCTATACCTCCACACTGCACCTTAGTCCCTGGCCTTTGGTATTGCCTGGTCGTACACTGGGGATTATTTCTTCTGTGTCTTATAAATAGCCAAACACATGCCCGGGTTAGCTGTTAATCCATGGGGCTGGCTCTGAGATTTCAGAATCATGTTTGTCTCAGCTGACAGCACACACCGCATAGCCGATCGGAGTTTAAAGGAACACGGAATGCGAAGCCCGAGTCCAGTTGTGAGTCTGCCTGGATTTGAGAATTGATCAAAGAACAGAACATGCTGAGAAAGATCCTCACAAAGCAATCCTGTTTGTTATCCGCTGGCGCTCACTTCCTCTCTCTGCCTGTGCCTGGAAGACCCCACCATTCTCTGCTACTTGTTTGTGGTGAAAGCAAACTTCTCCCATTTGGTCAGGAGGTTGCGGGGCCCAGGGATAAGGGAGTGGAAGGGACAGAAATCAAGAACAGGGTTCTGGAAGCAGCAGGGTGGGGTATAATTTCTAAGAAAGGACTAAGATAGTTAGAAGAGCTAAGCTGCAAAGCCATTAATGACTGACAAACAGGCTTCCTCTTCCGTAAATAAATCTATTGCTCTTTTTTTTTTTATGCATCCAGTTTGAAACAAAGCCTTAAAAAGACGTCCTGCAGTTGCAAACAATGCAAATTATAAACGAATAGTGTGTTGCACACGGCCCAGCTACGGGGAGTCCAAAGCCAGCCACAAACAAATGAAGCTTTACGCTTGGGCCAAATCACAAACTAAGCTTCTAACTTAAGGACACATTTATTTCACTCTCAAATTTTTGGTTTAGCTGGTTGAGCGCAAGATCACAGTGCCTTGAGAAAAGTTCTCTCTCAGGGTCGTTGATCCCAAGCAGGGTCACTCCAGGAAGCAGGTGAGAAGGGGGAGAGATTTGTTCACCTGGAGGCACTGGGAGATGGCACTGTTTGGGCCATTTTTGGACTCTAGCGCAGATGCTGGAGTTTCTGCCTTCGTGCCCATTTGAGCTTATTCACGGACCCAGCCAAGGAGAGCCACAGGACAGGGTTGCAGGACAAGGTCCCTGTACCACGGGGCTGCTGGGGAGCGTCTCTCCCCACACACTTCCTCACCACCATGTTGGGTTCCATCTGCACCTTTACCATCGGCAGAGACTCCAGCCTTGCTTGGTCTTTTCCCAGAATCTAGAGAACAATAACCACCATTTATCAAACACCTACTGTGGGTCCAGCTTGGTGGTGTTAGGTGCTTTTAAAAATCTTGAATCCATATCTCTACCCTTTGAGAAGGTTGTGTTATACTCACTTCAGAGATGAAGAAATTAAGGTGTAGGAGTGTAACTCGCCCAACATCACATGGTTAGTAAAATGGAGGAGTAGGAACTTGCACCCTCAGAAACTTAAAAAATATGCCCACAAGTTCTTTAGTACCCCTCCCTTCAAAAGGTGGAACCTAATTAATTCTCTCCTGGAGTGTGGCTACACTTGGTTGCTGGCTTCTAAAGAACGTAATGCCTGTGACATCCAAGGTCAGGATGGCAGAGGAACTGTGTGGCTTCCTCCTTGCTTTCTCTTAGGTCATTAGCAGAGCAGTAAAGAGAACAATAGAAAACTCTGCATTCAATTACCTACAGGGCAATTTCAGTACAATGAAGTTGCGTTATTCTTCTAACACACAAAATTATTGACATAGACTGTTGTTGCTTTGGTAATCTCACTGAATTCCAAAAAACAAAAAACAAACAAAAAACCCCAACATACTGTAACACCCTCCCCCCAGTAAAAAAAAACTCCCACAAATCTAAATCAGATATCAAGGATTTAAACATTGACAGGTTTATTCTTTTCTTAAAGCTTCAACAAATACATCTTCACACACACAGAAGTTGGTAAAAAGTAAGCCCTTACTGCTTTGTTAGAAATAAAACCCATACATAAAACTTGGTGGCCAAACTCCTCAAGCAAGAAAACATCACATTTCTATGACACACCAACTTTTGATACATGTGTGTTTTGCAGTAAATACAACTCACTCACATCCACCTAAACAAAGGGAAAACTAACTTTCAGACCACGAAGGGGAAAAAAAATACATGCCTCTTTTAAATATTAAAGACAAGTAGCTACAGAATTCTGAAAATTCTCAATAAATAGTTCAGTGTATAAAAATTCTTAACTCCATATAGTTTACCTTTAATCAATAGCAGTACCAATTATCACTATAATAAAGCATTCAAAGAACAATGAAATAACTATGCATATTTACAGTAACAAAAGAAACATGTAATGTTTAGCTTGTCTAAATAATCCCAGAAGAGGGAACGTTCAGTATAAATTAATATTTGAAGATTCTAGCCCAGCTAGAATTAATCACTTTAAAAAATCCATCATAAGGTATCATAAATATGAGTTTCAGGAAAACAGGTAAAGAAAAGCTACTACTTGCTAAATGTAGGCAGTATCAAGCAAAAAAAAAAAAAAGTTACTCCTTTTGGGGAAAATTAATACTAGATTAATAATAAAAATAAAAAAGATAGTATGAAAGGCAGATTTAAAATACAATTGATCCTTGACATGAGAATAATTTAATTTCTTTAATATTAAGAATGTCCTATGTTCTTCCAGAGACTTAGGGGGAAAAGCCACGTAAATAAAATTCTAATTACATGCTAGTTGAGCAACTCTGTCAAAGGTTTGCCCCAGAAGCCCTTTTTCAAAGAGGTTAAAAACCTGTTAATTGCCATCCAAATTGACGTTTACAACCAAAGTAAGAAATCATCTACTCCCAAAGCAAACCCTTTCTAGATTTTGCATAAGAACACTCTTTGCTTCTTTCTTGAATAAAAAGGAATTTTTCATACTGGAAATTTTGGTGGTAAGGTTTGTGGGAGAGAAAGACAGGTATGCAGGTAACAACAACAACAACATCTCCTTAAGCCAGGCAGAATATGGCAAAGACCAACAAAAGAAAAATGCAAGCAGTTCCTGGAAACAGAACAGTTCCCTCCCTTGATGACAAATGAGTACTCGGTCTGAGCTGGGGTCCAGAGGCAGCCTGGGGTCTGACAAAAAATAGATGTTCCTATGGTATTTAGGGAATGATGAATTAGCTACTACTTATCAGGAGACTAACAGAGCAGCAATAAAATGGTCACGAAGACACTTTCAGGACCAGGCCTTTTGAAACTGGAAACAAAGTTTTGGCCAGAGATGAACATGTACTCACATATATGAAAAGAGACGTTTTTTAAAAGGGGCACTGAGCAGAGGTCTTTTATTTCAGAAACATCCACTCTGGCTGCTGATTCTTCTGCCTGAAAGACCACCTTGAACCGCTGATATGAGTAGACAGCAAAGAACTGTTTAAAATTGTGTAAAAGAGTTAATTTGGTGGCTACAGGCAAATAATCACTGCTACAGGGTTTAGTCTATGGTTGATTCATCCTAAAATGGTAACCTGGATTACAAGATCAAGCACTGCTTCTCTTAGAAGGGTGGGAGAAAGTAGGAGAGAGACAGACAGACAGAGATGGAGGGAGGAGGAAAGAGAGAGAGACCCTCAAACCTGACCTGCTAAAGGCAAACTGACACATTGTTCCACAGCCTTCGTACCTGGCAGCTGGTGTCACGGTAGCACGCCACATCTCTGAACTGTGCTCCTTAGAAGGACATTCAGACCCTGCTTTCTACTTTGGGGTCCCATCAGCCTCCCCTTCCCCAGAGCTCCTGAAATTGCTTACCAGACACTGACCTGAAAAGAATGACTTCTAGTATTGAAGAATCTTTAAGCAAGAGATAGTAATCCATGCAGTTGCCATAGTAAGACAATTAACACAAGGCCGAGATTTCGGACTCTTTTAAAAATAGACAGGCTTTCTCTTCTTGCTACCATAAATACTACACGGAAGAAGATACAAATGAAAAGGGAAGAAAATGTTTTCAAATTATTAACAAAGGGGAGAAAATGACCAGATCAAAGGGAGAAACCATGCCCCAAACAAAACAAAATCCAGAGACTATGACAAGCCTGTGTCTTTTAAATAAGGATGATATTCAAAACATAAGTTAAAATGCTTTAGGAACTTCTTGATCAAAAGTTACACATCAAAGTAGTGAGGCAGCACACCCCCTTTTCCAAGGTCTTCAGGAAGGGGCTACACAAGCACCTGTCAGTGATGTCACCTTGAAGGAACTTTGCTTCTGAGAGGAAATTGCTCTGAGCTCTAAGGCTCTGGAACACTAAGATTCCAGGATCTGCTAAAAATACGACTATGACTATGGCTTGATTTAATCAACTGTGCAGCCCTTTGAAATAAATGAAGTATTCAACAAAGACTTCTGCAGATTAGCTTACTATCACGATATGTTTTAACCCACATTCAGATCTATAATATACACTATACATTTTTACTTATGCTATTTGTGACCACATTAATTAATTTAAACCTATCACTCTCAATTTCTACTTCAAAATGTTAGTTGGTATTCACTATACAGAAGAATCGGGCAAAGACATTTTAAAAATTCAGTTGCTCTATAACAAAGTCTTAATTACTTAATAACAGCTACATCTACATTCTGCCTATCTTTGGGATCAATGCACCTTGTCATAGATTTTTCCTTCCTTAACAGATCCTTCAGTATGCTGGTGACGTAGGGCAGGACAGGTATAATTATTCTCATTTTACAAATGAAAAAAAGGAGACACAGAGAGGCTGAGTGACTTGCTCGGGGTCACCACGTCTGTGACCAGTCTGGAAATACAGTACCAAACTGCCTTCCCACTTCCTTTTCGCAAAATCATCAGCAGTACTCATGGAAAGTGTCACACATAAAACAGTTATTCTTCAATTAAAGCCAAGGGTTCAGGGAAGAATGAAGGAAGCTAGAGGGCTTTTCTCGGTGATTCCGTTTTTTTGGTTTTTTTTTTTTTTTTTTTAAGAGGATAAAGGTGCTTTTCTTAAGATGCTGATATTATTAAAAACTCAGTGCTGAGAAGCAAAACTGGAGCCCCGACTAAGGGAGATGTGATTGATGGGCTTTGTTTCGTGACTCACAGCTTCCTGACACGTAGGTTCTCACGAGAGGCTCACTGCACAAGGGTCAACTTTGCGTCTAACTTCAACACAGTGTCCCCAATCATAGTAGCGCTCTTCTGAACATGAAAGAACTAATTTAATAGAATGTTGTTTGATATAAAGAAATAGTATTATTCAGTAATACTCCTAGAACATAGCATTATGCCCAAGCAATTCAGCTACAAAAAAGAATGGAAATTTCATCTAAAATGGTTTCTCGAATCTACTAGTGCAACTTGACAAATGATCCTAATATACATTAGAGTCTAATGTCTAAACTCCTTCAAAGGTGCAAATATTTATGTATTACTCCAATCACATGAAACTCACCCAAATAAGATCTGATCTGAAAACACTTTCAATGTAAAGTGCAAGGTTTAATGAAAAACAGTATATTTGCATGCTCTAAGCATGGCTGGCATCTAATGCTGTAATGGAATACCTCCAATTTACAGTTTGCCATTTGAGAGGCATATGCATGACTTTCATTTTCTCTGTATTAAAATATTTATCTTTGAACAAAAAAAAGTCCTGTGAGCCTTTTACCAAGGAAGAACATTAAGTTTGCAAAGTAGTCACAATAAGAAGCCCAGTATGTCAGTCAAGTGTTAAATATGCTTGTCATTCTATACATAAGATGAATTCACTATGAAAAAAAAATTACCATAATGCTTTGCTTAATTTGCCTATCTCCCAACATAAGCTTTGAAAAATTCCCCTAAATGCCACAACTTTATAAGGGACATATATAGTTTTATAATATTTTCTGCTACAGAATTTTCTTAGCTTATTATCTCCTGCTCCCCAAAACTCCAAAACCAACCAAACCAAAAAAAAAAAAAAAAAAAAACCATTCAAACAAACAAAACCTAGCAGAAAGAGTTTACTAATCAAACTAAAATTTCCCATTAAGATGCCAAGGATTAAGTAGCTAAAAAGAAACGAGCAATATATTCACAGTAGCTAGATAAAATTGACCAAGTAAATAAAATCTATTCCTTACTTAATCTTTAAAAAATGAATACCTACTATCTATGGATGTTTTAAATACCCAAGGTTTAGCACTCTGAAGTCTTCGCAGTAAATCAAAACCCTAACCATCTTCAAAGCCACATTAAAACAATCCTGGGATTCTGGGCGTTACCTGTTCCAGCCATATTAGTTCTTCAGTTAAATCGATCTGCTATTGCTAGTTTGAACTATTTGTGTCCACATCTTTCATTCAGAAAGAAACTAATGTAGATATCTCACACCCCTTGGTTGATTAATCATTCATACCACAGAGTATTTCAGGACAGGTGGGAATCATAATTGCACGAATAGTCAATTGAAGAAACGGGTCTTATTAACTAGGTGCTGGGTAAACCCCAAATATATGTGTGTACACACACACAGAGGTATATTTCATAATACTGAACTATTAAGTAACTAGTAACAACCAAGTTAATTGTTAAATAACTATAAAGTTGAATACTGTTTTTTCCTCCAAACTAAGGTATGTATTTAGACTACTAATACAACCTAATTTTAAGTAACTATAATGCAAATGATTTGACATTGTAACTTATAACTGAATAATTCCTAAATATGCTGCCAGATTTAAAACAAACCCCTTACTATAGTCTAACATTTGAAAAACGTAACATGGAACCATGCAGAAACTAATTTTTTTAAAAAACCTATATAATGATTATACATTAAGTATAATAGTCACAAATAGTTATGTTTTTAGGTTTTATAATATACATAGGATCCAAAGAAGTCAATTTAAATTTTAATTAGAATTTTTAAACATACAACTTTTTCGCTAAATGTATTCATGAGAAGTTTTCTATTTTAGGTGAGTGGAATTTGAGTATTCTAACATTAAAAAGCCAACACCAGGCTCAAAAACAAGGACACTGAAATAAAAAAATATCCAGAATACTTGGACAATGCATTTTACTCAAATATCTAAAATACACACTAGGACTATTCAATAAAATGATTATAAACAAATATTTATCTTCCCAGCCCATTCTTGTTTTAAAATTCATATGCAACTTGAGAAATGATACAAAATACTTACACTTGTTCATACATTTGAGGTGTGCTTTATTCTAAATAAGAAAAATTTTTCAATAGCTAGTTACTATTAAAAAATACCTTCAAAACATTTACATTCAAAATGTATAAAAAGTACTGATTTTACTGTGCTGCAATATATACTCTTCCCATAAATATATTACGTAAAAACCATTTGCAGTTTGAAACAATTTTATTTACATTTGCTATAAAAGCATTTTGAAAAATTTGAAATCTAATTAATTTTCTTTGATATAGTTCATCTTTGCCAAGAACGAAAAGCAAAGATTCATGTGGTACCTCAATTGGTGAATAAAAAGACACTTTCACTCTCATACTGACAAAACTTGCATTCAACGAGTATAAATAAGTTATCAAGGATAAAGATGTTTAACTATATACAGTAAAGGAAGACAACATAGCCTCCGACTTAGTAAAATGGTAAAGTCATCACTAGTATAATTTTCTGATATTTCAATGGTATTATGTTTGAGAAAAAGAAATCTGTTCCAAATGACTTCATGAATAAATAAAATAGCATTTCCGTTAAATGCACACAAATGGACCTATTTCTGAGAGAAAGTTAAAATGGGTAGGATGAGAAAAGATGTGAGGGCAGAATTCACCAAAGAAAAATGCATGCAAAGCGAGAGCTTGGTGGTCCCATGATGATGATGAGTAAATGCAGACGATTACTCCTCAGAGCAGAGACACAAGTAATGGCAAACTGGATGTGAGCTCCATTGAAACACACAGCACCTTGATACCTACCCAAACGCTACCCCAAACGGGGCGAATCATGATCCCAAGGAGGTGCCCTCTCTCTGCTAGGCTGGCATTTTGGTGTTATCTGCAAGAAACAGGTTTGTTTTGTCCCCCAGAACTTAATTTCTGTTTCTAAGAGAAGATTTTCCAACCATAATATAAATTACGCGTCAAACAGTTGCTGCCAAAGAACGGAGGGCTGGGTGTTAGAACTTCCCCAAAATAAGGACATAAGGACATCCTGTCTAGCCGGCAGGTAGCGGGGGGGGGGGGGGGGGGTGGGTGGTGGTGGTGGTGGTGGTGGTGTGGTGGTGGTGTGTGTGTGTGTGTGTGTGTGAGAGAGAGAGAGAGAGAGAGAGAGAGAGAGAGAGAGAGAGAGAGAGAGAGAGAGAGAGAAGAGAGAGAGAGAGAGAGAGCGAGCCTCAAAATAAGGATATAAGGACATCCTGTCTAGCTGGCAGGTAGCGGGGGGGGGGGTGGTGGTGGTGGTGGTGTGGTGTGTGGTGGTGTGGTGTGTGTGTGTGTGTGTGTGGAGTGTGTGTGTGTGTGTGAGAGAGAGAGAGAGAGAGAGAGAGAGAGAGAGAGAGAGAGAGAGAGAAGGCAAAGGGAGGGAAGGGAAGGGAAGGGAGAGAACGGAGGGGAGGGGAGGGGAGGGGAGAGAGATTTTTTTTAACCCACTTCCCACCTGCCTGGAGCATACTCACAGGCAGCACTTGGGGCTGCAGCGTTTACCCCGAGATAACTCGCAGAGCACAGTCCTAACCTTACTCTAAACTTTGCCAAGAAATATCTCCCTTTCATTATTTTCGTATCGCTCTAGTATATTGGTGGTCTCCGGAAACAAATGACAGCATTCTATTTATCATATTCTGTTTTAATTAGTGGTATTTCCATTTACAAAATGTAGTAACTCTCGATTGCTGAAAAGTATCAAATCCTAGAAAATATAGCATCGGTCCTGAACAGTTGTTAGCCGAAGATTTATTTGATGAATCCAATTTACGTACACATTTGTTACATTAGGATTAGAGACAAGTTCTGTTTAGAAATAACTCCAAGAACACTTTTCGTATTTTATTTTCACGTTAAAAACAATCAGATTTGCTTCAAAGAGCATGTTTATATAAAATTAAATTAATGCTGGCAGTGAGCTGCACTTTTTTTCCTAAACGAGAAATGCTTTAAAAAAGGTAACATTCACGTAAAATAAACTTCTCCATTTTAAGTGTACAATTCAATGGTTTTTACTACTATTTAATTCCAGATCATTTTATCACGCCCAAACCTCATCAACTATACCTAGTAAGCAGTCACTCCCCAGACGCCCCTCCGATCATCCTCTGGAAAATATGAACCTACTTTCTGTCTCCATGGATATGCCTATCCTGCACATTCCATATCGATGGAATTACACAATATGTGATAGAATATTTTTATGTCTGGCTTTATCCACTTTCATTGGTAGTTTTTAAACCATCCCAGAAGGGCTGTAATTCCAAGATTCTTGACCTGTCCCCTAAGTGTACCCTTGCTTCTGCAGAGCTACTACACATGATGATGTTCTAGTTCTTTGACTGCCTTATGATCACATAAAAATGGACTGTAATCAGAAGTACAATGATCACCTCTGGAATATGTGAAGTTTCTGAAGTGGGAGAGAATAACAAATAACAGAGAATAAAATTCTTGATTTAACTGTAATCAAGAATCTGAACAGTGACATGTGCCCAGATTAGATTTTTCTCTTGGTAACAGTGACATTTAAGCTATTCTGGAAGACTGGGAACACCAAATCATTTTTTTTTTTTTTAGTATCGCAAAGCATTTAATAAGTGCTTTGTAGCATGTGGAATGTTTTGTAAAAACTGAACTTAAAATGAGAAACCACAAGTAGGCTGATTCTTCATCAGATCTCATGATGACATTCATAGAAAGTTTTGATTTCAGGGCTAATTTGTTCTCCATAGGTCAGTTCCTGGAGTTTTAATTCGAATTGTCATATACTTATGCTCCAAAAAATGAGTTTTTCAGGTGTTTGTATGATACAGAAACTCATAGACAGGGAATTAGCATAATATCTTAGCTTTCAAAAGTGGGCCAAATTTTGATGCATGTGTGAATGGTGTGCAGAATTTTTTAAAAGGGTAAAAATATTTGTATAAAAAAGTGTCATAATCCTAAAGGTCTTAGTCTCTACCTCTCACCTATACATAAATTTTTAATTAGTTCATTACCACACAAAAATCCTTTAGTAGTTTTTCTATGAAACAAGAGGTTGTAAGTCCCAAAGTGGCAGAGATCTGATCTCATTTACTGCTATGTGTGTCTAGAACAGTAGCTGGCATGACCAGAAGCTCAAAAAATGTCTAGTGTCTAAAGGAACAAATAAATAAACCTGGTGCTCTACCAGGTGAGACCTCCGGAAACCCAGCAAAGAGCCGCTGCTGGGAGGCTAAGGAACCGAGCAGAGACTTGAGCAGCTCTTGGTGCTGAGGAGATGGAAGTTGGAGGTCAAGGGCACGGAGGTGAAGTGACCTTGATACACATCCTGGACTTTCAGATGAGAACTCAGAGAGGTTATGTGCCAGGAATAAGGCAAAGACTGAAACTGGCCCTAACGAAGTCTAAAATAAACGTGCAATAGGATTACAGTGGTCTGCTTGTATTCTATGACCCGCAGAAGAACACAGAACAATCTCAGGAAGAACACATAACAATCAAGCAGAGCCTCTACAATCTTTAATACACCGTGTAGTAAGTAGTCAGTCAAACTTATGAGGCCTCCTCAAACACAGATCCAAATGAATGAAAACCAAAAGAAAATATATGTGGACAACAGAAACAACCAATCGAGAGAGTGATTCAGACTTTCGATTTATCAGACAAGAACTTTACAATTACTTTCATTAATATGTTCAAGAACATAGAGAGGAAAAGGCTGAGAATTTTAGCTGAGACTTGGAATACATAAAAGAGCCAATGAATATTTTAAATTGAAAACACAATTCATGAAATTAAAATTAAAATTTGTTAGATCCAACAGAACAGAGGATAAATGAATTAGAAGACAGGCCAGTGAAAATTACACAGATTGAGGTATAAGAGAAAAGAAAGATAGAAAACAAACACAGAAAGAATGTAAAATACATATGGAGCGTGGTGGAAAGGTTTGGAAGATCCCAAGAGAAGAGACAGAATAGAAAAAATGATTTGAATAATGACTGGTTAAGAATCTCCAAAATTAAGGAAGAATATCAACCAATAGATTCACAAATTTACTATCCTTAGGAAAGATAAAGAAACCACACATAGATACATCACAGTCGACTTGTTAAAAACCAAAAGGCAAAGATAAAAAGTCTTAAAAATGACAGAGCAAAAAAGACGTTACCTGCTAAGGAACAGCAGTAAGACAGATGGCTGACTTTTCCACAGAAATGAAGGAGTGATATTTTGAAAGTCTACACCTAGGATTTCAGCAAACATAACCTTCAAAATTAGAGGCATATTAAATTGATCACTTCGAGGAAAAGGTCTGTAAGTGGTCTGTGAATTTAACTCAAAATAAGTGTTACAAAAGGAAATGAAAGCAGAATAAGGTTTCCAAAAGCAAACGCTAAGGCTATTGACAGCAGGCCTGGCACTCAAATAAATAGGAGCATTCTCCAGGAAAGGAAAATCGTCCCAGATAGCAGGACAGGCGGGTTAGGATGAAAATCATCATAAAGAATAAATGTGGGTAAACGAAACTGAGTGGTCATTTTTAGTAACAGACTGTAGTAGAAATTATAACCAAATAATGTGTTGTGAGATTTAAAATATAGATAGAATACAGAGGTCAAATATGTGACAATAACACAAAAGGAAGGGTGTAAACAGATTTAAGCGGAGAAGTTTCTTGCACTTTGGTCTTGTAAGTTAGGGGGGGTGTCTTACGTTACCAGATGTAAAGACTTTATGAAAACTGCAGCTGTGATTCATGAGCTTTTCAATACCTTGTGCTAGGTCAAGTGAATATGCATATGAAGAGAAATGAACTTTGCCTGCTAGCTCACACTACAAGCATAAGTGCTAGATGGATCACAGGACTAATGTGAATGGTAAGACAATACAAATTTTAGAAGAATGGCAGAATACTTTCATAATCTTGGGGGAAAGGCTTATCGAATAGGACACGCGAATCATTAACCGTAAAATAAAAGGTTGATATGTTGGATTTCATAAACATTATGGATTTCTGGTCCTCAAAGGATACCTTTTGGAAAGTGAAAAAGCAAACCAGAGAGACAATATTTATGGAATATTTATAAAACGCTGAGGAAGGTGGAGAGCAGCTGGAACTCTCCCGCACTGCTGGTGGGAGTTAAGCCGGTGCGGCGCCGCTGAAAGCCATTTGGCAGCATCTTCCACAGCTAAATGCGTGTCCGTTCTCGGACTCAGTCATTTCATGCTTCTGTATGAACCCCAAGAGAAATGAGTGCACGTGGCCACTAAAAAACATACACAGGAATGCTCATGGCAGCTTTAGGTAGAAAAGCTAAAAATGATAAATGACTCAGATGGTCATCGACAGCAGGATGGGCATTCTGTCATACATGCGTCTGATGGGACACCATGCAGTTATGAAAACTAGCAAACTGCTGTTATTGCTACATGCAACCACTTCGGTGAATTTCACAGATCTGAGGCTGACCAAATAACACCAGACACAAAAGACTACGACCAGACTGCATACTCCATTTACGAAAAGGTCGAGAACAGGCACACTAATCTATGGTGACGGAAGTCAGTGTTTCGTACCAAATGTTTGCATCTCAGAGTCGTGAGGTTGCTCCCCTTCTCGCCCAGCATCGTCATGTCCTTAATTCCCACGTAAGTTTCTCCCCCACGATCTTTCCCTGTCTATCTCCATCAAGTCCTATTTCTCTGAACTTATTTACAACCGATAAACGTTAGTATGTGCATACGTGAAGAAGCGGTGAGATGTCAGCACGGGGTACAGTAAGGTGTGGTCACACAGTCAGCTGGAAATCAGAAACGGCCAGGCCAGACGAAGTACGACTGCCCCAGTTCATGAGCACAGCGCAGACGGCAACGGACAGGAAAGGCATTTGAACCGTGGCTCGACCATACTTTTAATTGTCCATGCAGAACAGAAGAAAAACAATGTTTTCATCTTCCACTGACTTTCTACTTAGACTTTTTCACCTTCCATTGACTTTCTGGTGAGACAAACTCTTCTCTACGTAAAGCTGTGGAAGAATTTACATAGTGACATAGGTTACTGCAGCTTAGATTATTTCCAAAAAGTTTTCAATTCCATACCTCAGGATGCAGATACCGTGTTAGATAGAGGTATACCAGCTGTACCTTAAAATGCGTCTTTAAAAAATTCCTTGAAGTATGTGTATACATGGTTTTCTCGTCTTCTTTTGAAAAATTCATGCCAGTAAAGTTTTTAGGGATATTTTTCAAAATTGTGTTACTAAAGCATCAACTTTATATGTGTAACGCAGCACCTCTATAATTCCTTTTAGAGTCATCAAAAGAATGAGAATTATTATACATTTCATTTCCCTTTTACCAGTTTTATAACTTGAGCAAATAGGATGGCACTATCTCACCTAAAATAAACTTATAAATAATCAAATGTCTACCACAGCAACAGGTCTTCAGTGAAGAGAATTATCACATATCCATTCCAACAAAAGAGTGCACAGTTTACATGACCAATGTCTCATAAAGTTAAAAATAAAACTGCAGTTAAGAATGTCAAGTTCCTTGACCTTACTGGATTCTAAAACAGAAAACAACAGAAACAATGACTTTCCAATCCACCTAACGAGCAGAAATGCCAGAAAATAAATCTACAGTATTCTGTTCACACAACTGAATTTCCTTCTCTAAGTCATTATATATTTTTGTTCTGTTTTCTCTTTCTTTTTTTAATTACAGGAGGACTTTAAATCATAAATAACAAGATAAAAGAAACTGCTCAACATGGGAAGGAACAAGAAGGAAACTGTTTTTTTTTTTTTAGTGGAGAGACAAATTTTATAAAACTGGACAAATTAAAAATGTTATGTAATGGAAGAGACTAATGCAAACAACATAATGGCAAAGTGTCACCCCAGTTTCCTGTGCTGTGGAGAAAAGTTGCTGTATTAAATATTAACTCAAGCTATCTGAAGTTTTCAACTCCTTATAACCTAAGCAGTGCTCTAACAAGAAAAATATAACAAAATGGCCTTCTATGTATCCCAGCAGAAAAATCACAGGAAAATTAAGCCTGATGAATAACTACCAAGAATCCTGTCTTTTAATCCAAGTCTCTTTCTAAATATAAACTATCAAGCTTCTTACCATGTGGTCACAAGTAATAATAGAAAGGAAGTGGCTGGCAAGCAGCAGTACCTGTTTTGCACTCCTATGAAGAAGCTGAGAAATATACATTTGGGAGCCATTTAGTTTCTTACTCTGTTCAGTCTCATAGTAGCAGAATATAAAATATTGGCACAAATTCATGAACTAAAAGGTGGACAACAGCCCTGGGGAACAAAAGCCTTAATTACTTAATCACACAATAGAGCTGGGCACGCAAAGAAAAAGACTCAGAAAAAATATCTTGAACGCCCCAAAGTAAGAAGTGCCAAAGATGAGGACTGAAATGTGACTAACCAAATGTTCTTAAGATGAAAATTGCCCCTTTGAAAATACATTTTTTTCCCTCATATAGACAAAATTTAAATAACTCCTCTTAAGGAAAATATTCTAAGGAATGTCACAAATTGGAGTGAAGTTACTTAGCAAGACAAAATAAAACCTTTATGTTGCTCTGACAGCAATTTTCTTTGGGTAGATTACACTAAAAATATTTATTTGATGCATACTTGCTCTGTTATCTTAATGTTTACCTTTCCATTCTTTGAATTTTATAATCACTCACATTAAAATTCTGAATTGCAGCAGAGCCTGCAACATTCATTTTAGTGCCAAAGAAAGGTATCAGAGGAAGATGGAAATGCATGTGGGGGAAATAAGTAAGTAGTTAAAGGCCAGAAATTGGGGTAACATTTGAAGGGCCAAGTCATATATTTTAAGATATTCATTATGTTACAATAATTCATCTGTGAGACAATTATTTTGATACAGCAGCAGTGGCATATCATAATTGAACTTTTTCAATTAGATTTTAAAGAATAATAGAAGTCTGATAACAGAAACACCCAAATCATGTTCTTATTATTGGGAGAACACTCAAAATAATCAAATGGTCTAAGGCACACACAGGCCAATAATTTAGAAATTTCACCATTTTGAGGTTCCATGATCTTAATAAATATGCCAATATCTAGAGTTTGAAATGGGGTCAAGGTGAACAAGTAAACTGTATACTTTTGTAAGGTATTTGAGAATGTATTTAAAAAATAAAACGACATGCAAAAGGAAGTCTTTTTTTTTAAAGTCACTGTTATCCTAATAGGCTTTAAAAAAATAACTTACCTTACATTTAAAATGTAGTCATTTACATCGTTATTGAAGAAATCAGCAGCCATATAAAAAATTAAAAGGCAGTTTTTCATGGGTAAATGAATCTGCAACTTCAAGATAAACAAGCATGTTGAAATTAACTCAGGAGACTTGATTTTCTGTTCTAGTGGTTTAGCAATTTATTATTTTGTGGCGGTTCGGAAGAATTAATGAATTGCAAAATAGCTAATTTAACTCACTAGGCCATAAGATCTGGCACAATAATTAGAAGAAATTGGTTTTTAAAGATTTCTTTCTTCTATTACCTTCTTTTTCTTAATCTTGCCTCTCGATTGGCCATATATGGTTATAATATTTGAGTCATGATTTATGATGGCATGGAAACCACATACAGTACAATCAGTAAGGGGAGAAAGACAGGGCTGATTTGGTCCTCTCCCCGAAACTGGTAGAGAGAATTCATACTTATGTTTTTGTTAGATCTACTTCTCTTTTACTCCTAATACCAAGAGTCTTTTCATTTAACGTTTTCATATGAAGTCCTTTGGAGTTTTATTTATGTGACTACGTGAAAGCTTGGTGAATTTTAAGGTGCGTTTCACTGTACACTAACAGCCTGCACACAGATTAACTGAGGCAAACGTAATGTCAAGTTCTATCTTTTCTGGTTTAAGATAAGATGCCTGACAAGACGGCACTGCTCTGAGTGTCTTTTGAGCTCTTCTTCATAGCCCATTCTAGATTATTCAGGGAGGCTCATCAATGGACAGATTAGACTTCTCCTTCCTTTCTCTTCATCTGCCTGACATTTTACCCATTTCATTTTCTGTCACGTGCTCCGGAAGAGAAGGCAAAGAAAATATATTACAATGAAACCCATCAATTTTCAATATTCACAATGAGTCAATTACATCATTAATCATTAGGGCATACTGACTGTTTTTCTGGATCATTTTCCATTAGCAATGAAGTCCTTTCAGTCTATACTTTACAACTAGGATGTGCATTTTTAAAAATGACTTCAAGAGCTAAGTTACACATTTCCAAATATATTCAACATAACCATAGATACAAACGGACATTTTCTTAATTATTACAACCCTGTGCCCGACGGAATCTCATTCTGTGACTCAGCTATAGTCTGGTAATACTGCACGTAAGCCTTCCCACCATCACGAGGCATGACCGAAACCAGAGCACGACTGACTCAATGAGAATCATACAGCCATTTGGGCCACTGAAAAGTGTAAAAAAGTTATTTCCAACAACCACTGTGGACAAAAATGTGAACAGATAATACAGTATTTTGAAAATATTTTAATATTTGCCATTTTTGTTGCCTGTGCTATTAATATATACATTGATTTAGTAATAAATATACTACTATTACATAGAGTGCAATATTTTAGTATTCATAACTGGTTGAAATTAATGCTGCTATTATCTCGAGAAAGGAATAAATAAATATCATGCCCAAATTCCAAATTAATGTGCCAGAGGTTATCATTAACAAGAACTATAAACAAACATGTTGGGCATTACCCTTTTAAGCATGATTCCTGTAAACATAGCAAAGATCGTTTTTCTCAGTCCTGACATTTCATGTGATGGCTTTAAAAGAAAATATAACATACAAATCCTATCGCTTCTTTTTTTGCATAGGGAATGAATTAATCATATTTTAAAATGCAGCAGTCTATCAGTGAAATGTCTTCATCACACAGCACTTGTTTTCTGTATGAAGTGCAGAACTTTTGAGCAATAAAAGTGCTCTGCATAAGATTATAAAATACGCCTTCTGGATTTAAAATTTAACAGAAAAATTTCAAAACAGGTCATAGTCACGATTCAGGCTATTATGTACATAATACCTGACTACAGGAGGGAAGGCCTCTCTGTAGCACACACAGTGTACGAAGATGAAGCACAGTGTTCAATAGAATTTCCTTCCAGTTTTCCTCACATCGGTGCCTAAGTGGCTAAGATGACGTTACACCACACGGCCCATCCCACCTGCTGCAAACAAAGTAGAATGGGGGATGTGAGGACACATTTAAAGTAGATGATGGACAAAAAAATGGCAAAAATACAGTACATATATGCTTTAAACAGTGCACTTTATAAAATAGTTTGCTTTATTTATGTTCTTTTATAAAGTGCAATATTACTTAAAACAGAGACATGTACCTTGATGTTTTGCGATAACCATTAAAACAAATTGCCAGGAAAGAGCAGTGCAAAATTAAAAACATATGTAGCTTAGCATGCATCTCAGAGGGATCCCAAACAGAGAGCCTGGGACCATAAATTCTTATGTCTTTTCTTTCACTTTTAAGAAAAAGATTAATAATAGCAGGTTATCATCACATGAAACCATAAAATAAAAACAATAAGTTAAAATCCTCTCTCAAGAAGTATATGCCACACATAAAATTCATTACATAATCTTTTTGAAAACAGACATTTCCCTCTGATAAATCACTGTTCAAAGGGTGCAAATCTCTTTCAAACCCACATTATCCACGAGGCGGAGCAAAAGGTGTCACCATCACAGTAGGAGCGACGCGTGGGCAGACGTCTGAAAGACCTGTGACTTACTCTGGAAGCGGTTCAAAGCCATCCGGACCCTAACCGCGCGGACCGGCACCCCGCTCTTTCACGGACAGTCCCGCTGGCTTCACACCTGGTCGCCGAACAGTGTCACGTGTGCTTTGTTCACAGTAACATTCTCTGTCCAGTGCTTTTGGACAAGGATAACCAACTGGGTTTTCCTGAAAAAATTCCCTAGGAGGCAGATTCCAATGAGACCCACGGAAAACATTTTTTTTTAAAAAAAAAGCACAAAACATGGCCTCAGGCATACGCGGAGGGGACAGAGGGTGCAGCGGATCGCCAGGTGCGGCCCTACCGTTCCCGCGCGGCTCAGTCGAGAACTGGAAGAGCGTCTCGGGGTGGCTGCCGTCGGCAGGGTGGCCCGGCTGCAGCGTCTTCGTCGGGGTCGTCTTGCCGTGGGAGTGGGAGGAGGAAGAGTGGGAACTCTCGCTGGAGCTGCTGCGCGTCTCCGTGCTGGTGCTGGTCTTCTTCATTTTCCTTCTCTTGGCCAGAGGGGCCTTATCGACGTTCTGAAGGCAAAACCCCTCTCTCTTGTATTTGTTAAAGGCCTGGGGAGAGACAAGGGGACCTGGTGAAGGCAGAAGCGTTGACGTTCTCTCGGTAGCTGCGACTCGGGGCAGAAGACAGCCTTCAGTCGGCAACCACGGCTCCAAGTTGTTTTGGGAACAAAGCCCTAAAAATCACTTTTATATCCAAACCTCTGGCAGGGGACAGAAGTTCATGGGGAAAGATTTCGGAGGGCTCTGTTTAATCAAACCAGCTAGGCTGTCCAGGAGGCATGATTCTAACACATCTTCTGAAGAAGTTAATGCTACGTCTCACAGAAACACTGGGCATTGCTAAAGACCGTCAGCAGTCTGACCTCCGCTTCATTCCCACTGTTGCTTTTACTAGTTCTGTGTCTGAGATTTTAAAATGCTGACCACAAAGTCCCAAAACAGAGCAGACTTATCCATTATGGGTCCCTGTTCTCCTTATCAAGCCAATGGAATCTGGGTGTTTCTTGGCCACTGAATATATACTGAGAAGATTCGCCGTGCAACCCCCAGGCTGGCCCTCTCCTCACAGCATCCTGTCTTTACTCAGACTCAGGCATCACGGCGGTTGCCCCTGACAACCTTGTATCATGTGTCATTGAGAAGATCTGGATCATCTGCTACAAATTCTTGCAGTTAATCTCTTCACACCTCACCATATCCTAGTTCATTAATTTTTTAATCCATTGCTGCAGCTGAGGAGGAAACATTATCACTTCTTTCTTAAAATAATCCCTTCAGAGGTAATTTTACTTCTCCCTAACTCATCTAGTTCCTCAGACAATCATCTTAGTGTATTTGTATCTGCTCAGCACAAATGTGCAGAATCTACAGTTACTGCTATGTAGTCTCAGCCTTACAAATATACAATCTATAATTAATGCCAAGTAATGTACTTCTGATCCCTCACAATCTCTAGAATATATTAGCACAAAATGGCTGTTGAATGAACAGACGTTTACATATGCTTTAGTTCCGAATGTTATTTATAGTTTTAAAAAAATGATTTAGCTTGATAGCAAAATTCTAATGCTATGCACATTGTTTTCCTTATCTACAGAAAATCTTCAACTGTTCAAATATCAGACTACTGCCTCATCTCACGAGCTCATTCTAAATGTCAAATGAGTATACTGTGGGTTAACAGTGACTCTGGTCCCCCATGCACGGTCTGCTTATAAATGTGTTTACATCATGAAGGGATTTATAAAAACATACCCAAAATGGAAAGAACACGTTATTTTACAAGTATCACTAAGAGCACCTCTGAGTTATAGAGTGAGAACATGGTTCCCTTTCCAGCCACGGCCTTACGTGGAAGGTCGCCTTCACACAGGTGTGCACGGCAGCTCCGGAAGATCCCAGAATGTCGGGCGTCATCAGCGGGTTTGAGGACAGCTGGCTGCCATCTTGAAGCCATTCATTGTATCTCAGGCCAGACATTTTAAGCCTTTTATTTGGATCGACGGTGAGAAGTCCTGTGGGAATAAATATTTTTATTTATGATCTGATCCCTCATTCAGTTGGAACAATGACTCCCGCTGGTGACTGGGTAAATGCAAATGAAGACGGAGCACCTAGACTCACTTCGTCCAGGTACACACACTCCCACACGCCAGGGAGTGGGAAGGCACTACAGAAACGGAGACGGACTCTCGAAGAGGGGCTACGAGGAGCCGCGCAGACAGCACCCAGCCCTTACGCCACAGGGGACACGGCAATAGCAAAACCCACGCCCAGGGGATGGGCTCAGCCTAGGGCGTGCGGGCGCCCTGGGAGGCTTCCAGAAGCGGGGTGCTGGGGGATGAGCAGAAGCGGGCTCGATGCCTGGGCACTGAGGAGAGCACGTGTCAGGCACGGAGGCATCCGAAGGCTGCACACCTGCGCAACTCAAGCGTTCTGCAATGGAAGCACGCGGGTGACACGGAGCAGAAGCAGGCGGGGCCAGGTCACGAAGGGCGGAGTTCTGAACGCGCCCCTACGGAGCCGGGACCGAAGCTGAGGGATTCTCAGAAGGATGTTAACACAGAGGCACGACCATGTTTGGACAGCGGGCAGGGTGCTCGGCTGATCGACTAGACAGGTAACTCAGAGGAAGCGAGACAAGCTGAAAGGATGCTGTAAGATTTCAAAGAGTAATGATGACAAGACCTAAGGCAGTGGCCATGTGAAGGGGCTCGGGACCGCTTGGGAGGGGCGCTGAACCTGCAGGACCGAGTGGCTGGCTACAGAAAGCAAGGCAGGCAGGGAGCTAGGATGGCGCCTGGCTTCCGGTCTGGTGACCCGGCTTCTTGGCAGTGCTAGGGAGGGAGGTGGGAGGAGGCACATATTTGGGGGGAAGGAGCGTAACAAATTATAGGGTGTAAGACTGGGATGCTGGTGGATCTAAGCGCTAATTCACGTGGTGGCAAGATTACTGAGGGGAATGTTCCAAGAAGAAAAGGAGGCTCAACAGAGTAGCCAGGAAACCTTGTAAAACCCAGGGGGGTTCCTTACGTAACAAATATATGTGTGATGGGCATGATTCTACTTCAACCACTACACATCACATAAATTACCAAATTTCCTCGGAGTCTTACCTTGGATCAAATCTTTAGCCTCTTGGGATACATTCTTCCAGGCTTCTCCCTCAAAGGAGAAATCTCCCTTCTTAATTTTCTTCATGATCTCCACGGCGCTGGTACACGTCAGACTTCTGTCATGGGACTGGAATGGAACCTGCCCTGACAACATTGTGTACTGCCCAGAAGGGAAAAGAAACAAACAGGGTGTTTCGATGCCATGCTTCAGCGGCATAATTTACCAAACGGGACAATTAGCATTACTGGGTCTAAAAAAGAGTGCGTGACTTCTCTCACTGAAACCACCAACACGCTTCAAAGACTTGTAAATAAAGAAGAACTCTGACTTTGGGAGGTGACCTCAGAATGCACTATACGCAAATAATGTATTACTGAATTGTACACTTGAAACCTACAAAGTTCTATTAACCGATGTCACCCCAATAAGTTTAATTAAAATTAAAAAGAGGAATGGCTTATTATGACATGAAGATTTTAAATGTTTATTATTCAGAAGAAGAATAAAAAAGGGAGGGGTTTAACCTTCAGAATTTGTATCAATCCCAAACATCCTTTCCCTAGGACATTAAGTATGGTTAAGGATTTTTCAAAAATTGTATTTATGACTTCTTTCTTTTGTTTGTAACCAACGGCCGATGTACTGGTGCTGGGTCCCCATATGCAGAGTCTGTGGGCGCATGGCCCACTTACAGAACTCATGTTTCTGGCCCTGCAGACTTAGGGTCTCCTCAGTTAGAGGCTCTGGTTCCATGACCTCAAGTGACCAGCTGCACCTGATTAACAGGTGGCACCCAGCAGCGCACCCTCTGCTCTCACTCTCTCCTTGCTGTTTCTCTGGGATTTTGTTCCTTAGGGACCTGATAAAACATACACTTTAGCTTCCTGTTCTGCTTCCTGGGGAACCCAGAATAGAATATTTTTCTGTTGCTGATGAATATTTGACTTATTTCCGGCGTGGAACATTTTGAAACAAGCTGCTATATACCTTCGTGTCTATGTCCTTTAGCACATAACAATACGCATTTCTGTTGGGTGTATTTCTGAGGATGGAAGTGCTGTGTCGTTTGGTCTGTATGTGATTAGTAGCTATGCCAGAGTTTCCCAAAACCTGCTCTGCGTCTTAATCCTACCCCACGTCCTAACACATACATACGTGGCTACATATGTCACCTTTACAATACGGTTTTCTTGCTTTCTGATGTGTAATAATGCAACAGGCCTTTGGGTGGAAAAACGAATTCTCTATCACTGGTATTTAAAGAAAGCTGGTGACCAGGGACTTTATAGAAAAGATTCCTTCTCTGGAAGACATAGAATTAACCAAACTTTAGGCTCCTCTCAACTCCAAGATCTTACAAATTTAGCTGACTATCCAAGAATCAATTTCTGTTAAGAATAATTCTGTGTCTACAAATTGATTGCAAATGGTTTGTCAAAAAAGTATCTACATCCATAAAGGTGTATATGACTCTCCATGATTATATATCTCTCTGTGTCCATATGTTTTATATCTACATATGTGTATGTACACATAAATACATACATATACACATGTGTGTGCACACAAGAGAATTAGAAAGAAAAAGCAAATGTGGTAAAATGTTGGATGTTTATTCACAGTTATTATTCTCTCAAGTTTTCTCTAGGTCTAAAATTTTCAAAATAAAATTTTAAGAAAAAAGTGAAAAATCAGGTCTCCTGAATAACAAATGCTTGGAAGAAATACGTTTTAAGTGAAATTATATCTCACCCCATAAGTATGTTAACATGTAATCAAAGAGTGTCATATAATCCTACTACGTGTTCTAAACACTGTGTGCTACGGACTGAATGTCTGTGTGCTTCCAAAAGTCACACGCTTAAGACCCAGCCCTCCTGTGACTGTATGTGGAGACAGGGTCCTCATGGAGGTAATTTAAGTTAAATGAGGTCATAAGGGTGGGGCTCTGATTGAATGGGATTAGTGTCCTTACAAAAAGAGACGCCAGAGAGCTTGCTCACTGTCTCAGCATATGCACTGAGGAAAGGCCATACGAAGAAGACATGACAAGCTGGTGGCCATTTGTAATCCGAGGGGAAAGCCCTCAGCAGACCGACACTGACCATGCGGGACCTGGATACTGGGCTTCCCTGCCTCCGGAACTGTGAGAAAACAGATTTCTGTTGCTGAGACCACCTAGTCTGTCATAGTTTGTCATGGCGGCCTGGACAGACTAAGACAACATGAGCTCAAATTTAATTAAAGTCCTGTGTGCTTCTGACAGAGATTACACACCCGTGAGGTAGACTGGGTTGTTATCAAAGCCCCATGATACGATGTGATACGTCTTCCTGAAGTAGTTATTTTATTCTGTAGGGTTGACATAAATTATTTTCATATTAAAATATCCACATTCATGTTTATCGAATACAACATGCAAAGGGGCCATAGATTTCTAAGGCAAATCAGGAGACTCCATGTAAATTTCATGTTTGCTAAGGGATAATTCAGGCTTTGTATCTGATCCTCTGGAGATACTCATTCGATTATGTGGAAACGTTTGCAAAGCACTCTTTCTGAGAGTTTAATGCAGGTATTTATCTTTCATCTGTATTTCATTATGTATCTCTAAAAAGTGAGGGCTTTTAAAAACCACAACCATAACACCATTAACACTCCTAAAAAAATTAGCAGTAACTCCTTTGTATCATTCAATACCCAATAAATATTCAAATTTCCCCATTTGTGTTATATACTTATATACTATAATTATATCTGTGGGACTTAGATTGAGTTTGAATTTAATGAATAGAATTGAAATTCGAGTTTCTTTGAATCAGAGTTCAAGTGAGATGCAAACATTGTTCTTAAGTGTTTTTTAATCTACAGATTCCCACACTATTTTTTCTTACAATCTATTTGCTGAAGAAACTGGGCCGTCTGCCCCGTAGGTCTTCATACAGTCTGGGTATTGATTCCTGTGGAATCGTTTAACCTGTTCCTTTTCCTGTTTCTCTGAAAAACCTGACAGATCTAGAGAGAAGCACAGCTACCATCCATGCCACGGCACGAAGTCATTTCCACAGACACGGCATTCGGAAATTCTAAAACACCGTCTGCATGTCTAAGAAGACTCGTCTAAGATCTTAAAAAGCAAGAGGGTCATAATTGGCCAATATTCAAAGTGAGGGCTCTATGACAAAGAGTAATCTTATAATATTACAAAAATCAAAAGGCTCTTTTTTACCTAGACATTTTTTAGGAAGAGTGCTACTAATGAAAATGTAATCAGTTTAAGTCCTTAAAACCTACAAATCTACACGTTAGTTGTTTATTTTTATTTTAAAATCTTATTCATAAATATGTAATTTTAGTTTAAAAATTATAAAAGATGACTTAAAATTACTGAAATAAAAACTATATAAAGCTTAAAATACAAGAGGTCCCATTCTGCAGGACACCTGGCCAGCCACTGGGGAAAAGCAAACTGACATCAAAATAAATCCCGGATGGAATGCAGATTAAAGTACAAAAATAAAATTCTAGAGGAAAATGTAGGAGAATGTTTTTATCCTGGTTGGGGTACGGGTAGAATGACAATCTGACATCAAAGCCAGGTACCAGAAAGGAACAGACTGACATATCTTACTACGTAGAAATAAAAAAGAGTTTATATTTAAATCTTTCTAAAAATAAAATTAAAATCCCATGCTACCATAAAGTGTTCACACAAATGACAAACCAGAAAAAAACATTTCCAATATTAATAGCAGACAAAGGATTAAAACCCTCAACAGAGCTTTAAAATTTAATAAGAAAAATTTCCCCATAGGAAATGGGCAAAGCTCATAAACAGCAATTTGTAAAAGGAAAAATACAAATGTCCAAATACATGAAAAGATGCTTAAACTGAATATTCATCAAAGAAATGCATGTAAATACCAAGAGAAGTAGGAAATAATTTAACACTGAAATTGATAGTATTCAGCGTATTTGCATACAGTTCATGAGAATATGATCTGATAAACCTTCAAGAAAGAAATCCAGGCAAATTTTCACATTATATCTAATGTCAAAATAAAGATGTATATACCCTCCTCCTAGAAATCTAATCTGAAGAAACAGACACATGCAAGCACATATATAAAAAATATTCATTTGTACAGTTTATAATTAGTGAAAAACTGGAAAATGCTAACTGCTCATTAGTAAAGAAATGGTTAAATAGTTTGGAGACTCAAACTACATGTATAACATAATCTCACTTGTTAAAAACTCCCAATATAAATGGATGTAGACAGAAAAGGCGGTGGGAAGACCTGAAGCATGTGACACGTGGCGGGGGCAGGGAGTCAGAGGGAGCGTAAGAGCTTGCACGGCACCACCTCTGTATGACAAGGTCATGCGTGATTTCCCTCTGTTCCTTCTATCTTTCTGTAGTGCTTGAAAATTTCTCCCTAAGATTATGCATTACAAATTATATGCAGAAAAAGTCAAGCTATAGTGGGAAAAAAACATGCCTAGATTTTGAGCTTAATATTCCCTTCTGATGACGGCAGCCAAGGACAGTTTGTGAAAAGTATGCTTACCATGATTACTGTAAGTTACTATAAATATTTCGAATTTCATCCATTGGTTTGTTAATTTATCCTAAATGATATTGTTTAATCACATTTTTTTCATTTGAAAACCTCAAAGAATATATTTTTTAATGTTTTTCAATTAAGTCCCTTTGCTATTTTCACATTATATCTAATATGCATCTTTTGAAAGTACACTATTCTTTTAAAAAAACTATGTAACTCTTTTATTCACATAAAACATAGCTGCCTCAACTATTTCAAAATGAACAAAAATCACAATTCCTGCCTTTTTACCAACTTAAATTTGAAAAAGGGAATTAGCGTCCTGCCAGGCCTACAACTGGTTGTACAGAAAAGAAACCAACTTTGACAAGGTTTCACGACTCCCGAAACGAACTCACCAAAATGACACCCAAGCTCCAGAGGTCGCAGGACTCGTCGTAGCCATTGTGGTTCAAGAGTCAGGCGCAGCATAATGGAGAGTGAAGCACGGCGTCTTGAGAGGCTGATTGTCGGGCGGCTTGAGGCGTGCAAACCCGAAATCAATGACTTTAATTTCCAAATTATCATTTTCGTCAGTGAACAATAAATTCTGCAAGACACAAACCCTTCAATTAGTCTCTCATTGAAATGTCATGGCACTCGGTAATGCTGTTTGTGAAAATTATCTGCATACTGATACTGGTCCAGGCGCAGAGAGGCTCTGATGGGTGAGGGGGCTGGGGGCGTGGGGGGGCGTGTCTGGGAGCCAGAGGTCAGTGTCCTGGTGCTCTCTGCATTGTGCTTGTTTGTGCTCTTTCAATTTTACAGGGTAATGTGCAACAGTTTGTCGACAGCACCATTCTCTGTCTACGCTTTTCCGGAACTCTGCCTTCTTCCATCCACCTTTCCCTTTCCGAGCTGGCCACGTGCGCCTGCTCCTCACTCAGAAATACCACCTAACGGTGTCACCAGACCAAGGTCAGGACTTCTTACACTTTCTAGCATTATCCACTCTCCTTCCTGGCACTCATCACCTCTGCACAGTTAGTCCGCTGCCTTCGTCCCACTGGGCTATAATTCCATCAGGGCGGACTGTGTGCTCAGCTCAGTTAGGACTCGATTCCGAGGGCCTGGCAGAGTCACATAGTGGTACTCTGATAAATATTTTTCCATCAAATAAAGTCAGAAATAAAGTTATGTAAGATCCAATAGAGGCTATCAAAGAAGACATAGATATATACTACATTTTGGAACTATTTTTTCCAAAACAGTTAATACACATTTTTGATGCTTGTGGATATTATACCTCAATTATTCAGAAAACATTATTATTTTGAACTATTCATCCACCAAGGCTTCTCGATCACTAAGGTTTTACTGTACACTTATTACATCCTGAATAAATGCTAACGGTACTAATGCACAAATCATTCTTAGCAGTACATGAAGCTAGTATCCGCAGCAAATGAACCTGATTATGTTGTCTTTAGACATCCTTACAAAAAACTGTCATGCCTTTAATGTTCATTAAGTCATTCCCTAGCTCTGCAACTTCATGTTTTGTTAATATAATTCTAACTGAAATAAAAGACATCATAAAACGCTTCATTGATACAAAGAAAAATCTTCTAAGCCTTTCATTCAAAAGTTAAAAATAAGTAAAGTGGGAGGAAAGGAAAGCAAAAACTGAAAAGTTAAAAAAAAAATTTCTATCATACAATGCTTAATCCTGAATTTGTGATGAAATTAAGATGTGATATAATTAAATGCAGAACTTCACCACAACAGAAGTTATAGGAGAGGCTCGTGGACACGTATTTGGGAGGCGTCTTTCAGCAAATGACTCCAGAGCCTCTCCGCAGGACAGGCACTGCACTACACACGAGTGGTGAGTGAAGCACACCTGGTCCCTGCCGTCAGTGAGCCTACTGCATCTCTGGAATCGACTCCAGCTGGCTCTGTGCTAAGACCAGCAAGCGACTTCCTGGGTCTTAGATCCTGAAGAGGAGGGTGTGGCACCCCCCACCCCTTCGTGGAGCTGGGCGGAGCTGGGCATCAACAGCCAGGACCGGTAGGGAACAACTATTCAATTTTCTTTCATCCTTGTCTCAAGTGCTGCCTGAAACTAATTTGACATACTTTTTAGTAATCTTTCAAGAGTATGGGAACCAGCTTGAAAACGACAAAACGGTCTACTAAGAATGTCAGCCAGCCTCTACATTTTTCTGATTCTCACCTAGAGTTTAAGATTTTGCATATTCAGAAAATGAATGCCACATAAATATCTACCAAAAGATATAAAATCAGGTTTTCTATACTAAATCCTTGGGAAAGGTATTAAATTTTCAGTTTGGAAATACTATACTCTGCCATTTAAAAGTCAAAGTGAAACTATTTTATGTGAATGTTAGTACAAAGATGTATTTTCATTTTTCCAAAAAAATATTTTGATTTACGACTATGATTATAGCAGAATGGCCTAAATATCTCACAATTCTTCATTCCAAATGACTATTTGAAAGAAGAATTTTATAATAAGAAGAATTAAGCTACATAAGTACCTTTTTATCAGTGAAACAGGTAGGTAAACTTAAGTTCTGCCTGAGAGAACAGTTTTTATCATTTGAGACTCATGAGATGACAGATGGCCAGTGATTAAAGAATAAAACACGTGAAAATGAATTCTATACAGTCATGGAACAGATCTTTTCAATTAAAAAAATTATATGCTTGCTCCTTGTCTATCAAGAAAACATTTAAGTGGTGTGCTTTCACATTTCAAAACAGACAGCTAATTTCCAATGTAAAGAGCACCAGATTTTTAGTGGGCGTTATGTAGGAGAGTGAGAACTATGATGAAGGAGCAGAGGGTAGCTATCACAATTGCAAGTTCATAAAAACACGATTCACTTTTGATTAAGTGATAGTAATGTGACTATCAGTAATCAAAAGTACACAGACAGAAGTCCACTTCAGGGATCAATTTCATTCGAATGCACAGAATTCCATTTTATAAACATCCTTTTTTTTTCCTACCAGTAACCCAAGATACTTAAATAAAAGACAAAAATGGTTCTCTTTGAGAAATACTCTTCTATAGTCTAACACAAAAAATAAACACCAAGTAAATCATCATTTTAAATATACTTGAAAATGCATTATAATCACATGGTAATTAAAAATGATGCTGTATTTTGAAGAAGAAATATGTATAATTTTGCTTATGGTAAAGGATGATTCATTGTTATTCTTTTATAAATTACTGGTTTTTAAAAAAATTTTCATTGTTATTTTATCATTTTCTAAAAGGGAGGAATCTTCACATTTTTGATACTAAAAATGGATAATTCTAGAGTTAGAACCTTCTTTATTAATCCTTGCAAAGAAAAAATGTATAAAAAGCTGCTACTTCTGCATTGCTACACAGTTCTATAAATATTACAGTACACAGACAAAAGCAAGCATCTATAAGGATGGCAAAACTAATTAAAAAGACAATTCTTAACATTTAAATATTTAGAACTACATACACTCCTATTCCTGAGCTAACCAATTTGATTACAAATGTGAAAAACAAGCTTTCAAAATACTTCATTAAAAAAAATCCTCTAAAATGGTATACATATAGAAGTGATATTATTTTGTTATAAAAATTTCCATTGCTATTTTTAGTCCACAACTGTTGCATAAAGTATTTCCTCCATAAAAGGCTCTCACACTTACAAATATAACCTCGAGATGATCAGCTGGCAAAAAAAAAAAAAAAGAAAGAAAGAAAAGAAAAAAAAAGAAAAAGAAAAAAAGGCAAATTTATTTTAGACTGAAATAGAAAAGGAAAAAAACCCAAGGAACACGATATTTGCAAGTATCTATTTAGCAGAAAGGCCTGTAAGTTAAAAAAAAAGCCCGCACAGATTTGGGGCTGTCTGATGGCACAGACTGCACTATAGGAGGGCACCTGCTCCTCTCTACCTCGGGTTTCAGGTCCCTGTGCACCACTCCGACGTCGTGCATGTGGCTCACGGCGGAAACGAGCTTCCGCATGATGTAGCTGGCTTCGGTCTCGCTGAAGTGTTTCTTTTTCTTAATGCGTTCGAACAGCTCTCCCCCGTTCAGAAGCTCCATCACCAGAAAAGTGTGAAGCTAGAAAAGGAGGAAGAATAATGTGGAGGGCCTTCGTGACGAGAGCTTATTAACGTATGAAACATTTACTGAATATCAACTATTACCATACATTTAAATAACTCCTTGTTAAAATAATCAACAGCAATCCCAGTATTTTAGTGGAAAGAGCTGAAGGATAATGTGGCTTTTTTAGAATTCTATTTCGGTAATGGAAAATTTCAAGTACTGCAGTGAAATCTTTATATATCTTTCCTTTGACTAATTCTTTCATGTGATTTTCATTCCAATCCCCTCTGTCAAGTTTACATATCTTTCTTTTTAAAGTGTGGCCTAGAGCTGATAATAATGTGAAATTGACTGCTTTAAACAATACAGAAGATTACTGATGGAGTATGAGCAACTGCCCACGGGGAGACCTGGCACACTCACTTAATGGCAGACTTACTTTTTTAAAAAGGCATCTTTTAGTGATATCACTTTATCTCTCCTTTTAGGGCTCAACAGATGAGTTTTGGGGTTCCTGTTAATACCCATGGCAAATACCCATAATTCACTGTGGGGTTTAAAAAAAATTGCTTTTGATTCCAAAGGCATTATCTTAAATAGTATAAACAACTATATGCTTACTGTGCTTTGCATACATTTCCACAAAGAAAATAACATAGGAGCTGTTGAAAAGCAAAGGAATTACTTTAGCTCTGAAATGAACAGAAATGGTTTAAAAAAGTGGAGAGCCAGAGAGAAGACAATCAGGGGGATCATTTCATAAACTATATAAATGTCTAACCAAGGTACTGTATACTTAAAACTAATAAAATAAAATGCTAAAAAAAAAAAATGTTGGCTGACCCAATAAAAAATCTACAAAGATCAGATCGGGGGGGGGGGGAAGATATCAAATCAATATTCAGATTCAGGTGCTATGCATCATAGCACCAACATCCCTCAACAGACAAAATAGGTTGCCCTTTGATTCAGCAGAATCCAGAAAACTGCTTCATAAAAAAGACAATTATAAATACGTCATCCTGTACATATTGTGCAAATTATAAAAGATGAACAACCCTTTTAATAAGAGAGCTGTTTCCCAGGCTACTAGATATCAAGGCGACATGAGTTTCTATATCAGACAAATAAGTCGAAGCTGAAGGTCTGCTGCCTAGAAAAGAAAAAGGAGGGCAGGACCAGCAACGGTTTAAAAGGTAAGTTTTAGAGTCCAAGCTGGATCTGAACGCCAGTCTGCTACTTACTGATGACCTTCGGGACGCTACTGCACCTCTATGCACATCAGGGCCCTTACCCAGAAAATGTAGATAACAGTGGGAGAATGTACACGTGGGAGCTTGAGTAAAAGTCCGTCAAAGATTGTCATATCCTACCACCCAGAATCCGTGGATGTTACCTTATACGGTGAAGGGGACTTTGCAGATGTGATTAAGGAACTGGAGATGGCGAGAGTGTCTCTCTATGAGATGGGACTATGGAAAGAAGAGGCTGGACTGATGCATAGGAGGGTCAGAAGCCAAGGAATGCTGGCCGTCTCTAAGAGGCTAATAAAGGCAAGGGAACACTGTCCCTTCGGGCATCCAGGAGGAACCAGCCCTGCTGACACCCGACTTTACACCAGTGGGACTGACACCGGACTTCTGATGACCAGACTGTCAGATACGAAATTCGCATTGTTTTAGGTTTTTGGTAATCTGGTGATACAGCAGCAATGAGAAACTAGTAAGAGTAGAAAAGTACACAAAATGAGCTAAACTGCTGTCCTGTCAAAGGCTGAAAACCCACCCTCGACCCACTCCACCCGTTGGAAGACTGTGCACTGGAGATGATCTCGGCAACTGTGTCACCATCATGGAAAAAACCACCCGAGATGTGAACAAGCGTACAGCAGGGTGGCAGTACGTTTATACTCGTACACACATGGGTTCGTCACGAGACGACGTGTACCCTATTAACTCTTGAATATAGAAACAGCAACTAATACATTTAACTTGGACATAAAAAGTTAGAGATGCAGTTCCAGACATCGGACATCGGCCTGAAGGTCGGAGGTCAGATGTCTTTGCTGGGATATAGCTTGGGGGGGGGGCGGGCCATACACAGCTGCAAAACCACAGAGCGGGGTGAAGGTCATCCACCAACCCCTTGATCAACATCTGGATCATCTTCACTGGGAGACTGTCCAGCCCCCTGAGCCCCTGCAATGGACAGGGGCCAACCTCCCCTGCGGCTGGGCAGCCCAAGGTGGTGGAGGCTGTAGAGCAGGAATTGCGGCTTCTGCTGAGGCCTTGCTGCAAACATATTCCTCTTCTGGCTCTGAGAACCAAAGGGCAAGAAGACGAGGATCTTACTTTTGCTCACCTGCCTGATGTAAAAACTGGCTTATGTGCCTGCCTCTTCTAAGGGAGCAGAGCGAAGTAAGGGCTTAGTCTGAAGTTGGACTGCTTGGGTTCAGACCCCAGCATCACCGCTCACAAACTGAGACCCCGTTACTCAGCTGCTGTGAGTTTCGGTTCCCTCGCCTCACAGAGGTGCCATGCGGATTGAATACGAGGACCCACGCACAGTGTCTGGTGCAGCACCTGGACCTCATACGTATGCGACAGTGAGTGGCAGCAGTTACTACAGTCACACTGCTGCCGCCATCCGGTTTCACCAGGAAGCATCGTTCTTGGGCGTAGCACATGGGTAAGTTCCAATGTGGCAGAGCAGTGGGCCTCAGCTATCCCGTGACAGCAGAGAGCCCAGCACGAAGACTGCGTTTTCCCAACTTGATTTTCACTGACTTGCTTTGAGACCCAGGACCAGTCTCATGACCTTCTGAATCTCAGTTGCTTCTTTAGTTAATTTAGGGCGAACCACATCCATGACTGGTTTTAGCTCTTGTGCCCAGCATGTTGTCTTGAGCAGGCTGTGTCACCCCAGCCACTCCCCGGGGTGAAGGTAACCGTACTGGAGTGATTTCTGTCACGGAAGACGGCAGCGCAGGGACTGGGGAGGAGACAGGGACCTGACACTATGGCGCTCCTCCCCTACCCAAAGTCACATGCTTCTGTGTGAGGCTGCGCTTTGAAGGCAGGACTAGAAGAGGAAGGGACAGCACGACCTGCCCTTTGCTCTTCTGCTTTCTATGTGTTCTTTAGCTTGCACTAATTAGGCTTAAGGCTCTTCAGAAGTGAAAAGAAAGTTGAAGGCTGAAAATGTCTGGGTCCTGACATGTGTGAGCAATTAAGCTAAGGTGGCAACAGCTGACCTGGCAAGAAGCACAGAGCAGCTGGTGGCAGTGGCGCTGGGCTCCTGCTACCGTCTTCCTTCCACGTCACACGTGACGACTGCTGAGTGAGGAAAGCAGAGGGCAAAGGATGCGTTGCTGTGGGGGTGGGTCAGGGTGTGTGTGGAGTGCTTTCTCCGACCTCTGCAGTGGCTGGGTGGTGACCCGTGATGTTCCCGACTAACCCAGTAGCACCAACAAAGCTGGTGAAAAGGAGAAACCTGAATGTGAATTAGTATGAAAGGAAAAAAGTGCGGAATACCTGATCATGAAAAACTTCATGCAATTTCACGATATTGGGGTGTCCTTCGCAGAGTTTCAGAGCCGTTATTTCTTTCTGAGTGTTGGCTTCCATCCTGCAGGATGACACGGTTAGCCTCTACAAACCCCACCACCAAGTTTTTATGTCGGTATTGCCCCAACCTTAATTTTTTTTTAAATTTAGACTGCATTCAGAATTAAAGTGTCAACGTATCAGAATGAGGTTTCCATGAAAGTAATGAATCACACCACCCACCAGAACAAGTAACGCATTATTCTCAAGAAAATGATTTATGAGTCAGAAAAAAGATAATCATGTGAAGAAATGGATTCCTTTACTTGCCTAACAACTTGGTAATGAGAATATATAATCATGGAGGTGATATTAGTTACCTAAACAAGCCGGCTCTCAAATTTACCGGTAGATTGCTAAATAATTTCAGAAAAAAAGGTATTCAATTATATAATGAATAGGAATGGCAATGGCTACTGAACTCATTAAGCAGGTCTGATTAAATACCACTGCCACAAGGAAGTGTTCTCATGATAAAGTCAAAAGCATCTCTTAGTACGGTTTATGTCTAAAATGGATTACTTTATCAGGAAATACCTATCGGAAGTATAATGAATCAACGGATGAGCCTGAATGCCTACACCTGTGGGTAAAAAGCCTTACAATATACTGTTGATTTCCTTTTAAATAAAAATTTTATTTACAGAACCGAATGACTAGGATGAATACACAAGACAGACTGTGAGAAAGGACATACCTTTTGCTGATTATTTTGACAGCAAACGCTTGGTTACTTTTTTTGTGTGTGCACTTGCGACAAATTGAAAAACTTCCTTCTCCCAATGGTTTGTCCTTCAGATCTAGGTCATAGTGTTGATAGAATGGCGAGTCCTGGTAAGAAACCAATATCACTTAAGAAAATATTAATAATGGACAAGGGATAAACAAAACTGTAGAGTAATAGGACATTAGTGATGTATAATAAATATGAATGTAATACATACATAATGTTCTAAAATCCATCTTATTTTTAGTTCATTTCCATGTTCATCTACATCATTTACTGAAGATACAAAATTTTCTCTCATTGTGGAAAGGAGCTCAAATTGATGTTAATAATAAATAGCAAATATTGCCATTTCCATTTATTCATTTCTTAAAATTAATTACATCTTAGTCCAATGGTACGTCTATTACATTTACTGGACTGGAAAATGCTAACTGGCGTTCAAACCGGAAGTGTGTCGTTTACTGAACCACATCGGTGTACCTTCATCATTGCGCTCCTGGCCACGTTGGTCGCTCCAGGACGGTCGACTCCCACGTGAAACTGGAAAGGATCTATGACGGCTGCGTTGCGCTTGAACAGGATGGAAGGCGCAACGAAAGAATAGCCCTGAAAAACGAAAGGAAACGTGAAGAACAAGGCTGTGCAATTCTCCAGTTCAGCACAGACCAGACTGAATCCAGAAAAAAATAATAAATGCTCAAATATTTGTTAAGATAAATCTCATTTTATTTGTAATCTACAATGTAAGGTTATTTGAATTAATAGAGAAATGCTTTTCAGAAGGAGATAATGCCATCTTCTGGTAGAATTAAAGCAATTCAGAATTAAAGGCAGAAAAATACCTGCACCCGCTTCCACCCCCAAAATCTGACTCATAGCTGTAATTCTTTTGCATGGCTGATAAAAATCTATTTATAAACACAACTCACTTCTGAAAACTGATAGAGTTAATAAGGTATTAAGCAAAGTGGTCCAAGTGCTACTGTATTTCAAACTAGAAAAAAAAACAGGTTTCATTATAGTTTATTTCTAATTCAGCAATTATCTGATTATTGTATTTCCTTGGACTAATTAAATTTAAAATTGAGTTTTAGAAAAAGGATAAAATCAAATGGCAGAATGATGTGCTAAATCAAAAGGGATATAATTATGGATGATTAATCTGTTCAAGCTAGAACATTCACTAGTTCAATGAACATTTTTAAACATCTACTATGTGCCCAGAATGTGGAGAGACACAGCTTGGCTGGCCAGGTGAAGCATCCTGAAGCTCTACTTGTGGAAGTCAAACAGGTGAAGCTATGACACCATTTAATAGTTAGAATATCTCAAGTCTGAGAAAGATCCTTTTCTAAATACAAAATCCTTTCTAAACTTTTTAGAAAAGCAGTTAAATTATTCACTGAAAATAAAGAATCAGATAGCACCCTTTATGGACTAAAGAACATTGTACATGAATAGAGGTAAAATAAAGTAGGATTGTATTTTCTGTATAAAAGCCTGAACAGAAATAAAACTTCAGGTATCAAATCAATCCTTCTTTATATCAAAAATAAACACATAAATAATGGCGGCTATTTAACAAATCATAAGCTTCAGTTAACGACTGCAATACCTCTGTATTTAGTAATGTTGAAGACATTAGTGAATTCTGTGTAAAGACGCCAGAAAAGCTTTCCTGTGGGAAAATGAACCGCTCTTTCCAGGCGCGCCTGGCCAGCCACGCCTGGAGGTTACCTGGAACAGCCTCTCGGAGCTCTGGGGCAGCGCTGCGGGGGAGTAGGTGGGGTCCATCTCCGTGACTCTTCTGCGAAGTTGCTCACGTCTTAGTTCATCTCGGATGACGGGTTTTAAAAAGGTGCGGGCCACTTTTTTGGCAGCTAGATCATCCAATTTTTTTCTAAAACAGAGAAAAGAAAATTAGTTACAAAGTAGAGAAAATCAGCGAAGTTGAAATATTTTTTGAGAACAACAAAGCCCGACTGGGATTTTAATTGGTCAGTAGAAAGAAAGGCATATATTTCAAACTAATGATTAAAAAAGGTATGTTTTTATAACCACGAGCCCATTTTCTGCCTGCAAGCTTACAGCCTCAGCCAACGTTATGCCTGAAGGGTAAAGACTGCTTTTTATGTCACTGTGGAGTCCATGGTGTCCTCTGGGGGGCACCAGGACACCTAGTTTACCCTTTGGGATAACAGAAAATTTACATTTGTTCTGAGCCTCCTGGGAAAGGTGTTAAGCCAAAACAAAAAACAAAAAACGAAACTGTAATAAAAGGGTTCTCAAATGCTCTGTGGATCCGAATAGTAAGTGTAAAGGCACAGTCCCCGTTTTCCAGACGCAGTGTCATTTAGCTCTCTCCTGTACCTGGCTTTTCCTCCTGGTCATCTGGACAGATCAGAAAACAAACACACGCACTCTAAGTCATGTATCTGTTTACATTTATAAGTTTAAATGATACCCTCATACTGATGTAATCACTGTGTTCTCGTTCAACTGTATTCACGCATCATTAAAAACTGCCTCTTCTCTTCCCCAGGGCATAATCCAAGCCCCCTCTCCACCCATGCCAGACACTTACTGTTTGATAAATTGCTGTTTTATATTATTTAAATTCAACCTCTTCTTTGTTTTCTTTATGCTCTTTCTATCACTTAGTTCAACCTCAGATAATACATACTGAGTACTACAGATATCTATTAAAACATTTCTTTACTCTAAGATGTCATCATGAATGGCAAGAATAATATTATTTATGTACAATTAAGAAAAAAAAAGCATTACTAATCAGAATAGTAAGAATTTGTCCACTGGTAAGATACATACTGATTTGAGAGATGATAAAATGAGAAACTTGCATTTTTAGGCTGATGACATTCTCTACTAACTTAAAATTTTATTATGCCCTCTTGTGGAGGCAATGACGATAAAATCATTAAATGAGAGATCTTCACATTTTTCAGCTAATGGGTTTGAGAGATCATTTAGCTTATCTCCTTTATTTGATCCAGATGGAAATCGAAGCCCAGAAATAAGAACTAACCGTTGTATTTAAACATTCGCTAGGGAACGGTCGGGATTCGAAACAGTCTCTTAACTTTCTAGTTAGTGTCCTTTCACCTATGTTGCTGTAACGTTTTCCATCACAGGTATATGATTTGTGCTAGGCTACTGTACATTCAGCAAGAGAAACTTCTAGAGTAAAGGAGTAATTTTAAAGAATAAGCTGTTAGCAGGGCAACATTAAGTATGTAGAAAACTGAATGCTATTATGATCCTCTCTTACTTCTACTCCGTTTAGGTTTTTACAGGTTAAATTGTTTTTTACTAAAGTGTCCCTGCCATTTAAAAAGTCAAGGCAATGAACCTAAAATTACTATTCCAAGCTACAGAAAAAAAGAAATTTCTCTAACATAAAGATATAATAGTCACAAAGCAGGGAACCAAGGAGAAAAAGATCCTAGGAATATATAATTGGGGACATTTTGTTTGAATATTTTCTGGAACTTTCCCTTTATTAATTTTGAGCCAAACTTCTCAACAAGATATTTGAAATCATCTGTTCAAACAATAACCTTTCCAAGCCATATGAACCTATGAAATGTACATCCTGAGAAATTAATTTGATCCTAAATGTATTTCTTGCTGTTACTCAAACTACTGTAAGATATACAGTAACATTTTTTAAAATGGTTGCAGATACTGAAATAAATGTCCTCTTTTTTTAAGCATAGAAGTACAGAGATACTTCTTATTGTCCTCAATTACTATTTGTCTTTTCATATTTAAAAAATAATAACATGAAAGCTTACTGCACAGCAGAACTTTCTCTTTGCTTTGATGCTATTTTCATTTGTTTTGGTGCTAATAATATAGTTTTGGTGCTAATAATGTAAAGCTCAGTTTGCAGAATAAAAATAAAACTTGGACGGTCTCTTTAGACCATAAATATTTGTCATGTTTGTTGATATGATTAGACTATGTCAAGGTCATAAGCTCAGTGTTTTAGGAAATAAAGGTCATGGCATCTCAGGTTGACCATTTAGACTCAAATAACTGACCAACTCAATTTCACTTTTTTTTCCAAACAGTTATCTAAAATTTTGGTGGTTTTTTTTTTTTAAACAAAATCGAGCAAACTAAGTTGAGATGTGTTGGTGTTCTGTAGAATGGTCTCACTAGGCTTCTTCAGAAAAAAACAAGCATATCTCAAGTACAAAGAAAATAAATCAGTAATTCTCCATGTGTTACAAATACATAACTGAGAAATAGGTAGATTTTTAACTTTCTTAGATTTCTCCTGGGAAAAGAAGAGATGAAACCACTATCTAAAAGGTGTAACACAGTGACTCATGAATTGAGAGAGAGGTAAAAAACAACCAAAGTAAAAGTCTCCTCAGTACATATGCCTAAATCTTGATACCATAAACGGAAACCAATACTCAGAAACTCTAATTACAGCTGACCCTTGAAGAACACAGGTTTGAACTGTGCAGGTCCACTTATATGTGGATCTTTTTTCAGTAAATATACAGTCAGCCCTTCCTAACCCTGGTTTTCTCATCCAAGGACTCAGCCGTGGCAAGAAACAGTATTTTTGATCTGTGGCTGGGAATCCGCGGATGCAGATGGGACTACCTGCATTGTTCTACACTAGTTTACATACGGGTCTTGAGCATCCTTGGATTTTGGTAGCCCGGGGTGGGGTGGGGCGTGTGTCCTGAAACCAATCCCCTTGAGAATATCAAGGGATGACTGTACTTAGGTTTGGGGGGAGTCAAAATTATGCTGGGAATTTTGACTGCACAGGGGGGTCAATGTCCCAACTGCCCCCCTCCCACGGTTCAAGGGTTAACGGTATGATGCAGAAAATGAGTGCTATGATTCTCTCCACTCCTGCCTCAGGGAGAAAAAGACCATTTACGTCTCTATAAGCAGAATTATGACCCTTCCAAAAGGGTCCTGTCATTTAAAAAAGGTGCAAAGTACTTGAAAATAGGGGGGAAAGGACTCCAGAAGGGACACCGTTCACTCATGTCCCTAAGAATGCTGAGTTCCCAGAGAACAGCAGGGCACAGAAACCATCTGTTCAACAAATTTCACCTGAAAAAAGAGATGTTCTTTGATTTCGTCCGCATCGCGTGGGCCACATCCCAATCTTTTCTTGGGATCTTTCATCAAAAGACGCTGAAGTAGGTCTTTAGCTAAAGCACTCATTTCTTGGGGATACGGAGGCTCACTTTTTAATATTCTCCTGTAGGCAGATAAAACTTGCTGTTAAAACACCCAGAGGATGACGTTAGAGTGACTGTATTCTTAACAATAACAAGTTAGTGTAACACGCTTTGAAAGTAAATTACGTGTGAAAAACAGATAAAAAATTTTTAAATGTGAAATAAAATTTCTGAAACTTAAATAAGCAGAAACAAAAAGTATTGGATCATTTTTCAATATAACTCAATCCTAATAAGAAGCCACCATCCCAATATTTACTTGAGGGGTGGGAAGGAAAGCTTGGGGCTAGATTAGACTTCCTATCTGTGGACCAGACTCTACGATCAAAGATTTCACAGTGGACATAACTCTTAAGAAATTTAGGGAAGGGAGTTCAGCACTCAGATTTGAAAGGACAAAAGAAAACCCCAACCATACCCGCCTCACACCTCTTTCCCTATGTGCCAGTGAACATACGGGGCCAGCGGGAAGGCAGAGGGAAGGGAGGTGAAGGCAGGGAGAGCCAGAGCCACTTGGATATGGCTCAACTTCTGGTATCTGAAAATGAGCACCAGAGCTGGAGGCTTGTCATGGGATGAAAGCATCGGCTTCATTACCTGCTACAATGAAATACACCAGCGAGCCCTAGAAGACAAGTAGCACTCAAAAACAGTAAAACTGCTCACATTATTATAGAAAATTTTAAAAATAAGATAATCAAGGTTCTTGCTGAAATACTTGAATTTATTCTAAGGTCACAGAAGAAATCAATCTAATCCAAATGTACCTTTGCCCCTTAAAAGCCAGATCAGTAACTTAATGGGGAAGAAATAACGGAATGAATTGATTTAAATTAAGAAGCTTAACACAGTATACATGGAGAGAAACAGTTGCTCCATTATTTGGGTTTGCAAAAAGATCCCCTCTTGTGCATTAAAACAGGAATAACTGCTATGGAACAAAAGCAGATAATACATTTGTTAAGAGACAGTGTAGTGTCCTAAGAACATGAACTTTGGAGCCAGATTGAATCCAAACTCGGAATTCAATAAGCTCTGCTGCTTATTGGCCACGTGACCTTGGGATAACTACTCTCTTTGTACCAAGGTTTTCTCAACTGGAAAATGGGATGACAACAGTACCCACCTACAATGGGTATTAAGATGCTTGAATGAGTTAAGACATGATGTACAATGCTAAGCACAGCTCAAGGAACACGGGGAAATGCTTGCTGAAATGAGCTACTGTTATACTTTCTCCTTCTAAGACAACCCACAAAGAAAAGAAACAGAGACTGTACCTAGCAAGTAGCCACCGAGAATCTGTGAAATGATACAACTGTAATTTCTGACTAAAACTCTAGCAATGTTGTTCATTTCAAAGCTAATTCTACTTCTAGCAGTCCATCCTGGGAACCCCCCCAAAAATGACAGAACAAGTAAAAAGATAAGCAGTATGCTCTTTTCTTTGTGATTCTTTAGAATTATCCCATGCTCACTGCTTCGGGGTTTTCAGCAATAGAGGAAATCCCTCCTCAGATCAGGCACGGGCATATCTGCCGGAGAAACCAGGAGCCCTGTTTCCTAGGAAAAACATAAGCACAGGCTTTTCCATTTTCTCCACTTTTCACGTACCTTTGCAGGCAAGAATTAGTGGTATACAAGGATTCAGCTGTAGATACGCTGTTGCCGACATTCACTTTTCTGAACCAGGGTAAAGAAATAAGCCCTTGACTGACGTCACCTGAGTTACTGACTCCACGCCATCGAGTCTTCCTAAACCTGAGTCATCTGACGTTTACCGGAATCTACTTTGTGCCGGGCACTGGGGAAAGGTGTGGTCAGTCATGTCAAACATGCTGGGTCCAGACACAAAAGGAGGGCCATCGAGAGAGCAGTGAGCACCCAAGACCAGGAATGGCCCCATCTCGATGCCCAGCCTGGAGAGAGGAGCATTAAGAGGCCTGTGCATACCTCCAGGAGGTGGTCTGGGCACACACAGCAGCCCTGGTGTGCAACCTGGGTGTGTGGCAGGTGCCCCGTGCAGGGGACTAGAGTTTGAGACTCAGATGAGGCAGGGATCAGACCAGGAAGAAACGGAGCAGAAATCTGGAGGAATTCTTGTTGAAAATAGTGCTGATGAGGGAACATGGAGAATGACCACTGACAGCCCCAAACCCTCGCCTATCCTGAGTGAGAAGGAGATGTCAGAAGCAGCAGCAGACCCTGGCGGATACTGACGAGCACCCACTCCAGCTTGAGAGGTGAAAGCAGGAGCTCGTGGAAGGAATAGCACTTAGGCTACCTGCTGTCTCCGTAACGGAGTGGCACAGGGTTTCCTTAACAGGCGCAGAGTTCTGAAGCCTCTTCCCCATAGGAAGCTGCATGCCAGGAACAGGACCAGAAACTGAGGTGGGGTAGGAAGGAGAGAGCTCACAGCACGCTTAAATCTGCTCTTCCCAAGATGATGATCTTGGATTCACCTTCTTACTGTTTCCTTGAAACGTACTGGGTCAAGATAAATGTGAAATGTCGCCGTGCCCGGTTATTGCGAAGTCACCCCTGAAGGGTGAACTGCGCCTGGCTGAGCTGTATGAGCAGGCACAGGCCCGGAAGATTTCTGGTCAGGACTATTTAAAACCCTTTCAGAAAATACAAGCTTCTTTGTGTTCTCTCTTATCCCAGCGGTGTTCCTGTGGGGTGCCGGAAGCTGTGCCCATGGGGGTTAAAAGATACAGTTCCTGTATTAAGCTTCCGATGGTGGGATGGCCCACACCCACCCACTTGATGCCATGAGGGTGTCCTTTCTGGGCTGGAAAACCAGGTAGTGGCTGAAAGCACCCTGCTGAGGACGTGTCTGATGCTGTCACGCTGGTGCACTGTGTCCTGACCTGTATCTTAGAAAGCTCAGTAAAACCAGTGCCAATTGCGGCCTATGATGCCCCGTGACTATGAACGCCACTCTGAGTCCGGGACCACGCAGCTACGCACGCGCGCACGGCGGAAGCGGGGATGCAGGCGGGGTCCCGCGGTGCCGCGTCCGCGTGTCCGCGGTGCCGTGTCCGCGTGTCCAGTGCCGGAGCATCTCACGGCAAGAGGAGACGGTTCTCAGGGGTTGCCGCGGCTCCACCTCTCCCAATGTACTTGATTTGTGAACTAGTTAATAACCTAGAACTGTTTTTTCTTGCTTCTAAATAAATCACAGAGCCCTCTGTAAAATTGGACCAGGCTCTGAGTCGACAGATCACGCTGAACACTTCTCGTGTGCTATTTAATCCATGCAACAATCCTATCAAAAGGCCGCTGTCACTGTCCCTGCTTCACAGACGAGGAAAGAGTCCTTTCAGAAAAGCAAGAAATATGTGTGAATAAAAATTTCAGGCACATATTTTAGAATATGGATAATACTAATATTTATTTGTTTACAGAATAAGCACATAACACAGCTAAGAAAATTTTGTAAAGGAATAATTGGGGAGGGTTTGCCTAACTACATATTATATATGTATTATAAATGTATTATAAACAAAACTGTAAAAGTAAAGTGCTAGCAAAGTAAATTAACAGCCAGATCAAGTGAACGGAAGAGACTACTTGAAAATGTCCACGCATATAGGAAAACTTACATTGTTTTGAAAAAGCGGCCAGCCAACATAGGGAAGGCAGCATGGTCCCACGAATGTGTTGGGGGACCAGCTGTTTGGGAAATAAACAAATAAAGCAGGACCCTTGCCTCATGCCACAACCCCAAATAAAGTCCAAATGGATTGCGGAATTACTTGTAAAGAGAAAAATGAAATAAAATTAAAATTTACAATATAAAAATTAATGTAAAATTTCTTCCTATTCATGAATGTTGTTTCTGAAAACCCCTGTGGTAAAAGAAATTCACAACTGATTAGCTTAAGAATTTATGTGGTAAAGGGCAGGGGAATCAAGACGAAAACTAAACCTATGATAGAGAGGAGGAGGGACAGATGGGTCGATATGTAATAAGCACGGATGGTGAAATATTCATGGTAGAATCATGGCAGTGAGTATACAGGTATCCACTGTAATAAATGAAATTTTTCATAATAAAATGTGGTGGAAAAAGTGAGCCAATGAAATTCTGCACATATGTTTTGTATGTTCACTAAAATACAGCAGTAAAGACTGTCCCAATAAAAAAGTAAAAGGGGTCAAATACGTGGTGACAGAAAGAAATCTAACTATGGGTGGTGAGCACACAGTGCAATACATATATGACTTACTGTTGAATTGCACATTCGAAACTTACTGGATTCTGTAAACCAATGTCACCATAATGAACAAAACATATATAAAAGGAAAGTACCGAGGAACTTAGAACAATAGTACTAACAATAATGGGCAAGGCTCATCTCGTCACTAAGGTCTCCACCGAAGTGTCACCTTATCAGAGAGGCCATCTCTGACCATCCTAACAAAACTGTTTCCCCACACTCTTTATCACTTTCCTTTATTTTTATTCTTGGAATTTACAGACCATTATATATTTAGTTGTCTATCATTTACCTCTCCCAACTAAAATATAAGCCCTAAGGGAACAGGGTTTCTCTTTTTCTGTTCACTCGGGATCGTTTCTTCCTCAGTTTCAATAGATGCCTGCAGCTAACTTTTTCACTCTTTTGCACATGGCATGCATTCTCACAAGTTCTTTATTTGTATTTGTCCTCCCTGTAAAAGTTCATGATCTTTCCTATTTCGTGACTGAATGTTGTTGACTTTCACTCCCTGGTTCTCATGTGGTCCCAGAATTATAGAATCTCCTATATGCCTGCCTGAGTTAGAAGGAGTTTTCAGTAAACTACACTTACTCTAAACTTTTGTCCAACATTAGGGGAGTAAAGCATACTATGTAAAGCATAGTATGCTGTGTTTACTCAATGGTATATCATACAGCCATTACGAAATTATATTTCCAAAATGTCTGTAATCATAGAATGCTTTTAAATTTACAGAAAAACTGCAAGATATGAAATTGTATTTCTAGCATGAGCACAACATTGTATATGTGAAAAGACTAAAAAGAAATATTAGCAGTGTTTCTCTCGAGGTGCTATTACTATTTTCCCCTTATGCACGTTTTAAACTAATAAACAGTGCTTTTAGAATAGGAACAATAAAGGGAACTTCACGTACAGGGTCACGACCCACTGAGGGTGGCACACAGACTGCCAAGGACGCCAGGGAGTGCTGAGCCTCCTGTCCGCAGGTCGCCGTGGGTGTTTCCCACCATCTGAAAGGTATTTTCGTCTACCCTCAGCCCATGTGAACCTCGCTGGTACTCCCAGCCCTATGTTTTATTTGGGGCTCTAAAACCCACTACCCCTCCCCCAGGAAGTGCTCAGAGAGCACATTAATAATACGGTACGATTCGGCTCTACCACATGATGCAATGAGGCAGGAGCAAACGGATCTAAAGGACGATGAAAGGAAGCAAGACAGGAAGCTGGGGATGTGGTACCCAGGGAAGGGTCATTTTCACCGGCTCCTCTTCCTGCTCCACCCTCCCATCACTGGACTTTAGTCTGAAGCTGCTGTGACTGCAACGCGCAGAAGAATGTGTAGGTGAGCAGTTACTGTGACAAACATGAACACATTTAGGGAGTAACTAGTCAGAAAAACCCTGGGAACACAGATGTTGCTATTAGGTACAAAAATACCTAAAATGAGGAAGAACAGAAAAAAAACCAAACAGCATACGGAGAATCAAGGCTTTTAAAAATGCCAACAAAGGATTTCACCATAAACACCTAAAGAGTATAAGAAAGTCAAAGTAAAATAATCTCTTCTTAAAACTTGGGTGAGAAATAATGATACTTGTACTTATTGTACACATGACTCTAAAAGCAACACATCTAGAAACAAAAAAATTTAAACACAAATGAGCTAGGTTCGAGGTGTTACTAACACGGATAAAATATAAAAATACAACAAATTACTGCTTGATTTTGTTTCAGGATACAATAGTACGTCACACAAATCAATGTATTAAAATAATTACCTACAGAGAAAACACTTCTCAGGAGGACAAATAACCACCTAAACCTTTTGTAAAGGATGCGTGGGAGGCAGACGTCTAAAATGGTCCTCAAAGACCGCTCACTGCCCCTGTGACTGGCGGAGGGGGGGTGGGCGCTGCATAATCCCCTCCCCTCAGTGTATGCTGCACCTAGAGACTTTCTTATTAAGCAGTAAAGATGCTAGGATGCTGCTTTCGTGATTAGGTTACAAAACATTCCCCCTTCCTAGAAGACTCCCGCGCCTCCCCCGCCTGCATGATGTGAAGAAGCAGGGCACCGTGTTGGGCGGGCCCGCATGGCAGGGACTGAGTGTGGTCTGCAGCCAACAGCCAGCGAGGAACCGAGGCTTTCAGTCCAGCAACCCTGAGGAACTGAATCCTGCCAACAACCACATGCACCTGGAAGCAGATCCGGCCCCGACTGAGCCGTGAGATCACCACGGCGCAGCCGGCGCTGACTGCAGCCTGTGGCTGACCTTGCGAGGAGAGGACTGAGCAAGGCTGTGCGCACACCCTGGTCCACAGAAACTCTGAGACAGTAAACGTGTGTTGGTTTAAGCCACTGAGTGTTGAGGTCATTCGTTACTGAGCAATGGATAATGAGTGACAACTACAAGACCAGACAATAAGTACTGTGGACTTGGTGAGCTCTATGGTCAGTTCCGCCGCAGGAGCCCGGAGGCAGCCGAAGATGATGCGTGAACGGTAAGCATGGCCGTTTCTAATAAAGCTTTATGATGGACACTGAAATTCAAACTTCATATAATTTTCCCATGTCACAAAATACTGTTCATCTTTTGATTTTTTCCTACCATTTATGAATATAAAAACAATTCTTAGCTCACAGAACACAAATAGAAATAGATTTGGCCTGAGGGCTGTAGTTTGCCAACCCCTGACCTAAATAACACAATTAGAGCTCTGTTTAATATTATTTTGATAACACTTAGACCTGAATTTATGTTTACAGTAGTAAAATGAAACACAGTAAGAAACATATTTTTTGATGGATAAAGAAATATCAAATAAACATCTCTTGGCAAATATTTTTTTACATTTCAAAGACAGAGAAAGAGAGACAAACAGCCATGTCACAGATGATGAGAGAGCTGAGAACAGAACATGTGTCCTGATTCCTAGGTGAGGATACATTCAATCATCATGGTGAACAAAGCCCCGCCAAGTAAAGGACAGCTGGCGGAGATGCCCCTGGCTGGGTGGTCACCCCTGTGCAGCAGTAACATGCTCCCTAAAAGACGATGTTCTACATGGAAAGGCACTAAAAGCTAGCAGAGACACATCAGTAAGGGACACACACTCTGTAAGCAAGAGACACACAGAAAAGCTAAAGAGGAATCACTCAAATCTCTAATGTTGACAATTTATTATTTTTCCAAAATGGTACCAAGATGTGAGGAAGTGATGCTGTGTGAATACTTAAGTGAACCAAAAAGGGATACCCTAGTAAATTATCTCTGAATACCTAAAGCGACGTCCAGAAAAACACAACAGAACTTGCCTATGTTCTTTAGACAGCACGACCAGCACTGACATGCAGAGGTCAGAGGACGCTAACTTCAGCTTCTGTTCAGGGGGGGAAACTGCTGTATGACTGAAGTTGTTCGATAACAGGAAGGGCTTCCCTGAAAACCGTCTAATAGTGTCTTCTGTTCATCGACAGCACTCAGAAAGGAGAGGACTGTCAGGGACACTGATGAAGGGAGTCTTACGTCACTGAGAAAGTTTTATTCTCGTTCTAAATTCTTTTACTGTGAAATCGGATGTGCCAGAAAAACAGTTCTGTTCTGATTTTAGGCTACCTGTAGACAACAAGGGACAGGCAGATAACTTGGGATATACATTATTTTGAAGCATCTCAAGTAAGAAGTAAAAAAAGGATGCAGAATTCGGGGAAGGTGACAATAATTAAGGAATGGAAGAATTCAATGATGAGAAAAAGGCATGGTTAATAATTAAGGTATTTGGGGACAAGAAATGATGCATTTATCTTAATGGTGCACATTTTAAAAAAACAGACTATGAAAGATTTTACTAGGAAAGATAATTAGAATGATTATCTTGAAAGGAAAAGGTAATGTAAGATAATCCAGTCATTACACTGCTTGCAAATTTTAGGAACAAAAGATAGCCCACAAAAATCTATGGCATCCTAAGTTAACACTAAGCTTTAAGCAAAATACTCACAACAGGACAAAGTGGATAACTGATTAAAGGGGAAAAAATCCTATTTAAATTCTTGAAAAAGTTTTAAGATTTTAGAAATCTGATTCAAGCTCTCTTTCTCTCTCTAAATGCCAACTGATTGGTGCAAAGGCAATAAAAGCAATTTGAATTGGAACATTACTTGGTTCAGAATGTTCCTGCCTTCAGAGCCAGCAATATACTGTCTCTCTACAGGCAGACCTGGGGTAGAAAGGAAACTGAGAAGATTGCTTATGTCTGTGGAATCAAAATAAGGGGACTTAGTCAGAGGAGCCACTACTTAATGTCATCAGGTGAAGGCCGCCCTTTGCACCTGTCACCATGACAAGTATGACCTTGCAAGGGTACCCAAATTCTCAAGACTATGGCCAAGGTTTCCTATACTTCTGAAACATTTTCGAACTGTCAAAAAGCCTATTTTAAAATAAGCCAAGTCATACTGAGAATTTTTAGTAATGGGCATGATTTTAACTATAATTTTAACAAGAAATATGCTTGATCACTTAACTTCAGTATTAAATAGCTGGAATAGCGAGAATTTATTTACTTCCTAATCTGTCCTGTAAAAGATTCATTAAATTTTTTAAATTGAAGTAAAACTGATGTTCAATAAACTACAAAGCATACAACTTGGTAAGTTTTGAGATATGTTTACACCTGGGAACCACCACAATCAAGATAGTAAACATCCCCAACGCCCTCCAAAGTTTCCTTGTGTCCCTTTGTCATCAGTCTTGCCCTCCCTCCAGTCAACGGTCCCTCAGTCTCTTCCCTCACTTGAGCTGATTTACACACCCAGAATTTCTTGAATGAAGGGGAGGGTGGGTCAACTTGAGGAAGGACCCTGAAGATTTATACTGTTAATCCTTCTTCCAGCCTTCCCTAGAGAGACTCACAGCCTTCTGCCAGAGTAACTGTTCAATGGGGAAAAGGAAACGATCAGATCCTTCAAGGACTACTGGACACTGGTTCTGAACTGACACAAATACAAAAGACCTAAAACATCGCTGGGGCCCACCAATCAGAGTAGGGGCTTGTTGAGGTCAGGTGACCAATGGGGTTTTAGCTTGGGTCCATCTCACAGTGGATTCAGTGGGCCCCTGAACCCATCCTTGGGTCATTCCATAGTTCCAGAATGCATAACTGGAACAGACATACTCAGCAGCTGGCAGAACCCTCACACTGGTTCCCTGACCTATGGAGTGAGGGCAAATGGTTGGAAACGCCAAGTGGAAGCCATGGGAACTGCCTCTACCTAAAAAACAGTAAACCGAAAGCAACACTGCATTCCTGAAGGACTGCCGAGATTAATGCCATCGCCAAGGGCTCGAAAGATGTAGGAGTGGTGATTCACACCACCACTCCATTCGACTCGCCTGTCTGGCCTGTGCAGAAGACAGATGCATCTTGGAGAATGACAGTGGACTAGTCTAAGTTTCGACCAGGTGGTAACTCCAGTTACAGCTACTGTTCAGGTGTGATTTCATCGCATGAACATATTAAGACATCCCTCGGTACCTGTATGCAGCTCTTGATCTGGTATATGCCTTTTTCTCCGTCTGTCCGTAAGGCCCACCAAAAGGAGTTGCTTTCAGCTAGCAAGGCCAGCGATGTCCTTTCACTTTCCTTTCACTTTCTCTAACCATCTATCATAATTTCTTTTGCAAGGATCCTGAACACCTTTCCCTACTATAAGACATCACACTGGTCCATTATATTGCTGACTTTATGCTGATTGGACCTAGTGAGCAAATAGTCTAGACTTATTGGTAAGACATTTGTGTGTCCAAGGGTGGAAAATAAATCTGACTAAAACTTAGGGGCCTTCTATCTTAGTGATTTCTAGGGGTCCACTGGTGTGGGACAATGGCAAGATATCTCTTCTAAGGTGAAGGGTAAGTTGTTGCATCTGACCCTTCCTACAACCAAAAAATAGGCACAATGCCTAGTGGGCCTCTTTGGATTTTGGAGGCGACATATTTCTCATTTGGGTGCGTTACTCCAGCCCATTTACCAAGTGACCCGAAAGCTGCTGGTAAGTGGGGCCCAGAACAAGAGAAGGCTCTGCATTGAGTCCAGGCTGCTGTTCAAGCTGCTCTGCTACTTGGGCCATATGATCCAGCAGATTCAGTGGTGCCTGAGGTGACAGGAGCAGAGAGGGATGCTGTTTAGAGCCTTTGGCAGGCCCTGGTAAGTGAACTGCAGCACAGGTCCCTAAAATTTTGCTCCATCTTCCACAGATAATGATGCTCCTTTTGAGAAACAGCTAGTGACCACTTAACATATGGGCCCCCAAGTTACATACAGCCTGAAATGCCCATCATAAATTGGGTGTTATCTGTTGCAGGAAGCCATAAAGTTGGGAGTGCACAGCAACATCCCATCATCAAATGGAAGTGGTATGCATGATTGGGCCTCAGCAGGCCCTGAAAGCACAAGTCAATTACATGAAGAGGTGGCCCGGATGTCCATGGTCTCCACTCCTGCTACACTGCCTTCTGTCTCCCAGCCTGCATTGCTGACCTCAGGGGCAGTTCCCTATGATAACTGACAGATGAGAAGGCTCAGGACAGGTTACAGATGGTTCTGTATGATAATGCGGGGTACCATCTGGCAATGGGCAGCTGTAGCACTACAGCTCCTTTCTGGGACATCCTTGAAGGACAGTAGTGAAGGGCAATCTTTCCAGTGGGCAGAACTTTGAGCAGTGCTCCAGGCTGTTTATGTGGCTTGGAGGGAGAAAAGGCCAGATGTGTGATTTTATACCAATTAATGGGCAGTGGCCAATGTCTGACGGACTTGGAAGGAATATGATTGAAAAAACTAGTGACAAGGAAGTCTGATTGACAAAGATATCTGGGGAAGAGGTATGTGGATGGACCTCTCTGAATAAGCAGAAAAATGATTTGATGATATTCGTGTCCCATGTGAATGCTCATCAAAGGGTGAGCTCAGCAGAAGAGGACTTTAATAACCAAGTGGACAGAATAAGCTGTTCTGTGGATACCAGTTGGCTTCTTTCTCTAGTCAACCCTGTCACCACCTAGTGGGCTCATGAACAAAATGCCATGGTGACGGGAGGGGAGGTTACACATGGACTTCTAACTCATCAAGGCTGACCTGGCTAAAGCCACTGCTGAGTGCTCGATCTCCCAGCAACAAAGACCAACAACGAGTGCCCCATACGGCGCCAATCTCCAGGGTGACCAGCCAGCTACCTGACTACACTGGAAGGGGCAGTGTTCCATTCTAGCTACTGTGGATATGGATCTGCTTTCCCTGCATGCAATGCTTCTGCCAAAATTACCATCTGTGGATTTACAGAATGCCTTATCCACCATCTTGGTATTCCACACATCACCGTTTCTGATCAAAGACCTCAGTTCACAGGTGAAGTGCAGGAATGGGATCACGTTTTGGAATTCACAGGTTTTAACATGTTCTCCACCAGGTGGAATTATGACCTTGTTATTGTCTTTATTTGGAAATTAAGTATGGTTAAAGGAGATGTGTATAGCTGTAAAGCTGACAAGGGGTAAACTTGTGATGATTAATTTTTAAGTGTCACATGACTGGGCCACAGATCACCAAAATTAAACAGTATTTCTGGGTATGTCTATGAGAGCGTTTTCTCATGAGATTAGCATTTGAATCTCCTCCCCAATGTGGGTGGGCATCATCCAATTCCTTTAGGGCTTGAACAAAAAATAAAAGAGCAGAGGAAGGGAGAATTCAGTCCCTTGACTGAATTTTTAAGTGTCACATGACTGGGCCACAGATCACCAAAATTAAACAGCATTTCTGGGTATGTCTATGAGAGCGTTTTCTCATGAGATTAGCATTTGAATCTCCTCCCCAATGTGGGTGGGCACCATCCAATTCCTTTAGGGCTTGAACAGAAAATAAAAGAGCAGAGGAAGGGAGAATTCAGTCTCTTCCTGTTTAACACAAGACCTTTTGCCCTAGGACGGAGATTTACACCAGTGGCTCCTCTCGCTCTCAGGCCTTCAGATCCACTGGCTTTCCTGGGTCTCCAGGCTGCAGACGGCAGATCGTGGGATTTCTCAGCCTCCATCATCCTGTGAGCCGATTCCATATATATATACACATTAATTCTGCTTCTCTGGAGAACCCAATGTCAATCTCTCTATTTTTAGTCATTCCAGTAAGTATATAGTGGTATCTCATTGTGGTTTAATTTGATTTTCCCTGAAGACTAATGATGTTGGTCATCTTTTCTTGTGATTATTTGCCACCTGTAGATTTTCTTTGGTGACCTGCCTATTCAAATTTTTTGCCCATTTTTAAAAATAGAGGTTTATTTCCCCTTGAGTTTTGAGAGTTCTTTATAAATTCCAGATACCAGTTCTTTATCAGGTATGATTTATAATTTTATCCCAGCCTGTGTCCTGTCTTTCCATTTTCTTGACAGTTTCTTTCAAAGAGTGAAATATCGATGAAGTACAATTTATCAATGCTTGCTTTTATGGATTGCACTTTTTGTGTTGTATCTAAGAAATCTTTACCTAAGTCAAGGTCACAAAGATTTTGTTTTTTTCCAGAAATTTTCAAGTTTTAGGTTTTATATTTAGGCCTACGATCTATTTTTAGTTATTTTTTCTATATGTTGCAAAATCTTTACAGAATGACATAATGATATAGATATCATTATTTGCCCCTGTATGATAGCCAATGGTTCCAGCATCATTTGTTGAAAAGACTATCTTTTCTCCATCAAATTAACTTTGCAACTTTGTTAAAAAAAAAAAATCAGCTGCTTATATCTATTTTATCGACGATGTCTGTCTTGACAGGAACACCATCACGGTGTCTTACTTACTGTACTTTGTGAGTCCTGGAATCCACTTTGGCCTACTTTTTCCAAGGTGATTTGGCTATTCTAGGTCCTCTGTGTTTCTATATGAATTTTAGACCCAGTTGCCAATTTCTGCGGGGTTGGGGGCGGCCTGCTGGGATTAGGATTGTGCTTAACTATAGAACAATTTGGAGAGAAATAATATCTTACCATATTGAGTAGTTTCCTCACATGTGTTTGCCTGTGAATATTTAACTAAATACCTGAACTTCTCTGAACTTCTCCTCTCTTCCCCTCATTCCCTTTCTCCCTCTGCGGCTTTCTCCTCTCCAACACTCTGCCCTCAGACTCTAGCGGCCTCGGTCTTCCTGGACCCTCGGTTCCGTCTCGGCTCTGCCTGGGCCTGCCCTCCCCGTGCTGTGGCCTGCACACGCGCTCACGGCAGTGAGCTGGGCAGTCACGGGGCTCACCTCGTGCACTTTCCATCTCAGTGCTCACTGTGCTCACTGCTAGGTGTTCAGTGTCTTCAATACTGTTGTTTCACATATTTTGCCCATTTTAAAAATGGTTTCAGGCCGGAAAGTAAATCCATTCTGGTTATTCCATCTTGGTAAGTAGTGGAAGTCTTGATTTTAATTTTTAATGTCAAATCTGTTCTCAAAGTTATAAAATTCAAGTGAAAACGGGACAAAAACATAACTAGTAATTAGTATAATGTCTTATCGCTGTTTGTTTATTAACTCATTTCATTCCAAAAATTTATTGAACTCTGCGTAGTAAAGCGCCATGCGAGCACCTGGCATAGGACGCTGAGAGTGAAAGCCAGATGTGCCCGTTGCTCTCACGGAGCTTACAATCTAGTGGGACAGGCAGACATCGATCAAATCATTATAAACAAAATGCAGCACTGCAATTGTGATAGCTGCTCTAAAGGCGAGGAATAGAATAATGCTATGATAACCTATAAGAGAGTGATTTACGGTATTTGTTTCTATTGAGCCTATACCCATGAGTTGAAGAACATCACTACTGTTTATGTTAAAGTCACAAAGAAATTGTGGGAAGTGTCCATTGAATAAACTTTTCAATATACAATGTACTTACTAGGCCAAGACAATAGACTAAGTGCTTTAGAACACACAAAAATTATGACACCAACCCTATGAAACAAGGTATAATTGAGCACATAAATGACAAAGAAATATAAAGTTTATATAACTACATCCTACCTGAACATAAAGGGAAATTAACCACTTGAACATAATTTTGTCTATCCCCATTAAATTTTTTTTTTCCGTCAGCCTAATAGCAGAAATTTGATCAGTTCTTTTGAAGTAACAATACATTCATTTTATTTCATCAAGTCTTACCTAGATATCTCAGCTTGGGAATTCTTTTCTCCATGACAGTGAAAGGAGATGCTCCAGTTAGCAATTCGTACATGAGAACACCTAAACTCCACCAGTCAACTGCCTACAAAACAACAATTTCATTTGATAGACTATTAACTAATATACATTTTGTAAGAAAAATGCACTATTTAAACCTATGTATTTAAAAAATGTTTTAGCAAAAGGGTTTTGGACATAGTTTTCTGTGCAAGGAGTATTAAATTAGTACACGCAAAAAAAGACATTTAGAGAATAAATATCCAGGGTATCCTCAGAACATAATTTAAATCTAAATTTTAAACATTTAGCCAATGGGATAAAAAATTTTTTAATTATCTCCTAAATTAGTAATGGTTTTACTTAGATTAATTAAATTTTTTTTAATTTAAAATATATTTTCAAAATTTTAAGTAAGTGATATCTTCAGACTTATGATAAAGGAAAAAAGTACAATTAGCATTTTTATTAATTATCTAGGTCCAACGAATATTATAAAGTTCCTTAAAGTCAAAGAACAAAAATGAAACAAGATCTCCTCTAAAGATGTTATTTTTTCATAACCATCTAAATCAATTCCTCTTATGGAACCTATCAATCCAAGAGTCATCATTTGTGGGAAGCTTGATGAGATTTAAAATAATATAAAATAAAATATGATCTAAATTGTAAACTTAATTTATAAATCAGTTACCTGAACTGAGGACATAGCAAATGATATATAATTTAAAGAATCTTGATATACTGAAAGTTAGTTCTTTTATAACTAGGTAAGTCAAAATTCCAATAACAGTTGAATATATGCGCTCACACTAACAAGATACTAACTGGATGCTAAAATTTTAAACTCTGCTTCCTCATTTTAGGGCCAAGGTTTCAGAGAAATGATGCAAAACTTATGAGCCAAGAGCTCTTTTAAAGAAAGCACGTAATAATGACATACAAAACAGGATCAGGCAGATTGAAATCACACACACACATACCAAAGAATGGGAGCCAGGCACAGTGACCAGCACCTGGCATACATTATCTCCTTTAATTAACTCAAAGTCGTCAAGGTGGCCCGTGAACTCCCACTGACTAGCTGTATTCTAGAACTCAGGATACAGAAATTCTAGGAGTAGTATAAGGCTTTCTTTCCTAAAAATTGGTTTCATTAGGTCTTAGAAGATAAATTCAAATTTTAGGTTAAAAATTCCTAACAACGCCCAACAGTTTCAAAGAATACCTTGAAGCTGGCTAAACCAATTATTTATGCAACAGTTTTACTGCCATCCGAGTCAAGACCCTCCAAATGTTTTGCTTTTGGATTTGAAACCATGCTCTTAAATTGATAACAGCTCTACAAACAGATTCCTAGTCATAAAAATTTGAGGAAAGGGCTTTAAACTTAAGACTAATCATTAGCAAACATTCTCCACACTTAAGATATTTGGACTGTATATGTAGAATTTTCAAAGGGGATGAGGGAGGAAGATGAGCAAAAAATAGTCAGCATTCCTTATTTGGAGAAAGTTATTAATAAAGCAAAAGTGTTAAGAAAGAACTGAACAAATATGTACCCTTTAATAAAGGAAGAAAAAAATATGTGACCTAGATTTTATAACATAACTACTTAGAAAGCCATTTCTATAGTCTTCATTTTACACAAAGGAAAATGAGGAGGAAAAAAAAACTGAGCTCTTTAGAGGGCTTAGGAAAACAAACTTAAGATTAAGTGTAAATGCTTTAAAAAAGGATTTTTTTCTTTCTCCAAGGATTGTTACAATGGTTATTTCTGTTAAAGAGATAATCAGCAAAGTCCCCAGTATCTCTACAAAGTTAAAAGCAGAAATTGGGAACAAGAAAATATAAAAGATTCCTTTTCTATGATCTGTTGGAAAGTAAATTTCAACTCAAGTTGAAACAGTCGACTATATGTTTCTGTGTTTTTTTCCTAATAAAAAACAATAATGCCAATAAACACTGTCCAAAATCATTGGCACGACTCCGAGGCACGACTCCGGGGACGACTCCAGGGACGACATACGGTTTATGTATTCAGTGGCACCTCTGGACCGTACTGCGGCTCAGTCATGTCCTCAAAGAGCAGGTCCCACGCCACAGAAAGAGAATGACTTGAGTTTTAAAGAGTTAAAACTGGTGCTTTGTTCAAGATACAGACTCTTTTAATGGAAATAACAAAAATTATTATTTGAAGAATTACTCAATTTTGAGGTTTCCTTTAACAAAATATTACTCTTTAAAACAAAAAAAAATTATCCTCATCAATAAAACCTGAAAAAAGGGGAAATCTAGACTGTCCTAACCTTTCTATTATCTTTTTCCTCCAAAACACCAGACACTATAATACAAAGCAAAGGAGAGAAAAAAATTAAAGCAATATACCAGAAAGAGGCTCTGTGGAAGAGACTATACCAAGTTATTAACTAGGATTCTATTATACACTTTATAGAGATATATGAAGAGTCAAAAATAGAACATACCTTGTCATGTCCCGAATCTCCCCCTCTGACAATATCTGGTGCCATGTATTCGATAGTTCCACAAAAGGAATACGCTCTTTCAGCCTTAAACAAACAAAAAGGGATTTGATTTCAACTTAGTATGACAGGTGACAAAAAAAGAAAGTTCACACTACATGTCAGTGGGATGAGATGATTTCATACTGCGAAGCAGAGTCGTGGTGGAACCTACCTGACAGACCCTCTTCTCACCAGGACAGACCATCACTTATATAAGTCCTGGGGAAATGTCCTGCCAGAAAGACTTCCCATGCCTGAATCCCCAATCATTCATTCATCCATGCATCCATCCATCCACTCATGAATCCATACATTCACTCTTCCTAGATGGATGGATGGATGGATAAATGGATGGATGGATGGATGGACAGATGGGTGTACATTTTATTTATTAGTTTCTTTAACCATTCTTTTTTGTAAAAATGCAAATAGTCCTAGCTGGGTAACATGGACTATCTAACACTTTAGTATGGGTGACTTTTTATTTCCAGATAGAAAAGATTGGGAAAACACTAAGAAATTTGGAGGAGGAAGGAAGACCAAAAGCTAAAAGGGAAATAGGGAACACAAACATGAAAAATAATTTTTCCTACCTTACTCTCTTGTCTAGGTTTGGTACTGTTAATGGTATGTTTAGTGATGATGAGCAAAACTATCTTTTAAAAAAAAAACAACAAAAACTATCTCTTGAAGACAGCTATTTCTCTTTTGTAGAATTTTAAAATGGCTAATTTATCAGCCTGAAAATTAATTTAAAAAACTAATTTTTAAATGACCGTGTCTTATGACTCATACCAATGTAACAAAGCACAGTAAATATCTAAATTATGATATATTAAATAGGGATAAAGAATTCCTCTTTGATAATATACATTTGTATGATATAAAGAAACACATAAAAACTGCTAAATCATAGTATTTATGATCTCATCTTAAAAGATAACTTTAAAACATTATATTTTTTTCAGGTACACTGAAAAAAAAACTTTTTCCAAATTGGTTTATGAGAAAAAGATAATGGGCTTTGACTTGCTTTCTAAATTTTTATTTAGAAAACTAGTCTTTTTAGCAAGCATACATTTTCGTTTTTACCTACAGGCAGCTCCATGTCACAAACCATTTTGAAAATACGCATATTTCTAAGTATGAGATGACGATTAAACTTTACAAATTTAAGGTCAAGGACATCTACACTTTCTTTTTCAAAACACTAGATACTCATAAGTTCAGTATAAAAAGTGTATGGAATACACAGATATTACTGATTACTGCCAGACAGGTCTGATGGTCATGACCGCTTCCCGCAACTTACTGACAGAGACAACTATGCAGCTCAGTCCTTCACCGTGGGACAAAGAAAGCTGAGAACCACAAGCACTCGAAGACATTTCCTCTACCTTCGAGCTCTCTCTTAACTAACTTTAGCTTTTCTGTTTTTGGATTTGGGGGGGGGGGGGGAGAAAGATTAGTAGTTTCAGTCACTGAGGAATAACAGCAAACAAAGACAAAGTGTTTCTCAAGTACCTCTGGTTTTTTAAAACATTGCCATTTTAGCCCCTCACAATTCTGAACTGCTTCCTCTTCCTCTGCCCCAATGGAAGTGTTGCTCCCTGTGGTTCTAACATTTAGTGCCTTTCAAATAACTCTACCAAGACAACAAAATGATGAGGTATGACAGGGGAAGGTGTCTGGTGGGGGGCAGGAAAGACTGCAAGGTCATATTTTATGAACTATGATATAAAAAGGCTAGGAAAACATAGCTAAAGTCTATTGTAACTATTGTTTATTATAATTTGTTCATAATATCTTTATAGGAATATTTTTCTCAGAGAGACAATGAACCTATTGAACCCTTTTCCCATTTAGAAAATAAGAGCAACTTGCTGCCAGGATTCATTTAACATCAGGTGTAGGAATGCTACATTTTCTAGGATTTGACATTCTCCGTGAGTGAGATCACTATGTTTTGTAAATGGGACTACCACTGCCATACTAAAAACAGACTACTATAGAACCATGTCATTTGTCTCCAAAGACTGTCGATATACCAGAGCGATGCAAAACAACAACGAAAGCGAGATCCTTCGTGGCAAACTTCGGGGGTGAGGTCAGGACTATGACGTCATCTGTGAGTTATCTCGGGGTACATGCTGCAGCTGCAAGCACCACCAGCGAGTATTCCCAAGGCGAACGGGAAAAGGGTTAATATTTAAGTCCAGACTATTTTATAAGCATCGTTACTTAATAAAGCTACCGCAGAATTAAAAAACTGTGAATGAGAATTTCCTTGAATGTGAAAATAGTAAAAGCAATGATGTGTGTGCCCCACCCTGACAGATAACACGGTACATTCTCCTGCTTACCTGATCACCTGATTAAAGAGGCTTTACTTCCTTAGAGAGAAGAGTCAGTGGGTAAGAAAAAAACTGGTCTTTTACGGAAGACTCCAAGTAGGAACTCAACTGCTGAACTCTCAGGTATTTCTCAATAAACACCAGATGAACTAACTCAGTTTTTATTTGCTGATGTCTTATCCTGATCTTCTCTGCTTATGATAACTTTGAGTTAAATGTAAAATCACCAATGAAAAGTTTTCTCCCACATCCTGAATTTTTTCCCATCCTACTTTTGACAGATCTCCCACAACAAATATCTAGAAAGGCTCGATTTTAAAAAAGAAGGAATGCATTGCTAATCTTCCAAGACTGCTCACAGGTAAGGGAGATTCCTAGACGCCAGGCAGGAAGAGGGTGCCAACGACCAGTGAGGCGGGCACGTTATGTATGCTATGGCTGCACAGAGGGCAAGAAGGCAAATTATTACAGGTCTCAACAACCCAGAGGCTTCAGTTTTGATTCTCTTATAAGGAAGAAAGATGAGGCCCTCAGCTCACATGGGGTTGGCTGGAATTACCTCTCTGGTGTGAGAAAACCTTGGCACCTAAGAAAGCTGAACCCTCACGCAATGCAAAGTCTAGAAAAATCAAACTCACTCACTGGCACAGGTTCGTTTCTGTCTGGGCCCTAGCTTAATAAACAAATGTTCCCCTTGTGAAATCAAAGCCCTCAGCTTGTGCCTTTTGTAGATCTGGGGCCTGAATTTACTTCCCCCACCCATGGTATGAGAAAGTGAGAAAATCTGGTCCAATGTGGTGACGGAAGCAGAGAAATACCCACAACTTAGCCGGCCCAGGATTCACAGATAAAGCCCCAAAGACACAAAATCAACTAAATAAGTAAACTAGACTCCATAAATACAACAAAAAGGATTACTTGAGACAGTAGAGGAATAATCAGTAAAAGACTATGTTTTAAAAGGTGGAAGATATAAAGGAAAATATTCATAAAACAAGATAGCAGCATAGGAAAGATTAGAAATATATGAAAAAGAATCAAATAGAACTATATAAATAAAAAATACAGCAATTAAAAAATAGGCAGATTAAACAGAGGAGACACAACTAAAGAGAGAATTCATAAAATAAAAGATATATTTTAAAAAGTTATCCTGAATGTTTCAAGAGTCCCAAGTAAATTAAATGAAAGTATATTCACAGGTGGAGAATTTCTATTTTTTAAGTGGTGTTATAAGAGCTTCTGCTTTATAATAATTTACTCAGCCACACTTTTGCTTTGTTTTTGTTTTTGTATGTTTACTTTACAATAAAAAGATATTAAAAGAAAAAAACTAGTTCATTCCAGATCTAGCTGTACCCAGCTAAATAATCTCTGAATATGCAGAGCAAAATAAAGCCATTAACACAAAGACAGAGTTTACTACTCGCTGATCCTTACTAAAAACGATGTACTTCAGAAATAAACTGAACTCATAAGAGTAAGGTGCAAGAATAGTGGAAAAAACAGGTAAACATGAGAAAATCTAAACAAGTACTGAACTTACAAAATAAAAGTAATAAATCATAACGATTATTTTGAAGAAATATAACATAAGGTGGGACTAAAATAGTAAAAAACAATATATAAAATGAGATGGATAACTGAAGTTAAAACATTCTAATGTTCTTGTAGTGGTCATGACAATTATAGACACAATGGTTAATTTTAGACTCTATTAAGTCAGCATATAAATTAAAAATTTCAGGGTAATAATCACAAAAAGAAACAGAAATAGAAAAAAAATATAATATATATATAACTTCTAGACTATTGATGGGAAATGAAACAAATAAACCTTAATCATTTAAACAGAAGACAGGAAAAGGAGGGGAAAAAGCAAAGCGAAATTATGATAAAGAGAAAACACAGTAAGGTAACAAAAATAAATAATATCAGCAATCATAATATACAGATTTAACTCACCAGTTAAAAGACAGAAATTCTCTGGATCAAAAACAAAATCCAGCTATCTATTATTTGTAAAAGGTAAACCTAAAACGTAATGACAAAGAAATATTGGAAGTAAAGAGATGGAAAAAGATATATCAGACCAGCACCAACCAACAGAAAGCTGGAGTATCTTATTAATAGCAGGAAAATAAGCTTTAAGGTAAAAGGGATTATTAAAATCAGTAGGGTCATTACATGATAATAAAAGGAACATTTCCCTAGGGGAGTAACACCATTCGAGCCTAAATATCCTCAAAATTTTTTGAAGAGCCTTAAACTATATAAGCAAAAATGGAGAGATCTTCAAGAAGAAATGGACAAATCCATAATCATGTGGGCATTTTAACGTATCTGTTCTACAACTGACTGATCAAGCAGGAAAAAAAATAGGGAAGCTATGGAAGATTTGCCCGATGTTCATAAAAATATACAAACTTTACATCTAACAACAGAAATACACAGTCTTTTCGGGTACACATGACACATTTACAGAAATTAACCATGTAAGAGGTCACAAAGTAAATCTCAAATACCACAGAAATAAAACCATATATATTTTTTCTCCAAACAGAAAGCAAAATTAGAGCTCATTTACAAAAAGATAACCCCCAAATCCTATGTATTGAAAACTTAAAAACTCATTTCTAAGTAATTCATGCCCCCCAAACTACAAAGAATATCAGAGTATTAGAATAACAGTAAAAATGCTATATATCAGAACTTGAGATATATATATATATAAAGCTGTTCTTAGAAATTAAGTTTTGTTAAAAAAGAACATTAAATATTAGTGAGCTGGGTGTCCAACTCAAATGGTTAGAAAAAGAATATGAAAGAAACTCACAGAAAGTAAGAGAAATGAAGTTATAAAGGAACATCATCAAAGAAATAGAAAAAACTAGAGAATTTACAAAAGCTATTTCTTGGAAGAGACTAATAAAATGAACAAATCTCCAGCAAACCGATCAAGAAAAAAAGGGAAGTTACAAATCAATTTTTAGTAATTTAAAAATTATGACAGAATAGATTAAAAATAAATTCTATGAATATGATGCCCCCAAAATTAAAAAAATAACATTTTCTATAAACATATAACTTACTAAAATTGACTCAAGAAAATGATAACCTAAATATAATATAAATATTTTTAAAATATTAAATCAGTATTTAAAAATCCAATCACATCACCGTAGAGGGGAAAAAAAAGAAAAAAAAAATACATATACTTGACAGCATTCAGAGGAATCCTTCAGATTCTTATACAAACTACTCCAAATTCATTTCATATAAAGCCATTGTTACGAATAGTGGTTGTGATTTTTTTCTTTAACAATAGTCATCTATAAAATCCAAGTGAATCTGTAAATTATTGTAACTAATGAATTTAGCAACATTGCTATGTACAAGATAAAACGACATTGCTATGCATTCTAAGAAAAACAGATATTATAATTTTTGCAAACAGGAACAAAAATTATAAAGCTAATAGAAATAAACCTAATAATAGATATATAAAGCATTATGAAGAAAATTATAAAATATTATTCAGACATAAAAACAACAAAACAAAGAGAAATTCATTGGTTACAAGATTCAATATCTAAAGATTACAGTTCTCTCCAAATTATAAATTCAAGTGCACAAGTCATGTGGGAAGCAAAAGACCAAGAAGAGAGAAGACGGTGACGAGGGAGAATGAAGGTCGGGGAAAGGAGAAAGGAAAGGTAGGACAAGGGTGAGGAGGAGAAAGGTCTCACCTTTCCAGAATTAAGACCTACTGTAAAATCATGCTTTTAAGAATTTTGGTTTCAACTAAGGGAGAAGACCAAAAAACAGCCAAAAAAATTGAGTAAAAAGGCTAGAAATAGACTCACAAGCATGCATAGGAATTTGGCATAAGAGAGGCTGCATTTCAAATCAGTAGGGAATGGAATAACTGGCTATTCGATGAACAGTTCAGTCAACTGAGTTATGCATATAAAAAGAAATAAGATGCCCACTTCATTTTTTATATACAAAAATTAATTCCCAATAAATTAAAGATTTCAAAGTCCTAATTTAAAAAAGAAAATGAAAGAGAATATCTTAATACATTGAGATAGGAAGAGGTTTCATTTAAAAATATTCCGAGAAATCAACAACTTAGAATTAAAAAAACAAATCAAAAGTTAGAGAAAGTAAAGAACTAATAAAGGTTAGACCAGAAGTAAATGAAACAATAGAAATATAAGAGAAAAAATTAACAAAATTAAGAGTTGAAATTTTTTGAAAAGGTCAACTAAACTGACGAATCATAGCTAGATTAATAAAAAAAGAGAGAAGCCTCAAATAATTAAGAGAAACGAAAGAGGAGACATTGTAAGAGACTACTATGAATAATTATACACCCCCAAAATTGGATAACCTAGAAGAGATAAATTCCTAGAAACATACAATTGATCTGACTGAATTTGATAATAAGAACTTAAAAACAGCCACTGTGGAAAACAGTATGGAGGTTCCTCAAAAAATTAAGAATACCATATGACCCAGCAATCCCGCTGGGTATCTGGAAACGTTTACCCGTAAAGGTATGTGCACCCCAAATGTTCACTGCAGCACTATTCTCAGCGACCAAGACATGGAAACAACCAAAGTGTCCTTCGATAGATGATGGGGTGAAGAAGATGTGGCATCTATATATAATAAAACATCACTCGGCCATAAGAAAAGATGAAATACTGCCATTTGTGACAGCACGGTGGGTCTCGAGATAATCATGCTAAGCGACATAAGCCAGACAGAAAAAGTTGAGAACCGTATGATTTCACTTGTATGTGGGATATAAAATTGGAAGCAGCAAACAAGACAAACAAACAAAAACTCTGACACAGACAAGTTCAGTGGATGCCGGAGGAAAGGGATGCCATCTTTTGCCGGGGTTAATGTGACAGCTTCCTAACCGGTCTCCATGTTTCTAGACTTGTCCCACTAGACTTGTTCTAGCCTACCATGCTTGGCAAACAGAATTACCTTTCTACAGTAAGTCACACATGCCGCACTTCTACCCGAAACTCTCCAATGGCTCTCCGTTTCATTCGGAGAAGCCACAGTCCTTACAATGGTCCTCAGTGCCCTATACGATCTGTACAAACCTACCTCAGTAAGCAGCCAGCAAGGAGTCCTCATTTCTTACTACTCCAGCCTGCAGTCCCTCCGTACTCCCACGCGACACAGGCCTGCTCCTCACACCGCGGACAGCCCGCACCTTCCCGTCTTAGGCCTTACCATGGGCGACCCCTCGGCCTAGATATGGCTCTTGTTCTCACTTCCTTCATGTTTCTACTGAGCTGTCACCTCGGCGAGGTCTTTCCTGACCACCTGATTTAAAAGTGCAACCTTTTCTCACCCTGGTATTCCTATCCCTCTTACCTTCTGTCCTCGACTTCCTGCAACTTACCACTATCTAACAAATTCCATACGTTATTTTACTTCTTTACTTGGTACTGTTTTCTTCCCCGTCTAGGGGAGAAAATTTTTATTGTATTTTGTTCATTGCTAGATTCCCACACCTAGACAGAACAGTGCCTAAATCATAGCAGACATTCATTCAATCAACATTTGCTGAATAAGTGGGGGTGCGGAGGACCACATAATGTTCATAACTACATATGTGAATAGAGGAGACACAGATCGTTAGATAATTTTCTCTTATTACATTTAAAATATTTCATAATATAAAAATATAAAAAGAAATTTGGAAAATGTAAACATTTATCAGTCACAATTATGCAGTGTCAGTATTCCAGGATAGATTTTGCCAAATATCCCTTTTGGGTTGAAATTCCTTCACTTAGCATGGTTTTAAATCATTTAAATCAATATTTTAGAAAATAGATAAAAATAATCTATTTAGGTAAATATACTCTATATTAACATTGAATAATATGACTGCTAAAGTTTTCAAGCAAATAAAAATTATATGTATTTAACATTATTTGAACAAACAGAATATATAATAGGAGTTTCTGTAAAAAAAATCTCAAAAGTTGTCCCCCTTGCTCTGTAATGTAATTTAAATTAAACCTGCCCACTGAATTTCTACATTAAACCCACCTTAAAATAAATAGTAGTGTGAACAAATCTTCCCAGGGCCAATCATTTCTACCATAAGAAAAGTTATAAAGGGATCTGTGCGGCAGACACCTTGGGGTAAAGCCATCTCTCCCTCCCTCCGCCCCATCCTGCCCAAAGGGAAGGGATCTGCTCTGGTATCTGGTGGAAAAAACTCGAAAAAAAGAATGGTGGCAGCTACTGTGTCGGTGTATGAATACTGTGTAATACTGCTTGAGTAGAGGAAAAACGGGGGCAAGAGAAGAACTTTCTGATTGGTTTCTAGGCCTCTCACTTTTCTAACACTTCCGTCTCAACGTGTACCTTAAAGAGAACTAAAATTATCCTAGAGTCGCTGATTTTGGCAAATGATTGATAGGACTTATTTACAGAGACCTAATATGTTCTTTGGGACCCATGCAAATGAAGAGTCACGACTGTACGTCACTACGAATCAGGAAGGGAGGCAGGTAAGTAAGAAAGCTGCCTTAGAGAGCTGGACACACTCTTCATGGACCCTGAACCTCACACAGGCATCTTGAGATACGTATGTAAATGATGTTATTAGCGAGGCATTTATTAGAGAAAACTATAGTTTAAAATATTCCTACAAATAAGAAAATTAAGGAAGACTAATTTAAGATTCTCATTTGTGTATTTTAATTTTGCTGACAGTAATGTGAATACTACCTCTTCCGAGTAGATATTGATACTTATATAGTGCTTTACGCTTTTAAAGTACTTTCATGATGATTAACTCATTGTGTCCATATGACAAGCCTATAGAATAGATATGACAGATATTATTTTATTGATGAAGAAACTAAGACTGAGTGGGGTTGATGACTGTAGACTTGTCCAATGTCACACAGCCATGGAGAACCAAAACAGACCTCCAACTTCAATATGTGTTCTTTCCATTACACTAAAATGCCTCCTATATGCTGGAAAAGTTAATTAGTGAATAACATGATCTGCACCGTGCAAAGACTGCATTGTTCTATTTCCTGGAAAGAGAAAATAGTCACAAATCCTCCTTTTAAGCACAGCCACCATGGCAGTGGGTTATAATTAACTTAGCTACCTATGTTTTAAAAGTTAGGAATGTTATTTTTCTTCTAGTTTTATTTATCTACACACAGATTCATTTTAATATTCTGTTGTGAAAATTATCAAACGTTCAATGTTATATTATGTAAGCATCCAATGCATATATCAAATTTAAGTACAGGGTAATTTATAACGTGAATGTATCACTATGACATTATTTGTTTATAATGAGGTAAGAACAGATGCCCTCACGTCTTTAATGTTAGAATCATATATCTAATACCAAGCAGGTTGTCTGACTCACAGTAAGAACTCAACAAATGTTTGCCAAGCTGTACTCTCAAAAAAAATCCTATGAAGGACATATACCAGCCTGCAGATATTTAGAAATGTCTTATTTTATTCTCAAAACCCCAAGATTATCAAATTCTATGGCTGAGAAAAGAACATAACCGTAAAAGTATCAAATCTGTAAAATGTTAATTATCATATAAAAGTTTTCTAAGGTTTCTAAAATAAATCAATTTTAACTTGTATACAATCCCATTTTGCAAAATGTAATCTAGAAAATAATGCATAATGAAATAAACAATTTGTCATTAAACAATTCTATGAATAGTTGACAAATACCTGTAGAATACAGGCTCACCAGGGCAAGGACTTTGTTGCCACTATATTTCTAGGGTCTAGTAAGTAGTAGATACTCAATAAGTATTTGTTGAATTATTAAATTAACAAATAAACAGCGAGATGAGTATTACGCCATGAGTAGAAACTTCAATATACATAAAAAAAAAAAAAACAAATTCCTGAAAATTAAATAGAAATACATTTCCCAGGGCAAATGAAGGCAGAATTTGTGATACATAAAAGTGATATACCAAAAGAGAAGCAGATCTGGGTGAGGGAAGATTGATTCAGTGTTGGAAATGTTGAACTCGAGGAGCCTATGAGAGAGTCAAGTGGAAATATACCACCAGCATCTGGGCCCGGAGCCCAGAGAGATGTGGGCTGGCCATCATATTTGAGAATCATCAGTATATGGGAACCTAGGACTGAATTGTCAGGTAGAGGCGGAAAAGCTAGCAAAAATCAGTGAGAGAAAGAAGGAAAGTTAGGGGAGTGTGGTGAAGCCAAGTTGAGAAGCAATTTCTAGTTTAACACCAGTAGGTAGGTAGTCAAGTAAGGTGAGAAATAAAAAGCATCTAAAATTAAATCAGTTGTGACCTTGGCAAGAACTGTGTCAGCCAATCGGTAGCGGGGGCAAGCCAAGCTGGAGTAGACTAGGAAGTGAAGGACAAGGGGGTAAGTAAAGGGAGCATGTGAACAAATTTTGACAAAAGAGAACAGGACAACAGCTAGAAGGGAGTATGGGATTCTAAGATTGCTTTTCTTGTCATCTGTCTATCAGTCTCTCCTCCATTTGTCTTCCGTTTAAAAAATTTTAAGACGGGGAGACTAGGCATGCTTAAATTTTGACAGAAAGGGTCCAAGAGGAAGAGGTTGAAAATGAGAGAGGTCAGTTTGAGATAGAGATATATAATCTCTTTACGTAAACTAGAAACCAAGGAAGAACCTCAAACTGGAGTTTAAATTGATAATCAAAGAGGTAGAACAGTAATGGACAATAAAGAAACTCATTCCAAGAAAGATGATGGTTCAACAGGTTCAATATGAGGGAGTTGGGCTGAGAAGCAAAACTAAAAAGAAATGCTAGCTAATCAAAACAGAACTTGTTTGATGGGAATATTTCTAAGGTGGAAAGAGTCTAGGCAGGAAAACTTGCTAAGTGGGTGCCGGGTGGAATCAGGGGAGCAAAGGACCATTAGATCAAGTTTTAGGGCACTCAGACAAGCTCTGGGAATTAAACCTGAAGCCTAGCATGACAGTAGGTTCCCTACAGCTAAGAGCTGGCAGTCTTGTACCCGAAAGGAAGATGAAACTGTAAACCTTAACACACGACAACTTAACTGTATTAAATACAGCTAGACTGTATTCAGTGAAAAGAGAATCTATACGTAACTTTTCCACTTCAGATTGATTAACAATATTTCATTTTTGCACCTAAACAAACTAGGTGCTCAAAAACTATGGCATCTGATGACAACGCCCTCCATTCCCAAGGAGCAGCCACTGACATGCCTAGTAAAAACAAGTCTCTCTGGCGAGCAGTGACCTGGCGGACCTGGTCACACGGAGTGTCTGACTAAGCCATATTAAAATCCAACAACTCCGATCCCTGTTTGATTTCTGCTTTGGTTTCTAATGTTTTTCTGTTCAGCAGGGCCGAAGCCCACCAAACGATCAGCCACATATGCCCGTAAGCACAGGATTCGCTAAATGATTCTTTTCACCGTGGTGTCGCCAGGCCCCAGCCCAATGTCTAGCGCGCAGAAGGCCCTCCACAAACACTGACGGACTGAATGAGCGTATGCATGCGTGGCTCCACGGAGAGAGGAACGGCGATCTTCACATCTTTCCGTGTGGGGGTCTTTCACACACCAAGGACCCTTTGGCAGTCTGTTGAAGCCAACAGACCCCCCTCCTCCAAATAGTGTTTTTTAAATACACAGTATGACATAGGAGACGAATTACATCGAAACCCACTGAACTCAAAACAGAAAAACAAATTGTGACCTCATCACAAACATGCTTCTATGGCCTAGGCTGGCTGTAGGAAGATCTGGCCGGGCCAGTTCATGGGCCACCAACTGACACCATCTGCAGATTTTTTGTTCTCAGTTTCTTAAAGAGGAATCCTGCAAACTCCAGTCTAGGAAGCCACTGTTCTCAAAAGTGGCAGAAAGAGGCCACGGGAGTGCCACACACGTGATTGTGTATTCTACGCCAAATTTCCATTTCACCCACTAGTTTCCATATGGCGTCCTCACCCCCAGCTGGGCCCTCGACCCCGAACCTTTGCAGTCTTCCTCTTGCTTCTGAACCCACAGTCTTGCCTAACCTTTGCAGTTAGTTTTCCATGAGGGTAAGGAAGGCACAGTTGCCTATGTGAAGGGCGTAGACATGGGATGTGGGGGCTACCTGTTTCTTAGACAGACTTCCAACCAATCTTCCTGAGTCCTGTATCACCTGCACCCCTACTGGTGCCCCCAAATCCTGAGACTTCCTGGGGGTGGTCAGAGGTGTAAATTGGCCTGCTTTGGGGTTTCTCACATTACCGGCTTAGGATTCAGCTGTGATCAAATATGACAATTTAAACTGAAAACCGAGGAGGTAGAATAGAACTGGACAAAAAAGAAACTCAGTCCAAGCAAGAAGATATTTCAATATAAATGGATATCGGTTACAACTAGTACTTCTGCTGTCCATCTTCCAAAATCTGGTTGCTATTTTCTTCTCTCCCTTTTAAGTATATGACTATTTTACTTCTTTACTTTTAATTGAAGTGAGGTTTAGTGAGGAAACACTTACAGACATATTTAATCAGACACATTCTATTGAAACTGAGACTAAAATTTTTACGAAGGAGAAAAGTATTAAAAATCAAACTGTGAAGTAAATTCCCCCCAAATTCATCTAATCTATAGGATTTTTTAATCAAAGATAACATGTTGTTATAACCACAGCTTTATGAAGGCAGACACCATTCCCATTTTACTCATCATTGTATTATCCAGTATCTAGTATAATAGAGATGGTTAATAAATATTTATTGAACAAGTGAATAGAAAATATAAAGAGAAAAAAAAATTGGGATCTTTAGTTTTTATAATTTTAGCACTTAGATCTAATTCACCTAGGACTGCTTTGGCAATGTTCCAAAAAGCAAACAATCAGAAACAGATACACCTAATTCGGAACCCAAGAATGACGTGTTTTATAGCAAAGTCCTTTATGAGAAAAATTTTACTGTGATTCTGTATTCTATACCAATAATTTCTTGGATAGAAATGAACTGGCATTCATATTTAATTAGTTATACTGAATAACAAGTAGTATAAAAATATAATTTTTGTAATTGCTACATAATTAGTATTTAATTATAACCAATAGATGTATAATTTTAAATGTCATTAAATGCATTTGTAATATTAAACAAGTTCTAATCAATACTGAAAATGTAAAGTTCTCCATATTTAAAATCTGCACATTAACTATTAAATTTTAGATTATATCAGCAAAAAACCAGCAAGATTATTAAAGAATTAAGTCTAGTAGATTCTTATCATTCTTATCAAGTGAATTAAAAGGACCATCACAAAATGACATGTCCTACTTTTTAATTACAATGCAAACTATATGTGCTTTGTTTTCTAATTCTCTATAGGCCACAATTTAAGCCATAATTCTCCCAAAGGCCCTAAAGGGTTATTTAAATTTTTCAGTTATATTTTATGGGGAAAGTTAAATGCATAGTTTTATTTTGTTATAAACTGGGGAATTCTGATATATTTACCCAAGGTTTACTGTTGATTCTAACGAGATGGTTCCACGGTAATTTTAAACTAAAAACCTTTACAGTCATTCATGCCAAATGTTCCTGTAGGCAAACCTGCACATTATGGAATCCGTATGGTACTATCCCATTAAATGTTTTTTCTATAGCTAATTTTTCATCATTGTTTATATTCTGATATTACTAACTTTAAATTAAAATTTCATACTCACTTCATCAGCCACAAACTCCTTACTCAGACCAAAATCTGTCAGCACCACATGGCCATTAGAATCAAGTAGAATATTCTCAAGCTTAATGTCACGGTATATAATCCCCAACTGTAAAAACAAATAAATATACATTTAAAAATAATTCCAAAAAATAAATTAGGAGAGTCTTTCTTATCTCTACCTTAAAAAGAAACAAAAAAAAAAAGAAAAAGAAAAAGTCATTCTCCTGCTCAGGATGCTATAATGAGTCTTAGTCACTGGCCATGGCAAATGTAAATTCTTCCACCTCAGACCTCATCCGCTGGGTTCCCTGGACCTCTCCAACCATGCCATTCTCTATGTAATGCGGGTCCATTCCCATTGGACCTGCTTCTGTGGGGTCTCCTGTCTCTGTTCTTCACAGAGTCCATCCTCACTCCAGATGCCCTGCAGGTGCGTCCTCAGCCAGCTCCTGTCCATCATTTTCTTAAGGGTTTCAGAGGCTTTCCAGACTAACCAGATCCCGCAACGATCATTTCTCTGTTTTTATTCCTACAGCACCTGTACTGACACTGTACTTACCTAAAGTAACTGATTATTTTCTAGGTATTTCCTGTTTGTCTTGATATAACCATACCCTGTTTTTTTTTCTCACTTTTTATATATGTATCTAGTATCTAACACAGTGTCAAGTTGTCAAATAATTAATAGGCTTCTAAACATAAAATTTGAAGATCATTGGTTAATTTTAGTTGTTCTTTAGTGCTAAATTAGCAAAGTAAGCCAGTTAGATAATATTTATATATCTCTTCATTTTGGTTTGTATGTAAAAGTCTTATGGTAAAACACTTTAGCTATATAAATCTACCCGTCCGATAAGAAGGGCTCGGTATATGTGAATTCCACATTTCATGTTATATCAGCGTGAATTAAATGTTTTTAAACTTAGAAGCACTGCTTTCCTCAATATTAAGTATATGATTCTTAATAATCATTTAAAATTGAAATTAAAAATTATACCAAAAACAAACAAAAAATACAAGGAAATTTTCCTCTAACAACCTCAGCGTTCCACGAGAAAGAAGGAAACATCTACCATTCATTAAAAAGACATCTGACTTGACGCCTTACAAGCATCTTACAACCAATGAATTTTTTTTTTTTAATATTCTCTTGGGAGAAAACTTTAGGAATAATTCATTTAGAGTCTGCTTTACCTCATCATTTCCAAATAAACTTCCATTTTTTGTGTCTTCCTGGGAAACTCATTGTTAGTAGCTATATCAAGGTTAATAAAACTCACTTTGTGTGTTACACTTCTTTGTATTTGTCTTTTTAGGGCAGTAAGATTAAGAGAAACTTAGCTGAGCTCTGGTTTGCTATACTGCTTTCACTTTGCATTACATTTACATCCAGTATTCATCATGTCCTCTACTTCCATGTTTCTAATTACCCGTTTTAATAATAATATTCATGGGTTTTCCTTTAATAAACAAAATTAACAGAATTAAAGCTTTCAAACAAATTAAAAACTACTTTCCCATAGGAGCTTTGTATTGTGTTAGTTTTTATTCTGGAATTTATGGTGAGTTCCACCACATTTTTACATTTAAAAAAATTATATCTAATACTCCTAGGCAAAAATGCAAAGACCTTTCCAGCCTATTCCTGGGTATGATCTGGATCATGTATAAAGATGTCCTAACTACTTTATGTCCCACAAAATAATCACGAGCGGAGGAAAGCAGATGTCTGTTTCCATCACTTAGTTCAGCTCCCACAGCACTGCAGCCCTGCCACCGGAGTCTCTCCTCCCTCCCTCCACCCCCAGATCTTATACATTTTTCATTCACTCCCCTGGCGATTTCTATTCTGAACCCCAACTCCCTCCCCTGCCCAGTCTCGTTTCTGTTCTGGGACAGATCTACTTCTTTTCTTGATTCCTGCCTTCTTCTCTCTTCTCATCATTTTTTCTCGCTGCGTCTCCTATCCATTGCCTCCATCTTGCAATTCCAATCTCCCTGGACCTTGAAAAGTTTCATCCTTCTTCCTGCATTTTCCCTTTACTTCTCTCCATTCTTTTCCATGACCCATAATCACAACTTTATTCTCTGTTTATCTGTAATCTAGGATCTGAATACATAACAAAGAAGAACAGTTGCTTTATGACATATCTGTACCACCCTAATTTAATGACTCAAGCCATGCTGATCTCCTTATGGTCTCGCACACCTCTGGTAAAAATTACTCTAGTCCTTTCTACTTCTGAGACACAGGTCTCTCCTACATAATGACTGCGTGCTTCTACAATAAAGCTTCCTCATTAATTAAAAATAAAAAATTTTTAAAGTCAGAGTTTCTTGGATCAAGATTAATAGTATCTGAAACAATATATTTTTAAACGTTTAAACTTTTTATAGAGTTGAAACAGCATCACAGACATGAATTCGCTTAAAGTTTTTAGTAACTGAGTTCATGCTACATGGAGGCAATGGAAGGAGGAAGGAGGGGAGGGAAGTAAAAGAGGGTCTCACAGACAAAACAAACGGAAAAGAAAACCAGAGCTGGGTACCACAGGTAGATGTTTCTTTCAAATAACTCAGTCTCCAACCAAATCGGGAAATATACCCCAAAGATATACAGGGAGAGTCTCCAGTGGTGTAAGTCACAATTAAGGAAATACATATTATGACTTGTGGTTTCGTCTTAAAGGTTATTTTAAGAATGAAAAATTTTATCCTGATGATATTTTGCAGTAAGTATTTGGATGTTTCATGGACAAATCCAAAAAACTGCTCAGGGTCTACCTTTCAAATCTGCATCACAGGAACTTACAAAAGGAAAGTAGATTTTAGAAGGAACTACCAAATTGAGAAACTTGAATAACGGTCTACAGGTGTGCTTTCGCAATCTCCACAAAGGCAATGACAGGTAAAAACATTAGCTTTTTTAGCTCCCTCATTATTTCAGTTAATAATTTTTCGGGGGAAAAAAAAAAAAAAAGAAATCCCAAAGGTTAACATCTTACCTTGTGGAGATGTTCAAGGGCGAGCACAATCTCTCCGACATAGATCTGCACCTCGTGCTCTGTGAAACGCTCTCTTTGAGAAAGATGAGTAAAAAGTTCTCCACCATTTATATAATCTAAAAATGAAATACATTTTTCTTTCTTTGACTTGTATTCATAAATCAAAGGAAATATCTCCTTTTAATCACTTTGGATTAACCATACCGTGCTGATTTTAATACGCAATTTTTGTACAATTCTTATACTATATAGTATTTAGTATCATATGGAATATTACTGAGTTCACATAGTAATAGTTTCATACAATGACTACCCTACACTGCAATCAAGTGAATTTGCATAGAGTATTGGCATTAAAACTATTAATGAATCTGCATATATTTAAGTACAGTGTCCCAAACACAGCAAATCAGAAACCTCTGCCATCGCCATACAGTACTTGCTGCGGGCTTCCAAAACATCAGCCTCTAAAATAACTAAAATAAAAAATGAACCACCACCCAAAAAAACAAACAAAAATCCCAGCCTTATTCTTTATAATAGGTGCCAGTCACTATTTTGAAACAGATTCCCTATTTTCCAGAATTTTCTATGCACCTCTCCAAAAATATAGATTAGGTAACTGGTCGCCCTCTTCCTGCTTCTCGGAGTTCGAAAGTAAAAAGCAGCACAAGGTGACAAGAAAACACCGAAACCACGAGGCTCCCGCTTCCCTTTCCATTTGCCCTATTTATCCCAAGGGGGATAATGAGACAAAAAGGCTGCAGTGAAAATAAATGAAATAACTGAATAGTAATAATAAAAACCGCAACACGATTACGTTCAAATTGGTTCTAACTGCATTTACTGCGACACTGATCAGTTTCATCAAAACTAATCATTGCTACCTTAACATCCATGTTTGTGAGAAACGTGTACCTAGAAAAGCCACAAATGTAAAGCTTTTCTCCTAAAAAAGAAATTTGAAAAACATGTATCTCAAGTATATTCATTTGTTGAGTTTATCATAATTTGATAAAATAAAGCAAAATGTTTAATGAACTCGAATTTTTGTTTTATCTTGGCTATTTAACTTTAAATTCCAAAGGCAGATGCAACAGAATGAAAGAACTCTAATAGCTGGTTGTTTCACAATGTATTTTACGAAGCGCATTCCAGCAAAAAAAGACTGCCCTTCTAAGGCTTCTATATTTTGCCAAGGAGTTTTAATTATATCTTAACACAAAGCTAATTATTAAAAAGGTGTAAAGGAACACAGCATTCCTGCAAACTGTCAACTTTTTCTACCTTTAAGTAGCTATTTACTTACATCTAATACTGATATTTATGCATAAATGGTTTCCATAGTCATGATACACACAAAAAATGACACCCACCGGTCAGCTGACCAACTGATGAACTCCTAAACATCCTTGAATGTCCTACTTAATTAGCTCATCCTTGATAACCACTCCAGTAGAGCGGATCACTTCTTGTTTATCATTGTACTTACTAACGACTTCTGCCACTGCAATTATCTGGCCATGCTAGAAATGTTTATTTGCATACTTGTTTTTTTTTCTGCTAAACTCTAAGCTTTCTAAAGTTAGGAGTAATGTATTTATCTCTAAAAACCCAACAGAGTCCCCCATACAATAAGCACTCAATAGATGCTGTTACATTATTAAACACAAATTCTTTACATTGGATTATTAGTCTCTGAAAAAAACTACCCTGAAACACAAAGGCAAGAGCATTGTGAAAAAATTCCAATGTGCTCCTGCCTGTGAGGCAACGGGGCACAGTCCAAGGGACTGGGCTTTGTGATCGGTGGACCTGGCCGAGACCGGAGCACCCCTGTGTCCTGGCTAGAGCAAACTCTCTCCCAGCCTCAGTCCCTTATACAGTGGGAATAACAGCTACTGTAGATTATTACAATCGTTATTCTTCCTGCAGCCTCCCTGCCCCCATCTCAGGTTAACACCAACTCCATCTTCCTAGTTGCTCAGGTACATTTTAATCCCTTTAATTAATTTCACTTCATTTTTTGAGTTAGTTTCTCAGCGGTTGCTCTATGACTTACTATATATATATATATATATATATATATATATATATAAACGTATCAGAAACAGCTTCAGATTTATACCAATTCCAGTGATATACAAAACATTACCCCTATATAGCTCTATTCTCTCTTCCCCACTTTTACGCTACTACTGTTAAACACAGTACGAAAATATATGTTACAAGCTCGACAATGTATTATAACTATTACTTTACATTATGTCTGGAAGAAGCTGAGAGGAGAGCAAGCATATATTTATAGTTTGCCATATTGACCTTCCTATTTACCATTTTTTCTTGTGGATTCAAGTGATGAGCTAATTCCACACCCGTACCCCCACCCCAGGCTTGTGTTTGTTGTTATTTCTTCATTCTTCATTTCACAACTTGGCTTGACTATGCCAGTAGGGCCTGTTTTGTCTGCAGCACGAGCCTTTGATGCTGCATTCCCAGATGGTGCTAGCAGGGCTCTCTTACCTTTCCCGGATCTGTTAAGCTGTCTGCCTCTGCTGCTATTACACCCAGCTGGTGGGCTCCACTAATTGCTAGCTGGTCGTGCTATTATTTTTGATCCTACCCTGAGGCATAAATTACTCCACAGTCTGATCCAATAAATTCGGGCTCCTTCAAGGCTAGTTTCTGAGGCCAGTGTGTGAGGTTTGCTTTGATCTCAGAAGGGTTCTTCATAGTTGACTATTTTTCTGGTACTCTGGTAAACTAGCTATCCATTCGAATTCATATCTGGGTATAGAGCAAAGTGAAGGTTGAGAGTCACTTTTTTCCATACAGATATCCGGTTGTCCCAGCACTATCTGACTTCTTTCCCCATTAAGTTGCTCTGTCACATGTGTCAAAGACCAAATGACCATAAGTGTGAGTCTATTTCTGGAGCCCTTATTCTACTCCGCTGGCCTATATGTCTCGTACTGTCTTGATTACTGCACCTCTATAGTAAGTATGAAATCAGATCATTTAAGCCTTCTTTAAGACTAGATGGGCACTCCAGCTCCTTCATTTTTACATAGGAATTTTAGAGTTGACTTACAAAAAATCATGGTTGTTTTTTAATTTGGATAGTTTTGCATCTATAGTCCAATTTAGGGAGAACTGACATGTTAACAATATTGAGTTTTCCAACCTATGAATATGATATACCTCTCTATTCTCTCAGCAACGTATTTTACAGAGCAAACTTTCTAAGTATTTTATGTTCAAACAAATCATACTGTAAAGAGTATTTTAACATTTCATTTTCTAGTTGTTTGATGCTAGTAGACAGAAATATATCTTTTTCATTTTTATTTTGAAACAATTACAAATTTACAGAAAATAAGTATAATACGTAAAACTTTTTCCATGAACCATCTAAGTTGCCAACTTGCTATCCCATCACTCATGTATACTTTCCTTTGTATTTCATACCAAAATAATCATTTAAAAATCAAGAAATTAACATGAATGTATTATTACCATCTAGCCCTCAACCCTAAATGCAACCCTAGTTGTTCATAAAATGTCTTTTATAGCACAAAGTTCCAGCTCTGAATCAAATGTTAACTTTAGTTCACACATTTACTTTCTTCAATTTGTGATAATTCCTCGGTCTTCCCTGACTTCCACACCTTGACACTTTGAGGAGTACAGGCTGGGTATTCTGTAGACGGTCCCACGATTTGACTTTGTTGACGTTCCTCCAGGATCACACGCAGGTGTGCGTCACTGGGAGGAAAATCGCGGAAGCGACGCGCTATGGTCCTCGTGTAGCCTCTCAGGGGAACACGATTTCCGTCCGTCCTAATGCTGACTTTCGCTCTGATTACTGGAGTAAGGTAGGGTTTCCTTGGCTTCGCTACCATCAAGTTACCTATTTCGCCTTTATAATGCGTAATCCTAGAGAGGTCTTTTGGAACTATGGACTCTCCCAACCCAAATCAAACACTCGATTTCTTTACATGTGAATGGACTCACAGCTTCCTATTTTACTTAATGGGTTAAAATTCACTATTATCTATCTTTGTTTCTTACTCCAATGGCATGGCTCTTCTGGAATTCTGGTGAAAACCCTGCGGTGTCTCCCCGGTCTCTGTGCCCCGGGAGGACCCCCGCTCCAAACTCTGCCTCCCCTGCGGTGGTGGCCACTGAAACCTCTGCTTGGCCCCTCCCGCTACCAGGGCTCAGGCCTCGGCCCAGCACGCGCTGTTGAGAAGCCGGTCGATGTACGTGGGTTTCTGAACTACCTCACCTCTGCTCCTCTTCGTTCCAGAATCCGCTTCCCCCAGAATTTACAGCCACTCTGTTAGCGACTCTGCCTTCTGACTCCTCAGCCTTGTAAGACTCACTTCTAGACTACACTTTGGCCTCTTATTCTGCATGGCCTTGGAAAGATGGATTTTCTGTAGTCAAGAACACAGGTCTTTGAGGCCAGAAAGTATAAATATCCTAGCTATACCATCTATCGGTTGTATGACTTTGAGCAAGTCGCTTAATCTCTTTGAATCTAAAACCATATTTACAAAGAACAATACATTTTCATGGAGTTTGTTCATTTCATTGGACAGATATTTGGGCCCTTATTATATATCAGTCACTCCTCTAGGTACTGCACATACAGCACGGAACAAAACACAGTAATCTCTATCCTAGTGCAGCTGGTCTTCCAGTTGGAGGAGAGAAACATAAATAAATGAGATACTGTTGCGCTGTTGGAAGACAATGATTACTATGGAAAAAACAGCACCGATAAAGCAGACAGGGAGTGCCAGGGTGGAGGTGAGGGAGGTATTTTAATAAGGGGGGTCAGTACACCAAGTAACTTTTGAGCAAAGACTTTAAGGTGAGGACATGAGCTGAGCAGGTATCTGGGGGAGACTGTCCTGGGCGAAGTAATGACGAGCTCAAAGACCCTGAGGCGGGAGAGGGCCTGGTATATCTGAGGATCAGGAAGGAGGCCAGTGTGGCTACAACAGAGCGAATGAGGGAAAGCAGTAGGAAAGCCAAGGTCACAGAAGTGGCGAGCACTGGGGCAGCCGGTGTAGGGCCTGCAGACCATTTCTGGGGTTGCTCTATCTGCCAGGTACAACATATTACGATCCGAGTGAACGGTGTTTCCCCTGGAGGTGGGCAGCACAGTTTTGACCATTATAAGGATTTCACCTCTGAATGAATGGGAAACCTCGGGAGGATTCCGAGTAGAACAGTGCTATGACAGGACTTGCATTTTAATAGGATCAATGACTGTCTGCTGTGTGGACAGCAGCAAGGGTGGAAATAAGGAGAGCACTGGAAAAAGGTGAGAAATGATGGGACCAGAAGGAATGACGGCAGCGGCGGTGGTACAGATCCAGCCTCACCTGAGCACCAGAAAAGATGGCCTGGTGTTACCTGTGATAGAGAAGGCTGCAGGAAGGACAGGTTTGGAAGGGACAACCCAGAGCTCACTTTGGATTTGAGGAATACACAGCATCTGACAAATAGTAAAAGCTCAATAAGTGGTGGTCATCACCACCGTGGACTGGACGTTCTAAGACTGTTAAGAGGTTTAAGGGAGACCGACCAAAACCTTTTCAGAGCAGGAAGACAGATTTCTTATGGCTACTTTTAGCACATTAAGAGGTCCCATGAACCATTCTGAAAGTGCTTCATGTAAACTTCCTTGAAATTATGTGCAACTTTGTCCAATTTATTAAGTGTATGTGCATTCTTCTGAGAGAAGAAGGTCCACAGCTTTTCTCAGATTTCCTCAAGCAGTTGTAAGCCAAAAAAAGTTCGAGGAACATCACCCTAAATAAATCTGAATGAAAAGGTTCCTACCAAGTTTATTTATGAACCAACCAATGAGTGCTGATTGCCAGTACCTGGGACACCTGTAGTAGCATCGTACAGCTGGCCAGCACCATAAACTTTTCAACACAGTGTGTGCACGTGTGCACGCACATGCACACACACACACACACACGCACACCCAGCACCAGCTTCTCCTGAGCTCTTAGCTCACTGCCCCCTGACTTCTATTCTTTCCTAGCATAGCTGTCCTGGAGCTTATCTGCATTTAGAATTGGACTGGTGAGGTTCAGAGCTTTAAAAAGTGAAACGGAGCAAAGGGTTCCTCATTTTCAACAAGCTCTGAGTTCTGAGGACGTGCTGGAGCTGCGTATCTGGCGTCTTTACACCTCTGTGTTTATCCAGAAGCCCAGTAACTCTGTAAGGTTGGGGCTTGCCTCGAAACTAAAAACAACCTAGCCAGGCAGTGACACAAATAAAATTTCGAAAAGCCTAGAGGGGTATTATTCCATTTAAGTTGAATTATAACATTCTTATTCTCTCAGAGGAGAACATTAGAACCAGGAATGAATGCAGACCCTGGGACAGAGCGGGTAGTGGCGTCGATACATCAGGGATGTCACGGAAACCCAGAGCCCTGCTGACACCTGGAGTTAGGTTAGCTCAAGGAATTCTTCCCCACACTGCTTGCCAATTAGGCATAAATTACATTTCCTCACATTAAAGACTTCTTAAAACCCTCAGACTGAAGAAGCACCTGAGTGGAAACCGCCTACTGCTAGAATTACTTAAGGTCCACTCTGCCTGGTGGGCTCTCGCTCCATGCCATCTGTCTGATTAATGTTCCTGTCAAAATCAAGAAACCTGAATAACGTTCCTGTCAAAATCAAGGATTCATCAGATTTCTAGAAATCACATTTCTCAAGTCTTTGCCTATTTCTTCCATAATAAATTACAAATGTGAGCTTTTTGTTTTTTAAAGCCAATGCTGTTTTTATTCTCTTTATGATAGGAAAACTGTCAGAAACTGCATGAGAATTTCAGTTTTAATTGATATTTCTAAGGCTTTCGCCTCTGTGGGCATCGTAATGAAAACGGACTTAGTGCTGACTCACGACCCAATCCCAGCCACTGCTGTTGGTACCGAAATGGCATCTTAATAACCATTCAGTCAGGGCAAGTGGGGAAGGACCCCTGACAGGTAAGAAGGATGTGAAACGGGGCTTTGGCTGCCCTCCGTTGCATTCTGCATCTTAACACAGCTCACTGCGTTTCAGACTAGACAAAGAAGTAATAATAGAGATACTGTGCACTTTCTATGTGCCTGCCCTATTTAGATATGAGTATGAATCTGATCACACAAAGTCTAAAGTAGGTACTATTACAACAGCATAATCCCCAGAGAAAACAGGATAACCTCTAGAGAACAGTGAAACTCAGAGAGGTTAAATAAACTATCCAGAGCGGCATGCCCTGTGAGGGGGAGAATAAGCAGTATCAACACAGGCAGTCTGACGGCAAAGACAGTGGTTTCTGAGACTGCATTAGAACCGCCCCCTTTCCCTCTCCATACGGTTTACTGTCACTAGGAACAGCCTCATCAGGTGGCTGGCTGGTCTTGCTAATACTATCAGAAAAACTGCCTTAAGATCAACTTTTTTGTCCCTCGAATATTTAAATGTCCTTCAAATATTCAATGATTCTATACATTGGTCATATAATTTCACTATCTCACATGCTTTCCCCAATTAAATTTTGGAGGTTTCATCGGAATGTCATAGTACTCAAAAGTCGACATTCTTGGGGATTATACTGAGGTATTCTTTCATGGCCACAGTAAACAATGTTTCAATCTTTTTTTGAGAATGTGCCAATCTAAAATTATCACTGACATATTTACAGCATAAAATTTAAGAGTCAATTTATGTCTTACAGGAGAGGACCCAAGGCTATTCTCTCAAAAAAAAGTCTTGGCCTTGTCTACAGGTTCCTAAATTTTTCCTAAGAGGTTTTCACCTTACACCACCTCCCTGTTAAAGTGTAAATATCTAAACTGGGCAACATACAAGAGCTACATTCTAAATTCTTGCCACAGATTAGAAGTTCGAATTGTCTGCAGTCCAAATCTCACATCGAATGTCCAATTGTATGAAACAATACATACAGAGGACAATTTATGTAACCTCTACATCTCTCTGAATATGCTGTAATGGCTTTGGACAAAGTCAAAGCAGGATAGAGCTACAAACTTGGATAACACAGTTTTAGAAAAATTCTATTCTGATCTTTCGCCACAGGCTTACATTATAAGGGACAGTGGCATCAAACATGGCATTGGTCCAGGAGGGCTGGTGAAAACCATCTATTTTATCTGGGCCCTGTTAAAGAAATATTTCCTAGGTCACAATGCCTCACCCCTGGGCTTTATTTTTTTTTTAAAATTTATCTTGATATAATTTCAAACTTACAAAAAATATTTACAAAACCAATTGTTAACATTTTGTTTCATTTGCTTGAGTATTCTGTGTGTTTTCACATAGGGTGTGTTTCTCCTGAGCTGGCTGAGAATAAGCTGGGGACATATGTTCCTATTCCTCGATCCTTCGGTGTGCCTCTCCTAAGAAAAAGGACATTCTTTCGTATAATCAAAGCACAATTATCAATGTCAGAAACTGTAACTATGATAAAAATACTATCATCTAATTTACACTCCCTATTCAAATTTTGTCATTTGGCCCAAAAAACGCTCTTTGTTGCTACTTTTGTCCAGTCCAGGATCTAGTTTATGATCACACAATGCACTGGCTATCAGAGCTCTTCAGCCTGGAACTCTCGGTCTTCTTTCTGACCTTGACATCTTTGAAGAAGCTAGGCCAGTTAATTTGAGAACCATCCTTCAATTTGGGTTGTATCTAATGTTTCCTCATGATTAGATGCAGGTTATGTATCCTTTGAAGGAGTATCAATGAAATGATGTTACCTGTCTTAGGAAATATCAGAAAGCATGTGATGTTACTTTTCCCAGTATCAGTGTTCATTCTGATCATGTCATTGATGTGCAGTCGTTAAGCAGTATTTGCCAGGTTTCTCCACTATAATGTTACTATGTCCCCCTGGTAATTAACTGGCAAATTGTGGGGAGATGAATCGAGGTTATATAAAACTTTCCTGTTCCTCGTGGAATTAGCTCCCATCATTCCAGGACCCAATGACGGTTTTCTAACTCTGCCTGCCATTCCTTCTCCACGTTGGCTGGCATCCTCCCTGAAGGAAGAGCTTTCCCTTCACCCCATTTATTGCCTTTCTTACTTTCTGTCACAGGATGGTCCAGTTTCACCTTGAATTTTTCTAAGCTTCATTTAAATACAGCCACCACTTACGGATCACTATCTGCCAGGGGTAGTACTAAACACTTCACATGTGTCAGATTTTATGATAGAGACCTTAACCAAGACAGGAGTTGGAGAGCCTGTGGGAGGAGCTCTCATGCCCTATGTTGGTTTTGAAAGCCACATGGAAGGAACTATATGGTTACAATAGAGCTCAATAGTCAAAACAGCCCTTCCTCTTCCCCGGGAGAAGAATTTCCTTCTTCTTGCTCTCTCTACTTGCACTTGGCTTGCCATGGCTGTACGAACTGCACTGCAATCCTTTTTTCCCCCCAGTAAATCCTTTCTGCTGAAGGAATGCCTAGACTTTCTGTTCATGGTAGACCCATGCATTAACCCATTTAAGCCAAATGACTCCAGGCAGATGGAACAGCAAAGTCAGAAAGAGAGAGAGATGAAGTGACTTGTCTACCAAGAAATACTGAAACTCAGAGCTAAACTCAAGTCAGTATTTAAGTACAGAGCAGGGAAAGGAAAACACAAGTTCACAAAAGAGTGAGTGGATTATTTAAGATTATTTAGATTCAGTGAGTGTATTATTTAGCACAAGAGAAAAAGACAGGCTAAGGCTGGGGTCAGATTGTTTCAAAAGCCAGACTATGGAGTTTAGATTATGGGGTGACCCGATCATAGCTATGTGTTAAAAAAAAAACTAATTAAATACTAATACAAACTGGAAAAGATCAAGAGAGGTCAAAACCATTTAATTTTCTGCTATTAGAAATAATGCTGTTTCTTTTGATACACCAAAGAGACCAGGATACATGGGCCAAGTTACGTGGAGTAATGAAGTCATGTGGTTCCTCCACCTACCAGCTTGGTAGCCTTGGCTACCTCCAGACGCCATGAGCCTAGACACTGCATTTGTAAAACAAAGATGATAGTCCCACCTCCAAGGGCTGCTCGCAAAACCTGAATGAAATCCTCTCTGGAAAATGCTAAGAGTAGTGCCTCATACCAAGCAAGTATTACAAAAACTAAACATTACTGGTCAAATGTCTGGTGACAGAAAGAAATCTAATTATGGGTAGTGAACACACAATGCAATATATATATATGCCTTACTGTTAAATTGTACATCTGAAACTTACTGGATTTTGTTAACAATGTCACTATAATAAAGTTAAAAAAAAAAAACCCTAAATATTACAATGAAAAATATTTGCTACCTTCATCTCAACTTCCTTTGTGACTCTGGACAGGAGTCCTGGATCTTTCTGCCTACAGTCTGACAGTCTCACTTTTAATAATTAGAATAATAAAAGCAAGAAAATGCCATAAAAATATCCTTGTACATACATTTTATCCTCTTGGACAGGTACAGATTAATAGGACAGATTCCTGAAACTGAAATGCTGAGTCACATTTCAAATTTTGATAACAGTTCTGAATTTTTTATAAGTATTTCCCCCCAAAAAGATATAGCCATTGATATACCCCACCAACAGTGATTGAATGCCTTAAAAGTTCCTACCAATTCTTATTATCATTATCTTCTATTGTTACTAATCTGACAGGCATTTTTAAGACACAGAAATGTTTAAGATGCAAAAGAAAGAAGCGAGAATGAAAAAAATCAGTGTGCAGCAGCCAGACGACACCGTGTCAGTGGAAGCAAAGACTTGTTCTGATCGTAAGAGCAGAAGCGACCATCAACAGTCCATCTTCATGACAATAATTACGCATAAACAAGTAAGTCTGAAACATTCTCAGAGGCCATGAGGCACACTTCATCACTGTGATTTCCAAAAAAGTTTATCAGTTTATAGTTATAGATTTACTTGTTCTAGTCCATACAGTCGAATACCTACCTTACTCTGATGCTGGTACAGACTACTGGCTTCTTGATCAAACTAAAAGAAACTTTTCTGTTATATGAAAATAGGTATATCTCAATTCTTTTGTATTTTGCTAAATTATCTTCTTTGAACATAGAGTGGCTCATTCTATATCTATAAAATAGGAATATAAATAATTCCGACTTATACATAAGATTGTTATGAGGATTAAATGAGCTATCAAAGGTTAAGCCTGGGCCTTATATACAGTAAGCATTTTATTACATGGTGACTGTTAGCTATTGTTATTATTTGTAGACATCAATTACAATTTACAGGATTGAAAAATATTGACAAATTTAATTGTAATAATTTTAAAATAAAATTCAAATTTATGGTGTCCCAACTTCTACTGCCTCGATGTAAGCATAATTTCAAGGTTTAGAAATACTTAACATATATTTCTATAAAGTACTGTGAGGGTCTAACCAGTTTTAGTCAGTATTAAGCCAAAGAGAAACTTTCTTGTATAATTGCTATGTCAGTGAAATACGCAAGTTTTAAAATTGCAGAGATATCTGGTTTTTATTCAAGTACAATTAACTTGCTTTCAAAGATTTTCGCGTGACGGTAGCTGGAGGGCCAGACGAAGCACTCTGGTGCTGTGTCTTTAAGAAGCATAAAAATAACAGTGCCACAGATTCCACAACACTGCCATCCTGCCTAAATCCAGCACGTCCCATCTTTTCTCTTCTCCCTTTCATGGCAAAGCTGCTAGAAAGTGTGGCCCACGCGCCTGCCCTGACACTCCTCGCCCGTGGCCCACGCATCTGCTCCGACCCTCCTCACCCTCTGCGCCGCTTCCTGTTGCTGCTGTAACAAATCACTGAAGACTTCATAGCTGAAAACAACGCAAACGTGTCGTTTTATGCTGTAGAAGTCTGGCATGGGTGTCGCTGGGCTAAAATCGGGATGTTAGCAGGGCTGCATTTATTCTGGAAGCTCTAGGGTACAGTCTGTTTCCTTGCCTTTTCCAGATTTAAGAAGCTGCCAGCATCCCTTGGCTCACGGCCCTGTCCTGCCCTGTCAAGCGATGGCAGCTGACCTCTTATCATCATCTCACCTAGGTATGAATCTCAAATTCTCTTACTAGAATTTTTCTTCCTCATATGTCTTTTGATGGTGGCATCTTTCAAAGAGTGAACTGTCGTCAGTCTCACACTTCCCCGATTCAGACCCCATTGCTACCCCACTCTACCATGCACTGTTTGTCTCATTTTATTTATTTATTTGTTTTTGTTTGTATAAGGTTACCCTATCATCATCCATCGTATTTTCTTATTGGTTTCAGGAGAGCACACTGTGTGTGTGTGTGTGTGTGTGTGTGTGTGTGTGTGTGTGTGTGTGTGTGTCTGCCTGTCTGTCTGTCTGTCTGTCTTTCCTTCTCTCTGTGGGAATAGAAAGGTGAGTAGATATTGGAGGAGGGATAAAGAGCTTTTAAACTAATAAATTTGTTTTTTAAAACGGTAACTTACTCTTAAGAACTTGAACTGAATACCTCCACAAAATTTCCAGGATTCTAGCAATTGCCTAAGACAAAATTATTTATAAGAGTTCTGACATTATCTTTACAGAGTTTTCGTTAATCACACTGTATTGTATATTTGAAAGTTGCTAACAGATCTTAAAATTTATCATCACGAGAAAAAAAACTTGTAACTATATAAAGTGATAAATGTTAACTAAAAACTTACTGTGGTAATCACTTTCCAAAATACACATATATCAAATTCTTACATTGTAGACCTTAAACTAGTATGTTATACATCAATTACACCTCAAAAAGACTAGGAAAAATACATCTTATGGGTTTAACATTAGGGTAAACAGCTTCTGCTCTCAATCAAAATTATTACTTTCTAAGTAAATATTTAATTACAATTGACCCTTGAACAATATGAGTTGAACTGCGTGGGTCCACTTACATGTTAATTTTTTTCAATACATATATTGGAAAAAATTTTTGGAGGTTTGAGACAACTTGAAAAAACTTGTATATGACCTGTGCAGCCCTAAAAACATCAAAAAAATTAAGAGTAAGGTATGTTGTGAATACATAAATATATATATACATGTTTTCCTTATGATTTTAACAACATTTCCTCTAGCTTACTTTATGGTAAAAATACAGTACATAATACATATCACATACAAAATATGTGTTAATCAAATGTTTATGTCATCAGTAAGGCCCCTGGTCAACAGTAGACTATTAATAGTTCAGTTTTTATGGACTCAAGTTATATGCAAATGCGTGACTCTGCAAGGGGTCAGCCCTTAACCACAACATTGTTCCAGGGTCAAACGTATTTACATCTCAAAACAAAAAATCAGGTGTTCGAAGTCACTTGTAAATATTTGCAACTTCTTCTATTCACACTGTTAACATCACTGTTAAAAAGCCATGACACTAGCTCATCAAGAACGTGAAACAAACTTGCTTTGTTGAGAAGGAATGTAGTACATACATTATGGGTCGGCAGAGGGGCGTTTCAGCTCAAGACCTCTGCACATCTGATACGACTCAATGGTGAACCCAGAAACCTCACCACTGTTTACAGTTTATGTGCTTCTAGTAACAGATGGAGAAACTGAAATCCACTGGAAATGCCAATTCTGATAAGCCTTAAAGTATTACAGAAAACTACAGAAACTATCGAAGCAGTGCTATTTTCCACTGAGGATGCAGAGCAATAACCACGGAAAGAACTGGCTGACTTTTTACGGCCATGTCTCTTCCATGCGATCTCATGGAACTCAATGGGCAGGATCGGAAGTAACAGTTAACTGACAGAAAGAAGGGCTACATCCTACATCTCCTACTTTCAAGAAAAGATTCTCCATTCTGATTTCACTCTCCAAACACCCACTTATTTCTAGTAATACCTGAATGACCTCTGGTCATCTCACCTTTGTAGCTCAAATTCTCTTATCTAGAATTTCTCTCTCACATATTTCTTCTTATGGTGACATCTTCCAAAGAGCTAACTGTTATCAGTCACAAATTTGCCCATGATTCAGATCCCACCCCTACCTTGTCCCCCACTATGCACTGTTACTTGGTCTCCCCCCCCCCCGCTTACAAATTTTTCTTTTCCTTCAGATATGCCTCACATTAGTTCCCACACTTTCTGATTTTCATTTCCACCTACTCTTCCTCCTCCAGACCACCTAAATCTCTCTTGATGGCTCTTTTTTTTTTTCTCTTGTATCTAAAGCATAGTCTTAACATGATGCATCACACACCCCTGAAAGTATTTTCTTTTTAATGCCATGCCAGTTACCTCACTTTTCTTTTGGTCTTAGCTCAACATTCTAATAGCACCTCCTGCAAATGCATTCCAGCTTATCAAAATCATCATAAAATTCTGAGACATATCTATATGTCAGTTGTGAATTAATATTTACTTCAAAGCAAGGAAGCTCCCTCAGTTACTGTCTGTTTTGCTATATACAACAGACTGTGATGTATCATAAACCATTCTGTTACCATCTTAGCAAGTATTCTCTCCCTTGCAATTGTTGAGATGAAATTAATATTGGGAAGTAAAACTTTAATATTTTAAATACCTTTTAACTCATGTAACAGGATGATTCATGATGACAGAACTGTCTATAAGGCTGGGGTGGCATTCATTACTGAGAATGTTACTTCGCATCACCTTTATAAATACCTTTGTGATTAGCTTCTTTAATGTCTTATAAATTCTACTGATTAATCTGACAGTTTAAACAGTCACAGATCAGCTGGTGTTTTGACAAAATTACCACTATCAAGATCCGCAAATACCAAAAAAAAAACTTGTTTACAGATTATTCTCCGCATAGAATTCCTTCGCACTGTTACTTGAAATGAATACAATTTTTAAGAGAAGAGATGAAAATATTTTTATATTTCTTGTTGTAACCAGGCAGAGGTACAGAAAAAGTTATAAAAGGAGGTATGATCTCTATGTTATAAGATTTGGAATGGCTAAAAATATATGTATAAAGGAGAAAATGCATCAAATCCGTATGATGCCATTAGGTATAAATTAAATGAGAGCCTGAAAAGATATTAATGATGTAGAATTTTTTAAAAATGTGATGTATAACAGATGAGTTTACAGAAGGGGTCAATGAATTACAGCCCAGAGGCCAATCTAGTCCACTGCTGCCGACCCTTGATTTAGAGGATAGCAGAAACCATATTAATGAATGGAAGGCAATGATAACTAAACAGAGCCTATGACAGGAGACAATCACACATACTCAGTTCTGACAGAAATGCTGTATTCCGTATCTGGCAAATGTCAAAGGTAAGTATCTGTCAAGACAATACTGACATGATCATAACCTTATCATTTGGAGAAGCCTGTCGGAATCAGGCAAATTTTATCCTCAAGGAACAAGCCTGGTCAAGAAATGTCCAGGGAGCCACGAACCCCTGGAATGTAACAGCAACCGGGAACTGAATCTCCGCCTCTGCTCCCAAGCAGCTTAGAGAACGGCAGGGGTGGCCGTGAACCTCCACGGACCTCCACTTCCGGCAAAACTCAGACCCAGAGGAAACCCACACACACCAAACAGCGTGCTGCGGGAAGGCTGAAAAGCAACTTAAGTGTCCATTGATAAAGAAAGAAAGAAAACGTGGTGCATGCACACAACGGGATAATATTCAGCCCTAAACAAAAAAAAAAGAATGAAAATCTTGCCATTTGCAACAACATGGAGGGACCTTGAGGGCATCACGCCAAGTGAGAGAAGTCAGACCGAGAAAACACAAATACCGTATGATTTCACTTATACGTGGAGTCTTTAAAAAAAAAATCGAAAAACCCTAAGCTCATAGATATAGAGAACAGCTTGGTGGTTGCCACAGGTGGGCGAAATGGGTGAAGGAGGTCAAAGGTACAAACCAGTTCTGAAATAAATAACTCCTGGGGATATCATGTACGTCAGGGTGACTATAGTTAGTCACATTGTATGGTGTATTTGAAAATTGCGGAGAGGAAATCCTCAAAGTTCTCATCACAACGGCAGCAATAAAATTCTGTAACTGCGTATGGTGACAGAGATCAACTAGACTTACTGTGGTGATCGTTTTTCAAGATATAAAACTATCGAATCATTAGGTTATACACCTGAAACTAATAATGTTGTACGTCAATTATATCTCAATTTTAAAAAATCTTAGAAAGAAACGAAGTCTATTCCCCACCCATTAACCCCGGCGGGTCTGTGTTAGAGGTGAGGCTGTCTCAGGGAACGCGCGGCCTCGGCCTCTGGCCTGCTAGCAGCCATGAGCTGCTCTGCCTGCCACGCTATGAACTGAGCCCAGGCCCAACCGGCAGAGATCTGCCATCCAAAGCCGCAGAACCGTGAGAAAATAAGGCATCGTTTAAGCAACTGCATTTTAAAGTGGTTTGTTATCCAGCAGTAAATAACTTGTACCACTAGGTATTGAATAAAATGAAAATTTATTAACCAGAAAAGACATCATTAATTGAAAAAAAAAAAAACTGCTCACAAATTGTATGTACAGTAGTACAACCTCATTTGATAAAACATACATACACACATGCAGACACACAGACAAAAAGATCTAGAAGGACATATACTAAGTAATAACAGGGATATATAATGAGGTAAACTCTAAGTAGTGAAAAGAATTTTTCTTATTTTTGTTTTTCTATATCTTCTAGATGCATATATATGCTTTTGTAGTGATAAAAGTTTTTAAAAAAATGTTTTTAAAAGGTCTATAGAATTTATTCATCAGACAAAAATTCAGCTGAGTCCCTGATGAGCTCGACATGTAAATTCTTGCTATTAATCTCTTGTAGTACAAAAAAATTCAATAAAGCCAGTTAATCAATAAAGCTTTAGAGACAGTTATGGGCTGAACTGTGTCCCTCTCAAATTCATATAATGAAGCCCTACCCGTGAGCACCTCAGAATGTGACTTTATTTGGAGACAGAGCCTTTAAAGAGGTGATTAAGTTATTAAAATGAGGCCATGAGGGCGGGCCCTAATTTGACCTGATATGATCCGTGTTCTTACAAGAAGAGGAAATTTTAACAAAAGCAACACCAGGGCTGTGAACGCACAGAGGAGCGGCCATGTGAAAAGGCGTCTGCGAGCCGAGGAGAAAAGCCTGGATCGGATTCTTTGCTTCTGCCCCTCAGAAAAAACCAACCTTGCCAGCGCCTTGACCTTGGACTTCCAGGTGCCAGGGCTGTGAGAAAATGAAAGCCACCCAGTCTGTGATGATTCACAATGGGAGCCCTGGCAGACCAAGACAGGGCCTAAGTTACAGCTCAGTATTGAAAACTGACTTAGTGTATATTATACTCATTTGCAAACAAAAAAAACTGAACCACATGAACAGTTTTTAATAAAGTCCTGTTCCAGATTTCTGAAAAGTTTTATCTTTAAAGTCAAACAACAGCTACAAACATGTGCAAAGAAAAATTACATCAAACCCATCTATGCGGTGAGGAGGTAGGGGGCAGCTTTCTAAACGTACTTTCTAAACGTACTGCCTCACTTATGATGGAACAAACATGTTGTCTAGCCCGCATTCTACTCGTAAGCTGATGCAAGAAACGGGTTTTCTTGTTATATTTTGTATTTATTTATGGGCCACTGACAAAGAACAACAATAATGGAGAACCAACAACTAAAGACCAACGTTATCAAGGACTATTTTTTCCTAATCGAATACAAAATATTTCACTCATCTACTTTTAAATGAAAACATTATTCACAAAAACCACACTACTTACAAGAAACAATTAAAAAAAAAAAGACTGAGTATGGTTAAGGTGTGAGAGAACAGAAGAGAGAGAGCGAAGCTGTGATGTGGAGGTGCAGAGCCCAGGTGCTGGGGTTCTTACTGCTTTTGGCTCGTTCTAGCTGTACAATTCTGGCATACGATTTAACTTTCATGAGCTGGTTTATTGTAAAGGAAGCGGCTTAAACAAGATCATCATTTCTCAACCAGTCTTCGTGGCCTCCTTAAGGCTTTGTTGGAAATTCTGGAAGGGTGAGGCACAGAAACTGGTAGGACGTGGTGCCCTTAATCTCAGATTCAAGCAGAGCTACTCAGTTCTATCTGCTCCCACTTGAATGTTTTTGTTTTCATTCGAGGGCAGGATTCTGCTGCTAAAAATGTCTGACACTAATGTATTAAAATGTTCTGTCCCCTACAACCCACTGGGTAAATGTTCTGAAGAAACACATATTTAAAAATCAGTCAACAACATAACTGAGCAAATACACGCAGGAGGCAGAATGATGAGCCCCATGATATTGACCTGCTGGAATGACAGGAAGGGGTGACACTAGCGGGGGCTCTGATAGGACAGGCGAGATCATGGCCCACGAGACAAAAGATTCAGGATCGTTAGGTGCTGGTGAGCACTGCAAAGTGAGCCAGATGTGGCACTCGACTCAAAAAGTAAATGCAGTTTTAGGCAATCACCGATAAAAGTATAATTTCTAAAATGAGAGCATTCCATTAAATTGCCAAATATATATTTAAAAGCCTGTTTGTACTAGTACTAATAAAAGACTACAGACAGTTCTGTTTGGCAAACTTTGATGTAAGTCAGACCTAAGGTCCGATCTTCATTCTCAAGCTCATACAACACAGGTAACATCAGGAAACGCAGCTTCCAGAACCTTCAGCAGCACTAATGAGGGGGTTTTGGCAGCACTGTTGTGGGGTCAGCAGTACTGTGGATAATACCCAGCATAGCACGGGAATACTGTAGGCACTCAAGAACTAACTAATGCTTACGGAGCACTACGTGAAATTCTATCGCATCTAATCCTCAGAATAGTTTGATGACAAGGAGGTCATCAGATAATACTTAAATGCAAATTATCACAAGAATGGGACTAAAATTGTAACAGATGAAACGTTCGATGATGGCACAGTGCAATAGTGGAAGTCCTGCCATTTACTTCTGGTAGAAAACAGCACGACTTTTCCACAAAGCAATCTGAAGATACGCACAGAGGACATTTCCAAAGTTCATATACCATAGTCCAAGTCAATTTAGGAAAGGAAAAAATTTAAAAAGTGATGGGGGTAGCAATGGGAGGGATCAAAGGGTCGACTGACTGGCAGGTATCGCTATGATGCAGGTTTTTCACCAGAAAAGCAAAGCATCTCTAAAATCAGAAATTTTTCATTTCTTTTTTTCTTTTTTCCAATTACCGATTTCCATAAATATTCCCTTGCCAGCCTGAACCTGCACATTCCCAAGAACTCCTAAAGCGGATATTGTGCCCACGTCACTACTCAGCTCCTCACATCTGAATGAAGCACACGGCCCGGGGAAGCAGGTGGCTCGAGTGTTTCTTAAGCTTAATAATGGAGCGTGGACTAGAAGCAGATAAATTCCCTCAGGTTGGGAAGTCCCAAATCTGGAGCAATTCACGATGTTCAAGGAAATGCCGCCACAGATAGAAAAATGAAAGTCAAAGTATCCATTTCTTCAAAGTTCAAGTAAGTTACTCTTTGAGTACATTACAACTCAAGGCTTCCCTGCCACCCCCCAAAAAAAGTTCCTGCAAAAAGTCTGACGAAAACTGACACTTACCTAGAATGAGATGAAGCTTGGTTTCTGTCTGGAAGGCATAGTGCAGCGTCACCAGAAACGGCGACTGCCTGATGTGCTCCAGGACCTGTCGCTCCGTCTTTGTGTGCTCTGTGGTTTTGGCCTTCTGAACTATTGTTGCCTTTTTCAAAACCTTCATGGCATACAGCTTTCCAGTATCGTGACCACTAATTTTACGAACCAGAAATACTTTTCCATAAGCTGAAAATGAAAAAAGAATGAAAAGAATTACAATGCTATGCAGGCAGAACGGTAATTTTACTGGCGGTTGGAAGTTACAATGCACAAAAAGAAAACACTCTTTGAATGAAAAAGTAGCCTTAATGCTGTTTCAAATCGCTCTTTGACAGATTTCTTCAATTTCATGCCAAACGTACTTCCAGGTCTAACCCCCAGTATCTGCATATCTCACCACTGCTGCCAAAGTTATGCTTTTGCTCTTTTACTGTTATTCTCTCCTCAATATTTTTAGCTGTAGGAAACTAGCTGTTATTATGGTCGATTAACCACAATCCAATTCTGGAACAACTAGGGCATTTTAGACATCAGATAAAACCTCTAGGTTTTGCTCTTGGTATAAACAAATGAAAACAGTTCTTAAGAATCTCATACATGTGTTTGAATCAAGTACCCCTCTATACTTATTTTAAAATCTAAAGCAACATAAGCTGATGTTATATAAACAAAAGTAATCTTTAGATTTTTAAAAAACAAACATTAAAAGATCTTAAATTGCAAGCAATCTGACAGAAACCTCTTTCCATCTCTGGGTTGCAATTCACGGCTTGGTAGGTCAGCCTCGTCACAGATTCCCAGTTTAAGGGTTCCGCTGGACAAGTGCTATGTGTGGTGCAGATACCTCCATTTATTTCCCTAGAGAAAGAGGCTCGTGGAGGGCAGGAAGAGGTGGGAGGGAGAGGAAGGTGGAAGGATAGGCAAAAATCCTGGGAGAGGGAAGCGCACAGGTGCCCAATTCACCCCTGCAAGGTATAAGTTCTCTTTCCTTTTAAAAATGCAAATGCATCCTGGGATGGTTAAGCCCAGTCCCACTTTCGAGGTTAACACCCTCTAATCAGACCATTCTAGGTACGGTCTGAGGTGCAATCCAGACCAATGCTTCCATATACTCTGCCCACACCTCTCCAGGATTTAGCACATAACTCTGTTCTAATCCACCCACAAGAATAAGAGAGATTTAAAGGAAAAGTTCTTGTACCCAGTAGGTTACTCAGTTCAGTACTTTGGGAAGTGAATTAGAACAGACACATGATATACAATGGCTCAGTGAGTGACTATAATACTCCAGGGAAAGAGGAAAAGCAGCACTTATTAAGGACTTGCTATGCCAGGCTCTGTGCTAAACATATTCCACATATCGATTCACTTAATCCTCAGAAAAGTCAATGGTGGTACTTTTAGTAACTACATTTTACAGACGAGGAAATGGGTTTAGCATCCCTACGGAACTGGCCAAAAGACTGGACTAAGAAGTGGCAGAACTGATTCAAAGGCAAGTAGTGTGATGCCAGAGACCACACTCTTAACCATAAATGAATAAAAAAATCATTCTTCATGAATACTAGAAATCGACACTCTGAGCTTTAATAAAATCAGCACCATAAACATACTGAACACATTCTGGAATCGAGAAAAAGTTCACAAAATGTTTGTGTCTTTGTAAATAATGTCTATATCATTATAAATAAAAGAATTATAGATTGGAATTTTAGTAAAGCTGAAGTGAATTAAAACAGAAAACTTTTAGAACCTAATAAATTAACTGTTATCCATCTATCCTTTCCAACACAGAAAATCGTTCTTTACCACTGAAAAAAGAGGCTATTCAGCGTCTTCCTACCACTTATGTTTGCCGTCAGCACAGGTGTTGACCATGCAGCAGACAGAAGGGCGTGAAGCACCTAATGTCTAGTACTTGTCAAGAACGTTAGAGATGTTAACTCCTTTGATTCCTATAACGTCCCCATAAGAAGTGAGGAGGGTTACCTCCATTTTACAGACGAAAAACGGAAGTGGAGAAGAGTCGGGTCGCTTGCCCAAGGTCACACTCGCCCATCTGGCCCAACTCCAGGCTCACACTGACTCCCAGAAGCGAATGGCCTCACCGGAGGAGCCAGACATTAAACGAAGTCACAATGCAGGTTGGGTGTCAAAATGGCGGCGTGGACGCAGGACCACTGCCTTTAGGAGGAGATTCCGTACGGGACTCCATTTATTGGTGGGGGATCTAAATATTGGAAAATATTCCTTAGATTGAACGGAAACAGACCTTTTTAATACTACTCATCTGTGGCTCCTTCTACACCCTCTGGATTTATTAAAAAAAATTATTACCCTCTTCTATAATTTTTTAAATATTTAAAAACATGATCATGCCATCTCGTCTATGCAAAATGTCCTTATTCCTTAAACCAATCCTAAAGTAAATGACTTTGAGACTTCTTATCACTAGGAAGTTCCACTGATGCACTCTGTGAGTTTGTAAATATTTTTTATTTCTTTCCTGTTTGTTTTTTTAATGTTGTATTTCACTCCAAATAAGGGAGGTAGCATAGGATGCTAACATATGTGGGTCAAATAATAAATCATCCTTATCGCCACATTATATGCCGTATGGTCAAATAACAAACTGTCATCATCATTGCCAGGTAATGATATCCAGAAGTTTTCCAATAATATGAGCCAAAGGCAACATACCCTGTCAATATAATTATTTTCACCTATCAGAAAATGTCAGGGAAAAAAGTACGATGAAGCCCACAAATCTTTTGTTTTTACTTCTATAATTGCCATGATTAACGAAAGCCACACAATGTAAGTGCCAACAGATGCTTATGTAACACAATTCAAGGAGTGCCTTACAACATTCCAAACAACAACTATTTCAGACAAACAGGATCTTAATTATGAGTAGGCTGCCTAACTAAAACATAGCTGCTTCCAAACAGCCTTGTTTTTGAAGCAGCCATGAGGCTGCTTATCACACTGCAAAGAGGGAAGAAAATATATTTACTACCAGAGAGACGAAGAAACCACCTTCCCTGGCCTGGCTAAGCCGGTCTGCAGATTAGTACAGAGGGAGAAAGGGAAGTAGTCCTTCTGTTGAATAGTTCTGTCTACCCCACCATCACCTATGTGTTTTCCAGTATTTTAAGAGGGGCCACTGAAAGTGGAATTGGTGGCAATATTATTTCCTTTTAGTTTGCAACAAGATCAATGACTGCCTTCTAGTGCAGCCTGTTCCTGGCTTTCATTAGTTATATGTGTGCTGATGTTGTTAAGGAATTCCTATTTTGAAAGCATCTTTTGGGAACAGCAAAGGCTACCAATGGTGAAAACTCTTCTGGCCAAAAAAGATAAACAGAAGTACTTCCTGCTCAGGTGGGCCCCGCAAATGGCCGTTTAGCAGCACATCTGCAATGCTGCTCAGGTAAAGGGACAAAGCAAGATGCTTCAGCCTGCTTCTGATTTCTGCATCACATGCAGTGGCTTCGAACTCTCTATTAGCAATCTCCACAGACATCTTGTACAGCTTATCAATTTCCTCAGAGCTAGCGCCTTGACAAGATACCCTGAAGAAAAATGTGGAGAGGGCATGGGTTCACCGGATTCCCAAAGGCCCAGCACTGCAGCTCTTGACTGAACTTGAGGTGGAAGTTCCACTTATTTTGCAATTGAGGGAAAGTAGCTTCTAAGAAGAAATGACAAGAAGGATTAATTCCTGACTTAGCTTGACAGACATCTGTGAGCTTATAAACGAGGTGAATCTTTCAGCTCTAGGCCCCAGCGACACCGTTTCTGCTGAAAGCCCGTGTGCTCACAGCCACGCAGCCCTTCCAGAAGGGACCACCACGTGAACGTTCCACCGCAGCAGAAAGACTTCCACGGGTTGGAGGAAAACTACAGAGATTTCATGAATGCTCCATCTGTTCCAGCCGAAATGTGGATTTATGTTCTACTCTGACACAGCACAGTGCTGACGAACCAGCGATCTCAAGGGCTGGATGGTGAGGCAGTGACGCAGAACCAACTGAAGAGCATCAGGGGGAAATGTCCAGGTCCTCTGACGAGGTCTCAGTTTGCTTTTCCCGATGTGGGGTTCTTCTTCCATTTGCCACAATTATCACCACGAATCAGGTTTTTAATGCTTGTTGTCATAATAAAGAAAAGTTAAAAGTGACTTACAGTTCAAAAACGAGGCGGCATTCATGCTGCCTGTCACATCAAAAGCCACTGCACAATTTCAACTACTTTTTCAAGCTAAACAAAAGCCGGCCTCTCACTGAAATTTATTTCGAGCATCAACTAATCTTTTCATTTTATTTGTAAAATACAAATTCATTAAAAATTTTTAGGAAGTAGCCTTTAATATCTGCATTTAAATGATAAGATCAATTTATTAAAAATACTTATTTTTATGGTCTGTCTATAAAAACAATCAACTTACAATAAATTAAATGCATGCAGAATGTGTATATGTCTGCATGCACTGTTCTGAAGGAAAAGGTTAAGAACTATTGTTCCAGGAGGCCTCTGGTTTATTTCCTTTATCACAGTTCTCGCCTAAAACATGTTGCTCTCACTGAGATCTGAATGGCTCAAACACTGTGAGATCACTGTTTCCTGTCATTCTTTCATTAATGCTGCTTAAAAGTGTTTACATTGTACACACTGCCTACCAGCCGTGTCACACTTTGGGTCCATCCCAAACCTGTAGCATAAACTACTGTACTTGAACTACTGCTTTTTGTAAAATGGCAGAAACTCCTAGTGACCTCCACTGAGACAACTCCCAGGACTGATACTGCCCTGCTCTCCTGTAAAACTCACTGCCACACCCTGAATGCTGTAACTGGTTCACTCTCGCACGTCTGTCCCCGTGCAGTTCAGTCTGCTTCACGTCACTGACACTCACTGCTCTACCTGTTCACGCCTGCTGTGTATTTTATTTTTCTTACATAATTTAACTAAATATTACATAACCATGGAAATGTAATTATGAAAAAAAAGAAAAAAATGAGGTTGAATGCTTTGGAAGAACTAGATAAAAGCAAGACACTTAAAAAGAACTGCTGAAAAATGAGGTTTGGGTGAAACGATTATAAAAGGCTAGGGAAAAAATTATTTAAATCGAAAAGGATTTTGTACTCAAATTGCTTGAAATGTGTCTGGTTTTCGCTCCACTTAAAAGAATCTGAAACTTAATTTTAAATGATGCATTACAAGTGTGGTTTATGCAAAATAAACCATTGTTTAAGAACCTATTCTCACAAAGTCTTGTGCCTATACCCAAAGACTGGCAAGTGAATACATATTTATATGTTTTAAGTGAAAAGTAATATGTTCATAGTACACACACACACACACACATATATCCTTTTAAAATAATTTTCCACTTTAACCCATGTTTTTTGATGAACCACAAGTGCTAATCATGTCATATGAGAGTTCCACTAACTAAAATTCATAGTCACCCTGCTGGAGTTCATCCCTCTCATCCTTCCCGATTACTGGAATCTCGTTGGAGGTGATTTGGCCATCAGCCACACTAGCTTTGCCTCTCAGCTTGCTTTCACCCTCAATCTGGTAAATATACCTTTTGTATTGTCCTCTAAATTGTTGACAAAAATATAACTCTATTGGCTCTAAACATCTGATTTCCCATTGCTCTTAAAATAAAGAGAATCCGTAATATAATCTAAATCATCTGGCTTCTACCTACCTCTCTCCACCTTCTCACCATCTCATTTAGCTAACTTCTTCAGATGTCCAGCCTTTCGTGACTTCTCAGACTACTACAATTCCTCTAATTTTATGCTCCCATAACACCACACATTCCCTGTCACTGAAATGATCCAAAACACGAATTTTCATGTATTTGTGTGATTGCTTCATTAATTAACTTCCACGGACCATAAATTCCACAAAATCATAAACTATGTCTGATTTTACTCCATTTCGTATTATTAGCAAGTAACTCTGGAGCTGACACATCATGGAAACTCAAACAATGTTAAATTCATGAAAAAAAAAATACGAACAAACAAGCTAGCAAACAGGAAAAGGCCAAAGAAAGAGCTCTACAGTGTACAGCCAAATACCCTCTCTCAGCTGGCAATTTTGATCTGAAGTTCCAGGTGCCAGTAATGCAGACGCACAGCACAGAGCTATGCCCGGCCAGCTCTTTCCCTCTACAGAAGGAATGGTGAGCTCTCATGACATAATCCCTCTCAATTTGTGCATTAAATATGATACCTGGCAACACTCCCTGGTGAAAGTGAACTAGGAAAATCTCACTGTCACCATTCTGGACGGGAAACTACCTTCGCACGGGGACATCTGTGTGCGGCCACTGCTTCGTATTCTGCCACAACTACATGAGAACAAACGGCAATGCCTGGCCACATCCCTTCCTTCTCATGTATCGTTTGACTTGGGGGGACGACTTCTTACTTTCCACATGTGGAAAGTCCTGGGCACTGACCATCCACCTGCCTTTCCCTCCCTCTTCCCCTGTAGCACTTCATTTGCCCTAAGACAGCAGTGTCCGAAACGGAACCAAACAAGAAATACATTCTTGAAACTCTAAATTCCACTTGTCCTGCCTTAGAAACTAGCATCCGTGTTAACAGGCTGTTAACAGGCCAGCTGAACATACGTGTCCGTAATGCTGGAGGAGTGCATATCAAGCCCCTTGTAAAAGCACCATCATGGGAAGGATTCTCAGAGAAGCTGCTTCATGTCATGTTACTCGGCACACTCAAGACACAGGAAGCAAACACCCAGACCTCAGTGGTGAAACTGACTGCAATCGGGAACTTTTGAAGAGTCATCTGAAACATCTGATTAATTAGACCTCAGAATCTAAAAGAAACACTACCATCCATCCCTGTAATTCTCTATAATCTACCTATGTATATACCATGCACGTGGGTAGGAAAAAGCAACATCGTTAAAATGGCCATATAGCCAAAGCAATCTATAGATTCAATGCAACCCCTATCAAAATACCAATGGCATTTTTCAGAGGGCTAGAACAAAAATCTTAAAATTTATGTGGAACCATAAAAGACCCCAAATAGCCATGGCAATCTTGAGAAAGAAGAACAAAATTGGAGGTATCACACTACCTTATGTCAAACTAAACTACAAGACTACAGTAATCAAAACAGCATGGCATGTTATAAAAACAGATACATTGATCAATGGAACAGAATAGAGAGCCCGGAAATAAATCCACGCCTATATGCTCACTTAATATATGACAAAGGAAGCAAGAATATACAATAGAGTACAGACAGTCTCTTCAATAAATGGTGCTGGGAAAATTGGACAAATACATGCAAAAAAAAAAAGAAGAAAAAAAGAAACTGAACCACCTTCTTACACTGTATACAAGAATAGTCGCATAAAACTTCTAGAAGAAAACATAGGCAGTAATATGCTACTAGTAATTTATTTTCAGACATAACTCTTTGGGCAAGAGAAACAAACAAACAAAAATAAACAAATGGGACTACATCAACCTAAAAGTTTTTGCACAGCAAAGGAAACCATGAACAAAACGAAAAGACAACCAACTGAATTGGAGAAGGTATTTACTTATGATATATCTGATAAGAGGTTAATGTCCAAAATACAGAAATAATTCATACAACTCAATAACAAAAAACAAACCACCCAATTAAAAAATGGGCAGAAGACCTGAATAGATATTTCTCCAAAGAGGAAATACAGATGACAAACAGACATATGAAAAAATGCTCAAGGACACTAATCATCAAAGAAAAGCAAATTAAAACTACAATGAGATATTACTGTACACCTGTCCGATTGGCTATCATCAATAAATCAAAGAACAACAAGTGTTGGTGAAGATGTGGAGAAAAGGGAACCCTCATACACTGTTGGTGGGATTGCAAATTGGTACAGCCACTACGGAAAAGTCTGGAGGTTCCTCAAAAAATTAAAAATAGATATACCTTTTGACCAAGCAATTGCATTTCTAAATGAATTTATACGCCTTTCCTTAAAAAAGGAAGGAAGGAAGGAAGGAAGGAAGACAGACTTAGGCCAAAGAATTTTCCCTTTATTTCCACCTCTTAGTAACCTCAGAGTTAAATGTAAGACTCGATCACAATGACTATATCATTCCAGATGTCTATAACATCAATTTCACTTTCCCTTATCTGGCTTGCACTGTGTTTTTGTTTTGTTTTGTTTGCATTTTGTTTTTCTAGGTTCCTTTCCTTCCCATCTTTGAAAACACCTTTACACCTCTTTGAAAATAGGTAAATTTTAAAACACATTTAAAATAAAATGCACTTGATTTTACATATTTATCAAACAGAAGCACTGATTCCTTTATTCCTTTTACATGACAGTTATCTTAACTGCAAACTTAATTCCAAATATTTTTTTAAAAACCCTATTAAACTAAGTATTTCAATGTAATTTTAAGATAAAAAAGGAAAATTTAAGCCATTTAACTATAACTATTTTTTGTTAGCCCATGTTGCCAAGACTTGTAAAATCATAAAAAAAAATTTCTAAGGTTGATAAAGGTAAATTGGTTAAAATAGATTCTTCTTCTAATACACAAGAGAAAGATATGAACCCAAAACATGCTTAATTAAATAGATGCTAAAAGTAAACAGAGACATAGTAAAAGCATATGAAATTATAGACAGTAATTTTTATGACAGAGACTAAATAGGCCATTTGTTTCAGGCATAAACATTTATATCCTCTCTAGAAGATATATAATAAAGAAGATCTGGAAAAGACATAATAAAAGTGCCAGCATTCTAGATTTAATCCAATTTTAGTCTTTAAATTAACCAGAGCCATTTGACTCATTGCTTAACTGTAATGGTCAAAAACAACTGTACAACTGAATCAAGAACACAAATCAGTATTTTCTCATGGATAGCGACAGCCTCTAAAAACGTAATATGAAAGAAGGTTGACAATAAAAAATAGTTTCTGGATTAACTGTCTGTGGATTCCATTTATGCATACAATGTTAGCTTGAATAATTAAGGCCTAACTGTATAATAATCTTCTAGATGAGCATGTTTTAGGTTCCAGAGAAAGCATTAAGACACCACATGCATTAACCCAGCTCAGAATTGCATGCATGTACAAAGTGGCTGTGGCCAACTTCTGATTATCTCCACATGGGTGACCCATGTAAACTATAGGCCATTTCTTACCCCTGGTCCCAAATGACTTCAAAACTAAAGATTCTGGTCCAGCAGGAAAGAATAAAAAGGATAAAAAGCTGCAAAGGAAACCATTCCTACTGTGAGATCTAGACTTGGACATGACTACCTATGGATGTGATTACCAGAGGATCTTACGGAAAGAAAAATACAGGAAAACAAGAAAATAAGGATGACTAAGCAGCACATTCATAAATCATCCTTTGTTCTTACCTCAAAAAACAAGCTGTGTGCCTAGTTATCCGGCCAGTGTTAAGGACCATCTGTGGTAGATGCAAATGATGCCTTGCCAGATTACACCTTTCCAGGCTGGTGCACCCACACACCTCAGCTGCTAACAGCCACAGCCTCTTCTCTGAGGAAAGGCCTACAGCAGACAGGAGCCACAGCCATACCCGGGAGGTTACATTCCACCATTCCCTAGCACACCCCCACTTGAGCAGCCTGCAGCCAAGGACTAACAAGGGTCCAAAAGGCTTACCTCCACACTCTTGCTCCAAAACTTCCCACAGGTTCAGGCTGAATCGAGCCCCCAGCTTAGAGCGCATGCTGCTCAGGCTCGTCCCCAGCCCCTGCTCCTTCCCCGCTCTCTCTAGGAGTATTCCTACAATGAATCGCATGCGCCCAAACCTCTGTCCCAGGCTGTGCTTCTAGCAAACGTGACCTCAGACAGCGTCAGTAACACACTGAACCATATTTACATTGGGGAGACAATGTCAACCCAAATCTTCACATGGAATCATCTTTTGATTACAGCATAAAATATCACAAACATTAACCTCTCCGATTTCCATACACATTGTGGGCTTGCACTGAAGCATAGGGGAGAGTGGGTATACCCAGATGCAAAATTATAAGCTTTTCTGAATGACAATTTTGACAATTTAATGAATGCATTCCTTTAAAAGTATTATTTTAATAGGGATACTTTCCAAACACCTAAGAGAATAAAATGACAAATGATGACTAAGCCATCACACTTTTTAAGTGTTTTACGTGACTCAACCAGATTCCCCGCCCCATCATATCACCATAAAGTAGCTGTGTCTTTGTTGCCTAGTGCAATGTCTAGCACCCTCTAGTGGCAAATTACCCCTGAGAACTAAAATTACGCCTTATTTAATAAATAAAATGTGTTCCTGAAAAGTCCACAATAAAGAAAAAATTTTTTAAAGTCTATCTTGTCAGGAACAATTTCGATAGAGTCTGGGACTAATCAGTAAAAGCACGACCAGAGTCAACATTGACAGGACAGCACTTAAGGATGCAGTGAGCAACCCAAAGATAGTCTCTCTACTAGATAAGTATTTCCACAGAACTTGCAAGATCTGCTATTGATTAAATGACTGCCCCCCGCCCCCAAAAAAGCACATAAGGAAAAGTAACCTTATGAGGGACTCAGGTAGGCACAAATCGTTGTTGCTCATTAGACATTACTGGAGAAGGCATTTTAAATATCTATGTTCTGCCAGAATTTATTCCAAGGTCTCATAAACCCAGAAATAATTCTTCGTTAAATGAATAACAGATCCATATTATTCAATTGGCAAGTTTGTATGTAATGTCATCTTTTTTTTAATGCTCACTACACTATCCCTAGTACCCAAAACAGTACTTTCCTCTTAGTAAATAAACACACATGAATAAATGAATTCCAAGAGCAATGGGAACGGACTAAAGGGTTTTTAGAAGCGACGTGATCAAGCGTGCACCTGAGAAAGATCACTCTAGCTGTAGAGTGGAAACAGGTTAGGAGGGATCAGCAAGAAACCTGGAAGACGTTTGGTGGGTGTATTTTCCCCACTGCTGGGCATATTTTAGGCTTTACGATAAAATGTTTGTTAAGAGATGACATTCATTAGCTCTTCTAGAAACTGGGCTTCTTTCCCTTACATCCATATAAATAGCTAAAATTTATATAGCGTTTACTATGAGTCAGGCAATCTGAATGTTTTATTACTCATTTTATGTACATTTTAGCATAAGATTGTTAAACTAAAATACAAAGAGGCTGTTAATCTAAAATGTTTGAATAGTTAAGAGACAACAAAGAACAAAATACATTTTCATTTGACATGTTATTTTTAAGGTAATACACAAATCCACTTCCTAGAAATGTTAATAAAATTTCAACATCTCATTTATGAAATATTTTTGTTTGTTTTTATTAGGACTCTAACTTCAGTTGAAATTACTCCCAGATATGCTAACAGAGTGAGTGACTATATGAAATAACTAACAATCTATCCTTATAAGTCCTAAATAATTTTGTTTTCCTAATTTAGGGTACAACTTTACAGTGGAGTTCCCTGTTCAATAAATAACCTCAACTGATCATTATCTAGCAATTAACATTCATATCCATATCTCAATCTTATAATAACAATGTAATATAGGTATTATTAATCTATGCCAATAAGAACTTGGGCTCACAGAGTCCATGACATTTACCCAAAGAATGCAAGTAGGCGGTGATAACGCCAATGTTCAAACCTGAGACTTCGAAGTTATCCTCTATATTCGCGTACTTCACAGCTACAAATGCACCAGAATTGGAAGAGAAAATCAACTCGACTGCACCCTTTACAGTTACATGGCAAACTTCATCTTTATTGTCATATGGCAAAAGGTCTCCAAAGTATAGATCATGTATAATGAATAAAAAAAACTCAAAGAGAATACTAAAGTCTTTTAGGCGATACCTTCATGCTCCATTTCAGTAAACTTCAGAATTACTAATAATGCACACAATGGGTACGTTCAAAGACTACCTTCTACACTTGGACAGATGTCTCAAAGAAAGCAAAAATGCTCCAAAGGAAGGCAGCAGGTAAGGAAAGAAATAAAAACAGGACCATTATTCCACAAAGAATCTAAAAAAAATAATTCTAAAAGATGAACCAAAGATATTTATTTCCGGGACTTGGGAGTATCAATCTCAAGAATACTGCAAGAGGCAAGAGCATGAATTATATACTTGTCAGACTATTATTATACTTCATATTGTTATGGATACGGGGAGGGGCAGGCAACAGGGTTGGAGAAACATACAGAGATGATTTTAAGAGCTTACAGAATAGAAGAAAAATAGCAGATACGAGGAAAATTCAGAGAACCACCAATGCTGTGTTCTCTACAAAAGAGCTTCAGTGTCTCCATCAGAGAATGAAGCAATTTTGCAAGATATGGATGGCCGGAAAAGAGAAGGAACATCAGGACAGGAGAACAAGACAAGGCAGGGCCTCGGAGGGGGGAAAATGCAACGAATCGTAGGGGTGTCAGAGAAAATTAACTAGACTAGAAAGTAGGTGCAATCTCAGGGTAACTGGAGAAAATCAAGAGAGAAAACAGAGCTAAGCCTGAAAGCAAAGAAAGAATTTGGACTTGAATAATTAACTGGGGGGGGGGGGAAGGCACTCTTAAGTTCTGAAACAGAGTACAGCAATCCTGTCATTTTAACGAGGCTGCATATTTCTTATAACGTAATGTGCAGAAAATGCATAAAACGGAAACAAGAGTTTTGCAGCGAGGCAGACCAGTTAAGAAAACCCTAATGACATGCCCGTATAAGGTAATATGAGTGACAGCACTAGAAACAGAAAAGGTAAACCCAAGGGTCATTTTGAAGGCAAAATTATAGTATTTTATAAGAAACTAGAAATAAAAACGTCAAAATAGGAAGAATCGAAACTTATTTCCAAGTCTCTAGCTTAGAAAACTGATCAACAAATTAGTGATTAACCAAAAGAAACAAGACAGCTGAAAAGAGAAAGCAATACTCTGAATAAGAGACATTTTTTTTCATGAATATTACATGTACTTGTTATAACATCAAAAAGTAAACCTTTCATATTCCAAAATTCCGCAGTCTTCAAGACTACTGGATGAATACCATTTCTTCTAGTTCAAAATATATAGAAATGAATTTATCAGAAGGGTTTCAGTTTCATGAGCAAAGAAAACCTGACATGACACATAGACATTTGATAAGACTTTTCTATTATTCTATTAGTGCTGAAAAAAAAATTACCTTTAAAAGGTAATGAAGAAAGATTAGTGGTTAAAATTTTTGAATAAAAATTGAGATTTTAATATATTCTAATAAAAGTTTCCACCTACTCCATTTAGTCATCAAAACTGTGATTTTAAATACAGAAATGCCTACAGTGACGTTTCTTAGTTATTCCATCGTCTTATAAGCAAGTATATGCTGTCAGGTGGCAAAAAGGAAAAGCAGTGTCCACGGCTAACAACAGACAATTACAGAACAGCAAAGCAGCCTGAAAGGGAAATACAGAAGTAAAACCTGCTGGTAACCTCTCTCCTCGCCTTTGCATGATTATCGTAAAGACCTGTGATCAAACCATTGAAAAAGCTGAGGTAATATAAACAAAGCATTAAACATGTTGAAAGAAATACAACACAAGGTTTGGTTTTATTAATTTGATATTAAAATTTTACATGTGTAAAACTGGCCTATAAATCTCCTTCCTCATACTCTTTTTGTGTGTTTTTGGAATTAAGGCTCAGTACCAAGCCTTATACAATGAATTGGAGGAACTAATCCCACCTTTTCTATTCTCTGAAAGAGCTTATGAAAGATTAAAAATTACCTATGCCATTAATATTTGGCAGCACAATTCTGAAAACTGTATCAAGTATTTTCCTACTAGGAAGATTTTTACTTAATGCCCAATTTCTAACTTCTTTAAACAGTTTATAGGTTACTATCGAGGTTTTCTATTTTTTTTTTCAAGTGTGGTAATTTACACATTCAAGACTAGGGTGTACGTTAAAAAACACCTTCAGAACACTACCCCCTTGATATGACCTCACGCCGTGATCCTATATTTCTGTCCATATTTTCAGTTTTTACTTTCTAACCTCTACAATTTCAATGTTACGACCGTGATTTTTATACAGACGATACTGTTTGGATTTTCTCTGCTTACTAATCCTTTCCGCATCTCAGAAACTTTCCTGAGATCACTTTTCTTCTCCCTACATCTCTTAGAAATTCTTTCAGTGAAAACCTAGTGGTGGAAAACACACTCAGTTTTTTTGTGTGAAAATATCTATTTTGCTCTCATTCCTGGAATAGAGTTTTGCTGAGTATATACAATTCCAAATTAGTTATTTTCTCTGGGCATTTTGCAGACACTTAGTCTTCCACTCTCCTACGGCTTTTATGGATGCTGTGAAAAGTTTTTTCAAATCAAGTCTGGTCATTTTGTAGCATGCCTTATCCCTTAATATCACTATAAAAAATCTCTCTTTAATTTTAAAACCATATGAACATGTATATCATATTTCATATCTAATAATTCCAAGTCTCTGTGGGTCTAATTCTGCTATTTATTCTTTCTACTTTCTTTCACTCATGGTGCCTTACTTCTCGATAGTAAGACTTATGTCTGTGAAACTTCCTCTGAACTTATTGAAAGGTCTGGATAATCGTTTATTTTGCCAAAGAGAATTCATATTTGCTTTCGCAGGACACCTGAGAACTACCAAGTCAGGACTACTGTAACCTAAATTCTTACATGATTTTTGTTCTTTGGGATCACACAAGTGTGTACAAATTCAAGCTGCAAATCTGCACGATGCCTGGCTTATGTTGTGGATGCTCAGGGAAGGCTCTTATTTAATTTTTTATTCCCTTTCCCCAGAGCCAGTGCAGAGGCAGAAAAGTTTCCTCTCCATCTCCCTTTACAGGCTGGATGTTTTTCGCATTTAGTCTAATACTGAGAATTAGCCGTCTCTACCTCTCGAGAGCCTTAGATGTTGCCTCTCATGCCAAGCATGAAAACAATAAACCGGAAGAACAATTCACTGGTAGCTTTCCCCAGCATAACCTTGGCCTTCGGGCAGCTTATTTACTTCTCTAGAGTCCTGCTCTTGTTTTCTTTTTTGACTCTAAGGATGCTCCTCATTCTTGACAGCTGATCTATATAATTAAGTAGACTTTTTATTTAAGGTATTTTATCCAGCACTTTAGGAGTTTAAATGAGGGGGACTGCCAAGATATGTAATCTGTCATCTTATCAGAAAGAGAAAATAAACTGCCTCTTTATTTCTACTTACGTATTTGAATACATTGCCAAATATAAAACTGACAGATCAAGGAAAGAATTAGTTTCATGGCTTTATTTTTCATACTACAAAATACAGTGATGAAAATTAATTAATACTACATTTAAATAGTGTGCTTGAGAAGATCCATAGATTCTATGTCTGTTTTGCTACAAAGAAGTTACCTATTAATACAGAATAAAAATTATGGGGCTTTTATCATGTCTGAAATAAAACATGACCCTAGTTTGAATTTTTATAGCTTATTTTCTAAAAGCATAGTTACAAATCTTTTTTTAAAATAAAATCAGTAAGAACTGGGTTAATCAGAGATAAAATATGTAAATAGTTTCATTTAATCAATTGTGCTAATATTTTTACTCAGTTTTTGCTTTTGGTAAAAAAGCATAAATGCTGACATTTCTAAAACTTTAGTATGAAAAAGAATGGAGATTCTAATCTTTAGAATATAGAATGGCCAAGACACTACAAAACACCTCAGGGAATATAGATTATAACTTCAATTTAAGCAGGTAACATTCTTCTGTCACAGATTTCTTACTGTCTCACCAACTGCTATACCTCACCTATAGCAAGAAAGAAGATAAGAAAATCATCTTATATCAAGGATCATTTAAAACTGGAAAAACTGAAGAGGAAAGTTATATAACCTTGCATTCAAAGTATTTAAGCGTGCATGACTTCGTGTAAAACACTAGAAAATATAAATGAGCGAACCTGAATGATTTAATCATTCAATAAGGACTTGAAGCATTAATGAATTTCATTCTTAAAAACTAACCTTGGCCATTTCACTTCTAGTAGGACGATTATAACAAAAAATAAAAAAGTAGTTAATAGTAAGTGTTGGCAAAGAATGGAGTTATTGGAACCCTCATACGATGCTGGTGGGAATGTATGCTGTCATATACAAAATGATGCCATCACTTTGGAAAACAGTCTGGTAGTTCCTCAAGCAAGTAAATATAGAATGATCATTTCAAACAGCAATTCACCGCTAAGTATATGCCAAAGAGAAATTAAAACATATGTTCACACAAAAACTTGTATACAAATGTTCATAGCAGCATTATTCATAACTGCCAAAAGATGAAAACCACCCAAATGTCCATCAACTGAGTAATGGATAAACAAAATGTGTTGTATCCATACAATAAAATATTATTTGGCCAGAAAAAGTAAAGAAGTACTGATTCATGCTACAACATACTTAAACCTAAAAAACATTGTACTAAGTGAAAGAAACCATACACAGAAGACCATGGATTATGTGATTCGACTTATATCAAATGCCCAGAAAGGACATTTAGATACAGAAAGTAGGTTAGTGGTTGTTTAGGGCTTGGAGGTTGATGAGCTTGGGAAGTAACAAGTAAAAGGTTCATAGTTTCTTTCTGAGGTAAGAAAAATGTTCTAAAATTGGTTGTGGTGATGGTTCCAAAACTCTGTGAATATACTAAAAGCACTGATTTATACACTTCAAACAGGTGAACTGCACAGTATGTGAATTATATTGCAATAGAGGTATTAAAATAGAAAACATGCAGATAAAACAGATTCAGTGGCTATCACATAAACTGCCTGGAAAGGGCTCCTGAAAAGGTGGCGCAGACACTGTTTCTAAGGGAGCCGAGTCACCACAGGACTGTGACCTTCTTTCCCCGTTGAGTAGCTACTATCTTTGAAGAAAGAAACAAAGGTAGGGATAAAAGGATTACTTTGATATTTTGAAACCATGATTTCTTAGTGTCCAAGTTGATAATCCCATTATACTCTTCCTGACAATAAAATGCCTAGTTGATGAGAATAAACCAAAGGGCTTAACACCGGCAGCTGTAAACTCTGGCTCTACCCAAGATGCTAAATTACTCAGAGAAATTATGAAGACCTTGTATGCCAAGGCCCTAGGCATGAAGGCTCACTACCAAATGACCTAAAGACAAACTACATTTGTGAACTTGAACACAGGCCTATGCATGAGTCGCTAGGGAAGTGCTGGGACTAACTGTGGAAGCAAAAAAATAAAGGATTTTTGTCCAGCTAGAAGGCTTGGCACTTGGGAGGTATGGGAGATACTCTCATATGGACGGCAGCAATCCATCCTGGCAGTGGCTGGGAGTCTCGGAAGGTATACGGGCCCCTGAGAGTGTGAGCTAAAACCTGAGTGGGGAAGAAAACTGGTCTGTCCTCTCCCCGCTTCGAGGGCAAGAAACAACAGGCCTGCTGAGGATGGAAAAAGAGTTAAAGTCCTGCTTTTTAATGCTACCTGAAGGAAGGAAAAGGAAGTCACAAGTTCTCACAGCAGTGGTAACTGCGGAGCAAGACATTCCAGAAAGAGAGCTGAAGAGACAAGGTCACTCCTGACCAGACCAGCTACGTGACTCACAGGCCCCGTGTAGAACCAAAGTGTGGGGGGCCTTGTTCATGAATTACTTAGCACTCCAGAACAGTGAAGGCAGAGAATTAAGCCAAACGTGGGGCTCTTCTAAGCGGGGCGATCTCGGGCGCCCGTGAGGCCTGACCCTTGAGCCGTGAAAACAGAAAAATATAAAGCCGCGCAGGAAAATCAAGATCATCTGATCGCCCACCGTCCAGGGACAGCCACCGTTATCATTTTGGTTTCTATCCCAGGGGCTTTTCTATGTACGTAAACACATTAGATGTTGCCGCACACTGTCGTTTCACATGATGGAGATGATATACTGGACATTCTCTTCTGCAGCCTTTTTTAAATTCCATACATTAAGGAGTGCTTTCAATCCTGTTAGTAAATACAGATCATTTCAATCCTATTGTACAGATTACAGAACATACAGATCCATGTTCCATTTAACCAAACTCGTATTGTTAGCCTTCTGAAGGGTCTTGAGTTTATCATTATTAAAAATGATGATCACTGAATATCAATAAAATTGAGGATTGAATGAGTCAATCAATATAAAGCACTTGGCAATTAAGTTTTCTATAAATGTTAGTAATTTTTTTAATACTGCCTCCTGTATAAACATTGTACTAATTTACATTTCCAACAGCAGGATAAAAGAGGGTGACTCTTCTAAATCTTTGCTAATCCTTTCAAATTTTGCCTTTTGCATTTCTCCTATGAATTATTTATTCATATTCTCTGTCAATTTGCCTACTGGATTCCTTATGCTTTTAAAATTTTAGCTGATTTCTAAATTTGGGGATACCAATCCTCTGTCATATAAATAACAAGTACTTCCTTTTACAAAAAAAAAGAAGAAGAAGAAGAAGAAGAAGAATTAATTTAAGACTTACCTCCAGTTCCTAGGACCTTAAGGAGCTCAAAATTTTCAATCCCCACCTTCTCTGCATGTCCTGTTAAATTTGCTAAAAAACAAAACAAAACAAAACAAAAGAGAAAAAAGAAATAAATAAGAAGATCAGCAATAGGAGGAGGCCTCACGGGGGCTTCTGATATAACCAGCAATGTTTTATTTCCTCACTTGGGTGGTTAAGCCTGTGTTCACTCTATAAGTAATTGTTAAACTGTATAGCTATGTTCTGTATAATTTTCTGTATGCTATACATTATAATAAAACTGTAAGTATATATTACTTGTACCAAGGTTAACATAAAGTATTGACAGACTCTCTTAGCCATGCAATATGAAAATAAACACAAATTCTAATATGTAGATAGATATGCAGTGAAAGAAAACTGGACAGATTTAACAGATGTATTCACATATTCAACAAACATTCACTACATGTCTAAAATGCCAACCACAGGTCCTGGACTGAGTTCTACTCCCACTGCTGTCACTACGCACCTGAACGTGATTTAGCCTGCATCAGTCACTTGGCCACCGTGTGTCTCAGTTCTTTGATCTCTAAAATGAACGAGTTGGTCTCAATAAACTGTAAGAGCTTGGCCAGCTCTAAAATTCTAGGATTATGTTTAAAAATATAAATTCTTCAAAAATATGTTCTTTCCTAAATAAATAAAATAAAAATATCTTCTAAATGACTATTTGCCAAAGTCTATTCCATTGAATTACGGTCCTACCGTATGAGATGTTAGCAGGTGTTAGGTTTGGGGAAAGGTGCTTTCAAGTCAAATAGGCTGGAAAATTGTTGGCTTAAACAACGTTAAACAGATTTCTATATTGCTGAACTTCACAGATCCTGTACCATGAAAATACGCATGTGACTCTTTAAGACTGAGATACCTATTAATACTACATGAACCAGCATTCAAAAGGTGTGGTTAAGGCAGGCTTGGTCCAAATCCTAGGTCTACCACTTTAAAGCTGTGTAACCTTGAACAAATTACTTTTCTAGTGTAAAATGGGGAAAATAAAAATACCTACCCTCAAAGCATATTGATATCTGCATTTTCCTTTAAAATTCACTTATTTAAATAGTTTGATTAATTTGTGTACTTATATTATACAGTCATGAAATCTCCACTGCAATGAAGATATAAAACAGCGTCATCATCCTGAAAAATTTCAGTAAGTCCTTTTGAAGCCAATCAACCCCCAGACCACTGGCTCAGGCAACCAACGATCTAATTCCAGTCATTACAGTTTTAATTTTTTCTAGAATTTCACATAGATGAAACCACACAGTACATAGTTTCTTTATATTCAATTTCATCCACTTAACCTAATGCTTCTGCGTTTCATCCAGGTTTGTGTGTGTTTCTACTACATTCCTTTTACTTACAGAGTTGCACTGATAGACCACGATTTGCTTTTCTACTCACTAGTTGATGGACCATGTTAGTCAGATTTATACTGTGTGCAGTTTGGGCTATGATGAAGTATTTTTGTGGACATGTTTTTATTCCTCTTGAGTAAACACCTAGGAATGAGGTGGTTGCATATATGCTATGTCCATTTCTACCTTGATGCTATTTTATTATAGTGGCTCTGTTCTCTCTCATTCCTTCCAATAATGCCCGAGAGGTCCATTTGCTCCACATCCTCTTCAGGACATGGTAATACCAGACTTTTTTCATTTTAACCATTCTAGTGGCTGTTAAAGTGGTATCTAATTATTTGTTTGCAGACTTTTTTAGAGCAATTTTAGGTTCATGACAAAATTGAGCAAAAGATCTAGATATTTCCCTTAAAGCCTCTGTCCCTGCTCATTAACAGCCTCCATTATTACCAACATCCCCACCATGGTGGTACGTTTGTGATAATTGATGAACCTACACTGACATAGCATCATCACCCAAGGTTCATAGTTTACATGAACATTCACTCTCGGGGTTGTACATTCCGTAGATTTGGAGAAATGTACCTACCACTGTAGTGTTTAGTATTACACAGACTAGTTTCACTGTCCTAAAAATCCTTTATACTCTACCTATTTGTCCCGCCTTCCCTGCTACCCTTGGCAACCACTAATCTTTTCACTGTCTTCATAGTTTTGCCTCTTCTAGAATGTCATAAAGTTGAAATCACATAGTACTATAGCTTTCTCAGACTGGCTTCTTTCACTTAAGTAATATGCACTTAAGTTTCCTTCCACCAAATCCTTTTCATGACCTTTTCATGACTTTTTTTTTCTTAGTGCTGGATAATATTCTATTGTCTGGATGTAACAGGGCTTATTAATCCATTCACCTATGAAGGACATCTTGGTTGCTCCCAGGTTTGGGTAGTTATGAATAAAGATGCTATTAAATATGTGCAGGTTTCTGTATCAACATAAGTCTTCAACTCCTCTGGGTAAACACCAAGGACCACAAATGCTGGCTCATGTTGCAAGAGTATGTCTAGTGCTGTAAGAAACTGCCGAAGTGACTCTGCATCCCCAAGAACAACGAATGGGACTTCCTATTGCTCCAAATTTTCACCAGCATTCGGTGACGTCAGCATTATGGATTTCACTGGTGACTTATGATGTGGAGCATTTTTTCATACACTCATTTGCCACCTGTATATCTTTTTTGGAGAGGTGTCAATTATTGACTCATGTTTTTAAAAAATTAAGTTGTTTATTTTCTTATTGTTGGGTTTTAAAAATTCTTTGTATAATTGGGATAACAATCATTATCTGATGTGTCTTGTGAAAATATTTCTTTTAGTATGTGACGTGTCTTCTCATTCTCTTGACACTGTCTTTTGCAGAGCAGAAGTTTTTTTAGTTTTAATGAAGTCCAGCTTATCAATCCTTCCTTTCATGGACTGAAACTTTGGTGTTCTACCTAAACAGCCATCACCACACCCAAGGTCATCTAGGTTTTCTCCCATGTTATTCTAGGAGTTTTATATTTTACATTTAGGTCTGTGATCCATTTTGGGTTAATTTTGAGAAAGGATAGAAAATCTGTCTAGATTCACTTTTTGCATGTGAATGTCCAGTTTTTCCAGTATCATTTTTCTGAAAAGACTTTCTCTACTCCACTGTATTGTCTTTGCTCCTTTGGTAAAGATTCTTTGATATATTTATGGAGGTCAATTTCTAGGTTATGTTCCATTAATCTGTCTATTCTTTCCCCAAACCACACTGTCTTGATTACCATTAACTTTACAGTAAGTCTTAAAGTTGAGCATCTAAGTCTCTGACTTCGTTCTTCTCCTTTATTATGTTGGCTATTCTGGGTCTTTGACCTCTCCATGTTAACTTCAGAATCAGTAAGTTGATATACACAAAATAACTTGCTGGATTTTGATTGGTATTGTATTGAATCTATAGAACAAGTTGGGAAAAACTGACACCTTGACAATATTGAGTCTTCCTATCCATGAACATGGACTATCTCACCATTATGTTGTTCTTTAATATCTTTCATCAGTTTTATAGTTTTTCTCATCTAGACCCTGTACATGTAAGTATTTCTTTTTGAGCATTGTTAATATAAATGGCATTGTGTTTTTATTTCAAATTCCACTTATTTATTGCTGGAATATAGAAAAATGACTTACTTTTATATATTAAACTTGTATCCTACAACTTTGCTATAATTGATTCGTTCCAGGAAGTTATTTTTGTCAATTCCTTCAAATTTTCTACATTCTCAGCATGGTTTTAATTTGCATTTTCTTGATAACAAGTGATGCTGAGCATCTTTTCATGGGTCTATTGGCCATCTGTTTATCTTTTGAGGGGAATTATCTGTTCAAATCTTTTGTACATTTTTATAGTTGTTTGTGTCTTAATTCTCGAGTTATAAGATTTCTTTGTATAATTTGAATAAAAGTACTAGGTTAAATGGATGTTTTGTAAATGTATTCTCCAATTCTGTAGTTTTCCTTTTTATTTTTTGTCTTTTTAAAAGCAAATTTAAAAAAATTTTATGAAGTCGATCTTGTCAAATATTTTCTTTTATAGTCTATGCTTTTTGGATCCTGAAGCTAAATCAGTAAAAAGGCGAAGTTAATTCCTACAGCCCCCTTCCTTCAACTGTATGCTCCCCATTAGTCTATCTGCTTCTGTTTACTCTCAAGCGCCTCATATTGTTGGTTTTTGTATTAAATCCAGGTTTTATAGTTTTATAGTTGTTTTTCATACAGGAATTCTCTAGTAGAGGGTCTTATTCTAACATTATAAGAAGCAAATGTCCTCCTATAATCAGTAATAGTAGTTTCTATTTTAACTTCAACTACTGCCCTAGCAAGTTAACTTCAAAGAGTAAAATAAAATTAAAAAGGTGAGATAACGTAAGCCCAATGCAGTGATCTGGAATTTAATATCCATATGATTCTTTCTTTCACATTAAACCTGTTAGGCAAAGTAAGTGCTCACACGTATGGCAGCAAATCAATAGGTAGCTCTCTCAAATTTAGGCGTGATGGGATATTTGTTCATTATAAAGATTTTATCAACAAAACACATAAATAAAATTATTAATATACTATATAGAATCCTAAGCAATGACAAACACATATTCAAGCTTATGAGTCTAGATGTCTAAATGATTCTCACTTCTATGCTATTATTTGTCATTGTAATTAGAAGCCTTTAAACATGAAGGACTAAAAATAAACCACATTTCTGTTCATTAAACTGTTAACCTAAGATTCAGAGCTCAAAACTTCCCAGCAATAACACCAACATTTATTAGAACAAGACTTATAATATTTACATATTTCATTTCACACTAGTGGTGAAATAAACATCGACCAATCACAGAATCTCCTGCATTTCTGAGTCATTACATGCCTTAGTAAAGTCCAAAATGAGATGCTGACCATATGGTGTGGAATACCTCCATGCCTGAGACCAGACTGTACCAGAAACAGATCTGTACTATTGAAAGACAGAACTGCCCACTGTCTTTTGTTGTACATGGAAGCATTTCATTGTGGTTGTAAGAGTTCCTCTTCCTGTGCCAGGCACGCCTCTGTCCAACTCCCTGACTAGTTCTCCCCAAAGGTAAGAGAGCTTATTCATCTAATTATTCAAGATCCCAAAATTCTGACAGGCACGGCTAGTAGTAGGTGGAGTCATTGTTAAAAGTACAGTCTCCACAGAAGATCTGGGGTTTTTTGCCTCAAACTTCTGGTCTGACCAGTCCCTGGGCCAAATGGCCATTCTCTTACACTTCTCTGCTATATATAGTAAGCAGATTCAGAGGTTCTTTGGGGACCTGGTGTTGGCTCACTAGTTTGTTCTCCCCTCTAACCTTCTAATGCACACACCTCAATACGCTAATCCCAAGATTATGATTATATGGGGTTGGGAGGAAAGCAGGTGTCCTCACACCTAGCGCTTAAGCCTAAACTGCAAGCACTAAGGATGCTTTTAAGAAGAGTTCTCGCTGGTGTGCTGAAGGTTGGCACAGCCTTCATTAACGCGGTGCTCTGAGTCTCGCTGGCTACTGTTCCCTCACGACTCCTGAGGGATGAGAGGAGACTGGCTGGGCAGAGTCTGGGCAATTCTGGATTTCTGACTATAATAGTAAAATGGCACCAAAGCTTCATCCTTAGCCCTTAAATCCTAACTGAAAGGATTAACTCCTTCCCACAGAAACAATGCCTTATGAAAACTCTTCAGAAATACATAAAATAACAGAATATTAAACACCTTTAAAAACTTAAACTCGACCTATTTAGTTGGTACATAACAGTATGCATATCAACTGTTTATATCCAACATCGATTTTGATGCCCGTATCATATGAATTGTTAAATATTAGTAAACCCCGACTAAAACAAATATATTTAAACTTTGCAAGGTCTACTTTAGGCCTATCTTATTGTTAATCAGCTTAGACAGTCTACTCTCATCAAAGCATTTATTTTTTTCATGTTAACACATTACTAAGTTTATTCATTTAGAAAAGATAGGTGTGAACAATTTTAATACTTTCATAAAGGAATTTAACCAAGTTTTTTCTTATTAAAATATTAAGAACTATCCCATTGAAAATCCTTCACTTCTCAAGTAGAGTTATTATTCTATAGTGCATATTTCCTGGTTAGAAAATCAGTTTTAAGACTAAATTTAAGCCCTTTACAAGAAGTCAGTGGACTTTTAAGAAAATGTTTGCCAAAATTCAAATTTCAATATTTGATTCCCTTTTGAAAAGTCTGTATTATAGTAAAGAAAAAAATCTTGTGTTACACAATGAATATAAAATACTTTGTTCCTTACACTATAACTAGATTCCTTCAGCTCCCTGTATAATATTAATGTGGTTATCTGCATTGTGGGGAACTGATATAATTTTTAAAATAATAAATTCACTAACAGATAATTGTCTTTTCGCCTGAATTTAAACAGCTTTGTTGTTTGTATTATTATTATTATAAAATAATCTGGGTTCACGTTTTTTTGAAAAACAGACAATATAAAGAGGCCTGAAGTAGACCTTGAAAATATCTCATATTCCCACACTCAAAGATAGTTATTGTTAATCCCTGACATATTCTTCCAGGATTTTAGGTATAAACTTATGATTGATAAATGGCTTCTAACCAAACTTTCTAGGCAATTCTACTACCAAATGTAATTTGTAATGCATATTATCTATGAACATTTTTTTTAAGTTGTGAGCTATTTAACTTGGAACTTCCCACTCTTATGGAGAAAAACAATCAGTTAAAATACATTTTTCATTCTGTTGCCATAGTTTCTGCTAAGCTGCACAAATGTAACTGCACAGAGCATGTACTGAAATCATTTGATTAGATCCAATGATTCACTTGGTTAAAGCTAAGAAAAGGCTTAATTTAAAAGCATTTTTATAATTAAAGTAGAAATAAAGAGAATAATGCTCTTAAAGCCACTTCAAGTAAGTTTTTCAGTATAACTGAGGCACTCATATACCACATTTTATTCAAAGAATTAATCACTTATTAAACGTGCGATAAGCTATGGAACGTAATTTAATAGGACGTATTATGGAGTTTGTGGAATTTAGGGGAATACCGTTACCACGTGAGGTTAGAAACGCCCACTGAAAATATAGGCCCTCACTGTCTCATTTAACACATTCGCAGAGTGCCTGCTAACACCTGAACGAGGTGTGAGATCGTTAGCTAAGAAGTACAGGATTTGAACTGGCGAAGATGAGACACTAGCGGGGGAATTCTGGGCTAGAAGAATAGCTAGAGCAGAAGCATAAGTAGGAATAAGTGTTTTCCTAGTAGAGAACAGTAAGAGGGCTGTTCTCATTAGCTACAATTGCCGTATGTGGAGAAAACGGTAAAAATATAATATCAACTAAGTGCAGAAAACTGGTTCAAAACCTGAAATGCTAGACTAATTAGTTTTAATTGAATCCATAAGCAATAATGGCTTGGCAAGACGGAAATACGGTTTTAGGAAAATGACTCTGGCGGTAGTGTGTCGTGTGGACAGCAGCAAGGGGACCAATGCCGAAAGATGAAACTACTGCCATTAGCCAGATGTGTGCCAAGAGGGTCTGGTCTGAGCAGAAACTATGATGAGGAGGAACGAATGAACCTAAGAATCGCTGTAATAACACTCAGCCCAAGAAACATTCCCGAAGCACCCAACCTGGGTGCTGAGACACAAAAGCAAACAGGGCAGGGTCCCTACTTTTGAAGATAAATTAACTGAACTTCTTCTGTTCCTTTTTTCCCCATTGACCCCACAAGTAAAGCACAAGAAAGAAAAGTGGTGCATGGTAGTGTTACAGACAGATTTCTGCGGAAAGGGGAAGCTGAAAGGGAAAGTGGAAAGGGGAACTTGTGGGGTTTCAACACTGATTTTGCAGTAATGGCAGGACCTTCTAAAAGGGCTGCCATACAGGCAGTTATGGACAAGGAACTAAAGCTCTGCAGAGACAGCATGCTGGTGGGGTTCGGGACATGACACCCCCAAATATAGCACCTTTTCACACTGAGAAACAGCATGTGCAAGTCAGACAGCCTTCCCGTGAGAGGATGAAGCAGGGAGACAGCCTTCCTGTGAGGGGCGCCCTCCCTACACCCGAGGGAAAGAGCATCCTTACCTCTGAAGTCAAGGGATACTGAGAGAGGTCTGAACAAACAGGCTCTGCTAGTGTCCCCCGTTTACTACACCTGCCTCATACCTTTGTCTTATCATACCCCTTTTTCCACAACCTTTCACTCTTTAACAAACCTAACATGAAAATACTCAGGCTTGAAGCTCTCTTCAGGTCTTCATTTCCTTATGAAGGTGCCCATACCACGTAAAACTTATACCAAATATGTACTCTTTTGCTGATGTCTTTTGTTACAGTAATCCCAACTGAGGACTTATAAAGGTAGAGGAAAAAGATATCCGTCCTCCCCTACAATACATAAGATTATTAGGAGAGCAATGGCTAAAGCTTTAAGAAGAAAGCCCTTCAGGAGACCACCCAAAAAGAAGGGTGAGTGTCTTGATAAGGACCAGGAGGAGCTGGGATGCAAGAAGAAAAAGAGCCAGAGAAATGGTCAGAAAATGAACAGCACACAGAATCCAAGGAAAGACATAATGTCAATAAAAAACTGATTATCAATGACATCAATGTGGGATATCACAGGACAGGTACAGTTGGTCCTTGTCCCAGGTTCCTGGCACACAGCTCCTAAAAACTTAGGAATCTCCAGAGTGGTAAGAGTACCTTCTGTATGCTAATGAGATGACTGGTGTCTGGGAGCCCCTAGACAGCTTCAGGACGGGAGGCTGGTTGCTAGAAAAACCTAGGACTGTCAGCCCCACCCACTGCCCTTCTCACATCAGGGAGAGAAGAGAGATTAGAGATTAAGTTAAGGAACTGTGGCCAACGATTTACTCAATCCTACCTACCCAATGAGCCCTCCATAAAGCCCTAAAGGGTAGTTCAGAGAATTCAGGTTGCTGCACACACAGAGGTGCGAGGGTGGTGCAGAAGCCCCACGTCCTCCAGCCCACCCCCACACCGCAACCGACAGCTCACACTACCAGTCTCCTCCATTAGGCTGTTCCTGATGTGCAGCTGTAGCCTCACATCTAGGCGGAGAGATGAGGATGGAGAATTGGGATGGAAAAACAAAACGACATCCTTAAAAGCAATGGATACAGATAATTCTGTTCAAGGAATGGAGGGAGGCTGGAAAAAGGGAAGATGGGAGGGGGCGGGCCCTTCACGAAGGGATAAATAGTGGGCTTAAGGACAGAAAGGCTTACAGAGAGGATTAAAGGACAGAGAGAAGGATAAAGATATATGTTAAGTGTTATGGTTGGGGGAAAAGATGATAGCCTTTATAATGGACACAAATGGTTTCTGAAGGAAGGACCAGAGAGGCACTGCCTTGAAACAACAGTAAAATACCTTGGAAATCAGCACGGTTAAAATATACAGCTGAGTAGGCAATGAGATCTATGAAAGTCTCCTCGCAAGACAAAAATCACTGTAAGCAGCAAAGAAGGGTTTAAACTATCTTATTCAGAAGAACTAAAATATTTGAAGAATGGACAAAGACAGACTGGACAAAATAGAAACTAAAAATTAAATGAAAATTGGGTAAGGTGTTTCTAACACTTTCCAACAACCTACTCAGTGACTTCGGAAACCTCTGTCTTTGGCTAGGAGAATACACAATTGTCCCCTTTTCTGATTCCACGCTCGCCAAGCAACCCAATTTTAACTTGACACACTTACCCAAAAGGAAAAATACACTAATCAAACACACACAGATGTTTCCTGTACTTGTTTATCTTATTCCCACTGTAAGTTGGTAAATTATCATTTGGGTTTATACATCAGTCTTTGTGATTATAACTATAGCTACATGCATGAAATCGGAGCATGAAAACAAACAGCATATGATCCAGCCCTCAATCCTATTTGCCACTATCAAAGAGCACGTGATTAATAACAGCATATACAGGACACTGCAGCAATACACTGTTACCTTGTCAGAAGTGTTGGCTTTTTTTTTATTTTACAAGAAAAGGAGAACAATTATAAAAAGCAACACTGTGAGATATGTTGTGAATGCAATAGGAAGTAGAGAAAGCTGCTTGCAGCTGAAACAAATAATTAAGCTATAATTCAGTATAAATGTGTGCTCTACAGAACATCAACCTCTAAAACTTAAACATTGTCCACGGAAAACCTTGTTCAATTTCAGGCACTTAACAGATTTTTTTTCTCTTTGAGACATTAGCTCATCAAGTCAAAACAAACAAAAGACAATGAAAAAAAGAGGGAAACAAAGCCGAACAGTTAACTGAAAAGTTCCTGTTTCGGATAAAGAAAGGAGTTTCAGTCTCGGCCCCAATTCCCTATTCCTCAATAATTAGTTTCACCTTCCCTTGGACATGAACCTCTGATTTTCAAGTACTGCTGTGAAAAAGATCAGAGCACAATATTGTAGACAATTTTCTTCTTTCGAAACTTTTCTTTTATTATGACCTGTAACAGAGAAAGTCTCCAGGGTGGAGTCGACTGTAACCCCATCACCCAATACCAGCCACCCTCATTTCGTGCATTCCTTCCCTGTCTCTTCTTATCCATGTTCTCTAGTTATTAGCAGGGGTTGCCGGCTCCTCGCAGCCTGCGCCAGCCCAAAGCCGCCTCGGTCCCCATGGTTTCCATCAAGTCCTTGGAGAAGGGAACTGGACTAGGGTCATTCTTAATCTCTCTCCACCTGCCGTCCTAGGGGAGAGGGATGTCACCTCTTCCTGGCCTCGCCTCATTTTTCTACTTTCCTCCTTTTCTCTCTCCTTCCCTATTACAACAAAAACAACAAAACCAGCCCCTTGTCAAGCAGCTTCCCGGCCTTCTGCCCTCGCAGCCCCAGCTACTACACGCACATCCCTAGGTGAGCTTGACATCACGGCGTGTCCCTCGGGCAGTTCCCGCCACACCAGGAATTCTGGTGCCTACTGCTCTGATAATCCATTTTTCTCCTCCGTACCTATTTCGTAGGTTTTATGTAATCATCATACTCCACGTAACTGCACAGTCTACTTCCTGCACAGGCATTCCGAACGCTGATCTGCATCTGATATTGTGCAAAGCAGTGGCGAGACTGGAGCAGACACGCTCTGAGATGCCACGCGGGGTCCAGAGGAGGCACTCAGGCAGGTGAAGAAGCCGGTGTGAGGGGCAGAGACCAGGAGAGCGCGAGAGAGCATCTCACCATAACTGAAGGTTTGGGGAAGTTAGGCGCTGATGGACCGCAGGGCAGGAAAAAAGGCTGCACATCAGAAGAAAACGCAGAGAGAAGCACCAGAAGACAGAACGTGGCATGTCTGGGAATCTGCAATCAGCGCAGGCAGGCAATGCAGGCGAAGCAAACGGAGAGGGGGTATGGCGAGACCCCGGGCAGAAACCAATTTATCTGAGCCCGGTTGGATTTGAAAAGTTTAAGGGACCACCAGCAGCAGTGTGAAAGGTGAACTAGGAAAGAATTCAACGGGAAGAGAGCAAAGCCAAGGCACAGGCTGATACAATAGTTGAGGCCAGAAACAATCAAGGTTACACTGAGCTGCTGAAGTCAGGGAAAGAGAGAAAAAGTCAATTCCTTGATGTTATTCACTAATACTACTAAGCACAAAGTGAAGACACTGGAAATTACTAAAATTATTAAATTCTAAATAGCTACTATCAAGCAATCTTTAAAGTTCAAAATGCTAATCCTTGAGTGACCATGAGATCACAAAGTACTCAGAGAAAAAGACAAGATCAATTTTCAAAATGTTTTACATCAACTGCATTCATTTGTCAAAACTCAGAACTGTATGCCAAGAAGAGTGAGTTTTACTGTATGTAAACTATGCCTCAACTGAACAAAATTAGGGCTATAACGTGAGAATCAAACTAATATTTTTAAACATGAATATTATAAGAAATTTTTGGATTCAATAGTTTTTTTATTAAATTTACTGGGGCGACACTGGTTAATAAAGTTATCTAGGTTTCAAGTGTACACCTCTACAGTACATCATCAGTATCCTGCGCTGTGCGCTCACCACCCAAAGTCAAATTTTCTCCCATCACCATATAGTTGACCTCTTTTACCTGTTTCTACCTCATCCCCATCCGCTTCCCCTCTGGTCACCATACTACAGTCTGTACCTGAGTTTTTTGGTTTGTTAGTACCAAGGACTTTCTTAATGTTTATTTCATCATGCATACAAATCTATTTAGTTATCAAAGTTAATGCTTACTTTTTAAGTCACATACTTCTAAATGGCAATATAAAGCTTCTAAGACTTATTTTTTAAATGCACACATTTTTGATACATCTTACACTACATCATCTAAGCAAACTGTTCCTGAATTTTATAATAGATTACTTATTAACGCATTATTCTGAAATGTTACAAGTTCTTCTGTGTTTCCTGTAATAATGATTTAATAGCATATCACTATATAATACACTGTGTGTACAGATTTGGTGAAAAACTTTATGAATTAAAAAAAAACTATGAAATGTCTGTGGCATTTCCAAATGCAGATGGTCAAAGGACAGTAAAGAATTTTACTGCAGTCAGATTATTTGCAAATTCACAATTATCATAAAACATAGCTCTGAAAGTACAGTCACCTAGAAAACTTCATGTCCACTCCATGTCCAGGCCATATGACTAAAGTTAACAGACACGAAAATGTACAGAAAAAGATAATTTAGGAAACAATATGGCACACTAAAAGGACTGCACAGAAGTTTCAGAAGACTTATTTTCAAAAGTCAAGTCCCTTACTGTTAAGTTTATAAATCATTAACTATCTGACAGTTTAAGGACAACTGTGCTTAGAACCTAAATCTAGATAAAGAACAGAAATGCAACATTTACACTCAACGCAGCTTTCCTGATTCTTAAGGTATATCTTCACTTACAACAGAAGTCATGCCTCAGCCTTCTGGCAAGCAAAATATTAGCTAGCTCATAAACGATAAACTGAAACCATGACAGCAAGGCAAACATTCCAGCTTCCAAAATTATTTTGACACTTGTTGATATAGTTTAAATTATACCTTCTATGCAAAGCATAAAAGTTTTTTAACAGTCCAAGGTAACATTCCCAAGGATCAGATTTCGACTTGACGTAAGAAAATGCAGCAGCATTTTGCTCCTCCTGAGTCACAGCCTCCTTGTCCCACTGCGATTCTGCTGTCTTCTCTACGCCTAACTCTATCGTGTGATGGTCCTCATCGACGCCCTGTCTACTTTCCAGACTCCACGCTGCCAGAGGTGCCAGTGTGGGTTCTGTTAGCCCTTGAATGTGGCTGCCTTGAATCAAACACCAGTTTGCAATGATCCGTGCTCACAGCTATAAACGTTCACAGGGCTACTGTCAACCCGTTTTGCAGTGGAAACCCTACCTTACAAAAATGTTTCTTTTAGCTCACCGTGAACTATCTAATTGAGTGCTATGAACACTGGGAACCAAAGAAACTAAATTCATCCTGTCTTGTACCACCTCTCCTCTCCTATTTCATTTTTAACTGTGTTTTCTGCACCACAACCAGGCTCTGATACCAAGTCCATGATTTAGAAGAGAAAGGTCAAGGTTTGCTCCGGAGGGACGGACGGAAGGCCCAGAGTTCTGCAGCAGAGTGCAGCTCCCCTGCTGCCTCCTCCTTTCTTATTTCAAACATGAAGTAACTCGTTCCCTGAAACCGAGCAATTAACGCTTTGGATTTTATAACAAGGGTATCAGCACAACGGTTACCATACAAAAAGTCACAGATCTTTTGTGCCTCTAAACACAATTACCGTGCTCCTCCTGCTCATGGAAATGTATTTTACCTTAAAATGCTTTCAAAACCCAAAACTGCAAAAATAACGAACAACTTTCATATTTATAATCACCAATTTTTAACATTCTGCCACGTTTTCTTTCTTACACTCACACACACATACACATGTTGCTTATTTTTTTCTGATCTACTTCAGAGTAGTCTATTTCACAGTAGTCTGCATCTTTACCCCTTAATATTTCAGTATTTCCTAAAAATTATCCTAAGTAATCTCATTATAGTTACCATATTCAACAAACTTAACATTGAGAAAACACTTTAATCTATGATCCCTATTCTGATTTGTCAACTGTTTGATGTTTTCTGTGATGGTTCATTTTATAGGTGAACTCGGCTGGATCACTGGGTGTCTAGATATTTGGCTATTATTATTCTGGGTGTTTCTATGAGGGTGTATTTGGATAAGATTAATATTTAAACCAGTAGACTTTTGAGTAAAACAGATGCTCCCCATTGAGTTAGGTGTTTACAGCAACACTCCATCACCAAATACACGTGGCATGTGTAGACTGGGGCCAAGCAGGCCCTGAAGGCACAAGCTAGTTATGTGAAGAAGTGACCCAAATGCCTATGGTCCCCACTGCAGCCAGACTGCCTTCGCTCTCCCAGCCTGTGCTACAGCTCCATGGGGCGCTCCCCGAGATCAAGACAGAAAAGACAAGCTTCAGGCCTGGTCTACAGAGGGCTCTGCACAACGTATGTATGTGTTTACATATATGTGTATATACACATATGTAATACATATTCTTCCCTCTCTTATCCACTTATCACATAATCCATGAAGTACCGACTTCATAGCACAGTATTTAAGTTACAGGGTGTCCAGAAGAAGATGAAACACCACTCGAGGGCTTAGAATCCTCTCCTGAGGAAAGGGTCAGTGTGTTTGGGGTTATACAAAGGATAGTTGTATCATGTTACCTGGCAGTATGACATGGCTATGGACTTATCTGGAGATTAAGTATGATTTTAAAAGATGCATATGGGTGCCCAGATATTTGGTAGAAAGGTCAAACATTATTCTGGGTGCTTCTGTGATGCAACTTTTGAATAACATTTCAATCTACCTACTCAGAGAAAAGCCGATTGTCCTCCAACTAATCAGCTGGAACCCTGAATAGAATGAAAAGAGCAGCCTCCCCCAAGGAAGAAAGAATCTTCCAGGAGACTCTTCAGACTGGAATCAGAACACTGGCTCTCCTGGGTCTCCTGCCTGCTTGCTCTCCCTACTGATTTTGGATTTGTAAGTCTCCATAATCACATGAGCCAATTCCTTACAATAAATCCCTTTCTACGTAAATACGCATCCTATTGGTTCTGTTTTTCTGGAGAACCCTGACTAATACATTCTTTAAGAGCACTTTTTTCTTCATTACAAAATCCAGAATATAATCACATGTTGCATTTATGTTGTCATGTTTCTTTGGTCTCATTTAATCTGGAAGGCTTCCTCAACCTTGTCTTTTCTGACTTTTTTGAAGAACAGAGGTCATGATTTTTAGTTTGCTTAAATAGAGTTTTCTGTTTGACTGAAGTTTCGTGATTCAGGATGTGCACGCGCTGCTGGAGTACCACTTACGTTATGTGTGCTTCTTGGGTTATCACACCCCAAAACTACAGTGTCAGGCATCCCTCACTGGTGACTTGATCACCAAGTCAAGGTGTTGTCCAGTTTCTCCGTTATATAGGTACTAATTTTCCTCTTGCAATAAACAATCTGTGGAGAGACACTATAGGGCTATCAAAATATTCTGTTCCTCATCAAACTCCCACACCTACATCTAGCCTCCACTGATGATTCTTGCCAAAACCAATCTTTATAATCGTTTTTCCAACCTTCCAAGCCTTCCATGTTTATCAGACAGCATTATACTGTGAGAAGAGAGGAGTCTTCTTATCATCATCAGATTATTCATGAATTGCTATTTTTTTCAATGCTTAAAATTCATTTCTATCTTTAATTATTTTGATGCACAAACTGACCAGGATTTGGTCAGTAGAAGCAACCTCAAGCTGGTTTCTGTGTCCTTCTAACATGACCCCTTCGTTTTATTTCTTTCCTTCCTTCCTTCTTCTTTTTTTTTTAAGCACTTCCTTGTTTTCTCTTACAAGTAACCTTGACTCCTTTTGATGGTACGAGAAACCAAGCCTGGGGTGCCAGGTGTGCTCACTGCCACGGGGATATCATGCTTTCTAGGATCTTTCATGACCAATGCTAGGAAATATATATTTATGTTATTTTGCATATATTTAAATCTGCTGTACATATTCTTATGTTGTATGTGGGCTTACACTGCACACGTGTGATATGTGTGTTTCAAAATATTGTATGGGATGCTTCATTTAGTTGGTATATGACTATTTGCTTACAATTTCCTAATGCAAGAGATTTTTCACCTTAAACTTATTCACTGGTCATCCAAAATGAACCAATATGCATATGGTCAACTCACCCAGGAAATAAGAACATGAGGACAAGAGTAATGATCGAATGCTGAATGATGTAACCTTAACAGTATAATGCCAAACCGACGGAATGTGCAGTTCATCGATGTGCGTGTTTCTAATGGTCTGCCATGCCATCACTAAGCCACTTCTCATGAAACAACCTGTGTTCACCTTGTGTTCTCCCGAGAAACACCAGGATGTCAGCAACTGGAGGATACTTGGTGGCAGCTGAAGTGGAAAAATAGGCTGAACAATTTGAGGAATCAGGTCCTACACCTCCTTCCTACCACCTTTTTAGCTTGGAAATAATACGCTTGAATTTGAGACTGTTTACATGGTTTCTGTGATTTCTTGGTTCTGCTCCTGTGTGCTGTTATCTCAAAGAACAAGATTTTTGCTGTGACCTCAAGTAAAACCGAAATTGAACCTAACACTGGAAACAAACACGTACACACACTTATGCTCTAAGCATATCTATCGACATAAATTGCAAACAGTTATATACACAATATAACTTAGGGTTTACATGCTGTTCTTCTATCTGTGGCCCGATTTCTGTTTCAGTCTCAGCTCTGCAAGTAAATATTAAGTGCTCACCATCAGTCCTTTTCCCAGTCTGTTTGGATGAAATTCACCGTCTAGCAGACAATCCTCAAGAAGACCACAATGTAGGGTATTCTTCTCTCTAGTTCTTGCACACTCAAAACTTTTCTAAAGCCTTAATCTTGAAGGCAGTGGCTGAATATAATTCTTGGTTTGCACTTTCTTTAGTTTCTTTAAAAAAAAAAAAAAAAGTTGCTCTAGTGTGGCCTTGCTTTGTATGTTGTTTTCCAGAGGTCTGATGCCAGCTAATTGTCCCGCCATTGTGTACTTTACTTGATCTTTTGGCTGAGAATTTTATATTTAAAGTCTAACAGTATTACTAAGATATGTCTCAGAGGAGGTCATTATGGGAGCCAATCATTAAATCATTATCAATTTTTCCCAGTACTCAGTGGCCATTCGATGTGTGGACTCACGTTTTCATTTCTTCATGGAATTACATTTCTTGGATGGTTTATTTTTCTTATTTAAGGACTCCAGTTGTACACGTGACACCCTTGTCATCTGCCCTCCATTCCAACTTTCTCTCTGACCTTTTTCCTTTCTTTCTGATTCTAATTTTTTAAAATTTGTTCCCCTGCTTTTCTTTAATGCTGCTTACTAAACTTCATTTGAATCTATTTTTAGGGGCTTTGTTATTTAGTCTTCATTTCTGATATGATTGTCTTTTCCTTCACTTTTTTTCCTGAATTTGATCAACTCTTACTACACTACCTCCTGTTTTCTGGTCCATTTCCTTCTTTGTTTTTAAATAACTGATCCAAGGTGTTTTTTAAACATCACCTAGTGCTTTTCTAAAGATATTTATTCCATTGAAAGTATTATGTTCATTTTTCTTCTGCATAACAGTTGGATTAGGGGGAGACTGCATCAGCTGGAATCTTCTGACTGACGTTTTCTGATTTCTTTTTACAGTAGTTTTGTATTAAATTCTGTTCTATTTCTACGCATTTGATGTGCAGGGTTCTTGCTGTAAGAGGGGCCTATCAGTTCAGTAAGGTTCACTCTGTTCAGTAGGTGCTGGCGTGGGACTGACTGGTGGGTCATTTTTCTTGTTTTTGCAAGATATTTCTCCTTTGCTTCCTCTCTCTTCACTGGACACACTGCCAAAGTGCCCACCCTTCCATATTGTTTCTCCTGTAGAGCAATACTTCCTTAACACCACCGCTTCGATCCTGCTCACTTCCAAGCTCTTTTCCTTACCCAAGGCTGTGAGCTGTCAAGTCCCAGGATGGGGATCAGTATTTTGGCACGTACTGCTGACACTTTCTGAGGAAGAGGGTGATTTTTGCCTGTCTTTTGTCTAAGACGCCTCTGCCTTTCTCTTCTTTTTCAGAAAGTCTCTTAGGACTCCCCTTTCCGGGTCTATGCCCACGGAACGCGGCACCAAGAGCTCTATTGGAATTTGGTGCTGTCTTCCCTTCCCTACTTAGATGTAATCTGAAGATCATGATACTCTCTGTCTCCAAACAAGCTGAAGGTATGGCTCATAGGAGGTTTTATTTGAGTTCCTTATTGATATATGGTGGGTTTTTTTTTCCTTGGGGGCGGGAGGGGGAGGCTATAAGGAGATTTGGAATCAGGCAACGGTCATTACTCTCAGAGCTGGAATATCTACCCAAGCTGTTAAAATGTCATTTCTGGAGTTCAAACAAACAAACAAAACCAAAAACCAAAGAAATCTTCAAGGCAAACTGGAAGTTTCCACCTGGTCTGAAAGTCTCTTAGAGATGTTCCAAAAGTTTAAAACACTCCAACCCCATTTCCTCTTAATCCTCATTGGGAAGCTAAACGCCATTATCCTTTTGCTCTTAAAAAATGGTAGGTATATTGTAGCTTCATGGTCTTAAAAAATTCTGAGAGGCCTCATACATGATTTTCCCTACAGCAGGTTTTATCACTCAGAATCATCTAAATTATATTGCAGTAACACACTACCCCAAATTTCAGCAGCTTAAAACCATAGTTCATTCCTCACTCATTCTGAGTGTCCGCCGTGAGTGGCCTAGGGACTCTGTTCCACATCTTCTTTGCTATAGAACCCAACTTCACAGAGGAGCCACCACCCAGAGTACTGACAGTTGCTGAAGCAGTGGGAATAAAAGCTTTGAAGGGTGTTGCGCTGGTAAGTAAATGCACCAGCCCTGAAGTCTTTAACTGTAACTTCTGGTCAACTCTGTTGGCCAGAACCAGTCACATGACTCCACCTGTCCACAAACAGATTGTGCCAGGAGAAGCATAAACCTCTATAATCGAAGCTTCATCTTGAACCTAAAACATTTCTTAACATTTCTGTTAACAGATTAAGGAAATGTACCTCTTAGAATGTGAAACTAGACTGATCAATATTAAAATCAAAGAAACCCTGTTCTCATGAAATTCAAATGACATACAGTAAATCCAAATAAGACCTGTCAAAGACATGTAATATTTCAGCTGGCCAAATGATGGAAACTAAAATGCTTTAATTGGAGTTCCCAGAAAACAAATTTAGCTATTGCCAACTCTAAGTTATGGGAGATGACTGTGTTGGTAATACCCTTATGAAGAGAATCTGCATGGTTTTTAACAAAGGGAACCACTAATATATGCACACATAGGCTTTCACTTATATACACACAACGTTTATCTACATATAGATTTAGATGTTATTAATTACCTTCTTACTTAGCACAAATATATCAGCATATCTGAAGGGGTAATAAGCACAAAGTAGTCATTTAATTTTGTATTTATAGTAGTTCTTAACTTGCACTATACATCTGGAAGGTAAAAAGGCAAGTTTTAACATAGCTATAAAATCTGGACTAGGTTATATCCTAGACTATGTTATATCCTAGTCTTTGCTAAGCAGAAAAGAAGTTTATATTTTTTTAAAATTCAAGGACACTCATAATGAAAAAAGATTAGCCATAGAAAAACTTATTCTTTCTTTGCTGTGTACCTATAAAAAGAAATTTTAAAGGAATATTACAAGAATAAAAAATTGAACATTCACAGACCCCTCATGGGAAAAGATATAAAAAATTCAATTTTCTTTTCCCATTATTTGATTTATTATTGCCTTCTATTTTCTATAACTATTAAAATGTGTGTGTGTGTGGGGGGAGAAGCTAGTAAAAAATTACCAGCTTTTAAAAAGTAGTTTCTGCTTTACTAAGCTGTCCTTATTTATGATATTGAAATTGGCTCTGAAAAAAATGGGAGAATAAAAAGATATTAAGATTTCACATAGAAAAGGATAGCAAGAATTCAATAGCTAAGTGAAAATTTTATCTATAAAAACATCTTAATTAAAAAATGAAAACCCAGAGTATCCTATAGAATATTTATTCTACAAATGCTTAATCACTTTAAATTACATGTAGACCCTGTGTAGAGCTATCTAGAACAATAGGCTTAAAGTCTCACTGCATAGATTAGAATCCAGGCTCCATTTATTAGCTGTGCATTCTTAGACAAGCTGCTTAAACTCTTGCTGCCTCTGTATTATATGTAGAATAAGTATATTAATAGTACTGGCCTTACAGGAGTGGTTGTAGGGATAAAAAGAGTTAAATATTCAAAATTCTTTGCAATATCAGTGTGCGGCACAAACCAGATACGGTGCAGATTACATTAAATAATGAACGTCACCACTGAGCACAGTGCCACGTATACACTAAGTGCACAATATATGTTAATCGTTGCTATAATTCACTAAAGGAAATAAGTTACTGACTTCAAACTTCAAGACGGTAAAAGCCTTTTTATATTCTAGTCTTTCAAAAAAATTGTTCCCAAAAAACAAAGTAAACAAGTTGCACACTCTGCCATCAATAATACCGAAGACATCTATATACCCTAAGCTACAATACATAAGGATAGAAAACATTTGAAAGAATGCTGAATGATTCATCAGAGGAAAGGAAAGGTCACCTCAAAACGCCTATGGAGGGAGCTGTTCATGTGAGCAAGCTGAATTACCCCCAGGGAACCCCAAAAAGGCTCAGGACATGGAAGCAACAGTAACCACAGACAGCAGAGGACTAGAAGGAGGGAGGTGAAGAATGAAAACGGAAAATGTCTGAAGTCTTTAAAGGAGTTTTACTTCCCAGGTCCCCACAATCACATGACACAGGATAACTTCAAGTGGAAAAGAAATCTGGGCTAATCAGACATAGCAAGGGACAAGGATGAGGTAAGGGGACTAAAAACAAAGAGGTAAGCAGAAGTCCGTACATTCCCCTGCTGGATCCAGAAAGCAGAGAGCCAAGCTGGTGCTCCCCAATAGAAGTTTGAAGAATGCTTCCCGGAGAAAGGGACAGCCGTGAGTAAAACGCTGACGTTGACACTGACGTGTGGGATTCCCAATGAAGAGAGCTCCAACGAGTGAGGCAAGTAGCCTTCACGCAGAGTTCCTAACCACTGTTTGAGTGTCTGATTCATATTAATAGTCAAGGAACACTGGATAATTGAGAAAAGTCTCTAGTATGCAAGACATCAAAATAAAAAGGAAAAAAAGGGATTCAGAAGAAAGAACGGCAATTCTGGGTACAAAGGGAAAAAACTTTATAGAAAGTACAATTAATATCCTTAAAGAAATATATGTTAACCATAAAGTAAAAACAGAATGCAATTAAAAAGGAATTACAATAAGAAGTAAGCTCTTAGAAATTATTTAAATCTGAAAAAAGAAATGCCTATTAAATGTCTGGATGATAAAAATTAAAGAAATAGGCCAAAAAGAGAGTAAAAATGCAAGTGAACAATAAGAGAAAAAATAAGAACATTACAGAATAATCTTGGAAACCAATATCTAACAGAATTCTAGAAAAAGTATATATAAGAAACAAGATGAGAAAATTATCAAATATATAAGTCAAAAGATATCCCCAGAACTGAAGAGTTTTAAGGGACACACTTGGTAATGAGCAAAATGAATAAAAAAGTGTCCGCACCAAGTGATGAAAATGTGAAATTCCAAAATTCTAAAACGTGGATAAAGAGAAGCTCCTAAAACCTTCCTGAGATTTAAAAAAAAAAAAAAAAAAAAAGTTCACACACAAAACTTAGGAATCAGAATGGTGTCACACTTCTCATCAGCATTAATAGAAGCTAGGAGACAATGAGACATGCCTCAAAACCCTGAATTCTATACCAAGCTAACCTAGCACACACATGAGACTGTAATGAAGACATTCTAAGATCTGAATAATCTTTAAGAAAAAGAAAGCCACAGGATTCAGGAAACAGAATTAAGCGTATCATTCCCAAGATGATACTGAAGAAAAGTCCCATGATGACAATTATGCAGTAGCAGAGAACAACCAATCCAGGTGGAAAAGGACAGGAGCTCCAGAAGGAGTGTGTTCAAGAAAAAAGTAGAACTGATGAGTTTTCTCATCTACAGAAAATCGTAAAGAGAAGTATTTTTACAGGGCTGCGAAAATATGTGAAAACAAAGACTCAAAGAAAGTAAATGAATGAAAAGATTGTGGTAACTTAACTCCAGGAAAAACAAAAAATGTATATAAGGAAGGAAACAAAAACAGAATACTTGGCTCAGCAATGAATATTTGCACAGCCATTAAAGACTGAATATGAATTCAACCAGAATCGTAATATCACTTCATTAAAGTAGATAGAGAAATAAAGGAAGTCTAAAACTGATGACTGAAGAGCTTTAAAATGTCCTTTAAAATAAGCAGATAATATTAGAAATAGAAACTAGGAATGGGATGGCAGATAAGGACTGCTGATGTTTTGTTTTTTGGTGTAAGTAGTGTTTTTTGACTAAGTACCTAAATGGATTATGTTGATAGTAAATTTTTAATTAAGTAAAAAATATTGGTTGAATACTCTTTATGGTAAATACTATGTGCTGGTCCACTTAACACCATTCTCAACTTTTTTCTTGTCTAGAGAGGTTGGGAAGCTAAATATTCAATTTCATAGCCTCCCTTGCAGACAGATGGCCATATTACTCTATAAGGGCAAAAACAGAACAGAGAGAAGTTGAAGAGGATTTCAAATCATGCATAGGAAGAAAATACTTCACGAAGTATTTTCCTCTTGCCCCTATCAGAATGTGGATAGTCAACACTGAGGACAAAAGTCACACTAAGTTTGGCAGAATGCGGAGACATACAGAGCCTAGATTCTCAGGGTCACGGGCTGCCTGACTCCAGGCTCAGTATGTGGGATTTTTAAAATCCTACTTATATAAAGCACTGTAGTTGAGTTTTCTTTTACCAGTTACTATAAAAGGCACTGGAAACTAGTTTTTTCATACTAGTTACTATGATAGGCACTAAGAAACAAAGATGAAGAAAATTCCTCTCCCCAAAACCTTAGTATCTGATAAACATAACCAATAAATTATAATACCAAATAAAATACACTACAAAATGTGGCACTCTAAGAAAGGAGATTACAACCAGTTGAAACGTGAGGGAAGGTTTCTACTGGCCTTCTGTGGGTCCTGCAGTACTGAGTACTAACAAAATTGTATATACCATGTGTTAAAAACAGACAACGGGCCCCAAATGGAGTGACTTGGGCAAAGCCCATGTCACCAAACCAACACTGAATACCCCACCTAACCGGAAAGTGTTACCCTAACCAGTCAATCTGGAATTTCCTGGTCAGCACTGGTGACTGAACCCGCCTGACAGCCCCCTTCCATCCCCCACAGATAGGTTACTTAAGCTTGAAACAATCTATTTTCTCCCCAAATCCTTCCATTTTGTACAGCTTACCAGAGCGCCTTTCTACTTGCTAGATGAAGATGTTGCCCAATCACGAATCGTTCGATAAAGCCAATAAAGTCTTTAAATTTTACTTGGTTGATTTTTTGTTATTTAACATATGTTAAAGCAATAGCATAAACAAATGTTCAAGGAAACTACAGAGCATTTTCAAGGAAAGCAAGGACTTCTGAGTTGAAAAGACCTAAGTTTCAAACCTCAGCCATAAAATTTACCACCGTGGAGACTATATTTGCAAAATACATAACTGACAAAGGATTACTATCCAGATATTATAAAGAATCCTACACAATAATAAAGAAAGACAAACTGTCCAACAGAAAAACAGGCAAAGGACAAAAATGAGCACATCACAGAAGAACTCTAAAAAGCAAATAAACATGAAAAATGTGCAACCTCATTAGTAATCAAAGAAATGTAAATTTAAAATTACAATAAGATCACAGTAAGCTTCACACCTCCCATATTGACAAAGATTTTTTTGTTTTGACAGTAAAAACTGTCAGAACGAAGAACAATCAGATGACTTATATACTGCTGGTAAGAGCAGAAATTAATATAAAAAATGACAACAAAATCAGTATTATCCAGTAAAGCTGAAGATATGTATACTCCCATGTTAGAGAAACTCTTACACATATGCACCGGAAAAATATAACAAAAAATGTCCACAGCAACAACGTTCTTAAAGGAAAAAGAAAACAATTCAAGTGTCCATTGATAGTAGAATGGATAAACTGTAATCTTCATACACATATTCATGCAAAACCACAATAATGAATAAAATACACCTAAATGCAACAACACGGATCAATTCAAGAACGGATCAATTCAACGGGGCTAGGTGAAAAAACTCAAGTTGCAGAGGAATGCATACAGCAGGATTTTATGTTTATATTGTCTAGAGACCTCTACTTAATAAACCACAGAGAGCAAGAGAATAAAATGTGGACAAGAATCATCCTTGCCACAGTACAAAAAACATAATAGAAGAAAAATATGCACAGAATTTGAGACAGAAAGAGGAGATTCAAATATAAAATAGCCTTATTAATCTAAGTTAGGGTCAGTTACTAAAAATAAGGGAAACCAAACTCACTCTATTGATCATTCCCTCAACTCTGAGTGTCTACCACGTCCCAGACACCCTTCTAGGCAAACACTACCTGTGAACAGGAGACAGAGTCCCTGTCCCCACAGAACTTTAATGCCGGTGGGGAGTCTGAAGCCAAGTGAACATAAAAACTCAACAAGCAAGGTTAAGCAGAACGGGAACCAGCCAAACACACAAAATCAGAAAGATTCCAATGCTCCAGCAACACTGAGAAACCCAAACAAGAGAAAGTTAACTTTGGAAAGCTATAATTTAGAATTATAAAAGATAATTTTATGTTGATTTACAATAATGCATGCCAGTCTCAAAAGCTAATTGTCACTGCTGATAGGGCACAGCAATGCCCACACTAACCTAGAGGTTATAGCTTAGTAAATCCAACACGTAGAGTTCAAATTAAGAACCATAAAAAGAGAAGATGGTGAAGTTTGAGCTCAGTGTTTAAAAGTATGGAGAAACCTCTGGGTTTAGGAGACAATGAAGGCTGCCTGCCTCCAAATCTTCCAGCTCACTCAAAAAAAAAAAAAAAAAAAAAAAGTCACTATAAAGCCAACAAAGAGAGGAAATAAAACCACATATGACCCATGCCTTTGGCAGTACCAGGAGACAGAGAATACAACTTTCGAATGACCTGTAACAGAAAAACAGACCAAACGCCAACAGAGTCCCCGCCACCCCCGCACCAAGTTTGCGGGTCTGGAGTCTGGGAGGGACACTGAAGAGATACCGAAAAAAAGTAGAGGAGCATCAAGGACAAAGCAAAACAAGATCATTCCCAGAAAAGGTCCAACAATAAAAGCCAAAATACTACACAGGTTAGGACTTGTACTTTAGAGACTGGCCAGGAAAGAAGCTTGAGGGTCAGTGCGATTGGACAGAAATGGCAGCCTAGGAGACACACGTCTTCTGAGGGCAAACCAGCGACAAGGAGAAGGGGCGCTGCCTTTGGAAACAGGGCAGTGAAGGGAAAGAAGGGAACAACAGGGAAAAAATAAGGATCCCAGGGACACTAAAGAGAAACTAGACATAGCCCAACCCTTCCCCCAACACCAACCATCCATAAAAGAAAGAGTGCAGAGAGGGTGCCACGGAACTCTCTAAGTAGGGAATGAACAAACACACAGAACGCAGACCACAGACACAGGAAACTCCTGCTTAAAAAATCAGAAAATGCTAATAAAAGCATTTCGGCTGATGAACCCCCCCCCTCCAAAAGCAAACCACTGAGCCAAAGACACGGTAACACAACACTCCAGATCGAATTTAAAATCCTGAACCAAGCCTTTGGGATAGGAAAAAAAGAAAATTCTGAAGGAGAAATACAAAAACTAAGAACAGAAATGAGCAAACGAACAACCAAAAAAAAAAAAAAAAAGGAAGAAACAAAACAAAAATTATCCACACAGTTGACTGAACTCAGAAAAGAAACAGAAAAAAAGGTACACAGATATTTTCCCAAAGACTCAGGGCTATATCTCTCCACAATGAAGTGTAAGGACAGGAAAGGAATGTATTAGCGAAGGGATGAGCACACTCACGGGACAACTTTAGATCGGGGAACTATCAACAACCTCTAGGGACAAACAGGTAAGGCCAGACCACTGAGGATTTTTAGAGACAAGCTAAGATTTCATCTTCAAAGGTGGAAAGGTGGTATAATCAAGGAAGAGAATGTGTTTGGGCTTCAGAAAAACTCAGTTTAGAATTCAGGCCCTACTATTTACTAAAGCTGTGCTCAGCAATTATTTTTACCATACTATGCTCCTTATTTGTAATCTGATTGGATGGACAGATAGATGGGCAGATGGATGGATGGACACAGGTAAACATATGGATGGACACACACACTGGCACATACAGACACATACAGACACACACACACAAATAACAACTGTGCTTGTCTTAGCCTGGCTTCCCTCCCGAAAGCAGAGCATCAGAAAAGAACTTGCATAGGCGGTTTAATTGAGAAGAGCAAGGAAGGACCAAGGAAGGTGAAACTGGAAAGGAGCATGAGCCAGTACAAAGCCAGCTTATTGAGATGCTCGGTGCTGTGGGCAACTGGACCTCAGTCTTGTAAAGACTCTCTAAGGAACCATTAGAAGCTCTTAGAATTATCCACACAGAGAGAAGAAGAATTTCTCCATTGGCTCCTGGCCCTTAGGGGGACAATAAACTACCAGGCACTTCTAGGCTGAACATGCCTCCATGCCCTTCTACCTGTATTTCCTACTGGGTAGGCCTTGGAGTAGCCCTGGAGCAAAAAGGAAGAAATGCACAGTCAGGGCAAAGTGACTCAAAACATGCATGGAAGTTTGAAGATAATGTGAAGAGGGGCTTAAGAGGCAACTGAGGGAATATAGTTCAAACTCCCTTGCCTCCATCATTGAATACATGTGTATCAAGTCATCACATTGTATATCTTAAACTTACACAATGTTACAGGCCAATTATATCTCAATAAAGCTAGAGAATAAATAAATTGGTCATTGAGTTGCCAAGGAGGAGCTGGCATCGCTACTACATAATGGTGACAGAGAGGAACTTATCTTGAACTCAAGGGATTTACTATGTTTCTGGTTGCTTCCAGGCCTGGTGAATAATGCTGAATAGGCATTTGAAGCAGCCACAATCCAACAGAGTAAGGTAATGGAACGCTCAGAATTCTCAGAGATGAAGATCTTAATCATATAAGTCATGTAACATCCTGTCGGGCTGCCCATCTTTTTTGCCCTGTGAACTAATTAGCCACTGCCACAGACTTCTGTGAGTCAAACAAAGCATGCTGAATGCCATTCTGGCCCATTATGGCAATTACATCCACCTTGCCTCTGATGGCAAGTACCACCATCTACCTGGACTTTGAAGCCTGTTTCACTTCACCTAGTGCATTCTGTATCACCGTAAGAGCCTTTTCTTTGTACCCTCCTAAAGAGTACAATCAGATGATGTGTTCTCCAGTCTCATATAATAAATCCATTCTAATATTCTCTCTTCTCTGAGACTTCTGACCTCGATGCTCTGCCAAAGCAATTCTTACGTATTTATCTAATTATAAGTCATATTCATGTCTAAGCTTCAAGAAACCAAACCATCCCAGCAGTATTACAGGACCAGATTACTAGGATGTTAAATCCTGAGTTATGAATAGTGCTCCCATGTTAATAAAGTCTTCCCATGCAGCCTTATTATCCTGCCACTCCTGGTCCAATACCTTCAACATCCACCCCCCCCGGCCCCCAACACATGCTCCTCCTATCCTGATTGGCACAAATTTGGCCAAATCCTGGAATTACTTGCCTAAGTATTTCCTCCCAATAAGAATATATCTGATTAGATTATACCGAGATTACATCTAGTTATTATTCTGGAAGCAATGGGAGTATGGGGTAAGCAGACTGAAAGAGGAAAAGCACCATCTTGTGAGGCGTCCACTTCAATGGGATCTTTGCATCGTCTCCAAACAAGGGGAGCTATTCTCATCTAACAAGGCACCGATTCTGCCCATCCAGAGGACTCGGGAAATTCAGTTCAAGATTCTCTGGCTCATCCACCTACATGTTCCCTATTCTTTCCATGTTAGGGACCTCATTTTGGCCCTGAAAACCTTTCAAGGATTTATAAGACAGGCAGAACCACTATGAACAATAGAGAATGAGGTTTGACCTCGCACAGGTATGGGAGTTGGCTGGACAGTCTATGTAAGCCTGTTGCTTCTGTATCGGGGGCCAAGGCTGAAGACAGTGGAGCAAGCAGTTGGAAAGTTTGACGTGTAATGGGAAGAAGAAGCAAGGGAAGCTGGAAGCCGAAAGACAAACCAGAACCCACAAACACAAAAAAACCCATGTCTGCGCTCACTGCCACCATGCCTCCAACTTGAATGATGTGCATCACCTGCAAAAAGCCACACACACTGGCCAGGATCCTAAGAAGCCGATGGAGGTGATCTCACAGGAGCTGAAAGGGCTATGGGCCTGGCCAAAGCTCCACGCCAACAACACAACACAGCAGCTCGGCAACCACGTGCGGAAGCTGCCGCACCGCCTGGTGTCAACCTTCCGATGCGAAGCAAGGTCAGCTGCTTCCCTCTGCCTTCCAACGTTCACCTGAGACGTCCCTCCTGGAGGCACTCACCCGGAATCCAGCAGGGAGTCCGGAAAACAGAGCCCGCGTTTACCTCGGCTGACACAGTACACTCCCAGGAAGATACACAGCTCTTCCACCTTTAGGATTAAACCACGAGCCCGCTTTTTCAAGCATCAGCTATCCTATAGTTACAGGCAATGAGGGACTTTTTGATACTGCCACAGAGACCCTCTTTTCCCAGCATGCCCTGCACTGATAACTGGCTGGCCTAAACCTGTCATTCTCTTGTTTTCGAGTTTTCTTAAGTTAAAAGAGGTCAGTCAACCTCAGGATCTCTATAATTACCATTGTCCCCATACCTCTCAAACGCCAGAGCTATCACTTAACCAAACACTTCACTTTCCAGTCAATGCTAGTCGCTGTCCCCTGCAGGGGGAGTCTTAGTAATTGTCGCACAGCCCATGTTACCACTGCCACGGCCACCAGCAATGGGATCCTTATTGCACTCGCCAGCTGGTGATCCACTCCAATATCCCATCCAAGGCATGCTTTCAACGGCCACTGCTAGCTACCTGTCTTAGCCAGGACTCACGTACAAACAACTTATTTGGAAGGTAACCCCATGAGGAAGAACCCCCAATTGAAACTGGGAAGAAAGGAAAGCCAATACAAGGATGTTTATCAACTCAATCTGGACCTTTTGAGAAACGTACAGAATGCCTCTTAGAATTTTCTACTCTACTCTAGGATCGATACACAGCAGCATTTATTACCAACCCCCATCTCCCATTCGTTGAGAGTTGCCCCAGTGGGACTTAACACCTTACACTCTGGGCTATGCACTTGTACCTTTGGGACCAACTCCCACAAGTGCCCTAGATTTGGAGAAGTCAAAGTCCTGAGGCAGAAAGCGAAAAATGCGCAGCACACATGCCTGAAATTAGATGTCGTCAACCTGAAGTGAAGTGATACCCACAAACAAGTCACTTCCACCGCTGGACTCCACAGTGAGGCAGCTGGGATGTGAGCTAGTGCACCACAGGTGTCAGAAACAATCCCAGTCACAGCAGCATGCCGTAAGAACTGAATGAGGCACGCAAAATGCGTGGCAAGTACCTAACACTTCAAGCTCGATAAACGATAGCTATTATCATTGGGTTAGAGACTTAACTGTGTAGTGGCAACGGTGAACAAGAAAGAGATAAAGACGATATTTCAGAGTTATAATTGACACAGCTGGAAGAGCTAATTGGTGAGCAAGGAGAATGTCAGGTAGAGGAAGAAGTCCAGGATGTTTCCAGGCGGGGTCCTGGCAGGATGGAGAATGTCAATGACACTAAATACAACACAGAAAGCTGAAGAAAGGTGCACTATTCAGCTTGATAACCTATGGGTTATCCGAATGTTTTATGTGTAGTAGGCAGTTGGAAGTAACTGATAAGAAAGAGAGCGAAGCTGAAGAGAGACCCGGATGGTAGGTGAAACCATGATAATATGTGATTTCCTGGGAAGAGTGTTACAGTTACAAGAAAAGAAGGCGACAGTGGATTCCCAACACTTCCCAGGCAGAGGGATGGAGGCCAGTGGAGGAGGGAGATGGGGCAAGGGCAGTCAGGGACGGAGCACGAGGAGGCGGGGCAGTGTCGCTGGGTGAAGCACACAGTACCGGTGGCTCTCTGAGAGGTTACGACTGGATGGAGACATTTCCACCCAGTTAGGGGCACAGGGGGACCCTGATAACTTTAGAGAGGGCAGTTTCGGTAGAGTGACTGAGATGGAAGCCTGGCATTACAGCACGCCAAAGAGTGCATGGGAGACAAAGTAGAAACAGCTGGTAACTTTTTTTTTTTCAAAAACTGGTGGAAAAGGAGTGACAGCAAAAACTAAAGGGCCAGAATTTTTTAACAAGATTCAACTGTGTTTATAGGACAAAGAATTTGAGCATCACGGAAAGGGAAGAATAAGTAAGTTCGGAGGAAGTAGAAGATTTCAAAAAGAGATGTAAGAGCACAATCTGACTCAACATCTTTATTTAATCTGCTTAGATTTGTTTTACTGTATCAACTAGGGGATGTATATTTACCATCTAATTTATGAGGCCAACCTAATAACGCTGTAAAATATTTTTCCTTTTAAAACCTTGTCTTTTCTTATTCAACATCACAAAAAATTAAGCTTCTTAGATTAACCGTTTCAGTCAAAAGGTGACAATTGTATGCAGTGAGAAAAAAGTCTTCCTCTGCTATTTTAGTTTGTTTTTTCTTTGTGTCAGGGGAATACATATTTATAAAACAACTTGCCAGATAAACACTAATTTAGGGGGTATCCAGCACAGCACAGCACACACATAACTCTGAAATCTGAAACCTTGAACCTCTGTCTGCAGGGTCCAATTAGCTCAACTCTACAAAATAAGCTTGAAAATAAGCTAAATAGCTAGCACATTAGGTTCCTTTTAACTGCCAGGTGGTAAGCTATTCTGAAGCTGTTTAGATTTGTGGTTGGGCCTCAAACCACTTCTCTGGACAGCATTCTGCTGGAGGCAGAACAAAGTTAAATTTAATATCTGTGTACTTTAAAACAATGCTGCCTACTTTTCTCCTCTTGCTGGGGTCACTTGCCTTCAAGACTCACTGTACTTTTGGTGTCTAAAACAGCAGTGTTTACTTACCCAACTGATTTTGGGATTACATGATTGAGCCAATGTGAAAACTGAGTCAATAAGAAAACAAATGCTTATAAAGCAGAAACAAACAGGCTTTTCCCCCCGATACATGCACCAAATAAATTTAACTTAGAAGAACTGAACTAAATATAAAACATTTCAAAAAGAAGAAAAAGAACATTATGCTTGCTAAGAATTCTGGCATGATCCAGACAACACATTTAGGGAACTGACCTCTGTGGGAAACACAGAAGCATTTCAATGGCTAACACCTGAAAACCTCTTTCTGTAAATCGTTACACAACATTCTATAAGGTTTCACCTTGTAGCCACGTAAGTTTCGTATGAACTCTTGTGTTTTTCTATAGCTACAATTTTTTTAAAGCCCAGAATAACAGTTTTTTAAACAATGAAAGTATTTTTTTCTTCTTGAATAAAGAACTGCTTTTCTTCACAATTCATAAAGAAAAAATCCATGAGCTCAAAACTCCCATATCTTCCTACCAGCAAATCTACAAATGCACCTGTATCCTCTCCCTCTTCTCTCCTGTTATAATAGAAGGAGTGGGCCTTCTCTTACCAGAGGCAATCTTCCCCCTGCCACCGTCCCCAGGGACCTTGATGCCATCAGCTATTCCCTCTTGTCTGTGTGTAGCTTCAACCTCTCTTTCTGTCATGGATCCAGACTAGTGGTATTTAAGTATGTTCTAGCATCACTCATCTTAAACAACAAATAACACTCCCAACTCCAAACCCCACATTCCTCTGGGCTAAGTCTCTCTTTAATCCCCTCCAGAACTGAGTCTCTCCAAAGTTACATTCATTTGCATCCACACCTCCACCCCTCCCAATGTGCCTTCATTCACCAAATCTCCTCCAGATCTGCCCTTGACAGGGACATTAGTTGATCAGTCAGATTTAACAAATACCCCTTGAAGCACTGTCTTTCCTCGGCTTCCATAACCACAACATTCCTAGGCTTTCTCCTGTCTTTTCTTCAGGCTGTTCCTCCTCTGTATCCTTTCTTAGCAATTCCTTTTCCAACTATTCTCTAAGTTTTGGAGTTTTTCAAGGCTTATTTGTGAGTCCTCTCCTTCCCCCTCCATCTACAATCTCTCCTAAGGTGATCTCTCCTACACCTGGGCTTTAAATATCATCTAAATGCCAAGGATTTTTATCTGCAACCTAGACAGACCCATATCCTGCTGATGACATAAAACAGTGTTTTAGATGAGCCTTGGGGCCAGATTGCATCGGTGTTAAAACCAGTTCTTCTACTTACTTCCTGGGTAACCCCAACAAGTTGGTGACCTAAGACTCAATTTCCCCAGCTGTAAAACTGAATAATAATACTCACTTCATAAACTGACTGTGAGATTAAATGAGTTGATGAAAGCATCTACTATGTAGCACATAGTAAACTTTCATTACCCATGATTACTATTATTACCATATACGTCCATCAGACTACCTCGAGGCATCTCAAACTTTCTATAAAACTGGACCCTTTCTTTTCTGCCTGCCCCACAGGCCTCACCTCTGGTTCACCACCTGTGGATTCTAAGGCAGACTTCTAAGATGACCCTAATGACCCTTTGCATGACCTCCTGCCCTTGAGTCAATGACTGTGAAGAGATGCCTGTGATAAAGGGATTCTGCAAACCTGTAATCAAGGTCCCAAATCAGGTGACCTGATTATAGGAAGAGACCTAGTAAAGGAGAACCAGAAGTCAGGAGTCAAAGCTGGCCTGAAGATGGAGGAACCGAAGGAGAAGAAACGCAGATGGTCGCTATGAGCTGACAGGGGACTCAAGGTGACAACCAGCAAGGAAGCTGGGACCTCAGGCTGATGCCTATAGGAAATGAAATCCGCCAAGCCCAAGAACGAGCTCAGAAGGGGATTTTCACCAGAGCCCCGAGATGCGAACGCGGCGTGGCTGCCCCCTTAATTCCAGCCGCGCCGTGAGCCTTCTAACCTGCTGAACTGTGACCTAATAAACGGGAGCTATTACAAGCCACTAAACGTGTGGCAATTCCTTAAGCAAAAACAGAAAATTGATATGCCACCTGCACAAACAGCACATTCAAACATCCGTCTGTACCAGACGGAGAAGCCCATCCCCAATACGATGGCAAGTTCTGTTGATCCTATCTCCTAAGTACATCGCAAATATATCCACGATTCTTAATCCCTAATTATTACCTCACCCAAACCTGTATATTCCACTGAAGTTCTGCGATAGCCTCCTAACTGGTCTCCCTTATACAATCTTTCCTCCCATTCTCACAGCAATGGGCGTCCGTTTTTGCAACGTAAAATGAATCTGAAAAACCCTTCAATCACTGACACTGCACTCAGGATAATGTCTGAACTCCTCATCACAACCTATGAAACCCTGCGCGAAACAGCCCTGGCTACATTTCCAGTCCCACCTCCTGTGGTTCTCATGCTTGGACACGATACTCAAGCCACAGAGGCTTTTCTTCCAGCGACCCTGGTGTGCCAAGCGATCTCTCCTCTAGGACCATCTGTGTCACTTCCTCCAGCAGAAACGCTTTGTGCCCCCATGCATCACCCCTTAATAACAACGACATTACCTGAACACTACTGCTTCACAGAAGCCTTCCCTCACCCTTTATTTACATGATGCCCAGTCACCCTATCGGACTCTCTCACGGAGCCCCGTACCTCTTTGCAGAGTTTATCACAACTGCAATCATACAGTTACTTGTACGATTATGTATTTAATGACATTCTCTTTTAGGTACAGTTGAATGAGGGTAGAAGCCATGTCTAATTTGTTCGCTACTAAAACCCAGCATCTGGTACACTGCCTGAATTCAACAAATAGAATGGATGAATAAAACTGTGGCTGTTCGCCCAACTTATAAACGGCAAAATTAGGTCAAAATGAATTTGAATTTGATATGTGTGTGGCCCAAGTAGATCTGTTCTAATCTAGTCCTAACTACAGTGTTTCCTCACAAATAAATGACTTTTATATCTAAAGGAAAAGCAGGGGCAAGTTCATGAGAAAAGGTTATTGCAAACCCACTCTAAGGCTGCGCTCACGCTCCCCTAATACAGCATCGTCTTTACACATGAAGTGAAACATTATCCTTATTGTATCTTTTAAGTAACTCTTCCTCTGAGGAACACACATCTGACTGCTCTCCCGATGACTGCTGTGGTCAGAGGACAGAGTGCTCCAGCCGACGAGATTTTCCAGTTAGCGACGGGATGTTGTTCCACTAAAGGAGAAGACCGCCCGGTACAAAGACAGCGTTGAGCACCATCTCCTCCTTTTTGCCACTAGAATTCTTCTTTAAAAGGACGCCTCTATTTTACTGATTTCTCATTATGTGTTTTTTTAAAAAACCAAACGTGCTAATAGAGACCTCGCTTCTTTTTTTCTTTTTAGGAGGGATATAAAAATAGCATAAACACCACACAACAGAGATTTTACTAAAGAAGCAAAATGCTGGATAGAAAATCAAATACCTTCCTGTATCTTGCATATTCTATATGTATATATGTGTTGATGTGAAAGTGTATTTACTTAATTATATATTTATCTAATACCTCCGTGGTCCAGAAAAGATGTAAGGCAAGTTACTTGGATTAACTAAAGCATAACAAAAGAAGAAAGAAAAAGAAAGTACAGGGACATAAAATGATATCAGGAAGAGGCTGGAGATGCGTGCCAGACCACAACTCTATGTGGTGCAGCCCTGAGATGTGGAGCTTGCTAGCCACCAACTTGATAAAAGAGTTCTGGTCAGGGACCCAATTCAGAGCATCCCTATGAAAAACCGAGCAGCTGGTCAAAGGCAGTTTAGCTAGGCTGGGTCAGAAAGGAATGCTTCCTTAGGTTCCTCAGAGAGGACACCATTCTGCTTCTACTAAGTACGACGCTTGTTAACATCTTCTAAAAACGGTGGTTTAAATAACTGAGTGCTTCTCACTATTATCATACTCAGTTACCCGGGCCTGAGGTAAAATTATCTTGGCTTACCCAATCTCAAGCAAGATGTATTAGTTTCCTACTGCTGCTGCAAAAGATAAACATACACTTCGTGTTTTATTAGCAACACGATTTTGTCTTCTTACACTTTTGCAGATGAGAAGTCTGAAACTGGATCTTTGAGAGCTAAAGTCAAGGTGACAGCAGAGCTGTGTTCCTTTTGGACAGCCCAGGGGAAATAGCTGTTCCTCGGCTTCCTAGAGGCTCCCCGTATTCCTTGGCTCACGACCTCTCCAGCAATGGCAACCCTCCAATCTGTTCATCACATCTCCTTTTCTCCTTCTGCTTCCATCCTCACATCACCTGTGACTCTGGCCCCCCTACCTCCCTCTGATAAGCACCTGTGTTTACAGTGGGCCCACCTGGATAATCCAGGATACTCCCTATCTTAAAATTCTTAATCATATCTCCAAGGCCTCCCTGCCATGTAAGGAGCATAGTCACAGGTTTCAGGGCAAGGCATAGAGCCTTCCACACAAGACTTTTCATCATTTTCCGTTTTGCAGCTACCTAAATTGTAAGGACAGTGTCAGAAAACAGCAACGTTAAGGCCAAATCTACATCACAACAGTAGAGCCACAAATGGAGAACTCAATCCAAAAAAAAAAAAAAAGTTTTAACTCAAAAGTTAATCCCAGAATGATTTTAGGTATAAATGTCTATATCCTAAATAATTTGATACACCACAAAAATATTATTTACACAACTTTCTGTCAGGAACAAACTCACAGAAGAAGAAACACACCTACACAAAAACTTGTGTGTGCAACAGAGTAACTGTAACACCAAGGACAGTATTAAAAATCAGGAACTTTGCCTCCTTATTCTGCCTTTAGTCACAGGGGAAGATGCCTAATGAGTAAAAAAAAAAAAAAATGAGATGGCCACCTCACTTATAACCTTAGACGTGTATAAAGTCCAGAGAATTTATATGATTTTCAGAGGAAGAGTTAAACCTGAACCCAGAGGGGTGTTGCTAGAGACAAACATAATGAGCGCAAGATACTATTTTAGACCTTATTGAGCTTTCCTGGCAAACAAGAGGCATGAAGGGGCGCTCATACCTTTCAGGTGCAGAGAGATCTGTAAATCATCATGGAAGCTCAAAGGAGATAAGAACTATGACAGCCCCTCCCTCCCACTGCATTTTGGGATTGACATCTTGCAAAAGTGTATTTAATTGTGAAGCTTCAGCCAACATATGATATCATTATGTTAGATTTTTCCTAGAGGATGTTCCACCAAGCATCAGCTTTTTTTTCCATAGGAAGGATTCAACCCTGCCCACCAAGCCAGTTACGTCTCCAGGAAGCTGAGGTTTCAAGATTATTATTATTTTTTTAATTATAGTGACATCGGTTAATCAAGATTCTTATTGCTCTGGAGTACATGTTAATCTGACACAATAGCAGACTTGCCACCTAAGAAGGTTTTCCCCCGCAGGACTACAAATACAAAATATACTTGAGTCCCCTTTGACTTAAGGACTGAGATGCCACCTCCTTTGCCCAAATAGATCATTTTCTTAATTTCTAAAACTTGTGATGGGAAGTTAAGAGTTTAAGATCTAGGCTCTAGGGAATTAAGCTAAGGCACTGTCAGTAACCTATTTATATTCTTAACCTTCCTAATGTACCCTATAAAACTAGAGAGAGAGCACAAGTTCTGCCTATTCTCAAGGCAAGGAAAGTGTGAATAAATGGAAAAGTCCTATAAAAAACATACACGCGCACACAAATACATATCTATGAATGTATAACATAAAGGAGTGCTGCGCTGCTCTCACAGATAACTAATCATGATGTTCCTAAAGAGCTATTTATAAATTATAAATGGACTCAACTTCAATAAGCGTGTCGTTTTCAATGGGATTCAATCATTAACCCTTTGGTAAAACTAAATTATCTTTTAGAGTAAATCACCACTCCTGACTGTTGTCTATTCCAAGATTTCTACAGAAATTCCACGGAACACTGGCTCAAGCTGGTAAGTACTTTGGATATAACTCAACCCAATGTTTTTACTTTATGGATGAAGAAACCTGGGCTCAGAAAGGGGAGACGGCTTATCCCACCCAGGCCATATAGCAAGTCCAGGGCAGATCTAGAAACACAGCCCACCCCTTAACCTTCGTTAGCCTTTACTTAGAAGATCCTAAGTATGGATACCAGCACCAAACAGGTAAGATCTTTTAATTTGTAGCAAAAATCAATCCAGCTTATTTTGGGGAAAGCAGACAGAGACATCACACACACACACACACACACACACACACACACACACACACACAACTACAAACAAATCTTATGAATACAGATACAAAAATTCTTCAATAATATAGCAACTGAGTCCAGCATGGTACATAAAAAGAATTATATACCATGTCTAAGTGGGACTCATTCCAGGAATGAAAGGTTGCCTTAACACTCAAAATCAACTAGTGTACTACACTGTACCAATAAAGCAAAAAACAAAAACCATACAATCATCTCCAAAGATGTAGAAAAAAATTTTTGACAAAATTCAAAGCCTTTTCATGATAAAACCCAAACTAACTAGGAAAAGGAGGGAACTTCCTCAACCTGATAAAGGGCATCTATGAAAAACTCATAGCTAACCACTCGCTTAATGGTGAAAGACTAAAGCTTTCCGCCTAAGATCAAAAACGAGACAAAGATATCTGCTCTCACCAGTCTACTGAACATTATCCTGAGGGTTCTAGCCAGGGAAGTTAAGCAAGAATCTTAAGTAAAAGGCATGCAGATTAAAAAGGAAGAAGTAAAACTATATTTGCAGATGACATAATCTTGTAAATAGAAAAGCCTAAGATATCCACTAACAGAACTGATAAACTAAAAAACTAATAGAATAAACTAGTTCAGCAATGTTGCAGTATACAAGATCAAGATACAAAAAAGAAATTGTATCTCTATATATTTGCAATGAATGATCCAAAAGCCAAATTAAAAAATACTTTTACAACAGCATCAAAAAGAATAAAATACTTAGGAATAAATTTAACAAAACGAATGCAAACATACTCTGAAAACTACAAAAGGCTGCTGAAAGGAAAGAAGCTCTAAATAAATGGGAAAACATTCCACATTCATGGGGCATGGCTTAATACGCTAAATGGGCAACACTGCCAAAACTGGTCTACAGATCCGATGCAATCCCTACCAGAATCCCAGATGGCTTCTTTGCAGAAACTCATGTGGAAATTCAAGGAACGCAGAATAGCCGAAACAATCTTGAAAAAGAACAAGGCTGGAGGACTCACACTTCCCAGTTCAAAGCTTACTAAAGTTACAGGAGACAAGACTAGCATAAAGATAGACATCAAAACCAGTAGACTTGACAAGGGTTCCAAGACAATAAAATGAGGAAAGAAGTCTTTCAACGAATGGATCAAAACCTAAATACAACAGCTAAAACCATAAAACTCTTAAAAGAAACAGACATAAATCCTCATTGAGGACCTAGGATTAGTGAACAATTTCTTAGATACAACACCAAAAGTACAAAAAAAAGAAAAAGAAAAGAAAAAACAGATATATTGGACTTGGTCAAATTAAAGTCTTCTGTGCTTCTAAGGATAACATCCAGAAAACAAAAAGACAACCCACTTTATGACAGAATATTTGCAAACATATCTGATAAGAGACTTGTGTCTAGAATATATAAAGACCTCAATAATAAAAAGACAAATTAACCAATTAAAAAATGGGCAAAGGATCTCAGTAGATATTTCTCCAAAGACATACAAATGCCCATAAGTATATGAAAAGATGCTCAACATAATTAGTCATTAGGAAAACACAAAACCATAATGAGATACTACTTTATACTCACAAGATGGTTATAAGCCAAAAGAAAAAAAAAACAGACAATAACAAGTGTTGACAAAGATGTGGAGAAACTGGATCCTTTGTACATTGCTTGCAGGACTGTAGAGTGTTTCAGCTACTTTGGAAAACTTAATAAAGTTAAACATAGACTTATCATGTGATTCAGTAATTTTACTCTTAGCACATGCCAAGAGAAATGAAAACATTGGTCCACTCAAAAACCTGTACACAAACGTACACAGCATCATCATTCACAATAGACAAAAAGTGGAAACAACCCAAATGTCAATCAACTGATGAATGGATAAATAAAATATGGTATATCCATACAATGGAATTCCATCAATTCAAAAAAGGAAGTGATGATATATGCCACAAAATGATGAATCTTGAAACACTGTGTTCAATTAAAGAAGCCAGTCATAAAAGACCACACATTGTAACATTCTATTATATTATAGTGTTCTTAGGCAAATATATAGAAAGTAGAATTAGCAGTTGCCAAGGGCTGGGGATGGGTGGTAGAAATGTGGAGTGACTGATGTAAGTGGGTAAGACATTTCTTTTTAAAGTGATGGAAATGTTCTAAAATTAGATTGTGGTGATGGTTGTATAACTCCATAGATATACTAAAATCCACTGAATGTACATTTTTAAAAAGTGGATTTTATGGTATATAAATTATACCTCAAAAAACGCTGTTTAACAAAAAAGACATCATGGCTTCCACCCTGCTCTCTCTTCAATCACTTGTTCTGGGGGAGCCAACCATCAAGTTGTGAGGACATTCAAGCACCTGTGTGGAGAGGTCCACACGGCAAGGAACTGAAGCATCCTGCCGAGAACACGTGAGTGAGCTGTCTTAGAAGGGAGCCTCCAGCCCCTTCTTCAGGTGACTGCATTCCTGACCAACATCTTGACTACAACCTCATAAAAGACCCTCAAGATAAGCAACTCCTAAAGTCCTGACCCACAGAAATCACTTGCTTTACAAGCCACTAAGTTTGGGGGGGGGGAATTTGTTGCACAACAATAGATAACTAACACCTTTTCTTGAGCCTCTTCAGTGTTAGGCTCTCTCTCCCAATGATGGACAGCTCAGGGAATATCTTCCCAGCAACCCTTCCTCTTCTAAGAGTTTAGTCCATCTATATGTTTACTGTAGTAGCTGCCATGGTAGTAGGACATAGTCCCATTCCCTGGCCTTAGGTGAATGATCCAAAAGAGGGTACCTGACTAAAGCCAGGCCAATAAAGTCCTGGAATCATAGAGAGTTAACACTCCCCTTCAGGAGACAATGTACAGAAAAAGATGATAGCCTGGTGATACGGCACAGCCTGAGCACAAAATGAGTGATTTATTTTCCAAGTTGCACTAGATAAATTCACATGCTTTAAGAAAAGATACTGCTATGGAGTGACTTTCAGATTTACATTCAACCAACATCTCCTGAGTGCCTAATGTGTGCCAAGCAACCTGCTAAGCACTTTTCCAAACAGGATCTCACTCAATTCTCACATTCTGTAAATGAGAGACGTCTGAAAGACTGAAGTGACTTGCCCAAGTCTACACAGCTAGTAAGTGGCAGAGCTGGGATTTAGAATGAAGTCTTCCAATTCCATGCCCAGGTATGCCACAGAACTCTGTCTACACAATTGCAACAATTTCCATGTCCTGACATTTGACTTTTATCGCCTTTTCATCCCAGGGTATGCCATAAAGTGTTGGCAGGAATGGGCAATCACCAACTGCTGACTTGATGTGACTGTGTAACGTGTCTGCGTCATGAGAAGCAAGGGACCGACCGCATCAGATCAAATTACTCTGGTGCCTGTTACAGCATCATGTGCTGACAAGGAGCACAGTTAGCTGCAGATGAGTGGATTTTTCTAGTTGTATTTTAGGTGTTTTTGACCACTGTATTCGGTCAGTTGTTCCAAAGATCAGCAAGAAATAAAAAAGCTTCATTTCCTTTGACAGTTAACAGTTCTAATGAATTCAGTATAATCTCACCATCCATCAGAAAAATTTCTGAAATGCAAACTTGAAGCCGATGATTCACACAGAAGAGAAGGGAAAATAAAGCAGTACTCATTGTTTTCTACAAAACTAGCATTGTTTGCAAAACCCCAGAAACTGAGCAGTTGGTTGACTACCAATAACAAGTAGGTTGCTCTTTGGTCATTTAGCAAAAAGCTGCTTGTTGTACCATGGTCAATGGCTGAGGAGCATATGACTTCAAGTAGCTTATGCTGTATGGGATTCTACACATATAAATCAGTGAATCGTTATGTAAGATAGGAAAAAGATATTTAAAATCTCTACACCAGAAAGCACCTGACACTGAGCCTGGCACGAATCAGATATTAATACTTAATAAATGCTTACTGAATAATTGACTTAACAGCCCTTTGAAAACATCAGTTGTCCATTAAACGGAGAGAGAAAAATCAAACCAACCAAACCTGCATAGGTTTTAATAGGAACTCAGAAAGACTGTGGAATAACTGGCTCAAGATACATAACAAATTCACGACGACCAAAAACAATGTTTAAAAATGTTGAAATAAGCATCCTTTTAAATTAAGTCACTAGACTGGTAGTCAGTGGAATGATAACTAGTAATCAAATTAGAAATAACAAAAACTAAAACAGTGACAGATTTAACTTTACAACCTGTTCAAAACAGTAAGAACGTGTACTAGGCATACACCTGAAGCCTACTGTATAAACTCTACATAAGAACATCTCAATATGCCAAAGAAGTTGAATCAAAACCTATATAAATGTTCACGATAATATTTAATAGTAATAATGAACAAATTATCTGCTCAAAAAATGAAATATCTAATACGAATGGGCTCCACAAATATAAATCCAAACTTACTGATCAGTCCAAATAAGCATTTTCTAAAATGAACAACCCAGACCCACGCAATAAGTAAAGTAATTTAACCAGTATAAAGCATGGGACAACTGTAGCGATCTCAAACAGAACGTAAGCGCTTAAGCCGGCTAGTTTTACCGAGAGCTTTAAATTTACAGAGCCTGCATCTCAGGAGACCTTTGAAAGAAATTTAGGGCCACGTATAGTATTTCATGACAATTGCAAATAAAAGTACTCAGTCCCTGGAGCCCGCGATCCCTCTCTATCTCACTGGAGACTGCACTCCTGAAAAGCCCGGGGACAGCGACCCTTTTATCTCGTACCGGACCCCAGCACATTAGGGGGTGGTTCCACAAACCACCAGCGGGACCACCTCTAGGGAACCAGAGGGGTGGAGAAGTGAGTCACGCTCCCAAAACAACTGTCGTTCACCCCACACTGAGGAAGGCGCACCTTCTACCCCAAACAGGATGCAGTGACAGATGTGTCACCTGTGCGGGAACGGGGCCCGAAGACATCCTCAGAGACGAGTGCCAACAGGCAGCTGTGGGCTGCCCCGCGGGCCCCAACGTCCAGAGCCCGCAGCTCATTCCCCGGCTCCAGAAAACTTTCCGCCCGCTCGCCCCGGGGCGCTCCCTCACCTCCCCGGACCCCCAGGCTCCCGCCCCGCCCGCAGGGCCCCGCCCCCCGCGACCACTGCCCAGCCCCGCGCCCCCCGGCCCGCGCCAGCACCCGCACCCGCGTGACCTCGGGGCGCGCCCCCGCTCCGGGCCCGGCCGGCAGAGGGCGGGGTCGCTCACCCGTCCGCAGCTCGTGCTTGACAGTGAGGAGCGGCTCTCCCCCGGCGCCGCCGTCCCCGCCGGTCCCCGCGCCGCCGCCACCCTCCTCCATCTTCTCCGTTTTCCGATCCCGCGGGGTTCTACGAGGGGACCTGGGAGACAGCGGACGCCCGGCCCCGCGCAGCTCCCGCGGCAGCCCCAGGAGCCGGGCGCGGCGGCTCCAGAACTCGGGCGCAGAGCCGAGTCTCTTTCCCGCTCTGGCCGCACGGCTCGCTCCTCCGCCTCCTCCCCCTACGGCGGGCACCGCTAGTACCGCGCAACCAAACCGCCCCCTGCTCCGCCGCCTCCTCCTCGCAGCCGCTCCGCCCACAGCCAGCCAGGTGCCGGAGCCATTCGGGCTGCCGCCGCTTATTGGGCGCAGGGCGCGCGCGTCCGCCAGCGCTCGCCGCCATTGGCCAGTGCGCTCTACGCTGCGCGAGCGCCCCGCCCCTCCCCAGAATTGTTGTCGCTCCGCGGGGCAGCAGCGGAGGGGGGAGCGCGACCATCCGACTGGGGAGGTCCGAGGTTCCGCCCCGCCCACCTCCCCTGGTGCGCACGCGTAGTCGGGATCTTCCCGTCCCTGACCTCCCCGAAATGGTCACACCCCTATTCCCCAGCTTCTATCTGTTAGTAAACAGTGTCTAGTAGTCAGGAGGCTCTCGGGGTCTCTGATTGGTTATTGGTGAAAGAGGCGGGGTGGGCCGATTGGAACCTGTGGTCCGCCAATCACCATGGACGGAGGCGGGGCCGGGAGGGGGAGGGGTGTGCTTCTCACACACGTGTTTGCAAACGTAAGTTAGGGTCCTAGACAGCTGTACACAGGTGTGTGGCCAGCTGGAAGACCACGTATCTTAAAAAGGTGTTATTCGCCCTGGTGAGCCCTAAACAAATTAAGTGGAGCTTGTGCTGAAATACAGGTAGTTCTTAGATAGCAAAAATTCACGATCCCAGATCTCAATGAGGACTTTTACAAAAGACGGGCATTTACATTTTGTACAAGCCGCATCCAAAGCACCAAAAGGATATAGAAATTAATAAAATGGAATACAGTCCCTGCCCCTAAGCAGCTTTCAATAGAACGTGAGAAACAATCTGTGTACATACACAGTAAACTATAAAGCTGAATTTGAAATAAAACACTCATACAAACTGTTAGAAAATCGCACAGATGGCAATGATTATTCTCAGTAGAGGAGCTGGGGAAGGCTTTTAGGGCAAGGAGGCATTTGAAATAACCAACTTAAAGTATGGGTAAGATGGAAATAGCAGAAGCAGACGTTTCATGCAGAAATGGTAACTGTAAGCATAGGCCTGGAGGTAGAGAAGACAAGGGTGGGTTAAGGGACAGATGAGGCTGAATGAAGTATGATGTGAAAGATACAGCCCAAACGTAAGGTGTGGTAAGATAACGGAGAACCTCGATTACATGCTGAGCAGTGAAGATTTTATTTAGTTCAGTATGCGGGGCCTCAAAGAGTAGTTACTTATCAAAGCTGTTCTCTTGGAAGTTAGTGAAAAGGATGGACCGAAGTGAGGAAGAGAAAGATAGCAGGGCAAGAATACTGTTTGCAAGGATAGAATTTACCATGGCCTGATTTCTGGCAGTGGACATGAGAATGGGAAAAGGAGAAGATTAAGAAGGACATTTGGATGTAATTCACATAGAAGGGAACTTTTCAATTAAGTGTGGATTAGACCAGAGGTCAGCAAAGTTTTTCTGTAAATGACCAAACAGTAAATATTTTAGACTTTGCTGGCCATGTGGTCTCTTTCACAACTACTCCACTCTGCTATCGAAAGCCACCACAGACAGTAAATAAACTAATGGATATGGCTGTGTTCCAATAAAACTTTATATATGGACACTAACATAATATTGTACATCATTTTCATGTGTCATAATAAATCTTTTAATTCGGTTCAACCATTTTACTATAAAAACCATTCTCAGCGCTTGGACCATTAAAAAAAAAAACAGGCAGAAAACCAGAGTTGGCCTATGGGCCATAGCTTGCAGACTCAGGGATTAGATTGCCATGGAAGAGAAAGCAGAGAGGCCTCAGTAGCCCCTTCGGGTTGCCCTCAGCTCCCTGGGCTTACCTGCCTAGAGCATTTAGCCCACTAAGCCACGACGGCCTACTTACTTGTCTTTTTCCTCCACAAGTGATGTGCTATTTGTAGCCAGGGAATGGCTGTGCTCAATCCTTGTTTACTCAATGACTTTTACACCAATTATATATACCAAGTGCTGTGGTAGATGCTAGAGGAACAGTGGGAGCAAATCATGCAATCCTTGCTCTCATAGAGCCTGCAGTCTAGAAATGGAAATAAATCTTAAGTCATTACATAAGAAAATGTAAACTTTTCATTGTGATAATGCTGTAAAGGAAAATTACAGGTTGCTACAATAGGATATATCAGGAGGGCCTAATTTAGGTTGGAGAAGCTTGAAGGCCTTTATAAGGAAGTATTATTTAAGCTGATTCTTCAAAGATGAGTAGATTTTAACCAGGATGTGGCAGAGATTGGCCTGATGCTCACCAATCTCATTTCCTCTTCCTGGACAGAGGAAAACTAATTTTTTCTTTCTTTTGCAGTTAGGCTAGGGTCATGTGACTGTGATCTGGCCAATGGGGTATGGGCAGATATGATGTGTGCTATTTCCAGTTCTGGCAGGTAAAACCCTATACATAACCACTCATACTTTCTTCTTTTTCCACAGCAACTACAAAGACCACATTTTGAATATGGGGGACCACAGGTATGAGGAACCCTGAACCCCCAAGTCTCCACTCAAAAAAGAGCCACCATGACCTACAACAGACTGTCATGTGAGCAGTAAATAAATCTTATTAGGAACGAGCTACAGCAATGCTGGGGTTGTTTGCTACCAAAGCATAATCTAGCCTACCCTGATGATTTCACAAGTGGACTATTTGGGGGAGAAAATTCTGAGAACACACATATGCAAAGCCCTGAGGTAGGCAAAGAGCCTGCTATATTATAGAGACCGAGAGGAAACCAACTGGGCCATAACACAGTAAACAGGAGATGAGGTAAGGGAGGCAGGCAGACACCCAATCACGAAGTGTGTGGTGGGACTTAATATTTTTGGAGTTTTTCTTGCATGAAGTCAGAAGTGATGGAAGGAATTTAAACAAGTGAATGATATAATTGGGGTAGTATATTCAAAAGGTCACCATGGTTCATGTTTGGAGACTGGGCTAGAGGGAGCAAGAGGGGATACAGGGAGACCAGTTAGGAGGTTATCACCATAGCGGGCAAAAGATGATAGTGGGTGTAGTAGGTATGAAAAGAAATGGAATATTTCTAGGTATATAATGACATCAAAGTTCCTAGCATGAGCAACTGGGTGGATGGAAGAGGATGGTGGTACTGTTTAAGGAGATGGGTGAATTCAAGGAAAAGCACATATCAGAGGGACTATCAAAAGTTTACCTTTGAAGCATCCAATGCCAATATAAAGTAGCTATGTGGATATATGAATCTGGAGCTCTGCAGAGAGGTCTAGGATAGAGATATAAATTTAGGAACCATTGGCATGTGGATGCTATTTGAGACCAGAGGTATGAGTAAGACTACCTAGGGAGATAATGTGCAGGAGAAAAGAGGAGCCCAGGACTGAAGTCTAAGGAATTTCAACATTGTGACATTGGAATGAGAGAGTGGAGCCAGAGATGTAGGAGGATAACCTGGAGAGTTTATGTCTTGGAAGCCAAGTGTTTCAAGAAGGAGGGTGTGGTCAGCTATGCCACATGCCCTGAGAAGGCATGTAAGATGAGGTCTGGCAAGATCCCGTGCATTTGCCAGCTTGGGTGCCATTGGTGACAATACCCAAGGTGGTTTTGGCAGAGCAGTTGGGAGGTAGAGTAGAGACAATGTGTGGATATCTTTTTCAAGGAGTTTTTCTCTGAAGGAAAATAGAGAAAGAAGGATCCAGGGAGTTTTTTGTTTTGTTTTGTTTTGTTTTTCAAATAATTTTAAAATTGCAGAAGAGTTGCAAGAACAGTACAGAATTCCCAATACCCTTCACCCAGCTTACCCTTGTGTTAGTACGTTATATACCATAGTTTAACCAACAAAACTGAGAAACCAACATTGGTATAATATTATTAAATAAACTGCAGGCCCTACAGATGTTACTTTTTCCACAAAAATGGTTTCCGTATTTTTCAATGGATGAAAAAATTAAAAGGAGAGTATACCATGACACGTGAAAAGTTGTTTGAAATTTAATCTCAATGTGCATAAAGTTTTATAGGAACACAACCATGCCCTTTCTGTGTGCCAGGATCCAATCCAGGACCTTCGTTATATATAGTTGTCATAGCTCTTTAGTCTCCTCCAATCCGTAGCAGTTCCTTAGTCTTCCGTTAACTTTATCACCTAAACTCTTTTGAAAAGTACTGGTCAAGTATTTTGTAAAATGGCCTTTGATTTTGGTTTGTCTCATGTTTTCTTATGATTAAATTGAAGGCACACATTTTTGTCAAGCGCGCCATGGAGGTGATGTGCTCTTCATCAGCTTACCACATCAGGGGTGCAAGAAGTTTATAGTCTTATTACTTGTGATAAGTCTTATTACTTGTGGACACTTGGTTAAGGTGGTGTTTGCTATTTGTCTCTACTCTAAAGTTATTATTTTTCCCATGATAATGAATAAATATTGCCAGGCTTGGGACATACTTTTAGACTATGCAAAAATCCTGTTTCTCCTTAATCTTTCACCCACTAATTTTAGCATCTGGTGGTAGATCTTGCCTACAGCTGTTGTGACTGTGATATTCTCATGGTAATTTTCTGTTTAATTGTTTTTTAAGATGAGAAATACTGGAACATGTTCAAATGGTGTTGAGATGGTGAATGGGGAAGAGGTTGGAGAGCCAATGAAGAGAATCTCTGAAAACAATTGTTTGGGCTAGGACTGGCTGAGAGGTTTACCGTTGATGGGAGGATGCCTCAAGTCCTTCCTCAAAAAAGAAGAGAAAGGAGAGGGCCTGGAGGCAGGCATGGACCGGCTTATAGACTTGGGGATCTTGGTCATCTAATCTCAGTATCCATAGCATCTAGATTAGGCTCTAGCTCAAGATGGTCTTTTAATAAATGTTTGTTGAATGAGTGAATCAATGTATGGTGGTGATGTTGGGGGAGGAGGGTATTGGGAAACTACATTTAAAGAGTAGGTATAAAAAAAAGCCAGTTTAAGGTATAATCTCAGTAAAACAGGAATATGCCCTTTAAGTTGATCCCTCCTGTAGACAGAAACCACTTAGATGTGTACACATGCAGCAAAGAGTTTATTTCAGAGACACAAGCCCTGTGTGCTGAGTGATGGAGGAGATGGGAGAAGATGGACTCAGGAATGGAGGATAGTTGGGAACAGTTTGGAATAGTCATTGTGAAAAATAAATAGAGCAAGCCAACTTGGATAATTGCTGACTGGCACTGGGGGTCCAGGTGGAGTTAGAAAGCCTGATTCAGGGTACTTAAATGTCTTCCTCTAGCACTTGCATTCCCCCTTGAGGTTGGAAAACAGCCAGGCTGAAGTGAGTGACCCCGGACCCAAGTTGAGTAAGCAGGCAGTGCAGCCAAGAGTAAACTGCTGCCTGGAGTCCGGTCTAGGAGCAGGAACTTATTAACATAAATGAATGAAACAGCAGTTCTCAACCTTGGCTGCAGGTTGGAGTCACTGTAGACCCCTGAAAAGTGTGACTTAATTGGTCTGCAGAAGGGCCTGGCCTTCGAGGTTCTTTTTAAAGCTCCCCACATGATTATACTGTAGAACCAATTTTGTAATTTACAACTGTCACATACAATCAGTAGAGGAGAGCTGGTAAGTAAGAGTTTGGAGTTTTGAAACAGCAACTTTTCAGAGGCAGTGGTGATGATGCTAGATAGGATAGGAAGAAAAATTATTTGGAAACACCAAATAGGATTGGCGAGGGAGTTTAACTGATCAGACGGCGATATGGGAGGATGGCTTGAAAGCAAAGGAGGAAAAGTTGTTGAAATGGCGTGAGAAAATGGACAGTGGACTGGACCTGGTTGCTGGATTGAGGAAACTATCTCTGCTCCCTCCTGTCCTGGGAGATGGACAGGTAGGGAGGGCGGGACTGTCTGTGAAAGGGCTGGGAAAAGGAACTCGTCCGGGAGAAAGCCAGGTTTCTACTAAGGCCTGGAAGAAACTGCCTTTGGCCAGGCCTGCTGATACCTAGCATCGGACTGGGGTCCCTGCTCACCTCTGTACCTGTGGGCCTGCGTCTGTGGCACCATGCTGTGTGTTTCATTGATCCTTAGCCCGGGGGTGGGAGGGGCTAAAGGAAAGTTGGGAGGACTTTTCCATGTGAGCCAATAGGATTTAATGAACTATGTTCTGCAGAGTGAGCAGGAAGCTCCTCACCTCTGGATTTATAAGCGTTAGGATCAGGCCTTCCTTGAACTGGCTCCGTCCAAACACTCAGATGTATACCCAAATAAAAAAAAACTTCTTTCAAGAAGTCAAAGACGACATCATTGACATCTTGATCCTGTTTTCGACCCTGTCACAACCTTCACTGTGTGATATAGACCCAGGAGTTTAAGGGCCTTGCTGTAGGATGCGGACAACAGAGTTAGGGAGTGTGAAGTCCATGTTCTTGGAAGACACCCATCCTGTGCTGGAGTTGACACATCACCACTGTTCTCATAAAGGATGTTGGGAAGGCACACACACGCCTCGAGTCACAAATGGGAAGACTTTTTCTGAGAGGAGCAGCATTGAGGCAGTTTCTCACTCCACCTTCTGTGGCAGGTACAGAGCACTTGGCTGAGTGAGAAGTTCTGGGCTGATATCTGGCTGTGTGACCGCACAGCTTGGGGAGACTCCAGATGCATGCACACCACATATATATTCAGTTAAATGTAGTAAAGACATTTTAACTCCCTTCCTCCCCAAACTTCCACTCCGATATTTTCTGGAAGCAGCAACAACAAAGAAAGAGAGAGAGAGAAAAAAAAAAGAAAGAAAGAAAAAGAAAAGAAAGAAAGAAAAGAAAGAAAAGAAAAGAAAAGACACCAAAAAAGCCTTGTTTTTAATAATACAAGGAAACTCACAAAACCTCAAACCACAAACCATGAAGTATGCTGGCCAAATGCTGTAAAATCTGTACTGAAATTGGTGAAATGCTGAGAGCCGACATACACTGCCTCCAGCTTGAGCAGGAAAGATATTTCCTTAGAAGTTAGCGTCATAGTCCCAAAGGACCAAATCATTAATCCTTGGATTGGAGTGGGGTTTCCCAAAGATTGGGAGGACTTGTATTACTAGGGGAACAGGAGATAAGTTTAGGTGGTACACTGACAGCCATTTAATTATATCAAATAACAATGAAAAGTGATTCCAGTACACTTCTCTTTCATTTGCGATGACATCAAGAAGAAAATAGTTGGGTTCAGTGGTCTTTAACTTACCTCTGATTTGTACTAATCTCTCTTTCTAACCAGGAAAATACAGACCTCAGACTCAGCTTCCAGCAGACAACTGTATCTAGCTAGAATTTACTCTCATTGCTTTGTGTTCATTGCATTTATAGTAATAGTTACTTCCTATTTATGGCAAGTGAAACTGGCTTTTCATTTATGATAGTGAAAGGTCTACTATTAAATAAGTAAAAATTAGGAGTCGATTCAAAGAAGAATATCGATTATGATGGTGGTAATATGCAGATGAGGCAAAATTGAGGAAGTGGTACCCAAATGACTGAAATTTAGATTTGAGAAACAAGATCCAAGGACCGCACAGGAGAAACTCTTCCCCCACCACAGGTAGTATTCTTGCAAATAACTAGGATAACTGCGAGGAAGATAGAGATCAAGGAGAAACCAGGCTGATGGTTAGTTATTTCTGTTGTCAGCAGCGATCTGGTCTCTTGGAGAGGAGAAGGTGAGGGGGATGGACAGGCAATTGCCAGGTTATAACCCAGAGAGCCTAAACTGAGAGAGACTTGCTGAGGGTGTCAGTAGCTTCCAGAGCGCCCATACCTGAGAATCTCAGCGATACTCTCTCATGGAGTGGAAGTTAACTCTCGGAAACACCAAAGGAAAGCTGCCAGGTGCCTGAGTGTCCTTCTGCCAGCCTTCCCAGGCTGTTCCCTTGCCAAGAGTTCTCTATCTAACCAGAGAAATTACAAAATTGTCTCCCTTAAAAAAAAAAAAAAGAGGCGGGTCATGGATACAAATAAGGAATTATAGAGCAATAAAAGAGGATAAAGCTGAGTGGCAGAGCTCAAGAAAGGGAAGAAAAGCTTCTTTAGACTCAACCCAAAATAGGATGACCACAAGTAAAAACACTACAGAACAATACGGAAAAGAATAAAGACATGTTAAAAATTATGAAAATTTGATAGTTATGGAAAATAGACCGTGGAGATCCAATATATGAATAATTGGCATTCCTGAAGAAGCTCCCAGAACAAATGGAACAATAGAGAAACTTAACCGAAAAGAAGGCTTGAGTCAGCAGGTAGGAAGCACATACTATGTCGAAATGAAATTTGTTCTGAGTGATCAATAATAAAATATACCAGAAAAAAATGACAATGAAGCAAGGTCTACAGAAGTTAAGAATATAAAGGTGTCACTCATGGATTTTATATTCTACTCAGTTGTTCTGTAAGTGTAAAGACTATTGGCAGTCATTGTCAAGCGTGAAAGAATTCCGGGTTTTCATATTCTTGAAAAAAATGTTTATACTGAAATCCAGTCAACCAAGGTATGAATCAAAATCAAGAGGAGAATTGAGGATTTTTTAAAAATGTGAAGATGGGTTTTGAATTGTTTTAAATACAGAATTAAGACAAAAACAGCTGTGAAACGTATGGTTTAAGAACAAATTGTAAACATTGCAAACTCTTACCCTGTAAAAATAATTATACATCTAACAAAAATTGGTAAGTGATAGGAAAGGGCAGTAAGAGGACTTGTAAGTATGGAATTACTCATCTTTAATGGCAGGGAAATAATCACTCTAAAAAACAAAAAGCACAACTACAGCTTTATAAAGCAAGCCTAATTCCAACTTCTTGATGATTTCTGTATTCGTTTTTTTACCTTTAAAGGGGATATTTTAAGAATATTGTGGTAGAGTAACATTTAGCTGAAGTTTAGCATCTTCTTCTGTTTTACTTCACTTTCTTTTTCTATAAAATTAATTTTAATCATTTTTTACTCAAAAGTCATTTGCAGCGTAAAATCCCACTGTTGTCTATTGATCTTTCTGCCCTGTTTCCAGGCACAAGGACCTGTTGAGATGATGCTTCCAAATGTTGATAATGGCTGTTTCTGGGGAGTGAGATTTTGGACATGTTTTTAAAAACTTCCTCTTAGTACTTTGTTATTTTTATCATAAAACACATTTGATATAAAAAATAATAGTCATTTTCTGAGCAGAGTGATCAAACAAATAAAACGGCCCTTGTCTCCAGATGTTACTGCCATGATTACGTTATGTGATGTTACATGACAAAAAGGATTTTACAGGTGTGATTAAAGTTACTAATTCATTGACTTCAAGGTTGGGAGATGATCTGGGTGGGCTTGATCACATGACCACTTTGAAAGCTGAGCGTTTTCTCTAACTGGTAGCAGAAGTCACAGAGATTCAGGGCATGAAAAGGCTATAACGCAACCTCTAATGTCATACTCAGCCATAGGTTACAAATCCTTTTCCCACAGAATGCTGAAGGCATTTTGCTACTGCCTTTGAGCATCCATTCTTTCCAATGAGAAGTCTGTTTAATTTTCATTATTGTTTTCATTCCTTTATGGATGACCATATTTTAGTTGGAAGTTTTTCTACTATTCTCTTCATCTTCAATGTTCTAAAAAAACCCAATCGTGTAAGTAGGTGGGTCTTTTTTTCAAACTCTGTGTCTACCACTCAATGGGCCCTTTCTGTCTACAGATATTTGGCCTTCGATGCTGGAAAATTCTCTTATAGCATTTTTTTGATATTGTCCTTTCTCTTGATTTTCTTTGTTCTTTCTTTCTGAATATGCTATTAATTGGATGTTGGACCACCTGTATTGGTTTTCTACGTCTTTTTTTTCTTTTTTATTACCTTTTCTAAAAATCTTTTTTTTCTTTTGGTTCTCTGTGTTTAGAGAAAGTGTTGTAATTTTATCTTTCAAATTTTCCATTGATTCTTTTATAAATTGAACACTCATAGTTTTCATCTGTAAGAGCTCATCTTGTTTGTCCTTTGTCCTGACATCCTATTCTTCTGTTCTGGATGAAATAGCTTCACGGGTCTTTCTGAATATATTAATTGGAGCTTTTTAATTTGCTTTGCTTTGATTTCGAGTTCCTCAAAATAACTGCTTTCTTTAGGGGCTGTTGTCTGTTTTCTGTTTATTTTAGTCTCTTTTATTGTGAGGTCTTTTCCTGAAGTGCCTAGGGATTCGTTATTGTCCATTCTTAATTAAGGATGAAGCCCAGAGAAGCTTTTTAGGAGTTCTGTGTACCAAGGCTTGTTGACCAGAAGGCTCCAAGTGCCTGGGAGTCCTGAATGCTAGAATAAGCTGACTTCTCCCCTCCGGAGATATTCAACTTTTTTTTAAGAGAGGAATTTGACAGTATCTTTCCTGGGTGATAGAAACTTATGAGATGTTTCAGGGATGGGAAGGAAGGCCCAGTTGTTCCATAGGCAGACTTTTAATTCATTCCCATGTCTTCATTTTTTAAAAATTTTGATTTATCAATTAGAATTGACATCCAATATTATTTTATATTAGTTTCAGGTGTGCAGCATAGTGGTTAGACACTTACATAAGTTATGAAGTGACCTCCCCGATAAGTCTGGCTCCCACATGACACCGTACATAGTTATTACAGTATTATTGACTATATTCCCTATGCTGTACTTCACATCCCCATGACTATTCTGTATCTAGCAATTTGCACTTCTTAATCCCGTCACCTTTTTCACCCACCCCCCAACCCCGCATCTGGCAACCATCAGTTTGTTCTCTGTATCTCTGAGTCCGTTTTCATTTGTTCGTTCATTCCCATTTTCAGCCCTGTGTCTCACATTCTCTGCCACATCTGAGCTTCTCTGAGATTCAGCTGGGAAGATCAGCTTCCTCTCGCCTTACATCACTTTGTATGTCCTCCAGACAGTGCTCCCCGAACCTCCTGGCATTCCTGGATGATTGCACCACACTTGGGGAAAACACCCAGACTAACTTTTTCTTCACTGGCATCACAAAGCTAATGAATGCCAGAGGCTGGGTGCAAACCCACTCTCTGATTCCAAACCCGAGGTGCCTGCCACGAACCACAGCATTCGAGCAGCTGCGCGGAAGGATGACAAATTTGGGTCTGTTTTCCAACAGACATCAAAAATGTGTTCACTTTTAAGTGCTTGTAGTGCCTGGGATTATATTTGTTCCTTCAGGATTCAAACTGAAAGAGTTACATAGGCCAGAGAGATAAAGTGTAGCGGGAGTGGGCAGAGGGGGTGGGGTGCTCACCCCTCTTTCCAAGAGACTGTCACGCCTCGGCTGCATCCAGCTGTTGCCACACAGGAATGCTGGCCAACCAGAGCCTAGTCTTCGATTTTTCAAGAAACATCAAAATCTAGATGACTAAGTAGTAGTCTTAGGTAATGATTTTTTTAAATGTTTTTTTTTAATGAAAAATTATTGGGGCGACATTAATAAAATCACTTTTTCAATTACAGTTGACATGCAATACTATTTCACATTAGTTTCAGGTGCCTATTAGGTAATGACCTAAAATGTTGGCGAATAATTCAAGTTCAACTGTGGCTACAGGCCAGCTGCAGCGACAGCACGTTGCCTGTGGGAGAGAACACCGAAAACAAGGTTGTGGGAGGAAAGGAAAGTGGAAGTGGTCGCAGGACCCACCAGCCAGTCGCAGAAGTCTGTTTAAGACAAACCCAGGAGTGTGTCTTCTTTGAGCCCCAGGCATTCGGGAGGTGGGTCTGGTGACCATTTCCTACTTCAGTCCCTCTGCCTCTCTTAGCTCCTAAGCTAGCTAGTTTTTCTCCTTTTCTTCTCTCGAGTCACTTTCCTCAAAGAAATCTTCCTCCTTTCAGATGACAGCGCCAATAGCCCATCCAAAGGACTCATGAATGCTACGTATAGGTACTGAGGAGGATGAGGAGAGAGGCTGCAATCAGAAACCCTGAGGAGCGGTTTGGGGCTTACATAGTTACCATCCCATGTTTGCGTACTCTGCTGACAAGGGACAGTTTTTAGCCAGAGGCCTGCCTAGAGACTGGGAAATAGACTAGAAACCATTTAACATCATTGAGCCTGAGCTTCTTCATCTCTAAAACTGGGATGATAAAAATAGCTGCTTATATTTCAGAGTATTATTCCAAGAATCAAACGAGGTAATGGTCAAGGTGGTGGTATTGTGACAGCAAACAAACCACTGCCTGTGTCAGAGAAATTAAGAACGCGTTTGGATTGTACAAGGTAGGGACAGGAAACAACCCTCAGAAATATCCCAAGGTTACTCTGTGATGAAATTGCCAGTCATTTCGGGGTGATGTCATCTCATCTGATGCAATGGACTGCCGTTTATTTTTATGTAATTAAACCTATTTAAATAACGAGACACCTAAAATAACAAGATACATTGGAAAAGAAGGTGAGCCTGTCATCAGAAGTCCTTGGACTATGCTGGCTCTGTATCCAAATGACCACGTGGGAGAGTACTTCCAGAAGACAAGGATCCTCCTTAGCTTTTAGAAACTTCTTTTATGTGCTGACCTCCTCCCAGAGAATCCTTGTTACACTGTACAATCTTTTGGGGAACTGACAGATAACTAGCGTCAAGGCCACACTGAGCTCTAATTCAACATAGGTGTTAGACGAACAGGAACTCCTAAATTTCCTTTGGGTGGAAGATCATGACCTACTACTACTCAGGCAGTGCCTACCTTGTCATTCAGTTCCATCGTTGTATGATTTCATATTGAATGGCACAAAGATTTGTGTACAAATGTGTTCACTGAAACAATTTTAACAAGAGCAAACAATTGGAAAATGACGTTTGCTTAACAATAAGAGAAAAAATCATATTTTTATGATGAAGGATTATGCAGCCATTAAAGGAGTATTTGCACAATTGTTCCCACTGGGGAATGGTAACGACACAGATGTAATTCTGCTGGACTAGACCAAGGCAAACTGGGAAGCTCTACTGCCCAGAACGAGCCAGCTGAGACCACACAGAAGCATGATTTTAAATAATGCGGCCTAGCTGTGCAATGCTGGTGAGCATCTGCAACCTACGAACAGGTGAGTCTGCAGCTGTGAGAGGTGGGGCTATTCGTGGCAGGTGGACACATCTGGCAACCTTCAGTGGCGGGGGGTGGGGAAGGGATGCCACTGACTCTGCATAACCTATGCATACTTGCACGGGGGAAAAACCCCAGAAGGCATCAGGGCATGTTTTCTGAGAAGGCTGCATACGGGGTCACTGCCCACATCAGCGATCATCAGTGATGTCATCCTCAGTGAGAAGAACCAGGTCGCCAGGGCTTGGAATGAAAGACCCGGGAGAACTCAGCTGTATGTATCTATGGAAGTAGAACTCTATGCACTTGTTCTAAACCGTCATTTAATGCACAAGAAAGTGGCAGGGGAGTCACTGCTTTTATTCTTGACCTGGGACACGTGAAGTGGCTTTACCTCGAATCCAAGTGAATGAGTTGGGTAAGCTCAACAGAGGGGCTAGAGAGCCTTCTGGAATGGAGTGAACATCTCAGGAGAAGAGCTCAGCCAGGCACAAAGACTTTCCTGATAAGAACATCACATTCATTAGGGAATCAGGGCCGTTCTGAGCTTTGTCTCCTGGCTGGGGCTTTGATCCGTCTGCTAGCTCAGGGCCCAGTGATCTTCTTTCCGAATATTGTTGCACTCACCTCCCTGAACTCTGTGGGTGGTGGCTGATGTAGAAAGGATTATTTCCCCAGAAACTCTTAGATATTGGGCCATAATTAGTATTCCTCGGGTGACTCTCTAACAATGGACCACAGAGAGGACAAGGTGACCTCCCTCCCAAGTTGGGTGGGGTCTGGACCCAGGGCATCAGTGACAGCACCCATGGAGCCACAGCAGCACCAGCAGAGTCTGTGGTGCCTGACTGGACAATGGTGGTGTTCAGCAAGCATGTGCTTGTATAGGTGGGATGCCCAGAAGTCACCGAGGGAGGGAAGGCTCGACAGGGACCAAGGGCCCTATAAGAGAGGGGGGACAGGGATGAGCACCAGGGAACTGGAGACTCTGTCTTTGCCCACAGCATGTTGAGGCTTGAAAACCAGGTTACATAATTGGGAAACTGAGGCACAGAGGTTAAATCACTTACTGAAAGACATAGAGCTGTAAAGCGACAGAATCCAGATTTAAACCCAGATTTCTTTACTTCTGCTTGTTCTATTGGACGTGAGGCCTTTCAGGAGAAACCAGAGAATGTCCAAGGAACAGTAGTAATTCAGTTGAATGGGAAAAAAATTCATCATGAGAACAAAGCTGCAAAGGTATCTGAGACCGTGTGGTGGAGGAGTTCGCACTAATTTGGGGGATAATGGCATAGTCCAGGGTTCAGCAAACGGTGGCCCTCAGACCAAATCTGCTCACTGTTTTTGAGCCACGAGTTATGAATGATTTTTATAGATGACGTTTACAATTGACCTGATGATAGGGAACACTTAACTCTGACCCCAACTTAAGTGAAAATTTTCTATGTCCCATAGAAAAAAATCTCATTCTTCTCATGAGTAGACAGATATGACAAAAAATATATTCTATTACTTTTCTTATTATATTTTTATTTCATCAATAAAATTTGTGAAAATTCAGTTTCTCTCTCATTATATGAGTAGCTTTATAATAGCCTAGATTTTGCCTCTTGCCCTGCAAAGCCTAAAATATTTATTATCGGCCCTTTACGTAAAATGTTGTCACCTCCTGGCAGGGTCAGTGGTTGAAAAAAAGCTGTGGAGTATAATTTTCCTTATTGTACGCTCTCACCAGGAAAAGTCTGGCCATGCATGTCCTATACACAGGTTATTTAATATGTATTGCCCACTGCACCACTAAGGAATACGAGCAGCGTAGTTAGGGCTCTGAACGTAGTGAGAGCTACGAAATCAAACTACCCGAGTCTCAATCCCAGACCTGCCACTAACTAGCTTTATGACATTGGACAAAGTTCCTAACCCCTGTGCCTCAGTTTCCTCTTCTGAAAATGATGTAAAAATAGTATCTATTTTTGGATTGTTGTAGGAATTCAATTAGTGAATACATGTAAAGTGCTTAGAACAGTCCCTGACACATAGTAAATGCTAAATAAGAGTTGTTAATAGTGGGGTGAACGTTATAATTCACGCACAATAAATAAGATTTTTAAATGAAGGGATGATAATAAAAGTCCTAAACTTTTTTTTGGTATCCTCACATGATATCTCTTATCACCCCTGGGGCGTGCACGGGACAGACCGTGGGTGATTAGTGTGACTTGTCGGGACATAGAGGCAGGTGGCAGAGGGACTAGTTAGGAGACCATTCTTTGATTCTCAGATACAGGATGACGTGACCGTGGGAATGGAGAAGAGGAATCGGAGTGAGGGCTGCTCCTTTCTCCTGACCAAACGTGCCTTGGAATATCTTCTTTGAAGTCAATTCTTGCTATCACCGAAGAAGCAGTCGGCGTTGGCCCAGTGGTTAGTTTGCGCGTTCATTCGGCAGGCTTTCCTGAGTCCTCTCTGTGTGCCAGCTTCACGGGGCTTATCAAGATGAATCACAAACAAGCCTGCGATTAAGAAGCTGGTGGCTGAGCAAGAGGAGACAGACATGAAAACACACATGTACTATAAGGTGGTTCTGATAGGAACCTGTTTAGAAGCTGATGGAGGTGAAGAGCGCTCAAACCCCCTGGGAAAAGGGGGTCAGAGAAACTTCACAGAGAAACTTACCTGGGGAGTTCTGGGACGGCGCCTGCCCAGAGCCATGGGGCTGCGTGCGGTGGGGGTCACGGGCCAAGTCACAGGTCAGGGCGACCCCACAGGCGTTGGGAAGTCAATGATGGCAGAGTAAAATAAATTTCTTTTTAATAACATCGTACAGAACCAACTCTGCTCAGTGTCTTTCTGGTACAGTAAACACTGGCGGGCCTTAAAACACTAAGCAATTTTGTTTTAATTACTTTTAAAGCTAATGTCAATGTCGATAAAGCTACTCTGAATGGTATGCAATTACGGTCTCCTCAAAAACGGAATTGAATAATCTTGACCTGCGTTTACTTTCAAAGGACTCGATCTCCTACTTTTATTCTGAAAACGAAAACTTGTGGTTTGAGAACCTAACTTTTCTACAGTTGGGTTGCGCTAGTTGGGAGAATGAGACCGTTTTTCCCCCCTGTGGGTCTCCTCAAGTTGTTTTCTCCCTCTATCCTTTCATTCATTCATTCATTCATTCATTCTCTAAATTGGTCCGTCTGTCTTTCTGTGAGCAAGCATCCGCCTCTTTTTTGAAAACACTAGATTGATCTTAACAACTAGGGTCGCAGTAGCAGTTGTTAGAGAAGAACTGTGTTGTACCCTGGAGGATGTGGTGGCCCAAATGAAGCAAGAAACGCGCCACACTGAAGTTTTGGGGCTTGCGACATTTAGGGGTTTTGGTTTTTGGTCTTCAAGTAATGTATATTCTCAAGGAAACTGAAGAGCACAGAGAAATAATAAAGAAATAGCTGCCATTTTGGAATCTTTTCTTCTAGTATTTTTATTTTATTTTATTTTATTTTATTTTATTTTATTTTATTTTATTTTATTTTTTAGGTTTCACATGCCTAGGGGACCCTGATGACGTTGAAGTTCATACTTGCTATAGACTTCATTGTCCCCAGCATAGGCCTTTGGTTAACTTTGTTGGAGAGAGAGGTTGTGCATCTTTCACTCAGAAAGACCTGCAGACATTGTGTGCCCCATCCCCACTTTCAACCCAAATCTACGTGTTGGGAACAGGATAAGGGAGAGACCCTTATTTGTGTGTCTGCTCTGAGCACATTTACAGCGTCAACACATTGAGGGGTGTCGTCGGCCTCACACTTATAGAGCAGAGGGAGAAAAACCTAGGAAAGGGTCAGTCTCCAGGCCGTGACCCAGATGTCCTAATGTGAGAGCAAGGAGCAAGACAGTGTGCTCCTTGAGGTTCCTTCCTGGGGAGGAGAGATTTCTCCTTGCTTCTATGTCAGTTTGAGAACAGGATGCCAGCCCCGTGTTTCTTAGAAACGTGTTTTTGAGTATATGAGAAATATGCATTCCCGCCTTGGGGCCTTGGATGCTCTACCTCCAGGTCACCCCGTGGCTCACTGCCGAAGCATCGTTCAGGTTTCAGCTCTGCTATCACTTCTCGGAGTCACTTCCGTGACCCCAAGCCTCCTTCTTCCACTCTACCCACCCCCAATCCCTCTCCATCGCACCGCCTCATTTCATGGTCTTCCTGGCATAGACCACTCTCTACAACGGTCTTGTTCACATACCTCTTTGCTTGTTTGCAGCTCAGCTTCCTGCTACCAGAATGCAAGTTCCATGGCAATAGGGGACTTGCCTGTGCTGTGTTTTGCTGCCCGCCCGGTGCTTACCATGGTCTCTGGCACACAGTGGGACCAGCAGTAGTACATACTGTCAAATAAATGTGTGGTGCTGCCCGGGCCGAGGCCTGAGATCCTGCACACCCACATCCATTCAACTCCGAGCCTTGCCGATTTTCTCCTCCATCATCCGTCTCTAATCCCTCTCTTCCTCCCCGTCCTCCCAACCCCCAGCGCTAACGTTCAGCCCCTGAGACAATCACAATGGTCGGAACTGCTCTGTCTGCCTCAGCCTCTCTCTCACTCTGCCATCTCTTAAATCTCACGCCATTGCTTCTCTGTTTATAAGCTTTACCTTTGCTGCCCCTCCATCCAAACCGGTGGGCTGGTTTCCCGTACGGTGGCAGAGACGGGCACCCCAGGGGGATACATTGGAACTGGGGGTGGGAGTAAGGAAGTACAGATAGAAATCAAAAACAATGCAGTGCTTCCCCTACCGCTTTGCTTTGTTCTGGACTCGGAATATTTAATTTCTGTGTCAAATATTGCGAAGGGAGGACCTGAGATTTCGTGGTTATCAAGGGGGTGAGGGTGTGGTGTTCGAAGTTATGAGAGCTGCCGATGACGCTTCCTCCTGAACAGGTCGCGAAATCTCACCCCTTGTCACTGCCCCCCACCCCCCACAGAGCTCCTCCCTCCTGACCTCACCTGGAAAACGCCAGCTGCACTTTCCCGGCTCATTCAAAGCCCGCTCCTGTGGTGCCTGCCCACTTATTTTTCCCCATCCCCGGGAGAGCTCACTGTCCTTTCCCTAAGCTCCGTTGCACTGTGTCCACAGCTCCGATGGGTCCTTGTTTTGTCCTTGTTCAGGTCCCACATCAGATTGGGTGGCCCCCGAGGGCAAGGCACTCAGTATCTTAGTCAGCTTGGGCTGCCACGGTAAAATATGGCTTCAACGACAGACATTTATCTTTTCACGGTTCTGAGGGCTGGAAGTCCGAGACCAGGGCGCCAGCACGATTGGGTGCGGGTGAGGGATTTCCTCCTGGCTTGCCGTGCCTGCCTTCTCACTGCGACCCACATGGTGGGAAGATAAAGAGCATGATCACGGGTGTCCACCTCGTCTCACAAAGACACTAATCCATCAGAATGGGGCCCCACCTACGTGGGCATGTCTAAACGTAATTACTTCCCAAAAGCCCCATCTCCGGTATGTGGGTGTGGGGGATTCACCAATATTCAGTACATATATAACACACAATAAACATTTTTAAAGAAATAAATACCTCATCTTCCTTAAATGCTCTCTGACCAAGGGCAGGGCTGATCCCAGCATCTAAAGCAAGACTGTACCTACAGGGGGCCGCAGTTCATGGGACCTACCTTTAAAGGTCAGAAGCACAGAGGAATCTGGCAATGTGCTATAGGGTTGATGTAGGCTGATCTGGTCACCTGGTCTCCTTGTCACAGACTGAGAAAGTCAAAGAAGTTCAAGGGACTGGGCCAATGTCTTATTTATCTGATCTATGCTTAGACACAAACATTGCTCACAAAGTCATCTATGTCCATTCAGAAAGCATTTATTGACTACCTACAGTGTGCCAGGAATTGTATTGCCCTCCAGAAGCCCCCTACCTGGTAGGGGAGACAGACTATAACCAGCCACAACAGTGCAGTGTGATGTGCGCGTCAAGGTAGCCCAGGGGAGGAGCCACTAACCCAGCCTGAGGGTTGGAGGAGGCATCTTTGAGAGGGGACAGCCGAGTGGGGTCTCCAAGGACGAGGAGGAGTTAGGCAGGCAAAGGACCAGGGGAGGATGGTCTAGGTGGACAAGGAGAGGCAGAAGTCAGAGAGAACGGCCCCATTGGGAACTGCAAATAATTACTGAGAATTCAGTGTATATGTACCAAGTGCTACTTCCAGCTCTGGGATTACAACAAAGTGGCAAAAGGGGTCCCTGCCCTCAAGGAATTTATAGTAGACGACACTTGAAAAGTGAAATCAATAACAATTCAGAGTATTATGTTCTGCTTCGGGGTTCTCTTATGGAGGGAAGTGGGGGGAGGGGAAAGGAAGGGTACTGAGTAAGATGACAGTTTGAATATACTTCTGAGCCCCCAGCCCGCCATGTTTAGAAGTCATTCCTTTCTTTCTTGGGGCACGTCCTTCTTCCACAACCCCAGGGCCCTGCACACCATGAGGACTGTACTAACGTCTTCGCCTCTTAGAGAGAAAATCAGAATAGCTGAGGAGCCTCTGCTGACACCTGGGAGCCGGGGGCAGAGCCTGTTCAAGGAAGAAAGGGCTGCCAGGACAGAGATGTGGGCTGTGGTCAGGGAGAGAGGCGGGGGGAAGAAGAGGCATCTTTTCCACAGGGCCACCATCAGCAAGGGATGCTATCGGTCACAGTGGACCTCGGCTCCTAGAGCCTCAGGTCCTGTGAATACAGACAGACAGACAGACAGGCACACACAAACACACACACACACACACACACACACACACACACACACACACACGGACACACCCTTAGGCACGAGCATTCTGGGAACTAGCATCTTTCCTTAGGAAACTCTCCCTCCCAAGCAAGGAAGCTCACTTGCTGTTCCATTCCAAGGTCAGCTCCATGTCCCACCCCAGGACGCGTGACAACTCTCTTTGGGGAGTGAGGAGGAATGTGATTCCTCTCTGGTATGTAAATAACAACTAAGCAGTCAGATAAATGCCACGAAAGTCCTCAATAAGCATTTGACGATACCAGTGTTAGACACTGAGGGGCCTGACCCTTCACCCTCAAAAGCGGGCCTTGCCCTGCATTCTCTCGCTGCTTCCCCAGGGAACATGAGGTCCCGGAGCTGCCGGCCCTCTTGCCCACGATGTGGCCAAAAGTTCTTCCCCTGGGATATTTTTGGACTTACAACCATGAAAATCAGTATCCCTCTCACGACGGAAGCTGTAGAACGTACAACTCAGGAGCTGGTGGCAACTCTGTCGTGAAGACAAGGGTGAGGGTGCGAAGAGAAAGGACAGGCGAAGCCGAAGAGAAGAAAGAAGCAGGGAGAAAAAAGGACGAAGGAGCCACACGGGTGCGCGTCCCTGGTGCCCAGTGTGTCCAACCGGCCTGTGCCTCTGGCAATACAATCCTCCCTTTGCTTAGGATACTTTTCCTGCTTTGTGTAAGTCTGTCCCTCATAACTAGGGTGACCAAGAAATTTATTGACCAACCAGGACGTTTGAAGAATGAAAGAGGTCACTATCAATAATTACTCTGGGACGACAGCTATAAACCGGGAGAGTCCTGTTCACCCTGTTATAACCCACTCATGCAGCGAAGGGGCAAATCGATCTGTCCAGCATGCAGGTGCAGCAGGCGGGGCTGTGAGGATGGAGCAAACGCCCGATGGTGTAGGTAGCTCCCCGGCAGCCACAGGCCATGTGCCCAGGGCCCTTTCCCTCCCTGCCCACTGCCCGACCACACCTGCGCTACTCCACGGAGAGCAAAATGCCTTGCACGGGCCTGTTCCACGACTGCATGCGGTTCTCGGGCGGCGGGGGCGGGGGAACCCCACAGAATAGAGGCTGGACTGGTTCCATCCTAGCTGCGGCTCTCGATAAGGGCCACTTACTCTCTCTGGACCTCGGTTTCCTCGACAACAACACAACGACGACAACAACAATGACGACAACCAGAGAAAGAGGGAAGCTTCTGAATGACAGCAATGCTGTCCCCACAGGCCCTGCTCTCCTGATTCAGCTGCCACCGCCACCTGCCCGTGATTTTTAAAAAACCTTCCCTCCCAGGTTACTTTGACCATGAGCCTCGCTCCTCATCTGAGCTGAGGGAGACAGAATTCCTGAGGGGTGGGCAGTGCCTCCTGCCTGGGCCCTGGGAAGATCTGGCCTGTTAGCAACTAGGAGGAGCTGGTTGATGTCAAGAGAGAGAGAGAGACCACTGGTGGCCGTGGGGTGCACAACTCAACCAGGTCTGCAACCGCATCCAGTGCCATTTGAGAAATCCTGCACGTCAGCTCTCCAGGGCGGGAGAGAAGAGGGAGATTCTGAGGGAGGTGGCCGCACCCTCCGCGGAGCCAGGCCGTCTCCTCTGCACCGTCCTCGTGGGAATCCCAGGAAATGGACACAGTGAGGGCGGCGATGGCCCCGCCCTTCAGGGCCCCTCAGTGGGAGCTGTTGGGGACTATTCGGGGTTGCCCCCGAGGCTGCACCCTCAGGTGGAGTTCCACCAGTGACTCTTGCTTCTCTAAACTTCTGACTTCTTAGTCTTCTCCTCTTTTGCCCTCAAGAAGAGTGGGAAGAAGGCGTGACCAGTGGACTTTACCATGTGAAGGGCTATTGTTTTAAGGGTCGAGTGCGGGAAGACAGGTATAAAACCAGCTTGGCAAATTTCCAGTCAACCTGTCCGCTGCCAGAGGGCATAGTCCTTCTTCTGCACCTGAAACTAGTGCAGAAAGTTCTAGCAATAGGGCAAAGGTTCATAGCCTGTCTGGGCAATTCAAGTTTGCATGTCTGGGGCAGAAGATGGTTGGTATCAAGGACAAAGGGAACCAGGCCCTGCCTTGCAAGGCCACCGTGAGTCCCTGTATTGTCTGCAGCCTTGACTCCAGGAGAACCAGTATCTTTACTCCTATTCCCCTTGCTCGTTCCTGTCTCTAGCTGCCCGGAGCCCCTTGCCTTTCAAACTTTGCCTGATCTTCAAAGCAGACTCTTCCCTGAAGCCTTTCCTGAAGACATCAGCCCACACCGCTTTCGTTTATTACCCCTATGACTAATTTACCAGTCGATTTCATGTGGTGCATTCTTTACTACTACACTGGCCTGTGGACCTGTTCCTTTCACCCACAGAGTATTCTGGACAGGCACTACCTTCTGCTTATTAGTATGCCCACTCCCCCCACCACGGACTTAGGGTGGTACCAAACTCACAGCAGATGTCCAGTAAACTCTCGTGAATGGCTTGACTTCCATAATGATTTGAAATGCCTTGGTGTCTGTTAGTTTTGCTGCGTGCTGGTGGTTTCTAGTCTTCTCAAACAGGAAGACCTCCCCATGAAGGGAGCGGTACGCTGAGTATCGCTAGATTGAGAAGACACATGATAATAAAAGGCTTTGCACAACTGACTCATTCCAACAACTATATGCATTTGCGAAACAGTCAAGCCTGTGTGTGCGGCAGGGTAAAGGAGCCACTGGCTAGTGGAGACTGCTCTCTGCAGACGGGGTTGTGGAACTCCTTACTGTAACTGTACAGGAGAGACCCACGGCTTCATGGCCCCCAGACTGGGAACCCCGGGGTGTGCATCCAACACAGTCCTTGCAAGTACTTAAAACAGGCGTCTTCTCTCTGCTGCTATCAAACCCTGATGGCGTTTAAGTTATTTTCTGAAACAAATGGGTGGATACAACAGAAAAGAGGTTAGGAGAAATTCATATACTTACATCAATATTAACAACACATTATTGAGCACTAATTGCTAGGTGCTTTCGGTCACTTTACTATTGTGCATGATTCGACCCTTACGGAATGCTATGAAGTATTTTTATCCCCATAGGGGAAACTGCAAGGGGGGGGTCGTTGTAGAAATGGAGGAAGGGTCTAAGCTTTGCACGTGGATAGAGGAGATATAAAACAGTGACGGCAGATCAACACAGTGTGGTCTATTCATGCAATTGAGTATTATTCAGCCATAAAAAGGAATGAAGTATTGGCACATGCTACCACATGGATGAACCTTGAAGCATCATGCTAAGTGAAAGGAGCCTGACACAAAGGCCACATATTGCATGAGTCTATTTATATGAAATCTCCAAAACAGGCAAATCCATAGAGAAAGCCGATCGGTGGTTGCCAGGGCTGGGGGCTGGGTGGGGCGGGGTGGTGACGAATGACTGCTTAACATGCACAGGGTTCCCATTGGGAGTAATGAAAGATTCTAGAATTACATAGTGCATAGACCTCATGCCACTGAATTGTACACTTGAAAAGTGGCAACTTTTACGCTGTTTGTATTTTACCACAGTTTAAAACAAGCGAGAAAAAGGAGCGACAGCGGTCCACGTGGCAACGGGATTCCAGAGGCAGGGGTGACAGTTCGGAAAGGGCTCACTGGGAGCCTGTGGACACAGATGGGTGTGCATCCCAAACACTTCAGGCTGGAGTGAGAGTTCAAGCTGTGAGCTTCTGAGACCGGCTTACCATCTGGCCCTCGTGGCCATCGATATAGAGGGTACGTAGTTCTGTAAAAGGATCCACCACAAATTGCAATGCAGTTCGCTCACTCTGAACCTTGGGCACAGGTCCCCAATCACCCATGACCTCTCCTCGTCACACGAGACTCCGCCATCGTCTCCCCTCCCGAGATGGCACCTGTGACGAGCCCCCTCTCGCTCTGTGGCCAGTCGCCTCGGCCCTGAAGCGGACCAGAAACACTGCTCGCTTCTCTTCTCAGCAGCAGCTGAACAGATGTCATTCCTCAACGATCCTGCCTTCTGGAACCGCTTTCCACAGTATCATGATTACAGTGATTATTGCTAAGAAATTAAGCCGCCTCTGCCTGCGACACGATTGGGAAATACTGTTTCCTGGGGAGCACGAGGAGGGAGGCAGACTTATTCGCAGGATCCGCACGGGGCACAGTTGGACTTCTGGCCTCCGCTTGTTCCCGTGGCCGGCAAGAGTTTGCTCGCCGCTGCATCTTCGTTCATGAAGGAAAGCGACTAGTATCCCATGCACTCCCTGTTCTTTCTTTTGCAAGGGAGCGTTTTTCTCCTAATGGAGTTACACCTCTTTAAAAAAAAACACACACACACAGTTCAATCAATTTCTTTTGTGGAGTTCAACAGAGATGCTTTATTCCGTTCAGAAATGTGGGGACAGCTGGAGAACAAAGGCAAAGAACAAAACCTTGCAATTATTCATAGTGTGGGATGGGACGGGAGAAAGACGACTAGGCGGGTAGGGGTAGAAAAACTGGTGCCTCAGCTTTTCCTCAGACGCTGCAGCCCTCTCCTTTCTGCAACGCTCCAATGGTATTCTCCACCGGTTCACCCCATCCTCCCCAGCGTCCGATCTGAGCCCACCTTTTCCCCACAGGTACCTTTATGATCCAGAACTATCACTACTGCTCACCACCTCAATCCGCACTCGCATCTCCAACATCCCACTGTGGGCCAGATCCGGCACCTGCTGCCCAAGGCGAGATCTGAGACTCTAACCTGAGTCAATCTGTGTACATACAGGTGCTAGGGCCCCTTCCATCCCATCCAAGCCTAGTGCAAGAATCTCACCTGTGGCCACTGGGGATAATTGGATAACTCAGAGGCTCTATGATGTGGACATCGGTGCTATTATGGGCTGGTGGTGGGCATATTTTGAGACAGGTGGGCATATTTTTGGTCTTCATCATGCCCTCAAGTGATATGAACCAGAGGAGCAATGCAGTGTTGAAAATTGGGGAGTGAGAACCTGTCTCCTCTTCTCCCAGGGCCACCGAGTCAATAATGGAGCAGTTAGTACAGCTCTCTTGGCTCTGGGCTTTCTCAGAAATGCCTGCAGACTGACCAGAGAGGCTCTTCCGCCCTTAGAATGCACTGAGTCCACACCCACATTCAGGCCACTGCTGAGGTGAGCACCTCCACCCCCAGCCTGTTTTTCTGAATTGTTCAACTACCAAGATTGCAGCCTGCACCTTCAGCCTGAGGCTAGCTCGAATGACAGCTCAGCTCATCTGTATGAACCTTGGACCTTTCCGGGGAAACCAGTTGGCCCACTGGAAGGGGGCGGGTCAGCAACAGTCAGCAAGCAGTTTTACTAAGCTCACACTGGGAAAATCAGATAAATTATTAGACGGGTGCAGAGCATGCTACCCATGGAACGGTCTCTAAGATTAACTCATACAATTTCCAGTTTCTGTGTCAGCTTTAAAAAATAGCCTTAAACTTACAGAGGCAGAAAGTAGACCAGCAGTTGCCTAGAAGACTTGGAAGGAAAGGGGAAGTAATTGGAGGGAAACGGGGAGTCACTGCTAGTGGGTACCAGGCTGTCTTTCTGGAGTGATGAAGATGTTCTAAAGTTGATCATGGTAATGGTTGCACAACTCTGTGAATACACTAAAAATGATTGAATTGCATAATTTAAATAGGTGAATTGTGTTAGAACGTGAACTACATCTCAGGAAAACTATTATTTTTTTAAAAGCCTCGTTTTCCCCTCCAAAATCAGTTCAACATTGATCATCCCCTCAAGACGTATCTGCCTCACCATTGCCCTCACCCCATCTCTCTCGACTTACCATTCAAGGACCAATTCAGAGCCACTCCTTCTGAATGTTCTTAATCACTCGCGTGGTTCTTCTACCTCATACTATCAGTTGTATGCAGTGGAGTGCTAGTATAAGTTTAACAACCAGCTCTCCAGGAAAAAGAGAGAGAGAGAGAGAGAGCCCTAGTTTGTAGCATTTCCCTATTTCAGCGATGTAAATCCCCCCGTCATGGCCAATGTCAAGTTCCCAGCCTGATGGCCAAATGCAGAGTTGCGCAGTGCCCGACAGTGCACCATTCAACATTTCTACCATAGAGACGTAAAGAACTTCAAGAGCATAGTGCCATCGTAAAATGATTAGGAAGCGATGCGCTTTGAGTGAGTATCACTTTTATCTTTAATGTAGTTTGTTTTATCGTAAGTTTATATAATTTAATTTTTGATAATGGCTGTCTTTCACCACCAGTTCACTTGATCCCTGAACATTTAACCATTGGCTCTTACAAGCAGGTAGGAGCCAGCTCCAGTACCCTACCCATCTCCTCCTGACCACGCCCGCCCTCTTGCTGAAATAACATCATTTTTTAGAAGGCAGCCTGGACACTCTCAAGGGCAGGGACAGCACCCATCCTGTTGATCATTGAATCATCTGTGTGGCCCAGTGGCCAACAGGTACAGTACAGGCTTGTTGACTGAGGGCCGGAGCCATCTTTGTAGCCACGGGAATAGGTAAAAGTACTTGGCAAACAATATGCTTCTGTTCTGTACTGGCTGCTTCAACAGTGGGAAATAATGGAAAAAAAAAAGAAAATGTAATGCAAATAGGTCTTTAGCTTATTCATCTTTGTAAGTTAAACAGAAGTAAAAGCTGTCCGCTCTGTGCTGGGCACAGAGATAGCTCTCTTTGCGTTTGGGGGATAAGGTTAGAGGAAAAGGAGAAAAGATGAAAAGTAGGAGAAGGAAGGTGAGATGACGCAGAAAGTGGGTTCAGAAGCATCGATGCGAAGAAACTGTTCTAGCTGCCGACCCACCAAAGAGAAAAACAAACTAAGAAGGGAGGTGGCGTGGCGTGGAGTCGGGGTTCCCAAACTCTTTTTAACCCATGCCCTTGACTAATAAGCACAAGCATCTCCCTTCCTTTTCAGAGATTCTGAGCTTATCCTTCCATGTATAACCATTGCCTGAGGATGAGAATCATTCGTACTCAGAAGTTCTGGGTGCCCCCACCAGCCCAAGAGATTTGCAATTTTATTTACGAAAGCATCACATCTGTAGTCAGTTGAACTGTTTTTTCGAAGACCTCCCTCCACCCTCACCTCCCAGGCTAAAACTCAGGGTGGGAAAGACTGAACTTCGGGTCTGCACCTGCCACTGGACTTGCCATGTCACCTTCGGCAAGTCACTGTCCCTCTCTGGGTCTCAGTTTCCTCACCTAACTTCCTCACTTTTAACAAGAAAATTAGATGGTTTTGAAGTTTCCTCTCAGCTGTAACACTCTATGAGCCCAAGTTCATTTCTCATCCTGACCTAGATTTTAAACATAATGTACTTAAAATATGACAAAGTTTGAAAGTGATCAGTTATCTCCTCCACTTGGAAATGTCATCGCTGGCAGTGCATTGGTGGGTGTTGGGGGCTATTTTGGTGCCTGGGTGTTCAGAAGAGGAGGAAGAGAGGGTGGAGAGACTACCAAAGCAGTAACCTCCTCACGACTCCTGAGGCCAAGTCGGTGCTTGTCTCGAGTGCCTGATCCAAAGAGCTGGGAGGTGTGGAGGTGTGTTAGAATGGTGATGAAAATAGCCGCCTCTTTCTTTCCCCGAGTGCCTACTGCGGCCTTGGACTTGACACGATTTCTCTCTGATTTTCAAAACAAGCTCTCAAGGTGTGCAGTGTGATCCTCGTTTTGTAAGTGAGCAGTGAAGTAACTTCCCCAGGCTTTCGCAGCTCCATGGAGCCGGGATTCAAACTTACATCTGTCACCCACACCCCTCTTCTTCCCCAATGTCAGCGGTCATAAAGTGTGGTCCCTCGATCAGCAGCATCAGCATCCCCTGGGAGCTTAGAAATGCACATTCCTGGGCCCTCCCCTAGGAGATTCTGGTGGAGGGGCTCACGGGTGTGTGCACAGGGAGTTCCGTAGACGAGGAATGGGATATGGGCTGGGAGATTTGTGCATCTGCTCCTGAGGACACGAAAATGCTGTGGCCCCCCAGTTCTTGGTCTCGAAGATGCACAGATACCCCCACGTTCCTCCCCGCCCCCACCGGCTGAAGGAAGGACAACCGAACATTGGAGGCCCGCTCCCGCAGGCTGCCTGGGTGAGCTGCTGCCAGTCCCCAAGGCTTCATCCACCTGCTCCATGCTGTCCCCAGTGCAGATGAAGTTGCCAGAGAAAATTCACACCACATAGGCTGGCTTCATTTCAAATTCCTGTCCTTAGACTGCAAATGGGCTATCGACACTGCCTCGCAACGCTACCCTCTTCTCCTTTTAGCTCGCTTTGCTCCACCATGAGGAACAATTGTGCCTTTTCCTCGCTCCTCCCCCCTGCTCTCCTTCCCAGCTCTGCTGCTGACTGAGCCGCATGCTTGGCTGGGAAAATAGAAGCCAACAGATGGGAACTCCCTCCTCTTGCCACCACCTAATGTACACACCTTCCTACATCTACTTCTGCAACAGGCCTCTCTTTCTTCTCTTACAACGGAGTGAGTGTCTCTGCTCCCTTCAAAGGCTAATCCCTCAACTTGTGGTCTGGATCCTATTCCTTCTTGCCTAGCCCAGAAAATCGTATCTACTGTCTGTCTGTTTCTCTCTCTCTCTCTCTCTCTCTCTCTCTCTCTCTCAGCAAACTTTTAATCTCTGCTGGATCATTGCCACCAACCTATAGACCTTCAGTGCTCTCATTATATATATATATATAGAGAGAGAGAGAGAGAGAGAGCTTTAAAACTTTCATACAAATGTATGTATAAGTGTATATGTGTACATATATGCATCACATATAAAACATATATACATACAGATATACACACATGTGGGGTGTGTGTGTGTGTGTGTGTGTGTGTGTGTGTGTGTGTATGAACGAGCTTTAAAAGCAACCACAACAAATAGCTCCCTTGGCCCTGCGCCCCAGCTCCAGCCCCCGCCTCGCTTCTGGGGTTCCCCTCTCCTCTTCCTCCCAGTCCTTCTCAGTACTCCAACCTAGCGTCTGCCCTCACCTCTCCATAGAACAGTCCTTCTCAACCCAGAGCGCTTTTGTCCCCTAGGAGACTCTCGGCGACGTCTGGAAACATTTTTAGTGGCCACACCTCGGGTGAGGGGTGCTACTGGCCTCTGGCAGGTGGAGCCAGGGGTGCTGCTGCAGGGTCTACAACCTACAGGGCAGCCCCCCCGCAGCATGGAGTGACCTGGCCGCAAATGGCAGTGGTGCAGCCGCTGAGAAAGCCCGATGGAAACCGCTCTCGTCAAGGCTACCGGGAGTTTCCATGATGCGCGGTCCGAGAGACTGTTTTCCGTCCTGGTCACCCCCGGCCTCCCCTCTTGGATCCGTGACACTGCTTCCTCTACGTTTCCCACCTGACTGTGGGTCGTTCCTTCGCATGTTCCTCCCCTGCTTGACTTAGTCCTGGCCTTTCTTCTCGTATTTCTCTTTCTTCTCTCTTCCTGATTGGTCCATCCAGTGGCTCCGTATCATTTCCAAGACTGTCTGGTCTGAGCCCCAGCTCTCGGCTTCCCAGGTGTGTGTCTGGAGTAACAGTTTCTTCTCCGTCACTTGACAGTCTCGGTCAAATGGGGGATGACGAGAGCACGTCCTGCACAGAGCTGTAATAACTAAATGAGGAAATCCAAGTAAATCTCATGGTTTAACTCATGGTAGCCGCGATGGTTTTTATGAATGACTCTGCGACGTAAAAATAACATATCTTTTTACTTTTCGCCAGAGAGCTCAAGAATGGGTCCCAAGGAATTGCCAGATCAAATCAAGACAGGTATTAAGTTCGATCTCATTTTTTGAAAGACACGAAACACTGCCCGCGCACCAGTCGTGTGCCAGGCACGGTACTAAGGCCGAGGATTCACGAGGCGCAAGGCAGGCCCTGCCCCAGAGAGCTTATTTGCGCCGAGCACACGGGAGGGAAACACAGAGGGACAGAGATATCCGGTGCCCTCTTAGATGCCCCACCAGCTCCTCCCTGGTTTATTTACGCCTCTGCTCTGGAGGCAGAAGGTCCGGAAGCAGAGTCTGTAAGTGTGGTCACTGTCGCCAGAGCAAGGGTTCGGGATGCCCTGCTATGTCTTCTGTGGTCTGTGGAAAGGCCACTGAAGGGTCTGAGCAAAAAGACTATCTGAGGACTGTTGGTCTGGATGCCTTGTGGAGAATGAGGGGAAGAGACCAGAATGGCAGGACCGGGCGGGGAATATGTTGTGATGATCCGGATCCCTGGGGTTGGAACCGGAGGCAGTGGAAAGGAAACCTGGCGGGCCCGGGCCGTCCGCACGTCTCGTCTGCCTCCGAACCATCCCAGACGTCGACAATTTCCAAACAACTGAGCAGTTGCAATGAGTGCCAGCCTTTCGCCTCTTTCTGTTTTTAATATGGTTGATTTGTGCAAAACAGGAAGCGCTACCGTGACAATGGCATTATTTGTGGCTGAGAAATGTACTTTTGAAAACTCTGAAAACCACTGGCCCCTTGTGCCGAAGTGAGGCTGAGCTTGCGGAGCCTCCCGTTGGGCGGGCCCCATTCCAACAAGGACCCTGCCAGCAGAACGGACTCAAGAGCTGCTCTGTTCCTAAGACAGAACACAAGATTTCTTAGCCTTTTCGGAACCTCCAGCTGTGTGGGGCCCGGGCACCGCGGCGGAGAGTGGCTGGCGGAGTGCCCTGTGCAGGCCGGGAGATTTATAAGGAGGGCACAGGAAACCCTCCCCTGCCCCAGGCTTTGGTCCTAGATAAGGATTCAATCCAAGGTAGTGGCTGCAGCCTGGGGGAGCTCAGAGGAAAGGTGATTTCCTGAGACGGAGGCAGACAGGAATGTGCAGTGGGTACCAGGCTGGAGAGGGGGACCTGGCGGGGCCGCTCCCTCAGCAGGAACTTCTAGTCTTCCGTTCGATTGAATCAAATTTTTGGTTCTGATTCACCATGGTGGCCTCACGCAATAGACTTCCCTACTTACTTTCTAAAATAACATCTACTAAGACATGAAGATATTCTTCTAGAGAGCAGTCTTTTAGGGTCAGAGCCTGATTTGAAGCCTGCCTGTGGCTTCCTAGCTGTGTAACCTCATATAGGTTGCCTAACCTCTCTGAGTCTCTGTTCCCTCACAGAGGTTATGTGAGAATGAAATGCACTTATGTATATTAAAGGACCCAGCAATAGTCAAATCCCTGCTCTACCACTTGATGTCTTTAAGGCCACATGCAAGACACTTAACCAACTTCTCAGAGCTTCAATTTCCTTATCTTTGATTTGGGAATAATAATACTGCCTACTCCAGAACATAGCTGTCAGGATCAAATGAGACAAACTCCTAAATTAGATAAACCATGAACCAGATATATAGTCAAAACTCAGTAAATGGTTACTATAATTATTAACATGGTTAGAAGTGGTAGCTATTGTTAACATCACTTGGGGATAAAGTAAAATAAACATGGGAGCAAGTTTAATTTTCAGGACCCAAAGGAAGTATTTCCGAATACTCTTTCTCCCTCCTCTGGCTCCCACTGATTCATTCAGTCAACAAGTATTTATTGAGCACCTACTATGTGCTGGTCGCTTTGTTAGGCACGGGAGACATGAGAGTCAACAAAACTGGCATGTTTCCTGCTCCAGAGCAGTTTGATGTCTAGTGGGAGAGTCAGACGAGCAAATCATTTTATCCGTTTAGCATTCCGTAAAGGAAGGAGGGCTTCTGAGGAAAAGTTTGGGAGCTATGAGAACTTCTAACAGGAAGAGCTGGTTTGGCCTAGGGGGTCAGAGAGACTTCTGGAGGAAGTAAAGCTTGACTTGAGAGCTGAAGATGGGAAGTGACTAAGCCCGCCCCTAAGTCCCTCCCGGGACCCACTGTGGTTCTGAGGCCTGGCTGTCTTCATGCCTTGGCTCCGCCTGACTCTAGGGGTCTCGTTCCACCTCCCGCCCCACTGTGTAAGGTTCAGATTGTAATACTCAGCAGTCCCCTTCCCTCCTTTTCCTTAGATAGGTCCAGCAGCTAGGAAGAGATCAGAGTTGCAAAAGCACTTGGCAGAGAAAGTGGTGCGAAGGCAGGGACCCAGCCAGAGACCCAGCCTGAGCGGGAGGGAACAGGAAACCAGAATCCAAGTCCTCCCCACTTACCTTGTGGACCTAGCCTACGGGAACTTGTGTTTGTTCTGACTTAACTTAAATTTCATTGGGCTGGTTTAAAATGGAGCACAAAGATGCCGCGGGGTACTGGCTGATGGCTGATGGCTGATGGCTGATGCTCACTCTTTGAGGTTTCAGGCAGGGTCTGGCACCGTGGAGCTAAAACAAGAAATAGACTTTGATCCCTCTTTAACGGTTTGCAGAAACCTCGATTTTCACTAGAAGTCAAATCAACATTTGGGGCTAGTCCCCCAGACCCACCATTGTCAGCGGTAATCATTTCTGGAAGCTTCATATCTTATTCTGTTTGACGTGCCTCTTTGGGAAAAGCATCTTGAAATCTAATTTCTGTCACCCACTGAGTCCTTGCAATTCCCTTCCCTTTTCTTAACTTTTAAATAGCTACAATTACCTAACACACAATAGCTCCCTGGCTTTCATTTAATTTTTTTTTTTTTTTTTGGTATTTTGAGGGGGCCTCATTTCAGCTCAGCCATTGCAATCAATAGCTTGATTATACTTCTAAATTCTTTTGACCCAGCAATTGCTTCTTTCACGAAACACACTCTGACGCCCTCTGAATATTGTAATATTTTCCCCTTAGCAATTTGCCTGGATCTCACCGGCTGAAGAAACCAACGGTAAATATTTGGCCTTCCTGGTACCTCTCTGGTCGGGCGCCCAATTTAACTTTCCGGGGCTCCACACTTCAGCTTTAAGCCTCAAGAGAAGTGAAAAGGGGAGAGGCCAGGCGGTGTCCGCCCTGAGGCTCCGCTTCTTCATGAACTGTCATTCCCTGCACATTAGGGTGTCGCACGGTCTAGGTTTCTAATAAAGGTACCCTCCACCCCCCGCCATGGTAAAATGTGCATAACATGAAACTCAGCCATTTTAATCATTTTTTAAAATTTGGTTTCAAGTATACAGTACATTGGTTAGACATCTATATCGTTCATAAAACGATCCCCCCAATTACGCCCTCCCTCCCCTGACCCTCCACCTCACCGGTGTATGAATGCTAACTGCATTCCCTATGCCATGCCCCCCACCCCATGACCATCCATCAGCTACTAATTGGTACTTCTTTAGCCGTTCACGACATTCTCCCAGCCCCCCAAACTCCTCTCCCCTCTGTCGGACACCAAATCGTCCACTATCTTTGTGAGTCTGTTTTTGATTCGTTTGTTCTTCTTATTCCTTTGACTCCACATTTAAGTGAAATCATATAATGTTTATCTTTCTCGGTCTGACTTAAGTGCCTTCTAGGTCCATCAAAGCAATATCTTTTTCCATCCCCTTCCTCCGCATAGGCAGGGGCTTGTTTTCTTATCCTTTCAGCCACTCTATCTTTTGGTTGGAGCATTTACTTCTTTTCCATTTAAAGTACTTATTGATTGATAGGAATGTAGTTGTTACCATTCTTTATGCCTGTTTTTAATACATGTTTTTTATTTCTAAAAGAAGTCCTTCCAACATTTCCTGTAATACGGGCTTGGTGGTGATAAATTCCTTTAGCTTATTTTTGTCTGGGAAGCTTTTATCTGTCCTTCAACTCTAAATGATAGCTTTGCTAGATAAAATATTCTTGGTTGTATATTCTGGTTCTTCATCCTGTCGAATCTTTTTTGCCAAGCCCTCTGTCCTGCATAGTTTCTTTTGAGAAATCAGCTGCCGGTTGTATGGGTGTTCCCTTATGTGTAATTATTTGCTTTTCTCTTGCTACTTTTAATAATCTTTCTTTGTATTTAACCTTTGGCATTTTAATGATGATGTGGGCCTCTTTGGAGCCATGATTTTTTATTTTAATCATTTTTATGTGTACAATTCAGTGACATTAAGTACACTCATAGTGTTGTGCAACCTTCACCACTATCCATTCACAGAACTCTTTTATCATCCCAAATAGAAGCTTGTATCCATTAAACAGGAGCTCCCTATTCTCCTCTGCTCAAGCCCCTGGTAACTTCTACTCTACTTTCTGTCTCTGTGAATGTGCCTATTTCATGTACCTCATCAAAGTGGAATCAGACAATATTTGTCCTTTCGTGGCTGACTTATTTCACTTAGCATAATGTCTTTCAGGTTCATCCAAGCTATAACCTGTGAATGTCTTCCCCTTTTCTGGCCGAATAATATTCCATTGGATGTACACACCACACGTTTATCTATTCATCTGTTGATGGACACTTGGGTTGTTTCTATCTTCTGGCAACTGACTAATAAAGTTTAACATAATAGATGGGATCTGGCTCCTGACCTAGGACCAGTTTAACAACTACCTTTTACTTTATTTCAGTCTCTGGAACTGGGACATCAAGCAGAGCAGCCTCGACACCGCGGCTCTGTAGGCTGGGGCTGGGGAGGGTGAAGCCTGGGTAGCGGTGGTGGCTAGGGACCTTTTTTGTAGAGCTAAGCCTGAGGGTCCCGCCGGTCAGAGACAGCACCGTGGGTGGGTGGGATTGCACGACATAAGGTTTCTGATTCTGTAATAAAAGAGAACATTCACTTATTCAATTCATTAAACCCACACATTTTATTATTCACTCAATCATCCCAATATTATCAAATGCAGGCGGTACGCAAAATAGGCCCACTCTGAGCTTCCAGCCACTAGAGGCAGAGAGCAGCAGTAAATCTCTCAGACAATGCCCAGGGGCAGGCGCTAGAGGAGGAGAAGCAGAGAGAGCTATGAGAACACACAGGTGGCACCTCACCTGTACTTGGAAGCCAGGAAAGGAAGTCACACCTGTGCCAAGTCATAAGGGAAGGGAAGAAGTTAGCCAGGTGGAGGCAGAGGAACGAAAGCGTGAACCAGGCCTAAGTAGGGGGGACTTGCAAAGGCCTGGAGCTGAAAGGCAGGGCCAGCGGTGGGCTCAAGCATGTGGCTGGTGGTTCGAGGTGTGTGTGCCGAGATTCAGAAGAGGCAGGGAAAGTAACGCCAGGGACCATTTGGTGAGGGACCTCATATGGTGTTTGGGTTACTCCCAGAGCAAAAGAGAAGTCCTGATGGGTTTGAGGCAGGAGAGAGACCGATCAGAAGAAAGTAGGTCCTCTGTTTCCCTTGAACGAGGCATCCAGCCGAAAATCCTCAGCGCCGCTGGGCTCTTCCTGAGAGCTAGATGCTACTCTAGTGCTTCATGCTTTTGTCTCAGTTAACGCTCACGACAGCTGACCATGGTGAGTAAAAAAGAAACTGAGGCCTAGAAAAAACTCGGTGCCCAGGCTGCATGCCTAGGTCAATTAACGCCAGAAATTCTGGGGTTGCAACCCAGGCATCAGGATTTGTCAAAGTTACCCCAGGTGGCGTCAGCTAAGCCCTTACATTATGCATCCCTGTTTCCAGGGAGGGCAGGCTAACTCCTGCAAAGAGGGCGGGACACAAACCAGCAGGACCACCCAATCGCCAGAGGCTCTGTGGCTTTAAGGACTGAGGCTGGCTGCCTGCCAAAGAGGCCGCCCACCATTGCACAGGTCACGTGAGCACAGGCTGCAAAGTTAGGCTGCAAAGTTAGGCTGGGGCAGCACGGGGGCTGGCCTGGGCTTGCAGACCCGCACCCTGCAGAGCAACCCTGGTGGCACAGGCGAGCCGAAGAAAGACGAGCTTTATGCCTTTTTGAGGGAAGCACACATTCTGCAAGGCCTTGGAAACAGAGAAGAACTGTTTGTCGCCCTAATCCAGATGTCCCAAACGAACAGTAAGTCAGAAGGGCACAGAACACAGCACAGACCCGCCCTCTCAGCTCCCACCAGGCGACATCTGCATACCCCACCCACCCGCCTGAGGAGTCACAGGTCTGCAGAGATCCTGCCCAAGATCTGGGAGTCACAGGCAACGAACAGGGCAGAAAATGTACTGAAATTCTCCAAGGGGTGGCCTCTGTTCCTCTCTTTGAAAAGTCGGAGCTCCGCTCTTGACAGGTAGCACCGTGATGATTGTGGGTGACGTTTCCCTTCTCGGTCCTGCCTCCCTGCAGGCCTCGTGGTCTATGCTATTGCCCTGAGAACCCCCAAGGTCACGTGAAAGCAAAGAAAAGCGAAACTGAAGCCAGTCAGAGGTATCTGTCGGCCTTTGGGCTAGAATCTTGCTGGGCGTGAGTTGATAAAGCTAGTGACTAAAATAGGGTGTGGCAGTGTGGGTGAAGGGCCTCCACGCTGTGGAAGACACAGAGGAAGTTGCCTGGGCGCCCAAAGGACACAAGCAGGAAGCTTTGAGGAAGGGTGGAGGTGAGGCGGCAAGCAGATCATCACCTCCCCCTTGGCTGGAGGCAGAGCCCTGTGAATCGCCTTCGAGGCTTTCTCCAGACCATGCGTCTGCTTGTCTCAGACTCCATTGCAGGGCCACATGGTGCAGGTGACTTGGCAGTGGCCTGCTTCTGATTTGTATGCCCCCAAACACTAAAGGCAAAACCACTGGATTTGGGGTGTCTCCTCTCTAGCATTATCCGTGCCTCCCTGCCCCTCCTTTATTACAGACAATTGAGAGCTGACTGTAATCTACCTTTATGAGAACACATGCAAAATTTATGTGTTGGGGGTAGGTGGCAGGTTGAGATTATGTTGGCAGAAAGAACATTGGCATTGATTGGCACGCAGAGGAGTTATCTTCAAGATAACTGGGTACGAGCTAAAAGGAAAGGGAGGAGAGGTCAGAGGAGGGAAGAGGTCAGAGAATAGAAAGCAAAGAGAAAGCTGGCCTTGCCAGGGGCTAGAGTCAAGGCAAGAGCGAGGTGGCATGGGGTGAGGTGGCCTGGGGTGAGGTGGGCAAGGAAGGGTGGAGTGAACTGAGAAAAAGCTCAACTGTGGCTTGTCCATAATCATAGTGAAGCATCTGAAAGCGTCAGGTGTGACTTCCGGATGCAGGGCTAGATCCCAGGAGATAACTGGTGGCCCTTGACACATTTTATTTATAAATATGAGCATCCTTGGAAAATAGTGGAAGTCCACATGTGACTCAGGAAGGTCTGGCAACGCCAGGCTCACCTCACGACAGGGCAACTAAAGCCAGAGCTCCTCATCACCAGTGTCCCCACTCACCCTGTAGGCATTTTACATTCCCCACCCCACTCCCCGCCTTCTATACCTGCCTGGTTCCCAGGGGCTTTGCAGATTGCCACTGCTCCTGCTCTTGATAACAGTGATTCTCTTCTACTGAGAACCTGTGTGTGTGCACGTGCGTGTGTGTGTGCGTGCACGTGTTGTAGCCGCCAGCCCCCGAAAGACACACGGACCACCAGAACTCAGTGAGTTATAGGAAACACACTCTTTATTTAGCCAGCTGGGTCTGCCAGGGGTACGCAGACCCCAAGTTAAGCAGCCCTGAAATGTAGGTGCAGGGTTTTTGAGCCCCAAATCGCATTCTTCATTCTGTCTAAACACAAAGGTCTATTGTTCTTTTATCCACTACCTGTCGACCCACAGGTCGGTTGTGCAAGCAGGGTACAGAAGCAGAAAGCTTATTGTTAGAACGTTATGTTCCTATGGGCGACAGCCTATGTTCCCATGGCGATAGCCATGTTCCCATGGGCGATAGCCAAGCAGTAATTTCCTGCAAGTAATAAATTTCTAGCAGTCATTTTTCAGCCCCCGCGCACGCACGCATGCACACCAGGAACACAGGTATGCTGTCTTTCAATTCATTGCAATTAATCTCTCCCTTTTTCAGTTGAGGGTGACAGAGGCGCAAAACCAAACGCACCCCTCCCTTAACAGATTTGGGCAGCCTTTCCGGGAGATCTGCCAAATTGCTAGATGGCATTTGCATTTTTAAAAAATCGAATGGTTTTGTTATTTTGGTTTTAAGGATTTCCCAGCCTTCCTTAAGGCAATATTTCACGTGTGCCACACTTTATAGCTTTCAAAGCATTGCTTAAAGATACATGAGTTCGTTTTTCCTTCCTGCAGTCATGTGAGGCTGGTAGTGTGGGCTCTCTTCCTGTACCCTCCCAGAGAAAGCCAGCAGGTGGAGAGGCTAAACGACTTGCCTTGGTCCTGCAGTAATTTTGAAGAAACGTTACTATTCGAGCACAGCTCTCTGGAAAACTAAGTTGTGTCCTTTTGACTGCCTGGAATTATAAGACTTTTGTGCTTTGGAAAACAGTCACCATGGGTATGATCTCCTCCAGAATGCTGGTCTGGCTTGCTGTTTTGGCCACTCAACAGCTATGAGCTGTTAGGAAAAGTATTGAATCTCTCTGTGCCTCCTTTTCTGTAAAAGGGGGGGATGACAGGTCTCATCTAGTGACTATTGTGTGGATTAAATGAGATAATACATACAAAATGTTTAGAACAATGCCTGGCCCCCAGTAAGCTTTCAATAAATATCACTATCAGCATAAAAAATTATTATTACCTATGCCTTTGGGATACACTCTGTATTAGGTAGGGTACAGGCTAAGTTGTAACAAAAAGACCCCATTTTCCACATTTGCTCAAAAAGGACAGAAGCGTATTTCTCTTTTACTGAATAGCCAAGAGGTAGAAGGTCAGACTTAGCTCTGCTCCATAAGGTCATTCCAGAACCCGGACTGAGCTGCAGGTGAGTCTGGGAAATGTAGTCTCTAGCTAGGCCAACGAAATAGCCCCAGCTGAAGCTTAAGAGTTCTCTTACTACAAGCAAGGAAAGGACAGCGGAACCTGGGGACAGTTCACTATCTCTATGTCGTGTTGCCGCAGACCTGCATTTGACGTCATTAAAGCCTTCTCAGTCGGCCAATGTCTCAGCCCACCCGCGCTGTACTTGTCTAGTGGAGACCTGATTTACTCTTTGAACTTCTTCTCTAGCAAAATCCAGGGATGGCTCTTGGCTCCATGTCTCAGATAAACACCTCCGGTGTCGGTGAGATCGCCTCCTGCAGACTGGTCAGACTGACTATGTACTGGGTTGGGCAGCCTGTTCTCTTACGGCCTAAACCTCCCAGCAGGAGTGGCATGGGCTTTGTTTTTTTATGATTTTTTGTCTTCTGGCTCTTTTGACAACTTCCTCCACGTGTAATGTAATGTAATGTAAACTCCATACTCCCTGGTCTCTAGAGAGTCGCCCTCCTTGTGATCTTGAGTCTGTCTGCGTGGCCGATTCAGGAAGGGTGGCGGAGTTCCTCCCGTTCCTCCAGAGCCCATCCTGGCATGCGTTGAGGAGTAAACCTTCTCCCCACCTCATCCGAGATGAGCTATGAGCCCAGAGGGCTGTGATAGAGAAGCCAAACCATTCGTTTGGCAGGCGGATGGGTAGCCCCCATGGTCTTAAATCTCTGCGGTCTTACAATTCAACTTCCACGATGTACACTTTCCTGAAATCCCTAAGTTAAGTAACAGCCTGGCTCAGTGGAAGGAAGTATAGATCAATGTTCTATTTCATTATTGCAATCATTGAGATTGAACAGGTCAAGGAAGGGAATACCAATTATTTCAGGGGACTCTTATTCCAGGGCCAGAAAATGTGCTTTGATGAATACTGCTTAACAGATGAAGAAGGAAATTTGCATTTGTTGAGGGCCTACTATGTGCCAGGCACGTACTAGAAGCAGATGTCAGAGCACTCAATAACAAAACAACCTAGCAGGTGTAATTTATATTAATCATTGCATTTAATTCTTATAAATTCTACCAAGCACGTATTTTTTGTATTTTATAGACAAAAATGTTATTTTGGGAAATGGAAAATGGTAAGAATGATTTTGAAACCACATCTGTCTGTTTCTAAAATCTTGCTCTTTCCATTATTACTTCATCTGCCTCCAGTCACTTTCTTTGTTGAAGAGGGAATCTAGTCTTTATATGGAAGTAACCTTGACCTCTCTAACCAGTGACTACTGTTAACGCAGAGGGTGACTTCATATGACTATGACGGTCAGTTTTCCTTTCTGTCCTGCATCTCTCTCTAACCACCTTTGTCCACTTATCCTTCTGTGTGAACCTACCAGCTGAACCCCACTCTGGAACACTTCTGCCCTGCTCCAGGGGTGCTGGTTGCTGCTGGAGGGATCATTTCTCTACGTCTCTCTGGGCCGGTACAGTCCCGGGTCCCCAAGGCTGCCTGGAAACCCTTGCACATGCCCCTAGATATTTCCCTGTCTCATTACCCTTGGCATCTCCTCTTGACTATCTCTCTTTCCACGACCCTTTTTTAAAGCTTTGTTTTATTGTCTTTCATTGTCGTTGACAGGGAATCCAACCTTTCCATTGATAAAATTGAACGAAATTGAGGCCCCAGGAAACTCTCTCAAGGTCCTCCCTGGCATCCCTCCAGCACATAGCCTACTCTTCTTCTCCATCCCTCCAATGACAGGGAAGGGGGTGCTCCTCCCTCAGCTGGCCTGCCCTCCCCACCCCCACATGCACTCCTCCTTTCCTGGAACCTCCCTCCATTCATTGCTCCCTCCCACTCACATCTTCAGCCTCTTTTCTACCAACATTTCTCATGAGTACCTGAACATATGAAACCTCTTCGGTCCGAAAAGTACCCTGTTCTTAGTCCCATGTTTTTGTCTAACTTCTTTCCTGAATTTCCCTTCCTCTCTCCCTTTGATGCCAGGCAGGGCAAACTTCCCCTGAGTGGGTCTGCACCAAGAGAGGGGGTTCCTCGAGCGCAAGAAAGAATTCAAATGCTGCCAAAGTTAGAGTCAAAAGGAAAGTTTATTAGAGTCGGGAAAAAGCTAATAGCCAAATGCCCAGACCAGAATCATTAAGAAGCCGCCCTCCAGGCCCAGTGGTGTGCTCTTTCCTGGGCCAACTCCATCTTTCTGGTGTGCTGGTCCCGTTGCGTCCCTCTGTAACTCCAGCAGCCCCGCCGGTGACTCTATGCGGTTTCCACCCCACTTTGCTGGACATTTTTTTCCCCTCTTCCTCACAGAGACCTCCTTTTCCACTCACTCCTCTTTAACACCCTTTGACAATGTAAAAAATATTCTTAGCTCACAGGCTGTACCAAAAGGTTGCCAACCCCTGGCTTAGTCTATCTCCCAACATCTTCATCTCCATAAAGTTGCATCAAGTTTCCTGCGATATGGTGATGCTTGGGTGATTTCCTAAAGTAAATAATCTACGAAAGCCAAGAGCCAGGCAGCCACCACCCACTGGTAGTCCCTGCTGCCACTCCTCTACCCAGCAAGTCTAGTGCAAGTGCCCAGACGCCGAGGCATTGTGGTTCTGATGGCCATAGAGCTAGACTCTGGCTCTCTCTTGCTGCCCTCTCCTGGCTGGCTGGGTGTTGAGGTGTTCACGTGGTTCATGATACCTTCAGGTCTGGTTGCTGGTCTGCAGATTTGTCAAAACCTATACAGTGGAAATTCCTGTCCTAGAGACCTTGACACTGGTTGTGATGACCAAGTTCATTATTTCTTGTAGGGCCCTGAGACATCTTGAGTACAGGATTATATACAAAGAAGAGTCGTCAGGTATTGTGTGTTGAACATTTACTTTGTGCCAAGCATTGCTAAACAGGTATGATTTCATTTCACCCTTATAACAGCCAGGTGAGCTGCATATCCCTTGACTGGTCAGCATTCTCGTTGTACAAGTGATGAAGTCGAGACCCAGAGAGGTTAGATACCCTGCCCAGGGTCCACAGGTGGTCGATAGTGGAGCTGGAGCTTGAAGTTCCTCCATGTTTATCTGACTCTAAAACCCATGTTCTTAACTGGTACCCGAGGATCTTAAGCTTTGTAGAGTCTAATTCAGTGGGAATTGCGTAGAGCCAGGAACTGTGCGTTCCTAACAAGATGGCAGGCTTCCGATACGGTGTCCTGGGGGGTCTATATGTTGAGAACAGTGCATCTCGTAAATAGAAACTAGACTGCTTCCAGCAGAAGGATATAGCTATTCTACTCCAGTAGCCTCATTTGGGGGTGGAACAATACTGGGACCTACCTGCTTTGCGCAGAAGAGATGAGAAGAGGCGATAGAATGCGAAGGCATCTTATCTCTTGCTGTCCCCAGAAGTGCATGCAGCTCAGTCAGATTTGCCTAGAGGCGTGACAGTCCTGTGCTGCTGACAAAGAGCCCTGGGCAGTGTATGTGGGTCATGTACAACACTGAGCCTCTAAGGGGAGAAACCTGGCTGTTCTCAGGAACAGCTTCCCATCTTCATGGAGAATGTGTGCTGAGCCGCCTGGCACATCCCCTCTCCTTTCTGAATAAGTCAGACCTGGTGCTCTGCGGTCCGATCGGGAACTGTTTACAGCTTGCTAGGCAGAGACGAAAGGAAAGAGGCTTAGTGATCATCTAAACACAACGCATTTGCCGTGAGACAAAGCGGCCAGGGCCACAACCACCGCTGGGCAGCTCTGGCCCTTCCAGCAGCAAATCTGTGTTTGGCAGGAATGGGATGGAAACTTCCCCGCACCTGCAGGCCAATATTTTCTTGAGCTTCTGGATCGCTTTGGCTCCTGGGTCGGGTTGGCCATTATCCATGGGCAGAGGCCAGAGGACACAGGCCTGCAGGCCAGCCGCTGGTCAGTGTCCAGCAAAGAAGAACTATGTGAAAGAAACGCAAAACTATGCTTGGCATCGCCGGGTGTTTGACCGAGGTGACTTAATCTCCTGACACCCAGAGAGGTGTTGGGGTTATATCTTCATTTGACAGATGAGAAAAACGAAGGCACACATGCCCCAGTGGTTGCGCACGACCACCCAGGTAACAAGCAGGTCCAGGAATGAGACCCAGGGTCTGTGCCCTTTCTCACGGCCGTGCGCCCTGTAAGGGGCCGTCGCCCTCTGCTTGTTCCTCAGAACAAATCCTCCACTTCCAGTCCAAACAGGTTCCGCTCACAGGCCTTGGCGAAAAGCCACTTGCCCCTGGGTCCAAGAATAACGTAAATACAATGAACCGTTTTTAAAAATGAGATTACAGATGTCACGCACTGAGCCCAGTGCCTGGCACTTTTGTAAAGCACTCAGCAGACCTCCGACATTGTCGCCCTGGGCCGGGGTGTTCCTGGCTGCGAGAGGTTCCGCTGGCCATTTGGTGACAAACACTCCAGTAACTACAATGGATGGTCAACATGGAAGAAAAAATAGCCTTGGACTCAACGAATTTATAATCCCACTGGGGCATAGAAAGGATTTAATATTTAGAAGAAATCGAAACTGCTAATAGCCTACGCACACAGTCTAGTCTTGATCTTGCCACCTACGAAATGTGCGTAGCTTTGGAGAACGTCACTTCATCTCTTCTTGGGCCTCAGTGTCCTCGTCAGAGAAACAGAGACGCTGCCGACCTGCAAAGTTTTTGTTGTTAGGATCGCGTACGCGCTCCGTCCTCATCGACAGCGCATGATGGCAGAGGGGGAAGGAGGAAATAGAATGAGGTGGACTCTCCTTGGGACCTAACTTTGGAATTAAGCTTTGAATGGAGCGAGGGCCCTGAGGCTCGAGAGAGAGGGCGTCCTGGGCCAGGTGCTTTTATCCTCACGTTACAGAGAATCCCACTCCCCTTGGTTTGAACAGAAATGGAGTTTATGGACTCATGGAACTAAGGAATTCACGAGGAGGACGAGCTCGACAGGCATGTCCATCCAGGTGTTCATAGGCTGTCAGGGCTCCAGCTGCCGTTCTCAGCAAGTGTTTTCAGCTGCTCCGCACGGCACATGGCAGGAGCGGTCCAGGCCTCACATCTACCGCCCCTGCAGACCTTCTGGCCCCATTCTCAGAAAGTCCTGAGAGCCATTGTGACTGGACCAGCCCAGGCCACGTGACCCAGTCCCTGCATGCAGAGGACGGATGGAGTTATGTGATTGGCTTAGCTTAGGTCACATGTTCCACTTCCAGAACCCTGGAGTGGAGTCCAGTTCCTTGGAAGCACAGGGATCCTCAAATGAAAATTGGTGCTCTTGGGGGGATGCACTTTGGCAGGGAGAAGCCCCGATGCTCACAACAGGGACGTTGCTTTTACCCGATAAAAAGGAACGAGTAAGCTGTGCTGAGGTGAGCCCACTGTCTTGTCCGGCCAAGCAGAGCACAGCGTTCCCTAGAGGGAGTTTGAGGAATGGCATTTGAGAGGGTGGCGGGGGTCACGGCAGGGGGCCAGGCCAGCCCCAGGTCCTGGAGCCTGGCACAAGCCTGCCAGTTTCGTTGTCACGTTTACCAGCACCGCCGGCAAACTCCGCAAATGGGCCTGTTTCCTTCTGTTAAAAACGCTAGTTCTCTGGTCAATAAATATTTACTCTGCCTTAAAATGTTCAGCGCGGTGAACAGAGACGGGAGCCCACGGTTACCGAGCACCCAATGTGCGCGCTGACTCTGGGCCAGAGGCTTTTCCTGCATTTTCTCCTCTAGTGCCCCCAGCCTCCCTCCTAGACAAGAAGCATCACCCCGTTCCACAGGTGGAGGAGGAGAGGGCAGTTAAGTGACATGTGCAGAGTCACTCGGCGCATAGGTGTCAGAAGGGAGACCGGAGGCCCCAGGGCTGCTTCGCTCCAAAGCCCAGGGCAGGCAGCCACGTCGCGGTTTTGCCAGGGTGTGAGAATTCCACTCCGGTGTCTCAGCGAGCACCTGAGCTGACGATGACCCCTTCGGCACGGTGACGTGAGCACGAGCCCGTCCTTTGTTACATTTGTTGTGGCCTAGGACTCGAGGAGTGTGGGAGTCCGGGGGTGGAGGGAGGGCAGGAGGTCGGGCCCGGGAGCAGCAGGGCTTGCTGGGCACCCTCGTCCTGGCCGGCATCACCGGCCTTCTCCAGCTCGCGCCCCCCTCCCCAGCCGCTGTGAGGGCTCTGCTCAGCGCTTTACGCACCTCGTCATGACCATCGCAAAGCTCCTTTGAGGCAGGTGCAGTTATTCTCCGTGTCCTATCGATAAGTAAACCAAGGTACGGCCGTGAAGGCTGAGGTCACAGCGCGTGGTTTGTCCCTGTGGGGTGTGTATCCTTGTCCTTATTTTACAGATGAGTACATTTTCCCTCTGGGATGGTGCCCACCGACCTCACACAGCTGCCAAGTGACTGAGTTGGGATTTGAACTCAGTGCCGTCGGACCCCAGAGACTGGAGGGTGATTTTATCATTTAAGCAAAACCTTTAGTAGGGCTATTTGGCCTGTGAATCCCTCCCTGAAGGGACTGTCCCACGTGCTCCCGGGAGGGCTTGTGATCCCATTGTTGTAAAACACACAGGTTCTTTCTTGGGTCATCTCTGCACATGGATGTCACCGTCCCCTTCCCTTACTCTCCTCTTCTTCCCCTCTCCCCAAACCCCTTTTAGACAGCCCTAAACAAGCCTTGGGAGGAGCCATTTCCTGTGTGGTCTCCCTGCTGGAGCCTCAGCCCACATCACCCCAAGATGATGCTGACGCTGATGCTGATCGTAAGGCTTTTATCTGTTAAGGCCACCTACAACAAAAACACGGAAACCAGGAGAGGAAAGGTCCAGCGAGTCGTCAGAAGTCCAACGACAGCTTCAGGCGAGGGGATGGCAGGGAAGTGGGCTGCCCCCTTTTCTTTACGTTCTTTTTTTAGCCTGTGTTTTTCAGAGCAAGCAGGTGCCATAGAAATAGATGGAGCACAGCACCCAGTGTGGGGCTGCCAGGCTGTTCCCATGGCGATGCGCTGAGCGCCAGGCCGAGCCGGGGTTCTGCTGGGTTCCGGCTGCTGCGCGTGGCAGGACCCCCAAAGGCCCGCCCCCAGACCAGGGGAGAAGGCGCCACTCTAGGATGGTCCCTTAAGGCTTCTGACTTCCTCACTGTGATCGTCAGAGGCCCCCGATGGCATACCCTTCCTCCACGAGCACCCACGAGGGCCTTCTCTCTGAGTCCTCCCGGAGAACGTGCTTAAGGGGCTTTGCCTTTGCCCAGCACAGCCGTCACGTCAGCCAACAGTGGCCTCTAAGCTAACTCTGCCGAGTTCCTGTCCCCGTTGTTGGGAGCACACTGTCCCCATTCTGCTTGGATGTGGAACTGTCATTGGCTTTAGGCGGTGGGTCATAAAGAGCTCGTGGAGCGGGGGACTGAGTCCTGAACATTGAGCGTCAGGAACACTCATAAAAGACAATCTCAGAGGCTCTCGATGAGAAAGCACAGCAGGGAATAACATAATCTTAACTGAGACAGTGGTTTTCAGCGTGTGGAACCTCGGGCAGTACAGCCTCAACTTCCGAATGGCTTTAATGGTCTGAAAGGGCCTTTGAAACAGCTGCTGTTTCATTCACATAACCCTGTCTGCATAGCGCTGATAGGTGGATGTGAATGAACCTGCCGGAGCTTGGTTGGTTCCTTTTTATTTGGATTTTGACCAATTATACGTCTTCTGAAATGTAACCCATATATACATATCTGCCCTTTAAACCTGTCTTATATTAGACCTAGCATAAGAGATTAAGCGTAAAGGACAAATATTATTATACCTGTCCCATAATATCTACTTTTGTGATGGGGCTCTATTATATGTGTTTGTTCTATACATTTATGCTATCGGTGGCTTACTTATTCAGAGTGAGTATATTTCTGGACTAATGTAGGGTTCTGAGCCCGATAATTCTAAGCACGGCCCACCTGAGGGTTAGTTTTACTCTCAATGAAAGCAATACACACACATACCTCTACCAAAGGAATTTTTCAAACCTTTAATAATTAAGACCACCATCCACTCATAAATTATTGCCCAGATAGTTAACAGGTTATGCAAATCATAGAACCGGAGGGCATTGAAGAAATGTCTCTCCTGGCACGTCTGGCATTTGACATAAAGGGACCAAGGCCCAGAGTCGAGGTGCCCTGCTGTTTAGGTCAGCTATCTTCCGTGTACACAGGCAGTGAGTGTGTCAGGTCACTACCCCTAAGCAAGCTTGTCCCGGCGGCAGAAGTGCATGGAGCCTCCAGCTCCCCCGGCCAGGGAGAGAGCGCTGCTCACAGTGACCTTGAAGTAGGCTCGTAGGGCATGCCATTGGCCGAGCTGTGCAGTGGAACTAGACAACCAGCAACGGCCTGGCTTAGCCTCAGGACTCGCCCGTGGAACCCCGGGACGCGGCCTTTACCGTTAGTAGCATTGTCCCTTGTGTCCCCTCTCTGGATCCACGTGTCACGTTTCACGGTTACAGGGGTGTGGTCTGGCAAGGCCTTGCAGACCCTCCGAATTAAAGAAGCAAATGTGCATGCTCTAGGTTTCCAGGCCCAGCAAACTGACGCAGAAGGGCGCGCCTGTCTGCCCCATCGCGTGCCGTGCCTTGGAGGGGTGCCGCTTGGTTGGGTTGCTTTGTTTGACTCAGTAACGGAAAGCAGGTTTACCTTGAGGAACGAGGATCTCAGATATTCTAGAACTTCCTAAGAATGCGCATTCACAGTCACGTCTGGAGGAAAGTTTCCCAAGTTTCACAGGGTCGTAATGTTTGGCCACGTGAGGCTCACACACACACACCTTCCTTCCCCGAGACGAGCCCCTTTCCACGGCCTTGCACAGGACCCCTGGGTGAGAAAACCCCTGACGTTTAATCCAAGATGCACAACAACCCGTGTGTCACTTTTCACACCAGCGTTTTGAACCTAAACATTTCATCTGCATGTATGATCCCAGTTTAATTTTTTTCAGTTACCTTTTTTTTCGTTTATCATATATGTAAATATATAATAAATATATATCTAGCAGAAAATTGACCATCCTAAGCAGTTTCCATTGTACGGTTCGTGGCAATGAGATGCCCACGCTGTTGGACAGCCATCCCCACCGTCCGTGTCCGGAACGTCTTCCTCATCTCACGCTGAAAACCTGTCTCCATTAAACACGAACTCCGCATTCCCCACCCTGTCCCCAGCCCTTGTCAACCTCTGTTCTGCTTCTTGCCTCCAGGAACTTGACCATTCCAGGTATCTCATGCACGGGGACCCGGACAGGATTTGTGCTTTTGTGACTGGCTTGTTCCCCTCCGCGTGATTTCCTCAAGGTTCTCCACGTCGTCAACATGTGTCAAAGTGTCCCTCCTTCTCAAGGCTAAGTAACAGTCCGTTGTAGGTATGTGCCACCTTTTGTTTAACCACAATTGAATTTCTCCGGAGTTTCTTCCTTACCATTTTTAAATTTTGAAACCATCAGAACGCGACAAAAAAAAAAAAATTGCAAGGGCAGTACCAAAAAATCCTCTTTTTTTTCCTTGAACATTCTGAGAATACGTGGCCCTGATGCATCACCTCCCTGTCCTTTCCTGTGCTTTTCCTACGTACGAGATGCTTTCCTAACCGCAGCACGACCATCGAAACCGAGAAACTAACACAGGTTTATTACTCCCATTGAGGCCTCAGGCTCCATTCAGGTTCCACCAATTATAGCAATAACGCCTTTTATCTCAAAAGCGTCGAGCTCAGCATCACTCTTGTATTTGGTTATTGCCTCTCTCGTCTCCTTCAGTCTGGAAAAACAGCTCCTCAGTCTTTCCTTGGCTTTCATGACCTTGACACTTTGGAAGGTCACAGAGGTTGTAGAATGTCCCTCAGGGATGGTTTCCTCATGGTCAGGTTCAGGTTACGCCTCTTTGGCGGGAACATCACCACGGCTGTGATGATGTATTCTTCTCCTTGTCCCCTACCAAGGGGCTCTCCATTTTGATTCGTTTCTGTACTAAAGATGGCCATTTTGATCACGTGATTAAGGTGGTATCTACCAGGTTTCTCTAAGATAAAGTTAGACTTTTCCTCTTTGTAATTAATAGGCTTTTTGGGGAGGTCTTCGAAACTATGTAAATATCTCATTCCTCATTACATTTAATTATTTTTAACATCCATGTGGACTTGTGGATTCCTATATGAGTTAGTGACTTATATTCTATTCCCGTCATTATTTATTTTGAAGCTTACATCGTCCCCAATCGGACCAGTGAGAGTCCCTTCAACCCGTGTCCTTTTATCCGGCCCCATCATCCTTTGAGCACGTTCCCACTTCCCGGCATGACGAGATGTTCCAGGCTCATCCTCTGACTTTCTTGCCCTAGTTAAGGAGTCAACCATTTCTTCAAGGAGTCTCAATATATCGTAGCGGAAGATGATACTTGGAATCCAAGATCTGGGCACGAGATGTGCTCATTCCTGTATTGAAATGTTGCTGCTCCCAGGCAGATCTAAGGAATATAAGTTCACACACACACACACACACACACACACACACACACACAGCATACCCTCTGATACTTCAGGCCGGGCTGTCAACCCTCTGCAGAATCCCTCTCACTCTGATCAGGCTGTGACACCACGGGCCAGACCGCCCTCCCTGGCAATGTTCCTCGTCACTTGGGCTCTGACCTCCTGCTTCGGGCATCATGGCTTCTGGCCCTTCATCCCCCACTGTGACTCCTACCTCACTCTGCTCCACTTCGTGACATTATCAGGACTGAATGTTTAGGAAGAGGAAGGAGATGACCACCTTGGAGCAAAAAAAATACTTCTTTGGTTAACAATCCTTTGCAGATTGGGAGCACGAATCTCTTACCTTAAACAGTACTAATCAATAATGCCATAAAGATGCAATACTTCCAGCATTTCCCCCCAATCTTGTGTCTCTGTTATTGTGATGGAAAACTTTTGAAGGATTTACAAAGTAGGATGCCTTCGTCCTTACAGCAACGTCTATTTTGCAAATTCGCAGTTGTATTTAGGCTGCCACCAGCAACTGTCTTGGCAAAACGCGGAGCAACTCCCACCACAAAAATTAATGAGTGGAGGCAAGGTCTGCACACCTACTTGTTCTGTTCTTCCATCATCAAGTGTAGGACTCCAGGGAAATGATCCAGGGAACATCCACAGCAACCAGACATGGACTTCTGCAACACCGTGAATAATGTGATCTTCTTGGCTCTTGCCCGTGAGCATCCAGGAAATGGACTGTGTCTCTGGTTTTTGTGCCCTTCAAGGTCACGTCCTGTGTATGTATGAGGTGCTTCCCATACTCGGTGGCCCACAGAGCTGTGATGGCTTCACAGACTGTTTTGGCATCAGATAGCAGAGGGAGAGAAGGCTGGAACCTTGAGGGGTATGTGTGGGGAGGGGGCAGGCCCCTCTGCAGGACCTAGTGAGCCTCGCTGCCCGGAGATGGCCAGGGAGGGAGAGGCTTCAGGGCAGAGACAGGAGGCCCTAGGCATGCATGGAAGGGAAGCTGGGAGAGGGTGCATGTATGCGTGTGAGGGGAGAGGGCATGAGCCTGGCGGACACGGAGTGCCCTAGAGGCAGAAGTGGGGGTGGGGGGGGGTTGTTCCTGGTGGGGCGGCCAGTGAGTAGATGATTTGGGTCCAAGTGGAGAAGCTGTGTGAGAGCAATGGAAGCGAGATGGCTACTGTGTGTGGAGGGTGGGGACCGGGGAAGGGACACATGGGGACCTAAATGCCGCCTGGAGGAGTTTAGCGTCTGAAAGAAGAGGGGATGGATTAGAAGAAGGGTAATTTAGTGCCCTCTTAGAGTATAGCAAAGCGCACTGATCCTCAGGTTTTGAAATAGCAAAAAAGGCTAAGGTTTGATGTGGGTCACGTCAAAGCAATATTCTGCAGAGGACTTTTAATGTCTAAGGACCATTTTTATGAGTGAGCTAACATTTTCGTGACAATGATGAGCCTCGAAACCCTTTCACTACCCCCTTCAGCTTCTTTGAGAACCATCTTTTTATTTTCTTGTTTACCCTGGGCCCCCCTCCACTGGAGAATTTTCAAGTACGAGAAATGGGTCCACTTTGCTCCCTCCGTTTGCCCAGGTTCTGCACAGGCTGGGTGTGTATTGGGTAGACAACAGGAATAAATAAAAGGCATCTGCCCTTTCCTGCTCCCCCCCCCCGCCCCTGCCCAGGCCCTTCAAGGCTATGGCTCTGGGGTCTGCTCCTTTGAATGCAGCCTCTGAACTCCCAGCCACCCAGCAGAGTGCGTGTTGCTCAACTCTCTTGCTCAGCTTTCATCTCTGCAAACGGGTGGTGGAAGCGGCCCAGCTCACTGGGTGTCGTGAGGGCTAGCCACCATCTGCGTCAAGGGCACCCGGCAGGCACTCAGCGAGCGAGAGTGCATTGTCACACTCCTGCCGTACAGGCCCTTTAAACGGGGGAACAGATTCTGTTTTACTCACTTCTCTGTACTCAGAGGACCCCGCATGGTTGGGACTAGATAAGTATTTTCTGAATGATTGAAAACAACTTGAGAGCAACCCAGATCCTCAGAACTATACAGGGATGACAGTTTATCATAATGTTTTATTTCTTTAAACTGGACCTGATTCTACCTTTCTTATATATTTTTAATTAAATTCCATTTTTTAAATCTAGGTAATACTTACCTGTTGTGCTATTCAAAGCTACAGAAGGAGTAAACAACAGAAAGTCCCTCTTCCATCATGGCCACCCCATGACACGACTCCAGGGGGTGCCATTCACATAAAATACGGCGTGGCAGCCAGTGCCCTGCTCAGGCCACCGTCCACCCAGTTTCCCCCTCTGCAGGCACCTCTGCTACCCAGCTCTTCTCCATCCTTTCAGAGATGGCCTACGTGGATCTGAATGGATCGTGGGGGTGTTATTCAACAGAAAATTATCCTCCTTGCCTTATTTTCCATCATCTTTAAGACATTATTTCATATGAGGTATTTAGAGAATTGCTTCCTTTTTTTATATAGTTACGTAGTATCTCCTAGTGTGGTATAGATGCACCATAGTTTAACTACTCCTCTCTATGAGACCAGTATTTAGTCAGCCTTTTTAGATTGCTTCTAAATGACTCCTAATATGAACTGTGGGGCCACGTGCAGGCATCACTCAGCCCACTATTTGAGCACCTCTGGAGGATATATTCTGAGAATTGGATTGCTTGGGTAAAGCAGAGAAATGACTTTCTAATGGTGGAATTTCAGTCATCTGTGGCAGACATAGAAGCAATCTTTTTATCTGGGGTTTAGGGTATGTCAGATCCTGCAAAGGATTGATTATCCATGAACCCCCTCTCTGGTGTCATCCATGCTAGGGAATAATAGTTTCTTATTCTCTAGAGAGAAAAGAACTTGCAACAGAAAGGTGGCCCTTTGAAGTCCAGCCAAGGCTCACTGATGAGATCCCATCTTATCTCACTTCTAAAGGAAGTCCTTGCTGGGCGATGAGACACCTGGCACACTAAGGGTGATTCAGCAGTGAGTTCACTGGAGACTCTGCTGGCAAGCCTGAAGAGTTCAGGGGTCAATCCCCAAAGAAACACATGATGAGCTCAAGAGACTCTGGCCCCAGAATCACCTTTTGGGGGGCAGTTTTCTGCTATTCCTACAGAGAATATCATTCCTGTTAATACCACAGGATGGACGGAAGGGTGGGTAGGTGGTGGGTAGATGGATGGATGGATGGACAGATCAATGGATCAATGAATCAATTGATACACAGACATATATAGGTAGATAATGGTCAAGCAGGCATGAACGTAGACTTGCTTTTGGATTGGGGCTCTACCACATAGTAGATATGGGACTTTAGGCAACTTCTATGACCTCCTTGAGCCCCAGCTTCCTCTTCTAGAAGGGGATTAACAATGCCTTCTTTGTGGGGTGGTGGTGAGGAACCAACAGTTGTAAAGCAGCACGGGTAAAGGACCGAGCACAGTACCTGGCACACTGTGGGCTCCCACATATGGTGGGAGCTGCTATCATTTGGTGTATGACTGGGCAGTCTCTGGTTGGTGTGCTGAGGGCATTACTTTGGCAGGAGCCAGTGAGCATGTACTTCATGCTCTGTTTGACCCTTGCCTTCAAGGGGATGAGTCTTCAAGGCAGAGGTTCTCAGTCTTAATGCTCAGCATACATGTGGGTGACATTCAGGTGCCTGCCACTCTCCCAGCATGCACTTCACAGGGCAGGATTTCTAGCTACAGTCATTTATTACCAGGCCAGGAAAGTAACATTATTACAGAAAGGATCTAGATCTGCTTGAATGTATATTAAAACAATAAATAAATAAAGGAAAAGAAAGGCAATCATCCTTGGATTTTGGTCTTCTTGCTATAATTTATATGCAAAACAGCACCCAGCTTGCACCTACCAACCTGTTCACTAATAATGGGGGCTGAGGGTTGACGGGTACCTGTTGGGTCTCATTTCATTGGGTTTGGGATAAATTTCGTTCTTCCCTCCAGATATGAAGTAAGGACAATTATCAGGGGAGCCTGGCCCCTGTGCCCACATGGTTATGGAATGGTCCTGTCTTTGACCTTCGCTGAGTGCCTGGCTGAGGTGTTAAGCCCTCTGGTGACCATGGGGAACCACAGACATCCAGGACCTTAGCTGGTGCCTCAGCTGCTTGGCCAAGAGGCCAGGTCTGCCAAGCCCAGGCGGGCCCACTCCGTCCAGCAGGCAAGCACGGGCTTGACCTGCCAAGGCAGCTGCTTTAAGCCTTAGCATCTTCCTCAACCTCACCCGACCCTCCCAGCAACCCCGCCCCAGCCAGGAAGGATCAACCGCCCTCTCCCTGTCCCCACAGCACTTTGTTCCTGCAGCTATTAAAGCACTCACCGTCGGTTTTAGATGCATGTCTACACCTTCCAGGGCGATATTTAAAAATATTTGTTAAGATATTTTTTACAATCTCAAATTCTTCATTAAAATGGCCATAGGGTTTACATAGTTTTCCATCTCTGATATTAGAATCGAAGATGTACATTGGTGGTTGAGAATCCCATTGGGTTCTTCTCTTTAGAGAGAAAGAGTTGTGGAAAAATCAAGCTCGTCCAGAGCGTTCATTATGTACACTGCCTTTGAATTGTGCTTTCATCCATTCTACAGTCAGTCGGTCATTCAACAAACGGTTAACTCCCACTTATGTCCAGGCACTGTGCTAGGCGCTGGGTATAGTTAGATGAAGATGTGGGTTGTGCCTTGGAGGCCAACACAATACAACTTAGATTTTGCTAACGTATTGAAACTCTTTCTAGATATAAGAAGTCAACTTATAGAATTCTTTTCTGAATGTAATTTCTTGGAGCTCTGAAACCATCTCTATGTTGTAAAATCTACAATATTGATTCAGTCACCAAAAATCCGTGTAAGGCACTGCACCTAGAAGAGTGGCAGTGAGAAAAACATGTGATTTCGACCTTCTAGGGGCCTAAATCTAAATAATGGAAGTCGCGCATGGACAGAAAATTCAGTCTGCTGTTTCATTTGTGATTGTGCATGGCATCCATTCATCTGTTCATTCAATCCTATGTATTTTTGGTGTGTACTGTTTGCTTACACTGGTAGGCCATCTGGAGCCTGTGGAAGAGACCTAAGATGTGGCCCTGCCCTCTGGGCACTCAAAGTCTCCCTAAGAGCGAGAAAGGGGGTTCAGAGGCAAGTAGAACCTCAGGTCAACTGCAGTCTAGGCCAAAATTAGTGGCTCAAAGAGCGCTCTGGGGGTCCAGGGAACCCCGCATCAGCTTGTGTGATTGCCTGTTGGCTGCTTCCTAGACGTGGAAGATTTGGAACCAGTTCTGAGAGACAGAAAGGCCTTCTGGGAAGCAACGGACATTGCAGGTCAGGGGAAGGGCTTAAGCGAAGGTCTTGAAGGATTAGGAAGGCCTCATTAGAGACTAAGATGCAAAGGGGCTGGAGGTGGGGGGAAACTGGCTCCAACCAACAGCCACCCCAGGGCAGGGCCAGGAACAGCCTGAGACTGGACAGGAGGTGGCAGGCGATGCTGAGTCTGCCATCTTCTGGGAGCCGTGCTTTCTCATTCATTCCCCTTCGTTCCCTCATCCAGACTCTGTGTCTCATTAAAGGGTGGTATTATGACCTTCACACTCCACCTGAAGTCCTGCCCTCCCTCTGCTATAAGGAGTTTGATTCTACGAAAGAAGCCAAACATCAGAAACGTGTCCAGCATGGCTCAGGGTGAGTAGTGCTAAATGTTTTCAAAAAGAAAAAAAAAATCCCTGGAAATACCAGCGGTTTAGACCCCAGGAGGATCCCTAAGGCATCCAGCTACTGCGTGGGAGACAGAAAGTGAGGGCAAAATGACATTAGCGCTGGTCACTAGCTTCCCAGAAGGAACTGGCCCTTGGTCCAGACTCAGGTGTGAAAACCTATCACACAGGTGGGTCTAGCACCACCCAGCTCTGTAGGGAGAACTGCCACTGGCCGCAGATGATGAAAGCCTTTCTCCTCCTGGAGAAGTGTCCCCCGCTTACACTGCCCTTTAGTCTGGTTCGGATTCAGACCAGGTCTCCCTAGCTGGGTCTGATCTTCTCTGGGTGGTATCATCTTCCCCCTGTGTCCCGGGAGTGGCGCCCACGGTTCTAAACGGTCCTACAGGAGGAAACAAATATCAACGTTGTCACTGACCCGCGTCCCAGCCAAATGTTGTGATATGAAAGATTGTTCGGGTCATGGTAGAAACACCACGGGACGACCCGCAGCATGATTTGAAGTGCTGGGGCGGGACGAGTCTGGCCCCGTTGCTCTTTGTGGCCCACAGAGTCATCTGTTGCTGCATGGTGATGCGCCTCAGGCTCAGCGACCTGAACGGTCATCCTCCTAATTCTGCAATGAGTCTGGGCTTCGCTGGCTGGTGGTCTTTCTCCACGTGGTGTCCTCTGGGCTGAGACATCCAAGAGAGCGTCTTCCTTACGTGTGCTGAGTCTTCACTGGGACCACCAAGACTCCAAGAGAGAGTACCCCAAAAGGACAAGCCCAAACACACAAGTACATATCAAGCCTCTGCTCCCATCACGCCTCCAAATGTCCCACTGGCTAAAAGCAAGCCACGTGGCCCAGGCCAAAGGCGATGGGGAAGGGGCTCTTCAGGGATGTGAATACTGGGACGTGTGCTTTACAGAGAGTCACGGGGGTAATGTCTACCACATCCCATCGCCTACATGATATACCAGCAAACACCAGCTTGACTCCTGATGCTGACACCTCAGGGAGCCAAGAGACAGGCCGGGCGTGAGTCCCAGCTAGGCTCCTGAAACTGTGCGACCCCTTTAAGCCTCATTTGTAAAGCAACGGAATCTTCCCTACGGGACTGGGCTGCCGGGAGGAATGACAGGAGGAGTGACTGGCTTAAGGTAGGTCAGGTGCTCGATCCCAGTTAGCTGCTGCTGTTGCAGAGAGCAGCTTGTTCTGTGCAACAGCTGAACGCGCCAGCATGGTGCCGTGTCTTCTGGGGCTTTCAATCAGAGGAGGAGCAGTAAAGGATTTTTCCCCTCCCCTTGCCTTGTCATTCAGTTTTTTAAAAAAAAGGAAGGAAGGAAGGAAGGAAGGAAGGAAGGAAGGAAGGAAGGAAGGGAGGGAGGAGGAAGGAGGAAGGAGGAGGAAGGAAGGAAGGGAGGAAGAAAGAAAGAAAGAAAAGGAAATCATTGCTTTTTAGGTAAAAGGGCCCAGAGGACTCACTTCATTTCTCTGCACAAAGAGAAAGCGTCATGACCTTGGATAGCGTCCAGGAGATTCCGGGGACACTTGAATCACATGATATCTTAAAGAGCTCTCCCCCTGTGCATCCCCACTCCCTCCAAAACAAACCAAAACAAACCAAAAACACCGCACGCCTTCTAGTCTGTGTCTTATTACTAACGGGGACAACACAGGGACTTTCTATGACCAGAAGTGGAGATGAACAAAACCAAACGCAACGTCTCTGAAGTTCACGTAATGAAAAAGGAAACGAAGCCAGCTTTGTGTGCATAATCCCTCCCTGATTTACAGTCTTAAAGAAATCCAATTTGCTCTCATCGGGGGCTTTGGAGATAAGAAGAGGGCGGCCAGGGAATCGAGGCCTCCGAGCTGGCCAAACTCCCTTCCGCCTCCCTCCAGACGATTTCCGGAGGCCCGCAGGGCTTGCTTGAGATGTGCGGTCAGCTTCCTCGGGCTTTCACTAGCTGGCAGCGTCCAGTGCGTCCTTGTTTTAAAAGTCTGTTTGCAGCACTGAGGGTTTGAGATCATGCGTTCCAGGCAGTTAGAACAGGAGCCCGGCCTAGACTGTCCCCTGCAGCCGGTGGCCTCTGCCTCACTCCGCCATCTCCGAGAAGGAAGGTACGGGAGGTGATGCTGGACCCATCCTAGGGAGGCCACCGACTCGCGACCGTCTGTCTCAGGTTTGAATCCCGGCTGTGCACCACCCTCCAGCTGTACCGCCCTGGGCCAGTCCCGTCATCTCTCCAAGTCGTGTTTTTCTCGGTTGTGAAATACAGATGATCACACGTAAAACTGCTTAGCACAGAGAGCCTGCACGCACTAAGCACTCAGAAAACGTGAGCTGACGATATTATTACAGAAACCAGTTGTTCTTGTTGATAGAACAAATCTGGCATTTAGGGAAATTGTCCCCAGGGTTATTTCCCCAAAAAGAGCATGGTTATGTTTTTCTTTGGGATGGTCTTTTTAAAGGAAATAATCCTTTTTGTTGTAGCGGTGGAGGACATAACTTTTCTTGTTTTATTTTTTCCTCCAGTTACAGAATGACTTCTATTTATTGCATACATTCTAAAATATTGAGAAAAACACAAAGAAGAAAATTAAAATCACCCACAGTGTCGTCACCTGGGGATCACTATAATTACATGTACATCTAGTTCTTTCTCTCTCTCACCTATTTTATATAAAGGGGAATATGCTGACCTTACTGTTCTGTTAGCTAGTATTGTTCCTTTATTGAAACATCCCAAACATCATTTAATATCATTAAATATTTCTCCTGTATCATAATTTTGGATGTCTATACCAGATTCCATTGAATGAATGTAGGTCCAACCCCTATTTCCTGAACACCTGTGTGTTAGGTCACTTACAGGGATGGATTTCCCGAGTTCTCTGAGGTGGATAGACTACCATGATCTTTTGTGTGGGGAAACCAGGCCCAGGGTCACACTGCCGGCCAGAGAGGCAGAATCAGGATCAGGGGTCAAAGTCAGGTTCATTTGCCTCCAAAGCTTCCCATTCCAGAGATAGTTTGTTTGCCGCTGGAGTGGGTCGTGGCGTGAATGTCGGGGGTCTGCCTCTCCAGCTGCACTAAGACTCTGTCTCTTCGGGGGAGAGTCAGGACTCTGTGAGCCTACTCGGTGGAGAATCCGCCCAGAAAACAAGGCATGAACAGTCCCTCTCCCAGATGGCCAAGGACACGTAGGGAAAGACCCTCGCCGTGGCCAGTCACCAGAGAGCTGCCAATGAAAACCGCAGTGGGGCGCCACCACACCCCTGCCGGGGCTCGAATGAGACAGACCCGCGGCGCCGAGTGCGGGCGAGGGTGCGGGCCAAGCAGAGCCCACGCTCCACTGGGGGGAGCGCGAGCTGACACGGCCGGCCGTTGTGAGACGGCTCAGCGGCATCTATCCGCGCGGGACGTGTGTACACCCTACAACTCCCGGTGTGTGCCAAACACAAGTGCGCACACGTGCACCCCCAACCCACGTGCTAAAATGCTCGTGGCAGCCGCGTTTGCATAACCCCACACCGGACGCCGTCCCCAAGCCCACCTGCAATAGCGTTGGGCACATACCCTGCGGTAACCAACACCGCACACAGCGATGAGAGGGAACCACCTCTCGCTCAGTGCGGCCACGTGGAAGGTGCTCCCGGACACACAGTGGAGCGAGAGAAGCCAGACGCGAAAGACCCGCGCTGCATGGTTTCGTCGTCTAGCAGGCAAAAGCGGTCTGTGGCGTGAGGGGTCGGGGAATGCGTGCGGGAGACGTGGGAAGGGTCATTTCCCGAAAATTCACCAAGCTGTGCGCTTCCGTGCATCTCCTGCGTTTGTGGATCGTACGCTGCAGTAAAAAGCGAAATTAAGACGTTTCTACCAAGAAACAGCCGACTGTGCGTGTGTCGCCTCTCTCACCAAACCCAGGGCGCCGAGCAGCCAGCGTGGGGATGCTGCACAGGTCCCTCGCCCCGGCCTTTGGGAAGTTCTGCCAGGCCAACAGTGGCCCTCCGCCCCTGCTGGGCCAGAGCGAGCCAGGCAAGTGGACATTGCCCACCGCGGGTGCTGTCCCGGACACCGGGTAAAACACGTGGGTACCGGGATTAAGGTTTGGTTGGCAGTGACCAGATGCTGCGGTCAGGTGTCTCTGTCACTAGAGACCTCTGTATTCAGCCTCGGGACCCCGAAAGTGCCTGGTACCCCGAAAGAGCCTCATTCATGATAGCCGCCCCATTCCCAGACCTGCCTCTGTCCTCTGGCCCTGCTCATGCCCCTGCTTTGAGCAAAATCTTTGGGATCACCAAGAAGACCCAGCCCTGGAGAAATCCCACAGGGACTGCCATCCGCCCATATCATCACCCAAGCCAGAAACCTGTCTGCACAGGATGAAGAAGAAAATAAAAACACTTGCATTGCCCACACCCGGAGACAGACATTATTAACATTGTGATGTCTGTGCTCCCAGACGTTTGAAATAGAACGTATCCAATAAACGCGTCAGGGAGCCCACATCCCCGCCACCGCCCTAGCTCAGGCCCCCATCCTCCCGTGCCTGAACGCTTAGGACACGACTGGCCTCCTCGCCCCCTCCCCCCTCTCCCCCCAACACCACCCCACCTTCTATTCTCCCACCAGAGTGGCTTTTCCCAACGCTCCCCTGATCATGGGACTCTCCCCTTGAAAAGTCTTCAATGCCCCCCCACCCGTGGCTCCCGCCTTAGCCCCACGCCAAGCCCTGTAGGGACCTGGTCCCGGCTCGGGGTTGTCCCCAATCCCATACTCTGGCATTCCCAGCGTCTCCCCAGAGAGAAGGCTTCGCTGGAACATTCAGCTGTGATTGTTTTGTGGACCCCAGGGGTGGGAGGGTCCTTCAGGGAGCTGAGGCTGGCTCCTTCACATTCTCCCCTAGCTCCTCCCTCACTGCCAACTGGGGGGGACCTTGGGACCCGAGCGCCAGTGAGCCACAGCGCTTGGTCACATCTGCTCACCTTTCCTATGATGTGCTTTCACCTTGTCCAACTGGTAGACTCCTGGTCGACTTCAGGACCCAGCTGTAGCACCTCCTCGCTGTAGGAAGGAATGGGCTTCTCCGTTCCCTGAGTCATGCTCTGCCCAGACTGTGAACACTCACTGCTCTGCAAGTATCTGAGGTCAGTGGAGTCTGAGCTGCCAATGCAGGATTTTGAGCTCCTTCAGGGCTGGGCTGGTGTCCTTTCCAGCACCATATAGCCTCATCACCTGACCCAACGAAACGGCTTCGGAATGAATGCAGAACAGGCTGGTAACCAGAGTCTTTAAGTCCTGCAGAAGGGTTTTCTCTAAGGAAAGAGGAAGGCCTCACCACGGCCGGCACTACTGAGAGCTTCCTCGAGACAGGTGTCCTGTTTTTCTGGTCGTTTATTTGTTTGTTTTGTGGTCTGCGGGCCCTGCCACAATCGCAGGGAGGACACCATTGTTTTATTCCGGCTGCTTTGGCTGGCCTCAGGTTGAGGTTGCAGAAACTATAAGAGGTGGGCTATGTAATATACATTCTGATTTAATAGTTTCCAACTGGCAAGGTGTGAAGGACCCAGCCCGGCGCCTTGCGAGAGCTGCCTCCCCCACCTCAGTGCCAGAGCTGGAATTCCAGCCCCAGAGCCATCTTCTCTCCAACCCCCACCCCACCCCTCCACCCCCCGCCCAGACATTTTTTAAAATGCAGACTCGTGTTGAGTCTGGGGCTCTGTGACCCTCCCCTTGTGTCCCAGGGTGGGACGCCCCCAGGTCTACAAGTACGAGTTTGGTGCCTGCACGGGGGGCCTGGCCTTGCTGGAAAAGTACTCGGAGCAGCTCAAGGACATGGTGACCTTCCACCTGGGCTGCAGCTTCTCCCTGGATGAGGCCTTGGAGAAGGCGGGGCTCCCAGAAGAGACCCAGAAGGCCACAGCCACGTGTGTGCCTACGAGGTGAGGACACAATCCACAAGGACAGAGGACTTGGAAACACAGGTCGCCCTGTTTTTCTGTGGGGGAGCACGGGCACAGGAGGCTGGAGACCTAAGCTCTGGCCCCCGCTCGGCCACTTTCTGGCTGAGCAACGCAGGACAAGCAGTTAACCTCTCTGAGCTTATTTCTTCATCTGGAAAATGGGGCCACCAGCTCCTCGCTCCTGCCCACCTCTGGGACGGCTGTGGGCACCTGGTGTGGCCTTGAGGGGCGAATCGAGCCCTTTCAGCAGCTCCTTGTGGCTGTGTACGCCAAATGGGTTCCAACCTTCTCTGGCTCCTTTAACGCAGGGCATCTCACTGAGGTTTTTTCTAAATCCTGCCTGGCCCGAACTTCCTGGCATCAGCGAGAATGTGCCTGGCTGGGTAAATGCCCAGGGATTTATGGCAGAGCCTCGGCCAGGCCATTAGCTGCTGGGCCATGTCTCTGTCAGAAAAGCTGGGTCATGTTCTTGGCCAGAAGTGGCTGCAGGTGGTCAGCGACACAGTGTGGCCACCTCTCCTGGGCTGTGCCCACTGTCAGCAGCTGCCTCCTTACTGAGTCGCTGAAGTTCGACTCCAGCCACTGCTTGTCATGGGGAAAGAACAAGGTTCCCTCATCCCACTGACCCCGGGATATTCATGTGAAATCCACGAAGGCACCCTGCCGGATCGATGGTCAGCCAGCGTCAGCATCTTTATGGAAGACTCAGCTTGGGCAGAGCCCTGGGCTTGCTGGTCTGGGCTCCCGCCAGAGAGGCCCAAGCTGCCTCCGATGAGAATCGAGGCTGCCCACAGTGCCTGCTGCTTTTCACGTGTGAAAAATGTGCCTGGCTGGTTTTCTTGAAGGTAGGGAAGCCTAGGGGAAGAATCGGCTGGCAGGGGCCGGGGGCAGAGTCTGGCCGCAGAGCGTCCCTCCACGGGGACCAGGTACGAGCTGCTCATCACACACAGCCTTTCATTTCAGACGAGGAAACCGAGGCCTAAAGGCAAAAAGGACTTGCCCAAGTCCCGAATCCAGACAGGAACCCAGGACTCCCGGCTCCCACCTATAAAATGTCAATGGTAGATATACGATGATTAAAAGGTGCTTTGCAGTGAGGCGCTCATCACCGCGCAGAATCAGCGGTCCGCAGAGCCCTGGTTTATGACACCGCACTGCCCGGTGCTCACCAAAGAGCTGTCGGTCAAATATTGATGCCTCTGCCCGTTGGCACCTGGGAGAAACCTCGGATTCGGTCGGCAGCCTTGAGGGGGTGAAGCGCGCCCCACCAAGGAGGTGCCTCGGCCTCGGCCTCGGAGTGCCGCCGGCCTCCTGCAGGTGTCCCTGGCCCGCGCGCCTCCCCGACGCCCACGTGACGTCATTCACGGGCTGACCTGGCAGGTGCGCCAAGCGTTCTTCCTGCTGCTGCCAGGGTGCTGACACCCAGCCCCCAGCCGGCCGGTCTCCCAGCAGATTATTCTCCTGGCTTCGTCCTAAGCCTTCCGTAAGCCCCGCTGCCGGGACCAGAAGCCATTCTGGGAGGAGAAACAGCATCACCCGGGCAGGTCACGTGGGTCCTTCGGCTGAGGCAGGAGGGGTGAGGCGGCGCCCCGGGGGTCTGGGCGCAGGTCCCACGGGGCCTCCTGCGAGGAGGGTCCTGCTCCCGTGGGTTCCTCCGCCTCGACGCTCCCAGAGGTCTGCCCCCTGTGAGGTCCGTGGAGCACATTCAGAGGGTCCGTGACATTGGATGGGAAAAAAAAAAAATGTGACGTTTGTATTTTCATCGTCACAAACGGAAACTGAGCATTTCCTTCCATCATAAACGCGGGCAACAGACGGCAGTCCTGTCGGCAGGCTCGGGCTCTGCCCAAAGCGGTCACAGACATTCGCATGCCACATGCGGGTTCTTTGGGCAGGTCGGAAATACCTCATATGTTGATTACTACTTCGCAGTTATCACGGTCCCTCTGTCACCTTGTTTCTTAAGAAACACTCATACTGCTGGGTCACTATATATATATGATATCTACATCCGCAGTGGAATCGGTTTCCTTTGTCATCCTCTGCACGTCCTTTCATCTGGGTCAAAACACTGCTCTGCTGGGGCTGAAGCACCCTCCCAGCCCGTAGCTGCCCCGGGCTGCGGAAAGGGTTCAGGGCGCATACCAAGTTAGGGTTCTGTTCCAGACGATAATCACCAGCAAACTTCCCGATCTGTATGTTGCATGAAAGTTAGAAGCTACATTTTTATAAGAGCTCCTTGGTCCTCCTACCTACATTATCCGTGGCCTCCAACCCTCGAGACTCAGGGCAGGGATCTGTGTGAAGTTTATCTTATTTTTTAACTTTTTTTTTTTTTTACTTAATTTCTTGGCAGACGACAGTGCCTTGCGCCACCACGGATGGCTTTTGCTGCCCCCTGGTGGTCACCATGATGCCTAGCCCCAAGGACAAGCTGGAAAAGCTGGTGCAGGCCAGTTGCTCCATGGGTGAGCAAGGATAACCCATTCGTATTGGCGACCCAGGTCGCTCTTGTCCATGGTTCTAACAGCTGCCCTTGGACTTCGGCCTGAGAAGACCGGAACTTTGTCCTCCCGCAGCCGTATTATGGCTTAGTTTACAGATGTCCCTCAGGCTGCAACGACACTGCCCTTGGCAGAATAGCCACCCATTAGCTCCTGTGGACTGCAGGTGAACCTGGGGTAAAGCAAGCAGGAGGTGGAGGGTGACGGCAGAGCTGTTTGTCTTGTGCTGAGCTCAGCGCAGCTTCTACTTACTGCTCAGCACCACATTCAGGCAGGATATGTCTCTATTCTGGACGCTGACTTGAACGGAAACCCGTTGATCCCCAGCTCCTGAGCTTAACCTGAGAGTGAATGAGCAGACCCATGGCTGGGAGCTGCCCGGGCCCCGCGGAGGCTCTGAGGGCCCGCTGAGAGCTTGGGGTTGGGCCTCGGAGGCGAGTCAGCGTTCAGGGTAACTGAACTCGCTCAGCTGTGCAGCAGGCAGGCTCAGACAAAGCCCGGCGTTCTGTAAAAATGCAGTCAGCGCATGCCACCTTCCTCAAGGAACGATGATCTGATCTCAGGACCGTGCAAAACCAAGCGCCTGCTGCGTAACGTCCTCATGAGTAACAGCATCTGTGCTGTCCCCGTGAGCACTTCGTGGCTGGCCGGGGACAGGGACCCTGTTGGCAGTCAAGCAACAGAGTGTCGGTCTGTGTTATGTAACTCAGTCTAGACCAAGATAAAAAAAAACGCTTCATTAGCAACCTGTACAATGACGGTGTTGGGCTAAATGCACCCGAGGCTCCTCCAGCAATCGCATGGGGGGAAGGGAGTGAGATTCCGTTCCCCTCAAAGCGGACGAGAAGTCAGCAAGCACCCTGAGACGCTGAGTCCCGACTCCTTTTCTCCTCCCCGTCCTCCAATGTCATCTAGAGCAATCCTAGGACAAGAATTCCGGGAAAAGAACCATCAACCACCCCACATGTTCAGCGTGGACGGTGGCCCCCAGGGCAGGACCCCATGGGCTTCGTTTTCTCTTTCTCCCTGCAGAGCTGTTGAGAATCAGAGATCTTTCCAAACCTGACTATGGGCATCCTGTGGCGCGCCAGCCAAGAGACGTCCTGGTGTTCTGGCCTTCTCCACTGACCAGTCTCGAAGCCATCAGCGCCCGCAGTACGTCCGGGCCTGAGAGGGTGGTCACTCCGACCCAGGGTGGACTCTCGTTCTTGAAATTACGGTGCAATGATTTGAGGGTTAAAGTCCGATAACGTAGACCATGACTGGGTCTCACAAGGGCAGCTCGTCTTATCTCTCGGCTCAAATACGTATGGACTAAATATAGTTCTCTCTCCAGAAGGCTCGCAGCCCGTTCTAAGAGCCAATATTTATAGTGATCTTTTGATACATTTTGGAGGTTTGGAGGTGTGGCTTTGAAAGCCAAGGTGAAGGCAAGCAACACAACTAAACACACCATTTCACGAGATCGTTGCAAGCAATATTGTCAGTACATTTTTTTCAAAGGCCTAGGGTGATATTACAATGAAGAGACACACGAGGGCGCCCTAACCAGCCCACAGTAAGGTAGGGAAGTGAGAAAAACATTAAAAATAATAACTATTGTAGCCCATTGTTGTAGACGCTGGGGAAGTCTAGCCACACTTGCACTACAAATCAAAGAATTTGGCTCAAAGGCATTCATGGAAGTTTAGCTGTCAGAATGGCCTCATAAAAGGAAAAGATAATTTCTAATATGGTAATGAGGCATAAATACCAAGACCCAATTATTTGTTTACATAATATAAATGTATTGCGCACCTACTACGTGCCAGGTACGGGCCAGATCGTAGGAATAAATGCTGCACGAGACAAGATGAAGTGCTCAGGGAGCTCGTGGTCATCTCTGAGTGTGTATGTGCACACACGCCCCCGCACAGGCAGTAGACACCCTCCAGCACCGTGGCCTCATCCCTTCCCTGCCCCAGCCACCGGAAATGCCCTGCAGAAGAGGTCTCACTGCCCAGGGCATCCCAGCACACTCCAGCCCTTTAGTTCCGACTTGAGACAGCATACTTGATTGTAAAGGAGAACAAATGACAGCCTGGAATCTTCCTAATTTACAACTTCAACATCTAAACTTCTATTAGCAGTAGAGTCATTGCTGCACACCTCACACACCGATGGGGTGAAATCCCACGTCACACTCTGAGCCGACTGTTCTGGTGCATACCTGGCTTCCGAGTGACCGATGTCGGGTGCTGTCCACAAGGCAGGAAAACAATGATTGCATTCCTCAAAATCCCTAGTCCTTCCCCTTGAACATACTGTCCGAAAGGTCATCGGCGTGCTTCATGCATCTGTCAGTAGGTTTTCCTTCTAAAGTATTGGCTGCCTTTAGCTTTCTGTTGACTCTGAGACATATTATTGCTTTTGTGTGTGTGTGATCTCCAAGACGTTATTTACTCATTCACGTCTAGATTTACTGAGAACCTTTTATGTGCAAGGCACTGTGTGGGACCCTGAGATGAACAGGCAGTGGTCCCCGGTCGCCAGGAACACATAGCTGAGTGGGGGCGGAGGACTCAAGGATGAGACACTGAAGAAAGCAGAAGATGTAAATTAAGCATCGTGAGTACTCAGCACCTGATGGGCCAGGCCCACGGACACAGAAGGAGTGTGATACAGTGCCTGGTTCAATAACGCCAACCATCTTTTATCCAGGGCTTAAACTGGAGCCAGTTAGGGGGTTTGCTGAAAGCCAGTCCGGGGGCTCTTGACTTCCTGCCGCACCTTCATTTAAAAGTCGAGTTTCTAATCTCAGGTGGCCAGCAGAGGGCGCCATTGCACGTGTGTGTTTTGGATTTTGTTTTTTTTGTTTCATTGTGTTTTTCTGACAACAGCTCGCAAAGAGTTAAGGTGTGGACTTCACAGCCTCTCTCCACTTCAGTTTCCTCATCAGTATACGAGGAGTAATAACAATTGTATCTCTCTTCGGGCCGAGATAGCTAATAAGAATAATAGCTATCATGTACTGTATTTTACTCTAGGCCACACGTGTTAAAAGCGTTCACATGTTTCACCTTATTAATTTCTCCCAACGACCCTATGAGGCAGCTATTATTAATTTAACAGATGAAGAGACTGAAGCAGATGAGGCTGAGCAACTCGCCCAAGTCCACATAGTAGACGAACAGGGAGAACTCAGAACACCACCCGCTGCCCCCAATGTCCAAGGTTTATTGGTGTTGGATAAATTGGAATCTGAGCCTGAATGGTAGGTCACAGTCTCTCCCAGGCATTTAAAAGGTGCGCTGGCCTCTCCTGACTCACAACCTCTTTCCCCTCCTGCCCCATCTCACGGGCTGTTCTTTGCACCTTAACCATCAGGAGAAGGCACATGTGGCTTCCCAGATGGCCTGCTGGACACCTGTTTCCCAAACAGATACCTGGATAGATGGTGGCGGGGCCCCTGTGGAGAGCAGAGATGTGAGGCCAACCTAGGGCAGTTAACTCTCCAGGCCAGACTCCTGGGACCCAGAGCTGATCGTGGTGACATTGGGGTAGAGAACAGTGCCTGGGTGGGGCCACCGAGCAGACAGCCTGGGTGCCCTTTTGTGTTGGCTAACACTGTGGCCCGGAACATGACAGTACTGACCAGCCTGAAAACTCTCTGCTCTTTCCCCTGGGCCTGCGAGCAAAGAGGGGTCTGGAGCAACAAAATTTCCTGTGAAATCATGGGACGTAGCTTTTGCTTTTCTGTTTAACTGTTAGGGTTTTCATTCATTCACTCATTCATTCATTCTGCAGAAAATATGGCTTCCCTAACATATAGACATACGTAAATTTGGGACATATCATCCCACCCCGCCCCAGCTTATGCACCTTTTAGGATATGTGTATATAGAGAGGTGAATGCTCACAGCTGTGTATACATAGAGTCTCTTAATAATTGATCTCCTTGGCGGACATTTTTTTAAATTTCTGCAATACTTTCTCTCTCTCACCAACGTTCTTACCCACACTGACTGCTCCCCTCATGCAACACAAGGGTCATGAGGGAAGATGAATTACTGACTCTGCCATTACCTCAGACAAAAAACTAACTGAGAAGTAAATTTACTGCAGACATGGTGCACCCATGGCTTAATAAAAATGACCCAAGGGCTCTTCCACAGCACCCCCTTCGGTAGCTGTGCGGACCGCGTGCCAAGGCTTGACGTAGGGGCCTCAGCATAAAGGGAGATTCATGGCTGTCCAGATATGCCAGCATCGTCTATTAAGAAACGTCTTTAATTTCCAGAATCACAGATGCTTTTGATTCCTGCTGTATTAAATAAGCGGATGAAAGATTGATGGCAGTGGACTGAGCATTACTCCCTGGACGTAATAATAGAGCCACTCAGTCATTTTTGAGAGGACATTGGCTCGCATTTGAGGTACCTGGAGAATATGAAGGTTTATCATGATGACGTTTGCACTAATAATGAATTCATTGTAAATATACAGACTATTTTAAACTTGACAACATTCTCTCTTCTTCTCTCTTTTGCTGTTCACCACATCCTCTGAAATAGGTTAGAGTCCAATTTTTTTCTTTAAAAATGTTGTTTTTCTCCCCTTTGGTCAAGAGCAACTCATGTTCATTGTAGAAACATCAGAAAACATATGAAAGTAAAGAGGCAATAAAAATTAGCAATCCCATCACAGTTAGCCGCTGTTCACAGTTTTATGTTTGCCCTTCAAGTCTTTTTCTTCAGTCTTGAAACTATAAGATTGAAACAACACAAAATATAAGATATACACATGAATCATGCCGTGATACTATTTTAGAACTTGATTTCTTTCGCTTTTTGAAATAGTATAAACATCTTTCCATGCCATTAAATAGTCTTCTACAGCATCCTTTTTAATGTTTGTGTAGAATTTGATTTTACCAGTGTTCCACCGAGTGCATTAATATCCTATTGTTTGACACTAGAAACACACTGCAGTGACAGTCTTGTGACTGTGTGTGTACAGACTCACGATCACTTTATTAGGATAAGTTTCCAGACGTGGATTGCTGGCTCCAGTGGAATATACAAATCCAAGTTACAAATCACCCTCCAGACTAGTGTTCCAGTTTCCACTCCCACTGGCCGGGTATGAGGGCCATTTCCGCATCGCCGTCCTCCACCTGGACCATCCCCAGGTTCTACCTGGGAAAACTGAGGTTCAGAGCAATTCAGGATGAGGCCAAGGTCACACAGCCACAGTGTGCCAACACTTGGACTTAAATGCAAGTCTCCAGCTTCTGAGCCTGGAAATTTTCCTCCCTGACAAGAGTACAAACCCTGGGTTCCTTCGTATTCCCCACGCACCTCGAATGCAAGCTGACATCCTCGCATGTCCCTTAGGCCCACCTCTCAGCTCAACCACAACCGGGGTGGAGGCTCTGAGTCACATCCTGCTTTCGCACGGCGCAGATGCTCTGAGCTGACCCGAGTAAGGATGAAGGCACAATGGGATGTGAGGAGACTCAGGAGGCTGTGTTGCCCAGGCGGGACTGGTTGGCAGCCACTGGTGACATCGATTGCAGATGCTGCTGGTGCCCTGCCCGGACCCCAGCTGTGGCGGGCACTTCCCAGCACAACGGTTCCCCATGCGAGGTTTGAGTCTGTTCCTCTGTCAGAGCAGGACGGCCCAGGCTGCAGAGGAGTTAGCACCCCGATGGGCAGCCTTCACCCAATAGGGGGCAGGAGCCAGTGACTAAGTGCCCAGTCTCCCTGTCCCTGGAAGGACAACCCTCAGAGGTGTCCCCCTCCGTTTCCTAGAGGATCTCAAGCAGGACTGAGCCCCAGGTGCCTCCGGAGTTTACCTGCTCAGTCCCACGTGCTTCCACACCTTCTCTCCCTTTCCTGTCTCACTTCCTCCAACTGATGACTTGTTTCCTGGGCTCACTTTCCACTGAAATCTCTGTCCCCAAGGCCTTGTCTTAGGGTCTTCTCTGGGGGAATCCCCAACTAAGACAGCACTTGCGTCCCTTCCTTTGTCTGCGTGCCTTGTATTTGGGCTTGCCGAACTGCTGTAGCAAATAAATGCCCAACATCCTTTGCTCAAATGTGGTAGAAGTATTTGCCTCTCACGCAACAGGCCAGGGCGGGGATTTCCAGGGCGAGTGTGGTGAGTTCAGCAGGAAGTGGGGATCCACTCCGCCCAGTCACTCAGGGACCCGCAGCTCTGCCATCACCCCGTGAGACCTCCAAGGGGTGCCAGTTGTCAACATCCCAGCCCCCAAGAAAAGGAAGACCTTGGGGAGTGCACGGGAGGTATGTGGCCAGGCCAGGAGGTGGCACACGTCAGTCACTCTGTGAATTTTACCTAGAGAGAGCCTCGTCTGTGGCCACGGCTGACTGGAAGAGGCTGGGCAGCCCTTCACCCGGCTCCCCTTCACTACTCAGAGTCGGGGAAGAGAGCACAGTCTGGCGAAACAGTTAGGCATCTCCGGCGCATCCTTCAGATCCACCTCCAAAATAAAAGCAAACAAACAAAAATATCAAACCACCGTTTCCTTAAGTTTCCACGTGAAACACAATTACGTGACTTTGTGATTTTATTTTCTTTTCTCGTATTTCTGGCAACAGGGGGATTGGGCACCTGTTCCGTGAAGATGAGCTGCTGAGGGCCGCTCTGTTGCTGTCCCACGCCTGCTCGGTGCTCATCACCACCAGGTTCCCCACGCATTTCAAACACGAGCCTCCGGAGTAGACAGACGGACCGCCGAGAGCCATGGCCCTGGCCACCTTCCTGCAGGCCCTGGAGAAGGACGTCTCCATGATAGTCAACCAGAGAGCCTTGAGTTTGTTTGAGAAGCTTGTTGAAGAGGCCCTCGAGCAAGGTGAGCAGTGGGATGGGGGTGGGAGGTAGTTGGCGTTTGAGGACCTGCCATGCACCTGTCCCGGGACGTTTTCTTTGGTATCAACAACATTGTCCCCATTTATAGATGAAGAGACTGAGGCTCTGAGAGGTCCAGGGCGTCTACCCAGGTGGGAACGGTGGGCTGGAGCTGGAACCCAGGTCCACCAGGTTCGCAGTCCATGTACCTGCTGCCTTCCCTGTGAGATGCGGGGTGACCTACGAAGGACTCTTAGGAACCCAGGACATCCCCGATCACCCAGAGTTGAAGGTGGGTGGTTGGGAACAGAGCGGGTGAGACACTCAGACAGAGGCGTCCCATCCAGCCCTGACAGGCAGGCGTGCGCCAGGCTGCCCGGGTCCCTGGAGCATCCAGGTGGGCTTTGGAGCTGCAAGTGCTGACGTGAGGCTAGGACATGGGGATCGTCTCAGACCCTCACTGCACCTCCTTCCTGCAGGTGCTGAACCTGGTGAATCTCACCTGCTTCCCAGCACCTGTCTCTCTGTGTCCCTCAAAATGCATTCTTCGGGAAGTTTTTTTTTTTTCCTTTTAGCCTCTAAAACGAGCGTCAACCCCCAGAAAGCCTACCCTCAAGCACCAGTAATGTTGAAAGTTTTAAAAAGTTTTGTCTGAACATACGGAATCCATATCACGTGACAAATGTGTGTTGAGCACCTACTATGTGCCAGGCACTATTTTGGGCTCTTGAGATCTACCGGTGAACAAAACTGACTACAACCCTGCCCTCGTCGAGTGCACGTTCTAATGGAGTGTGACAGACAATGAACAGCACAGGACAAAGGGAGAGTACAGAGCCCAGGTGGTGGGCTGCTATTTTAAAGGTGGTCAGAGGAGGCCTCGTGGAGAAGGTGCCATTTGAGCCAAGAGTTCAAGTTAGGGAAGGAGCGAGGCCAGACCTGGTTAGGGGAAGCGTGTCCCCGGCTGTGACAATGGCCAGGGCAGAGGCCGTTAGGTAGCGTAGGGGCCCGGCAGGTATAAGAGAGGGGAGTGGCCAGCTGACTGGCCTGGAGCGGATGAGGAGCCGAGCAGCTGGACAGGAGGACAGAGAAGCCACAGAGGCCAGATCAGGAAGGGCCTTGAGGGAACCGTGAGTACCTGGACTTTTCTTCCGGGTGACATGGGAAGCCTTGAGGCCACTGCGCGGAGCAGGGCCGTGTTCTGGCTGAGGGTTTAAAGGCTCACCTGGGTAGCTGTAGGGACGAGGGCAGAAACAGGAGACCGGCCGGTCACCGCAGCAGGGGATGAGGGTGGCTGAGCGTGGGTGGAGTCCTGTGGCGCGTCCCTTTGCCCGCCCTCCCCGTCCCTCACCGTGATTTCAGCCGCAGCTGGGGTGAAAGTTCCGAGGCACACTGCCCTGACCGTCCCCGCCACGGCCAGTGTTTTGCAGAGTTTCTCCCAAGCTTGAAAAAACCACTCAGCCCAGAGGTTTGCGGGCTGCTGCCTCCAGGGCCCCCTCAGCCAGCGGGGGACAGGGGCTAGTCCCCTGCTCCCGTCCTTTGGAGACAGTCAAGTCCTGATGGAACGCAGACCCCGTTGCCTAGATAGTGACCTTGAACAGGCACATACCCCCTATTGGCTTTTCCTCCTCCCATCCCCATTTGCCCCGTTCCCTCCGACGCCTCCTGAAATCATCTCCCAGATGAACTAGCTGCAGCCACGTCTTTGTCTTAGACTTGGGGACCCGGGGGGACCCGGACAGATGAATGGTACAGGTGGAGGTTGTAAGGAGCAGCCGAACAGTCTCTGTTTTGAAGGTAGAGTCACGATTTCCGGGCGGCTTGGTTATGGAAAGATGGGGGTGGGGTCCTCGGTTCACGGGCACAGAGTGTCTGTTAGGGACGATGTAAAAGTTCTGGAGATGGCTGATGCTGCTCGTCACACAATGCGCACGGGCTTAATGCTTAATGTGCCAGAAAACTGTACACCGAACACCGGAGAAGATGGTGCATTTCACGATATGTGTATTTTACCCCGATTCCCATTTCGAAGAGTGTGGGTTCGCGCCCGGGTCACTGGAAGTGCGAGATACCTACCGGACACACGAGCAGAGACGTCGAGGAGGCAGCGAGATGGACGGGTCGCGTTCAGGAGGGCCGTCCGGGCTGCGGAGATTAATGGCAGAGCGGTTGGCACATTGACGGCTTTGAATCCAAGTCAGGGCGCTGGAGGAGATCACGAGGGGACAAGTAGGAACGGACCAAAGGCCCTGGGCTGCTCTACAGAGGGAGGTCGAGGGTGAGGGGGGAAGTCTGCAGGGAGGCAGAGGAGGGGCAGCACCGGGGGGGGGGCGGGGAGGAAAAGGGACGGTGTGGCCGTCAAGGAGAGGGGACGGCCACCGTGCCCAACGCCACCGGCAAGCCGGCAATCGTTCCCACATGCCCCCGGCTTTGGTGGGTGTGTTTGGCCGCCCGTGTTCCCAGACGTCGCTCTGGCTTCCTGCTCACCCGCGGGACTTGAGCTCAGGCCCCGGGCTCCCTCCCCCCCCACACACACTGTGGCTCAGGATGTGTCATTTGCTGTGTTGGCTTTTACAGAACTCGGACTGTGTGTGGACGAAGAACGTGAAAGCGATCTGACCTTTTCATGAAAATGATTTCCGTTCTTTTCATAACTGAAACCTGGGAGGTGTTTACGGAAGGAAAAGCTCCGTCGTTTCTTCCCGTCGAGTATGTATTGATCACATTGACAGCGGGTTCCTTGTAGCTCCGCGTGGGGTCCCATCTGGCCCGACCTTCCTTTCCCAAGGCCTTTGCACCACGTGCAGCCCCCTCGGGTAGGTGATGTTCCCTGCCCTGTTAGGCTCCCTGTTTGGGGTGGGAACTGGTCTCGCAACACTGACCTACGGACTTGGCTCTGCCCGAGGGATTTAGCATCTCTGAGCCTCAGTTTTCCTCCTCTGTAAAAGGGGATCCCCATGGTTCGTATCACACAGAATCGTGAAAATCGAATGCGGGCGTGCACGCATGCCACGTGCTTAGCAGAGGGCTGGCTGGCTGTCACCGTGTGCACCTAAATGTGTCCACAGTGATTGTAACGACAGTGGCCCAGAACAGGCCTCTGTTCACGTGGTGCTGTGGCATCTGCATGGGGCATATTCGTGACACCGTACTGGTGCCCACGATGTCGGGGACGCCAGCCTGATGCCACCCCCATGCTCCACCAACCCGGGGTTCACTCAGGACTACGAGCAAACTAAAGTATCCTCTGGGTCGAAGTCTTGGCTTACTTAACAGAGAATTCTACGGGTAAATGCCATTCAGTAATAGCAATGATCATTTCCAAAGAAGCTTTTGAAAAAACCAACGTGAATTCCCAAAACGCAGTGCTAGGGCTGATATGTCTACCCTTTGCCTTTCGTTTCAAGGTGTTCTGAAGACACGGATCCCAATTCTGACTTACCAAGGTGGATCGGCGAGAGCTGCTCAGGAGCTTCCTGCAAAGAGAGGGACCCCAAGTCTCCTAGGTATGGGTCTCCCCTCCCAGTTTAAAGTGGGTGCTGGTGGAAAAGCCCGCCTGCTATTACCAGAGCAAGGCTCCTGCACACCTGGACTTCCAAGAGGAACAAAGCCATGAGCCCAGGGGTTCTGATGGGCTGGACCAACCAACGAGACAGGGGCGTGTCAAGGTGTGTGCTGGGGGCTTCACAGAGGGTCTCTGCAAGTGGCAGGTCCTTGGGAGATGACATGCCTTTCTTGAAAAGTAAGGGAAGAGATAGTAAATTATTTTTTTAAAAAACTAAAACTAGCAGTTTCCCCAACTGGATCATGACCCATGAGAAAGTAATGAAATCATTTTGATGGAGGGTAACCAGGGTAACCTCTTGAAAATGAAATGCTATATATCTTGTATAGTAATGGCAAGTGCTCGCGCGCGTGTGTGTGTACAAGTGTGAATTTTTTACTATCGTGGTCAAACATTTTGAAAAACACTTCTTTATTTTAGGTAGGATGTATTTCGGATCTTACAACTTTTAATACCGTGTTTGGCAAAGTTTTCTGATAACAATCCAGAGTGATACATTTCTTATTGCAGGCCACAGACACATAACTGAAACAGAGTTTCAAAAAACAATATTTACTCTTGCCATGTGCAATGTACTCTGACATTTTCTATTCCAGTCTATTCTAGTCTGCTCTCATCTGCTTTTCAGCAAATGCTGGCCTGTAAAATAAATCCGTTTTTATAACCCACTAACGCATATCCACTTAGAATTTAAAACACCGCTTTGCTAGGCCTGGAAGCCAGAGCTATATTGCAGCTCACAGCAGACTCAGGCGTTTATAATGAGGGCCCTGAGTCACCAAGGAGAAGTTTGATCGTGGATCTGATATGCCAGTTAAAGCTGCAAGAATGTGTGTGGCATTTATTAGAAACATTTATATTTCTTGAATAGTTGGTATATCGACAATGCTCTGGCTCTTCGGGGAGCAGCTAGAAAATTCTCTTGGGTGGGACCCTGGTGCCAGATAATACAGTGTTGCTCTGTTTGCTTAGGGGAGGGAGGTGAGCCAGACCTGGCCGTGGGGAGACAGGGTTCCTCTCTCTTTGGAGAAGATGCGTTAACTTTGCCCAGGGAGCAGCTTCCCAGGAGTGAATTACTTCCCACAGTAGCAGAATGGACCCGAATGGACCCTTCTGGCCTAAAAAAAAAATCTATCCACCTCTCCAAAGGTAATGCCACTGAGCTCTCTTGGGGGGAAGGTCCAAAAACAGAAAGTAGAATGACAGTTGGTGGGCGGCGGAGTTAGTGTCTCTCCAGGTCAGAGGGTGTGTTGATCTCATCTGCAACCCTTGTGCTAAACTGATTTTCATCACCATCCATGTAGGTGTAGAGGACACTCAGGGTCAAGCTTCTTCCTCTGCACTGGGCATGTCGCCTCAGGGGTGTGTTCCAACACCTGCTCGGTGGCCTTCTTGTCCAAGCCTTCGTGATGCCCCCGCATTCTAGCACAGCCAACGGACGCAGACAGGCATGGAGGTTTTGTCTTTAAAACACATGTACAGAGAAAGCATTCTTAAGATTAGTAAAGTGTACATAACGTAAAATGACCGTTTTCGCCATTTTTAAGTGTACGGTTCTGTGTCATTAGGTACATACACACTGTTCAGTCCAGTCAACCACCTCCAACAAACTTTTCCATCTTCCCAAACTGAAAGTCTATGCCCATCAAACCTAACCTGCCCCTCACCCCGATGCCCCCAGCTCTCAGCCCCTGTCAACTACCATTCTACTTCCGGCCTCTGTAAATTTGACTCTTCTAGGTCTCTCATGTAAGTGGAGTCATATACAGTATTTGTCCTTTTGTGCCTGGCTTAAGTCACTTAGCATAATGTCCTCAAGATTCATCCATGCCGTACCATGTGTCAGAATGTCCCTCCCTTTTCAGGCTGAATAATGCTGCATCGCAAGTATGTACACTTACACGTTTCGCTTATTTGTTCGTCCGTTGGTGGACGCTTGGGCTGCTTCCACCTTTTGCCCATTGTGAATGACGTTGCTATGGCTGTGGGTGTATAAATATCTTTCGACACCCAGCATTCAGTTCTTGGGGCATGTACCCAGAAGTGGAATTGCTGGATCATATGGTGATTTTCTTTTTTTTTTTTTTTAGTAACTAGCTCATAATTTTGCACAGTAGAGTTAAGATGTCAAAGGACTCCATCATGGGGGCGAGGTTTGGAGAGAGAGAAAAATGCAATTTTCATGTTCTTAAATGGGATCATCAAAACCTCTCCTAACAATAATAAAAAGCGGCGTAGAATAATAATAATGGCCACCATGACCACTAAGGCTTCCTGAGCACTGAGCCGGTGTGGGGCTCCACTCGAGGCACCTCTAACGCGTTTTCTCACTTAACCCTCTCGACACTGCATGAAACAGGTGCTGTCGTGAGGTCACCCGACAGAGGCAAAAGTGAAGCTCAGAGAAAGAAGGTGAGGGACGTGCCCAAGGCCGGCGGCACGAGGTCAGTTCCACGGCCTGCATTCTCACTGCCGCTCTGTGCCCCTCCTCCCTCCCTCCCTCCCTCTCTCTCTCTCTCTCTTTCCGAAGAAGTTTATCTTGTGGTCGTTTGTTTCCTATTTCAATTCATGTTCGGTCTCTTTGTGTCTGTAAACCAAACAGGATCCCGGAAGAGGGCGACAGGGGACCAGTGGCAACCAACACTCAAACCACTGGGTGCTGCTCCGCCCGCTGGTCCCGGCTGGCCCCTGGGTGGGGCACCAGCAGCGCCCACCACGGAGACCTTGACCGTCAGCCTTCCTGCTCCCACAGCCTCTGACTCTAACAAATTGCTAAAGATCCTGATGGTGTTTCTTCACATGCTCCAACAGACCGGCCCCTGGCACAGAGTAGACATTCGGCCAAGTTCTGTAGGAACGAAGGAACCCAAGAGAAGGAGTGTCCTTCATGCATATGCGGTGGGTGTGAGCCTGCAACGCGAGCAGCCGCCCTCTCCGTGAGGACCTGTGCTCTTGCTGCCGGTAGATTCGACCGTCTGGTGGCCATAGAGCGCGCGCGGGGGAAGAGCTGCCGACGGCAATTACTGCAACGCGAGGAAAGTGAACGTCAAACACTTGGTCGACCCCGTCGATGATCTCTTCCTCGCAGCACAGAAGAAGATTCCTGGAATTTCGTCAACGGGTAAGCGAGGGGCGCCCAGGGTTCGACACAGCATGCAGCACTAAACGCCTGTTGACCGGCTGTTGAACGCAGGACAGGAAAGAGTTCTATGGGCACCGTTGTTTTCCAGCCCTTTGTTTAGTATGTTCTGTATGTACAATAATGACACCGTCATTGAGAAATCCAGCCTTCCCACAAGCAAGAAAGGCAAGCGACAGTTAACCAAGCACATTCCATTTGCTTAACGCAAAAATATTAAAACTAATAGCAAATAATAATAAAATCAAGTCGTGGCATTATTATTTGGTCATATAGGATGAATGTGCCATATCTATGTATCATCTTATGAAGCATATTAATTTTTAAATATATCTTAAATATAGGATTCGTGCGATATTTTGATTGCTAAGGATATAATAGTGTGATTGTGTCTATACAGAATGTTATAGTTTTCAAAAAGGTTTCACATCCATTGTATTGTTTAAGCCTCTAAAAACCCTGTGAAGCAGGTAACACAGGTATAGTGTCCAAAAATGAGGCTTAGGGGTCTTCTTGAGGTTGCCTAGCTAATTAGTGTTGCTGAGAGAATTAGGAGCTTCCAGGACCCTACCGATATGCTTTTCATGGAATCTCTGAATTTCTGAAGGGCTTGATAGAACTCCTAAGGCCTTCCTCCCCCAGGGGTAGGTAGGTATCAAACCCTGGAGTCATTAAGGCATGTTTGCCATGCAGTGTTATTTGTTTCTTCAGACTGTTTCCCAGACTCATTAGTTGCCTTAGGCTTTTAAGGTTTTGATGAGACAATGAAAGTCTTCCGGGCTGAGGAGAAAATTTTTCTGCAAATTGCCCTGGTCTTTCCCAGAAGAGCCCTTGGGCGTGGTACCCACAATGCAGTAGGTCTGGTGTTTCCTATCTCTCCAGGCTGGGCAGGAGACATGCAGGGGTGGGGGGGCGGAGGAGGAGAGGGTCTCTGAGTCCAGAGGAGCTATCAGAAGGAGCTGCTCTTCTGCCCAACAGACTTCCCAATCTGTGCTTATCTCCCCCGGGTGAGACCCCCAAGATCCAGAGGAACCAGGTGGAGTGGCCGTCTGCACCTGCAGACTGCCTCCTTGGTGGACCCTCGGACACCCGAGCCCCCTCTGTGGCTTCCCACACCCCCCTGCCCAGCAGGGCTACCGTCTGCATGTCCTTCCTCTGTGCTCCGTCATCCTCCTATTCCTCAGCGTCCCCAGGCAGCTGCCGTGTTGTGCGTGGAGCTCCCGGGTGAGAACCAAGACACACATGTCCCACTTATTACCCCAGTCTTGCCCCTGTCAGAGACTCTGTAAGACCATGGACGGGACTGGCCTGAGGAGTGAACAGAACAAAATTCATAAAATGGGAACGAGCCGAGGTAGAAACAGACAAAATCCCAGTGCAAGGTGGTGGGGTTATCTTCCTTCATCCAGTGGGCTGCCCTGGAGCTAGAAAACGTCTGAGAGAAATCCTCAGGGCGTGGACCTCGGCCGTTCACAATCGTTTGGTTCTCTGGGCCGAGTCCAGGTCTCTGATGCTCAGAGTGGGTCAGCTCCAGCTCCCCGCGCCACCGTCTTACAATGAGTGCTAACCTGCGGCAGCATTTCCCACACATCCCCAGCCTTTGTAGAAACGGATGCAAAAACTGTCATACGGTCTACGCATGGCCTAATGACGTTCGGTCGACATGGACCACACGTACAGCTGTGGTCCCGTAAGGTCACAAGGGAGCTGAAAAATTCCCATCGCCTAGTGACGTCGTAGCTGTCCTCACGTCAGGGCGATGCACTGGTCACGCGTCTGGGGCGACGCCGCTGTAAGCAAACCTACTGCGCCGCCGGCCACCTAAAAGCACATGCGATTGTGTAGTGAGTGCGACCTGATGGTGACAAATGACTGTTATCGCTCGAAGCAGTTACTAGTCTATGTTTTCATTATTATCTTAGCGTGTCCTCTTCTTCTTACATATTAAAAAAAAAAAAAAGTTTGCTGCCGCACAGAACGCCACGTTATGCCAGCAGCAGCCTCCTGCATCTCACGGTCCACGGGTCTCTTGATGGCATCATTTTATCTGGCGCTTGATTGAGTCTCGTGCCATTTTGCCCACTGCTAATGCTGCCGGTAAGAGGCCGCGTGGAGTGACCCGGAAACGAAATTAACAGCGATTAAGGACGACGAAAGTGGAAAATCGGTGGTGATTATCACTCGCCCGTCAGGCCTGTCTCCTTCCATCAGTTACCGTCTGGACCATTAACCGAGTGACAGAAGCCGTTACAGGATCTGCTGTATGAGAGGCAGGGAGACCAACGAACATTTGAGAACGGCTTGTATCGGATGCGGAGATGATCCTAACTCTGTATAGGCCAAGGCTAACATGTGTGTTTGTGTCTTCGTTTTAACCAAAAATGTTTAAAAAGTAAAAAAATTAAAAAAATTAAAATTAAGCATTTGAAAAATAGAAAAAGAGCTTCTAGGATAAGGATATAATTTCTGGTAAGCCCGGTCACCCTGCACTTTAAATACTTCTTTCCCCTTAATGTTACTTCCCAAATATGTTTTCATTTCCCACATTTGCACGGAGGTCGAGCGTGAGGTCCGGAGTTCACAAGGAGGTGGATGTAATTGGTGCTTCTGAGCTGCGCACCTGAAAGTGGTCAAGATGGTCAGGTCTGTGGTTTGTTGCTGTTGTTTTACACAATTGAAAGTTTAAGAAAACATTCTTTTTAAGAGCGTGAGCTCTGGAAGCAACATCCTGAATCCACATCTCAGGTCCACCACTTACTAGCTGTGTGACCTTGGGCTAGAACTTAATCCCTCTGGTCTGTTTCCCAATGTTGTGAATGAAGATAATAATAATCCCTATACCTCGCAGGCTTGCTGTAAGGACTTAGGGATGCTAATCCATGCAAGGCATTGGAACAGTGCCACACACTGTAAGTATCCAGCCGGAACAGGTTACGCTACGCCATGGACTGTAAGATGCCATTGATGACAGGAATTCCCATTATTTTATGTACCACTACAAAAGGAAAACGCTGCCCGTTATTACTAAGGATACTATTGATTGTAAGACGCACCTCAATTTCGGAGATGTGTTAAAAACTAAAAAATAAAAAAGCGCTTCTTAGAATCTGTGAAATACAGTATTATCATCACGTGGTCTTCACCCACAGTATTCGGACATATGTCTTGCATTTTCATGCCATGTGCCTTTGTACTCACTGGGTATTTAGATTTTTTCCACCTTCACCCTTCCTCTGGCAAATTCTACCCAGCCTACAAAGCGCATTTTAAATGACCCTTTTCTGTGAATCTTCCCTCAACCAGTAAGAACGAGTGCCTCTTCTTGGTGCTCCCATAATCCTTTGCGAACATCTCATGCGCAAATTGTCCCATCCTGTGGTTGGCCTTGTGCACTGTCCCTCTCTCCCCTGGTTCGGAGCTCCTCTTTCTTTTGTGATCCCTAGCACCTAAAGCTTACCAGGTCCTTAATCAACCCTTCTTCAACCAAATGGAGAACTCAAGCAGGTTGCGGAGAAAGAGCTAGTGAGGTAGTTCCCAAACTGGGTTGGGGCTGGCTGATGAGCAAGGAAGGGAAGTGAGGCTGTCTTAAGGGAGCCACAGACAGAGTTCTGGGACAGCTTCCTACAGCTACAGCCTGCCTCTTTTTCTCTAACGGTGGTTAACAGTATATAACCCAGATGGTTTAGAGCAATGCTTCTCAAACTTTAACTTGAATCGGAATCACCTGGAGGGCTTATTAGATTCAGCATGCCCCGCCGCATGCCCCTGCTGAGTGTCTGATTAAATAGGTCTGGGTCGCAGCCCAAGAATTTGTGTTTCTGATAAGTTCCAGGTACCACTGGTGCCACTGGGCTTGGGACCGTTCTTTGTCATGATGCTGAGAGGCAGGGTGATGGACCACGTGACTTTTCCGGTTCTACATTGAAACATTTCTTTGTTCTAGGTGTTTCTAACTGGGGAGGCTATGCCTTGGCCTGTGCTCTGTACATCCTGAACTCGTGTGAGGTCCATGGACGTTACCTGAGGAAGGCAGTTGGGCCCTCCAGAGCACCTGGGAACCAGAGCTGGACTCAGGCGCTCCCATCCGTCACTCAGGTAACAGACCCCCGCAGGCCACTCCCGTGGGTGCAGCCTTTTTCCTGGATGAGGCATCGGCCTGGCCTTCTCAACCATAAGCCAAGGGCTGGCACCGGATGGACCGGCTTGGGTGACCTTTGACCTATTAGTGATCCTACATTATTATGGAAGTCCTGATATAAATGACCGTTTTCCTTCTCGTTTTTGGACAAGTTGCTCAACCTCTCTGAACCCCATTTTCTCTGTCTGTAAAATGGGGGCCATCAGCGTGTTGTTGGAAGAAGTGAATGCAGGCACGCCTCAAAGGTATCGCAGGTTCAGTGCAGACCACCACACAGAGTAAGTGGTCATCTTGTCGCTAAAGGAAGGTCTTGTCTTCAGTTATTAAAAAAAAAATGCAACACCTGTGAAACGCAGTAAAGCACCAAGCGGTAAAACGAGGTACACCTGTATCTGACCCACTTCCTATTGCTCGCTGTGGGTGTCCTTGTCACCCCTTCCAAGGAGTTTACAATCCACCCGGGGCACTAACTCCTCAGAAGGGGCAATTAGCCATCCCACAAAGAGCTAAGATGTGGGGGCTGAGGCGGGAAGGAGTCAACCCAGACGAAGGGAAGCATTCCAGGCGGGAGGGATGATGGGAACAGAAGCCGGGCGATGAGGACAAGCTCAGTGCTGGTTTGGGGGCGCTGCTTCTGCGGCGGAGGGCAGCGGGCCATGAGTGTGCTAGGAGTAGAGGAGGGCTTCTGACCCGGGTCCACGGAGAGGGCGGTCCGTCAGCTCTCTGAAACGGTTTGCAAAATTGTTCCATACATGGATTTTTCTGGACAAGGATACGTGGTTTTATCGGATGGTCCCAGTAGTCTGGGGCCATTAAGAGCCCCTGGGCAGAGGGAGATCAGGTTAATGTGATCCAAGGACACCGTGGCTCCCTCACTGAGGGGTCTGGCTGAGAAGCAACAGGGAGCCATGGGAGGGCTTTGAGCAAGGCCTCAGTGAGCTCTTCTGACTGCAGAGCCAGCAATCCGAAGGGCCCTGTGCGGTCTTAGGCAACCCAGCCTACAGATGCAGAGGGAGAGCGAGCATCTCACGCGTAGATCTAAACTATGTGAACTCACACATGTTCAGGGGAAGCCCGAGACAGAAGGCTGGCACTGCAAACGGTGCCCGCGGTTCTGCCCCCAGCGCCAGACCAGCGCCAGAGCCTGAGCACAAGCCTCTGCTGTTCCTTCCTCGGGCCTCAGTTCCCAGGCTCTCGCGGGGTCTGCTGGGACCGCCCACCTGGGAGAGAAGCAGGTGGTGTGTCAGTCTCTTAATGGGGCACCTTATGGGGGGATTTTCCAGAGTAGCTTGGATCATGGAAATTGGAGCCAAAGCCCTGAGTTTACACCTCAATCTCAGATCAGAAGTGATTTCACCTGTGAGTTGACAGCTTCACCAGAGCTTCACTTTCTCCTGAGGATGGGCAGGGGGCAGGACAGGCAGCAGGGTGGATGGGCTAGAAACACCTTAAGAAGCAGTGGAAGGAGCTGGGGTGTTTGGTGTGCAGAGAAGTCTGGGGAGCCTGAGGCCTCACGCATCCTAATGGCTTCCTGGGGGTGGGGGACAGGCAACCCCCTCAATCACCTGAGCACAAAAGCAGGCCAAGGAGGCAGAGGTTGCAAGAGCAGATTTTAGTTCAGTGTAAGAAAAGCTTGTTCATCTCAGCTGCCTGACCCTGCAAGGAGGTAGATGGATAGGTGGGTGGGTGGGCGGATGATGGATGAGTGGATGGGTAGATGATCGATGGCTGAGTGAGTGGGTGGATGACAGATGAGTGAATGGGTGGATGGATGGATGGGTCTCTCTGACTCCATATCCTCAGCTTTTCCCAGCGTGGCTCAGGAGTCTCCTAGTTCCCAGTCACGCCAGGGTGCCCTGCGTGGAGGACAGGGAGAGGTGGGGCTTGTGTGGCTGAAGTGACATTTTCAGGGGAAGTAGTCTTCTCTAGAGGAAAGGGTCTCTGTGCTTTCTTTGCACTTCCTGGATCTGGACTGGAAAAAAAAAACAAAACACTCAGGGTCTGCCTCACTGCCTCACACATGATCCCTGATTCACACAAACACAAAAGAATGAACCCAGCCAAACACACTCACACAGCCTGAACACCCTCCAGGGCGGAAAACTATCCTTTTGTGTTTCCACCCATAAATGTATTAATAAAGCACCACCCTTATAAACAAAAGAAAAGGGAACATTTTTAAAGCAAAGTGCAAACATATGTTTGTCGAGCCCCTCCTTGGGGCCAGGCCCAGCCTTGCTCTGGGAGACAGTGAGGGGTCAGACTTGGCCGCTGTGCAAGGGACTCAGGATCCTCAGGGAGACGACACGGGAGAGGTAACTTCAGGAGCCGGGATGCAAGTGTGCACAGCGAGCTGCTGTGGAGACACAGAATGGGCACATAGTTCATTCAGAGAGCTCAAGAAAGGCTGCCTGGAGGAGGTGGCACTCAGCTGGGTCTTGGAGGGTGAGAGCAGGATATAAACAGCTAGTTAAGGAAGAGTGGGAAGGGCCTTCCAGGCAGCAAGACCCACATAAGCAAAGGTGCAGGGACATCATGTGGTTTAGTGTACCGGAGAATAACCAGAATGTCCACACTAGAGTTCTGGGAGTCACTCCTTGGGGGCCCTGGAGTCATTAGGAGATGCTGGGCAGAGCGGTAGCCTGAGCTGATGGTGAAGGATTGGTTAGGGCAGAGAAATGGCCCTCATCTCTGCTCTCTGAGTTGCTTGTATGTAGGGCCTCCCATATTTAGGGACAATTCTTAGGGTCTGATCATAACTACAGCAGGAGTAGGCGCTGTGCTGAGGAGCCCAGGGAAGGTGGCCACACCCTGCCTATGGTGGCCCTTGGCTGTGCCCTGGGGTTTTACTTGAAGGCAAAGCAAATGACTGAAGAGCATTCCCCAGACCTTGTCAGGGACCAAGAGCTGACCAATGACACCTTATGGGAAGGACTCAGGATGGATGGACGGACGGACACATGGACAAATGGATGAATGGATGGATGGACAGAGGCCCAGAGGGACTGTTGGCTGGCCGGCTAGCTGAATGGATGGGTGGGTGAGTAGATGAAGGGATGGATGAACAGACTGATGGATGAATGGATGCATGACAGAGGCAGGGCCACGTCTTCTTGCCTCACCTTGGGCTCCCATTCTCTTTCAGCATTTCATCTCCACTTTTTTTCATAACTTTTTTGTGAGGAATAACTGACATGAAGCACATAAATTTTAAGTGTACGATGGGTGAATTTTGACATATATGTGTACATGTATGTGTGTATGTACATATGGTGTAACAAGTATATATATATACACACCTGTGCAGCGGTCACCAAGATCACAATACAGAACAGCTCCAACTTCCCAGGAGGCCTCTTTCTCCCACTCGCTTTGCACAGCAACAGCATCTACCCCTGACTATCAGCCTGCCATGCTCCCCAAGGGAACCAATAGCGGCCACCCTCACACAGCCTCCAAGCCCCATGTCATCCTGGGGCCTCTTTCCCCGTTCACAATGAGCAAGGCCCCAAGCCAGTTCACTCTGCCTCACTTTGGTCCCTGTCCCTACACTCCTGTCCCACTGTCTCAGCTGGACTGGCACAGCAGCTTTCAGGCACTCTGCCCCCAGCCATGCTCTGGTCCATTCTCTCCCCACTACCAGCACCTCTGCTTGGTGAGGCTTCCTTACAGATGATGATGCCTGGAAATTTGCAGGCGGTTACTGCCGGTCCAGCTGATGACTATGGCTCTTAGAGGCGAGTGCCAGCCAGTTCTCGTTGACTGATCACGTGTACCCTGAGGACTCCAAGGCCCTCCCTGGGACCCAGAGGGATCCAGATGGTGGAGGCAGACAGTGTGCTGGGAGGAAGTGGCCCAGTGGTCTCAGAAGCATTCCCCATAAAGAAAGGATATGACCCAACAGGAGGAGAAATGGGATAATAAAGCCCAAACAAAAGGCTGGAAATGCCATTCTGGGTTGGGTGGCTGGGGACGGGGCTGGTGGACAAACAGTCCTAAGCCAGCCGCCAGGGCGGAATGGGAAGGCAGGCTCTCAGGCCAGCTAAGCAGAGACAGTTCCCAGGTGACACTTGCCAACACTTTCACCATTATTGTCAGGGAGTGCTCCTCATAGCCCCGCACTTGGCTCATTCCCACTCTTTTGTCACCTGTGGTCTTAGTTGTCCCTCCTCCCAAAAGTCTTCCTTGAGCTTCTCTAGTGAAGGGGGTCGGGGGCCATGCTCTGTGCTGTGATGCCGTGGACTGTGCCTACCTGGGCACTCATCGAGTCTGTGAACCCTCCGGGGCAGAGACCTGTCATATTCACCACTGTGTCCCTGGTTCAGGGCCTGGCACATTGCAGGTGCTCAATAAAGCTTCCACGGTGAGCGAATGAATTAGCAAACGTCTGAGCAGGAAGGTGAGAACCCTTCTGAGATTTGTCCCATCTTCCTGTTGTGATTCCTTGGTCCCCGCCTCTCATCCCCTCTTTTTTGTGAAGGAAGAAGAGGAGGAGGATGTGTTTAACTTCTGTCCCTCAGGCACCATCTCCTTTTTTCCCCTTTTGTCTTTACCTAAGATCCACCTTCCTCAGAGGGACCAGAGCTATTCAGCTGGGACAGACACATAGTGGCTTAAACAAGTGGTTCTTTGGCGCCTTTTTTTTTTTTTTTTTTTTTTTTAGAGGGAAAGAGTAGGAAGGGAATCACAGCACTTAAGAAAGTTCTGGGCTAAACGCCAGGGACCCAGCCCTGCCAATAATAATCCGCCTCAGTTCATGAGCACCTATTGTGTGCCAAGGAGCATGCTAGGTGCTCTACTTGCATTATTTAATCCTCACAACAACCCTCTAAAGATGGCATAATTATTAGTATTATTATCATGAACCCCCCCCATTATGCAGATGAGGTCACTGAGGCACAGACAGATGTCCTGGGCTGCAGCATCAGGAGGGGCTGCATTTCTTCAATGGCTCTGCTTGATCCCTCCAGATGCTCCCACATCCACACTGGGTAATATTTAGAGGGTGACAGCAGCAGGGCTTGGCATGTGCCTCACAGATAGCCAGCCAGTTCTTGTTGGAGAGGCTCAGGAGGAATGGGGGTCTTCCTGGCACAGTCAAAGGCCAGGTCTAATTCAGAGCCGGGCAGGGGAGAGGTCAGCAGGAAACAGCCCACACTGCCCCTGCAGAAGGAGTGAGTCTTTTGTGTTTGTTAAGAAAATGCAGGTTTCCATAAAAGCATGTTAGTTATAACTAGAAGAAACAGCCTAAACTGTTCAAAATAGCTGCTTATGGGGAGCGGGTTTGTGGCCCACCGAGGCCTGATGTAGCTTTTTCATTAAGTGTCTTCCAGTGCCATTAGTATGTTGAACCAAAAGTTTGCTGTGTAAAAAGAGGCCATACCAAGTCAAATGTTCTTCCCCCACTTACATGTATTTCTTTTTTCTTCTTCCTTATGACTTCGATCTCTGCCTCCTTTTTTTCTAGGAAGAGAAAATGTTGGCTATCCTGGTAGGGCACAGAGTCCGGAGTGGTGTCATGGGCAACGTGGCCATGGAGGTGGGCCGCGTTGGGCTGCCCTTCCACCCTACCCACACGCAGGTGATCCAGACGCTGTTAGACGTCACCAAGGTGCCCGTGTGAGCTTACGTTACAAGCATGTAGAGTGTGCCCCGGATGGCCACACCCAGATCGAGGGGATCCCGAGGGCCCAGCTTCTTTCTACAAACAGCCTTGCAGATCAACACCAGCCTGGGGTGAGCAGCGTGCTCCGTGCTGGCTGAGACCCTGCATGCCCACTTCCTGGGAGGCCGTACTGCAGGCAGGCCAAGGAAATGTTTTTCTGGGGTTTCCAGTTTTTGCTTTTTTTGTAAGGGGCTAGAGTTTTTGTTTTCAACCCTCCTTCACCCTGGCTCTTTAGGCCACCCACGTGGCCTACCTGGGAGTCTTCTTCTGGCTGATCACTTGTAGACACCAGTGAGCAATTAACTACCAGGCTGTCAAAAGAGTAGCCATTTCCGGGGCCCTGAACAATCCCCTAGGCTAATTAAAAAGTAGTAAAATGTACAAATGTGTAGTGTATTTTTATGAAACTTGACTAAAGGTTTACTCACTGCCAATAGCAAAACATTTATGCCTTTGAAATGCTCTCTTGTTTAAACAGCATTTTGTTTACTTAGGCAAAAGACCCCTCAGCCTTACACTTCTCACCATGGCCTGCTCCCCCGCCCCTCCTGAGCCCCCACCACAGAGCTTGGCACTTCCTCCTCCTCCCCGCCCCCACAACTGCTCACCCCCACGCTGGGGCCAGGAGATTTGCTTTCTCTTCATGGGAGGGTGGCCACACTTCCGGAGCCCAGGGATGGGTCGGGATGGTCCAGGACTTAGGTCACTCACAGAGGCCTCCTGGACAATGCCAGCCAGCTTGTCCTTATCTCCTTCCCAACCTCCCACTGCACATTTCCCAATGAAATCAGAAGCAGAGTCACTGACCACATCCCATTGCACTCACGTATTGGACCAGTACAGCACTGAGTGCTGGCTCACTGGAGTGACAGCGGGCTCATCCCCATGGGTTATTCCTGGCTTCCCAAAATATTTATGGAGCTGCTTAGTTTTCTTTCCTTAAACATGTCTAGTTTGATTCTTTAGGGGATTAGTTGTAAAATCTAGAACACATGCTATAGAAATTACCTCTGGTTGTGCAATCCACAGTCAAACCTAAGTGTACAGTAAAATAACCTGAGGTTAACTCCCAGTGCTCCCTGCACAGGGCTGTGTGAAGCCCCTGCCGGAAGTGGCTGACGTTGGGGCTATCCAGACCTCTCTTTGTCATTCTGGTGGGGTGTCCCCACCTACGGGTCTGTTCTGCTGGTGTGACATCAGGGCTGGTGCACCATTGTAATGAGCTCCAGCTGCCGCTTCTCACGGCTCCCTGAACCCACCTCAGCTCTAAGCTTCACTGGCCAGGCCTCCTCTCCTTAACAATTTTTGTCCCTTATTTGAGACTGCAGAGCTCCATGTCATGGGGCCGTCTGGTTGAGAGGGGAGGGGACCCTGGTGTTTTTGAAATCTCGATGGCTAGGAAAGAGAAAGCATCACTCTGGTGGAGCTGCCAGGACCCTTCTGGCTCATTTTTAGGGGACGTCACTAATGGGCCTTTGGTTTTGCAATAGTAATAGCAGAACTCTGTTCCAGCGTGGGGAAGTTTGAGGCGTGATCATGTAATAGGTTATCTTCACTGTGGGCAGGAGTTTATGGGGAAATGATTAAGACGTTTGGGAAAGAGGCTGAGACCCAGGTGGAGTCCAGAGAAGGCTGAGCATAGGGGTCCACAGCCTGGAGTGAGGCATCTGAAGGCCGCTCTGTGGGGAGAGACAGGCCTGTGGCCCTGCAGCAGGGGCTAAGGTGCAAGGGACGGCCAGAAGATGCCTGCAAGGTCCTCCAGGACCTAGTTTTAATTCTTTCCTCTTCCACAATCTGATTCCTGCTCAGGCCTTTAGTAAACTTTCGCTCCGTTTTGTCCTTCGTCTTGGCTTTGCTTTGGGGAAAGGCTTGTGTCCGTCTGTGGGATGGCATGGTGAGCATGGCTGTAACCTGGAAAAGCTGGTTACAGGGGACAAGAGGTGACCTTGTCCTTGTATAGCGAATGGCAGGGCTGGAGATGGGCTGGGCATCCACCATTCCTGGACGTTAGCAGGGATGTCAGGTGGCGCGATCCTGGCCAACAGTGCCCGGGGTGCTCTGCTGGGCTCGAGGGTGGGCCAGAGACCCTGGGCACATCGTGCACCTGGTGCACATGCTGCACAGCCCCTGTAGGTGGGACTCGAAGGCAAACAAGCCAGCTGAGGGGCAGGTCTCCTTGGCCCCTGGCTGTCCTCAGGCCGAGTGCTGCCCCATCGCTCAGCTGGGCCAGGCTTTCCTCTGAGGAAATTCCTGCCTCATTGCATGTGCCCTGCTGACCGCCAGCCCCACCTGAGTCCAGCCCACTGCATTCTACTACCTGTTACCCATTCTATGTGGCTTCCATTGGCTCCACATCAAAGTCTAACTCAGATTCAAAAGGCCACTGCTCTAGGTAGGATGGAGAAGATGCAGCTTAGCAGCAATTCACATAAAACCAATGTCAGTGGTGTGATGTGCTTGTCAGAAAAGCCAATGCATCAATAGAAGCACAGCGAGGTAAATAAATGGTCCCCTCCTCCTTGGGCAGGTCAGACAGTCGCTTCAGATCCAAGCATCACCTTTGAAGAAGTGGGTTTTGTTCAGATGAGATACAGGAAAGTGAATGCTTAAAACCTGTTAAGTGGAGGTGGCTTGAAGAGCTGTCAGAAACTAACCAGATGCTCACCAATTCGCTTCTTTTTCCTACATAGAGTAAAACTACATTTCCCAGCCTCTCTTGCAGCAAGGTGGGGCCATGTGACTTGGGTCTGGCCAGTGGAATGTAAGTAGCAGAGACGCCAACCACTTCCAGACTTGGCCAAACACCCTGTGAGACTCTCTTTGTGTAACTTCCTCTACCCGTGTGGATGGAAAGAGAGGACCCCAAGATGATGGAACCTCTCGATGGAAGGATCCTGAATCACCACCATCACTTGGGAAAAGACTTGTCAGCAAGGAGCCCGTTCATTGGACTTTGCATGAAAAGCAGATCAACTTTTATTGTTTTAAGGCACTGATCTGGTGGGTATCTACTGCAATACAATCCAGCCTCGTCTGACACAAACTTGGGAGATATAACACTGAGAAGCAGGGTACGAGAGTCGTCTGCAAATCCCAGTACCTCTAGGGCCACATGGCCCAGAGGCCAGAACAAAAGCCAGTGGGAAAAATAGTTTCACGTTGGCTCATTAGGAGTCTGCCCAACCCTGGAATGACTTGTCTTGGGGAGGAGCAAACTGCTGTCATTGGTGGTATTTGTAGAGGAATAGGACCATTATTTTGGGGACATACATGGGATAATTCATGGAGAGAGGATTGGAAATCATGTCCTCTATGGTACATTCCAGAGCTGATATCTTGTCTAAGCTCACAGTGCCCTTCTGATAGTTGTTAAAGCAAATGAAATTGGAATCCCACCATTTCCTTAGAGCGCTGGGCACCATTTTGGCCCCGGGGTGATTGCCATCAAAGACCATTGTCTTGCCAGAGGAAGTCTCCGGAACTGCAGGAGCACCAGCTGCAAGCTGCAGGTTCTTCTGAAAAGCTTTGAACCAAGAGGGCCAGACTCTGGCTCTCTCTTCATTGTACCAGCCAGGGGGAAAAAGCAGATGGAGATGTATCCCATGCTGAAAATTTGTCCCACTCTTGTCTGGCCAACCCACAGACCACTGAGTATAAACAGGAAGATGAGCCTTATCTTGCTAAGCAATACTGGTGAATAAGAAAGGAATCTGATGACTACCACCACCTCAGACCAAACCAGATGGATCTTTTCCTCCACCTATTCCCTCAGAGAGGAAGGAGTCTTAGACGCCAATAATGTCCTCAGTCTGTTTGGAAGAAGGAATGACTCTTCTGGAACACTTCGGGAATCTGACCCAGAGAGGGATTAAGTGACCAGAACCAAATTTACATTTAATATGATGCAGTTAATCCTTAGCGGTAAACATGGAGTCTGCCGCTATCGAGAAGATGCTCCGGCCTGAAAGCTCTGGTCAGCAGATGTGGGCCTCCCAAAACCAGACCCACACTGCAAGGACAGCCCCCAAGAGATGGCTGCAACAGGCCTTCCGGCTTGGGCCATCCTCCCTGGTGAGGAGGGTCTGGTCAAGCCCTCCCTCGCTGTGGGGAGCAGCTGCTTGGTCGAAGGGGTCACATGTCCAAGGACAGAAGGAGTGACATTCTCCAAACCATAGAGCAGGGCTCTGTCCTCACAGGGGAGGTGGCCACATCCCTGAAGAGCCGAAGACACTTTACGAATCTCAAGAGGAGGGAGGGGAAGACCCTACTGCACTTGAGGACTCCATCCTTCCCGGATGGACAGTGCTGGGTGATCGAAGGCGAACCCCCCAATTGCCCTGTTCAAGTTTTCCATGAGAAAGTCAATCCTGGGCCTTGCTGACTCCACTGGGCATTTCAAGGGCCCCTGGATCTCCCTGGAGTTAGAAGACCCTTGTTCCCCATAAGGACTGCCTCGCACACCCGCTGTGGCTGGTTGCTGTTTTATTTGGTGACTCCAGTTTGCTACATAAATTCATTGCACAGTCCAACACACACACGCACTCGGCATAAAAGAGAGGGCAATACAAAAATACAACTCTTGATAGTAAGTGGAACCACCCTCAGCTCATCCCAGTCCATCCCAGTGGGTACGCCACGTTTAAAGTCAAAATAGGGGGGAATTGGGAACAAGGAACCATGGAGGGCTCAAGCAGTGTCACTGCCCCAGGAAGATCCTGGGCTGGGGCTGGATGGGCTTTTCTTGGCTGTGTGGCCATTTCAGCCACCTTCAGCCTCCCTCCTCTGGGTCACTTCCTCCTCCAGCCTCTTCAGGTTATGGCAGGCCCCCCCCCCATAAGGAGCTGGGGCAGGTGCTGCTGAGTCAAAGCCAAGTGTAGCCTTGGGACCCCACTTCCTTAGGACAATCCAGCCTGGGCTCTCTGCCACTGGGCACCCCTGTTGGTAGGGTTAAGGGATGCAGGGTAAATCTACCTCTTGGAGAGCGGGGAAGAGAGGAGAAGAGAGATTGGAAATGTTCTCCCTGACCTTTTTAGCAGATTTCTGAAATGTTCTACTGATGCCAGCTTCTATCTCCCTGTCCTTGTCCCTCCTATCTCTTGGCTGTGAGGACAGGAGTCTCAGGGAAGTCAGAGCCAGCCCCGCCCATTGACTAGCACATCTGGAGGGCTAGCATTTCCGTTCAGATGGGCAGGTCCCCAGAGCAGCGATAAGCTCTTCTGGTCCTCGGTATGTTCACCAGGGAAGGGGCTCGACCTGATCAGCACAGAGTTGCAGGAGAGCTGAGCCCGTACCCCGCCTTCCAGGACAGGACAAAACGTGGCTCACAGGCCCTCTGTCACCATCCAGGTGTGTGAGGTGGACATCCGGCAGAGGAGCAGTGCTAGAGAACAAAAGGGACAAGGTGAGCCGAGGGCCACCTCCCCTCTGTCACAGGGGCTGTTTTAACCATAGCGGAGCTTTGGGCTGCGACGTGCCAGAGAACGCATCTCCGATTTGTTTGTTTTGTTGTATCCGAGACCTGAGGGAGAATGTCATGCTCCTGTGTGAGACCGCGAGACGCTCCACGGTGGGTGTGGCAGGGGACATGGAGGAAGAGGCCTAGGTGGGGGGACACTGCCGAGAGTCACACGCCCTCGCACTCAGCTGCCGTGGAGACCCTGGCACGTTAACCACGAGCACACACACTCCCAGGCCCGAGTCTGGCGCTCCGGGGCACGTGGAAACGGTACGGTAATCGGGAGGAATCTGCGTGCAGGGAACGCGATGAAACGCACTGGCTTTGGGTCTGTCCTGACACTTGTGCCTCGGTACGGACTTTTTAAAAGACCACAGACATCGCCCCAGGGAGCCCCGAGATTTGTTTCCCGTCAGCGCTGACGCTTAGGGAATCCACTCAACTCTCCCGGTGAAATTGCGACATGGCCAGAACTGGGGTCTCTCCTCTGCCTGTCATTCCCCTCACTGTCCCCCCACGCACACTCCTGGTGCCCCAATGCCCCTCTGACTTCCTTCTCCCCACCTCCTCAGGCAACCCAGGTGCGTTAGCATAGGTGCCATCTGTGATGACGAAGGCCCTTGGGTGGCCCTGGCACACCCGAGCACCCAGCCCATCTCCCAGTCTTCCTCTCCCCACGTCCTCACTCTGTGTACCCCACCCCCACCCCAGCTTCTCTCTGAGGACCTCCTGGAGGCGGTGGTTCGCTGTCTTCTGTCGCCAGCCCCGGCCTGCCACAGAAGACCGCGGGGGCTGACAGGGCCGGTCCCGCCCTCGGCAGCCCCATCGGGCCCCACAAGCCACAGCAGGCTCCCTGGGGCCAGAGAGGTCTTGCTGCAGCCCAGGCCCCGGGTAGAGTGGCCCTGGCCCGTTCGTTGTTCCCTCCAGCAGAAAGAGGCACCTGCACTTGGCAAAGCGGGCGGCAGCCAGCCAGCAAGCCCAGGCCTCACTTCACCCCACACGTGGGCGACCCCGGCTAGGCCAGCCCGGCTGTGGGGGACCCTGCCCCTCTGGGCGAGTCAGGGGTCTGGAAGGTGGAGTGGAGCTTCGTTAACAACTCGGGCTCGTTGCTTTTCCCCCCGGAGGTCCCGGGGGTGCCCAGCGGATAGGCCTCCCTGGGCACGCGGGTCCTGGAGCAGGTGAGGAAGGCCAGGCAGGCCCCCCGGAGGCGGGCCAGGTCCCGGTGCGTGGTCTCGCTGACGAAGCAGTACAGCACGGGGTCCGCCACACAGTTGAAGCTGGTGAGGAGCAGGGAGAAGTGGTAGGCGTTGAAGATGCCCTTGGCGAAGTCGCAGCTGGACTCCCAGAGGCTGCGCACGAGCAGCAGCACGTGGTAGGGCAGGAAGCAGACCAGGAAGATGACGGCGGTGCTGAGCACCAGCCGCCGGATCTGGTCCTTGCGGCTCTTCTGGGTGCCGTGGCTGCGGTGCACGGCGCGCAGGATGCCGCGGTAGGAGGCCAGGAGCAGGCCCAGCGGGAAGAGGAAGCCCACCAGGAAGCGGTAGTAGTTGATGCTCCGTTGCCATGGCTGCAGCGGGTAGTGCTCGAAGCAGACGCGGTGCCGGTTCTCGTCCTCCACCACCTCCGTCTGCAGGAGGAAGTAGACGCTGGCCAGCAGCTCCTTGGCCCAGATGACCACGCTGACGCCCGCGGCCGCCTTCAGGGTGCGGAACTGGTGGAAGCGGAAGGGGTGGGCCACGGCCAGGTAGCGGTCGATGGAGATGCAGCAGAGGAAGCCCACGCTGATGTAGATGTTCTCGTAGAGGAGGATGCCGCACACCTGGCAGGACAGGTCCCCGTAGGCCCAGTCGTCATGCTGCAGCACGTACTGCAGCCAGAAGGGCAGCGAGCAGATGTAGAGGAGGTCGGCCACCGTCAGGTTGCACAGGTACACGCCCAGCTCGTTGCGGGCCTTGATCTGCAGGCAGCCGAAGTAGAGAGACAGGCAGTTGGCGGGGAAGCCCACCACCAACACCGTGACGTAGACCACCGGGGCCAGCGTCTGGTGGATGGTGTGGTCGATGGCGCAGCTCAGCGAGGAGTTGTCTGCCGTGATGTTGCCCATCCTTGGGCCTGAAGAGGCCTCGCCCCTCATGGGCTCAGGGAGTGGGCCTGTCTCTCTCTACGGCCATCTTGTTTGTAGGAGGTGGTTTCAAGCTGTTTCAGGGGCTGGGCCTCCTTGGTGGGGTGAGCCCCTGAAAGTCAGAGGCAGGAAAGGCTTAGAATAATAGGAGCTAACATTTATATAGTGCTTACTGTGTGTCAGACACTGTTTCCAGGGCCACACTTAATTTAGAAGATGAGCCAGCCAACAAGCTCCAACACAACTAGGATATCTAAGTGTGGTTTATGTCTCCCCATCCTCCTCCCCTGGCTTCCTGTCTCTTATTTATTTTTCTGGTGCCCCAGCTCAGCACGTAAGGCCAGGGTCTTGTGAGCACAGCCCGTCCTGAGCCCAGCTCTTGAGGGAAGCGGGAAGTAAGGATCAATTACAACCTATGCCCAACGGTGAAGGCCCAGCCATTCTATTCTAAATGTCATTCACTTTTTTCCTACCTATTCATAGGAATGTACCAGGCCAATCAACTGTGAAGCCACAGCCCTACCTGGGGCCTCTCCAGACAGCTCGGAAGAGGCGCAACCTTGCCCCCTTCCAGCGTGCTCTGGGGAGAAGCCAAGGCTGAGCTCCCCCTGGGGCACTGCCTGGATTCCTTGGGTGCTCCTCAGCAGGTGCCCCCTCCCTTTTCCTCCACAGAGCCTGGGGACTCAGCACGGGGCGACAGGCAGTGACAGACGTGAGCACCAGGCCAGGGTCAGCTGCGTACAGGCTGTGCACATCATTTACCCTTTCTGAGCCTCAGTTTCCTCATCTGTCAGCAGGGATAAAAACACCTGCCCTCGGGGTCAGCGTCAGGGCCACATGAGACAACAGGTGTCACAGTGCATGGCATCGTTGTCCCCACGGCAACGGGGCCCAGTGAACGGTGGCGATCCTGCTCACGCCAGTGAAAACTTCATATTATTGACAACAGAGAAAATGCCATATATACGAGTACATTTGAGCAAGACAGAAGCATCTTTCATTGTTACGTAAGCCTACTTTATAAATGAAGAATGTATCAAAATGTATCAAAATGCCAAGCCTGAGCCGTTGATTTGACACTTCCGGTTCAGATGAAAACTCTCACTAAATCAGGATTTTTCAACCCTTTCCCCGCCCCCCCCCCATAATCACCCTTCATCCTCCTAAGGAGCATTTTTAGACATTTTTTTTTCCTACCCACCCGCTCCATGAAATTTTAATTCCCCAGGTATACTGCGTATCTGTTTATGCACAATGGCCCTTCAGAAGGTGACAAATCATGATCACACCTCAGCTTTTCTTCACTCCACCCAAGAACCAACTTTCACCTCCTCCTTGAGCATGCACGGTCTGTAAGGCTGCAGATGCTGAATGAGCGGGGTCTGAATTAGGCTGTTCTGAGCTATCAGCAGGTCGCCCCTGCCCTTTGCTCTCTCTTCACCCTAGTCAAGCTAGGACTGTCCCACCAGAAGAGAAATCACTCAGAGTTCATGACCTACATACATCTCAGCACCTGATGACCAGCCCCACCCCACCCCACCCACCTGCGACCGACCTGCTCTGTCAAGGCTCCTGCCGAGCCCTGTGGCCACCTGAGCCGGGCTCAGTCCGGATGTGGCTACAGCATGCTGAGAAAGGGCTCAGAGACGTCAGCCCCACAACTGCAGTTCTGGGGTTTGTGGAGGGTATACTTGAGGGTTCCCATGAAATCAAAAGCTCAATCTTATATAAGTATGTGCAATTTTTCCAGAGGAAAGGGCCTATAGCTTTCCTAAGAGTCTCTAAGACGGGTGAGAGATGGGTCTGGTCCAAAGCTACCCCCTTCTCACTCAGATTCCCGTGGCTCTCTCCACAGCCCATGCCAGCTCTCCCACTCAGGACCTGGCCCATTATCCACCCAAAATGCAGACCAGACCCTCCTCTTCCTTGCTTAAAACCCACAGAGACCATTTCTGATCACACCTAGGGGCAGAACCCAAATTCTTTATGGGACCTACAAGGCCCAACGTGATCTGACCCCAGCTGCCCACACTTTGCCCATCAGCACCACACTCCAGCCAACGCCAGCCTCGGTCACTGGCCTCCCTCCTGCCTCGGGCCTCTGTGTTAGCCACTGTGTCTCCCGGAGTGCTGCCCACTGCCCTCCCCCACCTGTGCCTCCACCTCAGGACGGACACCTTTTCTGCCAGATCTCAGCTTAAATGTCACCTCCTCATGAGAACATCCCTGACCACCCCACTTAGGTAGCCCCCTCCCGGTCACTATCACCTCCTCTTATTCGATTGCTCCACAGAGCTCTCCTCAGTATCTGAGATTTTTCACGTCTCTTTACTTCTCTGCCTGTTGATGATCTGTCTCCTCCACGAAGATGTAAATTCCACGAGGGCAGAGACCTGATGCCTCGCACGTCACAGGCTTTCATGGATGCTTCCGTAAGGGATACGTGAATGCTACCTCTCCATTTTACAGGCGAGGAAACTGAGGTGTCAAAGAGAAAGGGACTCGCCCAAAGCCTGTCTGAGGAAGGAGGCGCGAGTGTTCACGTCCAGGTCTCCTTGCTCTGCGCCCACCTCCCTGACCCGTCCAGTCCCCACCTGAGACTCACCCCCAGCCTCTCGGTCCCCGGAAACCCAGGACTCCCAGTCGGGCTCACCTCCCATCCTTTCCAGACACAGGCCTGGAATTTCAGTGATGGCTGTGGAGGGGTGCTTCTCGTTGTTTTTTTAATTGTGGTTAAATGTATATAACATAAAGTTTACCACATTCACCGCTTTTGAGGGTAGAGTTCTCTGGCATTAAGTACATACATTGTTGTACAACTGTCAACACCATCCGTCTCCAGAACTCCCTTTATCATCCCAAACTGAAACTGTCCCCAGTAGACACCGACTTCCCACTCCCTCCTCCCCCGCCCCTGCCAACCACCACCCCGTTTTCTGTCTCTATGAATGTGACCGCTCTAGGTACCCCACATAAGTGGAATTCTACAGTATTGTTCTTTTTTGCGACAGGTAGATTTCCCTTAGCATAATGTCCTCGCGGGTCATCCATGTTGTAGCGTGTGTCAGAATTTCCTTCCTTTTTGAGGCTGAATACTGTTCCTTTATACGTATAGGCTGCATTTTGTTTTTTCATTCATTTGTTAATAAGCATTTGGGTTGTTTTGACCTTTTGTCTATTGCAAATAATGCTGCTACAAACATCTATTTCAGTCACTGCTTTCAGTTTTTTTGTTTTTGGGGGGGCGGTGGGGGGTATATACCCAGATATGGAATTGCTGGATCATGTGGTAATTCCATTTTTAATGTTTTGAGGAACTGTCTGTGTTTTCCGCAGCGGCTGCACCGATGTACATTCCCACCAAGAGTGCACAGGGGGCTTTCTTGGTTTTCGCTTTTGTTTTGTTTTGTTTTGTTTTTGCTTACGTGTTTTGATAGTGAGCGGAAGGCGAGAAGGGGCAGCTGAGACTCATGATCCCGAAACTCTGCCCACCGTCCAGTGAGTCAGAATTGGGCCCCACTCACCCCCCCCTCTTGCTGGCTCTCCTATCGGCGAATCCCCAGCCCACACCTGCGGGGCCAAACAGTTCACGTGGCTTCCACACGAGGAAGTCAGCAGCAGCACAGGTCCCTGGACTGTCCCCAAGGGCACCTGCCCAGGACCGACCATGTCTCTGAATTAACCTTGGATTCCTCACAGGATCAAAGCCACCCATGGGAAGATAAAATCCATTCATGCACATAGGCCCGGCCCCCAGGTGCCAGCAAGACAGGGCAAAGGAAGCCACAGCGAAACGCGAAACACGTCCTGTCAGGTCTTAAGAATCTGGTGAGAGTCACCAGGCTGGAAGCCTGTTGTTTCCTAGTGATGAGTGTTTGCATGCGTGCGGTGGGCTGGGCCAAAGGCTCCTCGCTTCCTCTTTCCTAGGCCAACGTAAGTGAATTCTGGCAACCAGAGTCACAAATAGTCAAGCCTGCAGGGCAAAGAAGGGACATTTGCTATGTTTAAGTACCTCCTAGGTTCACTTTGGATCAAAAGGAGGTTTTGGTATTCTAAGGCAGCGGTCCCTAACCTTTTTGGCTCCAGGGACTGGTGCTCCTATGAGAATCTAATGCCTGATGATGATCTGAGGTGGAGCTGAGGCGGTGATGCTAGTGCTGGGGAGCGGCTGCAGATACAGAAAAGCTTTGCTCACCCACCGCTCACCTCCTGCTGTGTGGCCCAGTTTCTAACAGGCCACTGACCACTACCAGTCCATGGCCCAGAGGTTTGGAACTCTTGTTATAGAGAAGTGGTTCTTGAACTTAGGTACATCTGAGTCACCTGCGGGATTTGTTGCGACAGATTACTGAGCCTCATCTCTGGAGCTTTTGACTCAGTGGGTCTGAGGTGGGGCTGGAGAATTTGCCATGAGCTCCCAGGTGCTGCTGGTGCTGCTGGCCCATTAACCAGCTGCAACAGACTCAAAGGTCTAGAGGGTCTGGGTTCGCTCCTGATCAAGTGTCCTGCACGAATTCCCGGGCCAGGGAACACAGGTGCTAGAAGGTAAACAGGATCCAGTAGAAGCTCGTGGGGATCAACAACCTGATTCAAGCTTTCAGGAAATAACGGCTGAATCTGTCAAAGTACTTACACTTTGCATTTGCAAAACCTTTTACACTTTACAGAGCATTTCCCTTCTGCCCTCTTGTCTGATCTTCACCACCGCCTTGTTCTCGCCCCCATCTTAGGGACAGGGAAACTGAGGCCCGAAGAGAGGGCGTGGCTTGCCCCACAGTCCGGCACCTCTGGGTTCCATTCACCGTGTCTTTGTGGAGCGTGTACCATGTTCGCAGCACAAGACTACGCAGGGGGAGCAGAGATCAGGAAGGCGTGGCTCCCATCCTCAGGGGGCCTCTGGTCTCATCAGAGAGGAGTACCGGGTGCACGAAGGACGCCGCCGCCAGGCCGTCAGTGGGCGGCGCTCCGGGCACCCCTCCCGCCCACACGGACTGTCGGCTTGTTCTTTTCACGCCGCACACGCTCTCCATGGGATGGCTTCGCCCTCGTGGTTTCAACGCCATCCACGCGGTCACGGCTCCAGATCGCTTCGCCCTCCCCGGAGGGGAAGGCGCCCCGCGCGCGTCCTGCCTCCGCTCAGGACGAGCCCGAGCCCGGCGGGGCAGCATCCTGCTGCCGTCGTTTTCTCTGCGAGTCTGCTGCCCGCCCAGCCCCCCTCGTGTTGAATGGCTGGCCTTCAGCTTCTGCCCCCACCTTCGCATGACACCCACTTCCTGCCATGTTCACCTCCTAAAGATGGCCCGCGTCCATCCCCTCCTCTTCAGCTCCATCGCCAGGCCCCCCCACCCCGAGCGGCTCTGGGCAGCACTTCCTCCCCAGAACCGGTGCCACCGCCTCCCGTCAGATCCCCGTCTCCACCGCGCCACCCTCAAGGCCACCCTCTAAAACACGAGTCTACCCAATCGCTCCTGCTTCACATCTTCCAGTGGCTTTCCCATCACCCATCTGACTGTCTAGCCATCAATCCGTCCACCCGTGTGTCCACCTGTCCATCCATCCATCCATCTGTCCATCCATCCATCCATTCACGCATCCACCCATCCATTCATCTACCCACACTCCCGTTTACTTATTCACTTATACAACAAACACGTACTGAGAATCCATTATCTGGAAGGTGCTTCACTGGACACTGGCCCCTACTGTAACTCAAGGTGCTGGTCATCTCACGGGAGAGGGGAGAGGCTAAGCGAACCGGCTCCTAAGGAGAGCACAGGATTTTTAAGGGCATTCATAAGAGGTGGCCTAACCCAGGCAGAAAAGCCTTCCTGTGCGGCAGGTTATGTGCTGAGACCAGGAGAAGGGGGAAGAGCTGCCTGGGCAGAGGGGACTTTCTGCCTGTGGAAATGATGCGTGCGGCAGACCAAATCCGAGGGGGAGAGAATGGGCATCTTTGGGGAACTGAAACTGGTCTGGCATGACTGGATCTAGGTGCGAGGAGGGCGTGGCTCGAGAGAGATAACAAGTATCTGTAGTAACTACCAGCTAAGTAGGACAGTGGAGACTAGTCAGCGACAAATCTGAGATGTTCCTCAGTGCTTAGTCCTTAGGGGCTCTCAAAAATTATTTGTTGGTTGGATGGGTGGAGAGGTAAGTGGGGGGGGGGATGGGTAGGTTAGTGGATGAGAAGTTGGATAGATGGGGGGAAGATGGATACATGTGAGCACATGGGTAGATAGATGAATGGGTGGGTGGATGGGTGGATGTGTAAATGGCTGAATGGGTGGGTATGTGAATGGCTAGATGGGTGATGGGTAGATGGATAGATGGATGGGTTAATGGACAGATGAATAAATGGGCTGGTAGATAGGTAGATACGTGGAGGGTTTTGAGGTTGGGTGCTGGGAGAGTGCAGATATCATTAATAGAAACAGACAGGTGACCAAGAGGAACCACTGCGGCCTCATCCAGCCTGACACCTGCTCAAGCTGCCTGAGCTGCTCAGAGTGTCCCCCTTTTTCACCCTGGCCTTGTCCCTGAGGACAGGCACCCCATGTGGAAACTACACCTTGCCAGGAGTGTCCTTCCTCTACAAGGTCTCCAGAGGAATCATGCTCCTCAAAAATCAAAGGACGCAGTAAATGCAAAAATGTCTTGTAAGTGGAAGGACACAGATGGATGAAAGAAGCCAGCCCTACCTGCCGAGAGCTCTCCACGTGCCGGGCACACCTCTCACCACCATTCCCATCAGTGCCCATTTTACAGACGGAGAGATGAACCAACCTGCTCGAGACCCCACAGTTATAGTGTGGTAGGCCAGGCTGTGAACTCAGATGGCCCACGCTTTCCATTACATCATGCTCTCTTTCTGTTTGTCACGACTGTCACTGAGCAGCCACCTTCCACCTCCAGGCTTCGCCAGGCTCCAGTCCTTACAGATGCTACCACGAAGACCACCAGGCTCTGCTAGGTCAACCCCTTCCTCAACACTCACTGAAGAAAATCTGTGTGGCCAGCTGTGGTTCCCCAAAGTGGAGGGCCGTGGGGCAAAGAATCAGCACAAGGAGCCTCTGCATCTACCTGCATCATCCAGCGAAGAAACAGAGCCTATGCAGACAACCCGACACCTAAAAGCGAATCTTTAGACAAATGCTCAAGAGCATAGAGATGTCTCTGAGGATGTTAATGACTAAGAAAAATTAAGCCCCAAGAGGAAGGAAAGGAGGGCCTCTCTGATGCAAGGTAAGACCTCTTGCATGTTACAAGCCAGGAGGAGGTGCCTAGTGCTGGGGCACAAGCAGGCGCATAAACGGTGATCTAATCCGTCATCTGTCTCTTCTGTGAGGTACACACGGACACACAGACAATGACTCACTGTGCCAGGGTGGCCCTGCTCGTGGGAGCCCTCAGCCCAAAGAGTGGGGAGTTTCCTGTAGGCCCAGCCTCGCTTCCTTTAGCTGGTCAAACCTCCACACGCTTAAATAAGTCTGTTTCATTTCCTAAAAGTGTTTGTTTCAGAGGCTGGTATATTTCCCTCTAGGGCGGGAGCACAAACCACGCAGCATTTTCCCTTAGTCCCCCGTTTTCCCCCCAAATAGCCTCATTCCAGCAACAGCGAGAAGACAATCTCATTTATAAAGCCTTCGTAACTGTCTCCAAGTTCGATCCCATCTGAGCTCACGAAGGTGCTGCGAGACAGCACTGCTAAGCCATTTCACAGAGCCTGAAGCCCAGAGAGGCTAATCCAGGTGCTCAAGTTCACACCGTTAAGTCAGGTGGATCTGAACCCAAAACCCAGCTCTCTGCCTTGAAGCTCTTTTGTCCACAGACCGCAGCAAGAAATACACTTGACAGTGTAAGCCAGACACACAGACATTCTGCACACACGCGCGTGCACACGGAAACAAACTTCCCCACAGCAGAGCTTACCCTACCACTTGCAACGCCCTCCGACCACGTTTTTTCTGTCTTTACAAATACAGCTCATGAGCTACTGAACTGATTTTCCCACCCTCCAACGGGTCAGGATCCTGCTTGGAAACAGCTGGACTGAAACCCACCTGCTCAGCCTCCGGACCCCTGGAAGGCGATGGTCTCTGCAGCCAGGTGAGGAGCAGGCAGAGAGTAGCCGCGGAGGGGCGTCCTCCCAGAGGGGATCCCAGGTCCTCTGTGCCTCTGACCACCTCAAACCTCAAACGGCCGGCTCCCTCCGGAGGCTCCTCAGCCTGGCGGCCCCCACACGGGCAAACACGCAGGCAGGACGCGGCTCCCCCTCCAGCGATTTCCTGCAGACAGCGCCTCCCAGCTTGATCTAGAAAACCGCAGCTGGAGGCAGGCTGCCCATTCCTGAGCTGAGGCAGGATCATGTGAACTCCGTCCGTCAGTCCGATCTGGTGTCAGCCTGGCGGCTGCCAGGAAGACTCACCGGCCACAGGGTGAGGGTGGCAGGCTGCTCCCTCCAGCATCGGTCTGCTTTGCGCACGCCCCAGAGGCAGAGAGCAACCTTTCCGGGAATGCTAAAGCCTGAATTAGGCACAGGAAACCTTGTAGACTGAAGGGGGGGGTGCAGGAGGAGCGGGGTGCACTAATTCTACCCATCGAACCCCTTTGATCACCTACAGGATAGCAGGAGAGGAAACAGACAGGTGAACCTCTGCTTCAGGAGCCCCCGCTTGAGCCGCTCAGACAGGCTGACGCTCATGTAACTAGATTATATACCACAGACCCCAGTAAGAACCACAGGGCATCGGGCAAGGAAGGACAGCGGGGGAAGCTAACTTTCCACTCCCGCCCCCAGCCTGTCACCCTTCAGCTGCTAGCAATCAACATGGGTCAGTGGGTTGCATGTACTTTAAAAAATACCTGGGGAGCTTATGAAAAATAATGCCAATGCCCGGGCCCCAACCCAGGCGAATGAAACCACACTTCCTGGAGGTAAGGAGCCAGCACCAGTGCTTTTAAAAGCTCTCTGGACAATTCCAGGGGGTAGCCAATGGGAGAAGCCCGGGCTGGAGGCAGCTGGTCCTGCTCTGCAGGCGGGCGAGTGCCCGAGAAGGGCTCTGGGCTGCGAACAAGGCAATGTGGATGTTTTAGGCAGCGTAGCCCCTGGGTGAGGGGCAAGCACAGGACGCGGGCCTCATGGGGCCTCCTGGCTCAGGAGCATCTCCTGAATCCCCTCAGCATGGCTGGGCTGACAGGACCCCTGGAGGCTCCCTAGCCCAGCCTCCTTGAATTACAGGTGGCGGAACTCGGGCCCAGCGGCAAAGGCTCTTGACCAGGGTCTTACAGCCAAGCCATAGGGCCGAGATTCGTGATTCGAGAGAAACATCTGCAGACTTCAGGAGCCCTGCTCTTTTGGTGTAAGCCCCTCCCTCCGGAGTAGTCTCCTGGGAATGCCGCTGGAGCCAGACGGTCCACCGTGCACGGGGTCACTGAGGACTAATGTGCTCCCTGCCCTTTTAGGTGGTCTGTGGGACCTGTCTTTTCCAGAGAGTGAATCGCTATAGTCCTGTTGGGGGACTGTAAGGGTAGGGGTCCCAGGAAAAACCCCCAAGCAAATGCTGCCACACACAGGCCTTTTTCAATGGTCTCCTAAGTTACTTGCTGCAAAAGGCTGCGCCCTGTTACAGTGCAGTAGTGTGCGTGTAGACACGGATGCTCTTTCTGAGCTGTGGCGTGTGGCTGGCTTTCCCCGATGTTCTGTGAGAGGGCGCGTGGATTAGGAGTGCAGGGTCGATTTCGTGGGGAGTGCCTGGCCTCCCCCAGGACACACCAGCCAGCAAGAACACCCTGGCTCTCTCTCCCCTGGGCAGCCCAGCCTCACAGGACACACACACACGTCATCTGTGCCATTGCTGTCTACACCTGCAAGAACCACGGATGGCAGTGTGTCCCCACCTCCCCCCCCACCCCACCCAGGGGCCTACAAGCTGCCCCCAGCTGCCCAGCCCCCTCTGCTGACCATATGCATCCACCTTACCTCGCCTGGAACAGGGAGCCCTTCTCTCTCCAGGTCCGGGGACCCCCTCCTTTCCCTCCCCACTGGGCCTTTGGGTCTCTAGCTGGGATGAAGCTGACTTCAGCTTTACTCCAATCGGCTGAGCCCACGTCCTCTGTGAAATGCCCACTCATTAAGGGGAAAAAAGAGCCTGGGCTGTGTTCTATTTTGGTGCTAGGATTTTACCTTTTAATCTAAAACAGGACAAGAAACCATAATGGCACCACGCATCCAGCACGGCCTGAGAGGTCCTTGAGACCCCATCGCCTCGACCCCCACTACAACCAAGTAGAAGTAGTGAGCTTGCGATAGAAACGTAGCCTGAAGAGACACCCCCTGTCCCGCCTCCCCCCTTCAAACTGCGCTCCTTTAAGTCCAAAGTCGCAGCATCTCGGAGCTGCGCCAAGCGGGAGAGGGCATTTCGTGAGCGGGCAGAACCGAGTCCTGCCCACAGGAGCTGCCAGGGGCCCGCCGTCTGGCTCCTCCCACCCTGCACAGACAGGAGCGCCTAGGTCGGCCCGGCCTACCGCCTGAATTCGTTTTCTCCGTCTTTCTCGCAGCCCCAGTGACCGCAGGCATGAAGCACGCATGGCGGCGAGGCTGGGCCACCATGTCCCCGTCTGCTGGCAGCACAAACATCTGCTCCAGGCACCTGGGCTCTGAAGGGCTGGGTGACTTTTCTGAGCTGGTCGGGAGGCTATTTTGAGGGTAACGGGGCCCCGGGCCACAAAGCCTTCAGGAACCAACCCAACCCCCACCCCAGAGGTCCCGGCAGCCTGGGCGTCATCAGAGGGAGGGCTCGGGAGTCAGCCCAGAGCTGGTGGCACCATGCCCGTCCTCCAGCACATGGCAGCAATCCTGTGGTCCCGGGACGGAGGTGAGGGGCAGAGGCTCGGGCCAGCCTGCCGAGGTCAAGTCCCTGCGCTGCCACCGTCTGGCTATGTGACCTTGAGAAGTCGCATTCCTGGAAAACCAGGGAACTTCTGTGAGAATCCAGGAGCTGAGGTCTGGCAAGTGCCTGGCATTTAGTAGGTTCCTGAGGAGCATGAGTGAGGACGCAGTGATGACGTGGATGGCGGTGGTGGCGACAGTACCACGCCCTCAGTCGAGAAAGTCCCGCCCACCCTCTGACTGGGTGCAGGAGGGGCAGGCTCGTTGGCGCGTTGCCTCCTCCCGTGGCTACTCTACTGATTTGCGGCTGGTCAGGGTACCAGCCTTGGAGGCTCTTCAAGGGTGCTAAGAAGTACAAGGAGATAGATAGGGACAGGCGGGCTGGAGATTGAGTCCCTCCCGCATCCCTTCATCCCTTCATCCCGCCCTCTGCTCCCATTGTCACGCCTCCGGGGTCCTGAGCCATCTGCTGTTTGCCTGCAGGGACCTTCACTGACACATCTTGAAGGCCAGACGCTTCCCCACCCCCTCCCCAGGCCTTACGCTTCAGCTCGGCTGACATCAGAGGAGTTAACACAAGGTGCTGCGTCGTTACAAGTTCCAAAGTGTCCAGGTGTGAATTAAGTAAGCATGGCTGCAAGGACCGAGAGGAGGACCAGCACCAGCAGAGATTCTCCCAAAGCAGCCGGTGCAGTTAGAGAACAGGTGGGAGCAACCTAGGATCAGGAAGCACGGTCATTGCCATTTTGGGTGCACGTGCTTCGTACCAGGTACCGCGCTGGGACCTTCCCAATGTTTCCTGTGTTCACCTTTGCCTCAGCCCTGTGAGGCAGGGTTATCCCTGTTTTGTGAGCGAGGCAGCTGAGGCTCTGAGAGCACCAGCATCCTGCCCCGGGGGCACAGAGCTGGGAGACAGCAGAGCAGTCTTGACTCCAAGGACAGGGCCCTGGACCTCTGTATGAGTTTCCTGCTGCTGCTGCTGCTGCTGGAACAAATGGCCACAAACCCAGCAGCTTGAAACGACACAAATGTCTCATCGCACGGTCTGGGGGTCAAAAGTCTGACGTGGGTCTCGCTGGGCTAAGAGCGAAGTGCTGGCAAAGCTGCATTCCTTCTGGAGGGTTTAGGGGGAAAGAGACTTCTTTGCCTTTCCCAGCTTCCAGAGGCTTCTGGTACATTCTTTGGCTTGTGGCCCCTTCCATCCTCAAAGACGGCAGCAGCAGATTGAGTCCCTCTCACATTGCTTCATCCATCTCCTTCTCTGACTCCAGCCTTCCTGTTCCCCTCTTCCACTGTTAGGGACCCTTGTGATCACGCTGCGCCCACCTGGTAAGTGGCAGTGCTGGGGCTCAAGTCAAGGTCTGCATTAACTGAGTGTGAAGAGTCACAGTGCAATGCGTGGGAATTTGTGCGATTAATTGTGAAGGTCCACCGCCCCCTCTGCACAGGAAACTCCATCAGGACAAAGGTGCTGGGTCTGTGTCTTCTCTGCTGGGGAGAATGGTGGTTTGGCCCCAAATAAATGTACAACCAACCAAACTGTGTTGAATGTTTGAATGAATAAATGAATCTAAACGCCATTTATTTCTGCAGCCCACGTGGAAGGCCCTGCGTGGCTGAAATTGAAGTTAGGAGCTAACAGACTGGAGGAGACGGTCAAGATGTGGGACAAGGCGACAGGGAGAGGGGTAGTTTTGACTCTGAGGGTACGGTGGGTGGCAGTGTGTGAAAATTCATTACGACAGACTTAGGTCTCTGGAGAGTCTGCAGACTGAGAAGGTCTGAGCTGCCTGGGACATCCTTCCTGCTCTGATGTCCAAAGCACAAACCACAGGCCAGCAGGTTGCCATGGTGACTCCAGGCCTGCTGTCCCCACCAGTCTCCTGCCTTCCCACCCCAAGTGCTCCAACTCATCAATTAATAACCTAATAATGTATGACAACAGTAACTCCAAACACTCAGGGAGCAATCCTCTTGAAAAACAGACTTTTCCAGGAAACAGAGAGCTGCAGAGATGCTGACGACCATGACATTCTGCCCGGGCTACCTGCTAAATCTAGCTCTCTGAATCCAAATTACTCTCTCCCTCTCGTTTTAAAGGCACAGGGTTGGCAGAGCTGGGGACCGAAGCCTCAGAGGTTCCAGGAGAACAGACACTAGAGCAGCCACCATGTAGGATGCCCTCCCTCAGCCTTCAAGGCCCAGAGAAACTGCTCCCGACCCAAATGGATTCTGCGATAGGGTCCTAGGCATGGATATTTGTACCTCTGCGGGTCCTCTAGAGCAAAGCTACATCCTTTGCAAACATGAATTAATTTGTTACCATGGCACCCAGGGAAAAAGCAAAAGGGAAGATGTTCAAGTCTCGGTAGATTCAAGATGGTTAGAAATTGTTTTGATGCTACTCTTCTCATTGAGAGTGGGGTCTAAGTCCCCTCCCCTTGAATCCAGGTGGGTTCTGTGACTACCTGACCAATAGTATAAAGTGGAAGATGCTGTGTCAGCTTCTGAGGCCAGATCTGACGAGACTGGCACCTCCCACCTCCTGCCCGCATTGAGAGGAACCCAGACCCTGGCTGACGGCCCCAGCTGGATCAACTGGCTTGCCACATGAGCCTGTGATTTTGGAAGATCCTCCAGCCCCAGCTGATGCTGCAAGGAGCAGAGATAAGCCATCTCCACCAAGCCCTATGCAAATCACAGATTCATGAGCAAAACAGATGACTACTGTTACTTTAAGCCACTATCTACTGAAGTGGTTTGTAATGCAACAACAGATAACTAAAATACAGTATCATTTTTCTCCAAAATCCACTTATCATGAGCTGGATTCATTCATGTGGTCATTTGATTTTAATTTTTATAACAACTTTGTGAGATGGGTATAATAATCTCCATTTTCCCCATGGGATACTTAGGCTGGGAGACATAAGGTATTTCATTTGAGACCAGCCAGCTAGGAAGAATGAAACCTGTTTTCCACTCTTTGTTTCCTGTTGGATGAGTTTTCTCTCCCTGCAGAGTGAGCTGTACCCAGAAGGCTGCAACATAACAGTAACAAGAAAGCTCAGAGCTAACACTTACAGGCAGGGCAAGGCTTTCCAGGCAAGATCTCCACCTGTGTGATCTCAAAACCACCCTAGGAAGTAGGCTCTGCCTATCACGCCCATTTCACAGAAGGAGTGAAGCAAAACGTAACTGTGTCATCTCAGATGTGTATAGTTTCAAACCATTCTCACAACTCTTTTGTCCTCCTTGAGGAGGCCCTGGCTAGTTATTTATCTCCATTTTACAGAGGCCCAGCAAAAATGACTGGGCAAATGATGGCCCAAAGCGACACGGCCTCTGGCTCCACACCAGTGCTCTGGCCTCTGCCCACCGCTAAATCCGAAAGGGCCTTCCTGTGCCCTTCTGCCAGCGCATCTCTGTTCTCCACCTGGAGGATTACCTGGGCCCACAGGATTGCCAGGCTCTGACCACCAGCGACCCCCGCCCCACCCGGAACTCCTGCGGCCAATCACAGGCCAACTTTGTCTGCCGCTGGCAGTTGAGGGGTGTGGGAGGGGTGGGGGACGTGTTCGGGTCTCAGTCACCCTGCTCTGTGCCTGACAAGCTGCCCTTCGCTAGATTTGCGGGAAGGAAATGTTTGGGTCACCTGTGCTGCTAGAGCTCCGGGAAATGAAGAGTTAGCTGTCCTCCTATTTTGGAAATAATTACCAGGTGGCCACAGAGCTAGCCGAGAGGGTGGCTGCTAAGCCAGGCGACAACTGCAGAGGAGACACCCCACCCGGAAGAGCGACGGGGACGCGCGCCAGCGCTCGGGGGGCAGACACCGGGCGGGCCTCGCCGCTGCCCCGTCTGCCGCCCCGCACCCTCCCCGCCCCTCGCCGTCTGCCGTCTGCCGCCTGCCGCCCCGCACCCCCGCTGCCCCCTCGCGCCGCGCACAGGCGCCCGGCCCACGCGACCGCCGCGGCACCTGACCGCCCTGCCCCGCGCGCGCACACGAGGCGTGCCCGTGCCCGTGCGCGTGCCCGTGCGCGTGCCCCGTGCGGGGCCGCGCCGGGGAAGGCGCGGAGCTGGCTGCGCGTGCCGGGACCCGGCTGCTGTCCGCTCCGGGTTTCCGGGGCCCGATACGCCGGGGATCCCCAGACCGTGGTGACAGAAAGAGGACTGGCTTCGGGGAGACCCACCTGCGCAGCGCGGGGCCAGCCGCCGTCACTCCGCCCGTCGTCCGCGCTCCCTCCTAGGGCCAGCGCGCAGCAAGCCGGGTGGGCACTGCGTCCGTGGCTACCCGCGGGTGGCCTGGGGGCGCAGGCGGGGCCACGTCCCAACCAAGCCGTACTCCGCCACGGCCCACGGGGCCACGTTGTGCGCGGATTGCCCGCACGTCTCCCCTCCCCGGCGGGCACACCCAACCCTGCCCTTCCTGGCCCTGCCTTTCAGGCAGACCGCATGCCATGGGCTAGGCGCCTGCCAGGAAAAACCGCGGTGGCGCAGACCTGCCCTGGAGGTACGGCGCTCCCCGCCCCCAGCCACTATCCTGTCGCCGGGAGCTGCCTTCGGGGGCTCAGACTGCGCCTGGCTGCAAAAGGACAAGGGTCCTTCCCAGCCACATGCAGAACCCCTGGGTAAGAGGCTGGGACAAGAGTCCCTGAAGCGATCTTTCTGTGCGGTTCACCTGTGTGTCCCCAGCATCCGCACGGTCAGGTCGGTAGTCTCTCAACGCCTCTGCAGAGCTCAGCGGGCGGCACTTTGCTGCCTGCTGGATCCCCGCTGCTTCCTGGGGCCAGAGAGCGCCTGCACAGGGCTGCCCGGTGGCCCGCGACAGCTCAGAGGACCTCCTGATGATTTTGTTGAACCTTCTAGGAGGCCTGAGGGCCCTCTGCCCCACAAGCTCACAGAAAACAATAACAATGGTCACAGCTCCCAGTTTCTGACTACTTTGTGCCAGGCACTGTTCTAAGCATTTAAATGCATGAACTCATTGGCTCCTCAGCACTCTATGAGGTAGACGCTGTTACTTCCCTCACTGTACACACGGAGGAATGAGGCACAGAGAAGTCAAATAACTTGCCCCAAGTCTCATACCCAATAAGCAGAAGCACTGAGATGCAAACCCTGGCAGATGAGTCCACAGCGGTCATCACTACCTGCATCCCATCCTAAGCTACCCTTAGCTGTACCCTCAGCATCTTCTGCTCTTTCACATCTGCATACCTTAGCTCCTGTGTCCTGCTCCACTCAAAGACCTCCTGACCCCATCTCCTGAGCTCCTGCCACCCTTTTAAGACCCAAACGTCACCTCACCTATCCATTCTTCTGGTTTGCCCCAGGCAATTTGTGCTGAGCCCCCTGGATGTTCCCTTAGCTCCCTTCCCACCATTCTTTGCACTGCCCCCTGGGGTCATTGGCCCACAGCTGTCTCTCCCCAGGGCCCTCGTTCCCTGCCCTGTGCCTGGCCTGGAGCAGGGCTCCCCGTTCCTGTCTGTGAAGTGAGTGCCTGGGACCCGTCGCTGCAGGAGTCTGCAGAAGCTTTTGCGGTTGGTTGTCAGGACAGATTGTTGGTTAGGGATGGAGGGCAGCTGGAGTACAGGCAGGGGAGGTGAAGAGAGGGATCCACGTCTCCTCCTCTGCTAACTCCTCTGGGTGGCTCAACGCTCCATACTTTATGACTGGGTCCCTCGTGAGTCACTGGAAGGAAATGGACAGTGGGCAGGGAGGCAGAGGACACCCCCAGGCAGGGGAGGCAGAGGGAGCAGGGGACGCAGGGGGAGGTGGGGAATTTTGCTTTTCCTGCTGGGCAACCTCCCAGCAATCTCTTCTCTGGGGCTGGATCAGCCTCTTCCACTGGTCCTCACTTTGAAATTTCTCCTTCTTGTGAAATCTTCACCAATGGGATTTTCCAAATAAACTATTCATGTCATTAAAATGCACACATGCTTTTTAAAAATTTCTAAACTGGAAGCAGTTGTTAAGAGTTTGGCTTCAAAGGCCAGTGTGCCTGAGTTTCAATACCACCTCCGCTACCTACTACTAGGCGGACCTTGGACAAATCCCTTAACCTCCCTGTGCCAGGTCCCTTATGTGTGAAACAGGGACATGGCTTCAAAGGAGGGCTGAGATGATTGCATGAGTTAAATCAAGTAGAGCCTTTAGCACAACACCCAGCACACAATTGGGTTCAACAGGCGTTAAGCTGTTTTTGTCCACCCCAAAGGCGCTTTTCTGTACGGCTCTTATGTTTTGACTCCTTACTGTGTCCTTAAAAGTGACCTCTGTCATCCAAACAAGTAGTAAGTAGTATCCTCTCCCTTTCACAGATCAGGGAACTGAGATCCAGTGAATAATCTAAGGCCACTCACCTCTGAGTGGCTTAGCCAGGACCAAACAGAGTCCTGACTATAAAACTACTTCTTGCAGTGATTATGTTCTGCCTCATCCTGTCCCCCAGGAAGGAAGTGGGGTGTTTTAGAGCCCATCACTAGTTGCTAGATCCAGAATTCTGACTCTCTGGTGTATGATGCATGCTGTGTAGAAAGTTTATTACAAAGCAAATCCTGCCGGGGCTGCCACATGACATAATCCAGGGGAGGGGGAGTGTGTACACAGTACTTAGTGGCCCTGTCTCCCTGCCTCTTTTTCTAGCTCAAGTCTCTGTTTACAGATATCTAAACACATCTAGATTCACAGTCTAAATACTCTTCGATTAAAACAAGCTGTGTTTTGATTCATGCCTCACTTTTTAGAGCCAGAACAGCAGGGCACCTACCTGTAGCAGTTACCAAAAAGATCCAGAACCGGCCTGTGGCATACAGGCTTGGCCATGCTCTCCCTAAGGAAATGCTAGAGTTGGAGAAGCAAAGAAATGCACTGCACTGCCCCGCAAAGTCGCCTTTGGGCTAGATTTTGCTGTTTCTCAGTGTCAGGATGTCCTGTTCTTGGCAGGGGCAGCAGAATTTGTTGTTTTGTAAATAAAACCTGGCATCGGCCTTATAACAACAAACAGCTCACTAAGTCAAGATGGAGCATATATTGTTTTCCAGAACCTTCCTGGACCTACAGAATGGTAAATTATGGCCCACGCTCATGGCATGCCAATTCGAGACGCTACACTAATAACTGTCTTTCTTGCCCACACAGATCATCTTCTACACTGGGCTGGGCTCCAGAGACGTGGTCAGAATTTCTCCATTCCCGGCACAAGTGACGTTGATGTCATTCTTCTTTCTCAGTCTCTTGTGGGTTCTTGGCCTTGGCATTTGCATTTTCCTAGTGTCAAGCCCAGGTAGGCAGGTGGCAGGGCTCAGGCATGGCAGCGGATGGAATGGATGAGAGGTTGCGGCACTAGGCCACAGCGTGCTGAGGACTTCACTGGCCCATCCAGACCCACTCCTCACCCTCCTCCAGCCAGCTCTGTGGACTACATCACCGGATCCCCTTGTCCTCTGGCTTCTGATGGGTTGGCCAACGGGAAGCACTAACTGGTGTCAGAGGATGGAGGAGAGTGGCATCTACCTGCTAGGGTGGCTTCGGGTTGGCTGCCTCTCTTCACGGAAGTCGTCAGCGCTTGTCACGGTCCCTCTCCTGCACCGCCCTCCCCCTTCTTCCTCCAGGCCTGGGGATAGTGACAGCCCCTCAGAGATGCTAGTCCCGGGGTGCCACACTGTCCTGCGCTGGTTCCCTTAACCCTGTGTTTACCTCTCCTCAGTTCCCCGGCTTGACTGTGCCTCTCCTTCCTGCCGAGACCTTGCCGGCTGCAGAAGTGGACGTATCAGATGCGTACAAACTCACACTAATGGAATAACGTGTGTGTGTGAAGGCGCACAGATGATCTTCTTCGAGATAATTACTGATCTTCCAGTTTAGTTTTCCAATTAGCACAGCTGGCCAGCCTCAGAGGAAAACTCTATCTCCCGAACAACAGAATGAGTCCCTCCTTCCTCGCTGGGTTCCGATGCCAGCTCCGCTCTGTCCCTGCACAGCCCCGGGGCTCCTCCTGCCGACAGACCGCCCTGTGCTTCCTGTCCGGCCTCGGTCGGGTGGACGACTTTCCTCCCGAGAAATACTCACCACTGTGTAGCCGAGCATCTCCCAGGCCAGTTTCAGGCAGCAAGAAGCTGGTTTTTTTTGAGAACGACCTTTCTGGCATCAACCCCACTCCAGCAGACTGAGGCCTGAGCTGATTCATCAGACGGCTGACTTGACTGACACTGAAGCATCTGTCTGCTGCTCAGACAGATCGTGACCGGTGAGGACATTCGGAGGCAGGAAGCTCCGAGGCTGGTAGAGTCAGCTCAAGCCCAGGTGAGGTGTGAGTCTGCACGTCCGGAGAGCTGGGGAACCCGTGCTGTATCCCTGGCTGGACTTCACCGTCCTGAGGAGGCCTACAGGCCGGGCTTGCTCAGGCCCAGGCAGTGGGGAGAGCGGGTGGCGTCTCAATGTCTGGCTTCGAATCCCAATCTGTCGCTTTCTGGTTGTTAGAGCTCTGGCAAGTTATGCAGCTTCCCCAAGCCCCAGTTTCTTCTTCTTTAAAATGGGGTTATAAATGAGGGTCGGTGTAAGAGTGAAATATAAAGGTGCTCTCAAGAAATTGGGGTGACATGGGAGCCCAGCCTGACAGGTGCAAAAGGCGCAGGTTATGCTGGGAAAGCACAAAAGGGGGCGTGGCTGATTGAAGTAGGGTGTGGAGGGGCGGGGTGCAGGCTGCTCAACCAGCCTCGGTTCTCCTGCGTATGGAGAATGGACCAAAATCCTGGCTCTTCACCCTGGCTGTGTGACCTCGGAAAGTTACACGATCTCTCTCTGCCTCAGTTTCCTTTTCTGTGAGATGGTGGTAATACAGTACCTCACAGGGTTGCCGTGAGTATTCAGCCAGTGAAGAAGTATAAGACTCTTGGCATGACTAGCGAGTGCTCAACAAACGTCAGGACACCCTCGTCACCCGGTGACTTGTGTGTCCCCTCTGGCTCGGGCCTGCAGGCTTCGTGATGGCGAGCTGGGGAAATGTGGATTACGTTGCTTGATGGGCTATATAAGATTTGCCTCCTAACGGGCTCATCCTGCTTTGTGGTGTGGCTGCTGGGGGCAGGGGACAGAGGGGGCTTTGAGTGGTACTTGGCATCCAGGAGCTCTTCCAGATGGAGCTGCCTGAAGCCCCAAAGGAGAACCACTGGAAACTCCCTACGGCTTAGGGATACGCTTAGGTGCCCCTAATGGGGCATGGGTGGTAGGAGAGTGAGAAAGGGCTGAAATGGGAGAGGACTGGCAATGAAGTGTAATCTAGCCAGGGGCCTCACCTAGAAATCATGGTGAAAATTCTGTGTGTTGGGCTTCAGAATCTTGCCTCGTCTGTTCCCAGGTGGTCGGCTGGTGTTTGGGGGCTGAAAATGGTGCCAGAGAGGCAGGAAAGCGTGGGATCGAGACTGTCTGGGTTCAAACCCCGGTTTTGCCACCTGTAAAGTGAGGATAACAACAACACAGCGCCCACTTCACAGAGTGTTGTGTAATGTGCTCAAAACAGTTCCTGGCCCAAAGTAAGTGCTCAGTAAATGTCAGCTATTATCAGTACACCACGGCCCGCAGTGCCCTCTGACTATCAGGGACAACTATTGCGGTAACCAGAATAACGTCCCCCCCGCATCCCCCGCCAGAGATGGCCACGTCCTAACCCCAGAACCTGTAAATGTGTTGCCTTACGTGGCAAAAGAGACTTTACAGATGTGATTAAGTTAAGGATCTTGAGATGGGGGTGATTGTCCTGGATTATCCAGGTGGGCCCGATGTCATTACGAGGCTGAAAGCAGGAGGCAGAAAACGAACAGTTATTAGAGTGATGCAGGATGGGAACGACTTAGCCAACCATTGCTGGCTTTGAAGATGGGAGTTGGCCACGAGCCGAGAAATGTAGGCAGCCTCTAGAAGCCGAAAAGGCAATGAAAGGAATTCTCTCCTAGTCTCCATAAAAGAACTCCGCCATGCCAGCACCTTCAGACCCACCTCTGACCTCCGGAATTGTAAGATAATCCATTTGTATTTTTTAAACCACTAAGTTTGTGGTAATTTGTTACATCAGCTGCAGAGACCCAACACAGTTGCGTCCTTGATGGAGGAACCACGTGGAGTTACTCTGTGGGACTTATTGAATACCCGTGGTGTCACCCATACCTCTTGCCCCATGGAGGTGCAGGAACATGCTAGACCATGGAACTGAATGTCCCCTGGGCATAGGCACTGCTGGGGATGCAACATTCAGGGGCAGGAGAGCTCAGGGCTCACTCTGTTAGTTGAAAAAGGCCTCCCGGAGAAGCTCGACCCTCAGTGGGGCTTTGAAGGATGGAGGGCGTGGGGTTTGGACAGGGAGGAGGAAGAGGAAGGGAAGACATCACTGGAAGGGGCCCAGTGGGACCAAAGTCCAGGTCATTCATTATTCATCCATCTGTCCATCCAATGCCTGTGCTCCGGTCCCTGTGGGCACTGGACAGGGAAGTGAGTTAGACCCAGTGGTGGTTCTAATGGCACTTCCAACTCAGGAGTGGAAGCCAATACACATTACAATAAACGTGGCAAGGCTTACAGCGGAATAGAGCTTGTTAAGGGGGCACATCAGGAGGGGCTTCCTGGAGTAAGCGACCCCTCAGTTGATGCTCACAGGATGAACTGAAGGTTTGTCCTGTTTCTCTCTAGGCTCTGTGTGCTGCTCTGCAATCCGCAGGTGCTGACTGATAGGAGTTTAGTCGTATATTTTGTTATTCCCTGTCCAATTCTTTCTTAATCCATTTTATTACACTAAGGAGAAAGTCTCAGTTGGGTGCTAATGTGTCTTGAGCACCACTTTAATTATTGCCAGTCTTCCCTTATAACCTACAGAGCCAGCCTCAGGCTGTTCTGCAAGCAGCAGGTGCTAATTAAAGTTTAATAACACTGCCTGGTTTTCTTTGTTTTTATTTATTTAATTACCTCCCTTTTGTGACAGGGGGTACTGATTTTCCATTTCTGGGAGTGAAACACAATTTGCTTTTAAAAATAAGTGAACTTAACGTGTGACAGAACCACAAATGAGTGGAGATTCTTCTTCCTCTTGCCCTGGAGTTGATCACTGGGTCAGTGGGGACAAAGAGGCACTAAGTGCCCCTCAGTGATGGGCTGGCCCCTTTAGGACTTTCACATCCTAATCCCCACCCCTAACACAATACTGGGGAGGGCGGAGGGGGGAACTGGGCTAGAGAGTGACCACTGAGAGGCCATGAGATTCTCCAGGAGAATTCTCATAGAGCTGGGGCTGGGGCTGTTGCAAGGTGAGGAGCCCAGGGGTCCGTTCCTGGCTGGACGTCTGATTAGGCGGGGAACACGCTAATCCGCTCCATGTGCCTTCTTGGGCAGCAAGAAATGTAACCTGGAGACAGGCAGGAGACAGCCAGTGGACAGTGAGTGGCTGCACACCTGCCATTTGTCAAGTGCATATGGAAGGGAGGAACCAAGCACCCAGGAGGGGTGTCTGGTGGGTGCAGGAGCTGACGGGACATGGAGGAGATGGTGCTGGAACCCAGGCTGCCACGTCAGGGATCTGGACAGCAGAGACGGCCCGGGGGACCTCTGAGGAGCTCTTTGCACTGTGCCCCTGAGTAGCCAGCCACATAGGGGCATCAGGCCCAGAGCAAGCAGGCTGGCAAGAACCATGATCAACTGCGTGAGGATCTCAGTGGTGACAGGCTGCAAAAAGGGACACGGACCCTTATCTCTTCCCCTCGTCTGTGCTGTGCGGATGAATCTGAGCTGAAGGCAATGGAGACCCTGTGGGCTCAAGAGAAACTTCTGCCTTCTTCACTCCCTAGGAGAATTTGAATTAAGGGCCTTAAATTAGAGTTATCACCAAAACGAATTTTTTTTTTTTTGGCTTATCCATAGGGCAGAGCAAACTATTAATTACTGCACATCTGCTCTTCCTATTGTCCTGCAATGACCTTCCCCTCTGAAGCCCCAAGGGACATTTATCCTTAGCTCAGAATGTCACATATACCTCGTTTTCTCTTTCTGTCTTTGAACCACTATGTAGGTGAGGTCTCTGGCTCTCTCACATAGGTGGGGTCCCATGCACACATATCTAATTAAATTTGGTTATTTGGTTATTTTTTCTTCTTAATCTGTCTCCTGTAGATTTAATTATTAGCCCAGCCCAAAGAACCTAGGAGGGTAGAGGAAAGTTTCTTCCTCCTCCACCTATATAATAAAATGGAACTCGAATGGCTGAGTTTTTGGAAACAATTTAGAAGGGAACGCTAGGATTAACACAGCAATCACGATATTCTGATGACGGCTATGACTGGAAGATGATGGGTGGGCAGGGGGCCCCTACCCTGGGAGCCGGGAGTCTGGAAGCACCCGATCAGGGGGAGGCCATCCAGGCAGCTGTCCTGGAAGAGGAAACTTCTAGTCTGAAATGTGCGAGGGGACGGGGAGGTAGCCTGGGAATGCTCCCAGCGACCTGCACCCCCGCACGGTGAAGCGGCGGATGCGGAAGGAGCCCTGTGCACATCGACGGTGGGATCTGAAGCCCAGCAGAGTGAAGGGAAGGGATGGAGGATGGAGAGGTCAACCGAAAGGGTCGCAGACAAGTGTGGAAGCACCAGGCACCGGCAGACACCCGGCAGACAGACGGCAGTTTGTCCTTGCACTCCTCCCCCAGGGCTCTTTCCCGGCCTTCGCTGCAGTTACAAAGGGCAGGCAGGGCTTGTTGCCAGGGGACCAGGACAGCGTCGCACTTTGGAGATGTGCCCCCACTCCAAGGACCCTGGGCAGAGCAGCCCCACGCCCTGGCCTGCTGCGGCCTTACACGCCCCCACGTGGTGGTGTGTCCCTGGACCCCCACAGCACTATCAATTTGGACCCAGGAATGAAGGACAGGACCTCCCTCCCAGCAGGTCTCCCCCACTCCCCCTGAAAGGCCTTTATCTCAGAGATTGGATTTGAATTCTCCTTTCCAGGGGATGTTCCGAGCGGCCCTGCTGAAGGTCAGCGGCCCCCTCCCGCCGCGCGCCGGGCAGCTGTTGTCAGCCCTGCACTGCCCACCGCATTGCCCCGGCCCGGCCCGAGCCGCCCCTGTGCGCTCACCATTCTCAGGTCCCGCGTGCGGGCAGCCGGGTCGCGGCGCGGTCCAGCCGGCGGGAGCCCGGCCCTGGCCGGCGGGAGAGGTGGACAGCCGCGCGGCGGCGACGGCCGCGGGGGGACGGGCGCTGGGCGGGGGCGTGGCGCGGACTGGCTCCGGCTCCTCGCCGCCGGCCACCGGGAGGCGGTGGAGGGGCGGAGGCTGTTGGCGCACGCCCGCGGGCTCGGAGCAGCCGCCCCAGAAGCCTGGGAGGGTGCTGCTTGCAGACGGGCTCAGGGGGGCCTTTGCCCTCCGCGGGGAACACGGAGGCGCCTGGAGGGTTCCTCCCCATGGGTCGGGGGCTCTGCGAGGGAGGCGGCTGCTTTCCCTCTGTCGGCTCGCAGACTGCCTGCGCCGAGGCTCCTGAACTTCACCTCTGTGGGCCGGGCCCAAAAGCCAGAGCTTGGAAAGGGGAGGACATTTCTGAGCCCTGCCAGGACCTCCCGACTCCCCGCTCCTGCCTGATGTCTGTTGTCCTCTCTGCCCGGCAGAGACCACTGCCCACTTCACAGCTGGGGGTGGGGTGATGGTTTCCCCAGGCCTCTGGTCCGTCAGCCTCCCTCAGCCCACGCTCTCCACCCTACCCCCATGGAGGAGCACGAGGGAGGATGGAAGGAGAGAGAGGAGCCTGGGCAGTTTCCAGTCTCCAGATACAGCCCAGGTGGCCCCTCTGCGCCCCTGTGGGGAAGGTCACTGTCCACGTGTACAAACACCAGGACCAGCAGCACCCTAAGGCTTCCAGGGCTCAGCTGCTCCACCTCGCAGGCTCCTCCTGCTTGGACCACTTCTTCTCACTTGTCTGTCTCTTCCCTTCCTTCCCATCCGTGAAGGCGGTCCCTGCGCAGTGGGGAAGAAGCCAGCCCATACGCGCGCTCGTGAGCACATCGCTGAGTTTCCAGGAATTTTGCAAGCCAGGTGTTAAACACAGCCATCATTAAAAATTAACTTATGTAAACCTGCACTTAAATAATTTATATTAAAAACAAAGGCAATAAAGACTCAAAACTTCTAATTATTTTACTGTGACCTAGGCTCTTTGGGGTTATTTACACCATTGTGTGTGTGTGGAGGTGATTCTGTATGACAGGGTGACAACGTATGTCTCCTTCCACCTTTGTAGTGAGTGACACGTGCTGACAGTTTGAAATCAGTCACGGTGAGAGTACTTACACCGTAGAAACGGGGAAGTTTACCGATCAGGGCTTGATGTGTTTTCTTCAGTGCCTGCAGCCTCTAGACTTCAGTGATGGAAAAAATGTTTATAGTACAGATCAAACTTAGAATGTGTCTTGGTTGAACATTATGGCATGTGAATTATATCTGTTTTTTAAAGAAATGTCTGTGGCCACTAAAATGTGAATAGCACAAGAAATTGAGGAATGTCTGGCATTCAGAAACTACTCGAGTCGGCAGTCACTCTCGTCATCAATGAATGAGTGACGTTCTCATCTTCAGCTTGACTTTCATCTTGTTAACATGAAAGAAAATAACCAAGTCATTTTGAAACTATACTCATTCATCAGTTGCAAGCATCAGTTAGTTACAAATATGTAACTTTGGCAAAAATCAATGCGAGCTAAGAGAACCAATTGGTTGTATATATACGTGTATATTTATGTACATATATGTGTATATATGTGTGTTCTCCCTCCCCTGGATGCTTGATAAACATTTGGCTGGGTGTTTAACGTTGGCTGGATGCTTCCCAAATTTTCTAATTTTTTCACTTTTAATGTTCTTCCCAGGGTGAGCCCCTTGTCCCACAGATGATCCCTAATCTCTCTCTAGGCAGACCTCAACCCTGAGCCATGGGCATGAATATTCAGCTGCCGCTTGGCTATTTCCCAGGCATCGGGTCGCATACCTCCTAGTCCAGCACAGAGAGGGTAGGGCCCTGGAGCTCAAGAGAGGAATGGTCTGGGGTACACCCTCATCAATAGAACCCCGTGGTACTCTTCGAGGGGGACCATTGCCTGGACTTGGCTGTGTATGTGAGCCAGGCGTCAAGAGTTGGATCAGCTCATGGTGTTAATAGACAGGACACGGGGAAGAGGGTGGGGATGTAATTAATGTTTGGATGGAAGGGGGCAGGTGTGACGAGATGAGGACCACAAAGCGGCTCTGGTGGGGGAAGGATTGCGAACTGCATGCTGAGCATTTTGAGTTGGTGTCTTTGGGACATCCAAGCTGGAGAAACAGATCTGGAAGTTCTGGGGGTAGTTTGGGGATATGTTTGGAGCCTCCTGGGAAGATTGTAATTAAACTTGGGATGTGTATGAGCTTGTCTGGGGCGGAAGGAGTGATAAGAGGGCTGGGTGCATCTCAGGGTGAGCCGTGTAGAGGACGTAGACCACAAGGGGATGGGCATGGCTTGTGCGGAGGCTGAGAAGGCAACATTCAAAAAGAAAGTCACCTGGGTGAATGCCCAGAGGTGCCGAGTGCTGAGTTGTGTGAGATGGACTAGCTGGCAGCTACTGCCAAGAACCGGGGCCAGGTGTGTGTGTGTGACCTAGGATGAGAACAGCTGTTTAAGGTAAGGGCGGGGTTGGATTCCAGACACATTTCCAGGTCCAGGTAACCTACAGAATGAGGAATGCAGAGAGAGTAGGGATCAGGCCTGCAGCACGGGATTCTGGCTTCTGTGACTGACAGCTGGTGTCCTTGAATGAGCCGGGAGCCCAGGAGCCAGGGAGAGTGGAAGAAGCCTGCAGGCCAGGCAGGGAGATCTGACAGGCAGTGGTCAGTGCTAGGGGATGGCGCAGGGTCAGTCCTGAACGCATGGTGTGGAGGAGAAGCTTCGAGGCTTAGCATGTAGGAAGCCTTGAATGAACATGGATGAATGAGGGACTGCAAGTTTGAGCACTGAAGAGCTGTCCCAGAGGGATGGAACATGACAGGCTGAGAGCTTCAAGGAGTGGCTGGCCAGGTGTCAAGTCCTGCAAAGGCCGCGCAGGACGCAGCCTGCACGGCGGCTGCTGCCATTTGGCTCAAAGGGTTGTGGACGACACTTCTGCTGAGTGGTCAGATACGAGCGACTGTAGAACCCCAGGAAAGAATGGCCATGGAGGCAAGAGACATTTCATAAAAAGCAGTTTGGTGAGGAAGGAAGGAGACATGGAGGCAGCAGCTAGGCAGAAACCATAAGATTTTCATCGCGTGCCTTCCTTCCTCCCGCGCTCTCTTTAAGTATCTGATTTGAGGCCCCTTCAGCTCTAAACTCCAGATCTGGCACTTCCAGCTGAGCAGGCTTAGGAAAAGCCAAAGGACCCTTTAAGCCGTCATGATATAAATCTCCTATCACAATGGGGTTCAACTCATACTAACTTAAAACACGTGCACGTCTGGAAAAAAGCTGTTGTGAACAGGAGAACCTTCCTTTCCCATCCTTGACCTCGGGGCTAAGGGAGCTATGGGTTCCAGTGGTCAAGTCTCAGGAGTGCCGAAGCGGGGAGCCCAGAGAGCCCCCCGATGCCCACCCAATGCCGCCAGTGCCAAGCCCCGAGGAGAACCAGGACACTGTTCTGTTGCACTTCGTTTTATTGTGATCCTGTCCTCGTGTTCCAGCACAAACGGCCATTCAGCACACAACCCAAAGCTGATCGTGTTAACATCCCCATTTCTTTCTCAGTAAATTAAATCAAAAGAAAAAAAAATCTTAAAAAAAAAAACACAAAATCACCAGGTTTAGTATATCCCAGGAAGAGCACCTTTAACTAAACAGGAAACAAACGGACCAAGAATCTGACCAAATACATAAAGCAGCAGGTGAGATTCCTGATGGGAAAGAAGTCCCAGACGGGACATAAATAGACCCCCACCGCACACACACCTCACCTGGGTGTGCACGCACACGTATGCAATATATTAAAAGGAATTTGGTGTCTACTGCAAGAAGCTAGTCTGCAATAATATATCAACATCTCATCTGAGCTGGGGGAAATGGGGGTGCTGTGGCCACACAAGCCAAGCGTGCACCCCTCTGTACACTATGTACATTTGCTGGAGGGAGCTGGGGCAGGGCTTCCCTGCACCCCCACCCCCTGCCCGGCAGATCCAGTGTTTGTAATAAAGTGAGCCAGCGGGGGGGGGGGGGGGAATGCCTGAGGCCACCTGCCACCTGCCTAGAAGGCCACCTTGGCTCTGGGGTAAAGGGAAGTGCATGGACCCCAGGAATGGCACGGCACACTCCTGGTCCTTAACAGTGAGCCTGACTCCGGGGTCACCCAGGGCCTGAAGATTCTTGTAGTTTGGCCAATCTGGATTTCTCCCAGAATCAATAGCTTCTGTGAGACGGAGTGGTTTCCAGACCCACTAGGGGTCAGCTGCGCGTCTGTGTGCGTGTGTCCGTACACACATACACGCAGGCACACACACGCTTTAATGGAGGTCAACGAGTTGCGAACAAGTGAGTGTTCTACAGGGGCACGCTCGGTAGTGTCTGCTTCGGCCAGTCAGTTCTGTTACCATGACGAGCGCCCCGGGCCAAAGTGGATTTGTTCCAACGGCATCAGCGGCCGGAGGCGACAGACGGGGAAGACGCGTCACACACCTGGGAGTGTGACCCGCTCAGGGCCTGGCACAGTGTTTCCCAGTGACAAAAGGCAGCAGAGCTGCAGGGAGCTGCTCTCCGCCCCCTCCGCCCCTTCCCGGCACCGGGCGGACAGGAAACAAGGCCACTGTCACCGGAGGCGCTGCTGTCCAGGACAGTCACACGCAGCCATACTCGTACCACACGGTTTGCGGGTCCCCGCCCGGCTCTGGGGACGCCGGCGTGCTCTTTGAGTTGTTCCCACGACTGAAGTGCTCAGGGGCCCGGCCGATGTGGGGAGCCAAGTCGGGGGACCTGCCCGGGCTCTTGGCGGGGAGCCCCTCGCTGTGGCCCTGTCCTGGGACCGCGTCGCCCTCTGAGAGGCTGAGCCCAGCCTGGACAGGGGCGACAGTGGCCACCTCCCCGAGTGTTGTGGGGTTTGGGGCTTAGTCCTGGCAGCTGGGGCTGCAGCAGGCGAGAAATGCGGGAGCTGGGAGTTGCCTCCAGCGGCGATGGCCGGGGCCGTGGCGGACTGCTGCAGGGGAGCCAGCCCTTCCTCCTTCGGTGGGGCCAGCGAGAAGCGCCTCGTGTCCAGCGGCCGGCTTCGTGGGCCCAGGCCCTGACAGGAGCCGCCAGCCTTCCCCACAAGAGGGGTCCGCTCCCGGGCCAGGCTGTGGGAGCTGGGGGGCGTGGGGCTCTGCAGGCCGTGGCCGCCTGTTTCTCTGCTCCCCGAGGCCTCAGAACCCCCCGGCCTCTGAGGGCACTCCTGTTTGCAGACCTCTGGCCCGCTGGCCCGAAGCAGGTCGGCTGAGGCCAGGCTGAAGGCCCGGCTCAGGGACGCGCTCCGGCTGGGAGGCACGTGCGAGGTCGGGGGCAGGGCGGCCGGCCGGGGTCTGCCCAGGGACAGGCTCTGGGGCGGCTGGGCCTGCCTCAGGGGGGCCGTGGGTGGGGCCTCGGCCTCAGCAGCTCTTAAGTTTGGCTTCACATACTGCCCTGGCTTCAGCAGCTTCCCCTCAGCGGTGTGCACGGCCATCTTGACGGTGGGGCCACCAGGCTGGTGGGCATCTTGGCCCCCTCCTTCCTGGCGGGTGGTCCTGGCTGGCCTCCCACGGCCGGGAGATCACTGGCCTGTCTGAAGTAGTCAGTCAGCAGGTCATCCCGGCAACTGGGCAGGTCCTGCAGAGAGGAGAGGAAGCACTGAGAGGCGGGGCTGAGCCTTCCCGCGGCCCAGGACGCGCCCTGTGCAGCCTGCGCAGCCAGCACTGACGTTTCCTGCTCCTGCCCGGCCTCTTCATGGGCTCGCGTTGTCCCCGCCACACTCACGGCCCCTGGGCGGGATGGTGTGTGTGGGGGGCAATACACGGATCATCGGGGAGAGAACCCACACGTCACTCGGCAGCCCCCTAACTTTGTCAGCAAGAAAACAAACCTGGGGGGAACTGGCTTGCCCCCAAACGCATCCATTTTATGGAAAGGTCAGGACTGGACGCCTGAGCACAGCCACCTGTTTGAATCTACTCGTTTTCCAGCAAGCTGACTGGCGGGACTGGACCTCCTTCCTCCTCAGTCCACCACGCTCAGACACATCGCAAGGGCATCACCTCCGGCCACGGGGAAGATAGAGACCAGCTCCCCCAACGCCAGAACCAACAGCACTCAAGTCCCTCCCTGCCACACGCACCTGTCTCCTGATCTGAGGATGGGAGAGCGAGGTGCAGCGGGGGTGGGCGGGAACGGGAGAGGCGGGCCACCCGGGAGAACTCGAGGCCGCACAGGGGGACGGCTCGCCCCGCCAGACTGTTCCCTGCAGCTGAGCTGGGCTGGGCGGCACCTGGCGGGGAAGCAGTGTCCCTTCCACCACGCTGGGGGCAGGCAGAGTCACCAGAGGCCAAGGCCTGACCTGCTCTGCTAACTGGAAGCTTCTGCCAGCACCTCACAGCCAGGAGGAGCCAAGTAGAGGTGTTTCCTGAGGCGGGTGGGAGCCACAAGAGGAAAGGGAGCGAGTTCACGAGAGCGATGAGCGCGGTCGCGAGCTGACGGAGTCAGGCCCTGGCCCACTGGGACCTGTGCCAGGGAGCGTCAGTAGCTCAGGAGCCATCTGCACCTGCCAGCAACTCCTGGCCCATGAAAACATCTGGACACTCAACCTGACAGAGACGCACTCTGCTGTTTTACACACCAATCAGAAGCCACAGATCCTGGGCGTTCGTGCAGTAAGACCTGCGGTCATTCACGGTCTCCTTTGTCAACTGCTCCATGTGCCAGGCACTGGGCTAGAAACCACAGACGAAATTGCAAACAAAACAACAACAAAACCCGCACAAAACTCGTTCAACTCTCGAGGCAGCCTTGCGAGGTTCAGGCGGCATTGAGACAACTTCTAAGAAAGGTTCAGCACGTCCCACAGTCGAAGAGTGGCAGATCCGGGATTCCAACCCGCAGCTGTCCAACCGTGGGGCTGTTTTCCATACCGCCGCCCGGCTCCCCGCTTCTAAGTCTTTGACACCCCTGTTCGGGACACTCCCCGGTGTCTGGCCACCCAGGGAGCCCATCCTGTTACACGCCCTCCCAGTTTGCGGGGCTCGTGGGGTGAACAGCCTGGGAAGAGAGAAGGAGGTGGGGGTGGCTCTCGGGGGCTGAGCATCAGCTTCTGAAGGGAGCTGCTGTGAGATGCTCGTCCCCTTGGCTGGAAAGGGAGAGGTGCTAGCACAGAGCATGAGGAACGGGGACTCTGAGGGCGGGCGCCAGGCTAAGTGGGGAGGGGCCCTGCCCTAGCCCAGGACCCCTCTCTCCCCCTGCCCGAGAGCTGTAGGGGGAAAGAAAACTCGCTTGACAGAATCAGAAGAGGACTGAGAAGGAGGCCTTCCAGGGCAGGCAGCCTGATTTCTGACCCGCTCTCTCTGACCCCAGCCGGTCTGTGCCTCACTGTCTGAGGCCCGGACAGCGGAAAGGGCAGTGTTGGGACCTCGGTGAGGTGGAAGCTCGTGGGGACTTCCACCTCAGACCTACTGAGTCAGACACTCCAGGTCCGGCCTGTGTCCAGGCCGGGGAGAGTCAGACGCACGCTGGAGTCTGAGAGCCACGACATCGGACTGTCAACTTCGCAAGGGCAGGCGCGGTGTGCTTTGCAGACAGAAGTAGAAATGAAAAAAGGGCAGGGACCATGTTTTATATTTCCTTTTGGGTCCAACCGTGAGACTCGGCAGGTACATGAGAAAGACTTGCTGAGAAACTGGTTTACTGTGTTTTCTGAGAGCAGGCACCACGCCTGCTGCCTAACACATCGCAGATGCTCAATAAACATCTACTGAACTAGTATTTTGTATTCTCTGTGTAACTGGGTTCTATTAATGCAGGTCACAGAGTTCACTATGTGTCTGGAGAAAGTTCAACTGTGTATACTGAAGCATCAAAAATCTTTAAAAGGTCTCAATTCTAAGACAGTGGACTTCATCTGTTCAATAACTCAACAGCTCATGCTACTGAATTCACTTAGAACAAAAGATGCCCGTGTAGCTTCAGAAAAGCTGAACGGAGACAGTGGAAAGGTGACGGGGGAGGGTTTCCTAACACAGGTGACAGTCAGGGGTCGGAGCTGCAGAGCAGAGCTCATCAAACCGGAGCCACGGGCTGACTCTAGCTTGCCACGTGTTTCTGCATGGCTGGTGAGCTAAGAATAGCTAAATGATTGAAAAAAATTTTTTTTTTCTTTTAAAGAACAGTACTTTGTTACATTGAAAATTCTAAAAAATGTACGTGTCAACGTCCGTAGTGTCCCTGGAGCCCAGCCACACCCGTTCACCGACAGGTGGTCCACGTCTGCTTCCTGCCCAACAGCAGTGCTGAGCAGCTGAACAGGGATGTCCGGACAGAAACACTTACTGTCTGGCCCTTCACGGGGACGCCCGCCAGCCTCTGCTGGTGAAGACTCAGAGTGCGGGGTGCTCGGGGTTCGGCACGGAACCTGCGTGAGACCCTCGCTCTGCGGGCGGGTCTCATCACATCTCCTCCCGAAGCCGCAGGCAGTGGGCACTCGCCGCCCCACCCCCACCACCCCACGGCGGCAGCAGGTCTCTGCCCGCTCGCCTCACAGGCGGGGAAAACGGGCTCCGAGGTCCGGCTGGCTGCCACCACCCAGTGATCCGCTGGCTACTGGTTACGTGCCCCCATCCCAGCCAGCTCTGCACCCCGGCTGCGCCACCCTGACCCCCATCCCTTCCTGTGACTTTGCTGCCGAGGTCTCTGCCTACAGTCCCGGGCCCTCTGAGGGGACAGAGTGGGGAGAGGCCCTGGAGACTCACGGGGGTGGGGTGGCCCCGGCTGCTCTCCGCCAGGAACTCTCCAGGGTGACCATCTCGCTGCTAGGGGAGTGGAGCAGGGCCGCACCCCGGCGCGGGGTGGGGCTGCGCCCCTCTTCTGGAGGCCCTCCGGGGGTAGAGGCCCGTTCCGGGGTGGGGGCACTCATGGCGGCTGAGGGCGCTGCGTCCTGAGGTGCTGGTGTCCCGGGGCAGACTGCTCGTGTCCCTGCTGGGGACCAGGTCTTCGCTGCCGAAGCTCTCGGACCTGCTGTGCAGCTGGTCGGAGGAACCTGGGTGTCGGGGGGCGACACAGAGGGTCACTGTCAGTCCCCCCCCAGACTCGCCTGCCTCCCGTGGGCTCTGTGCTGCCTCTGGCTCAATGACAAAGGGGAGCCCCTCCCAAGGTCCGAGCACACACTTCTCCCAGGCAGGCACGGTGCATGGCAAGGACATTTTGGAACTCTAGAAGTTCTCTGGCGTTTAAAAACAAAACAACTTGAGATAAAAGTAAAAAGCTTCAGCTAAAATGTAAATGAACAGCTGTAAGGCACCACATTCATTAGCTCTTTTGGGAAAGCATATGCATTCTTTTCAAATGTACAGGAAACATCGTTAAGATGTTTTATTCTGCACCATAAAAACAACTTCAAAGATTTTAAAGGAAGCAAAGCCATCCACTATGTCCTCTGACCACAATGGAATGGAACTACTGGTACTGTCCCCATTCTTAAGATGAACTAACTCGGATTCAGAGGTCAGGTGACTTGCCAGGTGCCCAGAGCTGATGAGCAAAGGTGACGAGATTTGGGCCCCAACCCATTAAAACTCTCAGGCCTGAGCCTGAAACTGCACGACGTGGCCTGTGCATGCAAACGCGTAATGCGTTTAAGACTCCTGTTAGTTGTGTTTTTAAATTATAAAAACAACATGAGCCCAGAGCCAAACACCCACATCCACCACAAAGTGCACAGGAGGAAAAGCCAACCTACCTTTCAGGTTAAGGGGTGAGCTGTCGCTGGACGCATTCCTACTGCTCTCTAAGCTGCCTGGCCGGGACACTGAAAGGAAACGGTGACACTTAACACAGAGGGCCCATGAGCAGGCACATCCCAGACTCAGCCATCTAATCCGAAAAAAATTACGCAGCCAAGTAATTCTGTGCCAGAGCTGAGGCGAACACCGCAGGAAGGACAAACTGTGGGGTTCTCTGGCTTGTCCGGGAGGGGTCTAGCTTCCCCCACTGAGTGCTAGGTGTCGCACACAGCAGACTGCCCAGAATGACAACTTGTATTATCTATTTTTATGAGGTCGAGGGCTGCGGCTTAAAACAATTTTGTTCACAAAGGAAATCTCACGCAGAACTTCGGGACAGAAAGCGGGCAGAGAGGGCTGCTCTGGGTAAGCTACGGGTTGTGGGGGTGGAGCCAACTCCTCTTGCTGCATGGAGCTTTCCGGAACACATGTGGAAGCCCCTGCCTAGACTACGAAAGTGCAACCTGAGGATGGCAGTGTGTGCGTGTGCACAAGGGAGTGCGTGTCCGTGTGCAAGGCGGTCTCACTTCGAGGTCTGTGGGACCATGGGAGTGTGTGCTAGGACCCCCAGGAGGAAAAAAAGTGCTCGCTTTTCCTGGTGTTTGCTGTCCTTCAGCTCTGCTGCATTATTTGTCTCAAATTTACATGTGGCCTAACGAGAAAAACCAACCTTCACGGTGACAAGTGCTAGGGAACCAGTCCTCCTGGCTGCGGTGTGTGCCTGCGTGAGCTGCCCTCGGGTCGGAGGGTGGACCCCAGCTGCAGGCAGGCAGGCGGTCCCGCCCGCGCCTGTAGGCCACCTCTCCTGGTTCTCTCCTCCGACACAGAGTACCACCACCCTCGCCAGCCTGCCTTGTGTCAGTGTTTGTCCTGCTGCATGACGAGCAGCCGGGGGACGGGGCGCCGTCTCCATCATCCCTGCACAGAGCTGGCACTGAGCTGAAGGGCACTGAGGGCTGGAGACAAAGCAGGACACACTCTGCTGCCTGCCCCGCTCTGGACTGTCTGGGTCCACGGGGCCCCCAGCTGCCCAGTGTTGATGCACTCCGCAAAGAGCAGGCATCCAGAAAAGCCCGTGAGCAAACGGGGTGCGGGGCCGGGCCAAAACACACGTGGTTTTCACGAATAGTGCAAAAGCAACGAAGTCCCCTCTTTGAGAAAGGAGAATCTGAAATACAATGTGCGCATCTCCTTAAAAAAGGAAATGAGTTTCACTAAAAGGCAAAGTGACACAAATCGGCAGGCTCTGCAAACACCTGTGTTCGCTGGCGCACAGCTCTGCAAACTGCTTCGCTCTCCTTTTCCTGAGTGAAGCTCGAGGACTCGGAACAGGGAAGAAAATCCTTTTTGTCTCTCTGGTTAAGCATAAATCCGGCCAAAGTGTGAGCTTTACCAAGAACGACAGCAGATGCTTCCTGCTGCGTTAGCCTCCATGCATGCCGTGAGGGCTCCCTCGTGCCCAGCTGCTGCACCAGAGCCTGCCTGTTCGCACATAACCTGTAAATGTCTGTACCTGCATCCACAAATGTCAGCATCATCATCAAACTCTGGGATGATGGATGGGGCAAAAGACAATGCTAGGTCCTACACTTATTGTTGATCACTTCAGAAGTCAGCTGAATCCAACGTAAACTCTTTTTGAGTTTTTTTTTTTTTAATTAGCTTCCCGACCTCCTAGGAATTTTGTTTTTCAGAAATTATAAAAACCCAAAGTAGCCTTTAATTTTTGAGAAGACTGGAATAACTCAGTTTCCTTACTGTGGAAATTTACAATATGCCTGCATCGGGTAGGAAGAGCTTTAACGACTCCTAAGACAAATACACCTCGGAGCTACTCTGGGCAACTAAAACCCAGGTGGGACAGTGAGACCCCTGCAATCAACGCTCCCTGTGAGTCACCCGGATTCCTTTAAAGCAAGGGGACTCAGAGCCTCCAGCAGGATGCTCAGTAGGTAGTGACCTCCCCGTCACTGGAGGTATATAAGCAGAAGCTGTAGATTTAGGCCCCTGGGGAGGACAAGGAAGGAATGGTGAGTAACTGTGCACCCCCCATTCCCACTTCGACGGAATCACTGCACTTTCGCCTATTCTGCGTGTTGGACTTTCGCTTCAAGGAAAAGCCGTGTTGATGAAGTCTGAGAAGCGAGGCCGAGGACACACGCGTGGACCACTCACCGCACTGCTTGTGGCTGCTGATCTCGAGCTCCAGGGACGGCTCGCAGAGGCTGTCATCTGAATTATAGCCTACGGGGAAAATAAGGCTGGTGAGTCAGGGCTTCTGCAAAGTCCACGGGAAACCCCGGGCCTTCGCCAGACGGTCACCTCTGACTCTGGCCTGGTACTGTGTGGCAGAGTCCAGCTCCGGGGGGCGAGGGGGAGGCGTGTGGGCGTGCCCCTAGGACCCGCCTGTACTGTCCCTCCCCGTGCTGTGGGGACAGCCTCACCCTCCCGACTCCTATTCATTTTAACTTGGAATTGCACTTCCGCCTGCGCCGTGACCGGGACTCCGGACCAGAGGCGTTCTGGCCTCAGGGTGCTGCGGTGAAAGGAGCTGCATAAACACCTAGCTCCCCGGGGGCCCCTTCCACTCTCGTGGTCCAGCCACACCGCCCACAGGGGACGCTGGTCCCCGGGAGGCTGAACCCTGCACTGGCAGCCGCTAAGCAGAACCAGGCCTCTGTCAACTGCCCTTTCCCTGGGGAGGAGTAAAATGTCCCGTGCCTCAAGCCTCCCAGTTTCTCTCTGACGCAACTCTGGTCCCTTCCAAAATGACAACGGGTCCCCATTTTGCAGCTACACGTCCACCTGGGCCTGAGAACAGGCCGCCAGGGAACCTCTGTGGGCGGTGCAGGCTCTGCAGGTGTGCCAATGGCCAGTGATGCTCCCGGGCTAGGGTCCGGCTTAGGGAGGGCATCCAGGCCGAGATGGCCCATGGATTAGTCTGTGGGGGCTGGGCTTCGAGCCGCACAGGCCACTGAGATTCAAGGAGGATGGTGTTCCCAGCTCCTGCCCCAGACCTGGTAGACCGCTGACAACAGACACCCTCGCACCCTCACCACGCTGGCCTCACAGAGCACGCCTGTCCCAGCCAGCACCTGGCACAATGCCCTTGACATCCAACAGTGACTGGCACTTCCAGTGTCTGGCCAGGAGGAGAGAAGGGCTGCTTGCTGCCCTGTGCCCACTCCCAGGGACGTTTCCTACTTGTAAACAACAGGGACCAGGTCCTGAAGCCAAGCAAGCCGTGAGACAGGGACCTTGTCTTTGCTTGCTTGTCAAACCAAGGTTACGTATGCCCCGCTGTCAGGGGTCCAGTAGGTGGGGTGGTACGAAAAATAACCCTCGTTCTCTTCCAGTTCTAATACCCAGGGGCAATCACTTTCGGTTTGTTCTGCTTGTCTTTGGATATTTTCATCTCTAAATTATAAGCAGAATGTCTTTTTACTTTATAGTGCTATCTTTTCCCTTCTGTTTGCACATTTTAAATATTCAAGTGTTTTTTCCCCAGGACTGTTCCTGTTCACAGCATCCTGTTCTTGTTTCATGGGTACGACTCCACTTAACCCTGCCGATATTCATCACAGGCTTTTAGCATTTCATCTCTGTGCTTAACGTCTTGTTGGCTCTGCTGCCTCTCGCGCTGGTTTGGGTCTCCGGTGTTGCGAGCTCTCCTCGGGTATCCGGGGTCCTTGAACTTCCGTGGGCTTCACCTGGCACGACCTGACTGAGCTGTTCTGCTGGGAATTTCTGAAGCTCATCAGGTGACTTGAAGACAATTTTAAGCTCACGTCTAAAGATGTGAGCACACATGGCCACTGGCACCCTGGGAGACATTCGGTTTGTGAATCCTTCCCTGAAGTCCCTAGTTTTCCGTTCAGGACACCTGCCCTCTACTCTGTCAACGGACTCCAGTTCAGAGACCCTCTCATGTCGTTTGGCGCCACCAACTCCTAAATGCGGCTTCCCCGTTAGTGGCTTAGGATCGGACCTCTCGAGGTGAACTGACCTGCCGGTCACACCGCTGTAGGCGGAGGTCTGAACCTGTGTCTGTGTGACACCGAGGCCTGTCCACAGCTCGACCGCTGTGCTGCCACCTCAGTCTGAGACCCCCGCTCTGCCTCTGAGAGCCCGGGCTCTTCGGGAAGGACCTGCGCCCCAGATGCTCGTCCCTCTGGGTGCTGGAGGGGCTTGTGACTCACCTTTGCTGCGGCCTGGCTGCCGGGAGACAGGAGTGGAGCTGGAAGGGGTGGTGGTGATGGCCGAGGACGAGCAGGTCCGGGGGCCCAGCTCTGAGGGCCAGGGCTTCGCTGCCGGGTCGGTGGAGCTGTCTGTGTGGTCAAGGCTGCCTCCGTGAGGGGACCCTCGCCTTGGCTTTAGGTCCCCAGGGCCTGGGGCAGAGAAGGACACTGAGAAACAGGCCTGCACACTCTGGTGCCAAGGCAGGGCTACCACACTGAGGCCTAGAAGCAGGAGCGGCAGGACACACAGACCACAGGGACAAAAGCCAGGCTGCGTGCCTCACGGGCTGCTGTCTACACTGCAGGGCCTGTGCCGGGGGCCCCAGAGGCTGGCCCCAGCTCCAACGATGGACCGCAGTGCGAGTTCTGAAAAGCTGGGAGAGGGTAAAGGAAGAACTCGAGGGGCTGAACAAAACGCTGGTAAAAGTCCAACAGAGGGACTGTAAGGCACACCTGCTGTGTATCACTGTGTCTCTCCAAGACCTGATTTAAAAGGACCCTGACAGATGTCAGCTCAGGGCCACTCCAGACCTGGGGTCAAGGTCCTCCAGGTCCAGCTCAAGGTCCAGGATGTGCATCCCGCCAAGTGGCTTCACTCATGATTCAAGAAAAAAGTTTACTGCTACCCTAACGATAAATTAAGAAGTCTTAATCTCTGAGTGGTGAGAGGGACTTCAGGAATGATTTTTATTTTGTATCTTGTGCTTTTCTGCAATCTCTAAAATTTCTATTATGACCACGGACTCTTGTCAAAGTTAAATAAAATCTATATAAAAACACTGGGGCGGGGGGAGGTGGGGAGGGGGGCTGACTAAACTCCAACCACCTAGTAGTGGGAAAGAGGACATGCTCTTCCAAGCAGCATTAGGACAATGTTGTTTTGCACGTCCCGTGCTCCAGGCACCCAAGGGGCCAAGGACCCAGAGCCACGCCCACTGCTGAGATCCTGGCCTCTTCCTGCTCTTCCCGATCTGACCCCACCTGCCCCTCGGCCACTCAAAGTCTGGACTCGCTGTGAAGTTTTAAGCACCCCTATCTTACGACTCAAAACCACGGGAAAATTTGGATTTTGAAAGATAACCTTGATGAGAAGCAAGATTCAAGTCTGGTGGGATGAACTGGGACAGGCATCCACTAGGTGAGTTCGTGAAAATGAGAGGGGGGAGGCGGAGATGAGATGAGCAAGCGGCACCAGCAGCGGAGAAACGGAGAAACAGCGCGACCCCAACAGCATGCTGGGCGGGCGGAGGCCGGGGGAGGGGGACGGGGACCCCAGAGCAGGGCACGAGGCGAAGTCGGCGCCACGGCAACCGACTTCGACGCTTTCATAGTTACGTATTTGTTTTTACGGTTACCTTGTTTTTACGGTGACACTGGTTTTCCACTTACAGTACTGATAATGATCTTCCCTTTTAAAATAAATTTAAGTGGAAATGGTGAGTCAATTCAAGGGAAAACACGTACATGTAATCACACAGGTGACACAAAGGTATGGCAAAAATGGTACAGGAATGGCTGAAGACAGGAAATACGGCAGTAGCTAAAGGCCTCTCATGGACCAGCACTCCCCCGCCCTGGGCGTGATTTACGTGCTGACGCTCCGTCCACTGCCGTTTTAACACCAGCATCCGAGAGGTCAGAGAGCTCCGGGCTGAACCCTGGCTTGGCAACATCGGTCCACTCACCAAATGCTTGAGTGCAGCAATACACCCTTCAGAACACAGAGCGCGTCTGAAAGGGGCCTTACCCACACGAGCCGACAAGCCAGTGTTCGACAGGGGAGGGGCGCAAAGGGCAGCAGGTTTAAATTCAGCTGCTTCAAAGCGAGTCTGAAGAAGGACTCTCACTCGACAGAGGCTGTGTCTTTCAGGAAGCATAGCGACAACTGACCATTCTGCTTTACACACAGGCACGACATAAGCCTGCAGGTGCGAGAGGGCAGCACACGGCCACGGGACTTACTTAGCAAGGCCACCCGGGCCCAAGGCCCTGTGCGCGGATGTCTCGAGGCTCCCCTACAACTGCCGCACTGGGACACAGTCCAGAGGGTGTGACAACTCATCTTCTCTTTTGAAATCAGAATCCACGCTGGCTACTTTAAGCTTGGCTTGAAACTGGGGTTGGGAAGAGGGGTCCGCTATGGATCATCGGGCCTTTAGGTACTGTTGTTTGTTTGAATTTCGGACATGAAGGAGGGTACGGGATGAAGGCACTGACAGGAGGAAAAGGGTTAGAAATCTCCGATTTCTGAAAAAGGGAGAGGCTCGTTAGGACAGGACGGGATGTCAGAGGAAGACCAGAACCGTAGGCGTTTAGACAGAGCTGGGTGGGCCGCTGGAGACTTGTCTTTGTCCTTGCTTTTGCTTCTCAAAAAGGGGCTCTTTTTGCGCTGAGTTGCTAAATTGTTATCCCCAGGATAACCCAAGAGAGGAAGGAAAAAAAAAGAAGCAAATAAATAAAATGAATGATGACAAATGATGCCAAATTAGCTAAATGTACTTAGGAAATTAGAACCCTCTCCAGCCCAGGAAAGACGGAAATGATACCCACAAGGTGACAGAATCAGGACTCAGTGAATCATTTACGCTCTGACTCAATTTAATTTAGTGGCATTTTACTGCAAGGTTTTACTTACTCAGCATGAGGAGGATTTATATATTGCTTGATGAGCCAATGGCTTAGATTACACCTTTCAATTTCAACGTGTTTAGATTATTAAATGTTTATTAATTTAGGACCCAGCTTTTCTTACTCATCCATTTTTTTAATGACAGGCTCCCTGACAATTCGCCCCACACACTATTCTTGTTCCTGTTTGAAGACCCTGGAACTACTTAATGATATGTTTCTGGCCTGTTGTAACGAAACAGTCTGCCTGAACTACTGGAATAATCCGTGCACATCTAAAATAACACCTGTTGGCAGGATGAATTTAAAAATAATGAAAATACCTCTTTTTGATACCCCAAAACCTTCAACATCATGAAGAACTACTCCGTTAGCTCTAAACATCCGCTACTCCACACTTATACTTTCCGACCTTAAAATTATCATCTTATCAGAGCAGACAACTGGTTGAACTTCCTGAACATGACATGCATTGACATCATTGATTACCCAGTTTCTGATTTAGGATTAAAGTTAATGCCAGAACCACCGTTACTTCACCTCCACAGCGCCGCCTGGTGGCCACTGCCCAGCAGGAGGACGGGTAAGGGACTGACTTCATTCAACGCCAGCACCCCAGGTTCTGTGGCACTGTTTGTTCCGCATCTTTGGGGACCAAGGCAGCGTTAATGCAGCGCAGGGGGTGCTCACAGTGGTTTAGGGCTCTGGCTGTGGAGTCTGTCAGACCTGTGTTCGGATCCCAGAACTACGGGCAAATGTTTAACCTTGTTAAGCCTCATGTTCTCAGCTCTGCAAAGGGGACAGTAATCGTGCCTGCCTCACAGGGCAATCAGGACTAAACGAGACAGATAAAGCAGGGGAATCAGCTAAAAGGGTGCTGAGCCCAGAGGACGCGCCCAGCACATGCACGCAGTCGCCCAACAATGTACATGCACGTGCACATTTCGGTTTTGGATTTCAGAGACACAGGACTTGAGGTAGTGCGTATCACCCCTTGGAAAGCCTGTGCACGTGTCACACTCAGAAGGCGGCTTGTCACTGGCCCTCAGTGCTGCAGTGTCAGCCCTCAGGAGGGCACAAGTCTCAGGCAGGGGCCTGATCTTTGGGAAGTCCTAGGGTGAGCTATCACCATGAAATTTCTCAGGGTGTAGGTTTGGCAGGCTGACGGATGAATAATCCATAAAATGTTATTTAACACTGCTGAAGGCAGCTGCTGTGTTTAATGGATTCTTAGCTGTACATTGTCCCACCCAAGTCGTAACCTCTGAGATCAAGGCGTGGCTTCCACGGCGTCTCACAGCCACCGCTGGCCACTCTGCCCAAACTGTCGCTGCCACACTGGCTTGCTCGTGTTTTCCTTTTATCTGTGTGCGCAGTAACTGTGCTGCTTGTAACTGACAGCCGCTGAGACGCGATAAAATGCAGCATGTGGCTGGTAAATCCATTTCCGAACCTCTGGTAAACTCCAAGTGACAGCCCCACGTGACAGCCCGTGGTGGTGGGACTCAGGCCAGGCCCGGTCGGGGAAGGAAACGGCCCGATTTTAAAGTGACGAAAAGATGAGCGTCACACGAGGCGTTGCTGAAGACCTCGCGTGTGCGCGCTCCGCGGGAAAGGCTCCGGGCAGATCCCCGCAGAGACGGCCCACTCCTGACTTCTGACGCACACACGGAAACCCCAACACACACGCCGAGCGCGTCTCCGCGGTGCCTGCGTACTGGGCTATCGGCTTTGGACATTCGAGTCCTCGCCACAGTCTGCGTGACGAGCGATGCTTCCTCACGCTGGAGTGACTGCACCGTGGCGCGATGGAAGCCCACGCTACCCCGGTTTCTGCTCCCCCCGTGGCCGCTGACACACGTGAGGAGGCAGATGTGTGTGTGCAGCACGCCCCCTTCAGGCACACTCACACGCCATCTCGATCCTTCCTCCCTGTCTCCGAGAGTCCCCGGATCACCCCCTTGACATCCTGCCTGCAGCCGGGTCTGCCCCTCCTACCTTTGCCCACGGGCCCGTTGAGGGCATCTCGCTCGTCCACACCGTTTGAGTTTGACAGGGTGGTCTCAGGGGACTCTGGCTGCGACCTGAGAGGCTGAGATGCGGAGGGCGAGGCGGGGTCTGGGGCCTCCAGCGGCCAGGGAGGGCTCTCCGTGGTCGACTTCGGTCGTTCTCTGGAACCCTCTTTCTTTGGTTTGATGAGTTTGACTAAGGCTTTGGCTCCAATCCAGTGGTTTTTCCTAGGCAGAAGTAGAGCTTTAGGACACAACCAACCCTCACTGCCCCTCCTGCAGGTCACTGGACGCCCTGAGCTGGGAGTCTCGTCGCCAGCCTGGGGAGCTGGCCACTGATCTGGGGTTCAGAATGACGGCGCCCTTCACCCCCACCGCGGTCAGGAAGTGGGACGTGATTTGCAGTCCCAGACCCAGGGGCGGCAGAACGGCTCATCGTGGCAGAAACCCACACAGCCTCTCGGGAAAACAACTCCACACACAACTCTCGACGCCCGATTACCCGTGAGAAATAAAGGAATGGGGCTAAGCCAACCTAATCTGCATCGGTAATTTTTCTGTCGAAATGCCATCCTCAGGAACTGAGTCGGGGCCCTCCACTCTCTGCTAGTTAATGATGAGTGAAGTAATAAGCCGGCACACACTGACCACCCCCAGCGCTGAGGAGCCTGGGCGAGGGCGAGGGGAGCGGGCCTGTGTGGATCGAAACCAGCGGACTTCAGGGGTGAGCGACACAGCTGCAGCTGCCGGAGGCGTTCTCACGCCGCGAGGGGAGCCCACACCTGGGTTCTGATTCTGGCTCTGCAACTGAACGGCTCTGTGTTCCCTCAGGTCACCTGACTGCCTCATCTGGGGCTCAATTTCTCTGTCAACGGAAGGTTTAGGTGGAGGTTCTGGGATTTCAACAGAGAGGCCCTGAACGGTTCACGGTGACTGTGGCTTCACGGCTCGGCGGAGCCAGGACGGTCTGAAGGGCCGGCCCTGGGGCCCGGGAAGCCCTGCTGGACGCCACCAGCAGTCTCGGGGACTCAGCTTGTGAAGCCGCCCTGGGGTCCAGTGAAACCAGAAGAATTTGCGTGAGGCCAAAATGTCCCCACGTTCGAAGAATGGGTGCTGGTGTGCAGCGTTGCACCCGAGCTTCCTTCCCAAAACAGAAGCGTCGTTTCCCAAGTCCTCTTAGGTTCTGAGACAAAAACTGACAATTCAGCTTTACCGGCTGCAAAAGCCCTGACTCTCAGCCCCCTTACCAGGGCGGAGGCATGTGTCATCCCTCACAGCTCCTGCACGGAGGGCGGGACTGAAAGAGATTCTAAACTCTTTCTATGGTGGGAGAGACCTGCACGCAGATGACCTGAGACACTGAGAAAGAATCAGGCCCTACAAACGAGGCTCTGCTCAGCACGGCTGGTTTCCGCCCTGCTCGTGCAAAAGCAGGCTTTTCCGTTCTGCGCGTATGTCACTGAAACGTGAATCGACTCACTTCTTTGGAGCAGGGTCGTAAAACTTGTACTGATCCATGATTTTTTCTTCCAGTTTTTCCTTATGTCTCCGTAAGGCATTTAATTTGTCTCTGTGAACAGAGAAAGAAAAACAACCAATTGAGTTTTAAATAAAACACGTGCCATTTACTCATCAGTCCAGCCTGGGGCCTACAGGGTGCAGCAGGGGCCGGCATCTCTGGGATCCAGACATCACCGTGCTGCTCCTGACTGAGGATTGCCGAGGTGGGACTACGTGAATGGAGGCATCTGACGGGGTGCAGGAGCCCCTGGAGGAGACCCGTGGAAGCACCCAGGGCCTGGCTGTAAGTAAACTCAGGAGAGCAAACCCATAACTGTCTGAAAACCAAAGCTCAGAAGCCTCAAGGACGATCCGGCCAGGCCATTCAGGACGCAGGGCACTCGGGGTCAGACCCAGGGCTAGCTCCTGGGGGCCAGACTGATACCTTTGGTGCTGGGGAGAGGTCCGCCCCAGGGAGTTAGATGGGTAGCAAGGCTGAGGTAGCTGACGATACTGGGTTCCTGACAACACCCCCACAGGAGCAAACTCAAAAGCTTTGGGGGCCAGGAGGAAAAAAACGGGCCACGCGGGCCTGGGAAGACGAGAGGGAGCGGTGGGGACCGCGGCAGGCTCAGCGCGTGGGGCAGACCGTCGATTTTTTCAGAGGAGCCAGAAACCAGGGTGTGAACCACACTCTCCTGATCGCTACATGCTGGGATGTAGTTCACATTTTCCAAAACACAGAAAGGGCTGAAGAGGCCCCTTCCCAACCTCGAGGTGCCAGAGGCCACCCTGCTGCTGGGAGGGAGAGTCCGGCCCCCCTGAAGCATCTCGGGGAGTCAGTGATGGAGCAGGCTGTAACGCTGCCCACTGGGCTGCTGCCCTGTTCCTGTTCCGGCCTCTCGCCACCTGCGCGGCCTTGACAGCGAGGACCCCTGGTTTCTGCCTTTGAAAATGAGGCCCCTGAACCAGTAGGGACTACTCAGGCTCCTTTGGTCACAAAGCAGCCCAGGTGCCACCTAAACCCAGAGTCCACTCAGAAGTGAGCAACTCAGGGAAAGCGACAGCTTGCGAACCGGCTGGACAGCCAGCCCCGCCCTGCTCCCAGGTCCTTCGGCACGACGTCTGCGTCACTGTCTTCATGGCCACGATGCCTGGCCTTGTGCTCTGCGTGCTCTCACGTCTGGGTTTGGTCACCAGTCACACAAACCCATGGAAGGCAGGCACTGTGCCCTCCCAGGGCCCGGAGCTGGCCAGCTCCCTGGCCTCTGCAGACACCATCCAGTACAAAGCTGTCATTAGACCACCCCCTGGGCACAGGCTCCTCCTCTTCCTGTCTGCACCAGCCGTCCAAGCAACGGCATTTCCACCCCCAAATTAAGGTGCGGTTTTCGATGTAAACCATCCTTGGGTAGGCGGAGAGCCACCTCCAGACCAGGTGGAGCCAGGAAAATATTGCTCCATCAGGGAGCTGGGACAGTGCCCCGGTGTCCACTGTGACCATGTCTCTTGCCAGCATATCTACTGCTTTCCCCGACACTGGCCAGCCATTCCCAATCACAAGGACAGTCCAGCCAGTCCAGCATGGAGGGGTCAAGGCCACCCTGGACCCTCGACATGACCCTGGGGGGATCTGACTCTGAATTGCCAGGTTCCCGCGGCCGGCGCTGCCTCTCCTGACCTTGGTTGTGGCGCCTGCCGAGGCCTGGCTAGGCCAGTGTCCCTTACACACTCCCAGTGAATCCCAACCTGTGAGCCGGGCACGGACGGGGCTGAGTGCTGCCTCCTTCACCACCCTTCTCTCTGGCGTGTGTCCTGCACCCAGGCCATGCGCCACCTTCATGTCCCCCCATCTGGCCTGCCTTTTCCCCGTCCCATGTCGGGAGCAGAACCTTCACTCCCCCCACCACGCCTCCTGCTAGGCCTCCATGTAGCTCAACACCTGTCCGGCTGGACACAGCTCTGCTCACGCCCATCAGCCCAACGGGCTCCTGGGGAGCAGGGCGTGGTCTGAGCTCCCTGCAGGGCTGACGCTTCGACACCAGCTGAGGAAGGACACTACACTGGGGGAAGCGCGCCGGTCACCTCCTGTCCAGACCATCCGTGGACACCAGACGCCAACAGAGAGGGACAGGCAATGGCACCTGTGCTCAGCCTTCGATCTGAAGTCTTTCCCTGAGGTTACTTCTCTTTAGCCCAGTTGTAGTTTTAAAAGTAAACTTAATTCCAACAGCAGATTAAGAAGCTTCTGGTGGGGGGCAATGCCTTTGAAACACAAACAAGGCCAACAGCCACCATTTTTAGAAATCTAGAACCCTCCCAGAGAAACTGAGAGAAGGATACGCTGGCAAGATGCTCCGTCCCCTTGCCCCCAGGGGCCCAGACCTCTCCGTCTAGGCGTGGGGCCAGAAGCCGGGGCCCCTGTTGCCAGGCACCGCCCCCACCCCCCTTACATGTACTGCTTCTGCTCCTCGTGGTACTGCTCCTTGTTCTCCATGTTCTGCTCGAGGAGCATCTGGTTCTGCTGGCTCAACAGCTGGATCTGGCTCAGGAGGTGATGATTTTCTTCCTCCAAGTTCCCCTTGAGGCGGGACAGCAGCTGGAACACAGATGGCCAACGTCTCAAACACCGTGTGGCCCTGAGTGCCACTGATGGGGCTCTAGCTTCCGAACGACGGGGAAGTCCGACGCACACACACGTCCTTCTCAGTGTCACCTACACCGCCGCGAACTCGGAAGCACTAACACGGCCAGTAACGCACGGGTGGCCGGGCTCTCGCTGTAACTGCACCGTCCAATCCGGCGGCCACGGGCAGCGTGAGGCTGCTGGGCACTTACAATGTGGCCTGTCTGCGCTGAGCTGTGTCACAAGCGCAAAAGACACAACGGAGTCTGAGGACTTAACGACGACTAAAGAGACAATGTCAAGTTATCTCATTAATGCGGTTTTTGAAATGATGCTATTTCAGCTGTATCAGGTTAAATGTATTAAAATTAATCCCACCTGTTCCCTTTTACTTTCCTAATGTGGCTACTAGAAAGTTTTAATTTACATATGGAGGCCTGAGTTGCATTTCTATTGGACAGCTCACACTTCCGTCAAGAGCCAGGCAGCCAATCACTGTCTTCCAGGCAGGACAGTGGTCTCTGCGGCAACCACTCAACTCTCACTGCAGCAGGAAATCAGCCAGAGACAAAACGTAAACACACGGCTGTAGCTATGTTCAAAAAACTCTGCTTATAGACGCTGACGTTTAAATTTCCTCTCATTTTCACTTGCCACAAAATACCATTCTTCTGTGATTTTTCCCCAACCATTAATAAAAACTGTGACAGCCCTTCTGGCTTCACCGCCACATAAAACCCGGCAGGGGACGCATCCGAGCCGCGGGCTGAGGCTGGCCAATGCCTGCCCCAGAAGACCAGCGCGGCTGGTGCAGCGGGAAGGTCACAAGCAGACAGACTGGGTTCCAACCAGTCTGGGCAGGGACGATGGGCACCCCAGCCCACGGGATCATCGTGAGGACTGCACGGGATGACACGGAGAAGCAGCACAGAGTGAAACGCCCGGCCAAGGACGGAAACACGACGGCATCGGGTTTCCATGCACTGCCCCCAACCCGGCCCAGCAAAAAGCAACGGGCAGAGGGAAGGTGTTCTCTGACATGTCCCTGCCACTCACGGTGCTTGTCCCCCTCAAATGCCTCTGGTTTCCCCTCGGCCTCTGTGTGACCTGCCCGTATCTGTGAGCACGACCGCCAATAAGGACCCACTGTGACCTGGCCGAGCCCCAGGCCTCACCTCGCAGTGGTTGTCCAGCTTGGTCAGCGAGATGTCCATGCTCTGGTGCTGCTCCTTCAGCTCGTCGAACCGGGCCTGCCAGCGGTTCAGCTCCAGCTGTGAGGCGTTCAGCGAGGCTTTCAGCTCCTTGGTGTGGGCGTGCAGCTCCTCACGCTCCTCCTTCAGCTGGTGGTGCTGGAAGCTGACCCTGGGGGAGGAGAGCCACGGGGCTGAGGGGCTGAGGGGTGCGCCAGGCTCTGTCCCAGCTGTGCAACCTCAGACATAACCGCAACCTCTCTGGGCCTCAGTTTTTTCATGTGTAAATGAGGGGGCCCTAAACAAAGCCAGTGTTTTTCAAACTGTGTTCGCTGGGGTTCTGTAGGGTAACCCCTGGTGCCCTGACACCAGGTAGGGGGGACAGGACAGGTAGGTTTGGACACAGCTTCATAGAGCAGCTCTGTTATCATCTCTCTTACATTTAAGGCTATGGCACATCTGCCCATTTGGAAAAAAGGGATCTGCTGTGAAAACATTCTTGCTGTAAAATGTGCCAGCTCTTCTCACCAGTTCCAAACCCCTTTCTAATTTCAACTCCTGAGATGAATGTGAGATGCTGGGGTATTATGTAAATCCCGAAATTATCATGATCAACATAATTATCACGGAGCTGGGGTGTCCTGGGGGAAGATTTCTATCAGAAAGCTCAAATCACAGAGGCTCATGGACTCAATTTGGACACAGATGTATCTTGTTTGGCCCACACAGTTTTTGCTATTTGTTTTTAAAATGAATTAGATTAATATTTAAAATTTTAAAGTTTCACGTCAACTTTCAGGTGTCCAGCTTCTCATAAGAGCATACACACAAGGATGACCTGGCAGCCTCAGGCCTGCTTCCCAGATGACGACCTCTGGGCAGTGTGCATCCTCCACGTCAGCGTCAGGTCTACCACCGGCACTCCCCGCATCCGGGCCTACCCGGAAGCACCGAGAGTGTAGTCCCTGGTACCCATGAACACAGGGAGAGAGCAGCTTCGTGTGGTCTTGCCTCTGGGATGAGACAAGACCTGAATTCAAGTCCTGACTGTGCCATTAACTAGAAGCACTGACCTTGACCTGAATGAAGCTTATCCACCACATGTATATTCTAAGCCTGTTTCCTCATCAGTTAAAAAAAAAAAGGATAATAGAAGTTTCAGTTGATTCTCATTATTTGCGTAGTAAACTTCTATAAAGTCGCTCTGAACACTGAATTAGCAAATACAGACCCACCGTTCCTAGAGAAATCAGGTGTAGGCTCCTGAGAGTCTCTGGTCACGTGTCTGTCGACTGATCAAGACATTCCTTAGTTTATGCGGGTTTGCTGAAAGACGCCTCATGTGATATTCTCACAGCCGACAGCACCGTAACTCATGCCTGACTGAAGCTTATCGACCCCACGTGCGTCCTCTGCAAGGCACAGCGCAGTCTCGGCCTTGCACTTACAGCATGAAAATATGAAAACCAGGCACTAGTGGACCAGGGAAAGGGCGCCGGGACAAGAAGGCAGAGGTCAAAGGCCTCGCCACCCTGGGCGTGTCCGCAAAAGGCCACGAGTTCCGACTTGGGGGTTCCGAGTCCACGTCGGCAAGGACGTGAAGTCACACACAGGGAAGGTGTGCATAACCCTGACCGGCCATGCCCTCCCCGGGCTCGCGGTGCGGCTCACGTCAGGGGAGGAAGGCACCCAGGCCTGATACGGCCACAAGTAACAACCGTGGGGTTAAGTCATCCAAACTCAGAGGAGGACACCTGAGCCCTCCCGCCCCGGCCACCAGCTAGAGTCCCCTTTACCTTATCACCATCCCGCTGTGAACATGACAGCTTTCGTAAAAACAAACGATTGACCCGATGTACCCGGAAACTCACTGGCCCTTCTCTCGGCAGGTGCTGAGAGAGCGGGTCTGAGCGGGACCCGGGACCCGGGAAGGCAGAAGCCGCTGCCCCGGCCGCGCCTGTGCTCACCTGCCCAGCTCCTCCCGCAGCCGCTGGTTCTCCGCCTCGGTGATGGCGCTGGCCCTCTGCTCCTGCTGCAGCGCCTCCCGCTCCGCGTTCAGGGCCTTCTCCAGTTCCTCCAGCTCCGCCTTGTGCCTCAGCATGTCCTCGTGCCTGGGGAGGGGGACATGCCTGCTGGGGACCTGCTGGGGGACTCTCTCCCAACAGGTAGCAGGCCCCAGGAGACTGCGAAGCCGCCCTGAGAAAAGGGGATGCCTCTGGCGGCTTCTCTCTGCAGAACGGGCAGGGAGCCGGGCTGGACAGCAGAGAAACGGGGAACGGCGGCTGGGAGAGACGGCAGGGCCGGGGCCGGGGGTCCTCTTCTCCCCAACGACCTGTCTCCATGGTCCCGATTCCCTGTCACAGCAGCCTTCCCCCTTCAGCCACCTGGGAACACACGAGCATGTTCCCTGGACTCCACGCCCTCTTAGGGAGTTAGCTGTAAATGTTACTAGGTGGCTCACTAAGCAAACAGATGGAAAAGAAACCACAAAATAAACAGCTGAATTCCACCACACACAGCTGCTACTCCTTCCTCACCCAGGACTGGGCGAGCCCTCCACCGTCTCCACCCTCTGTTGGGACCCATGCCCCGTTCCGTCAGGCCTGTGGGACCAGAGGCTGCCCTGGTGGGGCCAAGCAGGTGCCAGAAACCAGTTCATACACACACGCACACCCGTACACATGGGCACACACACGTGCACATACATACACACCTGCTCCTCAAGATCCCCCAACCTAGCCCCTCCTCTCCCCTCCCCTCCCACAGCCCCTCAGCTTTGGGGCTTTTACTTTCTTCTCCAGGTTACCACCAGCTGCCCCTGGAGCACAAGGGTGTGGAGTCCCTGACAGCCCCAGGCTGCGGCTCCCACCTGCTGGATGACACAGGAGCTCCTGCAAGTCCAAGGTGGTGACACACAACCTTTCAGCCTTCCCATGCAGGCAAATCCATTTCCAGGCCCCTGCCTGGGTTTTGCAGTGGTCAGAGAATTGAGTCTGACGGAGACCACCTGGTGTTCCAGGGTTTCCAGGCTTTGTCCGCAGACCTCCACTGCTGACCCCAAGCCCCATTATCAGCAGTACTTGTACCATCCGCATGGAGCCAAGAATGTGAGGGACAAACACGAAAACCTGCTCAGACGGCTGTTTTAAACACACAGTTGTGCAGCTTCTAGCCACGGGTGAGGTGGAAAGCCAGGAGCGGGGGCTCAGCCTGGCTTTCAGGGTGGTGATCTTTCTCATCCAGGGTAACAATTCTGGAAAAAGTCATCCAAGTCCGACAAATCAGGGCCGCGGGCTGATCGTGGGAGCCCCGCTTCCCTGCTATAAAGTCTTGGAGAAATGCACTGATCAAGCTTATCTGTAACCGTGAGTAACCACCAACCGCAGGGCAGGAACCAGACGAGGCTGGCTCCCCACGAATCCCCAGTTCGAGGCACGGCACTCAGCAGATATGTGTAAGGAAATGAATGAATGACTGTCTGACGTCATCTCCCTGTGTTCCAGGTACCTTCACTTCTAAACCCAGAGCCTGTTGCAGGCAGACCGAAGGGGCCACGCCAGCCATCTGTCCAACCAGCAAAAAATACTGAGTAATTCAGTAGTTCTGCATGAAGCAGTATTTACCACAGCTACGATATGGAAGCAACTTAAATGTCCATTGATAAATGAACGGATAAAGAAGTGGTACATACACACAATGGACTATTAGCCACAAAAGAGGGAAATCTTGCCATCTGTGATGATCTGGATGGACCTAGAGAATCTTATGCCAAGTGACATCAGTTAGAGAAAAACAAACACCATGTGATTTCACTTGTATGTGGAACCTAAAAATCAAAATAAACGATCAAAACGGAAGCAAACTCATAGATACAGAGAACAAACAGATGGTTGCCAGATTGGGGGGGGGCTGGAGGGTGGGTGAAAAGGGGAAGAGATTAAGAGGTGCGCATCGGTGGTTATAAATACGATCACAGGAACGTAAAGTAGAACACAGGAAACATACTCGATATTATAATTACTATGTATGGTGCTGGGTAGTACTAGCCTAACTGGGGTGATCACTTCGTAAGGTATAAAAATGTCTTATCGCTATGTTGTGCCCCTGAAACTAATATAACATTCTATGTCAACTGTAATTGGAAAAAATTATTTAAAAAGACACACGAGCACCCGGTGAGTGGTGGGCACCATGCTAGCTGCCAGCTTCAGAGTTGTGTGAACACTTTTTGCTCCACCTCATTACTCAGTTGGGTGCATCCCTCCACGTCTAGACATGGTACCACGCGTACGGCAGACGTTCAACAAATGCCACGTGAATACAGGAGGGAAGACGGAGAGATGGAAGTGCCAAGAGGCAGAAGCAGCTCATTTTGGCTGGAAGGAGCTGAGTCTTACAGGAGCAGACGCCTCAGCACCTCTGAGGGCTGGAGATCTGGGGGATAAAGGGGTGGAGGGCTGTGGATGGAGGCAAATAGAAGCCCTGGTGGGTGAATAAATAAGTGCCATCACCCACAGCAGCACCAGATGCCCCCACAAGGCTTTGCTGGCTCGGCCACTCCCCTGGAGCCCTGCAATGGGAGCTCACTGCACCTCCGCTGCTCCTGTAAAGACGGCATTCGCTCAGCATCTCGCTGAGGCCGAGTCAAGGGCAACATCATCTCAGGGACACCTCACGGGCACGGGGAGGGGATAATCACGTCCCCGACGCAGCGCCAAGTGTATGAGAGCCTCCCACTCCTGCGTTAGTCACGTGCACATCACACACCCCTAGGCTCTGGGCCCTGGGACAATCAGGACCTATGGGCAGGAGCTCAGGCGACGTCACCACCGAATGCGTCCAAACCTTGACTTATCGAGAGTTAAGATCTGTGCATTTCAATGCACACCAATTTTACCTAAAACCAAAAAAAGTGTGGAGGTGGAGACCGGGAGGTAGGATGAAATGAGAATGGCCGAATGCTGGTAACTGCTGGAGCCGGGTGAGGCGAACACAGGGCTTTTACTTCACTGTTCTGTTCACTTTCTATAAATTCGAGAGTTTCAAAAATTAACGATTAAAAAAAAGGAAGAAGCCCAGACTTTGATGTGAAAGAAAATGCCTGGGAATCTAGGGTAAAGCATGTCACTACACATCAGCCGCTGTGGTGAACTTCCTCCTCCTTGTTCTTGGTTTGGAGAGAAAAGGAAGATGGGTGGGAATCTTTAGGGGAGCAGAGACCCCAATGCCAACGCTAGGTTTCCTGGAGCCAGGATTAGCCACACATCCCCTTCTCCACTGAGGGACCCTCCTGCCACTCAGTCTCCAGCTGTAGAAACTCCAAACCACTGAGGGTGACATTTGATTTACTTCCCTGTGCCCCAGACCCTGAAGCAGCGGGCTGACCAACACGGTGGGGGTGCAGCGCGGGCAGGAACCCGAGCCGGGCAGCGGCGGCACGCACCTCTCCCCGAGCTCCTTGTGCTCCAGCTCCAGGTTCCGATGCAGCGTCTTCAGGCAGCTGTGCTGGTGGATGAAGGCCTCGTACTCCGCGGACTGGCGCTCATGGAGGGCGCCAGGTGCTCGTGGTCCTGCAGCAGGGCCTCGTAGGCGGCTGTCAGCCGCTCCTGTTGCTTCTGCAGGTTCTCGTTCTCACTCTCCTTGGCTGCCTGCTGGTTCTGGAGCAGGGTGTACTGCGAGGTGAGTGAGGCGCTCTGGGAGCTCAGAGTGGAATTCTCCACCTGCAGGGAGGGAGGAGGGCTGGGCTGCCTCTCTGTGTGCAGGCCCCAGGGAGCCACGGGCTCAGCATCCCCAAGTGCAGTGAGGGGCCGAGAGCAGGGCAAGTGCAACACTGAAATAACAGGGACCCTCAGGGCGGGCAAAACCCAGGAGACTGAGGACAGTTCTATCAGAGCTTACGGAGCTGCTCTGGGGACGGGCTCAGGGCCTACATGGGCTATCCCATGGTGCTTCAGTGCTGTGCCCTCTCCACAGGTGACCTTTTGGGGCAAATTATGTCCTTTCTCTGGGTACCCTCTTTGACTCCTTTTAAAAGCCTATTTTAAAAAGAGAAGTAGACAGAAAACCGACAGGGATATAGAATACTTGAACAACACTACCTACCAACGTAACCTAAGATATTTACAGAATACCGAACCAGCAACACCTAAAACCACCACAAAACTGAAGAGGGAATCCGTCCTAACTCATTCTGAGGCCAGAATTACCCTGATATTCAAACCAAATCATTACAACCACCACCACCCAACAAAATAAACTACGAGCCAATACCGTACTCTATTTTAACAGAACAAACCCTAACCTCTTTGCCAAATGTTTCCTGCTCATTGTCCCTGACCCATAAGTTACATATTTTCAAACACTTTTCTCAGAAACTGCATTAATAAGTAATTCATTTTCCCACAATCTATCAGCCATAATTAAAAACCAACGTCCCAACCTCTGTAGCCCAGAACACCAGCTCTGCTAGATGCTTCGACAGCCTTTTCTCGTGGAGGTTAGAAATTCACCTTAGAGAGGCTCTGCCGGGTCCCACGGTAAAGAAACCTGCTCAACTTTGTTGGGCTGAATCTGGCTGGTCCCAGGTCTTCCCTCAAGTCATTCCTAATAACACCTCGAGGGACAGATTTTGGGAAACAGACAAAAGCAGGGAAATGACATTTTTCGCCTGGACAACCACATGTTCAGTCATTGAAAACGGCTTGTAAGCCATCGCCACCTTCCAAGATCTTGAAGGCAGAAACTACTGTTTATAACAAGCCTATTAGAAATAAAACAACAAGACCACTGACTCTCCCATCCTCCGTCTTGCTTCTTATGAGGAGCCGGAGTGTGGTGGGCTGGGCTCCAGGAGAGCAGGAGTCCACGCCACACCCTCACCTGCAGCTTGGCCGTCTGGGTCTGCAGGGTCGTGTTGTGCTCTTGCAGGAAGGCGCTCTGTCTCTGCAGGGTTAGAATCTGGCTGCTGAAGGCCACGTTCTGGGTCTCCAAGTGCTGCAGCTGTTCCTTGAGCAGCTGCTTCTCAGCCTGCAGAGCTGCGTTCTAGGGGGTGAGAAGCACGAGGTCACCAGACGCCGGCCTGATACGTGGTACCTAAGTCGTAAGGAACCCTCAAGAGTCTATGCTTTGGGGGCCAAAGCCAGGGTCTGCCAGGTGAGAGGAGTTAACATTTTCCCTCTTGGAAAACACAATCAACAGAATTGGGAAAAAGTAACTATTTTGGGGGGTATGTGCTTTCAAGACAACAAAGAATGCATATAAGGGGGATTCTGCACAGAACCTGAGTGCTGAGTGCGAGGCAAAGGCAAGCTGGAGTTTGCTTCCTCCTCTCTGATGCTTTTGTTTTCTGTTGAACACCTGAGAGTGTATTTCTGCGAACTTCCTGCACAGGATGGGAGTCAAGGCCTGTGGCCACAGCCTCACCCTACTCAGGAGTGACAGCAGGCGGAATGAGGTGGTTCATGCTCCACGAGGCGGATAAAGGCCTTGCAGAATACGTCACCGACGGGGCCCGGGGCCAGGACCTGTGGGTTACCTTACTAGCACGGGACTTCAGTCAAGTCTCGTAAACTCGTGTCTCAGCTTTCTCATGTCAAATGAAAACCATCACTATCTAGTTCATGCAGTTGTTGGGGAGTGTCAAAAGCAAAAAACCCAGGGGTTTAGACATGCACTGGCAAACTGTCTTCTGTACAGGGTCAGACAGTAAACATTGTGGGGGTGTGCCGACCACGTGGTCCCTGCCCCGACCACTCGGCCCCTCCAGTGCCGGGAGGCAAGCACACACAACACAAAGGGCATGTCTGTGTTCTCATGCAACCTCGTTTACAGAAGCAGGCGGCGGGCCGCGGTTTGTCGACCCCTGGTACAGAGCACTGACACACAGCGCCAGGGGCATACACTGCAGGCCGAGTCTGATGGGCAGACAGACTGCAAGGCACCATGAGAAAATATGAACGTGCTCCTTTGTGCTGGAAACGCTAACGGGCCGCAAATGAAAAGGAGCTAATAGGATTTGCCAGGACTACTCAAGAAGTGTCCAACTGGATCTGAATAACTCTCAACAGAGTCTGACATCCTGCGTCCTTTACAGTGAAGGCGTTTTCCATCACCGGGACCATCTTAACAGGAAGGGCTCTCAGCGACTGCGGCCGGGCAGCCAACTCACATCCCGCTCCAGCTCGATGGCCCGGTCCTTCACTCGCAGCAGCTCCATGGTGGCTTCCTTGTGGCTTGGCCCCCAGCTCTCCCTTCCTTGGTGACCAGCAACCAACGTCCCCGCGGGCTGTTTGAAAGAGTTCTGCAGGTGCTTCCCCTCTTCCTGGTTCTGCCTGAGGTTCTCACACTCCTTCTGCAGCTGTGGGGACAGGGGCATGAAAGCAGATGGGGGCAGGAAGAGGCCAGCTCGGCGTCCGCTGTCAGGGGCCAGAGGACGGCCCCACACCAAACCCCACGCCTCACCCGGCACGGGCGCGTGACAAGCCAGACACTCAGCTTTTGCCTTTGGGGGGAGTGCACACGAGCGGCGGTAGCCTGGAACCCCATCCTGCCCCAGTCCCGACGTTAGCCTTGTGGCCAGTCTTCTCACTTCCCTGAGCCTCAGCCATCTGCCGAGGCGAGCCCGGGACTGTGGACCAGGTGATGCTATAAAGGCCCTTCCAGCTCTAGAACGGCTTTGCCCTAATTCCTTACGCATCACGCAGCCAAGAGGCGGTGAAGGATGCAAAGAGGAGGGATGGAAGAGCACCCGTGCACGCCTGTGGAGAGCTCGTGTGTGCTAAGAGGAGACGTGCACACCCTCACGAGCCCCTGTGCACCTGTGTCTGTCCCATCTGAGGGTGCCCAAGGCCCACGAGTTCACATGGGTCTTCTCGGTGCCCCAGACCTTGCCCAGCAAGCAGACTCGGTGCTGCTCTGAGCTGCTGCCTTCTCTCTCTCCAGCCTCTACGCCACTCTCTGGTTCTGTGCAGCCCTGACATGGATGATCCTGATGTAGCTCCCGCAGAAGTCTGCGGCTCATCCTCACCTGCTGCAGGAAGTGGGCATCCAGGCTGCCCCTCTGCTACCCAGCTGAGGGGCTGGAAAGGGTGAGGCGGGGACCTCACAGCTAAGACCCCAAGCTCGTCCCCCACGGGCCAGCTCTTACCACCTGGAGCTCGTTCTGTAACTGGTGATTCAGGCTGGCTTTCTCTTCCATCTGCGCTTCTAAGAACGCAATCTTTTCTTCTTTCATGGCTAGTGTCATTTTTAAAGTTGACTCATTCCTGCCCTCTAAAATCTTGAATTTTCTGAAAAATACGGATGTAACAGTATCATTTGTCTGCATTTTCTACCCAAAGCTCCCAGTCTCCCTGCTGCCACACGCCTTCCCTCCACTGAGCTGGTTTCCTCCGGCGCCCTGCACTTTTAGTGCCAATAACGTCCAGGCAGAGCCTTTCTCAGGACTCCCAGTGTCAATCAACACGCCTGCGACGTGTTCAAACAAGAAGCACTACGTAGCTCTACAGCCATCATCTCAGGGAGGCATTACCACGGCCCTTTCCCAGAGGGGGAAACTGAGTCTCAGAGATTAAGCAATTTGCCCAAGGTCACTTACCCAAGGTAAGTTCGCATGGCCTGTTCACCACACCGAAAGGGTATCACGTTATCAAGATGTGGACCGACTTGTCAGGTACAAGTCCAAAAAAAGTCTAAGACACTGAATTCTTTGAAAAATGAGTCATTTAAGAAAGCATTGCAGGCACAGCCTGCAATAGTTAATTACAGTAACAGTTAATTTTTTTAATTTTAAAAAATTAAAGGGCTGGAGTAGGGGAAAGAATAAATAGATGGAACAGAGAACTTTTAGGGCAGTGACAACACTCTACGATATTATAAGGATGGACACATGCCATGATATGTGTCCAAACCCACGAGGATGTGCAATGCCAAGAGTGAACTGTACTGCAAACTAAAGGCTTCGGGGATGAAATTCGCTGTAACGTGCGTATGTACCACTCCCAAGGGGGATGCTGATCGTGGGGGGAGGCTATGCACGTGGTAGGCACCTTCCCCTCAATTTTGTTGTGAACCTAAAACACTCTAAAGTCTATTTAAAGAAAAAATAAGACGCTTTTTATTGGACAAAAGAATGTCCTTCACTCGTTCCTGGGAACCTCCAGCAAGAAGGCCTGGAACGCGCATGCCAACAGGCCCTCCGCGGCCAGGCGTAAACACGGCTCCGGAGCTGAGGGCGAGGAGGAGCACGTGGGACGCGGGTGTGGGCCGTAAACGCCCGCAGACCGCACCGGGGAGCGAGTCCTCACCTGTCGTCGTCGCTGGGGTCATCCTGCAGCAGCAGCTCCTTGGAGAGGCCGACCTTCTCCAGCTCCTGGCTCAGTTTGTCCAGCTCACTGGCCAGCTGCTGGCTCTTCAGCTTCTCCAGCACCAGGTCCTACAAGGACAGTGAGAGGACGAGTGTGGGATGGGAGCCCAGAAGGAACGGCCGGCCGGGCCGGCCACAGGCCCTTCTCGAGGCTGAGCGACATCTCCCACGTCATGACTGGGGTGTCGCGAGGGCTGAGGAAGGTGGTTTGACGGGGACGGGAGAACTCCGGGCAGGTCTTCCAAAGACCAGGGGAGAACGCGCTTCTCCAAGCCCTGGCGCCGTAATGACAACACGTGGCAGTGTGTCGGGATGGATCCAACGTGCTCCGAAGACACCCAAACGTGTTCGTTCGAAGCACCAGTTCTCGACCTTATCTATGGAGTAAGTAAATGCTCGTTGCAGAGAATTTGGGACAGACAGGAAAAAAGTATTAAAAAAGAGAGAAAGATTTCATTTTAAAGCCTGACTTTGATTTGCTTTTCAAAAGTGGTGTTGATCTAATCATTTAGGCCATTTGCTCAGCCCAGGCCACCTTACTTCCACGCCGACCCGCAGCTCTCCAGGTAGCCACCATCTACCTGCCCGCTGACACAGGCACATGCATGTCTACGCCCAGCACATTCTATGGAACAGCAGTGTGACACAGCGCGGTGACCAGTTCTGACCAATGGGCCGCGTGCGGAAGTGATGTGTCGCTTCCTGGCTGCAGCATGGAAGAGCTGGTGTCCCTCGCCATGGTCACCGCCTAAACCTCGTGCTGAGATGGTGGAGCCATAAGATCGGAGCGGCATGCACTGCGGAGTCACGATGCAGAGGACAGGCTCCCAGGAGAGTCACCGGGACTCCTGTGCGTGAGAAGCCAGCCTGACGACTCCCGGCTGTCCGTTACTGTGGCATCACCTACCCACACCTACCCGTGTTTGTGTTCTGTATCTCTCCCCCGCACACCCTCTGCCTGCGGAGACCTCTCTGCGTTCAAACCTGTTCCCTCTTCTTCCTTGGCACACAGCTGGAACACAGGTGTGGCTGTGTGACCAAGTGACATGTGACCCTTCTCCCTCACTCTCTTCCTTGTCCACCTGCTACCTGCAGAGGAGCCAGAAGAGGACCCCAGCCTGGGATGGCCACGGCACAGGATGGAAGAAGCCAGGTGCCCGAGTCCACCTGGGAGCAGCAACAATGAACGCCTCCATGCTGGAGGCTCAGCCTCGGTGCTGGGCCATTCAGATGCCAAAGTCGCTGACTAGAGCAGGTCACCCCAACACACTGCAGGGACGCTCAGCTGGCCCCCACAAAAGGACCAGGAAGAAGGAGAACACGTGTGCACCAAGAAACTGTGACATGTCCACACCTTCTGATGCTGTAAATCCCTCTTCTAGAACTATCTCTGAGAACTGAAATACGTCTGCGAAGGCATACACAGGTAAGAGTGTCCCGTGTTACTAAAAACAGTGGGAAAGAATGGGACACGACCTAAGTGTCCAAAACACAGCCACGTAAGTCTACAGAATTTAGAAGAAGCTGTTAGGAAAACTGTCACTTGAAACTTGTTTAACATACCAAGAAACTGCATTAAAAGTGACAAACAGAATAAGGTCAGGATGCAGAGAGCAGGCTGCCAAGTGTGTGCACAAGCGGGGTAGTGAGGGACTAAAACCAGCCACAGTGCCATCAGCGGCCAGCCCCGGGCAGCGAGGCGGTGACGGCCGATGTTCACTGGGTCCTCACGCCTTTCGGCGCTGTCCTGCCCGGGTCGGGGAAAAGCATTCAAGGGGGACGCACGGTCTCACTTCCGTTCCGCCAACCCCGTCCCGCCGAGGGGCTGCGTCACCCGGCTCACCTCCCTCAGGGTCGTCAGCGTCCTCGTGTGCACGGTGACTTGCTTGGTGAGGTCCCGGTTGTCCCTCTCGAGCTCCCTCAGCCTGCTGGCCGCGTCCCGGCAGCGGGCCAGCTCCTTGTCCAGGGCGCGGCAGTCCTTCTCGGCGGCGGACAGCTTGGCGGCGCTGTCGTCCAGCACCGCGTCCTTGAGCTCCACCTGCTGCCACAGCCGCTTCACCTCCTTCTCCAGCAGCTTCTTGTCCTTCTCCAGCTGGGCCGCCTCCTGCTCCAGGGCCTTCCTGTCCGCCTCGAACCGCTCCAGCTGCTTGCTGGCCAGCCGCAGGGCCTCCCGGTCCCGCTGCAGCGCCTGGTTTTCCGCCTCCAGCTCCCCGAGCTCCCGCTCCAGCGCCTGCGCCTTCTGGCCGCGGCTCTCCAGGCTCTGCTGCAGCCGCAGGTTCTCGGCGCTCGCGCTCTGGTAGCTGAGCTCCAGGCGCTCCGACTTCTTGCCCAGGGCCTTCAGCAGCTCCACGTTCTTCCTCAGCTCCTCCTTCTCCCGCTCGAGCTCCCGGTTCTCCCTCTCGATCTGCGCCATCTTGGCGCCCGTGAAGCGCATGGTCTCCACCAGCCTGCGCAGCTCCCGGTTCTCCTCGTCCAGCTGCCTGTGGTCCTGCTCCAGCCCCTGGAGCTGCACCGCCACGTTCTGCAGGGTGTCCAGAGACTTCCTCAGCTTCCGGTTCTCCAGCGCCAGGCCCCGGCTCTGTGCTCCAGGGCGTCCACCTTCTCGGAGGCCGTCTTCAGGGAGGTGACCTTCGTGGCCAGCGTCGCGTTCTCCTTCTCCAGCCGGTGCAGCTCCTTCTCCAGCTCCTCCGCCCGCCCCGCCTTCTCCTTCACCTGCTCGAGGTCCCTGTGCAGCTGCTGCTTCTCGAGCTCCAGCCGGCGCAGCTTGCCGCTGGTCTCCGTCACCGTCTGGTGCAGGACTTTGTTCTCCTTCTCCACGTCCTTGGCGCGGGCCTCGCTGCCGACCTGCGACCTCTCCCGCAGCGACCACATGGCTTGGTTGAGATGATCCTTTTCTTGCTCGAGATCCTTGATCTGTGGCAAAACACAACGGGAATGACACGGGGCTGCACAAACGATTTCAGTGATTTGGGCCCAAACTGGGGGACTGAAGTGCAGGCTGTGAACGGCCCCCCGCTGTGCACCCGAAAGAAGTCCCCACGTTACGCAGAAGCCTGAGCGGACACAAGGGGAAGGGCACGGAGAGTCCCACTGAGGCAGCTCAAGTCAAAACACCTTCGAAGCAGCGGGATGACTCAGAAGCATACACCGCGCCCCCCCCACCTCAGACACGGTGATTTCCCTCGGTTCCTTTACCCTAGTCGGTAGGACCCTCGTGAGCTGGCCGCCCGCCTCTGTGGACTCTCCTGATGCCCTTCTCTTCCTGCGGACACTGCACATGGTCCTCCCACTCACCACCCCCCACCCCCAGCCTCAGCCTCTCAGGCTCCTTCTCGTCCTTCAGGGCTCAGGCAGAGCGTCAGCTCCTCAGGGAAGCCCTGCGCCCAGCAGGATCTCTCCGGGGCCACCGTGTTTATTCCCTTAAAAGCACACGTCTGAAATCGCCCTGCTTGTCGCCCGTCATTCTGCCTCCAGATTGGGTGAGTGCCCCACTTATCTTTTCACCACACACAGCACCATCCCGAACCCCTTTTTCTGCTCTAGAGAGAGACCGAAAAGCTCAAATAATCGACACCCAGCTTCCTTTGCAGCTAGAGGTAGTCCAGTGTCGGGTCTGGCCCATGAGATGTTGACAGGGTCCCGGGGAGGCTGTCCCTCTGCCCCTACCCTCTACCTCCTCCTGCCCATGCTTTGGGGACGTGCAGCAGCCACCGCTAGGACTAGCAGAGCGGGAAGAAAGAAGCCTGGCTCCTGGACGGCATCACCAAGCCACTGCCCCACCACTGGACTGTCTACCCCGGGGCTTCTTCCGGTGTGAGGCAAATAAAGCCTGAAGGTTTGCCAGGGTCCTCAGTGTGACACTGGATGTCCGGGCTGGATCTTTCTTTGCCCCGTAGGGGTGTCCTGTGTATCACAGCATCCTTGGCTTCCACCCACTCCATGCTAGGAGCACCTCCTCTCTCCTCCAAGTCATGACCAGCAGAATGAGATTTCCAACGTCTCCTGGGAGATAAAACCTGCCCTGTTCCCCTACTGCTGGCTGAGAACTGCTGGTCTGAGCTGCAGCTCAGCGAGGTAACTGAGAACCCACTCGTTACTAATAACTTGCCAGGGAACAGCTATGATGCCGGACGCCCTTCTTGCAGGCGGGGCTCCCGGGGGACGCGTTCGCTCTGGGGGCGCCCACCTGCCTGGCGTTGTCAGCCTTCAGGCCTCCATGTCACTCTGCAGCTGCTCCTTCTCTCTGATCAGCTCCTCGCTGAGGGTCTCCAAGTCCTGGTTGCTCTGCTTCTCTCTCTCCAGCTGGGCCTGTAACTTTTCGATCTGCGGAGTCAGAAGCCCCAGCACGTGCGAAAGTCAGTTCCACAAACTGAACTATGTTGTAAAACAGATTAAAAACCTGTCCGCCCCATGGACCACTTTAGCAGGCCTTTTCGCAAGGAAAAACATCTGTAGTGACCTTCCCCACCTCTGACCGTCAACTGTTAGCCGGCAATCTGCACTGCTAGCTCAAGGTGGAAGGAAAGGTCACGGGCAGCAAGAGGTCAGCCTCCCTCCCAGCCCACTTCTGCTCACCCTCAGTGCCACACGCTCAACCACCCCCAGGTCACTTGCTTCCATCTCAGGCCTTGTCCACTCTCCTGAGGATTAGACCACCGGCCCTGGGGCCACCAGCCGCCACCCCTCAGTGCCCTGCAGGGACTTCACTTGGTTGCTCCGTGACATTCCTATTCACTCAGCTATTCAGAGTGGTCTTCTGACGTTTCTCCTGCCTTTCACCCTCCAACTAAATCTGTCACCAAGTCTTGTCCTCGCCCCCCATGCTGCTCCCCCCTGCCTGCCCCAGACTGGACCACATTCCTTCCATCTTGCCTGGACGAACGGCCAGTCACCTCACTGACACCAAGCTCTTCCGCCTGGATCCACCAGCCAACCTTCCTACAAACGTGAACAACCTAGACGAGTGCTTCTCACACTGTGTGCCTAGCACCCAGACGACGTGACAAACGCAGATGGAGACTCAGCAGGTGCAGGGCGAGACCTGACATCTGGCTCCCAGGTGAGGCCCGAGCTGCTGTCTGCACTGCGAGGGCTTCAAGGCAGCTGCTGCCCCTTCCTACGGGCACCAAACTCATTGGCGTCTAGGACAGGAGTTGGCAAAGTGGCACTGACTCCGGCGTCAGAGGGACAAGGGGTCCCAGTCTGGTTCCTCCCTGCTGGCAACGGACCGAGTGAGGGCCCGTGACGGACACTAGGCCAGCGGCAGGCATCGCTGCCCACGCCCGTCAGTGCGAAGTGCTCAGCACACAGCCCGCGGGCAGAGGGTGTGTCAAGGCTGACACCCCCCCGCCCGCACCCCGGCCCCGCTGTGAGTGCTGGGTGCTGGGCCCCCAAGGCTTCGACCCACTCGGTTGGGCTGGGTGCAAGAATCTGGACTTGTGCCCCTGATGCTGCTGGTTCAGAAGAACTGCTCTACAACTAAAACACTGGTTTCCAAGATCAAAGGTCAGACGGTTCGCAAAGTTGGAAAGATCCCAGACTTCAGGCCACTGGTTAGCATCTCTGGGGGGTAGGACCCCGCAATGCCCAGCGAGCAGCCAGGACTTAGAGCCTGCTCTGTTCGCCTGTGTGGGTTGGGGCCTGGCACAGGCAGGCTCACAGAGCCCCCAGAAAGGTCACGGCCTGAACGCCGGCTTCGCTTACTTCTCCGAGGGCGAGGGGCCGCCCGCCTTCCCGCCTCACAGGTCTGTGCGCTGTCGGAAGCCTCTTGTGGAGCAAGCAGCCCGGCCAGCGACTCCCAGCAGTGGCGGGGTCAGGCCCAGAACTCACATTTGTGTTCTTACATCACGCCCCTGGCCCCGACTTGGGGACCCTGGGAAGGGGAAGCCCTGCCTGGCCAGGGCCCAACAGGACGAGGTATTATGAGACTCTCCAAAGGGAGAGTCTCGCTCTTCCCCTCCCTCACCTCTGCCCACTTCCTAGCTCAAGGCCTGGGACCAGCAGGGAGGCAGGGCTGTCGCCTGTCGCCAGCGCCCACATCTGAGTGGCCGCGAGGAGGAAAGCCACGAGCGGCTGTCACCATCATACAGAGATGGTGCGGGGCTCAGTGACTTGCCCAGCGACTCACAGGGAGGACGGGCAGAGCTGGGACACACGCGCGGGCCGACCCCAGCCCTGCTCTCACTCACGGCCAGGGCCTGCGGTGTGTGCGCTCCTGGCCCCCTCCCCGGGCCCCGACTCACTGTTAACACCTCACCCTTACTGCCCCTTCCCTGGCAGGGCAAGGACCGGGATTCCAAGCCTTCGCATTTCTGATCGCTGCTGCCTCTCGTCTGAAGATGACACTACCCCATGTCCCCCCGGCACTGCGGGAGCCGCCTCGTCCCCATCCCCCACACTGTTCTCCTGTTCTGGTTCTTTTCGCTGTCAACCCAGAGTTCCTACTCCTGTCTGTCCCCAAAGGGGCCCAGCCCTGCTGGGGCGAGCTGGCTGGCCACAGGCCTTCTGGCCTGTTTCCCATCCTCTCTTGAGGAGCCAGCTCGGGCTGAGGGCGCACATGGTGAGGCTCTAGGTCCCCAGAGCTCATGGGTGCCAGGGACCTGCCTCTCAGATACTGGGCCATTCTTGCCTTCTCATGACAGGCCCCAAAAGGCTGTCCGTCTTCCCCTGAAAATCACGATTCTTTACTTCTTGGCTCAAGGAAGGAACTCTGACAGCATCAATGCCAGTCAGACACGGGGTGGGGAGAGAAGGGGGCAGGGGCAGCGCCTTCTCTCAGGCCACACCAGTGTGCGGGTTAGCGGGAAGGACGCTGACTTCGGGGAACAATGGTTTCTACCGACGCTTCGGATTGAAGAGGGCCTGCAGCCGGGGCTATGGGGGTGCTGGGAGAGCCAGGCTGGTGCCAGCGGGTCTGAGCCCTGAGGCCGCTGTGCCCCGCTGATCCTTGCCCCCCTTCACAAACACTTCCCAGGGGGACCGTGCTGTCTGGACTCATCCCGAGGCTGTGCGTGTCCTCGCTCCAGGAGAGTGACAGGGCCGTGTCCCCAGAGGTGCTCAGCTGGTGGCCGAGACTTAACACCCATCCAGCATATGTGCCAGACTCTGGGGGACAAAGCAAAACCACCCCTGCCGGGTCGAGAAGATCCCGCCAGGCCCCGGGTGGGCCGCGCAGGACAGGGAGGGAGCAGCAGCTCCGGCGGGCAGACGGGCCGCCTTCCCGGGGCTCCTGGCCCCGGACGTAGGGCAGCTCTGGTCCGGCGACTGCAGCCCCTCCCCCTACCAAGGTCTCTGCCAAAACACGCCTCCTGGGGCTGCGGCAGGACCGTCCAGCGGAAGCAGGAGGGTGGGACGCCGGAGACCGGGGCTAAGGGGGCTTGCGGGGTAGGCAGCACCCACTGCCAGTCCTGTCTGCGTGGAAGGGGGCTGCAGTGGCCCGCGCGGGCGGGTGGGCTCAGCGGCCATCTCCAGGCCGGAGAGGTTACGCCGCAGTCTGCAGCAGAGCCACGAGGCCCCGCAGAGTCCGAGGTTCTCATTTTTCTAAAGGTCAATCCTTTCCCTCTTGGCCAGAGTTGAACTGCGCTTTGTAAAGACACTTCCTGTGCCAGGCCCACGTGAACGTAAAAACCCCAAACCGTCTCGTCGCTTTCCTCCTGCCACGCTGCACTGGGAGACACGGCACACGAGACGGGAGTTTCCCACTGTCTCGCAAAGAAAGGACAGACGACTTGGCGGCTCCCCTGCTGCACGGCACACAACGCGTCAAAGGGACGGGAAGAGCAGCCGAGCCTGAGCGGTCCCACAGGGGACTGCGGAAACCACTTCACGGACGCAGGGGGCTGTCCCAAGCCTCACCCAGAGACGAAGCACCGAAGAGCCAGGCCCAGCAGAGCCCAGGCCCCCTGCTTACAGCTCATGTCCCTCTGACCACAGTGCGGCCTCAGCGAAGGATGCTGGCAGGGCTCACAGGCAGGTCGGGGCAGACCCAGACCCCGAAAGCACCGGTCCCGCATGCTGGTCAGCAAGCAAGAGCGCGCTCGCTCTCGTCCTCAGGCGCAGTCTGGCCACCGGTAAGGGTGTGCGCAGCGCCCACAAGGCACTGTGCCGTCCGCAGTGCGGCTGAGTCCTGGTGCCCTGCGAGACACAGAGGAGTCCCCGGCCTCTCGACGGCCCCGCCGGCCCCTGGGACTGCACCCCCCACGTGAATGGGGTCCTTTGACCCGCAGGACGAAGACTGGTTTGTAAGCCTCCGCCTGCCCTCCCCCATGTCTGGGTTCCACTGTGCTACTGGGAAGGCCCAGGAGTGCCCTGAAAGGCGAACACGGTTCAGCCGTCTGTCCTTCCCTGTCCCATAAACCAGGAAGGAGGAGAGAGCGCTGATCTTGTTTCACCACTGGCAGGGCCTAAAACAGTCCCTCAGTGAACACACATGCACACACACAGACACGCACACACACGCATGTGCGCACACCCACCAACCCACCCACATTACTCCTCTCCCCATGCCCTGCCTGCGCCTTGAACCCCTCTCTGCTCTTTTCGTTAAGCACTTACTATGCCAGGCCTTTAACCTCCCCTAACTCATACAGTCAGGTGCGGGCATCAGTAACCCCATTCCCCAGGTGAAGACAAGCCGCACAGAGGTCAGTCGTGTCCGGGTCACGGCCTAAAGGCACTGGTGCAGGGACAGGCATGCTGGCTCGTGACTCTCTCCTCCTGTCCCCCTCTGACAGCTGACTGCAGCTGCCCTGGGTCCTGCGTTTCCCCCAGCCGCGTCCTTGCCAACACCGACTGGCCCCCCGGCCACGGTCCACGCGGGGGCTGGGGAGGGGACGCCACCCCGCGGGGTTACCTTCTTGCTGAGCTGCTGATTCTCCTTCTCCAGCTCCCCGCACTTGAGGCTGCTCTCCTCCAGCGCCAAGGACGCATCCCGCAGCCCCTGGACCGTGCTCTGCAGGCTCTGGTTCTCCTTCTCCAGCTTCAGGATGCGGCTGGAGGCGCATTCGTTCAGCTCGAACACGAACGACTTCCTGGAGGCTGAAGCATGAAGTCGGGTCAGAACCCTGGGGCCTCGGTGACGCCCTCTGCCCCAGGCCTGAGACGGCCATCAGCCCCGCCTGAGCTTTGGGGGGCCTGGAAGGGACTCCCATGGGTCTGCTGGGGGCCTTCCTGACCTGTCAGTGCCCGAGGGTCCCTCTGGCAGTGGTGGGGTCTGTGAGGGGAGCAGCCCGGAGCTTATGGAGAAAGTGATGGTGGAGAAGCCGATCCAAAAGTTAGACTGTGTCACTGCTGGAACCATTTTTTTTTTTAAAACTAAGCTGCTAACCTGACTGTACAAGTCACAGATTTTAGAGACTAACAGAGATGGCAAACAGTGACACTTTCTGTGCCAGGTCTGAGAAATGAGAGTCTAGGTGGCTCAGCTGGGCGGGAGCAGAGCCTCAGGGGCACGAATGTCCAGCACTTGCCATCACTGGATAAGGTCCTGTGGAAAGAGATCTCATTCTGTAATTTCACAATTATGTTGAAAAAGGATGAGATAGTATATGAAAACTGCTTTAAAAATTCCAAGTGAGATGAAAACATAAGCTAAAGATAGAAAAAGGCAGATTATCTACTTTGCTTTTAAACAGCTTGGATACGAATAGAAAGGGGAGCAAAGACTGGAGAGGCATGGCCATCCCCGGCCCCATCCTGCCATGAACAGGCGCCTGACTGCAGGTGCAGGCTTTTTCAGGAGGGGAAAAGAGGGTAGGTATATGGGAACCCTCACAAGGAAGGGCCGGGCTGTCCCCTTGCCTGTGCCATCAGTGCCATGGACTCAGCCCTGGGAGCCTTATCACAACGTGTGGCTAAAACGGCAGCACCCCACCTGCCCCTTAGTCCTCACGCTGGGGCTAGAGGCCCGTGTAGGGGGCGGCTCTCAGAGCAGGCACATCGAGCTGGCAACAAAATGTGTGTTTAGCTCCTCTGATGACCATGAGGACAAAAAGGCCCTGTTCTGACTTATCTTCCACCAAGGAGAGCTGTACAGGCTCAAGAAGCCAGAACGTCCCAAAGACCCCGAGCAACAACGCAGTGCAGCAGCAGAGTGGGTGGGCCACCCGGGCCCGACACCGACCCAGCGCTGACGCGCGCGTGCGCACACACACACACACATATGAAAACACGTGGGAGGGCTTCACTCTCACTCTGCTACAAGTGACACTAACCGGAACCAAAACCCCACTAATTCACACCTGTGATCATTCGGATGGTACCTTTGCAGGATTCATTTAAAGAATAACATCTAAACTGTGGTAAAATATACATAAACCAGCCACTGTTAAGTGCACAGTTCTGTGGTATTGAGTGCGTAGCCACCCCGTTCTGCGACCAGCAGCACCGCCCACTTCCAGATGGTTCATTCTCTCGCACTGAAACTCTGCAATCACGGAGAATAAACCTGAAGGTTCTCCAAGTTAAACAATGGAACTGATTACCAGCCTCATTTCCTCTTCGTTTCCTCTGAGCCAGCGCCTCAGAGACTGTTACGGACACAACGGTTTATTACGAAAACAACCGACGGTTCTTTGCCGGGTGCTCCGCTCACCAGCACCCCAAGCAACGAGGGTAAGGGGACATATTTTAGTAAGACAAGGGCAATAAGAACAGCCATCCTTTATCGGTGGCCTGTGGGCCGGGCGCAGTATAATGCCTCATGGGTCTCCTCACTGGATATGCACAGCAGTCCTGTGAGGTGGCTTCATCACCCCCATTTTGCAGACGAGGTTTAAAAGAGGTCACCGAGCCTACAAGTGGGGGCGCCAGGACTTATTTAAGCCAAGCCTTTCTGATTCAAGAAGCCACCACACCACACGTGTGAAAGTACATCAAGCTCTGCTCACTCCTGCCAGCTAAGCCCTGGAACTTTGGAACACCAAGGACAAGTTGTGGTCACCGACCCTGAAAGGGCTCACAAACTGGACTGAGCAGTCTGAATGACAGGCTTCCCAACCCCATCGGCCACCCTGGTCTCTAACAGAAACACATTTGGTCTGAGAGAGTCCTAGGCAGCCTGCACCACCTCTCCGCTCCACCAGAGGGCAGCGTCCCCCAGGCGGACCTGAACTCTGGGAGCTGGAATCCTACCCCCCCCTCCGCACCCCTACCAAACCACAGACAGAACTATCTTCTCACACAGATTAATAGTTTAACAAACCGACTTCAGGTTCAAAACTGACGAGACTCACCCCCTGACCCCGCAAAGAAAAAAGGCACATATGGCTGCTTTCCACAGCCTTTCCATTTTGCTCAGGGATGTTTCTCAGAACTGAAAGAGCACCGCCAAACCAGCCTAAAGCCCCCTGGCTCTGAAGCTCGGAGCAAACAGTAACTTGCCCTCCCAGGTGCATGCGTGCTCTTTCTGAACACAGGAACTGGCCATTGTTTGCCGGGCGCTGGGGCTTCCTGCTGCACTGCTGACTGCGGCCCCACCCACTTTTCCCTGGCTGACATGACACCTCGTCCCGGCGCTGGGCAGGGGCGTAAGCACAGGAGGGAGAGGAAGAGGCCTGGGTCCTGTGAGAAGCGGCCACTTAGCAGCCTCCACCCTGGGAGACAGAGAACAGGCTGCATCCATCTTGCCCAATTATGCAAATGGCGGAGGAACTGATGCCCAGGGTACATTTATAGTGGGGATTAGTACCACTGGGACCTCTGCCTGCCATCCAGAGCTTTCAATCATCCACAGATAGGTCTAAGATGCCCTCTGGGTGTCAGCGTGCTGTAATCTGGAAGCTCCAGGGACCGTCCATATGGGAACTGAGAAACCTGGCAACACTTAATTTGTATTTCATGTCCTGACATCAAGGCTGCCAGACCCTCATGTTCTCCTTGGGGAGAACTGCAACGAAACAGTTCCAAATGGCCCTTGAAGGAAACTGTTTACATGGCGTGAGGACGGGCTGACACATGAGATCCAGAGCCAAGGGCTCGGCTCCCTGGGAGAGGCAGAAGCCGCAGCCAGGCTGGCCCCGGGCACCGGGGCTGCCTACCGTCCGACAGGTCCGCACTCTTGGACAGCTGCTCCAGCTCCCAGCCGAGGTGGGCGGACTCGCTCATGCTCTGCTTCTGTGCAATCTCGAGGACCATATTTTCTTCCAGCAGCTCCTCGATGCGCTTCTTGTCTGTGTCCCGGTCCTAGTGCAGGAGGGGGCAGGGGTGAGGGTACGGCTGGGGCACCCTCGGGACGAGACCCGGCCCCCATGCTCTCCCCTCACTCCCCAGGATGAAGGACCTCCGTGTGCCTGCTCGCTTCAGAAAAGAAAACCACACACACACACACACACGCACACACACACACACACAGCTGTACAGACGTGACTCCAACACCGGCCCAGCTGTTGGAGTTACACCATTGAAAGATGTGCCGGCCCAGTGCCCAAGGTGACGAAGCGACCGAGGTCTTGGAGTGGTGTCTGCACCAAGTGGCACATGGGACGGGGCCTGGAAGCAAGCACCGTGATGACGGGCACGTTCACGGCCCTAGAGCAGGCTCGAAAAGGCCACAGAGCCTCATGAATTACGATTCGACCCACCATAAACGCCAGCAAAGACCCTGCTTGCACCAGACACCCAGATCCATCCCTCCTTACAGAAAAGCAACCCAGCAGTCAATCAAGTCCTGTGGGAGTTCAGTGGTGCCCGCTCAGGCCCGCGGAGCTTAGCGACTCTCCGCAGTCAGCGAGTCACTGTCGGCAGCAGCGAAGGGCACGGCATCCACCCGAAACGGCCCGGTCTGTTTTACACGCGGCGACGACCGCCCGTCATACCAATTCCAGGTCGTGGAGCTTAGATTTCAGCTGCAGGTTCTCCTTCTCCAGCTCGTGAACTTTGTCGCCCCGGGCCCGGGCCGCGGTCAGCTGCTCCTCCAGCATGGACTTGGTTTCGATCAAGATGATGTTATCCTCTCTCAGCTCCTGGTCAGCGAAAGCACACGAGAACCATCAGATTAAGCCGCCGGTTCACGGCGACAGTGTGCGAAGGTCAACGCTCTTCCCGGCGCGGGACCAAAACCCGCCGCCGCGGGACGCCGTCTCCACGTTTTAGCGCCTGCGCCTCTCTCACCAGGCCGGGCGACGTGGACGTTCTCCACGGAGAGAGAAAGGATCCACGAAATCGAGAAAATACTTAAATTTGGGAAGGAAACCCTCCCTCAGTGCCTGCTTCACGCTGGCCACGGTGTGAAAGTGTCGGACACTTCTAATCTCGCCTGGCTGGGTGAGTGGACTCTGCGGACAGACACGGGCCGTCGCCGAGCTATTTCCTCAGCGAGGAAGGGGCGGGGCTGGGAGTCTGTCCTGGGTTCCAGGGCTGAGTCTAGTCTTCTCACTGCAACATCCACTGATCCTGGGTGCTGGGGAAAATGGCTCTCCGGACCGGCTTCCGTTCAACACACAGGTCCTGCCTGAACAGTTCACACACACGCTTACAGAACCACAGTTCTCGGCAGTGTCCTGGAAATGAGAACTCTGTGACAGTTACGTCACAAGCAAATGTGAATTCCACAAATAAGCTCTGCGGGCCTACTGTGGGTCAGGCACAGGCCGGCTGCGGAACAAAAGGCAGGTCCCTCACGGGCGCCTACTGGGCGAGGGGCCCACTGGGCTCTCGCTCTGCCCCAGGTGCCCAGCACACACGGGGAGGGGTCCGGCCTGTTCACCGCATCTCTTCACCTTCTGATTAAGGGGCTCCCTGGTTCCTCTCTTCCCCAGAGCCCCCCCCACCGGCGCCACCTGGTATGCTGGGGGGCTGCGTCTCCCCGGAACGCCTTCAGTTTGCAAAGGTGCACACACGGGAACCTATGTTTCTCTCAGTGGGCAGTCTGCCAGGGCTTGCCCCACGCACAGGTTCTGATGACCACGAGCTGGGCCGGTGGCTCTGCTGACCCGGCATGCGTTTATCTTCTGTAAGAGCCAGATCCGAGTCCAGCCAGGGGGAACCAAGGACCTTCCAGTCAGCGCTGGGTCACGGCTCTGATCAAAGCCCGGCAGCCATGAAAGCTTTAGCTACGGAGACTGGATTCACCTGAGTGCCCGCATCTGCCGTCTCCGGCCCTCTGCGGCCGGCCCTGCAGCAGGCGGTCCCTGTCCCCGCCTCCCTCACTCCTCACGACAGCCCCGAGGAGGCAGCAGGAAGTCCCTTCCTACAGATGAATAGGCTGCCCTGGGTAAACTAAGGAACGAGCCCAAAGTCACAAAGCCAGCACGCGTTGTGAAGCTGGGGCATGAACTTGAGTCGAAGAGCTCAAGACCCATGTTCTCCCCGCTGCCCGCAACGGACCGTGAAAGACTTGGCAGCGAGAGGCCTGTGGCTACCGACGTGAGCCCGTGTGCAGGCGGCGCCTTCCAGAAGCAAGGCAGCCCGGCCCTCCCTCTCTGGCCACTGCCCACTGCTCTCCCCTTGCGTTCCGGCCAGTCCACCCCTCAGTGTTCCCAGTATCACTGCACTCTCGGCCCCGACCTCCTGCAGCACAGGGTGCCCCCTCAGCCTGAGTTGTCCCCTGAGAGAAGTGACTGTAACTCCACCCCGTCTGTCGCTGGGTCCGATACTTGGGCTCCCGGAGTGGCCTGGACTCTGTGAGGCAGCAGCGAGCTGGCCTGTCCTCCCCTGGCCCATGCAGGCACAGGGCACGACTGTTCCACTTCTGCCCTGTGGGCTCACGTAGGTGTTCAGTAACGCATGACGTAAGGGGGACCCTCAGGTGGCACGTCAGGGGGCCCTCAAGGGCCTGGACACAGGCAGGGACAGACGAGTGTCCAGGAGCAGAATACGGCACAGAGCGGGGTGATTTCTAGCTACTGTTCAAACCTGTCTCAATTTTCTGGACGTATCAACCTCCACCATATGTTGAAATATCTAACTTGCCTCGCACACCCTGACACCTTGGAAGTGAGAGACCACGCCCTAAGAGGCTGTTCCCGAGTCCCACAGCTGGCCGCGGGCTCTGCCTGGCGTCGGGTGGAGCCCACTCCGGACCTCTGGCAGCTGCCCACAGCCAGCCTGCCCCTGACCTGGGAGGCCATTTATTTAAAGGCCTGACCCAGCCCAGTGAACAGCTTTCAGGAAGTCACAGGCCAGGCCTGACGGCTGATCCCCAAGTGGCCCGAGCAGCCACTGCCAACATGCCATCACGACAGGGACGTGGCAACCCGGGACGTGCAAACAGGCTCCTGCCACAGGAAGTACTCTGGGCCTGGCCGCCATCACCATGGTCCAGGACCCAGCACTCAGCAAGCACCCACCAAACAACAGACACCTGCTCTCAGGGCTGCGTCCAGACCCCAAAGTACCACACAAGGGCGAGAGCTCAAAGAAACACCGGTCCCTTCCTGCCATGCTCAGGACCACGGAGCCTGGTACATCTGTAAGGCGTCCACGGCAACAGAAAGCCAGCCCGGCGGCCTCCTCCAATGAGGGCGACTGGGTCCTGCAATGCCGAGCAGACCATTTGTCTTGAAGCAAGCGCTGCCCAGGAGGCTACCCACCTCCCAGAGGAGGACAAGGCCCACCTTGCCTTCGCGGTGCCCAGAATGCACGTGGCATCTGCGCACCTGCCCTGTGCTGTCGGGACTTCCAGGCCGTCTCTCTGCCTCTGCCCTGCACCCGTGGGGCCCTCTGGACAGCAACCCCTGTGCCCCGGCAGCCGTGAGGTGAGACGACTGTTTGCACAGGGAAGTCTAGGGCCAGCCAGCGCCCCCGCTTCCCGCTGCACCTAGGGATGCGTGCCTGTGCCTTGGCCTCTCTCTTCTCGTTGCTTTAACCCTTACGTAAACCAGACTAGGAGCCACATAGAAGCTGCCAGAAGTTTGAAAACAAAACGTGGAAATTAGCGTTCATCAATACGAAAATTAACCTTGTCCTTGCCTTGAACCCCTGGTCCTTCATCTTCTCCTCCCACGTGGCACTAACGCTCTCTCCCCTTCCTGATGTGCATTTACATGATTCTCAGCTTGTGCAGGCTCGGGGGGGGGAGGAGGGGTGCGGGCACACGTGGGCTGCCTGCTGTTCCTTCTGCACCTAGACGAGTGTCCCCCGCACCGGGTGCCCACAAACGTGAGCCAGCATGAACGTGATAACCATGCTCCTCTCTGTGCTGCTGCTCATCACGCCCAGTGTCACCATTCCAAAGGTGACAAAAACTCACGAATTCTCCCCTGTCCACTTCCCCAGATTGCAAGTCTTTTCACTGTTGAGCGACAGGTTTTTACTTGTGCGGTGATCACCGCGTGTCTTGCGCGTGTGGCAGGCCCCAGGCATGCCGTCAAGTAAGACCCAGCCCCTGCCCTGGGGGCCTGGGGTCCACGCAGAAAGCCTCTGGCCACACAGGGCCGAGGGCAGGTCCGCAGACGGGTCGCAGGGCTGCTGTGACTGCTCCAAAGGACCTGTCCTTTCTGTTCTCTGAGCCCTGACACTGCGGCCTCCGAGACGACGTGTCACTCATTCTCTGTCGGGGCCTGAACTCCACGGACCAGGCCCCAGGTCCTCGGCCAGCCCGGATGCAAAGTGTCTGCAAACCCATGCGTGGCACTGCCTGCCCAAGCAAACATCTCACAGAGTCACTATTTCTCTTGTGATTCATAAATCTAATGCAAAATTTAAGCCATTACTACCTTCATGGTAACTTCACTATGAAAGTTATTTACCAATACGAAAAATACTGTTTATATACAGAGGTATAAAATTTGAAAATGTACGAAAGGGGTTCCCATGTAAAATCCTCTGAAAGTACAGAAGCTCCCCAAACGCAGGGAGTGAACCCTGTTTGTGCCTTGGGGTGCAGGGCTTGGCACCAGGCAGGCGCTAAATCACCACGTCCACGTGACTGAGCGAGGCTGCCCGCCCGAGACCAGAAATGAACACGGAGACCAGAGCCTGGAAGCTGAAGCCCAGCCCCTTCCACAGGACGGGGTGTCAGGCGAGGTGTGGGAGCCGCCCTCTGTCTGTGGTCCCGTCTGGGGGCTGCGTGAGGTCCTCGGTGTGCAGAAGGCAACAGTCTAGAAAAACTGCATGACTGTCCCCGACTCTCCCAACTGTGGCATTTCCAGCAAGTGATGAAGAGCCCTGGTGTCGCCCGCGTCCCAGAACCGTCTGTGCTGGAGATTTACGCCTTTCATCAGCAGCAGGGCCAGGGGACCATTTCCAGGACGAGGCCAAGAGCCCGTCTCCCACCCCTACCCGACTTGGGCCAGGCTGCGTGTGCCCAGCTGGGGTGCCTTCCACACAGTGGGCAGGATGAGGGTGTCGCTAACCTTCCTGGGGAACAGACACCCCCTGAGTAGGCTGGAGGAACTCACAGGCCTGAACCACAGCTGTCCCCAGGTCTGCCTTCCCCAGCACCCTGCCTGCCAGAGCTCGCGGGGGAAGCGACAACCCTGTGCTCAGGCCTCTCGGAAGCCTCCTGTCGGCAGCGGGGTGAGTTCTTACCGTTGAACAGGCCGACCTGGCATGAGCTGGCACCCGATTTCACCCAGCTCCTTAAAACCACCTCCAGCCCCTTGGGATTGGCAACAGGGCAGAATTCCCAAATCCTTGGGAAAGAAGATCGGGAATCACCACTGACATGCAGCCGGGGTGAGTGGTCAACGTGCCAGTGACCCCGCTTGGGCTCTGGTCTCCATCCCTGACACCCCTGTCTGCATCTACCCACGAGGAGGCTCCCCCGAGGGCTTACTGTGGGACTTGCCCACATAGCAGGCATTTTACCTTTCTTCCTAAAAACCTCATGTAGTAGTACGATCATCTTTTTTTTTTACAGACAAGGAAACTGAATCCTGGCAAGATGTAGCCACAGAAATTGCAAGAAGTCTAAAACAATGATCTGTGAAGAGGGGGTCGTCACGGTGGTAGGACGTGGAGGTAGGAAAACCCTAAAAGGAGTCAGGGCCCTTCCTCACACGACCACACTTCTTCCCCAAAGAGAGAGGCCCTTGGGGGCGTGCGGACAGGACGAGGGGCAGGGACCGTGTGGGCTGCAGAGATGGTCAGGCCCCCCCGGAAACCGCCGGGGCAGGAAGCGCGGCCCGGGCTCACCTCCATGCGGGCCCTGTAGAAGTCCACGTCGTGCAGCTCTCTCCCTGCAGCGCCCCAGCTCCATCTCCAGCCTCTCCACGCGGTTCGCCTTCTCCCTCAGCGCGTCCAGCTCGTCGCGGTAGGCGCGCGCGGACCGGGCGTCGGCCGCCAGCTGGGTGTTCTGGGAGGGGGGCGAAGGCAGGGGACCCCACTCAGGCCACCCTTGGCGTGGGGAGGAGAGGGCCAAGTCCCTACAGCCCCAGGAGAGGCCAGGTCCTGGGAGCCGAGCGGCTCTGTCGCGGGCGACCGCGAGGAGTCCCCGCACGCTGTCACTAAGACGTGCGGCGTCCCCCCAGCGATTCTCAGGAGGACCGGCTCGGGGCGCTGCGGCTTTGAGCAGGGAGGACGCACAGGCCTTTGCTGGACGCTCCTGCTGCCGCGCTCTCTGCCCCGGAGGCACCGTGACTGTCCCCCCCCCCCGCCCCCCGCCACGCACCTCCTGCTTGACTTTCTGCAGCTCTAGCACCAGCTGATCCACCTCATGCCTGGTGTCCACAAGCTGCTCTGTCTTCTCCTCCCTGGGGACAATTCGGGGGACGCGTGGTGAGGGGGGCTTCCTCGGAAGCACCTGGCCAACCCATCACCTTGCGAGGGTACAGTGGGGAAAGGAAAGGGAACCCGACTTCTGGGGGCGAGAAGAACCCGTGTGTGGGGCCTGCGAAACATTCCTGACTCAAAGTTTTCTCTTTTCTACTTTTAAGTTTCAAATTGCCTGCCCTCAGACTGCACCCACCAGAACGCCGAGTTTCCGTCTGAGGGTGTGGGACATGGGAGGAGGCCCCCGGGGTGCAGCACTGCTCCACGGCCAGGCAGGCAGCCCCACCCCCCCAGATGACCAACACAGTGACCTCCCCAGCTGCAGGAAACAGGCCAGCTCACCAGAGGGGGTGAGACACACCTTCCCTCCGCCCAAGGAAACAACCTGCGACCAGTGGGCCTCCCAGCCCCGCCCTGGCCTGAGGGTGGACGGCAGGCTGCCCTGCAGCCCATCCGTACTGTTCTGACTGGCGGGAGCCCTAAAGACCCCGCAGAACCCCTCCACGTGCAGGCCCGGGAGGAAGGGGCTAGTCCCCCTTCAAACAGCGACCGAGCGCAGAGCCGAGGCCGGCCCAAGGCCCAAGGCCCAAGGCCCAAGGCCCAAGCGGAGCTCTCCTGTCTGCTGGGCTACATGGTAGTGAGCTGAACGTGCCAGAAGCGTGTTTGTGCCGCACGACACAAAAGCAGGAAAAACAGCCCGGGGGGGACTGGCGGACGCACAGCTCCTGCCGGACGCGGCGCAGCCTGGCCTTGGTGTCCGCCAGCTCCACAGCCAGGTGCTGCTTGTCCTCGCTGGAGAGGCTGCTGGTCGGGCTGGGCGTGGACTCGGCGCTGGAGGACTTGAGGGGGCTGGGCGGCTGCTGCTCCTGCAGGTAGTCCCGCTCCTGGGTGAGGTCCACGATCAGCTGTGGTGGGGCGGACAGAGGTTCGTTAAAAATCATCGAAATCGCAATCGAGGAGGGAGGCAGGGAAAGGCGGTGTAAGTTTTCAAAAAGAGATGAAGTATTTAGTGGGACAGAAAGGAGCACGTCAATGCAGCAGGTCCCCAAGCTTGGCATTTCGATGAACTTCTATCCTCCCGTGGCCCACGACCAGGGCCCCGGGCACACATCCCTCCCGCACCTGCCCGGGCTGCCTGCCGGCACGCACACACCTCTGTGCGCTCGTCTCTCTCGTCTAATGAGCCTCCTGAGGTGAAACACCATGTTCCTGGAGAGGGCCTCCAGCTCCTCCGGGGCCACGTCCGGGACCTCCAACCACTGCAAGTCAAACACGTTCTCCTGGTTGTGGGTCACCTGCGGGACAGAGGGATGGTCTGCAGAGGCCAGGGATGGGAGCAGCCGCAAGGGTCCTGAGAGCACCCACCCCCCACGGCCACAAGGGGAGGGGCGTCCAGGCGACTCTCCGCAGCTGACACCCCCGCTGACGTTATTGACTCTTCGCTGACGATTTTTCTGTGGCGGGCAGGCGGCTCCTTAAGCAAGGGCAGCCAGACTCTCTGCGGCCGGGCGCGGCCCATGCAAACCACTTCTGCTTTCAACGTCGGTTCACAGAGGGCAGGGCTCTTTCTTAAATACCAGAAAGTGCTCCTTACAACAGAGTTGTTCCCTAAATGGTCCTCAGACATTTTTACTGGAGTGCCTTCAATTTAGAAGACAAACGGGGTAAGGCTCTGGAGGGCGGAAGGGTAAGCAGAGGAACCGCACGTTATTTCTTAAAATCGAATGCGAATATGGTAACACGTTAAAGCTCTTATGTCAGAATGCTCAATAACTTTGAGTTATTTTGACGGAAATATTTTGTAACCTAAAACAATTTGCAGGTAAGCTTGTATCTCTCATCCCCACAGGCAACCTACGGCCACCTGGTTCTCCCTTCCCACTGGGTATGAGTGCAGGCCCATGGCCACGTCCACACTGGACAGCCTCTCGACTGACTGCAAACCCGACCTCCTTGACCCGACCCCCTCCGACCTGCCAGAGCAGGCAGATCTGCTAACTCCCTGCCGTCTCAGTTTGGGAAGATGAGTATTGGCACACTCAGGCCACCCAAGGGGGAGACAACAGGGAATCGGGGACCTCTACTCAGTGAGGCACGCCAAAAAAAGTCCTTCAGACTTTCCAGAGCAGTAAACAGAGGGAGAGGACACCTGTAAAAACAATACGGGGCCTTTCAGTTTCTCAAGACACCCACTTCCTTCACTCTCCCCATCCCACAGAGAAGCTGGGCTTCAGGCAGTCCCAGAGACTCAGCAGGACGCTCGCCCCTCAGTGCGCGCACCCCGACGCATGGACCTGGGACCCGGAGGCCAGGTTCCGGGCCTGCTCTGCGCTTGGGAAAGGCCCTTTGTGTCTGTGAAGGGGGATCGGGGGCAACCCCAGCTGCACCTCAGTCCCATGAGGGGCTTTCAATGAAAGGCTCTCTCTGCTCTTCCCGGATTCTGACTTGCTGGGTCTCTTGGGGGCCGCCTGTGCACCTGAACGTTTAAGCAGCACCCAACTAGTTCTGAAAACCACTCTTCCAGCTGCACCCCCCCCCACCCTTTTGTTTTTAATATCCTGCTGGCTAAGCACGAAAAACAGTAAAAGGCAAAGGACTGCGTCCCCGGATGGACAACATTTTCAAAACACGTGGCCACTGAAGGAAAATTAAAAGGCAGAATGGTTCTCGGGCTTACAGGCGGCCACTCACGGATGCGAATGCTGGAGAATACTTACTACGATTCTAGCTTCCCGCCCCTGGTGCTGGCTTCACTGGACCCTCTACCGAAACAAGCCGCTTCCATCTCCTGCTTCAAGGCTGGCTCAGGACCCACCGCCCACAGTGCCTGGCAGCTGGGGAAGCCCATCAGCCCGGCCACAGCCTGTCCCCGGTGCTGGCGTGGGCAGCTCTGGGTTCAGCTGCCCCTGCCAGTCACGCACCTGCTCCTGCTCATGTCTTGTTCATGCCTGTATCTCATCTGTCCAATTACACTGAAGGCTGAACCACATCCCCCAAGATCATTAAAATACACAACACTTCTTTTAGAGAGAGGGTGGGGAGAAGGTCAGGGTAGTACGTTTTCAGGTGGGTGCTTGCCCCCACAGGCTTGGTTTCCAGGGAAACCACCTTCTCTGAGGATGCTGCCTCAGTCTGTGCAGACAGCCCTTCTGGGACTTGCTGGCTTTTAACTTCTCAAGCGGTGGCAGCTTGTTTTCCTGCCATGTCACTGACAGAAGCAGAGAATCTTTCTCCATAAAGATCAACCATTTGAAGCAGGGTGACATTTGCCAGAATACATTTTCAGGGCCTGTAAATCAAATGCTGAGCCTAAACCACTTGACAGCTCTTAAAAATAGTCTGAGTCCATATTAGGGAAGAAGAGAACGTAAAAGAAGCCTTGATTGAGGTTTTTTTTTTAATTTTTTTATTTTTACCCCTATTTTATTTTAGCTTGCTGATGGCTACCTTTCCAAACAGATTCAATCTGTCTGTGGTGTCTGAAACCTAAACGTAGCAGAATCACTGATGAGTGACGCATTCTTTAAGCTTTTCACTGGTGGGGACAGCCTCGTCACCACAGGCGTGGCGGCCCACGGCTAAGCCCCACAAAGCCACCCACTCACCTCCTGGATGTGGGTCACAATCCCAGCTTGGGTCTCAATGTCCAGCTGTTTGATTCTTTCAATGAACTCCTCTTTCTTCTCGCACTGCAGAGAGTTACACATGTTAACGGGAGCATTTTGCAAGCGAGGCGGCCTGGGCTCATCACAGCCAGAGCAACAGTTTCCAAATGAACCCACCCACCCACCCACCCAATCCCCGGCTTTCTCCTTTATAACCAAGAAAGTGTCCTCCCTCGTCTTCCCTACCAGCTACACTGAGGTTTCTCTAGAAGCTGCTCAGGCCACCTGCGTGAGAATCTATTGGGCGCTTATTTTTTAAAAAGCTCATCCCAGCTTGAAAATACTGGGGGTGAAACACAGAAATCTGCAGGTAGAACAAGCTCTCCAGGTGATTCTCAAATGAGATCAAGAACACCTGGGTTAGGCCGGGGGATGGCAAACTACATCTGTAAAGGGACAGTTTGTAAAAAAAAAAATCTCAGACTTTGCGGGCCACTTGGTCTCAGCCCTGCCACTTGGTCTCAGCCCTGCCGCTGTGGTGTGAAAGCAGCCAGAGATAATGTAAAGAAATGAGTGTGGCTGTGTTCCCCTAAAACTTCATTTACAAAAGTAGGAGGCAAGGCAAAGTTTGCCCTCAGGCTGTAATTTGTTGATCCTTGCTCTAGATCTCCCTATACTGGGGACAATTTGCTAATGGCACCCTGGCCCGAGGGGTCCCCACCTGCTTCTTGCCCAAGGTGCCCTGTGCTAGAAATGGCTGTAAGGTGGTGGTCACTTCTCTGTCAGGAACCCCCCAGCCAGGTTATGCTGAAAGCAGCTTCACTCCTACCTCACCTTCTAAGGGGGCATTTTATCCCCACAGATCCAAACACGAGATGGCTGGGAGTGAACCCCTGTACCCCCAAACTCCTGTACCCCAGCCCAAGCCCTACCTGCACAGCACAGCCCAGCACCAGCAGCAGCACCTTCTTAATCTCCTCCATGCTCTTCCCTAGATCAAAAGAGCAACATATTTAATTACGCTCCACTGTTACTAAAATCTCACCAGTGATGCCAGTTTGCTGTAGAGGGGAAAAATCAGATAAGATAAAAAAAAAAAAAATCATCTCTCTACCCAGTGATCTCCACTTGTGTGTACACGCTCCATCTGCTTTCTCCACATGGGTTTATTTATTTACTAACCCCAATGAAAATTCTGTGCATAACTATTTGGGGCTCCTTTCCATTCAAATACATCATAATTCTCTTTCCAGGGTGATTAATGAACTGCAAAGTCAGCACCTCTCTTTAGTGTGTGTGAGAAGCCAGACCCCACCGGAGACAATCAGCCCCACGGCACACAGGGCTGAGTCTGAAACGCAGCTGCACGCTTCGCTTTCCCATCGTGCACTTCAAACGTACCAGGAGGAACGGCACCATGAACCCCCCCACTCGGCACCTCGCCCACTTTACCCACGTCGTCTGCTCCACCCCCCTCCTCACCGCCCCTTTGCTTCTCAGTGTCCGTGTCTGGCTGGAGTATCCCAAAGCGAACTCCAGACGACACGTGACCATCGTTCTGACGGCCCCGTACTTACTTCGTACAAAGACCAAACCCTTATTCAACCAACTCTCTTCCAGAGCTTCAATCTTTCAATGCTTTACTCTTAACGATGCGACGCAGAACATCTCAGTGGCTAGTTCTTTATGCACAACCGTATTTACGTCTTTAGGATGAACTCATCTTTTGAGCTTTCGCTACTGCCATACTGCCCAGCAGAAGGGCCTTACCATTTTTTACTCTCACGCCCAGTGTATGAGAAGACCCACTCCCCATATCCAGACCAGCACTGCATGATGGCTCGTTCTCAGCTCTGCCCATCAGATACGCCTAAAAATCACATTTCATCATTTTACACTGTCTCTTTGATTATGCTTGAGGCTAAAAGCATCTTTATCTGTTTATGAGACTCAACCACTTCAACAGACAGAATACGAGGGCTCTACACGTGGCTTAGTCTCCAGCAGCAGAGCGAGCCCAACAAGCTACACTCTGTCCTCCAGCCTCAGTTCCCACATCTCTGGAATGGAGACAGCTGGCCTGGGTGATGTGCAGGTGGCTTTCAGGTAAAAACTATTCTATGGTTTGCTGCCTTCCCCCTTATGTTCTGTTCCATTTGGGGAGAGAACGGAATGCCAGAAGTAGCATCGTCTTCTTGAAAGACTTACCAACACCCACTCACACTATGCTAACATGGCCTGAAGTATCACCAACAACCCCTGGAATGAAAAAGAAACAAACAAAAAAAACAAAATCCAAACGCATGTCCCAAAAACTAATGCTGTGGCTCATTTGGGGTTTGGGTACAAGGCATGTACAGAGCAACATACGACCTCATCCTAATACTTCTCGACTGAGAAGTAGCCAAAATCGGCGTTTCCTGAGATGATGACATCATGGTCAAGTCTCAGAACCGGAGGCTGGAGCTCAGGCAACCGAAACTGCACCGTCCTGTCACCTCGCAGCCGGAAGGGAGGTGGGGGTGGGCTGGACCGCAGGTCCCTGCAGGTCCTTCGGATTCCGTGCTCTGACATAAGAATGAGGTTTGGTCTTGCAGATCAATCTATAAGGTCAAACCCTCCTCTTTGCTAACAAGTGCAGAACGTCCGTGTTTGAAATGGAAAAATCTCAAGACGTTTATTCTTTAATTTTTTTCATTCAAGGCCTTTAATTTGGTCCAAGAGGCTCTAATCCACAGACATCAGGAAATATCTCACCCCCTGATTCACTCCTCTATTGATGCTGAGCTGATGATCACGCACCATTTTAGTTTTGATAAAAAGAAAAGGAAACGCCTGCCTGAGTAATAAAAACCTCCGATCGGTCTCCCCAAAATCTCTCCCTGGCCACAGTGCTCATGCCCACCACCCCACATGAGTCATCAGCTCTGGCCCCTACAGCAATCCCCAGATGACTGGCATGTGCCCCTAGTCAGCAGGGACAGACCCCTTCGGCCGTCACCAGCTCCTCTTCCTGCAGCGAGCGAGTCGCCTCTCAGGCCGTGTAAGGTGCTGGAACCGGCAGACAGCTGACACACACGGAGGACGTGTTGGAAGGGCCTCAGATCAGCCCGAACAGAAGGCCAAGTTCATGCAGAAAATCTCTTTATGTACTCTGTTCACAACAAAAGCCCCAAAGGCCTAATTATATCATACTTTCAAATAATTTAGAGCTCTGATGATCCATTTTCCCAGCCCACGGCAGATGAGAACGGCAAACTAAAAGTCGGAACAAGCACTAGCCAGACCCACTGCTAACACCAAGAGTATAAGCTGGGTGTCTGACAGCATGGAAGAGGCCAGAAACCCTGCACACGCAGACGCGGGCTCAGAACAACAGTCTGCGGCTATTCAGCGAAAGAGAAAAGGGTTCTGCTCCCTCAGCACCCCGCAGTCACACACAGGGACAACTGTGAAAGCTTCGTTCGTTCATTCATTCATTCACACCCACCGGACAGCAAGAAAAAACTAACTCTGATCCAGAGCACTGTTAGGAAAGTTTGGAATTTGTTTGCTATGTTTTGGAACAAAAAGGAAGGGGTTTAAAAGGGAGAGAACTAATTTTAGAAAAATTCCCATGGAAAAAATTAAAAATAAACTTTTAGGTGACGAACAAGGTACTAGGAAATTCACCTCTGTCCTCATTCAAGTGAAGCAGAGCTGTGCTTGTCCTCACTGGGCTAAGTGAATAAAAACATCTGTCTGTCACAAACGCATCCTGTGTGAACACTCAACACAATATATATATATATATATACGTATTGAGTTGTACACTTGAAACCTACAGGACTTTATTAACCAATGTCACTCCAATAAATTTAATTAAAAAGTCAAATCTCTAAAAAACAACAAAAACACATCTTATGAATTTTATTCCTATACAGATTCCTATGAAATAGAGGGAGGGAGGAAGGGAGAGGGGAGAGAGAGGGAGGGAGGGGGGAGGAGGGAGGGGGAAGAGAGAGAGAAGAAGGCAGAAGTTCTTGTACTAATCATGGGAGGCTGATGCCCAATTTCTCTTAGGATTTTAGTAGTAAGAACTACTGCTATTTTCATAAATCTACCAGATTGTGGTTTTTGAACAGTTTCAAAACATACCAGGCGACTCTCTCTTGGGTCCCCGCCAGCAAGACTGGCTCAGAGACACAGTTAAGCAGGCAACGAAGAAACAAACCTGCAGACCCTTCCCAAGCACCTACTCATCTGGTTGCTGAGAACATCACCATAATCCACTCAGTCCTCTGAGCTGAGACCAAGAACACCAGCGATTTAAAAACGCTGATAAATGATGAGGGAACCAGGAAGAAGGACATCTACTTTGCACGAAGCATCAGGCGAGGCCTCTCTTAAAACAAACAAACAAACAAGCTCTGAGCTTCTCAGCTCAGAGGATGAGGAGGAGAGACTGAGGAGGCAGGTGGAGGGGAGCTTTCCAGGCACAGGTGACGCCATGTGCAAAGGCTCAGAGGCAAGAGAACGCGGTGTTTGTCAAGTTATAGTGCTTTGTGGTTACGCTTACTAGGGCTGGTTTTCAGAGTGAGAAACGGGGGCAGGGGCATGAAGCAGCATGGGGTTCTGTGCTGAGTGAGTCACGAGAAACCAGTGGGTGGGGGAAGGCGGAGAAACGTCGGACACCCTCCACATCTAGCTGCCACCTCACAACCCCAGGGGGAATCCCACGAAGGCCTGAGCTAAGGGGTGAGTGTTAAGAAAAACCATACTTCCTTTACTACCTGCTTCCTGGCGTCGTGACACAGAGAAACTCACCGCAGCCTTTCTTAGCAGACATGGAAGGCAAACATGCCTATCTCATCTACATACAGAGCTACGGATGTTCGTAGCACTCGGCTCCCAAAACAGAAGGGCGACTATCTGATCCAACACGTGTGGTAAGGGTGGACATGGATGTACAGATGGACTTGGACAATTAATGACACCAACCTCTTAAATGTGCGGGTTGTACGAGATCAGTGTTGGACATTTCCCTGACTTTCTAATCTCGTGTCCATCACGACTTTCTTACTGAGCCTGGAACGAGGCTCTCAAACTCTCCAGCCGCTGCCAACCACATGAAACAAGACCTATGTCCACTCCTCCTGGTACACAATCTCTACGCCCTTTTTGGCTCTAAGATGTAGCCGTTCGACTGTCCACACTTCCGGTCTCTGGACACAGTAAATCCTGTTACCGATAAATGGTCGCTTAGGTATGAAGTAGGGATTTAGGCGAAGGAAGTTCTTCCCGCCCCAGGTGCACCCACCCTGCCCTGCTGGGGCTAGAAGGCACAGTGATGCACCTGCAGAGATGGGGGTCCGAACAAAGCGGGGACACTGACTCCGCTCAGCTCTCCACAGTCACAGAGGCCCAGGATCTGCAAGTCGCTGGCCAGGCTCAGGGTTTTAGCCGCACGACCCGGAAGGACTGACTCATCTGAGTTAATCAGACTGCTCCAACTCAGCAGCTAATTCTGCCCTCCCCGCGTGCCCTTCGCTCCTACAGCCCACCACCGCACTTAAACCAAGCGTGCCATCGTTAACTCCCAAAGCAAACCCCAGGGGACAAACTCTCCCAAACGAGAACGAGCTCTAATGGGCTGAGTCGCAGAACCAAGATTCGGTCCCAGGTCTTCACCACGTGATCTCTCCTAACACTGCCACCCGCTCCCCACGGAGACTCATTACTCACTCACATTTCCTTCCAGGGCAAGGCTCTACCTTGTCTGGCTTCTGATCCCAGGGCCACAGTGCAGGTATTTAACCAGCGTCTGCTGACTGAGTGAGTGATGTGAACTATTAGTATCAAGTCCCAGGGTAAGAACAAAGAGAACCATCTGTGAGACGGGGACAGACAGACAGACAGACAGGCAGACACGCAGACACACACACACACACGCACACACGTCTTCCAATAACATTGTCTCATTCAACGTCATTTCGTTACGATGAGATGCTGTAGGAACTTAACTTTTGTTTTTATCAATTAGCCTACAGTAAAACTGGGTTTTACACAATTTTTCTCAAAGTCACAGAACCTATATACGATGTTAAGTGAGGATTTACTATATATGTCTTCTTATTACTCCTATATTCCACTGCCCTCTGACTCATGTGCTTGAATCAATGGCTTACCGTACTCCCCTGGTTTCTTAATTAAAAACCAATCATTTCACAAGGGGTTGTCTCATTGATTTGAAAACAGCACTGCAGTGGACGTGACCCTATGTCCCAATATGCACCCACATGTGCACCGGGGGCTCTGGTGTTTATCTGTCAGGGTCACTTGGGTTCATGGGCACTGCCAAGGAGCGCTGTCGATGGTGAATTCCTCGTGGGTGGGTACATGGAGACTCTCCACGTGTCCTGGTCCGTGGGTTACGAGGCAGGCACCTCTTTATGCCACCTCACAGCAGGCCCTATGAAACCGGCACCGAGATGTCTTACACCAAGAACGTCACACATGTGGCCCCCAACAGGCATTAACACAACCAGGCACTCCCGTATTTGTTTAGTATTCAACAAACGTTTATCGAATGTGGACTCTGGCAGGCACTGAGCCACATGCCCGTGTGAAATGGTGCCCAGGCCTCCCGAGTGCACCCCGGCAGCAGCTCCTTATCCCAGCATCTCCCTATCACCTGCACCAGGCCTGCCCCTACCCCCAGCACCACCATGCATGGGCGACGAGAAGCCTCCACCCATGTGATAGAAGGCATCTCCCGCGTATGCAGAACAACCTGAAACAGCCACATCAGGCCCCCCAGACAGCGTCGCCACCCAAAAGGACTCCCCACCCCACCAGCCTGCCCAGGCTGCATTAGCTGAGAGCAAATTCACCTCCTAGCACCAAACAGCTGACGACCAGAAAAAGAGAATCAACCACAAGAATGCAGCTCGCGACCCGGAGTCTACACTGGTTGCAGGTGAAGTGTGGGTACAGGCAAGAGGGGATCTGAGAAAGGGCCCCTCCCAACCGCCAGGCAGAAAACTCAAAGCCCGCATATTACTGGGGAACACAAAAACCTTTGACAAATAACATCTCGTCCCTCCTCCTCGGACAGCCAGCGAGAACAGTCCTGCCGGAAGCCATGGTGTGGTTACGGCAGCCCAGGGCGCGTTCTCGCTGTGTGCAGGCCATCGCCAAGACGCTGACCCAACACAAACAAAGTCTGGTATCTAGGCAGACCCAGGGGCCGCCCGCGAGGCTGGCATCTGGCAGTGCTGTCACGCTCACCCGGGCCTGGTCGAGTTCACCGAGCTTTTCACGTTCCTCGAAAAGCAAAGTGCTGCTTTCAGCTCGAGTGCCCAGCATTCGAGATGGACTGAAAAACTCATTTCTGAACCCAGCAGCAGCACAGGGGCGGCGGCCCCAGGCCACGACATGCAAGAGTGTTTCAGTGCTTTTCTGAGCCTGCTCCCTCCAGGATGAAACAGGAAATGTTACCAGGCTCTCACACCTGCAAGATCAGTTTTCCTTACTTTTCCCTTCTTTGCTGAAAGGAAATTAGGTTTCTGCAAATGCAAAACCAAAAATATACATATATGCAGATTGGAGAATTAAAGAGCAGTGAATAAAGGGAAGGCTGGGAAAAAGACTGCAGGAATGTTCAAGAGTTCCCCCTGGCACACCCTCGGGCCACTCAGTCACAGGCAAGCAGGGCACCGGGGAGGGCAGAGCTGCAGGAAGACAGCCTTTTCGCTTTCTGAAAGAACACTCTCGGTGGCAAGAGGGTTGTTCCTAGTAAAATGGATTCTGAGCCACTATCCCTAGCTGCCGCAGGGGACCTGAGCAAGGCCCCTGTGCACCGGCCTCACAGGTCCCCCGCAGTCCTCAAAGGCAGAGCTGTGCGGCGTGGACAGTGAGAGCATCTCAAGGACGCCCTTTGACGGGAGAGCAGGTAAACTCTGAGAGGGTGAAATATTAAGTCCAAGGAGTGTCAGGAGCTCCGTGTACCCAGCCTCCGAGACCTGAACTCGGGCTGTGACGGAAGACTGCCTCCCTGTGCCTGCAGCCTACTGCTCCCCCGGGACTCCCAGCACGTTTCCGCTCCTCTGATCTCCTCCCACCTGGGACATCTTCCCTCTGCTGCTGGTCTTCAGTGCCACCTCCTCCGGGAAGTCTTCCTAAACTGCCCAGACGGAACTCGTTACCCGCCGTGCACGCTCTGTGCAACAGGCTCACACTACTTTTTGCCTTGGAAGTAACGCAGTTCTGGACGCTGTCTCCCTCCGCTCCTCGTCCCAGTGGAGAATGGGCGCTTCTGGAGCAGAGACGGCCTACTCATTTCTGGGGCCCATGAACCCAGTGTGGGGCCTTTGACAACGAAAGCTGGAGGAGAGGCTGTGCCGAGCTCCTCTGCGAGCCGCTGGCCAGGGCAGCCTATTCAGAGAAGGAAGAGCACGGGGCCTTCTGGTCTCCCACTGGGAGGGTCGGAAACTGGCCTGCACTGAGCTGTGAAGGAAGGACACTCACAGCCTCTGTGGGCACGGAAGGCTGCGACTCCCCAAGGTGCCTTCCCTGTCCCTGGAAGCCCTTTCTGCGCCTGCCCTAAGAGGGAGAAAACGGGGCTAAGGGCCCGACTGCTGAACGGCAATGCATGGAGCCTCCAGGCTCTTCCCGGAGGCCCCAGCTGTGCTCAGGCAGGACCCTGCAGGGAGTGGATCCCGGCAGTCCCTCCAGGACCCAGGAGTCTCGCCTGACATTTCGAATGCAAGAAATAGCAGGCAGAACAACGGCAGTGACCTGTCCTACAGCTTGGGACCAGCAGCTTACTGTGCTCCTATGTAACCGTCTACACAATTTACGATAAACACATCCCTTATGTACGGGACGACCACGCTGAGTGCCTCTGAATGAGGCCCCCCTCCCCTCTCTGGGCTGGGTTTCTGCACCTCGGCGACTCCCTCCCTTCCATTCTGAACAGCTCAGGTGGGATCTGCCATTGACACGTCTGAAAACCTCTACTGCACTTGCATACCAACCTTGGAAGGAAAACAGTGCTCTCTGCCAGCATGGCTGCTCCATGATTCACGGCAGAGATCTGCTGGCTTCCTGTCAGACACGTCTAGTCTTCTGTGTGTATGTGGCATGGGGACAGGCCCGGCTGCTGAGAAACCGGGGCTGGAACCGGTCAGGGAGCTAATCTAGTTCTAGTCCAACAGCTCCCCTCACTTCACAGGTAAAGCAGATATCGTGACCTCTTGCTTTTCGTACCGCTTCTTGCAGAATATACTCTGACGAACCATGTAAATGTTTAACAGGCGCATGGCTGGCAAGATGGTGGGATGAGGGGAGTTTCCTCCAGGATCAGGGAGCCACACACATGGTGTTGAGCAGAGACGGTCTCTCGTTTGACCCTAACCACTGACCCCTGACCTACGTATCTGTGACAGCACAAGGTTAACACCGGTGAGGAAGACCAGCCCGAGGGAGCAGGGGAGTGGGGAGGAGAAAAAGGCAAAGGCGGGTCTCCAGTACTTGCACTGTACTCACGGAGCGCCGACTGTGTGCCGGACGCTGATCTGGACACTTAGAAGATATTGTCAACCAAAAGGAAGCCCCAAAGATGCTTGCCCTTGTGAGAGATTAGGAGGAAAATAAGCAATGCAACAGACACGAAAAATAAGTGCATGGTGAAGCATGTTAGAGGTGATAAACGCTATGACGAAAAGGCAGGCAGGCAGGAGCCTGGGAGTCCCGAGGGAGAGGCTGTAGCTTAACCAGGAGGCCGGGCTGAGCGGCACTGAGAAGGTGGCAGGTGAGCAAAGACCTGAAGGATCTGTTCTTGGCGTATCCGAGGGAAAAGCATTCCAGGCGGAGGGAACAGCCAGCACACGGGCCCTGGTGCGGGGAGGGTCGGGGCAGAGAAGACACACTCTGGCATGAAACCAGACCGCAGCGGGCAAAGGGAGAGCAGGCAGACGGAAGACCCCGGGGCCCACAGGCGGCCAAGGATGGTGACGGCTGGAGCCCGGTGGAAGTGAGCAGGACGAGAGAAGAGCTCAACTGGTCTGAGAGCAGAGCCACGGGGCCCGCCTGCAGGAACGGGCGTGGGGTAAGAGAAAGGGACACGACTGGGCCACGGAGAAACAAGACGAGGGACACCCGACTACGCCCAGCCTGGAGGTCTGGACACAGACCGGCTGCCAAGGACAAGGCTTTTCTCAGTGCCATCACAGGCAAGTGAGGGAGAGGTGCAGAGCAGGGTCCTGCAGGACCCCAGGCTGCGCTCCAAGAAGTGGGGTCTCCAGTAACGAGGCACCGGACAGATGCCTCCCCAGGGACAGGTATCCAGCTGGAGACGCAGCTGAACCGCGCTCGGCCGGAGAGGAAATCCAGACAAGCTGATTCGAGGTACAAAACAGGAAATAAGAGAGTGAGGATTTAGGGCCAAGAAGGGCAGGTGCTGAGGAGAGATTTTAAAAGCAATTTAAGGTATACGCAGGGCTTTCTGACATTCCTGTGCTGTCCTCAAATCCCACCCAGGGCTGGAAGAAAGAGAAAATTCTTTTGTCTGATGAGTGCAGGGGAGTAAGACACACAGGAAAACCTCGTCGTCGTCTGAGTCTGACGGCTCCTTGCTGAGGTCAGAGGGAGGGAAGCAAACGCTTGGCATCTCGGGATCTCCCCGCATCACTGAGTGGAGTGGGGTGCTGGAGGCAGCGGGGCCGACTGGATGCGCTGCTTGGGCTCTGTCCTGCCCCCGGCACCCGACTTCACTGTGGTGCTTTTGCCAAAAACAAAAAAATAACCCCAAACTGTAAAATGTTATAAATAACAGCACAGTGTCAACAGGAGCCGAGAAAAGCACAGGCAAGTTCCTGAAATGTGTGTGGAAGAACCAGGGAAATAGCAGCCCCCACACACCCCCAGGCCACCACACAGAAACAGGCCAACTTCGTTCTTTATTTATAAAAAAAACCCAAATGCTTTACACATCTATTTTTAAAATTTAAAACAGACAACACCATTCTATAAATACGTCCCTCTGATTTTGGCACTCGGGTCTGGCGTCATCTTGCTGGTGGATATGCCAACCTCCTCCGCTCCGGGAGCCCCCCAGGACGCCGGTCAAAACCTACCCAGGCGTGTGTGCCCAGCTCGCACCCCTCTGGCTTGACATCACCGGAAGGCAGCCCCTCCCCCTTGGCACGGCCTGCCTGGGGGCGTCCGAGCTTGCTGCATCGGTGAAGTTTCGTCCTTATCTTTCCGAACGCTCACCTTCTCATCCCTCCAACTGCTGGGGCCACAACCCTTCTGATCGATGTGTATTGATTCTATATTATGCTGGGTACCAAGGGACACAATTCACCTGTCACAGCTTAAAATCGGCTTCCCCATAACGTTCTAAAACTGGACTATGGTGAAGGCTGCACACCTCTGTACATTTATGAAAAAAAAAAATGACACTAACTCAATCGTACACTTAACACGGGTTAAGTTTTATGGCATATAAATTATACCTCAATAGAGCTGGTTTTTTTAAATCGGCACCCACATCTCTGCAGGTGTTTCTGTTCAGCGGAGTCCCCAGGTGGGGACCTGTGTTCTCTGCATGTGGACAATCTCTACATCCCATGTGGTTCATAAAGAGGCTGGAACAGACTCTGCTAAAGTATGTGGAGGTGCCTACAGGATAAGGAGTCCCCGGAGGGCAGCAGGAAGTGCAGATGCCGACAGGGGTGGGGAAGAGGGGGCATTGGCAGGAAGGTGGCCAAACTACGCTGTATGAGGTGACGGGGTGGCAGGGTGGCGGAGGAGGACATGTTTGACAGTAGGCTGAGCCACGTCCACTGCCATATTTATAGGTCGAAGTGGTGAATATGAGTGACCGTCTAGGGCTCGACCTGACGCATGCCCGTGTGTGATACAAACGGGGGCTGGGGGGCTGGGCGCAGCGGGCTTCCAGCCGGCTCCTCCGCCTGAGTGAACGCGGGCAAGCCACCCGAGCTCTGTGAGCCCCACGTGCTCCTCTGGGGTGCACCGCCACACCCCAGGAGCACACTTTCGTCTCCACTTCTTAACACGTGACCAGTGTCCGCCCCACGGCGGGCTCACCAGGGGCTCACACAGCGCGTGTCCCTCTGCCTTCCACTCTGCCATCCTCGAGTCACCTGACACAACTATCCCAGATCGCATGCAAGGGCGGGACGAAGCCCGAACCACCAACCCCTCTGGGCACCTCTCCCCACGCCCCTCCACATCAGCCCGCTCGCTCCAGTAAGTCAGGCAAGGCAGCCCAGGTCTGCTCAGCCAGCAGAGCCCCGACCTTCCCGAAGTTACTACAGAAATCGCTGGAGTCCCAGCTGTCCCTGGGGCCTGAGGCTGTGGCTCGGAGATGCTGCTTCTGGTTATCTTCTACCTGGGGGAACCATGAAATAAAGGAGAGCGGAAGGTGGGAGGAGGCGAACCGAAGGCCAGTGTGCGGAGCGGGGTAGGGTGCGCCCTGCCCGCAGCCCGCCGTGGGCCCGGGTGGGCTCTGCAAGGTCACGCTGCACAGGCCAGTGTGCTGAGGACTAACCGAAGGCCAGAGAAACCTCCTCCTTTCAGCTCGTGCAGAGAAAAGGCGGGCACGGCAGCTGGCTGAGACCCAGCAGGAACACCCCCACCCCCAGCACAGTGACTGATGCTCAGCCACATCTGGCCCGGGGCCCCCAGAAGCCGCTGCTGCTGTTCTCAGGGCTATGGCACTACCTGAGAACGGCTCTTCTCTGAGTAGTGGCCTTGGCTGGTCACTCAGTGTACTCTCCCTTCCGTCTCAAGGCGACTTTCATTACTGTCAGATGGACAAGAGCAAGGATGGCCAGAGTGCAGTGAGAGCAGGACAGGAGATGCCAGCAGAGAGAAGCCTCTGTCCCTTCTGTAACAGCCTGTACAGTGGCGGTCCCTCCTGCACGCCTTGACTTCTCGCCTGTTCCAGGACGCCCAGACCTGCGTTTCCAGAACACTATCAAGTCTCCACCAGGACAAGGGAAGTCCTAGCCAGTGAGGGAGGAAATCCATCGCCCTAACTCACCCAGTGAATTAACTGACAAATAGGAATCAAGGTCCGACTTTCCGGAAGATATCCAGGAGCACGTTTCACTCGGTCTTTCAAAGTCACACTGAGCGTCTGACACTAGGACTTGGAACCTTGGCTGCTCGGGCCTCAGGGTCCAGTGGGGGATGTGAAAAACAGATGAGACAGGGCACCCTGGTGCGACCTACTGTGTGGTGAACACAACAGGACAGGATCCGAGGGGAAGAGAGATGCTAATTCCCTCAGAAGACTCTTACTTTCCAATCACAAGTACCCACCCCGTGAGAGTGACTTGCATCCGAGGGGTCGCGAGGATTCGCTCTTAAGGAAGAAATGTGCTCTTGGCGTAATGCCCTGGTAACAAACCCGCCCTTTAAAATCGCTTCCAAACGATCACGTGTTTCCACTGCTGGTTCCAAGCTGGCAGCCAGAGCTCTGTGCCCAACAGCTGCCTGGAGCCCACGGCCTTGGCCAAGCGCTACGGGGGATGGCTTTCACTCACCAGACAACGGGTCTTTGCCAATCATCAAAACATTGGGCAAATTCATTACGATCAGCTGCTGGAGAACTTCCTACAGAAACAAAAAGGACAAGATACCATTAAGAACAGGAAACAAAAATAAAGAGTGATTAAAAAAATTACAGTTTATCAAGTCACTGGATGAGTGTGCAGCCATGACGCGGTAACTGTGAAGATACTATAGAAGAGGAAGAAACATTTGAGATATAAATAAATGTGAAAAGTCAAAACTAAATGCCTAACCACTACACTATACTTCCAAAACTAATACAAAATAATACTGTCGACTATAACTGAAAAAAAAAATTTTTAAAAAGTCAAAGCTCATTGTACTACTGCCTTGAAAACCAAATAAAAATTATGTCTGCATGTGTACAAAGGCCTTGGGGAAAAAAAGGTATATTCCATACCGGGATGGCAGGATTAGGTATGAGTTTCTTTTTAAAAAATGTCTTTATTTTGATAGCATGGTTTGCTTGTGCAGCTAAAAAACACAGAATGAAGATTAAAGAGATGTCACTGGGTGTCTGCCACCTGGTGACTCAGAGCTAGCATTCAGCAGGTCTCCGGGACAAGCTGCAAATGAGGGGACTCTTCTCGTTTACAGAAGTGACGTCCCTGGGACAGGGACAAATCACAGCTCATGTGCACCCAGCAGAGAGGAGGCGCAGGAAATGAGCTGCCTCCTGGCCCTCACGCCCAGGGTCTTCGCGAGAAGGCCCAGGCACCCGCCCCAGCCACGCCCCCGCCTGGGTGTCTTTAACACGCTGTCCTCAGGGGCGCCGGCTCACGACCGCCCACCCACCCGCCACTCCGTTTCCCAGAGCACTTCCAGGGCAGGTCACCTCTCCCATCTGGATGGGCTTGTTTTTCACAAATCATTAGACAAACACCTAATTTTACAGAAGGTAAGTAAGGGGGTAGGCTTCATAAGTTTTCTTGGTCTTACAAAAGTGGTTACTGCAAAAAGTCTGCACCAACAATGCTCCTCTTTGGCCTTTTAAAAAAGGTTTCCACTGAGACACAACAGTTTTCAGGAGTCACTCTACTGTGTCACGTGAGGAATCTGTGTGCTCAGTATCCTGCCAATGAACACCGATGAAGGAAAGGGGGTTGATTACACAATCGGCTAATCCCACAGGGCCCAGCAGAACACCCCAGAACTACCTCCGAACTATCAGATTAGAATGGTGGCCTGGGCAAGCATGCCAGGAGAGGACGCTGCCACCAAAGACTATCTGAAATGACTTTATCCTCCGTCATTACCCTTCTACAGCTCCAGTCCACACCAGAAAACGGGGGGAGGGGACGCGAAACCGTGAGGTGTATCCCACTCCCAACACACCAGGCTCCTCTCCAGACTCCGTGCTGCAGAAGAAGTCGTTATCTGGGGTCACATGTCATCACATCAAAGATGGCTAATGTCTTCACAAACATGTCTCGGTTGGTAAATACCTGTGTCGGACAGGTCTGAGTTGTGTAACAGTCTCAGCCCTCCTTCAGCCTTGGGAAAATTCAACACGGAAAAACTGTCTTAACTAAATGGCTCACCAAAGGATTCCAGGCACGCCCTGGGACAAACATAGCACGGGCGAAAGCCACTTTCCAGCTGCTCTTCAGCAAAGGAAAGGACTCCCGCCAGATGGGCCCTGAGGTGTGGAGCCCCTGCCTGGCCTCAATACTCAAGAGTTCTGCCCAGTTTCTACACAACATTCACTTATTACCACGGCCAACCACCTAGAATCCCTTTGGAGGCCTTGGCTGGTTTCACTCTGCCACATCCAAGTGAGTGGAGCATACGCACATTTATAAAGGAAACACAGCACGTGAAATCGTCTTAAAGGTCTCGGCAATAATGCAAAGCAGTGTGCTTATGCTGATGATTATCTAAGCAGAAGACTGCTGGAGACATCGCTAGAACACCCATGTATTCTTCCAAAACAGGGTGTTTAATTTTGTCTAATCAGTACTTTGTAATTTTCCCCAAGAAATATGTCACTTGTGCAATTAAGAAGCAATGTCTTACGAAAGACTTTTTTTTTCCCTATTTGCTCCTTTCGAAACACCAGATCTCCTAAGATCTAATCCTATGGCCAAAAACACTCCCTAGCCATCATGAACTGTTCTTTCTAAAGAACCAGCCATCACATTTCCAGCAAAAGTGGGCTATGTGTCAAGGGTGGAGCCGTCCGGTGGAAATATAATGCTAAACACACATTTCAAATACCCAGTAGCTACCTTAAAAAAGTAAAAACAAACAGGCGAAAATATTCTAATATACTTTAAGCCAATACACCCAAAACATTTTCACCATGTAACGACATAAAAATCGTGAATATTCCACATTCTTCTGAATGTATCTTTGAAACCCAGTATACAGTTTACACTCACAGCACATCTCAGATGCTAAATTTTCATTGGAAACGTTTGGTCTGAAAATGTAGTTTTGGTACTCAAGTTGTTCCAAATATGCCTATAAGTTTTCCAATAACTGAATCGAGCACTGATTTTTAAATTTAAATTAAAAAGTCCTCAGTCATACCAGCCATATCTGGGGATCCCAATTGCTACATGCGGCTAGAGGCTCCCCAACATTGGTGACTTAGGGGACTTGCCATGGATCCCTGAGGCAAATGAACTTGTCCCCTCAGGGTGGCAGGGCCTTCATCTAGTGGGGACGTGAGGAGGCTGCTGAGTGGACCCTCCCACCTGGCACTCGGAACAGAAAGCCACTGTGGAGGCTGCAGCTGACACTGGCCTGCGAGGCAGGCACCTGGTCACACCCCAGCTGGCTGCACCCAGTGGGACACCCACAGAGGCCGCAGAGCACAAGCCCAGTGGTGTGCTTAGGCAGTTCCCCAATTTGGGACCTCCTGGCGCCATCCAGGCCTTCACAAAGGCCACTGTCACACCCCCAGGCAGGAATGAGGGTGCACACAGGCCTTGATGTAGTCTGTCTTGTCAGCTGACCCTCACGGCCTCACGTGGGCAGGAGAGAAGAGTCAGGCTTGAAGTGCGGCCCACCTGGTGACATGCTCCACCCTGCCCTCCACGGAGCACGCAGGGGCGAGAAGCAGGGTGTTAAACCCTGTGATCCAGGGTGGGTTTTGTGCTCTCTCAGGCTGGCTCTCAGACCTCGGTCTGACGCCTGTTCGTAAGGAGATGGTGCATCCAGGAAGCCGCACTGGCCATGGCTTTAAACAAGCCAAAGGACAAGTCACACGGGTGGATCCAAGGGGTGGGTGTGTCTGGACTTTCAGGGGCGGGGTAGGGGAGGGGGGGCAGGTCAGGGGGCTGGAAAGCTCTCTGTAATCTGGGCTCTTATCAATTCTAATGTCCTTCCGGGCTCCCATGATAAAAACAAGGCCCTTCACATGTAGGTGAGGGTCGGGACAGGCCAGGACACTCCCCAGGAAGCGTCTGTCACCCCAGCTGGTGGGCCACGGAGGCTGCATCTGTGTTTGCACCCGTGTCAACAAGCCCAGCCAGTCGCCTGCCACTGATCTCCAGCTTCCTGATCCAGACCCTCTGGGGAGTGTGGTGGCCAGTCTCGAGGCCTGTGGCACTGGCTCTCAGAGGTGGCGAGAAGCTCTAAGAACAGAACGCAGAAGGAGAGGGGAAGGAAAACTCACCTTCCTACTAGAAGAACCAACCCCCTCCTGAGAAGTACGAACCTACTCAGCGGGAAGAGTATACAGCACATGGAAGGGAACAGGGACCCAGTTCCAGGCTTCACAGGTCATGGAGCTCTGCTGCTGACAGGAAGGATGACAGGCGAGGGAGATGAGCAGACTCCAGAGGCACCTCGTTACGTGCAAAACTCACACCTGATTACAACTAAGCGCGTGGCAACAGGGCTCAGGTCCTTAAAACAAGCCCCTCAGACTCGCCCCTGAGAACTGTGTGTGTAGCCCAAACTCTTAGCACACTGTCTACTTCACAGTAAAACTGGCAACGGCAGAATAGTAAACAGACACCCCAAAGCACGCGAACCAAAACCTCAAAATAGAAAGTATGGCAGGGCTGTGTGACAGGGGGCAGCACAGATGATGTGGGGAGGAGTCAGGTAAAGGAAGACGTGCCCACTCATCCTGCTCAGGAAGACCGAAAACGCTAAAGGAACAAATGGAGTCCGAAGTGTATGTACAGCATTACTAAGGCTAAAAAAAACAAAAACAAAAAACCCTCAAAGGAAATAAACCAAAATGACGGGACTCTATTAGAAAGATCAGGACAAAAGCCAAGTTTTCCCAACATTTTCTGAAGATTCTGCAATGTGGTTATAGTATCTTAAATTATGTTAACCTCTGTGGTACAGCTTCCCACACAAAGAACGTATCATCAGCAGCACCTATTTATCAGATATTGAGCTGTGAACATGACGGGTCCACTAAAAATCTTTTTTAAAACCTTTCCTCTGAACAATTTACAACATATCCAAGATGAAAATGATGTGGATCACTGTTTAAAAAAAAGAAAGGCACTTCCCCCCAAATCGAAATGCACACCAGCATCTCCCATCAGGAAACATAAAGCCTGTGCCCGCGGGGAAGAAGAGATGTAGCCAGGAGAACCCAGGCGGCCTGACCAGGGCTGGGGCAGGGGCTGGCTGGGGGATGGGGTGGCCTCCCAGAGCACCAGCCCCTTCAAGATGGCAGAGTGCCACCCACCACCTCAGGTAATGTGGGGGCCTCACTGCAAGGCCTTAAAATTCTGCCAGGGCCCAGGCTGACCTCTGTGCCTGCTCCAACAGAAAGGTCATCTTCTCCAAGATGCAAAAAATGCCAGGTCCCGGAAAAGTAGCAGGGTGTAAACACTTTTGTGTGTGCGTGTGTTTGTGTTCGCACAGTAAGGTTATCTTATTTTTATTCCAAACACTGGGATTGCTGGATTAAGAACAATGAGTTCAGAAGAAATGGGAAGAAATCTTTTTTTTTTTTTTTTTTGCCCCACAAATGAAACTGAATTTTATGCCTGGACATTTTGCCAGGAAGGAAAAATGCTACTAAAGTCCAAGGAATGACCCTTGTTAATGCAGAGTAAATGACAGAGAAATCTCAGAAAAGTTAAGACAAACACCCAGCGGAGGCATCCAGGAGGAAGATGATGCTCACGGCTGCCAAGCAGATCATGATGATCCGGACAACAAAATGTGCCTTCCACACAGCCAAAGAAATACAAAGGACCTATCCACGTTCTCAGAATCAGTACTGAAAATCATAAACATTGTGATGCCAGCCTGGAGTGTGCACCCAGCACTCACACAGCACACCTTATGGTCGGATTCAGATATTCAAAAGACACATGTTGAGCACAGTGCCATGAGCTGAGAACTCTCAACCTGGCTGGGAAGGTGGGCAGGTGAACAATCCCAGCACAAAAGGACAGGGGTCAGAGCAGCACAGCGGAGGGAGTACTGCCAAACTCTGCTCAGACAAGTCTGGGAAGGCTTCTCAGAGGAGGCAGCTTCTGAGCTGGGCTGGGGAGAATGCCTAGGCGTCCGAAAGGTAAAGGAGAGAGCTGAGAAATTTCTTAGCTAAGTGAGGCCAGCACGTCAAGCCTTTGGTTATACTGGACCATACACACTCTGTTGCCACTGGGGGACTCTCCTCCTCACACATCCCCGGCCCTCATTACCACCAGCTAGGATGTTATGCACGCTCCAAAGCTCAGCGAAAATGCCACCTCCCGCACACAGCCACCCTCGATGCCCTTAATGATTTCTTTTCCCCTCAGCTCCTCGCTCTTACCTGCCCACTTCTGGCCTTTCACATGTTGCTTTGTCAATCAACTCCTCACTCAGAGACAGCCAAAAGCTGCTAATAGTGACAGCTGACAAAATTAGACTGATCAGAAAAGATTCCTGAAAATTTACACTGAATTTTTTTTTTTTTCCTTTTTCTGTTTTTGGAAGCAGTGTCTTCTCTCTCACACAATAAAGCAAGGGAACCAAGTCCTGAAAGCAAACTGCCTTCTGCCACTACCCCGAAGGCAGTTACTTCTGTAAAGTTTCTTCCTCTGCCTCCCAACAGGGCAAAATCAGCCACCATGTGCCTGAAGATCCACTGCCTGTAGGTGCCAACGAAAGGTAAAAGCATCTCAAAATGCATTTGCAAAACTGGTTTGAACACCATGCTTTGCAACTGTGAAGACCCAAGTGGGATAGCCTTATGAGCAAAGGAACAAAGCAATGTTAATTGTGTATCCTAAACTGCAGAAGTGGCTCAGGCAGGAAGGGTCCCCCATGCAGGCCAGTGCTCCCAGGCTATTCCAGCGTCCTAAACCCCACAGTGACAAAGCCCAGAAAATGCAAAGCCTCACCAAGGTTCTTGCAGGTGGGATGCCTCTGGGATTCCGACAGGCTGAAACACTCACAGGGGACCCCACAGAGAGACTCACAAAGTCAGGGGTACGTTTCCAGGGCAGCCGCACACAGCCTGGCCTTGGCGAACACACACCCAACTGCAGGGAGAGTCCTGTCTCTTCTCCCGACAGTCTTGTGAGGTGGCCAGGGCAAGAATTACCAGAATTTTCAATCTGAGGGAACTGTAGCATGATGCTGGTGACGGGGTTTAGGGGCAGAACCCAGCTTAAGGTCAGGGTTGGACGCTCTAGGCTGGTGAGCTGTCCCCTGCACAACACCGACCTCCCAATGACCCACCCGGGTACTCTCTACAGCTAATTTGCCTCATACCTTCTATGGTGACTCGTGAAATTTACAGCCTGCTGCCCCCTCCAACCAATCACGCCTCCCATGTCACCTTGTCTGACAGCAACAAGGACTGGACCCCCAAACCAAGCGCCACAGCCCACTCGCTGGGTGTTCCCACTAGGAACGCGGTTTCTAGTTTAGCGCCGAGAAGAGACGTGAGCCTGAAGGTTTACCCTCGGCTGCCTGTCTGGAGCCCAGCCTAGGGGCCGTGTGCCTGGAATTCCATCTGGACACGGGGCTCCGTTTCCGCCGAGCTCCCGCTTGGACCGGAGCAGAGGCCCTGGCAAACGAGTGGGTAATGAAGTGCTTTTATGTTAAGAGGCTGTCACGTAAAGCCGCTGATAGATTCAACCCATCTGTTCCACCTCGTCTCAATTAATCCTGGGGTCCCCGGGGCCTGAAACCAGCTCGGATCCACACGGGCCCAGGCGCACCGGCTCCCCTAACTAGGCCACACGTCTCAGGACCCAGTGATGTAAGGCCACCAACTCGGGCTGCCTACGGTTCCCACATCATCAGAAAATGCCCTCCCCCAGAACACACTGTGACAGCCTGTCCTTACGGCTGTGCTCACAGAAACGAACCGAGCCCACTCTCTTGTCTGCAAGAAGAAAAAGCGTGTCCTCTCTGAGCTGACTGAGGAGACCTGCGGGAAGGAGCAGCTGGAGCCGCAAAGGCCGCCCCCTGAGGGCAAAGCTGCTTGCTGTGACCTCAGGCAAGTCACGTCCCCCTCTGAGCCACATCCTCATCTGTAACGGGACTAGACCATCTCTAAGAGATGTGTGGCTCCTTCAGGAGGGGCGACACGGTGCTGGCACAGCGGGGTACAGCACGCCTTTATGGAGTAAATCCTGCAGGGCTGCCCTCTCTGAAAACAGGCCAGGGCCCGCGCATCCTGGAAGAACCCAGGGGAAACCCAATGGGGACGTGACTGGAGGACACGTCAAGTGTCCCCACGAGCACTCGCCACCCTCCCTTGAGGGCTGGTACGATGCCTGGGTGCGGTCTTCTTATCTGATGCTAGGAAGAGCCTGTTCTAAGTGGCTGGACCAAGGAAGGGGGGGGGGTGCCGCCCCGGAAGCATGGGCAGAGCACTGCTTTCATGTCCTCCGAGAGAACTTCTGCCCATAAAAGGTGTTTCAGGGACCATCTCACATGCTGAATTCAGGCCTGGGCACCAGAAGCCAAAGTTGGGAGTTAGGAATGAACTCTGGCGATGGCGTCAGCAACCACAGGTGCAGGGTGGAGAGGGGACAAGGGCCCAAGCCGGACCTACAGACGGATGCACACCCGTGCATACGGATCCCAGCCGACAGCAGAGGGTGGTAAGAATCAGCATTTTCCCACCAGAAAGCAGGGTGACTGAGGCCCAAAGAAAATCATGGGCACACGGCATCACATTCAGCTCTAGACACCCAGGTCTCCGGCACTCCGCCCCAGGCTCTTCCCACCACACCACGGAGCTCACTTCCATTCAGCAGAGTCCTCTGATGGCCTACTGTGTGCCAGGACCACCCTTCCGTGGGGTCTCTGGGGGACGGGAGGGAGGACTGAGAGCATTAGACCAGGGAAGGGGAGGCTGGGCCTGTCCTCACACCTCAGTGCCTGGGGTGGCTCAGGGCTGCCCTGTCCCCTCCTCCCTGCTCAAACAGCAGCATCTGTGCTTGGGGTTGATGTAAGGAATTCCTTTTATGATGGTGAGGAATCTAACAACTGTGAATCAGCCGTTGTAAAGCCCCGCCCATTGTTTCAGCTTCCTGGAAAGTCAACATTGTTATAGATGGGCAGGCAAGGAAGGGTGCAGGGCCCAAAAGCCAGCACCGCCCACCAGCCAGAGTGCAGTATGCAAGGGTCACAGCAAGCCAGGGGCGCTCGTCACACAGGCTGAAAGAGCCACCACCAGGTTTAGGGGACCCTCGTCAGGTGGGGGGCTCTGGGCTGATTCCCCAGGCACCTGCCGCCCTGGGCATGGCCTTCCTGTCTCAGCAGCAGCCGAGAAAAACACAGCATCTACACACTCACGGTGCTCCCCTCTGTTCCCCTCTCCCCCTCATCCCACGCCTGCAGGCCCCCATCTCAGGCAGGGATGCGACAGGCGCCACGCCCTGGCAGGCCACACCTGCTGCCTGACAGTGCTGCACCAGTTTCCTCACTCCCAGGGCACACATCAGAGGAGTGGCAGAACGCCTGGGAGCCTCCGGCTGCAGGTGGCAGCCTGCCGGGGCCTGTGAGGGCAAAGAAAGGCGGGCAGAGAAGCCAGGCACGGCATCACCCCACAGTGTGAATGTCACAGGATAAATTGCACCAATGCGCCTGAGTCAGCCAGGCCTCCAAATCCATCTCCCCGGGGCAGGGCGCTGGCGGGAAGCCATTCACTCTCAGTCACACCGCCCTATTTCCTGGGCACCTACTGGGTGGCAGGTGGTGTGCTGCTTAGAGGGGGCAGTGTAAGTAGACAAGACCTCTGTCCTCAAATCTAGAAAATGCACAGACAGACAAACTTAACACAATGGACAGGGAGCAGCAAGGGTGCCCAGGGTGTGCCCTCGTGGAGCCCACAGCCTGGCGACAGACAGACCCGCTGGCAAGTCTGATGCCCTAACAAAGCGGATGTGAGGCATCTGAGCGAGGGACAGCGAGAGCACACGGGAGGGACTAATCCAGAAAGGCTTCCAGGAGGAGGTGGTGCTGAGCTGACGGGAACAAAGAGGAGCAGGTGCGCTCCAGGTGCGTGTGTTCATACTGGGGTCATGATGGTGGCAGGGAGAAGCAGCAGCAGGCACTCCCCCACCTCGTGTCTCCCAACACAGGCGCTGGAGTCACGCCACAGTCCCATGATAAAGGAGAACCACAGCCCCTGCTCAGTGAGTCGGGGGCTGGCACCCGCTCTGTGCTCATCTGCACAGTGGCAGCAGGGGCTCTGGAGTCCCCTAGCCTGGCCCATGGCCTGTTTGTCACTGCCAGGCCTCAGCTTCAACCCCTGTGTTCAGTCTTCGGGTGGCTGGCATCACACCTAACCTACAGGAGACCAAGCACAGTGCTTGGCAGGGGCCCGTGGGTGCTGTTCCAGACACACTCGGGGACAACACACATGCCTGACTCCTGCTTCGAGGGTCCCCGCTTAGAACAGCTCTGCACGCGCCAACGCAGGAGGCCTGTGGGGACGGGAAAGTGAGACCTGTAAAGGCCACAGGTACCTGGGTGTGGGCGTTCACCCTGGGCTCCGCAGGATGAAGAAACCGCCCCCGCACTGGGCTCACCCCAGTCCTCCCCTTCGTTATCGCTCAGGGCTCAGGACCAGGCAGGAGGAAGGACCAAACAGGAAGCCTTGACCATCCTCTCCTCACTCACGGTCTTTTCCCTTTTGGCCTCAAAAGCCTGCACTGCGTGAGAAGGGCTGGCGGGGCGCGGGCTGACTCTGAGGGCGAGTCCAGGAGTGTGCACGCTGATGCGTGAGGCCTGCCTGGGGCGGAGCCACAGAATCTGGGGCTCAGAGCACGGTGAAGGCTTAGGAAAAGTGGGTCAAGTTCTGTGTGAACCTGGAGGGAACTGCGAATTCCCCACAGCAGATCAGCGAGCGAGGGCAGACTGTATGACGGCCTCCTCCCCGCAGCCTGCCCCTGCAACACGCTGCAGATGCAACACGGTGTTAGCAGACAAATCTTGTGAGCTGGTCACTTCTCCACGGGAGTTTGCAACAAATGATCCGGCTCCCTCTACAGAGAAATTCTGGAGGGTCTTCTATCACCAGGAGTTTTCTCTATATCTATAGCAGGAAACTGGGGAGGGCAACTCAAAGCACAGTTAAAAACTGAGAAGAAGGTTAAGAAATGACAAACAAGTTTGTAATGACTAACATCTCAGCAGGAAGTGAAAATCTCAACAGACAGTATGACTTCAAGGCAGCTGCCCATGCAGGGGGCTGGGGAGGGGCTGGTGGTGGCCTGACCCCCAAACCCAATACCTGAAGCCATCCTCTGCACCCTCCAACACTTCTCCCAATGCCTTCCCCTACCAAGCCCCTTGATGGGAAATGATCACTTCCTCCTCTGTACCCCCAAGCCCTGTCACAGTGTACCCAGAATTCAAAGCAACTAGGACCTCAGAGTCTTAGGGGCAGGTGCTGTGGCATGCTCACCTCTGAACCCTCCCTGCCACCCCACCCCTAGGCTTTTGCATGTGTGCCCACAGCAGATGCTCACCAGCTGCTGGCTAAACTCAACCAACTGACCACATGGGGAAGGGTCTGGAGAGAACATTCGCCTCAGGACCTCAGACAGGCCACTGAACACACCCTCCCCATTCCAGAGTGCAAAGAACACTTTCTCTTGAACTACAACAAATCAGAGCGCCTAATGAGCTGGCAGCTGGCCAGACCCTGTATTATCTCATTTAATGTTAACCAGCAGGTGTTACCCCCGGCCCACCAGCAAGTTTGCCAGAGCAAGATCCATTTGATCAAGAAATATTTTTGATTGCTGGGGATACTACAGTAAATGACAGAGATAAAAGAGCACATACGTGAAATATGTATGTGACAAGAAGTACTTAGTGCTAAAAAAAAATAAAGCAGGGTAGGATGATCGGGAGTGATGGAAAATGAAGCTAACACCAGACGAGGTGTCCAAGGGGGCCTTCTGATGAAATGAATGGCAGGTGACAAACGAGTGGAGAGAGGGTGTGAACCACACGGATGGGGAATCAGAGAGCACTAGGACGCCCCAGGCCGGTGGTGGCCCAGCCTAACCTCTGAGGCCTTTTTCCAGCGCTCCGACGTGCTTACACTGGGCTCCTGTGGTCAGACATCCCATTCTGAGGCCTTGGGAGGCACAAGTTCTTCCGAGAGTAACTCACCGCAATGCTAGAGGTCACAGAGGGTCCAAACCTGGGCACCAGCACCGGTGCTTGGCAGTGGCCATCTGGAGCCCCCTGCTGAGGAGAACTCGAAAGCCAGGTCTCGGCTCAGAGGCAGAGTGTGCCATGATCGATTAGCGCTGTTTGGCTGTGCCAGGAATTAAGACCCAGTGGCACTCCCTTGTGTGACCCGATGGGATAAGCCCTGTAACATGTCTGTGGCATAAACTGCTGAGGGCGTGTGGGGAGGGGACGGGTGAGTCTCCATCGCTAGTTATAAAGCAGTGGACCGAGCCTCCTCTACTGAACCAGCTTCGCTTTTTTCGAGTCTCCTCACCCAGCTGCAGTCTCCTGAGGGTGGGGACCTAGTTATCTCCCTCCCCACTGCTGCCCGGAGCCGGGCACAGGGAGGGGCTCATGCACCTATCCAACGAGCCCATGAAGGGCCACAAGTCTCAGGGCTGGTACGTGTGTTCACTGCATCAACAACTGAACATGGATCCCAAAGGACCAAGGAAGAAACAATGCCCCCAATTAGACTAGGGGACCCTACTGTGTGAGGCCTGGGAAGAGAACAACGACAAAAAGCCCTTTTTAAAATAAAAAAAAAAAAAGGAAGGTCTTCTGATGTGGGTAAGGTGTGAGGACCACCAGAAATCAAAGAACATTTGGGAGGAGGGAGGAAAAAGAAGGTGCACACAGACCTGCCCCAGCCCCTGGTGGGGAGACCGGCCAGCTTGAGGCAGATAAAGGCTCCCTCACCAGGTGTTCCTGAGCCCACATGGAGCGGGATGACAGTTGGTGCCCACCCCGCCACCAAGGCAAGAGGACCCTTCCAGCCTGAGCCAAAAGGAGATGAGGGGAGATTCGATGGTGCACATTAACTGCGTGCCTACCACGTGAGGCCTGTTCGGCATGGTGTGCGCTGGAAGACCATCGCACTGGTCCGACACTTCCCACTGTGCACACATCTTCTTGTGTTCAGAACTGAGCCCACTTTCCACAGGAATGAACTAAAATGCACATGCCTCGGGTCACACGGCTAGTGATGACCTAGCTGGGGCTGGAATCCAGATCTTCCAACTCTGGGAGTTCACAGTGTGACTGGCGAGAAGAGGCGGGAACACTCAGTGACCCTGCAGTGGCCAGGAAAGGCTTCCACTGGTCACTCAGGCTGGTGTCCCAGGAGAGGCTGTCAAAAACCACATCAGGCTCCTCACTCTGAGCAACTGTCCTGACCTGTCAGAGCCTCGAAAATGTCCAAGTGCTTCTCTTGGGGCATTTGTACACCTGGCTTCGGGCGGGTCTTTGCATCTGCCTCCTCGACCTCAGCCACGGCCCTCTGGGCTTTGTAGACTCACGAACTCCCTTACTCTGACGTTCATTTGTTCGTTCACTCACTCGACAAGCATTTGCTGAGTAAGGGCTGTGATGGCGAGTGAAGCAGGCCAGATCCTTGACCTCCTGGAACTCAGACTCAGGGTGGAGACAGACATTAATCAACCACTCCAACTAGCGAGCTCCAAGCAGGAACAGGGCTCCGGGAAGGCATGGGGGAGCCTCTAAATCATGGAGGCCCAGGAGAGAAGGGATGCCAGACAGCCAGCAGCCGATTACTGTAAATCCCACCTTGCACCCAGGAGCAAAGGAAAGGTACAGGAGCATGGGATGCGTGCCCTCCCAGCAGGGATCGGGGGCTTCAGGTGGGACAGTGGCAGGGGACCCACAGCCAACCACCTATCAATGCTCCAGGCTTGCTGAGATAGGAAAGGCCCTTTCTGCCAACAGTCACACTGTGGTCCCTGGCCACCTAGACACAGGAAAATGAGGCTGGACACTGGGCATGGTACAGAACTGCTCCGGCAGACAGGTGGGCGGAGGCCGGCCTCTCTGGTAGCAGCTCCACACACACAAGCTGCCCCCCTACGCCAGCACGGCTGCCTACCCCTCTGCACAGCGTGGCTCAACCCTGTGCCCACTGAGACACTGCTCTTTGCTGAAGGAGAAAAAATGAAAAGAAACGGAGGCCAAGCCAAAGCAAGCTCTCCTCAGACTGTCCACCCTGAGCTTCTCTAGCGAGTAGAGGGGTCACAGTGACCACTGAGGGCTGGCAGCACAGGCTGGGGACAGGGCTCCTTCAACAGGCATAGGTGCGTCGTGGGGGCCTCTGGATCTATTCCTGGGAAGTGTATTCCTGCTCGGGGCAGGCTGAGAGGTGAGTCTACACCTCTGCTGTGCACTCAGCGGGTGGACCGCTGTGAAAATTACATCTCAGAAAACGAGTGCCAGGCACATGGCACCGAACGGCTGGCAACTGTGCTGCTGACCTCGGGGGTCGACAGGCACGGTTCCTAGCTCCCTGGCTAGTGAAGTTCAGAGGGCTAAGTGACTCACCCAGGGCACCTGTGGGCGAGTGGGACCAGGACCCAACGCCAGGCCTTTGGAGTCTAGACACCAATCTAAGATCCTGCTGACTTTTTAATCCACAGGATTCATGGTGCCTTGCAGTGCCAAGATCCATGGGGTCAGCTGCATGCTGCATCCCTGAGACTTACAGTACTCTGTAAGTGACAGGGACCTAGAAATAGTGACTTACACAAGATTCGAAGATATTAGAAGACAGGCAGACCATGAGCGCCCCCCGCCCCAGGGTGTCAGGGACCTGGGCACTGTGCTGCATTCCGGGCAGTGAGGAGGAAGGCACACTGCACTTTTTAGAAAGGCCTCCCAGAGGCGTGCTCAGCACCACCACTCATATCTCACTGGGCCAAAGGGCCGGGCCCAGCTGGAGGGGAGGCTGGGGGTGGTTTTATTAAGGAAGAAGGGGGATGGACAGGAGCTGGGGAGTAATCTGCCACATAAGAAGAGATAAAACACAGCCTCTAACGAGATTACCATCTCGTTAGAAAGATACACATGTGGAAATGATTAGTGGGTGAGGCCGTCTGTAACAAGGCACTGATTGTGTGACATGGATAGGAAACAAGTGGTTAAAGAGTAGAGCCACAGGTAGTCGAGTTCACTACAACCGGCGGGCATCACGGAGGAAGACCTGAGCTGGATGGACAGGCATCAGGCCAGAGAGAGAAGCAGGGGGAAGGGGAGGCTACAGAAAAGTGGACCCCACCCCCAGTGAACACTGGGCCATCAGAGCATTTGCTAAAACGAACTTGCAGTGCCGGGCAGTGAACCTGATATGTACAGAACTGGGTTAATTATTAATCATAATCCTTGGCTCATGACACTCATCTGTGGTCACACACGGCTCACTTTCATTTAGTTACTCTGCACAATGTAATAACCACCTGCAAACCCACCGCCCAAAACAAAGGCTGGGACCTTGACAGTAACCCATCTCTAACCGGATGGTGCCCCCATCCCACCCCCTACCTCCTCTCACTCAAGACACCATCAGTCTGAATCAGAAGTGACATTCCTTCACTCTTTTTTATAGTTTTACTGCATCAGTAAATATTCCTAAAGAGTACATTTTAGCTGCTCTTAACTTTATAAGAAATAGCACTGTGTGTAATCTTGGGGAGCACACGCTCTTTTTAGCTAGCATTTATGATATTGCTAAAATCCATCTACATCAGTGCATGGTGCCCTCGTTAATTTGTTTGGACAGCTGTATAATATTCCATTGTGTGGCCGCGTCTCAGTGCATTCATCCATCCCCACCGATGGGCATCTGGGCTGTATCCAGGCTTCTGCTGTTGTGAACAGAAAGGCTGTGAACATTCTTGTACAAGTCTCCTGGGGTCCATGCACAGGAGCCTCTCTCCAAAATACATCTAGGCAGGAAACCGGCTGGGCCACAGGGTCTGTGGATCGTGAACTTTAGGCATCAATACCAGACCGTTTCCCAAAGTGACTGCACCAATCTGCATTCCCTCCGGCAGTGGGTGAGAAACGGAATAGTGAACGCTTAGGACACGCTAGAATTCACCAAGAGCTTTGATCCTCCCCAACTCCCTCGTGTTAGCGCCCTCTACACAGGGAGCAGACACTGACCCAGAACCACAAACTAATGAGTGGGTCCTGACTGCCCGCCAACCTGACTCTAAAACCCAGTGCTCCTCCCGGCAAGGCCTCCCACTCAACAGGCCAACTCTCGCCAGACAGAGAGTCTGGAAGAGCAAGGATGACATTGCAGACAGAGGACTCCATCAAGGAAGACAGCGCAACAGGGTCAAGTTCAGGGTCAAGGGCTTAAACACAGACACCCCCAGGCCAGTCTATATTGGATCCAGGCTTTCTCACCCAGGGCTAGGAAATGGGCCCACGGATGAACTGCTGTGAGGTCTGGCTGGTCTTCACAGCCAGTGTGTTCTCACTCCGTTATTTACTGCCCGACTCACGAGCCTCCTCACAGCAAGCCCGAGAGAGCAGGAAGCCGACCGTGCCGCACAGGAACGGACTGCAGCACGAGCTCACCCCCTGCCACCCCACTCCAGCACCTGCTCTCCTTGGCTGAAGACCGGTGCCAGCAACGGCCTTCCACAGCCAGGTCTGGAACCTACACCGGTGTCTGGGCCTCCCACCGAGTACCTTACTCCCCATTTCCAGCGGACCTGCTCAAAATCAACACACAAAAACCAACGTCCCCTGCCCCTAAGAAGTTTACTTACTGGAGAATGGATCCACCCTGAGAACAAGATGAGAAAATTTAAATACATGTAAAGGGGTTTGGAGTTGGATCTAAGTGTTATGGGATGTCAAAATGGGGACAGATGGCTGGGCACTGGACAGGCCCACTGTGAGAAAGCACCTCCATGCAGTGCGAGTCAATGGGATTGGACCCTAAGAGACCCTCGCCTGGGGCGCACCCTCCAGTTTCAAAAGAGACCTTGAGACTGGCAGGGCCCCCCCCCTGTCATCGGTTTCCTTGTCTGCTTGGTCTTCATAAAAACAAAATGCACATTACTATTTACACGACAGTGCCCCAACACCTCTGTAAAATGTCACTGATAGAATTCTGGTCATCCTGGGGTAGATGAAAATACTCCAAGTTTTCAGAAAACGTTACATTAAGAAATGTATCTGTGTTCACCACGCAGGAGGAAGCAAGGAAGTAAGAGCAAAGTGCGGGCGTATGAGTCAGACCGGCATCTCTAAGCAGGTAGCGCAGTCTTATGAAAGAGAACCAACAGTTATCACAAGCCCAGAAGTTTTCAGGAGAATCCTATACACTCAAACAACTGTTCCTGCGAAACAGTTCAAATGTAAATAGAAGAAGAGACAATGGTATACCCCACGCCCACCCCTCCCTCCAATTCAACAATGAGCAAGACTACTTCATTCATCTTTTGTTCCTTCTGTTATAAAATAAAAAGAATTTTTAAGTCCAGTATCATGTCATTTTCACCCCCTCCATCAGAATGCATCTCTAAAGAATACTGGCATTTTCTTACATGACCACAATTACATGAGTTACACATTTTTCCCTACATGCTTCTTAAAATGAAGCGGTTTTTGGAGGGGACTCAGCCCAGCCATGGGAGATGGGAGGGAGCGGTGGGGAGAGCGTGGATACGGAACCCCCGCTGGCGAAACCTGCAGACAGACAGACAGACGCCCACGGAGGATTTCCCAGCTGCACACCCCCAGCGGGGTTCTGCTTTCTCCCCCTAACGACTGGCCAAGGAGAACGTGAAACTGGGGGGCTGACGACACACAAGGGTGCAGTAATGGTTGGGGGAAAATTAAGCAATTCTTGTAAGTGCCAAACTGACTCCCTGTCTAGCAAGAAAAATGAGCTAAAAACTGGGACGGGAAGCAGTGTGTGCCTGACCGGCCCTTTGTCTAACCTGCTGAGGGTACCTCTCCCTCACGTCAGGGTCAGGCCTGTGCACACGACGGTTCCTCGAGAAGCACCTGGCTGTACAGATGCTTAAGTCACAAGTGCAGGGGCTTCCTCTACGGGGAGTCCGAGCCTCCCACCCTGCCTGACCTTCAAAGGGGCTGTGAGCCACCAGACCCGTCATACATCACCAAAGGGGCCGCATGGGGAACACACTCCAAGTCTCAGGAACACCTGTGCACAGGTGCTGGGGACATGGCAGGTGTGACAAACCAGCCGGTGAACATGGAAGGGATCTTTGGAGTTAGGATATTATCCTCCCTGCATTGTCTATGCCCATGAAGTTCTTCCTGCCTGACACATCAGGAGAGAGCGGAAGGTGGCAGCTTTTGCACTTTCTGCCCCAGGTGGCCAGTCTTTTGCCGAGAGAGAGGCCCCTTGGAGGGGATGGCAGGACTGTCTTCGATCCAAACTGGGCCTCTCCTGCGAGACCCAGCTCAGTCCTCTCTCCAGTCCAAGCCCAGCTCCCTGCCTCCTTCCTGATTCCTTCTGTGGTACATTTCCTGAACAGCCCATTTCATCGGGGCCAGTCTGGCATTTTCTCCTCCCTGTGCATGCAGTATGGCAGCCCTCTCCAGCTAGGATGAATTCTCCGTGTCAGGGCAGCAGAGAGGGTACTGGGTCGAGATTCAGCAGCCTTTAGAGCTTCTAGTTCCAAACCTACCACTAAACCGAAACAAGTCACAATGTCTCTGGGACTTAGCTTCTTCCTCTGTAAAATCAGAGGTAACAAACGCTGTGCAAGGAACACTGTAAGCTCCTCACCCCGCCTCCGTGGCAGACAGCACCAACTAAGTCAGCCCCTTCACACAGATCCCAGGTCAAGACCTCCTAACCCTTCGCTACAGGCACTCTGGGCGGCCACGGCTAATCCATCTGCATCCCAGGGGAAGCCCCTCCCTGGACTAAGAGGTTTCTAAGGACACTGTAAATATGGTGGGCCCCAAAACACAGCACCTAGGAGACCACGCAAGTTTGGAAACAATTCATCCTTCCCCAGAGTAGCTGACTCTGAACCGTTGCCCTCCTTAGGGATAAGACTCAGAAGGGTTCTTCGAACTGAAGCCCTTACAAATCCGTCTGATCTCCAGCTCGCCTCTGCCTCCGTCACATTCTAAGGTAACTCAAGCCCGAGCTCCCCCAGAGCAGGGATGTTTGTTCACCCCAAGTTCCACTCAGGGCCCAGGGCTGAGCCCTGATGCCCTGGGCCCTGAGGAAGCCACCCGGCAGGTGACGGAGAGAGAACACAGAAGATGGGGGCCACTGAGGTTGGGGAGTAAAAGCCAGTCTGCCTTCGGCCTGAGAAGTGGGCGCAGGCGTGAACAGATGCTCCCTGGGTCCCACAGACAACTCAGGGGAGGGAGCAGCCTTCCTGGACACGACGCAGACTCAGCTACACCCTCCAACCAGGCCCGTGCCGCCAGGTGCAAATCCTGATTTACCCCACTCAGGACACACGGCACCTCCCGCCTGGGCCACTGCAGCAACCTGTGGCACCGGCTGGAAAGGAGGCCACCACTGCGCGGGGCCTGTCGGTCACCCTCAACCCCTCAGGGAAAGACTGAGGCCCTCGCTCCCGAAACTCCTGCCCTCCACCCTCCACGGCGGGGGCCGTCCTCCCCCTTCGCAGCTCCTCGTCTGACCACAGTCTCTCAGGTCAGGTCAGAGCCCTCCTGAAGGACGCCATGGCTCTGGCTCCATGCTCCACTGCACCCCTGCTCAGCAGCTGTCAGGTCCCCGAGCCCCAGGGCCTTCCTCCCGAAGCCATGAGAAGCTGGAAACCCAGCTGTCTGCAGGAGCCCCCTTCTACCCACCATCGGCTCAGAGTGGGAGACGGGGTGAGAGTCACCCTGTGCCCTGATGCTGCTGGGTACCTGGAGCAGTCAGCTGGACAGAGCATGCTTACAGCCCAGGCCCGCCGTGCTCCAGTGGGGGTCCTTGCTCCACTGGGGGTTGGGCCGGAAACTTCAGGGGGCTGTAAAGGGCCCCAGACAAAACCGGCTGTCTTTAATGGGGCCCTCCCCCACCAACACCAAGGAAACCAAGGCCCTCCCTCACTCCCCTTGCAAGGAACCCGAGAAAAAGGGGGTGGGGAGAAGGGAGGAGCCCAGGGCCATCCTGCCTCCTCAAAGGTCCGGTGACTGACTGGGCCCCGTCCTCATTCGCTGAGGATGCCGGGGAGGCATCCAGGTATCTATTTACTTAGCAAAACCAGTTCTTGCTGCTTCTGCCAGACCCTGGCAGTGTGGGGCTTGGTCCACAGCGGTAGGAAACGGAGACACCCCTGGGAACGGCGCCATTCTCGGGGACACGAAGCGCTGGGAAAAGACACAAGCACTCCCAAGGGTTATGAACCATTTTATTGTCGACTGTGAGCTGAGACGGGGCCTGGGGTCGCCCACGGAGAGGACGTGCCACCGAAATGCGATCGCCTCGGACCACCGAGGCCCGTTCTTCTCACAGTGAGACAGAAACGAATTTGTCCGTGTGTAAACTTCCAGGAACAGGTCCTGCTGTGAAACCTGCCACAGGGCAGGGGCCCTCTAGTTCCCGGACGAAGGCCAATTCTGCACCTTGTGTGAGGGGAGGGCTCCTGGGGACCGCGGGCACCGGCGCATCCTGGGAAGGCGTTCTGAGGACGCCACACCTGGGCCCCCGGTGCACTGGTACACCAGTAAGACCGGGGTGAGAGAATCAACGCATCAAATCCAAGCCACGAGGGCGGGGGGCGTCAGGTTTTCTCAGGAGGAAAGACCCCGACTTTCACGGCTGTGCTGTGAACTGGGCACCAGAAGAAAGCAGCTCACTACCGCCCCCCATCTCACACCTCGGACCCCCCTCGGCCACTCTCTCCTGCTGCTCCCCGAGCCAGCTGGTGAATTAGACTGTCAGTGTGGCGCTAATGGGCCACATGCTTGGACTCTGGGCCCTGCTGTCCTCGCTTCCCTCCCTCCCTGGTCACACACAGCTCCCAGGTGGATCCAAGCCCACTAGTGTGCCCTTGGTCACCAGACAACCCCAAGGGAGGACACACGGCTGCATCTGGCTGCATCTAGTGAGGCCCCAAACCCGACCCCTCAAATCCACAGCATGAGGTGGCTCTTAGGTCACCATCCGCTCAACATCAAAGGACAATACGGTCCCTACTCTCTAAAGAGAATTTGTTTTCTTTCAGAGTAACTTCTCTGCGTGAAGCAATGCAATGTGTACACTTAGATTCCCAAGAGCCTTTTCTAATGAGCCACGTCGTGAGACCAGCACCACCTTCCTTTCTGACACAGAAAAGGGCCCCCAGGAGCACAGCACCCTGGGCTAGTTTTGCTCTGAGGTCTGGGTGTGCAGGTCTGCAGGACCCCAAAGCATAGAACACCGGAGAAAAGCGCAGAGCAGGAGTTTTGCCTATCGGACACAGAATAGTTCTAACAACCTAGGAAAAAAAGAAGTCTACCAACAAAGGTCATCGACCACCATCAGGATGAGTCCTCTCTGTCTCTGCCATACCCTGAGTTCTCTTGTCTCACCGAAACAAAGAACTTGAACACGAGAAACACGCCAGTGGCTATATTCCCCCGCCCCGCATCAGACCATGGCCCTCGTCACCTCCAGTTCTGACACACAGTGGTACCAGGCATGCGGCTCAGAGATGGGAGCCTCCCGCAGCCTCAGTGAGACAGGGAGCCAACAGGCGGGAACCAGCAAGGTGCCAGGTGACTTGCATGCCCGGCTCCAAGGTGGGGATCTCCATTCCCACTTGGCCCACAGGAAACCTGTGTTTGCAGACTGGCTTCAGGTCACCAGGTGGGTGGCTTTGAAGCCAGAAGCCGGTGCCCTCCCTGGGTGTGCCAAACAGGGGTCTGAATATTCTGGGGTTTTAGAGGTCCATTTTTGTTCTCAGTGAGGTACAGGGCTCACAGATTATGGCACATCTCCATCCACTTCCTCATCTCCTGGAAAACTATCCACATGCATTTTTATTTCAGAGGCCACACAACGCAGAAGAAAACACTGCACTAGGAGCAGAAAGGTCTGGGTCCCAATTTCAGTCTGACATCCACTAGCTGGGTGTGACCCCGAGCAAGCCACTCCACATCCCAGGGCCTCGAACCCTCGTCTGTAAAATGGGGAAATAATGTCTGAGCCAATTACCGCATACGTTCTATAGATCTTTGGATGACTGAGCGTCCTCTCTCTTATGATGAACCTATGATTAAAAAAATATATATGCAGCCAGAAGACTCATGTCAGGGCCAAGAGGCCTGTGTGTGTGTGCACAAGCGTGCACACACACACATCCTCATCATGGCCACATCTTGACTCCTCACTGCTGTGGCGGCTGACAGCTTCTGTTCTAGAGGCCAATCTGTGAGTTTTCTGCCCACGCATCCCACGTGGCAGGTTGTAAACTTCCATGATGCCCACAGTATGGTGTGAAATGTGACAGCTCAAAGGGGAAGGACCCTCGCCGGCATCCTTCCTCCTCGCGCCCAGTGCCGGGGTGACCTGCCCTCAGGTCCAGGCTCTGCTGTTATGGGCTATGAACCAGTCTAGTCCTCTAGACCACCCGAAGGGCCTTCCAACCAACTCCGGCACCTCTGCTGAAGAAGGTGGCCTGAGCCCGCTGCGGCAGGCCGGCCCTGGGCCCCCTCTGCCATCAAGTGGGAGAACGGCAGTGGCTGCCAAGCGCCAGGCACTCTCCTATGGATTTGAAATGTTTTGACTTCTTTATCCTCAGTCCAACCATGCTGTGAGTCCCATTTTTTTGAGGAAACTGAGGCACAAAGAAGTAGACTGACCAGACCCAGGCGATAGAAGCTTTTGGTGCAACTGTTCATGCCAAAAACGCATGGTTGCTGGTGCAAGGACTTGCGTTGGAAAAGCAGATGAATCGCAGAGTTGGAAACACAAAACGTTTATGCAAAGGTCGTTGAACTTGTTCGTGGAATTTGTTGTCAGGCAGTTTCAGCTCTGAACCTAGTGATGGTGCTTCTGAGTGGCGGGCACACAGTAGGCGCTCAGCGGAGGGGAGAACTCCCGAGAGGCAGCTAGCCTGGAGCTGAGTGACAACTGGGGGACAAGAGCACCTAGGGTTTTCTGCAAAGGCCTGTCAGGGGAAGGGGCTCAAGGGGACCAGAAGCACCTCACGCCCTGGACAACCTTTCTGGATGGCTGAAACTGGAAACGAGATGAATTACACACGTGATGACCAAACCCGGAGCAATAAGCTCATCTAAGAACTTCCAAGGTCTCTAACAGATTGTGTTTTTCAGCCTATTGTTGGGGGCTTGGGAACAAGCCTCTCGGGTTCAAAGGCCTGTGCTGCTAAGAGGAGCACCTGGAGGCTCTGCCTAGTCTCCTGCCCGGGGAGGCCCGGCACAGGGGGCAGGTGATGTTTGGGGCTCCAGTGGGTCTTTCCCCAGGGACCCCACTAAGGCCAAGCCTCCTGGGCAGCAGGCATTGTAGGAATCACACTCTAGACAAAACCCCTCCGGAGCTGACAGCTGCCACACATGTCTGAGCGCTCCCTTTCTATCTCCTCCAAAGTTCCAAAGCCAGATGCAAACAACGAAAAAACCCCCAAGCTCCCTTGCCCTGTCTTTTTGGCTGGAAAAAGGCACAGGAAGCAAACTCGGATGTGCTCCAGCGGATCTGTCCACATTATGCAGACAAGCCAGAGCCACCCCCACGACCTTCTAGAAGGCTACCGGAGATCCTTGGCTGATGCCTGATGGGAAATAAGGGGAGGAAGCATCCGTAGGGAACAGGAGCCGAAACCTCGGGTCCGGGAGTCACCTTCGCATCACTGAAGGGACTAAAGGGAACCACTCAATGGCCCCGTCTTTGTCATGTTTGTCAAACGAGTTGCAGGCTGAACAGGGTTACTGGTTCTCAGCCTGGCTGCACATCAGAATCATCCCATTAGAAACACCTAAGAGGACTTTTCAACCATATCGATACCCAAGCCCACTGGAGCAGTTAAATGAGACTCTCTCACTCTGGGAAACAGGGCAGGAGAGCAGGGCCCAAGGGGTGAGAACCATCACACTGGGCCACTCCTCACATCCCTTTGGACTTTAACATCCCACCGGCCACACACCAAAAGAACCTGTTCTGAAACAACCCTCATTAAGAGTCACCCGAACCTTAACCCATTTATCGAGTCCCAGGGACGTCTCAACTGTGCCTCTGGCCAGCAAGCGGGAGAGGACCAGGTGGTAAGTGAGCCCCAGCCAACATCTGACCTGATCTGCCATGTCACATGGGAGCTGGGTTCCAGCTCTGCTGTTATTTACCGTGTGGCCACAGCCAAGCCCGTCCTATTTCCCCACTACCCTGCCCCAGGCCCCGCTCCGTGTAAGATGAGGAAGCTGGGCCTTGTGGCTCTGGGCCACCTCAGCCCAACTTTCCCACACTCCTGATGCTGACTCTAACCGTGCCGAGGTCCAGGCAGGTGCCAGGCAGTGCCTACTGGGAGAAACGCCCTGGGCTAAGGTATCTGTCACGCTCTACCACAGCGACTCTGAATTCTGGCTGAGGGCCTCGGCCTTTCCTGTGCAACCAGCTGCTGTGACCTCGGAGACCAGACCGTGTCTGTGTCTGCTGCCCTGGGCTTCACTCAGACTCTCAGAGCAAGCTCTCAAACTGACCTGTAAACAAGAAACACACATGGCGAGCTGTCGGCCACTTGTGAAACACAGAAAATGACTAAAAAAGGATCGAAACACTCCAACGCATGACGTTTCAGCCAAATAAAGACAGATCTGTCCTCACAGGGCTGTGCCTCAGAAGCACCCGTGGGGATAGAGCTGTTGACTCCTCCCCTTCGGAGCTGGGGTAAAGGACTTCCTCGGGTATTAATAGCCCTCAGCTGTCCCCACGAAAGCCACAGTTCCCTTCCCAGGGAAGGCCCACAGAAGGACCGTGAACTATGAACCACTTTAATATGCTGAGGTGGCAGGATGGTGAGGGACCATCTGCCTTCTCTCTTTTTACGCAAAGATTTATTCTGATTACTATCATTTATGTGATAAAAACAGAAGGCAGGAAAGAAGCGGCACAGGTTCCTGGTTCTGTGCAGTGAGTCAAGGCCTCCCTCGGGGGAAAGACTCGTTGCCAGACGGGAAAGCACCTCTCCCCAAGGAACTGCTCACCAGCCCAAGGCAGGTGTTAGTCTGGATGCCAGCCGGGCACCAGATCCGAGGGGTGCAGGGAGCACTCCTGCCCCCGCCCCAGCGAGGGTCAAAGCAGTTCATTTTAAGGCTTCAGCTGCTAACGGCCAGGCGGAGTGGGGCCTCTAAAGGCCCAGTAGGGGTAGGTAAGGTGAGAAAGAAAAACTGGCTCCGCGGCCCCCCCTTAAGTCCAGACACTAAAATGGGAACAGGGGACTGTGTGCCCTGATCCTGCTACCACCTTCCTCCTCGCCCTCTCCAGGAAGCTGCCAACTGCTCTTCTAGAGAGATGTGATTCCAAGTCAAAGCTGAAGTCGCTGACCTAGACCCAAAAGCCTTCAAGGGGAAAGGGTTGCTTCCGCGCCTGACAGTTTAATCCTGCTTTAATTTAAGCACGAACTTCTAAAAAGTCCTTACATCCCAGGACTATCCTTCATCAACAGGAGCATCTTGGCTGCCGGAATTTAAGATTAATTGCTTCGATGTGGAAAAACCCCCATGCTGACTCCAAGGGAAAAGGTTTTTCTTTTAAACAAACAAGAAAAGGAAAGGGGTAAAAAAACAAAAAACGAACAAACAAAAAACCCCCAAAACGCTGACTGGTCCTGCTCAGTAAGTAGATGTGCCCTGTCACTTAACCACTTTTAAAGCTAGTGCCAGGGCTTCAAGCCCTTTGTGATTACAACATGTACATTCTTATTAGATGTCCTCTTCATTCCTTCAGAAAATATTTGAGACCAACGTCTGGCACATAGCCATATGTTCCATAAAACCTTCTATCCTCTTAATTTATGCTTTCAGCCTCTCCACCTCATTACCATATCACAGAAGGTGGGAACCCATCTAACTCAGTGTTAACACCCAAAGCGTGGCATGCACTCTGTGCTAAAATGCAGAAGTAATACAAGCGGGGATCTCAGAGGCATCCGTGTTAATCTAAGCCCCCTGCGGCAGAAAGCCTTGGGGCTGTAGTGCAAGGGTTACTCCAGAGCACTCAGCAGTCCAACCTCTTAGTTTTCTAACTGGCTATTCCAAATCCACACTGCTAGACCCTAAGGGGTAAAGCCCACAGCTACACCTGCTGCATCCCCTGACAAAGCCATCCAAACCACCTTCCAGGTACCATATGCAAAAAGCCAACAGCTGGTCTCATTTTATTACAGGATTCTGGAGTCTGAATAAAACAAACAAAACGAAAATCAACAAAAAATCCAAAGCGACCCAGAGTCCCAAAGCCCAGAGAGTGGAGTAAAAACATCTTCCATCTTTTGCTTGAGTCACGGGTCACCTCTTCGAACCAGAGTGGAAAGTACAGTGGTCTCCAGAAAGAAAGGGTATGAGTTCAGTCCTTTTTCGGTAAAATTTTGGTAGAACACATATAACAAAAAACTGCATGAACTGCACATGAACACTTACCATCCTCACCAATCTTAAACGTTAAGCTCAGAAGTATTAAGTACATTCACATTATTGCACCATTCTCCAGAATTTATTTTTCTCTTGCAAAACCAGACTTGGGCTTTAATGGGTTAAATAATAGCTCCCCAGTTCCTCCACCCTTTCACTGGGCCAACAACCACTATTCTACTTCTGTCTCTAAAATCTGACTGCCTCAGTACCCATGTATTAGTGAAATCAGACTGTATTTGTCTTTTTGTGACTGGTTAATTTCATTTAGCCATGTGGTAGCATACGTCAGAATGTTTTTCCTTTTTAAGGCTGAATGATAGTCCATTATACATCTGCCACATTTTGTTAATCCATTCACCCACTGATGGATACTTGGGTGCTTCTACCTCTTGGCTTCTGTAAATAATGCTGCTATGAACGTGGGTGTTGTTCTTTGCTTTTACAAGTCAAAGATGATTTCTAAAACCAGGTAACTTCCTAAAAGCCTGAAAGTTAGATTTTCCTGAGCATATCATATTCCTTTTTATTTATTTTTGGTCTACTCTGGAGTTTAAAGTCAAGTTACACATCACACTTTCTAAACTCTTTCCAACCAAATCTGAACATTCACTGTATTTCAAATTCATATCATGAATTCCGCCTCCCAACTCCATCTGACTGCTCCCAACCCTCCAAAGCCACCACAACAGCTGCTCCCAGTTGACCCTGTCCCCACCAGCCCGGCCACCTCCAGTGGTTCAAATTCTCCCTTCCTGAGACTCATTTAAATGACCTGTGAACTTTGGCATTGAATGACCCCTTCCTCCCACGTGCCCCGGCCTAGTGAATCTGGAGGTGGGCTGCTTATGGACCTGGAACTCTGAGTCCTGACTTCAACCCCCCAGACCAGGGAGGACAACTCAGTGGAACTAGAGGAGAATCCTTTCAAAAAGAAAAAAAAAAAAGAGGAAGGCTTCGCTGGTCACATTTCCAATTACCTTCTGTTTAAAAAGGCTGTTTGAGTTTAAAAGGACAAGATTAAAGGCTTGTCAAAGTGGCTTTGCCTTAAGAAATCAATGTGCCCCACCTTTTGAACCCCAAGGTCAATAAAGGCCCAGAATTTCAATACAGGTGATGCATTGAAGCAGGAACGTTTTAGAGGGCAGCCCATCACATAAACCTGCCCTGGGGAGCTCTCAGCCGGTACTGGACTCCCAGGCCAGTGGGGCACAGCCGGGCCAGCGTGCTGCTTCGTTTGGACAGAGTGCCTGGAACCATGGCAGACAAATCCAAGCGAAGCATCGGCAAGCGTGAGGGCAGCCCTGCGGCGGCCCGCACTGTGTTCCTAGGCCCTGGTGGGCAAAGGCAGCCCACCAGGGTGCTGCCCTGAAGAAGCCTGTGAACTGGTATGGGACACAGAGAAGGTGATGATGGTGATAATAAAAATAAAGAAACTCAGTTTCAGTGTGCATCGGCTTCACAGAGGCAGACAAGCGAAGGAGCTGCAGGAGGGGAAAGTGCCAAGGCAAGACGCAGGAGTGTGGGGGAGGGGCGGAGGGCGGCCCACGCTCCCCAGCTCCCGTGAGCTCCCGCTCTGCAGCGGGCAGCACTGCACTGAGCACTTCACTCTCTCTCTCTCTCTCTCTCTCTCTCTCTCTGAATCATCACAACCCAGAGTCCAGTCCAGTTATTCCCATTTGACAAAGGAACCGGCTTGGAGGGGTCAGGCCAGGCTGCTTGTCCCAAGTCAGAGCTGGGGGACTCCGACGCTGTGTGCGGAGGAAATGAAGGAGGCCTGCCAGGCCTGCCGTTTGCAGGACAAAAACCCCGATGCCGTCAGGCCCCTGGGGAGCAGGGCGAGGGGCCGACTCAGCACAGGCAGGCTGAGCCAGGGTCACAGGTGGTGATGAGAGGGGAAACGGGACAGACCTGCGCACCTCCACCTCCCAGGTGACCTGCCCCCCATCCTCATCTGCTTTCCTCTGCCGGTCTGGACAAGCTGTTTTGGATTAACTGCCCCAGGTGGCTAAAGAAGAGCCCGGAGTTACGGGAACCCACCAGCATTTCCTTCTTCCGGCATCGCAAGCTGGAGCCGTCCACGGCTGCGACTTAGTCCGTTTTCCATGGGGAAAATCCAATTCTGTGAGTTCTATAAAATTCGAATGTCACCAATTCTCACCCCAACAAGGAGACGTAGGGGGTTAGAAGACCAACTGAGCACAAAAAGTGCCAAAACCGCTTCAAACTTTCTGCTACCTCAAGTAGCCACAATTCCACCCTTTAAAGGGACATAAACTACTCTGACCGGCTATAGGAACAGGAGGGTGAACCTGTTCAGTTGCTGTGGTTTGGAAAGGAGACATTTATTTTGAAAGTTTTAAAGTCATTAAGGCTGAACATCAGAAAGCTCAAGAGAGCCGAGCTGGCTAGACAAAGTTGAACACAATGAATTTAATTTCTACCCCCCGGGGACTGAGCTATCCTGTACCTGACATATGGCATCTCCATCAGCAAAGCAAATACCACATGAAAAGCCTGCAGGTTTGGCGTGAAATCAGCAGGGAACCCTCGGTGGGGCAGGGGGGCGGGGTTCAAAGGCTCCAATCATGCACCCCATCTCCATCCCCCTACCTCTCCACCCTGCACGTAGGTCCTGGTTTCCCCCCACTCAGTCCCTGAGTACCTGATATGAGTCAGGCACTGAAGGGACACAGAATGACTAAAACAGGGCCCTGCCTTCAGTTATTCAACAGTCTGAAAAGGGGCAACCGGTCAGGGGCCTTTGCAGGGCCATTCCAGCCTAGAGACAGGATCCCGGGCCCCGGCTCAGTACCAAAACAGGTTTTCTGAATATAAAGACTTCGTTTCTGAATTTCTTACTCCACTGAGTCATGGCTTCTATTGTTCTGTACCTTGTCACTAACATGCTGATGGCAGACAGTGAAAGACGCACGAAGACAAAGACGCAGAGCCTGCTTTTAAAGAGGTGCATTACTGGCTGCAGAAAGGGTTCCAAAAGATAATGTGCCTAAGACGCGCAGCACACTCTTAGCACACAGTAAGCCGAAGACAAAAAGCTCACGTAGGAGAAAAACGTGCAGGGCAGAAGTCAGGCGCACACGTGCACAGGTACCGGACGGAGCCGAACCAGCAGCCTTTGGAAAGGCTCCTCCGTAATCTGCTCAAAACAAATGAATGAAGCATGGCGCAGAGAGGCAGGACGGCCCATGACCCCTTCGGCTAAAGCTCGAGCACCTGATCCTTACCATCAGCCTAAGGCCTCATTACATCCTCCACGCATGATCCCTGAGGCAGACTCCGTTGGAGATGATGCCACCCAAGGCCAGAATGAGTGGTGAGCTCAAAGGAACCCAGGCCTCTACCTTCCGCCTCCGCAGTCAGAGGCTTGCGGTTGCTTTTCTATTTGTACTTGGATTTGTGTCCCTCGTCCTCCATCTGCGGAAGTGAGGTGGCCCCTCCATCTGCAGAATACAGACTAAGCAGAGCAGCCCCCGCAGCGTCAGCCTCAGAGCATGAGCTACTGCTAGCAGGGTTCACTGACTCAGGAAACCTGAGTTGTTTCATTCGAGCCTTGCAACCTTTAATGCGGTATTACCCACATTTTATAGGTGAAGTTAAATAATGCGCGGTAAGTCACCTTGCTAGTAACAGTGACAAGTTTCTAGACCCTTGAAAGAATTAAATGGCCCAACTCGACATAGCAACGGCGCTCGCTCTTACTTCTGCCCTCCCACCTCCCATCCTGTTCTTCCCCCATGTGGCGTCACCTTCCTGACCTTCTCAGGACCAGAGAAGCCACCCCACAGAGCTGGCTCATCCACACCACTGGGCAAGCCTGAGTATCCCTAGGGAGCCAACGCCAGAGTCACCTGGGGAACAGCTAATGGAAGCCAATGGAGGCTTCCCCCAACCCCAAGTTGTGCTGTACCCCATCTCTTCCCATGGAAATTGGCCCCATATTTAGAACACCATCCCTCTCCCCTTAACCTGAAACCCAACTGTAAATCAACAGAACCCCTGCAGTGTACAGCTGGCGGCCTGTCACCCTTCTGAAACCTTCACCTCTCCTCAAAATAACACCAACCCTGAGTTGGGGTACAGGATGTGGCCTCAACATCCCTACGGCTGAACCCACCAGTTTAAGACAAGCACTTCCTCGCCCTCATTACTAGAAAAATAAAAATGAAATCATACTGTAAAGGACCAAGGCCCTGAACGCCACAGCAAAGTAGTAGAAAACTTCACCCTCGTAAAAAAAAAAACAGTTGAGTAACAAAAACTGTTATTAGCCCTGGACGTGAGCCACGCAGCCAGCTCCACAGGGGCAGAGCCTGTCCAGGCAAGTCCTTCAGAGGCTCCCTCTGACAAACCAGTTAGAACACCAAACTCACTGATCTTGGCAGTGAACACCAAAACCCACGGCAAACGAGAGACTGTTTTTTCTTTTTAAAAACTTGAGAAATCCATTTCCCTCCTTTTTGTCATGAGCAGAATGGCACCTCTTAACCACGTCCCACCTTGCCGGTGTTCGGGTCCTGTGAGACAAGCTGTGCTTCTCACTGCATGTTCACAAACCGGGCCGCTCACGAGCGTGGTTCTGAACACGCAGTGAGCAAGACCTCGCTGGAAACGAGGCCAATGAGCGCCGTCAAAAAGCAGCACAGCGTTTTCAGTCATGGTTTTAGCTAATATGCTGCTGGAGGCACCAACTCAGACTTCTTGCCCGATGATGGGGAGACCGCCCAGCTTCCCACCCCCCACACAGCTTTCTCCCTCTCTCCTGTGCATGAACCTTCTGCGAAGGGCTCAAAAACACGCTTTTTAAATGAATGGCCATGAACTAAGAACTTGAGCAAAAGTTGGAAAGTAAATACACAGCGAGAGAACATGTATCAGAAACATGAGAAAGTCCAGATTTGCAAACGTGAAGATCTGGGTGGGCCTTTGGGTCACTGTGTACAAGGCGTTTGGGCTCAGTCTCTGTGGGACTGACCAAAGTGGCAGTCTGGCACCTGGGAGCAAAGGGTAGGACTCTGGAGCCAAGAGCTGCTTCCTCTGCATTAAGAAGGGACAGACGGGCACTCCTACAATTCAAGGTGTGACTCAAGGCCAGGAGGAGGAGTCCACTGAGGCCACAAAGACTGAGTCTGTACACTCTCCCCTCCCCCATCCCTCATCTCCTTGCTTTAAACCTCCATGGCCTGGCAGAATTCCAGCTCTGCTAATTGCATGAGACACCCCTTTCACCCCGCCCCAGCCCCTGCAATTAGCCCTGATTCTCTGCTTCCTGCTTCTCTGGGGGGTGCGTGGGGGGGCGGGGGAGGGAGGTCTGGGGCCAACTGCTGCCTTGGTCCCACCCACCGCCCAGTCCAGGAAGTGGTGGTTTCAGAGGTGCCTGAAGCAATCCAGAACCTTCCTCTGGGGCTCTGCTAATGTGAAATCTAGTTAACAAGGCGGGGACGGGGATGGCAGGCAGGAGACCCTCCAGAAGCTGGCCCAGGATCCACTCCATCCTGCGGTCAGCGCAGATCATATAAACCTCCACAGAACTGCAGCAAGCCACTTCTCTACAGGACTGATTGTGGAAAGCTTGATTTTTAGAAAGAAGTTTCCCCAAGCAGCCACTGACCACGAAAACGTGCAGCTCTCTGGGCTGCTTCCTTAGGTTACTCCAGGAGCCTCGCTTTCCCACTCTGCAACACAGGGACAGCAAGTTCTTCCTCACAACGAGGCTAGAAAGCTCCTAGCCTAGTGCCTGGCTCACGGTAGGCAACCAGCCATTGTCTTTCAACCTTTTGATTGGGGCACAGAGCTGAATCCCAAAGTTCCTGGTTGCCATTCAACAGCCCTCAACAGCTTTTCTTCTAAAAACAAAAAGAAAAGAAACCAAGTCCAACTGGCAGTCGCACGTCTTGCAGAAACAAAACTTGCCTCTGGAAAGGTTTGAGACCATGCAGTACGTAACTGGATGTCCTCACAGGTCAGGAGCAAACACCTCACATCCAGCGTGGAAAAGAACCCTAGTGGCACTGAAAGCTGCCGCCCTTCTGTGGCCCCTGTCCAGTGACTCAGAGCCACTGCCACGCAGCCCCTGGGGGCCTTGCCTGGAAGCCGGGGGGTGGGGGCAGATCTTCTGTAGAGCTGAGCTATCTGGAGCCTGAGAAAGCGATTTATACTCCGGAGATGTTTGCTCCAGGTGGGGCACTGAGCAAGCTGCTGTCCACAAGGCCAAGTGGCCGATATCCCCCATCGGTCTCAGAAATCGTCCCTCTCCTCCGTCCTCGCCTTGCTCCAGGCCCCCACGACCTGCCATGACTCCCTACTCCCTCCTGACACAAGCCATTCTCAATGTGGGTGCCAATGTTTTCTTTTAACTCTCCCTTTTAAAAGTTCTCCAGGGACTCCTGAGGTCTTCAGGATGAAGTTCAAATTTGTCAGCATGGCATCTACCCCCTAGAACCTTGCCATGTTCCCCTCACCAGCCTCACCCATCCCCCCACAGACACCCCAACCTCTAGCCACTCCAAAGTGACTTAATCAGTCCTTAATCAGGCTGTTTTATGTCTCCAAGGTCTTCAGGTGTTGTTACCCTCCCAGGACACCCCTTCCGCACCCCATTTCCTGCCAGTCTAGCTCTCTGCAGATCCTTTAAGACTCAGGTCAAGTGTCACTCTCTTTAGAAAGCTCCCCATGAGCTCTGCCCTTCCCAGGCTGGGGAATTCCTCCTACGTCCTGTGATATCCCCTGTGTACTGTGCACACACGGGCGTCACTGTGGTTGGTTTACCTGGCCTCTCCCACTAGACGTGAGCATCTAAGGCAGGAGAACAGCCTTAAGAACAAGACAGAAACAAAAGGAAGAAAAAGAAAAAGGAAGGAAGGAGGGAAGAAAAGAGAAAGAGAGAGAGAGAGAGAGAGAGAGAGAGAGAGAGAGAGAAAGAGAGAAAAAAGGTGATCCTGGCCAGCCACACCCATCTCTCTGGGTCACCAGAGCTTCCTCTTCCCACATTGCATCACTCTACACTAGAGAGGATGAGGGCAGGGGGTGGGGACAGGAAGCAGGAGGAAGAGGAAAGGAGGGGTCCACACAGACCACTGCCCTACTGAGAGGCTCACTTCCCAACCGTCTGAAAGGTTCTCTCTTGAACTTTACACTGAAAAAGAACATTCACAGGGGAGCGGTAGGCCCCATGGCAGACAGAGGGCTCCCGCTGCTGCGGTGGACAGGGCACAGGGGCCTCTGTGACGAAAGCCTGGTCCCGGGGCTGATCCTCATGGCTGTGCTCTCGCCATGCCACGGTCACCCGCGGCTGTCCTGCTGGACAGTCCAGACCAGCCTCCAATGATTCTCCGACACACGGAAGTTTGCCCAGACGTACAGTAAAAGTAATCTCAGACCTCTGTCTGCATGACAGAGACACAGAAATCGGTGTTCAACAGCAATACAGAACCCTGCATTCTGACAGGTACTGTCACGGGGCATAAACAGGCAATTCAACAAAGAAAAACAAAAGGTTAAAAAAAAAAAAAGCAATTTGGGCAATAAATAGCAAAAGTCTTCAAAGTATTCATGCCCTTTGGCCCAGGAATTCCATGCTAGGAATTTATCATAAGAAAATAAAAACAGTTGTTGAAAGATTTATGTAGCGAGCATGTTCACAGTGGTGCTGTTTATTGCTCCGAGAGAAGTAGAGTGCTATAGCCACATGATGAAATGCCAGGTGAGTATTAACACCCTTACCATGAAAGTCTATTTTACGACATGGGAAAATGCTCACTACACGGTCACTGGAAGGGTTATGACCCACAGCTTGAAAACACACACGCACAGACAAAAAGTCAGAAAGTAAATATACCACCATGTTAACAACAGTATCTGTAGACAGTGAATTAATAAATTTAATTTTCTTTATATTTCCCAGTCTGCGCTCAGAAAATATTTTTTATAATCAAAAAATCATAACTTTGATTTCCTCAGAATGTAGATTTAAGCCACGAAATCAAGAATATCCATCTCACAGGCCTCCTCTTTAACTCTGAAAGTCAGAAATGAAGTCATTTCTCTTCTGCAAATGACTTATTCACAAAGCAAATTCCAGCGGTACCTGGACATATGGCCTAAGCAGAGAACGGGCTCCCTGTCCCTATCTATCAAAGCAGGCCACACCCCACCGAAGGAGACTTCACTTTAGCTCAACCCTCCAGACCACACGGATGAGAAAGTGCTACATGAGGCAACTGTGTTCCCACCGGCAATGTCAAATGTACCTTTCCCACTATTCTCACCTTTGACAAAAGTTTCATTTTTCAAACTGAGTGCTCACATTTCTAAAGATAATTTAATTTTTGGTAGTCGGTCTCTCTTATCTAATACAACTATCAGAGGAAGCTGATGGGTCTCAAAAACGGGGCAGAATGGGGAAAACGTAGACAGTGTAATGTGAACTTCTACCTAAAGATATCACACAAAGCAATACTGTGTACATGTACACACACCCCCCCCCAAGAGTATAAAAATTGGAGCAAATTAATGATAGGGGTTTTCTCCAGGGAGGGATGGATAACTGGACTCAGTAGAGGCATACTAGCGACTTCTCGAGGAAAATTTTAAAGAAAAAAAAGGTCTGCATCCAATATTGAATGTATATATGTTCACATTTATTTGGAACAACAGATACACAGGTGTTCATTATAACCATTTATACTGTTGTTATTTTTAATTTTTCAAATCAGCGAAGGAAAAAAGAGATTACGGAAGGTAAGGCCACTCCAGAATACTTCTTGTGAGATAAAGAGCAATATGTTGGGCCTATTGGGCCTTCTGACCACAGAGACCCCGGAAGGCAGAAGAGCCGAGTTCAAAGAGTTTGTGAAACAACACTTCCTCGAGGTTATCTGAACTCTAAACCTGGGTTGTCTCTGGCCACCATGTGACTAGAATTTCAAGCCCACAAGGACCCCGTCCTCTTGACAGATGAGCACTCAGGAGGCCCGGAGAAGGAGACCTGTCCCAGGGCACAGTCAGCAAGGGGGGAGCTCAAAGACTCAGCAAATTTCCCATTTCAGAGTCAGCCCTGCAGGTAGGACCCTCCATGTGCCCGGGGGCCCACACGTGGACTTGACAACAAAGATGCACAGCTCCATCAACACGCACGGAATGGGTCCAGGCTGCTGTCCGCAGTGCCGCCCACCCAGAGCCAGAGATGTCTGATCAACTTCACAGGACAATTAGGCCCTAAGGGTTGAGAGAAGGCCAAGAGCACAGGTGTCCAGTGCAGGGAATGGTGCCCGGACACCAAGCACGGCCCCCAAAGGATGAACGTGTCAGCTACACTGGAGCACTTCTGCTATACTAGCCTTATTTTATTTTCCTACTAGCTCCGCTATCAAACGAACTTGCATTTAATGTAAATACTCGACTGTGAATGTAAAAACTGAACCATCCTATAAATCCAAAATTTAATTAAGAGAAAAAGACTCAGAGCTTTGTGCAGTGGCAGTATCGTAGCCAATGAGGTTTATCCGAGGCACGATTATTGCTAAGAAAAAAAGACAGATGAAAAAGAGCTTGGCTTTTGAGCAAGTAAAACAAGCATCATGTGACATTAGGCTCAAAGCTGACCAGCCAGGAGGCTTGAGACACTATGCAGTTCTGGTCCAGGCTTGCTTTTCCTCCAGGCCTCTCAGCAGATGCCCCGTTTGAGGGTGCTTGTCCTGGAACTGGTGCCCCCCACCCCTTGGACTGATCAGCCCTTTCTTTACAATACAGAGACCGACCAGGTGCTCTCCCAAGGCCCTCTCCAGCTCTGGCTTTCTGCCCCTTCCCAAGAGCAACCTGATGCCTCTGGTCACCCTGTCCTCAAAGGGCTGCCAGGACCCTGCTTCCTGTTCCAGGGCAGATGAGGTGTCTGCTGTATGTGATGGAGGAGGAGTCACCTGGTGAGCACGGAACTCTCTGCACCCCAGACCTGGTTGTTGGTGCCTCTTGTAGACATCCCTAACCCAGGAGTTCCAGCATAAGGGTGCATCAGTCACCTCGAGGGCTGACGATGGACGGCAGGACCCCCACAGGTCTTCTTCGGAGGGGCCTGACGATCTGCCCTTCTAACAAGTTCCAGGTGAGGCTGCTGCTGGTCTGGGGACCACACTCTGAGAATCCCCACGCTAGCCCACTGACCCCCGTGCTGTGGGACAGATGTTACGGCTCAGCTGGGGAATTTCTGAAAATGCAGATTCCTCACACCAGCCCCAGAAGAGTCCGAGCAGCGAGTGAGGAGGCCTGAGACCCTGGCTGAGACTGAACCTGGCCACGCTGGTTTCCACCCACCATCTGTCCTCTGGCCCATAAAAGGGTCAAGGACCCTTTGTCTCCACAGGTTTTCAGAAGTGAAACTCGAGCTTCTCTATAAAATAAACTCATGCTATTCAAGAGATGGTCCTCCTTCCTAACTGTCCCTGACCCACAGTGCCTCAGAAAAGGACGGCCAGGGTGGCAGACCCGTGGCCTGACAAACAAGACCTGGGATTGGCTTCCGTGACTCTGATGTGTCTCCTGAAAAGCCACGGCAACGGGGAGTCCCACCCCACTTGGGGGACGACCTCCTGCCCACCAGGGCCACACTAAAGAAACGATGTCTGTCTTGTTTCACTCCAGCCCTCACAAGGGGACGCTGGGCAGGGCTTCTTTTAGAAAATCTTGAAAGTCCCTTGACAATAACCAATTATGTTTGCACTATAATGTCAGGAGGGAGGGGGAAAAGGCAGGATATACAATTGTATATATGGCACGACCACACCGCATAAAACAAAAGCTATTCATGCAAAAACTGGAAGGAAACACTAAAAATGCGCATAGTGATTGTTTTGGGTGGTGGAGTATGGGTAGTTTTTCTTCTCCTACTACTTGTTTTCCAAGCTATTTACAAAAAGCACAACTAGTTATATGACCAAAACTTTATTTACAATAGATCAGAAGGAAAAAACACACAGCCCAGCACTGCCCCCACATAACCTGTGTCACCCGAAAGGCAAGTAAGTGTCCGCCAGCTTTCTTCAGTGAGGACGGAGGGGCAGGGACGACTGTGGCCCTTAGCAAGTGCTTCAACAAACAGCTACTCCGGGCCGGCCGGCGGGGCTGGGGCTGCCACCGCACCAGCCCTGACCGCAACGAGCTAACAGGGCGGAAGCCAGGCAAGGACACAGGGTCCTCCTTTTTACCGGTGCGTCTTTCTGGGACCTGAGCACGGACTAGCCATCTCTTCCTTCTTATGACAGTACCCCTCTTCTGGAACTCTACGCAAGAGCGGCAAACTGTCTCAAGCAGATGTCAGGCCCCTGTGGCCGGCCCAGGCCTGGACGGTCTGAACTGATCACCACCTGTGTGTGTCCAGCAAAACTAGAGGCGGCATCTGCATGACCAAACAGCTCGCACGAGAGCCTCGCTGCTCTGTGCTGCTCACAGAGAGCGTGGGAAACCTCACCTCCACCGGAGGCCCCCATCACTGCCATCAGGGAGAGGTTACCGCCTCCCAGACGCACCTGAGGCAGGAGACACCTGACCATCTGCCCTTCTAACAAGTTCCAGGTGAGGCTGCCGCTGCTGGTCTGGGGACCACACTTTGAAAACCCCACACTAACCACTGGCCCCCGTGCTGTGGGAAGGATGCTAAGACTCAGCTGGGGAATTTCTGAAAAAAGCCGATTCTTCACCCCAGCCCAAGAGTCTCTACCACCACTGGCTCTGGCCAGCCTTGCAAGCCTGTTTTGAATCCTGAATTGCTGTATTTCATGGTGACATCATCCTTGGTTTTCATTCATCTGAAGCTTGGTGAAACAGGCCTTCATCCAAGCAACTGAGGAAAGTGTTTCCTGTGACAGATGGAGGCCAGAACTGTCTCAAGCCTCCAGACCTTCCTCTACCTCAACAATCTCCCCTTCTTTCCTTCCCATGACCCTCCAAACTTGGAAACTCCTTTGCCGACCAAAACTCCACTCAGGTGTCACTTCCTCCAAGAAGCCTTCGCCAACTCCCCACCACCCCCATGCGGCCTGAGTTAGGGATCTTGTCTCTTGAACTGCGAGCACCATCCGCTTCCCCTGGCACTCAGCACACAGCATCAAAACCATCTGCTTCCCATGAATGGTGCCCGTAGATAAGGGATCAAGACCCGAGTCCCTGAGAACAGCCAGCACAGCCGCCAGCCAGCCTCTCCACCCACGTCCAGTGGCAGCACCATCGCCCGTGCCCAGCTTCCCCTGCCTGTGGCCATCGCAAGGGAAGCACCAGCTGAGACCCACCTGCTATAGCACACTTGGCTCTGACGTGGACGCCTTCAAGGTGGAAAGGAAATGAACTCACTTCGGCCCCACAGATACAGCTAACCCAGGCCTCGCCCCGACCCCTGGCCCCTCCTTAGCACAGCTGGCATCTGAAGCTAAAAGGATGGGGCTGGTGTAAGCCTCCTAGAGCCTGCTCAGAGTCCACAGTGCTGGGCTACCAACGAACAGGCCATGGGATGAGCACAGGGGGCTTCTGAATTGGCCACTCAGGAAAAGCATCCAGCACCCCAAGCCCCACCCCATACACCTAAGGGAGAAAGCAATCATCTCAGAAAGTCCAGGACACTGTCCACTTCCTCCCTCTCCCAACCCTTTTCAAAGTCAGGCTGAGTCAGAAGCCAGGGCTCCTACCGCGACACCAGCCCTCGCCTTGCACACAGCCCAGCACCACAGCACGAGGTCCACCTGGCAGCTTATCCAGCGGGACCTGACCTCATAACCAGCGACCTCTGCACCAGGGCAGAGAGGGGATGCACCCAAACCCCTAACCAGGACCAAGTCACAGCCCAGGAAGCGGAGTGCTAGGAACAGGTCTCAGAGGCAGAGCCTGGCCAACGTCTCAGTGAGACTCCGACATGAATCTGGAAGAGGCTCGTTCTTGAGCAGTGGTTCTCAAATCATGTTTCCCAGGGTCCTGGGAACCCACAGAGGTGCCATGAGAGAGGGGAAGGGGCTGAGGAAAGGGTACTAAGAACCCCAACCCCCAGGTCAATCGGTCATGGGCTTCACCCAAGGTCTTAAGAAAAATCAGATTGGGGAAAATTTCAATGCTAAGAAACGTTTGAAAACCAGGGCTCTGTGGGGTACAGTTTACGTCCATACTGCATCAGTGTTGGCCACATGAAGATCATGAACATCATCGAAGGTTCTCGCCCGACCTCCCAAGGCTGGGATGAAGGTTTTAACAGCCCTTCGCCATCACGCCCTCCTGCCTGACCCACTATCTGCTACTGAGATGTGGTGAGCAGTTGACAAGTGGACACTCCCACGCTGTGAACCCCAGTGATCCTGTCTGCAAGCTGGGAGCCCCCTGATTACACTCCTGGCCCAGCGTGACCCTCCTGTGGTCCCTTATCTCCCTCAGCCCTCTGAATTACTCCTGCAGAAGACTCACTGAGCCGTGGATGATAACCACGCCAGGGGGCCCCTCCAGAAGCCCAGGCCACACCTCACTTGACTGCGTGCTTGAGGCCACAGTTGTGATTCGCTGGACAAAGTAAAGCAATCTGATAACCGACTCATCTCACAATGCCAAAAAAAAAAAGAAAAAAAAAAAGGATGTAAGTGAAAACGCTCTTGCATCAAGCAGTTATCAGCCAGGTGCCTAACCACGAACACCATTTCCTCCCGGCTTCCTGTGGGGAAACCATCCGAGTGGCGCTATTGCCTGGCGCACAGCAGAACTCCAGGGGAACAGAGAGCTGCCTTACCTGATAGTAGGTCTTAATGTTTCTCACCAAGATGGTCAAGTTCTGAATGCGGAGGTTCACGTCATTGTTGACGTGCTTGTGGATGCGTTGATTTGTAGGCCTGGGGTCTCTGGGGGAAGAAACAGGAGAATGGAAATTGGTCCCCAGCACTGGCCACCCCTCTTTTCCCAGCACAGCAGTGTTAGTTCTCTCCGAGCCTAGGTCGGTGTGAGGCTCTCACAAGTGGGGCTTGAGCTGAACCATTCTGCGCCTCCCTGCGCCCCACCAAGCCCCGAGCCCCTAGCCCAGCACAGGCCCTTGAGCAACGTCACCCGGTCCCACCGTATGCAGCACCCACGAATCACAGCCAAACGCTAATGCAGACCCCAAAAGTTATGCTGCATAAAAATCAATAAACGACCCCGAAATATATTTCAAAAGTAAAAGGACTGAAAGCTGAACCAAAATATGTAAATTATCAAGACAAAAAAGGGGGGAGAATGGTATATTTTCTAACTTAAAGCAATAAAAATCCTTAATGTTCCCTTTCACATGGGTTTCCCACCTCTGCACCCGCGAGGGTCTTGGGCTGCTCCTGCTCATGATTTACATCCCAGGGACCCAATTCTATCTTTAAAGCTGACATCATCAGTCTGTGAGACTACATGGATTTAGAACACAACCTACGAGAAATGCTAAGAGTGAAGACAAATAATTCATGCGGGAAACCCCCGAAGTGTCATTTATTTTCCAATCTCAGGCAAACGTTGGGCCTGGTTATGATGAAACTAGAACTCTGAATCAAGTGACTTATAATTTCACTCATCTATGTACAGGACATTTCTCAAAATTCTCAGTGTCAAAATTTGGTTTCCTAGCTGAAGAGAACAGACTCCATATAAAGGATTTAGCTGCCACCTCTCCGTGTACTGCTTTTCATAACAAAGCCCTCCCCCATTTCTATCCCCAGACACTGGGAGGATGTCTAATTCAAATGAGGGCTGTCTTCACGGTTTCATCTGTCATCCGAGCCCTGTGATAAGGGCGCTGAGCCTCCCGGGGGAAGCCAGTATGACGGAGGAGAGGCGGGCTTCTTCCTCCTTCCTCAGTGACCCGCCTCCCCTCGGTAACGAGAGGAGCACCGGAAGGGGCGCGTGGGAGTTAAGGAAATCAATGTCAATGCCATAAGTCGATAATTAACACAAAATTGACAAAAATAACCAACAAATAGAAATCATTTCAAAAGATATTGGAAGCACAATTAAAAAACATAAGCAATTTAAAATTTGACCAGGTACACTACGAGTCCGCACACTGCACTGTGTGTAAACCCCCTGATGCATTACACCGACTCAGCCATGGATTTTACTCAGTCATCCTGTATCCCCTAAAATAGTCACATGGGTACCTTGGGGGCAACCAGAGGATCTTGTCAATCGTCATGTGACAACATTTCTCATTGTTTCCACACAGTAGTGGAGTCTGGCCAAGCCATCTATATACATTACATGTTTCTCTTGGAGCCATTCATTACTGAGAAAATAAAGGTTAACACTTGCGTGGAAATTAATTTAGAAATAGAGGAGGCATTCAGAACTTAAACTGCAAAGACATTTTTGGCGACAGAAGTGTACCTAGCATTACAAATAATTTATCTTAAAGGTCCAATTCTCCTCCCTTCACTATGGATATCTTAAGAGACGAGAAGCAATCTCATAAAGTGACAGATGTGCTCCTTAAAACAGAACTCAGAGACATGCAGGGCTTTCTTGTTTTGTTGTTATTGTAGACCCAACTTTAAGTCAGATGGGACCGCCCCAGGAGTGCCAGGAGTTGGGGCCTCGGCACACACGTGGATGTTCACCACAAGCACCTAAGTCACAGCCTGGCCGTCTGTCAGGTGACAGCAGGGAAGCCTCTGGTCATTCTGCTTTTGTTCTCACCAGTCCTAGGGAGCAATGGCTAATTGAAAACAATACTCCAAGAGCCTCAATACTTACCATGTAATTAGACGAAGTATTATGATCACTAGTACTGCCTCCTTTACCAAGGCTCTCAGGGTTAAGGCTCTCAGGGTTATTAGGAACCAAACTGAAACAAAAGTCAGCTATGCTTAAGGAAGGCCTGTCCGCACCCTGCCCAGCCCTGTGTAATCTCCACGCTCCTTGCTGCAGGAAATCGATCAAGAGCTGGATTCTCATCTGGGTCAAATCAGGTGTCCACTCTCGCATGCACACCAGCACGTGCACGTGGGTACACAAACCCGGACCTTGCTCTAACAACAACGGTGATTTATATATGCATAATCTTTTTTAATCCTCCCGAAATCTATAAACTGCCATTCCCTTATTACAGATGAGGAAATTGCGACTTTTCAAGTAATTTGCCCAAGGTAACAGAAGTAGTGACAGAGAGGGGCCTTGAATTTGTCTGCCTGATGCCAGTCAAAGCTCTTAAGTAATTTCCTAAGACAGTGAAAAATGTGTCCAAAGTGAATCGGACACCCTGTTTTCCCTTGGGTACGAGGAGGTACCCGGAGAATCTGCATCTTTAGAGGAGCTATTCAGCAGGTTTTCCCAGGCATCTCCATCCACACCACTCAGTGCTTGACTTTCATTCAGGAATTCTCCTAGACCTGGGCCTCCCCTGAAAGCTGAGCTCACAGGGTTTTCCTGCTTGCAGGCACTGATGTCACCACGAGGCCAGGGCCAAGAGACTGCCACTGCAGCCTTCTTCAGTTGCCAGAGACAATGCCCAGGTGCAGTCACGTGACCTCCAGCCAGCCTCCATATGGCTCTGAAGTATTAGGTGACACGCCTCTTATCGGAGCTCCAGCAACCCAGTTAGCATACTGCTCTCTGCCATTTTCTCAGGTCCTGCCATCTTGGCGAGAATTTATCAAAACAGGTGAACAGCACAGAGTGGAAGCTACTAGTGTGGGAGATAAAGCAGAAGAGCCTTATCACTTACCTGCTAGTCAGCCTGACATTTCTCATTTGGCCAAAGTGAAAAGAGGCTTAGCTTAAAGTGTAGTGTCAGATGCGGGGTTAGGACGTGGGTCTCCGAGTTGTTTTGCCCTAGATCGCACTGGCAGAATGCTAAGAATTATGCACTAATCTAGGAGACTAAGAATCAGGAGAAAGAGACTGGAAAAAAAAATCTTATGAGGTGCCTCAAATCCCTTCTGGATTTACGGTATATACGTAAAAGAGTAACACTTTTTAAGAAGCAGACACTGTGCTAATAAACACATCGTCTAATTTAATCCACACAACCATCTCCTAAGGAGGTATTTTCCTTCCCATTTTATACATGAGGAAACCAAGGTGATGAGTGGCTTGCAAACATCACTCGGCTAGTCTGAGAAAGACCTGACATTCGAACCCAGGCTGAGTATCTAGGCTGTTGACACTAGGGTGGGAGTTCTTTTTTTTCTCTCTTAAATTGAGGGAATTTTTACACAGAGTAAAATGCACATATCTTAAGGTAGAGCTGGCTGCATTTTGAAAAATGAAACACACTCCCACCAATACACAGGACATTTCTACTACCCAGAAGTTCCCAGTCCCTCTTCCAGTCAATCTCCACCCACTTCCAGGGGCAAATCACGTTTTCATTTCTATCACCTGGAGCAGAGTTATTCTGATCACCCAATCAGTAAACTGTGTGTTACTGGTGCCACTCTCCTCGATCTCCTCATTCTGGAAAGCCACCCGAACAGCTTATCCTTGTCCCTTCTCTGAGCCTGATTCTGGCCGGAAGAGCCCAGAAACACTGCTTGAGGCCTTGAGAGCTGCAAACTTATCAGTTCCCACTTCCGGAATGATCACCTTGGCATATCACAGGGAGAAAACAACATTGGAGATTGTCAAGGGGTAGGGAGAAGCCCTTCAAACTGAATTTAGCCACCGGCCAAGTGTGAACAAGTGATGAGCTGGCATTTCTCAAAGGAACGTCCAACAGGCTTTCCTGATTTACAAGCAAGTGGTAAACGCTTCAGGAATTCCAAAGGTCAGGGAAGAAAGAGAAACAGGCCCAGGGCTTTTGTTCTCCCTCGCCTGGGTGTAAAAGCTGAATGAAAAGGCTGGGATACTGCTGCCTTTTTTTTTTTTTTTTTTCTAATTAAACAGTCTTGGGCTTGGGTAACAACAGGTTGAAGTTTCACTGGTTGCTGCATCAATGGAACCCAGTAATTTTTGGGGTCTAACAGAATGGGGGCAGGGGGGAGTTGCCAGATTTTGCCTATGCTATGAACCTGCCCCAGGAAAACTCATCGAAGTCCCCGAAGAAGTGCTGCCAAAGCTGACGACAGATTTGTCTTTCTAGACTCTAATCAAACACAGGATTGGTAAAATTGGTAGTGCCTTAAAAACAAACAAAAAACCAAACCATTAACACTGCAGTGTCTTCCCACACCATGACACCAAATAACTTGCTAAAACAAAAGGAGCAATGTTCTTTGGAAATTTTTTAAAACGAACCTTTTTAGGTAAATCTATTTAAACCACTTTCTAAAAATATTTGCCCAGGCTAACTGCTCCTCCTTCCTGGGCCACAAACGAAACCAATTCTCATTAGCTAAAGGGTTTATGCTAAAATATAACAACTTGCTTAGCTGCAGGTGAGCAACAGGGGATGATCCATATATTAGGACGTTTTGTTTTGCTGCAAGTGCCTATGAATCACACTGACACGCAGTTCGAATACGTCCCCTGCAGTTTCTGAGTTAAAAACAGAAGGCGCGCGAGTAGGAGCCAACACACCTACATGTGGCAGGCTGTCAATCAGACAGGCTCTGCAGAATTCAGCAACAGGAAAGGATGTGGTCACATACATGCTAGCAGTCTAACTGCCACCATATTGTTTAAGCTGCATGCTCCAAAACAAACAGTACGACAGATTCTGACTCCCTGTGCCTCTAATAGTAACTTTAAATCCAGTTCATGAGAAGCGACTTAACCAATTGCATTGCTATGAGGCAACAGAAAATGGAAGATGAAAAGGGAGCTCAGAAACACAGACGTCTTAACCTAGAGTGAAACTTTATAGTCACTCACGGATGCCCCCAACCCGCCTCTGACACTTCCCTTAACTGGACACTGTTGTTACCGTTCCTTGACCCCAAAGAAGGTTTTTTTTTAATTTTTATTTCATTGCTTAAATCACAGGTAAGTACCTGAGTTAACTGCACTATCTACACCAGGTGGGTGACAGTCATTCAATTCCAAATTTCATCACACAAGCTGCAAACCTGCTGTCCTGGAGTTCTTCCAACCCCATCCAACGGTGGCGAAAATGCACTTAATACTAAGATAACAGTGACCCACGTGCAAAGTGGCTCCCATTGTTGCAACCTCACGTTCCATTTCTACAAACTTAAACTTTCTGAAGCATCGTTTTTTCCCTTCCTTCGTGAAAATTACTTACATTTGTAGCATGATTTGGTTCAAAAAGATGCCATCCACTAAATCCATGTACAAAGTCAGGTTGTCCTGGTTACCGCTTCCGAATGGGCCTAATGTTTTCACCTGCGGGGAAGGGGACGGGGAAAAGAAAGGTAGGAACAGTCACCCCCACGTGCATAGTCTAAAGTTGTCCAGGGCAAAGGCGGACAGGACCGGCGTGGACAGAAGTGGGGTCACGCAAAGCCCTCCCACGCTTCAGCAGGCACCAAGCCTACCCTTCCCCCAGGGCCTCTCTCCCCTCCCCGCGACCGGCGACGGACGCAAGACAGCAGAGTAAAACTTCCTCGCCACTTTTCTACAGCGTCCCAGAGCGGAAAAAGAAAATATAAAGACTTTTCAATAAATTTCCCACGTCTCAAATCCATTTGAAATAACCGCGCCCACCCCAGCCTGTACACGTTCCCACTCGGAACCCCCTTACCCCCGCCGTCACCGCCACCCACACGCTGCTCTCAGGGGTTCAAAAAGTACACGCGGATATTTTTGGAGAGTGGGTCCCCTTCCCGAGAGTCAAGCTACAACGGCCAGGGGAACCACTCGGACACTGTCCGCTTCTGGGCCGCCGGCTCCGCGCCCCGGCGGGAACAGGTGTACCCGCTCTGCGGCTGGGCGGGCCGCGAGCGCCGCGGGGTCCTGCATCGGGCGCGCCGGCTGAGTTGAAAATGTCTCCAAACCCAGGGGCGCGGGCCCCGGTCAGGTACACCTGCAGAGTCCCCCGCGATCCGGGGCTACCGGGGGCCCCGGATGGGTCGGGTCTGTGGCTACCCGGACGGGCGGGAGAGGAGCCGGTGCACCAACAATGGGGTGGGGAGACGGGCGCACTCACCCAGGTCACCAGCGGGCTCTGCAGAAAGAGCTCCATGAGCTCCGAGACAGTCAGGTCCATGCTGAGGCTGCGCCCGCCAGCTCCGCGCCCCGCGTCCCCGTCCCCGCGCCGCGGCACAAAGCGGCTCCGGCAGCCAGCGGCGGGCGCGGGGCTCCGGCGGCTCGCGCCCGGGAGACAAAGGCGGGGCGCGAGCCCACGTTCCGCGGCTTCGGCAGCCCGGCGCCCCGCCCGGGGCTGGGGGAAGGGGAGGGCCCGCCGCTCGGGGAGGAACAATGCGGGCGGCGGCCCCGCCCCTCGGCGGCCCTCGGCGGCCAGCGCGCCGCCTCGCGGTGCCTGGCCCGGGAGCCACGGCGCGCGCTGGGCTGCGCGGGGCGCCGCGAGGGGGCGGAGCGTCCCGCACGTGCGTGGGGGGAGGGGCGCCCTGCGACGGGTCCCGGCTGCCCGCACGTGGATTCGCTGCTGCGCGCCGACGCCGAGCGCTCCGCGCCCCAGCACGTGGCGCCTCCTTGCGCGCGTGCGTCTGCGGTGAGGCCACGGCGCCCGGTACCGACTAGCGCGCGGTGGCACTGGCCGCTCCCGGGGGTGCACAGCGCACCCTCACCTCGAGACTGCCCGCCCTAGACAGGTGCAGCCCGTTGGCCACGCAGGGCTGCGGCCCCGGGTGCCGCCGAGGGGCCGCGCCTGCGCAGATGGCCGGAGATCCAAGCCCGCACGCCTCACGCGCCGGGGTAGGTCTCGCGGGCAGGTGGAGCGCAGGCCAGGAGGCCAAAGGAAGAAACTTTGGGTAGAGTTTAGACCGCCGGAGCGTGACCGCTTGCGCCCCAGCGTGCCACCTCCCAGGCTGCCTGCCTTCTAGAAGTTCCTGCAGCAAGCCGGTGATGTGGCCGAACGGACCTGGGCCCGCCCCATTATAACTTCACCCCCTCCACCGCTAACACCACCACCACTTTTCCGGAAAGGAGCCGAATTCCAGATGCCGACTTGGGGACATAGTAGCAGATTGGTGGCAAACGACAGGAAAAAGGACAGGGGCCCCAAATGGATGGAAAGCAAGCCCTGGGTCCAGATCTCTCTGCTGAAACAGCTGCCGTCGACCCGAGTTCCTGCCCGTCTCTGTCACCTCACCTGGGACTGGTAATAATTTCACAATATAATTCAGTCATTGTTCAAAGCACTTTATTCGATCTAATTAACCTAATCCTCACGCGTTACCCCTCTGAACCAGTCGGTGCGGGGTTGACCTGCAGCGCCTAGCATAATCCCGGGCAAGTATACAGTAGGCATTAAATGGCTGTCGGCCGGGTTAGTAATTTGAAAGTTGGTTCTGTCAGGTGTTAGGGCTGCGGCATCTGCGGGTGAAGTATGGTATTGCAGCCGTGTTCTGTCGCGCCTTGGGCTGGCGAGAGGGAGAGATTGTGGCCCCAGGAGCCAAACGGGCAGTTAGGGATTCCTGAAGAGAAATATGGAAGTCCGAGTGACAGAAAAGAAAGTGGGATATTTTGGAGAAACTAAAAATTCGAGCCCGTGTATTTATGTATTTATTTTTTGTGCACCAGAAATATACTCCTTAATGCCTTCGTTGCCCATATGGTAAAATTGATTGGAAAATAGGTATAAATTGTATCCCCACCCATGTTTATTTGGAAGGTCCCTATTCCGTAAAGTGAGGGATGGCTTTGCAAGCCAGAATTTTTTTCACATTGATCCCAACTCTTTTGGAAAGAGGAGACAGAGTCTTTAAAGTTAGTTATTTGATAAGGATTCTCTCACAGTGATGCAGTTCATTGGCTGGACCCGAATGGTACTTGTTCCCAGTGAGGCAGGGGGTCACCTAAACTGGATGGTGCCCAGGTTACAGAGTAGGAAGGCTTCAAAGGACTGGACGACCTGGACAGGTTACTTCCTAACTCTTTTAAATCCGTCAAATCAAACTAAGAACATTTTCCTTAATGATTCTATAAAGTAATTTTGAGGTCGAAGGCATTTAAAAAGGTTTATAATCACTGTCCCTTCTTCATCTGCCCTATTCTACCACTATTAATAAGAATTATCTCTCTTAAGTCTCTATCAAGTTCGAGCATAAGCTGCAGGAAACACACACATAGACCTTATACTAACCACTAAGCAGTGGCCCTCCATCCCTGCCCCCCAGCCTCCCCAAGAACACCGTTGTCTTTCACTCCAGCTAGTTTGAGATTTAACCCTTTGTTTTTAAATTTTCATTTCTGTGTGAAAAATAATCTTTCTGCTTTATGTATTGCTTCCTAGACAGAAGCAGTATTGCAGTTATGATCTTCATTCTGATAAAGGAATTTTTACCCGTCAGAAAATGCTGGCTTAGCCGCATAAACTAATAGCATCTCTGTGTTACCCGATAGGAGCTTAAATTATGTGTACAACTGGGATGAGAGGAGTAGCTATTAGTTCATGTGTCTCAGTATCTGATTTTTGTTATAACGAGCATATATTTCACAATATATATTTTTTTATGTTGTTAAAGTACACATAACATGAAATTTCCCATCTGGACCATTGTAAGTGTGCAGTTCAGCGGTATTAAGTACGTTCACGTTGTTGTGCAGTTACCACCACCATCCATCCCCATAGCTGTTTCATCTTGTGAGTCTGAAACTAGGCCTATGACACAATAACCTCATTCTCCCTGTCCCCAGCCCTTGGCAACCGCCAATCTCCTTTCTGTCCTTATGATTTTGATTGTTCTAAGTACCTCCTATAAGTGCAGTATTTGTGTATGTCATTTTCTGATTGGCTTATTTTGTTTAGTTTGTTGTCCTCAAAAGTTCATCCATGTTGTAGCATATTGCAGAACTTCCTTACTTTCCAAGGCTAAATAATACTCCATTGTACGTATACATCCCATTTTGCTTATCCGTTCATCTGACGATGGACACTTAGGTCGCTTCCATGTTTTAACAGTTGTGAATAATGCTGCTGTGAACACGGATATACAGTACTTATTTGAGATCCTGCTTTCAATTCTTTCGAGTGTTGCGGGATTGCTGGGTCATGTGGTAATTCTATTTTTTTTTTAATTTTTGAGGACGCTCCATGCTTTTCCATAGCAGATACACCATTTTACATTCCCACCAACAGTGCTCAGTGGTTCCAGTTCCTCCACTGCCTTGTCACCACTTGTTTTTTGTTGTTTTGTTTTGATAGTAGCCATCCTAGTAGATTTGTGATTGTTATCTCATTGTGGTTTTGATTTTCATTTGTCTAATGATTGATGATGTTTGAGTGTTCTTTCACGTGCTAATGGCCATGCATATATCATCTTTGGAGAAATGTCTAGTCAGGCCTTTTGCCTATTTTTGAATGTTTTTTGTTGTTGAGTTTTAGTTATGTATTCTAGATATTAATCTTAAACTAGATACGTGATTTGCAAATATTTTCTCCAATTCCATGGGTTACTCTTTGACTCTGGGGATAGTCTCGTGATGAACAAAATTTTCATGAAGTCCAGTTTGTCCCTTTTCTTTTGTTGCCTTTGCCGTCATAGCCAAGAAATTACCAAATTCAATGTTTTGAAGCTTTATTCTACATTTTCTCCTAAGTGTTTTATTGTTTTGGGGCTTATTTTTTAGGTCCTTGATTCCTTTTTAGTTAAGGGTCCAACTTCATTCTTTAACTTATGAATATCCAGTTTTCCCAGCACCATTTGTTGGAAAGACAGACCTTTCTCCCATTGAAAGGTCTTGGCACCCTTGTTAAAAATCATTTGACCATATATGAGAGGATTTATTTCTTGACTATCTATTCTGTTCCACTCACTGGTCTATATGTCTATCCTTAAGCCAGTACCACACTGTTTTGATTACTGTAACTTTGTATTCGGTTTCTTAAAATTTTCTTTGAGTTTTATTAAGATATAATTAACATCCAGCAGTGTATAAGTTTAAGGTGGACAGCGTAGTAACTTGACTTATGTACGCAGTTGACCATTGAACAGTGTGGGGGGTAGGGGTGCCGACTTTGCGCAGTCGAAAGTCTGCATATAACTTTCAGTCTGCAGTCTGCCCTTTGCATCTGTGGATTCAACCAACCTTTGATTGAAAACAGCATTTTCAGTCTGCAGTAGGGAAACCACGGTTGGACAGATGTGAAAATCCTGTCTTCATCCGCAGTTGGTTAAATACATAGATGCAAAACCTGAAGTTCGGAAGGGCTGGCTTGTACTTACTGAAAAAAATTCACATGAGTGGACCCGCGTAGTACAAACCTGCGTTGTTCAATAGTCAAGAAATGATTACCACAGTAAGTATAGTTAATATCTATCATCTCATGTATAATATAGTTAATATCTATCATCTCATATAGATAATACCCCACCCTCCAATTTTTTTTCCTGTGATGAGAACTCGTAGGATCTACTCTCTTTAACAGCCTTCCTGTGTGCCTTACAGTGGCATTAATTGTCATCATGGTATACAGTACATCCCCGGTACTTACGTCTTACAGCTGAAGTTTGTACCTTTTAACCACCTTCCTCTAATTCCCCTTCCCCCAACCTCTGCCTCTGGCAAATACAAATCTGTCCTCTTTTTTTATGAGTTGTGTTTTGTTTTTTTAGATTCCACACATAAGTGAGGTCACGCAGTATTTGTCATTCTCTGACTTATTTCACTTAGCATGGCAGGATTTTCTTCTTTTTATGGCTGAATAGTATTCCATTGTGTATATATACCACAGCTTTTTTTCATTCATCGGTCGATAGACCCTGAGGTGGTTTCTATCTCCGGGTTATTGTAAATAACGCTGCTGTGAACATGGGGGCGCAGGTATCTCCATGACACAGAGATTCCTTTGATTTCCTACAAATAAATACCCAGAAGTGGAATTTCCGGGTTATATCATAGTTGTGGTTTAAGTTTTTTGAGGCATCTTCATACCGTTTTCCATAGTGGCTGTACCAGTTTACAATCCCACCAGCAGTGCAGGAGGGGTCCTGTTTCTCCACGTCCCCACCAGCGTTTGTTGTCTCTCGTCTTCTGATACCAGCCATCCTAACAGGTGTGAGGTTGCATCTCATTGTGGTTTTGATTTGCATTTTCTTAATGACGTTAAGCATCTTTTCATGTACCTGTTGGCCATTTATGTATCTTTGGGGAAAAAAAGTTTGTTCAGGTCCTTTGCCCATTTTTTAATTGGATTATTAGATTGGGCTGGGTTTTTGTTTTTGCTATTGAGTTCTACGATTTGTTTATATATTTTAGATATGAAGCTCTTATCAGATACTTGATTTGGAAATGTTTTCTCTCCTCCAGTAGTTTTATTTTGTCATCTTGTTGATCTCCTCTGCACTGTGGCAGCTTTGTAACTTGAGGTAGCCCTGTTTGTTTGTTTATTCATTTCTTTTGCTTTCGTTGCCTTTGCTTTCGGTGTCAGATCCTAAAGTCATCACCAAGAATGATGTCAAGGAGCTTCGCGCCTGTGCTTTCTTTTGGGAGCGTTACACCTTCAGGTCTTACACTCAAGTCTTTAATCCATTTTGAGTTAATTTTTGTGTATATCCTAAGATAGTAGTCCAGTTTATTCTTTTGCATGGTTTTCTAGCACCAATCACTGAAGAGACTATCCCCATTGAATATTCTTGGATCCTTTGTCTTATTAGGGTGTATTTCTGGGCTCTCTCTTGTCTCATTGATCTTTGTGTGTTTTTATGCCAATACTATAATGTTTCGATTACTATAGCTTTGTAATATAGTTTGAAATCAGGGAGTGCAATGCCTCTCGATTTGTTCTCTCTCAGTATTACTTTGGCTATTCTGGGTCTTTCATGACTCCATATACATTTTAGTATTGTTTGTTGCATTGGAATTTTGATAGGGATTACACTGATTTTGTAGATTGGGTAGCATGAATGGACGTTTGTTAAAACGTCCAGTCTATGAGCATGCAATACTTTTGTGTTTTCATTTTCCTTGTCTATCAATTTCTTATAGATTTCAGTCTATAGATTTTTTACCTCCTTGGTCAAATTTATTCCTAGGTATTTTATTCTTTTCTATGCAGTCATAAATGAGATTTTAATTTCTCTTTGTGCTAGTTCATTATCAGTGTACACAAACACAGATTTTTGTACATCAATTTTGTATTTTGCAGCTTTACTGAATTTATGTATTAGTTCTAACAGTTTTTTGGTGGAGTCTTTAGGATTTTCTGTGTAATAGGTCATTCACAAATAGTGACAGCTTTAATTCTTCCTGATTTGGTGCCTTTTTTTCTTTTTCTTGCTTAATTGTTTTAGCTAGTACTTATGGTACTGTATTGAATAGAGGCAGTGAGAGTGGACGTCCTTGCCTTGTTCCTGATCTCAAAGGAAAAGCTTTCAGCTTTTCACCACTGAATATGATGTTAGCTGTGGGCTTGTCATATGTGGCATTCATTATGTGGAGGTACATTCCCTCTGCACCCATTTAGTTTTTATCATGGATGTTGAATTTTGTCAGTTGCTTTTTCTACATCGATTGAGATGATCATCTGATTGTTATCCTTCATTTTGTTAATGTGGTGTAGATATTGATTTGCTGCTGTTGAACCACTGCACATCCCTGGAATAAATCCCACTTGATCGTGGTGTGTTGTCGAATTTGGTTTGCTATTATTTTGAATATTTTAGCATCTATTTTCATTAGGGATACTGGCCTGTAATTTTTTTTTTTTTAATCCTTATGTTTTGGTGTCAGGGTAATGCTGGTCTCATAAAATGAGCTTGGAAGTGTCCCCTCTTATTTTGGAAGAGTTCAGGAAGGATTGGTATTAAGTGTTTGGTAAATTCACCAGTAAATCTATCTGGTCCTGGACTTTCCTTGGGAAGTTTGATTACTGATTCAGTCTCCTTACTAGTATGGTGGTCCCGTCATCCTTGGTTTTGCTTTTTTGCGGTTTCAGTGACCAGCAGTCAACCACAATCTAAAACTATTACACGGAAAGTCCCAGAAATTAACAATTCATAAGTTTTAAAATTGCACGCTGTTTTTTAAAAATTGCATGCTGTTTTGAGTAGCTTGACGAAATCTCACATCATCTCACTCTATACCATTCAGGATGTGAATGAATCATCCCTTTGTTCTGCACATCCAGGCTGTATATGCCATCTGCCCATTAGTCACTTAGTAGCTGTCACAGTTATCAAGTTAAGTTTTGGTATTGCAGTGCTTTTGTCGAAGTAACTTATTTTACTGAGTAAGGGCCCCAAAGTGCAAGAGTAGTGATGCAGACAATTCAGATATGCCAAAGAGAAGCCATAAAGTACTTGTTAACATACTGTTGGGTCAATAGTAATCCAACGCTATTTCACCGTGCCTGCGTTATTCCCCTTACTTCATCTCATCGTATAGAGATTTTATCATACCACATTGCAAGAAGAGGGTGAGTACGTACCCTCTTCTTGATATTTTCTCAAAGATATTTTGAGAGAAAGAAGCCACAGTCATGTAACTTTTATTTCAGTATATCAATTGTTCAGTTTTTAGTTGTTGTTAATCTCTTACTGTGACTAATTTATAAATTCAACTTTATCATGTGACCCCTGGTCACAGACAGATACTGGTTTGTGGTCTGTTAGGAACCAGGTCGCACAGCAGGTGAGCAGCAGGCCAGCAAGTAAAGCTTCATCTGTATTTGCAGCTGCTCCCAGCTCTAGCATCACTGCCTCGGCTCCATCTCAGATCATCAGGCATTAGATTTCTCGTAGGAGCACCAGTCCCTGGTGCCAGAAAGGTTGGGGACCACTGCTTTAGAAGTTAGGATGAGAAAACCCGAAGTAGCATTTTAAAAAAATGACAGTAGCATTAAAGGAAAATTAGTCGATCTGTTTTTTTTTTCTTTCCTGTAAGACAGGAGAAACACATTTCTGCATAAAAAGTATTTAATGCTAGAATGAAGTGCTGAAAATTTTGAGTAATCATTTTTCAGGCTAAAATGAGTTATCCCTTCAGAAATTCCTGAGAAAAGTGTCCATTTAAATCTACGTAGGAAATTATCTACCCATCCTGTCTACCTTCCTATCTACCGGTGTATCTGACTATCATCCACGTTGTTGTACTAATAGCTGTACAAAGAGAATCACATAAATCTGGGCCTGGCTTTCCTACATCCTAGGAAATATACCAAGATGTTAAAAAGTTGAGCATGAGATTTAATAAACATCAGACCAACAGATGAGTGGTCTGTGAAACCAACAGCTCTTGGATAGGTCCAGCGATGAGAGGCAGGATTTGTGTTTACATGTGCAGATCTGTGACCAAATGACCCGGACGAGTCAAGGAGTTAGAGGTGCCGGAGCCAAGGATGAGTAGACCAGCAAAGCTTAAATAAGAATTTTTAGAGTTGACATGAAGCAAGGTATGATAATTCTATGAATCTGAAATACCCTCTTGTTGGTGCTATTAACCTAAGGCTCCAAGGTACAAATGACAGAAGTCACAAGTCCCCTTTATATCCACAGGAGGGAACTTCATGGTCAAGAATGAATCAAACTCTTAACTGTGTAAGGGCCTCAGCTAAGACTTTCCCAGTCTGTATATTTGGTGTGCCCATTAACCAATCTTTGTTCATTCATCCAGTAAACATTTTGGAGATCCATCTGTGGGCTAGGTGTCATGCTAGATACTAGGGACACAAAGTTGAAAAAGATATAACCCATTCCTTCAAAGTAGAGTGAGCACTTCTGAATGATGAAAGGTGAACATGAGTTCATCTGTGAGCAAGGCAGAAAGAGACACTGAAGGGCACACTACGGGGCACACTAAAGACATTAGGGCCCAGCATGACGGGGTCAGGGACACACAAGTAATGTGGCCTGGCTGGAGCTTCGGAATTATTTGGGAAGATGAGCACTCAAGATGGAACCCAGCATTTAAGGGGTAAAGAAGAGAGCTATCAACAGGAAAAGCCAGAAATGTTAAAGCACATGATACTTAAGAAGCCAAAAGAAAGCTATCAAGGATACAAATGCTGCTGAAGTGTCAAGACTCAAGGATGGAGAAGGATCTGTTGAATAGGTAGAAAGTGGTCTTCACTGGGCAGTGTCTTTTGGGATGGTGAGACTAGAAGTTAAAAACTTCTAGTTGGCATCATGTTGAAGAAATCACTGTTTGCTGTGAGTAGTCTATGGAAGAACTTACTTAGAGTGAAAAGGTCAAGGAAAATTGTGTCTCCAACCAGAGCTATTTTAAGGAACAAGACATCTGACTCTAGTAAAGACATTTATCTATCTGAAGAAAGGCTGAGTTCCTTTTGGAATTATCATTCTAAAGAGCCCAGATGAAGCTTTAAAGCCAGGGAGACGAAAACCAAACTCTTTTAGCATTGGGTATCACAACCTACTGCCTCATGCCTCTATGTCCCAGTATAATGGTGGACAACAATCTATCTATTAAAAATTTGTTTTTATAATCCTCTTGCTCGAAATGGACGTTATGGCAGTAAAAGTTAACATAACCTTGTAATACAAGAATTTTGAAGGTCCTCAATTTTCCTCCAAAAGGGATTTTTGCAATGCTGTTTAAACAGTTTATGATAAATACTAGAAATCTGTTGAAAACCTAAAAAGTTTTCTCCCCTTAAAGAAATCTTTCAGTTTAAGCATGTTGCTGTAGTCTTACGAGCTTTCTAGAGACCACTGCTTAAATCAGTTAAGAACAAAACCAGGAGGAATGACTGCTCCCTGTTCTATGCCCCCTCTCCTGCCTCACATCCAAATTCACTTGCAAATCAGAATTCCAGGAGAACATGCAGGATCTGAATGTAATTAAGCCAGGGAGAAACCATTAAGCTTTGTTCTGTCCAAAAAAAATTCCAAAAAAAAAAAAAAAAAAAAAAAAAAAAAAAGGCCAAGGTTGCATTTCTGGACAAGACAGGATGAAAAGGTGTTTCCACAATTACAAACCTATCTTTTCAGAAATTCTTGAATAATCACTCTAAGAAGTGAAATTTAAAAATTTTAAAACATTGCAAAATGAGCAATAGAACCAGTTGCTATCATTAAAATGTAAAATAATCTATTCATATCATTATATTCATATCAATCATCAAGACAATATCTGTGCTTAAGAGCATGGACTTTTGAGTCAGAGAGCTATATCAATTCAAGTGTTATATTTCTAGCTAAATCTTTTTAATAATGTATTGCTAACAGTCTTCCTCAATGAAATGACAAGCTATTTCAGACCTCATTTCTCCTATTATAGCAACTAGTGTCAAGTTTCTGCTTCAGTAACCATAATCTCTAAAGAACTGCAAGTCTATCAATGCAAAGGTATGTCTTATATGCCAAAGGACAGTAGTTAACACTTTGCTTAAATATAGTGGATCATAAGTTATAAAGGCAAGCGATGTTTCTTCCCTCTACCCAAGAACCCTCAGAGAGTACCAAGAGTCAGTCAAAAAGAGTTTAAACTCTAAAGCACAAACATTTCACATTAGCTTTTCTAGCTAACAAAGGAAGACATGATATAATTAACTTAGACCTTAAGTTTTTCTCTTCTTTATTTGCAAAGGTAATAAACTTCAATTAATAACCAGAACTTGTGACTCAGCAGTAGCTCTATACTATAGCGAAAAACACTTAAACTCTTACAGTTAATTATCCACCCAAAATTTCTGTTAAACATTAGCCAACCAAACTTTTTCATGATTGTAGCAAGTGTCGCTTTCTGGTTTTCTATCCAACTATTCAAATATAACCTTGTTTGTAGTACCACAAGTTAGAATTTACTGAGGACTAAGCAAAAGAAAAGCATAGAAGCACACAGTGCTTAGTAAATACTCAAAGTATATGATACTTAAACCATTTTCCTTCCCTAGATATGAATTTTTATTTACACTTGCAAATACATTCCTCAGTGAGTTCTAAAATCTTCACGTAAAGTGAGGGTATGTAGAATTCAGATTTCATTTCCTTAAAAGAACTTAAGCACACATACGACAATAAAAAGAACCTGTTCAAACATACTATTTTAATAAGGTGATACCTGATGGTCCTCTGGCCAGATACTTAGTTAGGAACCACCACTCTGAACTCCAACTGGCATTCTAAAAGAAGTAGTTAAAAAAAAAAAAGAAAAAAGAAACATACAACTAATACAATTTCTCTTACTCTTCACTTTTCTTTTTATTATTCAAAAGTCAGATGTTATTTTTAAATCAACCATCCTCAATTTTGATTTAATGTACCGTCATTTTCCCAAGATATGAAATTTCAGAATCTCTTTGGAATACTAATTTCACGGTTCTATGTTTAACAAAACTGTTGAAATTTTAAATTCCACTCTACTTCCCTGAATTCTCAAGACAGTTGCTGATGTAAATTTTAATATAAAATATTTAGTCACAAAATAGTATTGCTTTTGTATGCACATAGTTGTAAGATTACTTTGCTTTTGTCAATAAAAACTATACCATCTTTCATAAAACTCTAAACAAATTAGGAACTGTGATGTAGAACAAAAATTACACATGGTAAAACAGGTACCAGCACAACGTTAGGTTATATTACATCAAAAAAAGTTTTAATGGTCCCAAATATATATACTCAACAACTAAGCATACACTCAAGGGAGAAAAAAATCAAAAACAAAATGAAAAAAAAAATTATGACACAAATGACCACATCTAGAATTCCACTCAATCTTTAATCAAGTAGGGACAGATCCCCACTTTAAAAAAAAAAATCTGCAGTTCGAAGGGCAAAGGGAACAGATAAAAAAGAGGAAACTTTATACTCGCCCCTCCCCCATAGGTTTTCCAAACCTGTTGTAGCTTGACTAAAATGTTCAGAATGTATGATTTTAAAGGCAGGTCTCTTTATACAAAGAAACTGCTGGCATTCTTAACTAGTGAAGAATTGTGGTCGAAAAGCCTATTCTTCTGAGTCTCAACATGGTCCGAGAAAGCATATTCTGATTGTAGCAACTGACCAGTCAATCCAGAGTTCCACTTACAAAACCCCTGCCCTGTTGGCTTTATGTTTCCATTTCCTTCCCTGAGAAAAGGGCAATGTGTGGTCCAAGCTGGAGAGCTCAAAGGCTTAAGTCTTTCCCCTAATGTAATCCCCTCCTCCTGCTCCATTGAATTGGCACTTGATGAGCAGAAGTCAAGTGTGCGAGGCTGATCTGTGTCAGTCATTCACAAGAGACCACTGCTTTGTTGTGGATTTTGTAGGGGGTAGGGGTAGAGAACCAGTTTTTTTCAACAGGTACTGATTGTAGGCAGTTGCCATTATTATGACTCAAACTTTGCTTTCTTTGACAATGGTAACGTGTCTTCCTTATCTTCATCCTCATCATCATCTTCATCATCATCAGGATAATCTACCAGACCAACAAGGCCTCCCTGTTCAGAAACAAGGGTCATTTAAAGCAAACACATTTTTAAATACATGTTTTAAGTCTGGATAAAAGACATAGACCCCTCCCACCCCAAAATATGAACTGTGGTTATTTCTGGGTGGTGAGATGATTGCATGTAACTGAAATTCACTATTTTTACATATTTCCTAAATTTTCCAGAATAAAAAAAAAATTAGTTTATAATTCTAGCAAGTCACCTAGGAGATAGAAACATTAAAAATGTTTCCAAGATTAAGAATGCATTCAAATTTTTAAAACAGTCTAAACAGTATCAAAATAAACTACAGAAGATAAACAGACCACCAGAAATGAGGTCATACAATTAGAGGTAGGAAAGTGATTCTGCTGTCCCCTCTCTATCACTTCATCTGGACTTCCTTTTAGCCCTGCTCCTTCACCAAAAACCACTATAGCTCACTTCAGGTACCCCCAAATTCCCATTGCTCTTGCCCTCAGGCTGCCCCTTCAGTTCAGCATTTCTCACATTTACTTTTAGCCCTAGGCATCTCCTATTCACATCAGAGGAAAAGGGACAGAGGGCGGGCATTATATACCTGACTTAGATCAATGAATCCCAAATGCCAGTCTTATTATGCTAGTCCAGGGCAGCTAATGGTGACCAAAAGGGTTGGTTTTCATTCTGAGATATATTTCTACTTTTGGTTATTAAAATTTTGATCCTTTCTTGTGTGTAATATTACTAATGGCAGATGCTTAATTCCTTTATACACCTTGTTTGGCAAAATAGTTTGGAGTGTCCAGATATTTAGCTTATCTTTTGCCGGTGAAGTCTTTCTCTTGGTATTAATTCTGAAAGCTGACAGAAAATAACTTAAAACTTTTTAAATGTCTATAAATGTTATGACACATCTGAAATTTAACTTTAGGTATGTTCAAGGTGGTGGTAGGAGAATTATTCTCTAGTTCACAAATGTTAAACTATTTCTAAAAGATAGTAACCAGAGGGAGTTTCAGTCACAATAATTACTGTTGAGAAAGCTTAAATTAGGTAGGCCTGGGAATCAGATATACCTTGGTAGTAATAGCTGCCGTCTGAGATGTATTTTTAGGGACGGATCCAGGAGAGCCTGGAGATCCTGGGGATCCAGGTGATCCTGGAGAACCAGGCAGATTTGTTGCAGGTGACTGGCTGGTGAGATTAGTCTTTGTCCCACTAGAGAGGGAAAGCTTGAAACTTGGGCTTTGCCGGCCAGAAAGATTTGTTTTCAGAAGCACCTCCTTTTCTTCACTTTCTTTTACTAAAAATAAAAATATCGTCAATAGTTATCAACCATGGTCATCTTTTAACCAACCCACCCCCACCCCCCCGCCAAAGGTAGCACTAAAACACAATTAACTAGCTTATTCCTCTGCTAGGGAGAAACATGGAAGGTAATTTCTGAACAAAGCTTAGCAAAATACTTAGCACCACTATCCACTGAATTTTACTACTGAGAAAGAATGAAATCTTCAGTATTATATTCATTGTTCCTACCCTTTCTAAAATAAGAAAAATTATACCTTCACAAGAGAGCGAATCACACTCTATAAAGCAAGTTTTCAATATCTATGTTGTGACACATACAAATTAGATACTAATTATTCTGTCAAGAAATAAGAATAAACCTAGAGTGAGAAAGACTTCATTTTTCCTTGCCCATTTTTTCAACATACATTTCTTCCTTTCCATGAATTTACTTATTGGATCCATAATATCGTCGTCATTTTTAGTTTTGTCAGATGGAGACACTACAGCTTCTCCATCTTCCATATCATCTTCATCTGTGTTAAACCACATCTCTTCTTCATCCTCTAGTGTTCTGGCATCTCTTCGATATCTATGATTCCTCAAAATTGAACGCATACTATGAGTAAAGAGAAAAAGGTAGAGTAAATAGACTCATAAAGACTTTCATTATAGTCTTCAAGTAATGCTCTGAATTAGATAGTCTTAACCCATTTCCTGTTTGCCTTGAGAATACTTGCTGGCAGCTGCAGCATTTCCCCTGAAATAACTCATGGATTGCAGTCCTAACCTTACCCCCAAAGTCTGCCATGAAATATCTTGCTTTTATTATTTTTCTCGCATTGCTCTAGTAGATCGATAGTCTTTGAAAACAACATCATTCTATTTATAGCATTGTTTTTAGTAGTGGTATTTCTATTTACAAAATATAGTAATACCGATTGCTGAAAATGTCAAATCCTAGAAAACGTAGCATTCCTACGTGTGATATTAACATCATTCGCAAACAGTTGTTAGTAAATTCATTTGATGAATCCTATTTAGATATATGTTTCTGTTACATTAGGATTAGAGACAAGTTCTGTTTAGAAAGAACTCCAAGAACAATTTTTATATTATTTTCACTCTGAAAACCAGTCAGATTTGCTTCAGCCTCAAAGAGTGTGTTTATGTAAAATTAAATTAACGCTGGCAGCGAACTGTACTTTTTCTTCTAAATAGGAAATGGGTTAATAAATTAATGACACAAAACAAACTTATAATATAGAGGTTGACAAAAAGTTTACTCCACATAAGATTGAAAAAAACACATTCCACCATATCTAGTGTTAACTAGTTGAGTCAAATTTCCTATTATCAAATCAGTTATTAAATTTAATATCAGGAATTAACAAGTCATAACTTATGGATATAAAAATATACCACAAGTATGTGAATTCAGGTATTTGGGAAAATGTACAAGATTTCTTAAAATAACTTGTAATTCGAAGTAAGATAATATTTTGATTGGTTGGGACACATGAAACCTCACTGTTACATAAGAGTTTAGGTTTTGTTTTGTTTTTTTCTTTTTCATTGTCTTGTTTGATACATGCCTAAGGGAGTGACTACAGATAATGCTAACATCCACCCTAACCTTCAAGAAAACATTTATATTGACCATTACACAGAAAACTACAACTTCTGTTCACGTTCTATTTCCTCTCCTACCACACCAAACAGTACCAAACAAGTAAAAAAAGAGCCACTACCATACAACTTCTCACTGCATGAATAGGTTCAAATATGTGGTAATTTACCTGTCAAGTTTGGGATTATCTTGCCTTTCTCTTTGTTGTTCAAATCTCAGTTTTAATCCTTTAAATGTCTGTACATAATCTACATCTTCCAGTGCCTTCCAGTAATTTTCAATTACATGAGCAGTCAATGATTTTATATCTTCCTACAGAAAATTATAATTTAAAAAATGAGATGAAAATGTTATTTATGACTGAATTGTAGTGAATTGATAAACCCACCTCAAAAAGTTTAACTTCATAAAACTATTATACAGTCTTAGAGATAATCAGACAATGAAAATGGGCATAACATAGTGGCTACTTCAAAAAGTCTCTGATTATTGGTGTACCTCAGAATTATCTATGGGTCTTTCCAGAGTAAACACCCAGGTCCCATCCTAGATGATGTGTACTCAGTAAGTCTGGGTATGATCTAGCGTGTATATTTTAAAATCACACCACAGAAAAGTGCTGGAGATGGATGGTGGTGATGGTTGTACAACAATGTGAAAGCACTTATTAATGCCGCTGAATTATACAGTTATAAATTGATAAAATGGCAAATTTTATGTATATTTTACTGTATTTTTTTAAACCATGCCACAGATAATTCTAACACGCACCAGTGTTTTAGAGCCTACTATAATCTTTAAAAAAAAATCAAGAAAAGTTTGTTATGAAATTGCTCTTTAGAAATGGGAGAAAAATTAGAAACCTCAAAGTTAAAACAAACCAAAACACATCCAATACTTATTTTAAGTAAAATTACAGTTGGTGAGTACTATGACAATATTAAATCAGTTTCCAAACTATCTTATAAAAAGGAGTCATAGCTGCTAAGAGATTATTTGGTTTTAGTTTTAATTCGGTCTCTCACAAGCTTTTGGTAACATTGGTTTTCTTTTAAAAAGTCTCTCCAAATATACTATCAAATAAGCCGAAATACCAATAATGCATATTCAAGTTTGTCAAACATTTAAAACCAAAATTCTAACTAAAAAAGTACAGAACCTACCACTCTAATAAATTCAAACATCTCTATTATGGCAGAGTTCATCAGATTATAGCGGGATCCATTGTTGAGAAATGCTTTGACTACTGGTTCAAACAAAAAACTTTTCATTATGTAGCGGTTGTAAAACTCATCTTTTAATCCAATGATCTTTCTCTTAAAACGAAGAGCACCTGAAACACAGAGGCATTGTTCAAATTACATACCACACTTCCATATTTTTAGACTTACAAAAGAAAACTGTTTAACAAATATAATTCTTTGTGTAGTCATGTTACTGCTTCCAGAAGTGTGAACCTAAAGATAAGGATTACAAAAGGGTTATCAGAGAAATGTATTATGAAAGTAGTGTATGTCATCATAGAACACAAGTCTTCGAAGGCCAGGAAAATTCTGGAAATAAGTTACTAATGACCAAAGTGTATTTTACTTCTGAAATAGCTAAGATAGGGCTAATAAATGAATTAACCTATCATACTACTTAAAATGAAAATTCTAAACATATCTATCTATATATGTGTGTGTGTATATATATATATATGTACACCACTTTTAAAACAATAGAAAAACCATTGTTTTATTAGGGCAATCCACTGTGTTACTTGATTTTCATTATTTTGGGGCACTTATTATTTTACATCAGAATTCATGGGTTGCATTGGCTTATTTGTGGATGTTTATACCCACAAAATCCACATGACCCAAAATTTGCCTTCCCATATAAATTTAGAGGATGTTTTTAATATGTGGTCCTCTAAGGCTTATTGCAGCGAGTATGCTTTTTAATTTTTTCCTAGTTTTCCTTTTTTACAATTGATTAGGCTTTAACTTACAGATTATAAGGTATATTTACATCTTGAGGTATGGGGAGTTACTTAAGTCACCATTCGTCAAGATCCAAATATACACAGCCAGCTAGACTTCAACAAAGCCCTCTTTACCTAAATGGAATTATCAGTAAGTTAATGCCCCAGTATTGTAAACAGTTCAAAAAAGCATACTCACTTCATGCAGTCACATCGTCTTCGGTTGGCAAGATTAAATATTGTGTTTGTATTTTGGTTTCTTTGGAGATCATAGAAGTGGCTCGTTAAATTGCCAATTTGTTATTAATCAAGTCCTTCATGAGCAGGTAGCCAGGCAACCATGCTGACACGGTTTCTGGGTGGGAAGGCAGAGGAGTAAAGCAGCTCAATTTTTCTTTAGTTGGCAGAAAAGAGGTCCACAAGTGAATGCCCAATTAGCTACAGTTGATTATAAACTGCCTTAACAATCCAACTTTAAGAGTGTCTCTTTCTAAACAGACACTCTGGGCAGGGAGTTCCAAGGGAGTTTCAAAATAAGTTTATAGAATAGTAATTGCATTTTATTTTTTAAACTACTGAATATTTTCAAATACATAAGCATGGTGAAATAAGACATTTTAAACAATAAGAGGCATCTTTCTCTGTTTAAGTCAAATCCAAATAAGGGTTTATTTTCCCAAAACAATGGTTTTAGAGTGGTTTTTCTTTTAATGTTACTAGACAAAGGAACTTAGTGAGGCAGTTCCATTTGTTAGAATAAAAATCAGTATTTTAGAGCTCATGTTAATAAGGCCAAATTTTAAGCTTTTAGTAACTAAGGCAAGACCTCAAAGCCTGTACTCCAACTCTGCAGGCTTTGTGGAGACTTGTGTCCTATCATAACATACACTAGCTGAACCCTGTGGTCTGCATGTAGTTCCTAGTAAGAGCAAAGACTCCCTTCCTAGAATTCACTAATGCCAGGGTATGCAGGTGGCACTATCATCTCAAGAGCAGTTCTGTTCGGAAACTGCTGATGTAGATAGAAGGTGGTTCTAATGGTCTTTTTTGTTTTGCTCCTCATTTCCATTTGCCCTCATTTATTTATATCAAGAACTGTTTTATTTCCCATTCAAAGAACTCCCCCAAAAGAAACCTGCATCAAATATATCTAACCACTGTTCTTTGCTGTTGAATAAGAAGTTGCTTTCATGAATTTACCAGTGAGTTCTATACAGTCACGCTGCTCAAAAGGGTTTTAGAGAAAGCTTTTGGAATAGTTCAAATTGGCATAACCACAGGATTTTCAATGTAAAATGCATTCTGCTTCCACTCACATCTCTAACCTTCATTAACATTCCAGGAATCTCTTGTACTGTTTGAATCATCTCTAAAACAAAAAATTTGTCTTTACCTTATACAACATGAGATTTCATGTAATAAGTTTAAGACTTTTTGCCTCGTATTAACTGATAGCTGAATAAAAGCATGTACAACAAAATTTCTTTATTTCATTCCTCTTATAGAGTTCCGTATTTTTAACAAAAAAAAAAGCAGACAACATAACAGTATGAGCTAAAAGGCTACAATGTAGGATCCAAGAATCCTGAAAAGGCCAAGAAGACCAACACAACTGGTATGTATGTGTACACACACACACACACCTAACCTATAAACACTAAGTTTTGAAGGGATTTGCCAGTCTCACCTACAGACTTGATTAGTTGCCTTTAAATACAATAAAAGTATATTAAGAAGCGGCAGATATAAAACTACATCCCCAAACTGTTTACATTTAACCACTCATCTTTTGATCTTACAAGTGTATTCATCTAAATTTATTTATAAAACCCTCCCTTAAAAAATACTAATATATTAGTCTACAGCCATGCCACCCTGAACAAGCCGGATCCTGTCTGATCTCAGAAGCTAAGCAGGGTCAGGCCTGGTTAGTACTTGGATGGGAGACCACCTAGGAACACCAGGTGCTGTTGTAAGCTGACAAGGTCCTTGCAATCTGTGAGGTCAACCAAAGGTTGCCTAGCCTTAAAAAAAAAAATTTAAAAAACAAATATTTTATTTCAATGTACTCCTTCCTCAGAAGACCAAAAATATCTTAAATCTCCTCAAATTTATATTTGTCCTTTTAGAAATATAACCGGCATCTTCTTTCAGAAGCTACTCATATTCTCAATCCTAGGAAGACAGCCACACTGAGAATCATTTGAGAAAGAGTTAGGTTTTTAATGATAACCTTAGTTTGGAAAATAGTAACAGTAATAAAATAGAACTAAGGTTTTTCTAGCATGCTTAATTTTCCTACAATACAAACTATTATTAACTTGAAGTTATTCTAGTCATAGTTCTCATTAAATTATGAGACATTTTCTTTGCAATACTATAAGCAAAACAAAATGAAAAAACTGAAGAATAAAAAGGCTTTTACTTTCCTGCCACTCTCCCACTGGATTCATGGATTCTACCTATACCAAACCACTAACACACCACACTTTATGTCACACTCTCCCATGACCAAAGCAAATTCAATTGAACTCTTGCAAAATTTCCCTGATCTGCCTCATACACGCAGAATAAATCATTTCCACTATACTTCAAAACACATCACGATATAGTGCTTATGAGGTTGTATTTTAATTTTTATAGACTGTCTCTTCCCAATGAACTCTGATCCCCTTGATAGCTGAGTCCAGGTCTTAATCATGTTCATTTTCCTAGTACCAGGTATGTATCAAACTTCATCAAATCTAAGATGCCACTAATTGCAAAAAACTTTTATCTCTTCTGCTACTAAGAAAACAAAATGAATAAAAAAGAACTACCAGTCATGACAAGCCATTAAATTGTACGACTCACCTTGATTTGAGAAATGATAAATGCATAAAAATATATCTCAGAAATAACGAAATATAGGAGTATTTAATAAATTTACTGAAATAAAACATTCAGTTGATCCATCCTGTCCCACCTGCTCACAAACTCCCCTTCCTGCACTCAAACACAACCTATGTTGACATGAAAAAAAATTCAAAGCAACATTCAACTCCCTCTCAACTTGGTTTTGGGCTCACTTTTTGCTGTGATAAGTATAAATGGAATATGAACATAAATTTAAAAGGACTTCTTTCACATGTGCTAATAAGTTCATAGACATATGCAATAGAACCAAAATAAATGAATTTATTTTTTGCTGTCCTTAGCAGTCTAGGTTAATGCCACCTTTTACTTTTAGCTGAAAAAAAAAATTACTAAGGTAACATCAAAAGATCTGGGTAATTAGCAGAAAGTACTAAATATCTTTAAGTTAGAAAATGAAAATATACTCTAACCAGATGTATTCTCAGTATATACTGCAGAGTATACACTAGTCTGAAAAACTGTGTCAACTATAACAACTGTTACTGTGATAGAAAGTTTAATGACATACTTTTGAAGATAAAATGTAGGCAGAAAGAACAAATCAACACCAGAAATATCCTATATACACACGATGCTGTTATCATTTAGGGATATTTTTAAAAATCATAAGGAGAAATTTTTTTAATGAAATAAAAAAAGATAGCAAAAACAGATGTACAGTTCAGGCTTCTAATTACTATATGATTATGATACCTTCAAACAAACAAAAACAACCAAACTTACCTATAAAAACTAAAAGGCAAAACTTAATTACCAGTAGACATCTCTAGGATACCCCTAAAATTGGTCTCTCAACTTACCAAAGGCAGCTGGCTGCTACATGATAAAATATTCTTGAATAACCTATTTCCTATTCAGAAAAAAATGTTTTTACTTCAAAAAACTAGTGTCTTATGAACACAATGGAAGTCAATTTTTGAAAACCACGTATAACTAAAAACAACCTTGTTAAAAGACTGTTGCTGTGAAGAGTTAACTATTCCCATACACGTGTATGCTTTGTGGCCCACACACACTTTTTAAACAACCCTTTAAAAATATGAAAACCATTTTTCAGCCTGCAGGTTGTGCAAAAATAGACCACAGGCTGGATCTGGCCACAGCTATAGTTTGCCATCCCTGCTTTAAAATATCTGAGGTAATACAATATTACAGGTCAAATATGCTGTAATAAAGCCGGGAAAGAAATATCTGTGGAATTAACAAATGGACCATCTGTAGACATTTGTGCTAGGCATTCTATAACTCAGAATGAATGTGTTTTAGGAACTCAGTTCTATTAGCTATGAATTTTCCAAATTATCAAAGTTCTTCATGATTTCATGTGATGCTACAGTTCACAATGCCCAGTTTGTAATTAGTAATGCTGTACTAAGTTGAAAAAATAACTGAGGTAAATAAAGTGATCTAAGGTGCCATCTTAATGATGGACTATAATCCTTTAATATGTATTTTTAGAGACACTCTATCCCCTTTGCTACGTATTAACGAGAAAGAAGTGTGTCAGGATAATCACCTGCTCAATATGTGACACAAGTACATACTCAATGTAATAGTATTAGAACCTAGATCTCCTGACCTATGTCAGTGATCTTTTCTTCTCAATGAGACCTAAAGATACCAACAAAATGGTACTATGTAGGTAATGCATACTTCTACCAGAAGCAACACTTACATAATGCCAAGAAAGCATGCTTTGAGGCCATGAGAACTAGCACTCTCCGGAGGATGTCCTTATTAATAATGTAGTTCTTTATATGATAGGTATGGTGCTCCACGCAGAACGTTAACAACTCCAATACAAGTGCCAACAACTGGGCTGTCTGAAAATCATCTAAAACAAAACACAATTATATTGATAGTTAATATTCTTTTCCTCCCCAAATGTAAAATTCCAATTCCAATCAAGTAAAGTCCTTTCTATGAACCTAAATGTTTTAAAGGAAAAGGAAACTTAACATTAATTTGAATGTCTACCATGTGTCAAGAATGATGCTTTACACTTTTATTTAAAACAACTGTAAGGAATTAGTTTCACAAGACCCAAGTCGGAGAAGTCAGTAAGGCAGAGATGGGATACAATCTATTAGATCTGCTGTATTCCCAAGTGGAAGACTGCTCTATCATGTCTTAACACATCCCTTGACAGGTGTACATATAGCATAAGCGGTCCTGCCAGACACCATCTGGTCTCTGGTGCAATTAATCTCTCTGCTCCTATGATTCCAGTGTGTTTTGTGCTTCCTTTACTACACATAATGAGTCCACACTGAATTATAATTACTGGCTTATCTTCCTCACCAGGAAGCAAACCTAGAAGTATTTTACTCACATTTCTCAATTACCCCATTAAGACCCCAAAGCTTATATAGCACAGTGCTTTCCATGAAATGGGTTCCCAGTAAAATGTTTGATGAATTGAACATGTGGTTTGGAAAGGAGCCTCAAGCTTTACCTAATATGAATAAAGTAGATAGGAAAAATGAGTATCATGTATCCAACACTTGTTTCTAGTTACAAAAAAAGGTAAATTTAACATTATTTTCTAGGTGGTGTCATAAATACTGGTAATTCTTATGACAAAATAATATATTCTCATAACTTCAATAAGGGATTTTCCAGTGAAGAGCTTAAAGCTATTTTCTAAATTAAACACATAAGCTAAAGCAGTAAAATGCAGAAATAATCAAAACATAGGAATAATCCTCAATGCAAATAAAAATAGCTTAATATTGAGCACAAGCTTTTCTCTACTACACATCTGGAGTACAAATAAGTTTTTTTTCATAGCTACTTCTATTTCTTTCACTAATGTAAATACAAACTAAATATAAATGCTGCTTTAACAAAAATTTTAAAATTCTAAAAGCAACAATTAATTTTTTTATTTTTTACCTTTGTTATCTCTGATTATAACACTTTAAAGAAATTTTACTGTGAACACCTCTTTTTAAAATTAGCATTAGATCTCTATGTTGACACCAACTTTGAGTTTCAGAACTCAAGAACAAAGAACTTAACTACCAACTGGCATGCATTATCTTACCTTTGCTAGGTTTGTCTTCTGTTGTATTTGCCAGTAAAGGAGCAGTGAGGACATGCATACAGTGTTTGTAGAAGAAACCCAGAAATTCAGTCTTTTCTGTTTTCTAAGGAATCAAAAATAGTTCCATGAACTTTAACTGCTTTGGTTCCTACCAGCAATAAACAATATACTAGTATGATAAAGAGAAAAATGCCTAGGCTTACATTGGCAGTAGCTAACATGTTCTCTGGGTCAACTAAAGTTCGTAGCAGACCCATAAGTTGAACTGCTCCTCCAAGTTCAGGGTCTGTATCACAAATCATATGTTCGATAATGAGGTTGATGAGCAAAATATCCTGGTGAAAAAAATACAAATAAAGATCACTTTTTACAGGAGAGGATGGAAAAAACACATTCTATGACATACTATATATAGCATTATACCTCACTCTAGCTATCTTGTTACAAACCAAATGAAATGACTGACTGACTTCTTTAATAGGATATATGGCAATGTTTCCCTGAAGTGTGGTACAGGCACATTACACTTAACAGTACCAAAAAGAAAAATTTTTTTGTTATCTTTAAATCCCTCTGATTAAAACAAAAACAATTTCAGGTTGGTGCTAATAGATCTTTACACCTCTTGGTAACAAAATATCCCTCCTGAAGAAAACTAATGGGTCTTCTAAGGTTCACAGCTTTACCAGTAAGAATATTTAGCTAGAATTTGTAACACTGTTCTACTTCCAATGCATTTTTATAGAGTCCTTCTATTTATGGTAAATGATATCTATAGCTCTTCTCAATTCATGGAAATGATAGAAAGTTTCCATTTAAAATAAATTTAAGAAAAAATTAGTTGGTACCTGAATGTCTGAAATTGGGGAAAATGAGATTACAGTATTTAGAGGACACACAAGAGAACAACTGTATTGTAAAGATTAAGCTAGTTTTCCTAGGCTCTAGTATGACTGGTGTTCCTTGCCCAAGGAATAAATAAAACATGAGAGGGATTCAATAAGAAAATCCTTGCTCTTGCCAATATATGCAATGATAGGATGGAAAGAAAGAAAATGCAGACACTATAAAGAAACGATGATCAGGACTGCATGTGAGTCAAGTTCATCAGTGTATATTCAACTAACAGGTTATAGGGCCAACAAGAATAACCTTTAATAATACAGATATTTTGGTTTTCAAGAAAAACATGACATAATATTTAACAGTTCAGACTGGTAGTTTTCTACACCTACCCTGACACTCCAATAAAAAACTTTAAATATAGATGTTACTAGGCATTCCACACTTCATTATGACATCACAGCACACCACTTTTTTTAAAAAAGTATTTTCTCATTTTGTAAAAATAGGGGGAAAAAAGTATACAGAATTATAGCCTAAGAGGATGAATTTTCCCCACATCCCATGAAGAGTTGAGGGAAGGATATCTTAGTTTATTATTAAGAAAAAATTACTTCCAAGATTTTATAGTGGAAAGTCAATCATTGCTTTAATTATCTGAAAATAAAACAGCACACACCTTTGGGCCATCACATATGCCATGTACCACCATAAACTCTGGGATGCCCTTCCCATTAGCAGGATATATTCTCTCGCTTACTTTAAAATTGGTGTGTGTGTGTCTGTGATCAAGACAACAGCTTGTTCCCTACAGTTAGGTAGTAAAGAAAGCACCTAAATACTATCCAAGAGACTATGCTTCATTTCTTCATTCTTGATTTTGAGAATCCCTAGCAAACTCAATGTTTTCCTAAGGCAATTATTCATAATTCCACATATAGAACAATTTATTGGTTGAATGATTTAAACCAGACAATACAGCAAGTTAACTTCAGAATTAAGAAACTTGACCTCAAAAGCTTAAAAAGGAATTTAAGTTGAGCACTAATAAAATAGCCAAAGATATACTTTAAAACTGAGACAGGAGCCAATTTAGGGGAAGGATAAGCCATTTGATATCATGGCTACACTTTTCCCAAATATTAACTATGTAAATCTTAACTAAAAGAAACACAGTTATAGCTCCCCATGTATGTATACTTACTGTTAGTGCAAATAATATTTACCTTGTTGGTTATTTTTTGCTCTGTTAACTTCTTACTTACATCATCATTCTGTTGTGCCTCCTGCATGACAAACTCTCGTACCATGGATGGATTATATTCAACCAAGTATGAGAATATATCAGTAGCAGCACTTCGCACCTGTGTATCATCCATGCCCTGCAGATAAAAAGCACTTATTTCTCCTATAATTATAAAAATAAGGAACTTACGGCTACATAAATCTAAAACCTAACAGATATAAGAAAACACTGCAATTAAACAAAAAAGGTCAAGGAAATTCTGCATGTGAAAACCATTGTTATAGATACAAAGATATGCTTTCTTTTGTTCCTGTTTACTCGTCTACTTTAACATGTCAACTAACAGGCTGCAAAGTTACAAATTAGTTTTAAACACATGGAAAATTCCGGATATTTTTTCAATACTGTGTAGGAACTTTAATACTAGAATTTTATAGCTTTTTAACTTTGTAATATACAGCTAATATTAAATGCTGGCTGTAATCAAATACTGCATGTAATAAAAATCTACTTTTGTAGATCAAAAATATAATGGTAATTAAATAAAAAGAAACAAACTTACAAGGATGACTTCTAAAGCTGGTAATATGCCCATGTTTGACAAAGTCTTGAAAAATGCATCTCTGTTTTGAGGTTGCAGCGTTTGGGAAAACGCACAAAATTCTTTTAAAAAGTTAACCTGAAAATACGAAAATGGTTAAGGGAATATAGAAAGCTTGTAGTTTGAGCTTCGTGTCCTTTTTTAATATCAAATTTCTTACCAATTCCTGTCTTTTTTCCTCATCTGTTGCTTCATCTGTTAGTTGTGCAAACAAATCTGTCAGAAATTTTTCATCTTCCTATGAAATCAAAGAATAAATTATGCAAAATGTAAGAGTGTAATGCAAATAGTAAGAGTATAATTTCAAGATGCTATAATAGAAGATATAAATTGCAGTAACTAGAAAAAGGAAAAACGGTATTGATGATGCTGTTTTTTAAAAGAGAAGGAAATCAAACTATTAAAGGATAAATTGACAATTACAGAAAGATTGTTCTTTATATTTTGACAAGGCTCTATTTCCTAAGCCTATTTAAGTGCCACAGGGTAAATATTTGCAGGCCATATGGTCCCTACCACAACTACTCGACTCTGTTGTTACAGTAAGAAGCAGTCATAGACAGTATGTAAATGAATGTAGCTGTGTTCAAATAAAACTTCATTTACAAAAACAGGTATAGGCTATAGTTTACAGACCCCTGGTTTTCATAGCATTTTATAACCTTAACTTTAGAAGCTCTATAACCTCTCAAATGAAGATAAAAGTGAAGGTGGAACTTCCTTCACATTTTTAAAGACACAGAAAATCATTCCATTTTTCTAACAAAAGTTAAATTCAGTTTTCAAAGAAACATCTATTATTTGAAACTAGCCATAAACAAATAATATGTATTAAATTATTTTCAGAAGATTCGAAAGACATTCTCATAGCATATTAACCTAGGTAAATAAGTCAGAGTGTAGAACTTGGAAAGAACCTCAGATGTTGTCTTACCTCATTTATTTTACAGTTGACACAAATTAAAAATTTACACAAAGCCCAACCATAGTTAGCAGGCAGTAGTCTTCCTGAATGCCTGTTCAATGTTTCCATCACTATTTTTAAGATGCTGTTATATTTTAATTCCATACCATCTCAGCTAGAAGTAAATTCAACACTACTTCAGCCCTAGACATACCCAAGTCTAAATGTATACATACACACAACCCTACATGTGTATATGTTGTTTCTGTGTGTATATAATCTCCTATTCTATTATTAACTCCATATTCCCTGTTGTAGGTGCTCAAGAAACATTTTATGTGATACTAAGATAGTTTGGTTATTCCCACTTTATCTAAAATGTACAAATAGGCCATAACTCAAATAGCATCCAATTTCAAAATGCATCCCAGATAAAATGTATCCCACCAAATGGAAATCAAAGGATTAAAAAAGATTCTCTGTACTGCTGCATTTGGAGTATTGAAGTAGAGAGAACAGGCTTTTAACAGTATTAGGTAGACAGTAGCCAATGTAAGGGGTAAGATTGTACATAAGGTGGGTAAAAATCTGCTTTAAATTATACTTCAATTGCTTTTTGTCAAAAATTTTGTAAAATTTTCCTTTTTTTACAGCAGGACTTAACAACTTGAAATTATTCATACTTCATGAGTAAAACTGGCATTTTACAGGTATAAAGACCAAGAAAACGTAGAGGTAACAAATTTAACCACATAAAAAACCAGTGAAGCTAAAGAAAAGGAACAGTACACTCGGGAATATCCAGGGAAACAGGAATCAAAACGACCAGAACAGAGGCTCTACTAGACTAGGTAGCTGGCAAAAACGAGTTCCTTATCAAATCAAAGAACAAATGGAAATTGGTACCAAAACCCTTCTCCTTCCTCTATTATCAGTCACAATACACTGTGTAAAGATTCTTGTACTTACCAGACTATATTGCCTATGTTATTTGCTTACATGTCTGTCTTAAATGAATGGAAAACATGTTAAATTAGTCAACATGAACTGGAATTATTACTAGTTCCAGGAAAGCAGTTTTGGTAAAAATTGACTTTTCTATTTGAAATCATTTTAAAATTATTGGGGCGACATTGGTTAATAAATTAAATAGGTTAACAAGTGTACAATTCAAAATGTCATATGTATATTGTATTGTGTGTTCAAGTCATTTTTTTAAGGGTGACAGAGGCCAAGGGCACTGAAAATACAGCATTTTCTATAAAGGAACAGACATGAAAAATTAAACTCATTGCTTTATTTTTAAGATGTGCTTCCAAGCAGTTATTCTTGAAATTTGCCTCCTTTATTTCACAAATCCAGGTTTCAAATGATTATTTTGTTTGTAGATCCGAGATAAGGCTTTTTATAATATCTTTCAAGTCCTATCACACATCTGTTATTCTTACAACATAGGCATCAAAGGAAAAAAAACATGGAAGATATACAACTCAGAAATCTTTGCACTATGCAAACTTCTTTTTCAGTTAGAACAGACTAATTCACACGTGATGGGAAAATATACTAGAGATTTTCTGACTTTGGAGGTTATAAATGTAGATTACAGGCCAGCTCAGAGACTTAGATTCTGTGTTTTGTGCAGAATCCAGGATTGTAGCCTAGGCAATTCTAATACAAGCACCCTAAAACACCAAATCTGACAGTCTGGGCATTCTGTAAAAAGAAAATTTAGGTATTTAAAGGGAACAGAAAATTATTTCTGCTAAAAACAATTAACAGTTTAAATGGTGTATTAATCAAGTAGGTACCTTTTAAGTAGGAAAAAAGAGTGATCAAACTCACCTGTAACATACCGACAATTTCTACCTTATTGAAAAAGATGAAAGAGTGAAGTGTTGATAACATATTTTCTTCAAAGACTGAAGGGGTAGGTAGAACCATATCTTGTATATATTGGACTCTGTATGTCTGATGTATTTTTTGTTTCAGCTCAGGGTCTGATATGGGAATCACTTCTTTAAATTTGGCTGTTTTTGTTAAAAATTCCCTGTGTTTTCGTGGTTGTGATAAAGCAGGATCATATTCTAAGCATCCAATGACATCCATTATACATTCCTCAGAGAACATAACTTCAAAAAGAGCAGTTCGATTCAAGAGGAAGATGCCTTTGATAATTTCATACAAGTGGTGCAGTCCTTCAATATTTTCCAAATCTTCACAAACATGAAAAAGCTCTAGGAGCTTTTTAATATAACCCTCATTTTCCAGTGCTAGTGCAAGTTTTTCACGACGCAGGGGGGAAGGTAAAGATGATGCCACAAGTTCTGCAATTTCCTCAAGGCGACTTAATTCACAAGATGGCAATTCTAAACCTGGCGATGACATATCATCAAAACGCTCTTCTTCAGATTCATCTACAAGGTCCTGAGTGATGTCCACTGAAGGGTCCTTTCCTTGAACCTATTAAATCAGATGTATGATAACTGACACAGTACAGTCAAGCAAATCTAAGTGATATACTCTTACATGAATATAAGAAATGTTATAAGAAAACTATAATGATAATTTTTAAGTTTAAGACTTTCCTTCAAACTCGACCCAACCTCCTACTTTTCTGAGTTGCATTTCTACAAATAACATATACTTTCAATTTTAAGGAAGGAAAAGTCAAACTTCAGAGATAGGATGAGCCTCCTAAAGTACAAAGTTTACCAGCAACAAAATGTTTTGGGATACGCTAAACTGTGAGGAAAAGAGTGCCCTGGCAGACCACATCATGTAGAGACTGATGCTAAAACATTCACTCACATCATCTACCCATGGCCCTCTTTTCCAATGGCAAGTCTCAGAAACATTCATAGCACTGTCCTCCAGGATAGCTGTCAAATTTTAAGTAACAAAATTTCAAATATCATAATGCTGTGACCATAGAAAATACATATAATTATAAGCAACAAAGAGAATACTTATATGTTAATTCTAGAAATCAAGGGCCAACTGGTTTTGGACCAAAATGGGTCACTGATTTGCTATAAATGCTAGTTAGTAGCCCAAAAATATGATTAAGAAAAACTGGGTGGGTGTGAAACAAATGCCCCCACACAAAAATGAAACCACAAAAAAATAACTGCAACCTATATGTGCAGAGCTATCCCCAAGAGTATCCATTCAAAGTTAGGTAGCCAAACCATGGAAGAGTTTTCCTGCCTACACACCCAAACCTGTAGCTTTCATGATCCTCCAGACGTCCTAGAGTTTGAAGAAAACCCCAACTTTGTCAGTGTAAGGGCTCTAACTATAAAAAAATAGAAATTTTGCTTTTTTGGCCCTATAATTCAAGGCACTGCCACTAAAGTAGGCCGGTAGACCAAGTTGAATGGTAAAGGTAGAGAAAAATTAGACCTCATTTGAAATGACCAAGAAATTTAAATTGCTTAGCATAGTTGATGGATACTAGAGGGAAGGCCTGAAATATGTTTTGAAATATGTTGCAAGGTGACCTTAACCCACTGGGCAGCACCACACATTTACAGCCTGTACTTGGCATGGTCTCAAGTTGGCTTTGGATTTGTTAATTACATAAGCTCTCATTATAACTTTAGATTCCTAATACTCAAGCAATGGCTTTTTAGAAAAATGGTAGCATCTGATTAAAAAATGAAAATGCTCTTCTTAAGCTAATTTGCAAACGTGGGTAAGGTAATCAAAAAGGACTGTATTTAGGATACTCTTGGAACCTGATCTACTCAGGAAACCAAGGTGGAATTGTACAACTTGACAAATATGTTTCTGCCTTACTTTCAGAACAGGGGCAATGGAAGGATGGAAAAGAAAAGAAAGGCAAACTATGTTAAAAGGAAGAGCTTCATTAAGAGAAAGGATAAATATTAGAAGTCAGTCTGGACAGATATGAAGAAAGAATGTGAAGACCATGAAAAATATCAAAAGGAAAAAGATGCACTCAGATATAACTGCAATCAAAGAGTGTACTATAAAATGGTTTCTAGATCAAAAAATAGTGAATGGGGTCACAAAACTGAGAAACATATCTCAGAGAGCAAAATATATTCAATTCCCTAGAATAAGCCAGAATCTAGAAATAATGATTGAGAGGTACAGATAGGATCATAAGAGAGTGACTGAGAAATGAAAAACTGAACATAAACTATGTAAAAGTTGGAAGAAAAGATCACAAAAGAACATAAAATAGCCAGTGGGTTACCTGTGCCCCAAGTGAAGATGACTAAAAAATTTATGGTATTACAGACTAAGGAAAATTAAGACAAGACAGTTACGTTAGAGGAGCACCAGGCATGACAGTTAACAGACTGAGGTCTGAGTTAGATACTGGCCTAACAGAAGACTGTATCCAGGGGCAGTTGTCCAGTTCAGAATAGTGAAGAACAGGACTTGTCTGAATGATGGGTGCTAATAATTTTAACATACCCTGAGCTTACCAATTTCATCTTTTTATGGGAGAACTTCAAAAGACAAAATCTAGAGGAATATTCTATAAAAACACTTGTATGGGACAGAAAGTAAAAAGGATGAAGGCATTCACATATTAACAGAAGGGACAGCTTGACAAGCAAGTTATGAAAAACAGCTGAGTAGAATACATAGCAGAAATAAATAAGTAAGTTAAGGGAAAACTGTACCTCAAGGACACTGTAGCTTCTATTAAAGCAGTGGCTCTCAAATTTCAGGGTGCATCAGAACAGCCCAAAGCAGAGGTTGACAAACTACAGCCAAACCTAGCCCACCACCTGTTATTATAAATTATATTTTACATGAAGAGAACCACTCCCATTTATTATCTATGGCTATTTTTGCACTGAAGGAGCAGAGTTGAATAGGAGTTATACTAGTCCACAAAGGCTAAAATATTTACTCTCTTGCCCTTTACAGAAAAAATCTGACCTAGAGACCTGATTAAAATATAATTATTGGTACCTTCACACAGTTTTTGATTAAGTAGACCTGGGATGGGGGTCTGATAATTTGCATTTCTGTTAGTTCCCAGGTCATGTTTATGCTGATGGTCTAAGGACCACACTTTGAGAAACGATGAATCAAGGAATCTGCTGAAGAGTTTTTTTCAGCTAAAATAAATGTGGAAATAGAGCAACTGCTTTGGATATAATGGTCTAAATGAGCCCATAACAAGAACCAATGGCTTAAGCCATTAGACTACATAAAATGCCTATTTACAAAAGACCGTGGAAATTATGTCACTAGACTAAGGTACTAGAGTCACCAGGAAATTCCAGAATCAACTGAGAACATGTAAGATGAGGCTGAGGAAACAGTCAAGAGCCACAAGAAGTTACTGAACAAAGGGTGCTTGCTATGTTCAGATTTGCATTTCAAAAAAGATCACTCTAGCTGTGGTATGGATTTGGGAAGACCAGTCAAGATAAAAACAATAAACCAGGTAAGAAATGATGGTGGCTTGGTAAACTATGATAGTGAAAATGAAGATAAGTGAATGGATTTAAGATTTATAACTGAGGGACTGAATGGGTATAAGGCGTGAAGGAATCCACACAAGTCACAAGTTTCTGGTTTCAGCAACTGGATGGCATTTATTGAGAGGAGGGAGATGGGAGAATGAATAGGTCAGGTCTAAGTGAGGTTATGTTTGGTGTTGGACTATTAAATCTGAGAAGTGAGTGAGCACTCACAGAGGAGCTCTCCAAGGCAGCTGGATAGAAAACTTCTGGCATGCACAGTAAAATGCCAATAACTGCACTTTCCTACAAATCGAGTTTTTCACAGAAAACAGAGAATTTAACAGATTTATATGAAATGTCTGCCTATTTATTTAAAACATAAGGCATTAGCTAAAAGCACTGCAAAAACAAAATACTTAAAGAACATATGTTGATTTTCAAATTTTTAAAATTACCTGACATATTTTCTCCCAAATTTCATCACATCCAGCTTTTTCTTGAAAGCTAAGAGCCAAGTCATAATTTTCTGCTTCCGACCACACAATCAAAGTATCCTTGAGAGAAAAAAGTCTGAATGATTAACCTATATTATCACAGCTATTCAAAGTATAAGGCAAATGAGCAACAAGGGATGGAGAACAGTACTCTTTACTTTTTGCAACATTAATAATGGTAATACCAATGCCTTTTTACATCTCACTTTATCCAATCTACAAAATGAAAATTGTGTTTAAGGAGCATTTTAACCAGTATATGAAAAGCACTACAAAATGACACACAATCTAAATATACTAAAAGATACGAAGTGAATGTTGTATCAGTTCTATGCTTGCACATTAAGTTATATTTTATGGGATTAATAAACTTAGCTCCTCCTCCTATTGTCAACATCAAGTGTCCTTTAACTGGGGCTCAAAGGGCCCACAAAGCCCTTGGCTAATGTGTGAGAATTTATCTAGACAGAGGTTTTTAACTTTCACCAGTGTGGTGGTTCAAGAAGCAAGATATTGCTATCGCCTACCACTCCTTTACTCCTTCCTATTTGCTTTAATGTTTTGATGATATTCTTTTAATTTTTAATAAAGTTTAACAGTGTTTATTAGGATGTAATCTCAGCAAGACACTACACTTACAATACTATTTTATATTCCTGTAGTACAAAATGTGTATTCTACAATGTAATAGTATAATAAAAATACTTATTATCTAGGTATCTTCAAATGTACTGACTGTAAAACAGGTACACTATTTCATAGCAATCAACCATTTCAAAAAAAGGGCCCTCACTGAGAGAGGTCTATGAATCATCTACATGAAATGGTGAATGGCTCTAGGGAGTTACGTTTTTAAAAAAGAAGCCTAAGATAACAGTTATCATGTAGCATTTTTTCAAGGTGGTCTAAAGAAAATAATCAGAAGTAAGAGTAAGTACAATATAAAGAAAGAATAACTCAATCAGAACAAAACGTAACTGAAAGGAAACAAGCAAAGGCTGGCTGACTATCCTATCATGGTGATAAAAGTTCCTGTACTGAAGAGGAAACATGACTATATTATCTTTAAGGTACCTAGGTCTATGGCCATGCCACCCTGAACAAGCTCAATCCTGTGTGATCTTGGGAACTAAGCAGGGTTGGGCCTGGTTAGTACTTGGATGGGAGACCACCTAGGAAGACCAGGTGCTGGAAGTGTGAAAAAAATTTTGTTTTAAATAATAAGGGATTGTAAGATGACAAGGTCCTTGCAATCTGTGAAGTCAACCAAGGATTGCCTCACCTAAAAAATATATATATATATCTTTAAGGTATGTTAAAAGGACCTATGTTTCTTCTATGCCAGTTTCTAGTACTTTTCACTATCAAAGACACCTCTTACTGTACTCGAATGGATCCCATGTTTAAAAATTTGTCTGCTAAATTGCATACTCTTTTCAGTCAAGTATATAACTGTCCATCATGAGACCAATAGTCTTTCACAGAACTAAAGTGATGCCAGCCAGCAGTAGTATATAAAGGATCATTTGCTCAGGCTATGCAGCATTACTAATAGGGAAAATCCACAATCTTATTAGGAATTTTAAAAAAGACCTCAAAGACCCTTTTTTACTATTCAGACTTCTGAGATCATAGATCCCAGAAAGGCAATCTGTTCAGTCTCAAAATAATTTACACAAACATTGTAAGATCAACATGAGTAACCTCCTGAGCCTCAGTTTTTTGTCTTTAAAATGGGTATAATACAGTTATGAAAATCGGTGATATGATCCCATTGGAACAAGCCTAAAACCAATATCACATTAGTAATAAGGTATATTTAATGTTAACTGTAAGCTACTGCTCTGTACAATGTATATTCAGAATCATTTGGAGGCTTAAATCGGCACAGCTACCCATAGGTTCTTAATCACACATCTGACAAATTTAGAAGTTAGAAAATTTTTTACATGTTTTGTTTTCCTTGAAGAGCCTAATTTTCACCAAATCACTTTGCTTATTTATCATCCAATAACTAATAGGTTAAGACAGATTTGTTATTCATCCTCAAAACAGACTTGATCTTTTTCTTAGGATGTGCTTTTTACTCTTCAGCTGACTTAAACCTTGAAACATAAAATTTGTGTATTTAAGTATAAAACATAAAAGCCAAATATTCTAGTCTCCAACCATTCCAATCAAACCTATAAGTTTTCTTAAGAACACTAAATGCAACAGTGTTAACAGACCATTAAACTATCAGGAAAATATTTCATATTGTACCAATATTTCTGGACAAATTAATCACCATGAAATAAATTTAGGAGTTAATATCAGCTTTTCTATGTACTATCTATGTGACCTCAAGCAAGTTGCAAACTTTAAGCATTGCCTAATGTGCAAAACAAAGCCAATGCTTCTTTCTAGTAATATTTTGGTGTCGATGACACAAAGTATTTTATAATATGTAAATATATGCATATATTTACAAAGTAATATATATGACTATTGGTATATTCTTTAAATTATTTTATCTCTGCACCTTCAGGGCAATGAGGGCACTGATACTGAATTCACTGGCTTTGTAGAGCTCTCTGTGTGCATGTGTATGTGTTCTGTATAAAAAGCATTTGCTGATAGTGCTAGTAAGTAGTAAGTGAAAGATCTGCTTTCAAGTATCTCTTGCACATCAGAAGGGTACAAGAGAGAGCATACTCAAATTGAAAGTTGCCTTAAAACTGTAACATCATTATAATATTCTCTTTGGGCTATGTAAAAAATCAGATTCTTATCTACACTGAGTTGCTATATAGGGATACAAATATTTGTTCTGCACTAGCATCTGCAAAAGCAAAGGAAGGAGCTTCTACTATTTATTTGTGTTAGTAGCTGATTATTACATAAGTGGCCACTTTTTTTTCTTTAGGTAGAAACTATGTTTTGTTTTAACTTTTGAGAATTAAGGTTCAGTTGCTAGACTATCTGGAACATAAACTTAGCTTACCTCAGATCAAAATTTTTTAAATTAAAAATGACTGCTTTATATACTACAGAGGTTGGTAGAAATCACATTTTAGAATTAGACAGGCAAAGTATGTTGTAATCTTTTGGAATTTTCATTGTAAGGAATCAGAGGGTAAATTTTCATTTAATCAAACTGAGAAGATAATATGCAAGATAAAATATCTTCAAATTTTTACCTGTTGTTTCTGGTATGCAGTGTTAGGGTTTATTTTGGACTCTAAAAGTAGAGAGCCTACGAAATAGAAAAAGACATTCCATTATGTAAGTACAAAGCACCAAACTTATATATTCCTTAACATATACACATAGTTCCTTTTCTGAACATTTGATGCACATACAACTTTAGTTAAAACATTATTTTTTAAAAAATACAAGTTTAAATATAATAACTTGTAACCCAAGAAAGGCTGGCTTTATACATACTTACTTTTAACAAGAAAGACATGATCATCTGGAGTGAGTACTGGATGGTAACAGAAATCTAACAATTTATGGGCAGCACAGGGTAGTACAGAGTGATACAGTACAGAGTGATACCAGATGGTCTGGGTTTAAATCTCTGATATACAGTATTACTTAGAGACATATTCTAAAAAATGCAAATATGCTGATCTCTCTCTTGAGACTGGATATGAGAATTTACAAAAGTCTGAAAACATCAAGGACATGATTCATAGCCCAAGTACATCCCCAAATTATGCTTCACCTTCAGAAAGATTCATATTTCTGTTTCTTAATACAGGAATTACCACTCCGCCATTTTCAAATAATTTATTTCTCATAGTTAAGTTAATTTGTACATTCTGGTATTTTCTTCCCCCTGACAGTATCATAAGACTCATGATATTTAGAAAACAAGTACTGCTTTGTGACAAAGCAAAATTTAAGACTCAACTTACATCTCTCCCCTCAACCAGTTCGTTTATCCCCCAATGCACTTATCTAAAGATAAATTCTGGCCTAAAATGCTTAAGAAGCCAGTTTCTCTGCACCTGTCTTTCATCCTAAGCTTTCATTTCTTCTCATATAAAACTTAACAGCTGCTTTACCCGTTCCAGATAGTAGCTACACAGTTGGGAGAAGGGTACTCTTAACTTTTCCAGATTTAATTAGCTTACTTTTATATTAAAAATTGTTTGTGAATTTTGATAGTGTTCCATATTAGTGATTTATTGACCATTTACTACTATGTGCTCATAACAGTGCTGTGATATTGAATATAGTAAAATACCAGCATTTACCAAGTTGTGATGACTTAATTTGCAAACACCCTATGCACCTAGACAACTTCCCAATTCATTCAAATCTTCCCACTATGTCTAGCACAGGTGAACAACAGCTCAATCCCAAATCTGTCTACTTTCCTTTCTGTGCTTAAGGTAGCTAACCAGTCTATTGTCTATGGCCATGCCACCCTGAACAAGCCCAATCCTGTCCGATCTCGGAAGCTAAGCAGGGTTGGGCCTGGTTAGTACTTGGATGGAAGACCACCTAAGAAGACCAAGTGCTAAAGGCATAAAAAATTAAAAATAATAATAATAATAATAATAATAATAATAATAATAAGGGATTGGAAGTCGACAAGGTCCTTGCAATCTGTGAGGTCAACCAAGGGTTGCCTGGCCTAAAAAAAATAAATATAAATAAACAAATAAACAGTCTCCATAATTTTCCCACCTATAACCCCAAAGCCCCATTTCTTTAGGCTCTTTCTTTTTTACTATTTTTGACTGAGGTTCAGATAAATACTCCCACATTCTGGAGGAAACTCTGTTCAATCCTCTTTTTCTAACTTTTGCTGAAATAATCAAAATGATTTTTCACTGCTCCATATTTTACATGCACAATTATTGGATTTTTATTTTGGTAATTATTAAGAATTGTCATAGTGATAAATTCATAAGAAGAAAAAGCAGCAAGCAAATGAACTCAATGTCTAGAATCTCTTAAAAGTATTAAAAGTCTCCAATTATCTTTGTAAGTATTCTTTCATTGTTTTAACTACTAGGACAAAAAATTGCATTCTGTTGTTTCCCAATGAAATCACAGAGTATGTACCAGGTACATTATGGATTAAACTAACTTTTTAAAGATGAGTTGTGGCACATAATTACACTCAAAACATGGTTTCTATGAGAAAATATATTCTTAAAAAACCTACTTTAAAATATAGTATGTCCTCAAAAACAATCTATCCCTAGAAAACTACATTAAATCGAGTAAACAAATCAAATGGAATACTTTAGAACATATTTCAGAAGGTGCAAGAGGTCTAGTGTCATAAAACCAAACTAAGTAATGCCTCTTTGAAAGTTAAATGACACAAAGGCACAACCTCTCCAAAAGAAAAAATTGGACATCACTGATAATTGAACATGATCTAAATTAGGAACTTCTGTGCTGCAAAGACCATCAAGATATATGAAAAGACAACCCCACAGAATGGGAAATTATTTAGAAATCAGATATCTGATGAGGAACTGGTATCCAGAACTCTTACAACTCAATAATAAAGACAATTCAATTTAAAAATGGGTAATGAATATGAATAGACATTTCTCCAAAGACATAGAAATGGACAGTAAGCATGAAAAGATGCTCAACATCATTAGTCATTAGGAAAATACAAATCAAAACCACAATTAAGATACTATTTCACACCAACTAGGATGCCTACAAAGATGGACAAAAACAAGTGTTGACAATCATGTGGAGAAATTGGAACCCTCATATATTTTGTTTATGGGTAGATAAAAAGGCATCCACTTTGGAAAATGGTTTGGCAGTTCCTCACAAAGTTATCAAGAAGTCCACTCCTAGGTATATACTCAAGAGAAATGAAAACATATGGCCACATAAGTATGTGTACCTGTATGTTCGTAACATTATTCATAATAGCAAGAAAGGGAAAACAATCCAAATGTCCAAAAAATGGACAAATAAAATGAAATACTATTCAGCTATACAAACAAATGAAGTTCTGATTCATGTATGAACCTTAAAAAGAAGCCAGTTACAAAAGACCATATATTGTATGATTGCATTTATATGAAATATTCAGAATAAGCAAATTTGGAGAAAGATCGGTAGATTAGGGGTTGTTTATGGCTGGCAGGAAGGGGGAGTGAATGGATAGTGATTGCTAAAGGTACATGATTTAGAGAGGAAAAAATGTTCAAAATTAAAGTGTAAATACTCATAATGGAATATCATATGGCAATGGTAATGAATATCCAAACGTGTGAATGCAATAACATATATCAATCTTAGAAACATGAATGACAGCTGCCTCAGACAAAAGGATACACCATATAATTCCATGAAACAGGCTTCCAGGGTGCTGGTTAGTTGTTTCTTCATCTGTGTGTTGGTTATTTTGCGAAAATTCATCAAGCTGAATACTGATCATTTATGTACTTTTTTGATGTACATATTATACTTCTGGTTGTTTTTTTTTTAAGTTAAAAAAAGGAATAAACACCACATGGCACAGGGGGTTGGAATTATCCCTTCAAGTTGTGCTTTCAAGAAAAAAAAAACTGGTAGTGGTATAACTTATTTTTAAGGACCAGTTCCTTTTGCATTTGCTTCAGAACTCTCAGCAGTGTTACAAGGTCAGGGTAATTGCAAAGGAAAAAATTACAAGTCCATCACAAGTCCAAAGTCTGAATGTTCCCTCCCAAAGCCCTGGCTAAAACAATAAGCACATAGTCAAAGCTTCTGGTGTTGGCAAATTTACCCTATTTGGGGGCGGGGGCACCTTAAGATGTTAGTGGAAAGCATCTTTTCCTGAAACCCATTTTAGCCATATCCATGGCTTTGGTCTAAGATACACTTCAGGAAATCCAGCTATGGTCCCCAAATACTGTGTTCCCTAAGAGATCATTAGAGGTTGTAGAGCAGGGCCAAGGACCAGGACTGGTCTGTGGCCTCTCAGGACTGGGCCACACAGCAGGAGGTGAGAGGCAGGTGAGCAAAGCTTCATCTGTATTTGCAGCTGCTCCCCAGCACTAGCTTCACTGCCTGAGCCCCACCTCAGATAGTCAGGCATTAGATTCTCGTAGGAGCACTGGTCCCTGATGCCAGAAGAGTTGAGAACCACTGCTGTAGAGGACTGAACATGGCAAACGTCCTTTTAGTTTGGGGGCTAAGATAATAATGAAAAGACCCATTTCTAGTCTATTAGGTTCCTCACCCCCATATTCTAGCTTCTATTGGATTAAGTTATGAATCAACTTCAATCAATTGAAAAATATCCAGCTGAGTATTAATATGGATTAACACAATCCTTCCCTCCAACAAATTAATTTGTAACGGTTCCTACTGCTACATTGCTGGGAACAACTCAATTCCATTCTAGTAATATATGGTATGGATGTGGATACAGAGTTCAGCTATAGGCGAAAGGCATTTATCATGGTAGCAGAGACAACAGGAGAAATCAAGAAGTTGATCGTTAATAAGAGACCTTAAGTGACATTAAGAGAGGTGGAAAAGGTTCTCAGTAAGGGGTATACATGCTTTTGATAACGAGTAGATCCAGTATCTCTTAATAACTGAAACACATATGTAAGACAGCCCCCGCCCCAACTTATTTGAGAAACACATTCGTCCTCTCCGATGAAATAAAGAGGAATTCACTCTCACCCTCCCAGTGACACCACCTCCTCACACATTTGAGACACTGTCACAAGACGAGCCTGCACAGCAAACTCCAATATCAAGACCTGAGAAAGACAGTCCCACTTCTAACCTGAATGAGGAAGACAATATAAAGAAATAAAGAAAAATCAAAAAAGCAATCAGGCTATAAGAGGAATGCATTGATACATGTAATTAAATGTCATTGAAGAATCTATCACTCAGACCACAAGCAAAATCAACCATCCTCAGGTGAACAAAAGAGTACAAGGGCTGCGCAGCAAATGCTTATCAGAGTCCGTTCCAAAGATGTTCCGATAGGTCTCCACATCCATATTTGCATATGCACATCTTCAAAAAAATAAAAGAGGATCCTTAATTCTCATTTACCATTACCAAGATGGAAAATCTGCCGAACTTTTCTGGAGGGTCATTTATCTTTAACTATCAAGCTTTTAAACACATACTACTCTTTAGTCCAACAATTCTTCTACAAAATTATTTCACATCCTCACGTAAGTGCACAGTATGTGAATAAACATGTCGTCAGTAATGTTTGTAATGGTAAAAAACTAGAAATAATCTCTATGCCTGCTGTTTGTGTGAGGACCTCAAGGGGTCTAGAAAATCAAAACTATTTTCGTATTACTAAGAGGTTACTTGCATCTTTCACTCTTATTTTTCTTACAATGCCTATACTGTGATATTGCAACAGAAAGAACGCAGATGAGAACCCTCCTTAAAAAAAAAATTAAGCCATATATTAAAGAGATCTGTAAAACTGTAAAATGAACTTTTCTCATTAAATTTCTTATTTGAGAAAAGCTTTATTAAAGTCTTAGTTTTAATTTCTAATACCGTAAATACTGATAGATACAACCCACATAAACAAAAGCTTTTAGGGATCCTAAATTTTACGATGATAAAGATATCCTAAGGGGTCTACGGCCATGCCACCTTCAACTCGCCCAATCCTGTCTGACCCTGGAGGCTAAGCAGGGTTGGGCCTGATTAGTACTTGGATAGGAGACCACCTAGGAAGACCAAGAGCTATGTTAAAAATAAGAAATAAAAAAAAAAATAAGGGACTGTAAACTGACAAGGTCCTTGCAATCTGTGAGGTCAACCAAGGGTTGCCTTGCCTTAAAAAAAAAAAAAAAAGATATCCTAAGGAAAAGTTTGAGAAATGCTACTCTATGTCAGTAACAGTGTACTATATGAATTAAACATATAGTGGAATACTATGCTACTTTTAGATGAGATAGATCTGTGTATCCTGACACAAATAGATGTCCCAAATATACTGACAAAAAAGAGATCTGTATGCTCAGGAAATAGGGAAACAATGTTAGGAGAGGAAATGCCAAGACAACTGCAGTTAGACACTGTCAAACACTGATGAGAAAAAGTAATATAAATAAAACAAAAAGTACAATTACTAGTACAAATAATTAGATCATTAAAAATGTTCCTTCTCTGCTTCATGACATCTTGGTTCCTCTTGTAAAATGAAAGGTGAAGAGCTTTTCTGGTATCCTGTTGCCAACCTCCAACACACCCATCAAAACAAAACAAACATCTCCGTAGAGGGGTGAAGGTTTGGTAATACAGACTATAGGATCATTCGAAAAGTTTAAATCAGCTTGGATCCAGACAGCTTGTTTGATTGCTAGTCTAACAAACAACGAATTCATACAAATATTTTCAAATGGAAAGATTATATATTTTTTAAAAAATCTAGATTTCCTGCTAGGTTTACAAAAAGACCACAAACTAAACTACCCAAAGAATCAATACACCAAGACTTACAGTTAGAACAAAATAATACCTCATGGGGTTGCTGTATTAACTGAATATTTATATTTATATAAAGTGCCTATCCCATTATCTAGTACATAACCAGCACGCAATACTTTCTTTTTAAAGACATGAACAAACATCATTTCACCGGCACCACTGTTTTGTTGAATAGTAGAAAAATTATTGATAACAGTGATCCAGAAACACATTAAAAATCAAAGGTTAACCAACACAGGCACATTATACTGCTTAAGAAAAACATGCTAGGACATACTTAGGAAACATTCCATTAAAACTATTGAGACTTTTAATCTGACAGTTTTATTTAGCTGGAAAATTCACTTGTTTAGATGATCTCCCCTTTCGTTGGAGAAATGAGATATTAAAGAATTTCTTCTCTATCTTCCATGGTTCTACTTTCAATATCAACCAACCAATCAGATTCAGGTAGCATGGGAATATCTAGTTTGGGGTTAAGGCCTTAGCTTAAATTTGTATAAACATTTAAGGATTTCAGAATGAACAGCTCTAGCTGTCACTCCTGGAAGCAATTCAACCTCTCCTCTAGGCTTCTCCAGTATATCGTTATCATGAATGCTCAAAGCTCAGGGCAGGGTAATATGCATCATTAGTAGGAAGAAAACACCATCAAAATCAGTTAATGGAAGTCCAAAAATCTCATCTGGATAGGAGACTAGTGCATTCTTTAAACCTACTGCAAGGTCTGTGTCCAAGTCCCTCCCTCTTGATTTTTGTAGTCCACCGATTACACATAGAATTTAAAAACTAGAAGTTTAGGGGGAAAAATCAGTCAAGCCTTCACTAACAACACGGTAGCCCCCTTCGTCTATATGCAATGTAGTTGATGGCCTTCAAACTTTCAGTTATCATATGCGATAGTGATAAATAAGGGTTTGGTTACCCTATCAATTTCTACAAAGAGTAGGTCTACATAAGAAAAAAAATTTTAAGCCATTTTTTGAAATAAAATATTTCTCTCAGTACTAACACTGTGTCTTCTTGGTAGCTAAACCTGGAATGCTTCCTGTATGCAAGATTCTATACTACTTCCTGATTTATAATAGCAATAAAAAAAAAATGCTGATGCTGTCTGTTCCTCTCACCAGAGCAGCCAAAACAAAACAAAAAAAGACTTTCTCACCCAAAGTGTTCTGACCTCTTTTTCTAATTATAGTAGGGGTAGAAACAGATCTACCTACAAGGTTCTATCTAGAGGCAGAAGCACAGGATTCCCAGTTCTTACCATGAGCTAGCAGTGCTACCCTAACCAAAACACTTCCCATGTCTTGATTTCATCGTGCATCAAAACACAGTGAGAATTTAACCTTTTTAACTCCGAAATAGTCAAGTCAGATAATAGATAAAACTATTTGAAATGTAAAATATACCTATAAAAGTTAAGGTAAAACCCAAAAATAAGAACATTATTCTTGATGCTTGGCAAGTAATACAGAGTAAAGAGCATGGATGTGATTCTGTGCTCAAAGACATCCTTTCGTGTGTGGAGAAATTCCAATTTATCAATACTAAAATATGGCAGGTTGAGGTGGTAAAATCCATAAGGAGAAGAGTAGAAATGATTTGAACAGAAAGTGAGAGAACAAGAGATGACATTATTTTCTTCAGCGAGAGGCACAGCAAAAGCTGAATAAAGAAAAATACTAAGTAATCATTATCAGAAGATAGAATTTTACAGGTACATAAAGCCCGAGAAATAAGGTAACCTATCTTCACTGAAAAAAAACCAAAGCAAAAAAAAAAAAAACCCCTACAACATATTTTGCCTGTAGGAACCTACAGAATAAAGATGTAATCCAGAAAATGGGCTCAGTAGCTTGATAGGACCTCTATGTCCTCCAAGGCAAGGTGGGATACAGATTGCAAAGCCACTCAACTTCAGGGGAAGGAGCATACTTACCCAGACACAGATGTGCCCTGTAACAGAGAGGCCACAAGTGCTTCCATTCGGAAATTGCATTCCTGATTTTCAGGTAAGTGGATAAGCAACTCTAAGAGAAATAGCTCATTTTATAGAAAAAAAATACTTTCTATTTTGCTCATACAAAAAAGAAAATTCTCAATTATCTTATACTGGGGAATTGGGGGAAGCACACAATAACAGATAACCCAAACTAGCAGTCAATACAAAAACTTTCACATGTGGCTTGGGGAAAAACTAAGTATCTTTAGGCTACAAAGTGTTTTCATTTTCTGAGATAAACCTTGAATGTATATAAAGTAGCAAATGCAACTAGAGAGCAATGGGAATTTAAGACACACTGTAAACAATGAAAATAACTGATAATAGTAGTTTCAAGCCATAACCTAGAGATCTCAATCAAATCCTGTTCAGTCAAACCCAGTTTGAACACTGACCTCGTTCTTAACCATGCTGTTATTTAGCCTCTCTGAGCTTCAGTAAAATACGGCCCTATGTGTAAAATACAGCTAATAATAGTATCTACACCAGAGGACACAAGTAAAGAGCCTCTGGCACATAACAGGCACTCAACAAATTCTGATTATTCCTATTTGGAGTTTTCCTGTTTAAAAAAAATATTACTCATCAAACTAAAGATTATTTGCAACAATATTTCCAAGTATTATAGAATTTTCTAAGCCCACTGTCTGTACCAAGCTTTCCTTACAACTTAAATTTAATGAGGGCACATCAGTTAATTTTCTCTCTCCTTATTAGATAAAAATTAAATCCATTTTGTTCCAGCCATTCAACTTGCCTTAATGCAGGGCCCCAAACCTTCCAAAGGGAAAAGAGGGAGGTTAGAGGAGGTTCTTTCTAAAACGGTAAAAATAAAAATGGAGGAAATAGGTTCCTATATTATATTATAAAGAGTATAATTCCCTAAGATAGTATGACCCTGAGACATACTGCTTAAAAATACTTTAAACAAAAGACTGCATAATGCGTCCAAGTAAACACATGATGTGAAGGTTATATCCTTATTTCAAATTATTATGAGATTTCAAAGAATTGATCCCAGATGTACACGTTTTCATCTCAAAACACGGTAACTGAACCTACAAAGCCCATACTTTCCCAAGAATCCAAAGTTGTAGATGTTAGAGTAGTTGTTACAATCATATACAAAAGCACACCAACACTTCACATTCAAACTTGTTTATAAGAGGCAACCAGGCCTCAGAAAAATATTCCCGATGGATTCAACCCCCTTTAAAAAGGCCTCCAAAAGGAAATAATTTTTCTTCAGTTTTATTTTGGGTAGCCATGTTAAGGAAGATACCTGTGGGCAACATGCTCCAAATTACCATTTTTCAATTTAAATTAAAAATGAATGCTCCTAGAGCCTTCAATTACACACGGGTGGGTCTTATTTGTTTTTCATGGAGTTGGAGTTCTGGAGAGAGTCCAATTAAAATTCTCTGAAATGAGTTTGTAACAGTTCAGACACAGAGCAAACACAATCATAATAAACTGAAACGACTTCTCTAAAATTATAACTAATGTAACAAGACAGGTTTTCGAATGCAGAAGAAACAATCTGAAAATAATTTTACCTGACATGAACATTTTGTTTCAGTTAAATTCACCGTATGCCGGGGGCGGGGAGAGGGGGAGGGAGGGGAGTGGCAGTCCCTAAAGAAAGTACGTCTCTAACATGTGAAACTTATTTCCAAACAACTTGGTCTTTGAACCTTGAGGGCAGTTTCCAAATGTGAGAAGCGCAGGCACCAGGGCAGATTGGAACTGTTTTAAAGATGTCTGCTAACTTTTCCCCACCTGTTAAGTGAACCAAATTATGGATATACACTTAAGCAATCAAAAAAGCTCTCGCAAAATGACTCCGAACTTGAAAGGCGTTTACGCAATGAAACCACACGCAGAATTCTGCATCTCTCACGAAAAAGGCAACTAACGACCACTGGGAACACAAAGCCATCCTCTCGCAGCAAAGCTGGGTTTTCTCTGCCGAGGGAGGGGCCAGAGCCACGAACCAGTGCTGGCAACCTGCGACAGGATCGAGAAGATGCAGCAGGAATTTTTTTTCATTGTTTTTGTTAAGAAAAAAAAAAAAAAAAAAAAGGCACAGGGCAGTGGTCTCCCACGAGTGAAACGGCGAAGAACTTTCGTAAAGTTTCACGCCTGCTTTACAGATGGGCGAACTAAGGCAGCAGAGCGGATGCTTCAGCGGCTTCCTCAAGGTCACGCCGGCGCAAAAGAACGGCGGTCCGGGCCCCCGGCCCCGGTCCCCGACCTCGCCGCACGCTCCCGGGCGACACGGCCCCAACGCGCCCGTCCCCACTCGCACCCGCCGGCGCCGCGAGGCACGCGGGGAAAGAGAACACTTCGGCAGCTCGCCGGGAGGAGCGCGGTGGCCGCGGCCCGCCCTCCCCCGGGCGGCGGCCGCCCCCTCGGGCCCCGCCGCGCAGGGACGCGCTTACCGTCGCTCTCGGCCCTCACAAGCAGGGACATGCCCTTCAGCCGCTCCACGTAGCCGGACGACACATGCCCGGTGCCTCGGTCGTCCCACTGCCGGTCCTCGTTGAGCGTGTAAACCTTCACCCGCCGCCGGGTGTCGGTCATCGTGCCGCCCGGGGGCCGGGCCACAGGCCCCGCAGGAGTCGCCCAGGAACGGGGCCCCGGGGAGGCGGGGGCCGAGGCGGGAGGACGCCCGCACGCCGAGGGCTCCCCGGCTTCACTGCCGCCGCTGGCCGCCGCGGGCGCCGCCGCCCGCATGGCCCGCGCCCGGGCCCCCTCCTCTCCTCGCCTCCCGTGCCTCGGCGCTATTGTCCGGGCCCGGGGAGCCTGGCCGCCCGGAGCGGGGCGCGCAGCGCTCACAGCCTTCTGTCCCGCCGCGTTAGGAACTCAGGGCGCGGGCCACGGCCCTGGCGCCGGCCTCCGCCATGATCTCCGCGAAGCCGCTTCCCGCGCCGCCACCGCCTCCTCAGGCCGCCGCCGCCATGTTTTCCTTCCTTATACCTGGCCCTGCCACCGCCGCCGGTGGCTCCGCTGAGCTCCTCTGCTTCAAATGTCCGACGCCAGCGGGCGCCGGCTCCTGCTGCAGCCGCTACCTCTGCGCTGAAGGCTCCGAGAGCCCCCAGGCGCCGAGCGCTCCTGGCTATCGGCAGTCCCTTTCCTCCGCCGCTGCCGCCGCCTCTTCCGTCTTCCTCACAGAGCCAAAGCCGCCGCCATCTTGGTTCACCCCTCAATAGCGGCGCGCGGGGCCACCCAGGCAGCAGCTGCAGGGGCGGCCCGTTGGCCCCACCATTTAAAGAGGCAGGAGCGAGGCCGGGAGCCTCGCTGCGTCGAAGGCCTCGGATCGAGGCGGGAGGAGGGCGCGGAGTTGCCGAGGTGGCGGGAGCGCAGGGCGCGGAGGAGGCGGAACGCCGGTCGCGCCGGTGACGGCCCGGGGCTCCCTCGCGCTCCCTGCACGCACCGTCGTACGAGCGCTGGGCGGTGTGTGCGTCCGTCGCGCCCTGTGTTCGTCATCAGCCCAGCTCAGGGACTCGGAAGTGGCGTGGAGCCCGCCTCCGCCGGGCGTGCGGGCCTGCTCTCTGCCCGCCGTGCTCTTGGTGTGCGGGCGCTGAGTCGGCCGGGTGCCTGCCCGCGTGGCCCACTTGTCCAGCCGCCGGGCCGGCCACCTCGGCCTGGGGCTCGCCCTCCTGCACGAGTGCCCCCTCCGGGCCGCCGTTGGGGCTGAGCACCCAGAGCGCGGAGTTCTGCGGGCTTCGGTGCCGCGCTGACTTTAGGCGGTTCCCCTTTGGGCAAAAATTGGAAAGCTTCCGGGAAAGGCCACAGGTTTTGGCCGAGATGTCAGCCGCAGGTCTTGGAAGCTGCCATGGAGACACACTGGTGTAACGAATCTAGAAACTTGGGACATTGTGCATTTTCTGGGCCTGGGACCAAGCCCAGAAAGTGACAAGCTTAAAAACTCACCTTACAATCAATCCAGCAGCTACCCCCATTTCTTCTTTTTCAGAACAGTAATTTTTAGCTCTCTATGTTGCAAAAAACTTGACGGGCTTACAGAAACAAATGCGATACTGTGTAATCAGGATGAGTGAGTCTCTACATGTTAAGCTTGGCTAATCTTCACAAAGGAATAACCCTTCCTTTGCAAATAATAGCCACCGTTTTAGGTGCTTTTTTCATTTGCCAGGCCTTCAGGTCATTACTGTCCACTAGAAATAAGATTTGAGCCATTTTATAATTTTAAATTAGATAATAAACACTTTTTTAAATGTATGAACTGAAATTTATTTTATTAAATGCAATCTTCAAAATAAAAATATTAATATTTTACACTCCTTTTTTTCTTACTAAGTTCAAAATATGTATTTTACCCTTTAGTGTAAGATTCTATTTGGATGCTGTTTTCATTGGAAATACCTGATGTGTTTTTAGATTTCATTAAGTTTACTATTGAAAAAATAGATTCACATACTGAAATTTCTTCGAACATACTTTAAATGTTTCCAAAAACTAATCGAGTATCAATTTTTAAAAATTTAAATAACGTTTAAAATTCGGTTCCTCTAGCCACATTTCAAGTGCTCAGCAGTCACGTGTGGCTAGTGGTTACCATTTCTGCATATTCAATTGTTTAACATTGCCAGGAATTTCATATTCAAACGTGCATTGCAGTTTGAGTTATACCCATCTATTCAGAAAGAGGCCCTGACTGCTTGACCAGGCTGAGGGGTTTCCCAGGATGTGGGATTTCCCTTTTAAAATCAGAAATTGGGACTTTCCTCCCCTACCATGTCAGGTACAAAGAAGAGCTTGCAAAGAGTAACCTGAGACTTTCATCATTTATAAACAAAACAGAAATTATTTAAAAAAACATTTTTTTCTAAAAAGTAAAATGCAATAATTCAAGCATCAGGACATGGTAACAATTTTGTCCACTTTTGACCCAGTAAGACATTAAATTTATTCACATTATTACTTTATTTGATCCACATAAACCAAAACTGAAGCAATTTGTGGGAAAATTTATGTTTTCTTATACTTTTAAGGTAAATTAAATAAAAATTATTTATTAAAAAAAAAGATTTAAAATTATATATATGTTACAGGTAATATTAATGATTATGTTTAAATGAACTGTTTAATATAATCACAAATAACCATTGAGATGTATCAGCGTTCTGCCAGAGAAACAACCAGTTGGCTACATCTACATAAAGGTTTCCAGGAGTTGTTATATGATCATGGAGTATGGCTAGACAAGTAGGAAAGTAATAGGCCAGGTCAGCAGCAGGCTGGAAACGCTTGGGCAGGAGCTGACGCTGCAGTTCACAGAATTTCTTCTTCCTCAGGGAAACCTGCTTTGGTCTTAAGGCTTTTCACACTAAGTACACAAGGCCACCCAGATTACTGAGGATAATCTTCTTAACGTCAAAGATGTTAATCATGTCTACAAAATAACCCTCACAGCAACACCTAGATTGCTGCTTGACTGAAGAACCGGATACTATAGCCTAGCCAAACTGATACAAAACTATCACAGTAGTAAATGAGTAATTTATAATGTATCATATACCATGCATAAATGGTGATACAATTTAAGAAAATCCCTAATGGAGTTCAGGGGGTTGCAAATTATAGAAGGTTTAGATACATTGTCAATTTTTGTGAGTCTAGGTCTTGCCTCTTAGTAGCTATGTGATATTTGCAAGTTTCTTAACCTCTCTGGGCCTCCGTTTTCTCACCTGCAAAATAAGAATAATAATAACTTCTATGGTTATTGTAAGAATTAAATAAGATACTGATTCCTCCTGTGCTCTAAACACAAAGCTCTCCCCCTGAATCTTTCATGCTCAACATTAACTGTAAAACATGCAGTGGAGCCAATTCATCATACAATGTTTTTACCTATTCGGCATTACTTTCATGTTACGTTTATCTTTTCAGAGTGTTTACCTGCTTTAAACTGAAAACTCTGGAAAGAACAGGGACAATGCTGCTGGATTGTGCACTGCCCAGCTCCAGAATGTGCTATCCATATAGATGACCGCCATGTTTGACTGTGAAGATAATGGTACCTGTATGAGGGAGAAGGGCGTGGCACCAAGTGTTAAAAGAATTAAGCCCTAATTGTGGTTCAGGCACTAAATTGGTCTAGTTTAAGACCCTTAAAACCTCTTCCAACATCAGTTTTCTAATCCTGACGAGATGATCTTTAAGGACACTTCTAGCTTTCAAATTCCATAAATGTGCAGCAAGGATGGTAAGAATAATAGAAATCATTAAATTCTCTCCACAAAGGCAGATGCCAATATGACCATACATTAGCATTGTTGTGACATGTATAAGTATTTTATTATATATCACCATGAAACATGTGGAAATAATAAAAAAAAATACTCAGCAGAAATAGTTTCCAGCAATCATCCTTTTTTGTTCTAAACTATTTTTATAAGTTATTTAAATATTTAATTTGGTATGCAATACTTGTAATTACATTTTTTCTTACCCTATCCTTAATATAATGTTATCACAAACAAATCAGAAAATTAAGGCAAGTTTAGATAAAAGCTGGAGCAACAACAAACTTTTACCAGCTTAGAACCCACTACTACTCATAATTCATTTCCTTAAATATAAAAACAAATGCTGACTAGCAACTCTTCATGTGTTAGCAATAAGCGAAACAAGTGGCAAACACATTTACAAAGAACGAATTGAATTGAAACAAAATTTCATGAGTCTATCATTCAGTTAGCATACTTAGGAATAATTTATGGTAATTCTAGGGAATGAAACTCACAATCGGAATTACAATGTCTGTTCTTTTCACTGTGCAGGTTTCTATCAAAAAAAAAAAGTCTTAAAAGAGAAAAGTAGTTTGTCCTTTCCCTGGAATAGCTTTTTACATGGATTACATATGTGCTTATCATTCCTTTTCATCAAAAATGTGATAAATGCAAACCTTCATAAAAGTACAGTGGTTGTAGCAGTGATAAGCATTCCTGCTGGGAACTCAATTAGTGCCTCACTGATAGAGATCGGTAATAAAAGGAGCAAAGTCTATGATGTTGCTTAATTAACTAACCAGGCACTTTATTCCTGTTCAATTGTCATAATAAATATAAACCCTAGTCTTAGAAATAATCATTTATGTGTGTGCCCCAGTGAATAATAATATAAACAGGATAAATAGCAGTCATTATTTTACTAACAGTATATATTAAAAGGAACAGGTACATAGCTTAAATATTGAGGTAATTATTTATATAAATGCTTCTCCACTCCAATCCAGTGAATGCTCCACTATCAGAATTATGTATTTTTAAAATATGTAGCCCTATATACAGTGATACAGGGTATATGCTAGAAACTCTTCAACAAATTCCCATTTTACCTAAAGGTCCAAAAGTCTACATTTACTTTATGATCTATTACTTGCCCTTTATTTGTTTTTAATTTTTTTAAATTAAGTTTGTTGGGGGTAACATTGGGTAATACAATTATATAATTTTCAGGTGTACATTATAATTTGCCATCTGTATATTCTATTGTGTGTTTATCACCCAAAGTCCAGTTTCCTTCAGCTACCATATATTTGATCCCCTTTATCCACTTCATCCTATTCCTACTCCCCAATATTTGACCCCCTTTAACTGTCTACCTACCTTCCCCTCCCCCTCCTTTGGTAAGCACTCGTCTATAGTCCACGTCTATGAGTTTCTGTTTGTTTGTCCTGCTCATTTGTTGCTTTTAGGTTTATATCCCACATATAAGTGATATCGTGTGATTTTCAACTTTTTCTTTTGGGCTTATTTCACTTAGCATGATTATCTCAAGGTCTATCCATGTTGTTGCAAATGGCAGTATTTCATCTCTTCTTATGGCTGAGTAATATTCCATTGTATATATGTGCCACAGCTTCTTTAGCCAATCACCTATCGAAGGACTTCAGTTGCTTAGTACTTGCCCTTAATTTTACACTCCAGGGATGTTGATTGCTGCTAGTTCCCCAAACATCAGTTTTTGTTTTGTGTCTCCTAGCCTTGTGCCTCTGTCTATAATGTCCTTTCCATCTTGTTTCCTTTAAAATCCTGCAGAGGCATCATATACTTTTTTAGACCTTCTCTGACAGCTCCCATACTAGACAACCTTAGTTATAAAAGGGGATGCCCTCTTTTATAACACTTTGGCATCCTTACAACATTTATATGTTCACCTGTACACTATTGCTTTATTTACATGCCTAATTCTTCTACTAGCTTATGCAGCTCCTTGGAGGCAAGACTTTCTCATATTATTCTGTATACTCAGTGTCAAGTGCATTGCCTGGAATTTGGTTGGTTTTCGGTAGGTATTTGTTTGAATGTTAAACATCCAATTAGGAAGGTGACCTAGTAACTGACCACTATTAAGTACAATAAAATAAGTGTTAAACTGTGGCAAAAGTCATATGCCGAATGAGCACAGAAGTTGTGATAAAAATGATGAATTTGGGGATCAGAGGAAGTTTTGTGGAAGAGGCAGCTTTGAGATGAGACTTGAAGAGTTCGATGTCAAGGGAAATGGGGAAAGAGTATCTGAGACTGCAGGATTATCAGAAAAAAAAATAGCAATGTGAAATTTAGCAGATCAGCATGGCTGGAGGTGCACTGAAGAAAAGTAAAAAATCAGCAGAAAAAGGAGTTTAGGGCAAGATTGTGAAAGCCTAACATGTCATTCTGAAGTGTTTGCATATTATTCTAAAGATGAGTGAGAGATGACCAGGTGACTCCCAAACCTGAGTTGTGCTCAGCTTAGTATCTTTGGTGTCCAGATGACAAGGGCTTCTTATTTTCAGGGAGTGCTTGGTGGTAGATAATTTTTTTTCCAGATTATTGGCAAGAGGAAATAATGTAAGTATATTCTGCATGTTTTTACACTCCAAGGATGTTGCATTCATTATTCTCAATTTCTTTTTCTACCTTTTAATAACTGAAAAAGGTAGTATCAGGGACCGAGGATGATGGTGTCAATATGAAAGTATTGAATTAATTGATCGATGAATTTACTTAGCTATATTTAAATCAGAAATCAGATGTTTGCAACTTAGTTTTTGTCATTCCAAATATTCTAACTTTGTATTTGAGAATTATATGGTTATACTTAAATGATGCAAAAATTTTGTCTTATCCACTGTCTACAGTGGTTAGGTTAGAACTTGATAGAAGTCAGGACAATTCAAATATTGCTTGGATTTTTCAGACTATCACTGGGTAAGAAATGTTCTTACTATCTGAACACCACAGATAGAAGGGTGTGGTATAGGCCTGCCTGTACCCACATGCTGCCCGCCTCCCTCACCTTACCCCCAAGTGTGGGCAAATATGTCTACATCAAAGAGAAAAAGCAGAACATTATGTCAGGAGTCCAGTTATTTTCCAAACCAGACCAGGTCTGTTAGGGTTCTGAGGTCTGTCAAGAAGTGAGATGCGGTGGCACTTTCATGTCCACCCTACCCTGACCTGTGCAATTTGTCATGTCTTTTTGGTCAAATGCATTCTCTTTCCTTAGAACTCCACGAGTAAACATCATCTAAGATAGTTTTAAAACTTATCCTTAAGTTCTTTGACATTGCTCCCATCAAAAGTGGAGTCTCTCCCTCCTTTTAAATCTGGGCTGGCCTTGGTGACATGATTGTAATCAACAGCGTGAAGCAGAAGTGATGTTGTGTGACATTTGAGGCGAGGCAGAAAAGACCATGCAACTTCCACCTGGTTCTCTGAGAATGCTTCTCGTGGGAGGAACCAGCTGCCAGGTAAGAAGTTCAACTCTCCTACAAGGCCATGTGTAGCCGCTCTGGCAGACAGTCTTGAGCTCCAGCTGACAGCCGGTATCAACGGCTAGCTGTCTAGATGCTTCATCTTAGATAGACATTCATGGCCCAGTTGGGCCTACAGGTGACAGCAGCACAGCCAACATCTGAGTGCAACTGTGTGAGAGACCCCAAATGAGACCCGCCTGCCACTGCGTCCCCCAATTCCTGACCTACAAAGTTGGGAGCAAAATAAAATGGCTGCTTTAAACCGTAAACTTTTGTTACAGGGCAATAGTAACCTGAAACATATCTTTGCTTGCGTAAGTAAGTCTTATCTCAAAAAAGTGAGAGAAGTAGTAAATTTCCCAATGATGGAATGGATGAGATTTAAAGAGTTTTGTATTTTCAAAAACATTCTCCTTATGTGCTCCTTATCTCTTATAGGACTCTTTATTTAAATAGATATGACTGTATGAAATGGAGTTTTGACCACAATCTAGATTTCAAATGTCTGATTCTGGTTCCAAGATTTGATTTGGGAAATATAGATCAGATCTTATTAATCTAACCTTACAGGGACTGTATAGATATTTTAGAGTAGTGAAATTCTGTGTGTGTGTGTGTGTGTGTGTGTGTGTGTGTGGTGTGTGTTTTACATTGGTGGTCCTGAAATTTTTGCTTAAACTCAACTTTTATTTAGAAAATTATTTCTATATGAAGTTGAATTAAAGAAAAAAAATGTATATCTGAAACTTACTGGATTTCGTTAACCAATGTCACCATAATAAAATAAATGAATGACTGAATGACTGACTGACAGACTGAATGAATGAATAAATAAATAAAATTTTAAAATAAAGAAAAAATGAAGTTAGAGATGATGATAAAGAATGAGAATAGGACTATCCTTCCATCAGTGACTAAATGTGAACGCTGAGAGAAGTTTAAAGGTCAGTGTTACTTTCTCAGGCTCGGTGCAGGACTGACTAAAACTGAGAGCCTGGGTTTGCATGATTGGTGTGGGAAAGGAGAGAAAGCGTAGCTGAGGTTGAGATGTCTTAGCTAAGGTATCACAGAAAGCAAACCCTGAGACTTGGGAAGGAGTATTTTGCTGGGGAGTGTGATACCACAGAGAAAAGCAAGGAAGAGGAGCATAAGGCACAGAAGGAGGAGCAGCTAATACAGGGAGGTGCAGGCAAACATGGCTGCTGCCGTGGGGGAAGATTTCTTGACCCCACAGATCATCAGTCCGTGGGGAGAAAGGGGGCACATTTGTCCACTGGCTCCCATGTCCCTCAATCAAAAGTCTACTCCATGGAGTCTTAATTCTCCTGCACTCCTGGATTCCGCTTGCATGGGCATCGAGCTGGTTCTCATGACCTCCCCACACCACAGCACTAGAGAAGCCCTGGGGAGGGCGATGAGAGGCATGGCTATGGTGACGCGATTCAGTCACCCCTGCGTTAATGCAGGATAAAACATCTTTCAAGTTTATTGACAGTGTAAGTACTTAATCTTCACTTTTTTAAATATTAAATTATTTTAAATTTAAATATTTATTTAACAGTATCCAAAGCATATACTAGAAGTTGCTCTCCTTATGGATTCTGGTGGCTCTGTGCAGCATATAACGACATATAATGGCAAGGATATCTGTTTAAAAGCCTGTCGGGTAGATTTCAACTATTTTGCTGAAGATTAACTGTTTTTCTGAAAATCGTAAAAAAAAAAATTCTACATTCTAAGAAATGACTATTGTAAATGGGATGAAAAGATGTTTTGGTCAGTGGGAATAGTTGGGCATGTATTTAACCATCTGTATCACATCAACATCGACCAGGTTCTGACTATGCATATAATGACCTAATTCCTTTTGAGCTATAAGTGCTATAAGCTATTTTGAAACCATGGAGAGCAAAATAAGGGTACTATCCATATGAAGAAAAGAGAATTTTAAATAACACAATGTTATTTGAATCGAGACCGGGGATATTAGAATTCATACGTTGAACTCTGTCAGAAAATTTCATGATCTTGGGGGATAAGAACAGCATTTGGCAGGATAAAACTTTTCTTTTATAGCTGCCCTAGGACTCAGGTTGACTTGAAGTTCAATGTGCTGGTCATTCTCCATCTGGCTGCCCCTCCCTGGCCACATCCATTCTTTTGGCCCTGCTCTGTGGCCTGGGAACTGATCCCCATGGAGTGTTTTACCCGGGCTCTCTTGCCCTGTGGCTTCTGCTTCTGGTTGTATGAGATTGTTGAGGGGGAGGAGATGGGAGGAAAAAGTGCCTGTGGTATTTTCCCTCTTGTTCTCTTTTTGCCTCAGGGCCTGCATTCCAGGACATTCTGGTTTGGTGTGTCCATAGTTCAGGGGTCTATGGTAGAGTGAGCTGGTGCTGGAATTTAGTAGGGACCAAATCCAAAAGGCTTTTCATTGTTTTGGATATTACTCTGGAGCAAACAGGGATTCAAGAAAGGCTTTTAAATAGGGGAGTGTGATGCCTAGATCGGCGTTTTTAAAAGATCACTCTGAAAGCATTAAGGAGGAAGGATTGAAGAGAGGTGATATCAAAGTGGGGGAGTCCATTTATAATTAACTGTCCCAGGTCATGCAAGAAATGACAAGTGTTTGAATTAAAGCAGTTCCGGTGAATAGAGACAAGGAATGGATTTGAAGTACTCCTGTCCCTCCCAGACAGACAGATATCAGTGGAGGCCTGCTGGGGTGCTGGAACACCCACACCCACTTAGCAGTAATGAGGAGCATCCCTGCTTGGATATCGAAAGAGGCTGAGTGTGAACCTGGACTTTTACCTCATCTGGCGGTGATGAGGCACTTTCCTGCTGGAGTGGTATCAGAAAAAGCCAGACAAAAAGAGGGTTTAATTAAGGTCCAGTGTCCATAATCTATTACCCAACATGTCCCGGATTCAACTGAAAAATCGTTATGATTTCAAGAACCAGGTAGGGCTCAAATTTAAAGAAAAAAAATACAATAAATAGATGCCAACACTGAGATGACAGATGTTAGAATAATCTGACAAAGATTATAAAACAATCATCAGAAAAATGCTTCAACTAACAATTATGAATATACTTGAACCAAGTGAAAAAATTGAGAGTCTCAGCAAGGATAGAAGAGATAAAGAAAAATCAAATTAAAAAAATTTTAAATGAAAAATACAGTAACTGAAATAAAAAAACAGTTTAATGGAGGAGCTCAAATGGAGAGAGAGGAAAGGACCAATGAACCTGAAGATAGAACAGTAGAAATTAATCTGAATAACGGAGAAAACTAGGCGGAAAAAAAAAAAGTGAACAGTCTTAGAGGCCTGTGGGTCTACAACAAGAGCTAACATTCATGTTATTGGAGCCCAAAATGAAGGTAGAAAGAAAACAGGGCTGAAGAAGGAATAATGGTGGAAAACTCCCTCAATATGGCAACATACATAAACCTTCAGATTCCAGAAGCTGAATGTACCCAAACCTAAAGAAATCCACACTATTTACATTGTAGTCAAACTTCTGAAAACTGAAAACCAGGGAAAATCTTGAAAGCAGGGTGAAATGCCACCTTAACTATAGGGGGAAGACAATTTGCATGACAGCAAATTTCTCATCATAAACCACAGAGGCCAGAAGGAAGTGGCAAAACGATTTGCCCACAAAACATATGCTAAGATAGACCATATCCTGGGCCATAAAACAAACCTCAACACATTTAAAAGAATTCAAGTCATGCAGAGAGGGTTCTCCAATCACAAAAAATCCAGCTAGAAGTCAATAACAGAAAGATTTAACAGAGAAGTCTCCTATATTTGGAAACTAGACAACACATTTATAAATAATACAAGTATTAAAGGGGAAGTCCCAAGGGCACTTTAAAAAAATTTGAATGAAAATAAAAATATGATATTTTAATAACACATTAAACATGAACTGAATGGAAGTTAAAAGACAAATTTAAATGCTCATGAAAATTTGTAGGACACGGCAAAGGCAGAACTGAGGGGAAATTTATAACACTTAATGCATACGTTAGAAAAGAGGAAAAGTCTCAAGTGAATAATCTAGCCGCTAACCTCAAGACCTAGGAAAAGAACAAAATAAAGCCATAGTGTGCCAGAAATAGGAAATAATAAAGATTAGAGAAGGAATCAATGAAATTGAAAACAAAAATAATTTTAAAAAACTAATAAAAAAAGAGCTGAGTTTTTGAGAAGATCAATAAAATTGACAAACTCTAAAAAGACTTCAAGTATTGCCCTCTGCCCTCTTATCATCTACTTGGAGGACCCCATCTGATTGTATTTTGATTTTCCTATTGCCTTTTCTAAGACTATCATAGCTTCTGTCTATCTTATCTTTTCACCTTTCTAATCTAGTTGACATTCTATTTTAACTGGATTGCTTAGTTGTAATGACCTACGATCTAATTAACTAACCTTCCTTTTCCTAGAGAGATCTTCAAACTTGTTTCTTATTTACTTAGTCTGCAAGGCTGTTTTATTGCATTTACCTGGTAAACCCAATTCCTGAAGACTTTGTGGGTCTGTTTGTGTTTGGTATCTCTGGTTCCTCTGGCTCATAGTCTGATTTTTGGGGTTCCTGATATTCTGTGGCTGCTGTTTGGGATCTGTATTTGAAAAATTATTGGTAGAAATACCTTAAGACCAAAGACCAGAGAATCTGTTTGTGGCATTTCCTGGCTTCTAGTGGCTGTAGGTGTCCCTTGGCTTGTGGCTGCATCATTGCAATGGTCACCTTGCTTCCTCCTCTTCTGTGTCTTTTCTTCTATGTGCCTATCAAATCTCCCTCCGCCTTTCTTTTCTAAGAACACTTGTGATGGCATTTAAGGCTCATCCAGATAATCCAGAACCATCTCCCCATCTCGGAATCCCTAACTTAATTGCATCTGCAGAGGCCTTTTTTTTCCAAATAATATAACATTCACAGGTTCTAAGGATCAGGCATGAATCTATGTTGTTAAGGGCTACCACTGACCCCATGAGAAGTGCAATGATGCAAGACAAAATTAAACACAGCTGTTCTTGTGATGATATCTTAAGATGATTAAGTCATTAGATAATCAATTTGAATATTGTTTATTATTTTGTCTAGTTAAACTGAAAGTCTTAAAAAGTCCTTTCTCTCTCTATAATATATGATAGTCTTAAAGGGTTTTAAGTATCTCAAAGAAAATTAACTAAATTAAAGTAGTCTGGTATTTATATCACTAATTTACTTGAATTGAATTTACTTAAGTTTCTTACCAGCAATGTTTTGATCATATTGAAACTGTTAGAATTTCAGTGGACTCCCCTATCCCAATCACTTAAAGGAATGGAATATCTGGGAATGGAATGCCAGGTTTGAATATAACTACAGATGCTTTTGAAGTTCGAGACAATTGCTGTTACAAAGCATTCAGGTGATAATGTCGTGCAAACAAGGCAAGCGATATTGAATTCTGGGAAATAGTCACAGCTGGGCTGCATTTAATGCCAACTAAGGAAAAGAAAGGTCAATATCAAAAATTTGACTGTAAGAATATCTTTAGGACTATTTATAATATAAATAGGATAAAGGATATTGAATGCTAAACATTAGCAAATTGTAAGAGCAAATAGAATACTGATTAACCAGAAATAGGATGCTAAATATTAATTAACTGCTATGATTAAATAGAACCTTTTTTTATAAACACCATTTTATAAATGATTTGTTAAGCAATATCAACATGTCATTTAGCTGTCTAAATTATATAGTCATAGTAATATGCAAACACTAATCTACTGATAGACCTAAATGAAAAACCCAATAAATGTGTAGTGAACCAGTGTGTCCAGAAGTTGTCATTTTTTTAGTAGCCAATGAATGATACAAATTTATGTTCAGCAACTATTTGCATGTTTAACATTTTTCATATTTTATTTTCAATCGTTCTGGTAATTTGAAGATATGTGACTTAAGAAAAAAACCTCCCTGGAAAGATTCTCTGGAAATATTATAACTTTTGAAGAGGAATTTCATTTATATGTAAAGTTCATAGAATTATTTTCCAGATGATGATATTTTGCATCCTCTGGGGATATGATGGTTCAAAGGATAGAGGGGTTCTCACAATTTCATATCCTATAGGTCTTCTGCTAAACAGGATTGGTGCTTTCTTATGTGACAGTTTTCCTCACTTAGCCTAACAACATATAGGGAGCACGCTTAAGAATAACAATCAACCCAAATAGGTAGTTACAGCGGCATTGAAACCCAGAAGTCATAAAATCCAAGCGTCTCATTTTACCGATGACAAAAATTAGATGGCAAGAAGGTTATGACTTACCCAAGGTCCTCACAGACAGCGGGGGAGGAGGCCGAGCTAGAAGGTGGGTCACTGTACCTGAATGCACCGTTCTTTCTGCCAGGGCTCTGCTTCATCGAAAAGTTTGAGAGCTTTTCCTCTTCCAACGATAAATGCAATACTTCTAAAGAAGCCGTTTTGTGGAGAGCATATTGTACTACATACAGAAGTGTTAAGTATATTCTATTTCTTAATTTTTAAAAAGCCATTTGTCACACAGAGACTCATGGACATGGACAATAGACTAGTGGTTACCAAAGGGTAGGTCGAAGGGAGGAAGTAGAAGGGGTAAAACATGTGGTAACAGAAAGAAATCTAACTATGGGAGGTGAATACACAATGCAATATATATATATATATATATATATATATATATATATATATATATATATCTATCTTACTGTTAAATTGTACACCTGAAAATTACTGGATTTCGTTAACCAATGGTACCATAAAAAAAAAACAAATTAAAAAATAATTAATCAAAAATAAATTTTAAGAAGCCAGTTTGTTGTTGTTCATTGATATAATGTATAAATGAAGGAAATGTCAAATCTGCATTTTAAAAGTAATAAAAATGTTCATGTCGTCCTACCATAGTTTAGCAACAGATTTACATTTTAACAGAATATGGATCCCATATGACAATATTGCTATCTACCAATTGTTTAATATTGAGATTCAACTCATAGTAGAGAAATAAAAGCTAAGACCTCACAAATATTCCTAAATAATATAATATAAAATTTTTTTTAAAAGCATGGAATAGTACTTGGGTATCCTTTACTTCATCCTCTATCTTTATAATAGAGATTGACAACTAATGGAACACATGCTTGAAAGAGTCACAAGATAATTTAATGACATGATCAGGGCTGCTCTAGATCAAATTGTAAAGGGTCCAAGTTATTCTTTATCCTTTTTCATTCTTCCACCTTCCCTCAGTCTCTCTTACTTAAACCACGATTGTTACATCCTCCTTTCACAACCAGTTGCCAAAGAGAGTAATTGCATGTGCACTACGTCTTCCATACAAAAATTAATAAGGCTGCATGGAGACTGGACGCGTTATCTTTGAAAGATGAGCACTGATTTCTCTCAGGAAAATGGGCTACCCATTCAGAACACGCTGAGGACCCTCCTGTTATCACAGATCACCAGAGTGTTTCAAACATCAGTGTCCATCCTCAGAACTTGTTATATAAGGAATCAGAATGTATATGTACTTCAATTCCAACTTTCTATTAGTTTTAAAAGGATTTCAATCTTTGAGTGTTTTGCACCAGACTTCCCTATTCTGTTTTCTGTTGCATTTCCTATCTGAGCCAGAAGGTGGAGATATTCCCACTAGAGTGGTCACCCCGCAATAACACCCCTGCCAGCTCCTGACACAGGAAATGATCAATATTCTCTTTTCGAATTTGAGAGTCACCTCTTTGAAAATTCATAACGGTATTCACTTTTTGAGTTATAACACATTAAATAGTAGAAAAGATGCTAAAAGAGTGTTGATTCTTTTGATAAGCTATATGTGAAAAATGCTTGGCAGAGAGCTACATTTGTAAAAGATTTGAAATTGAGAATGTTTCTACATGAGCAGAGTTAAAGAACAGAGTTTATGGCCCAGTGCACCATTTCGGCCACTAATGTCACCTAAAATTTAATAATCGACATACTTCTGATTTATGCATACTTACCCTCTTAAGCCCCTGTACCAGGAGAACCTGTTTGTTCATCTTCTGATTAGAGGTTGCAAACAACTAATCTGAGAGTCAAATTCAGTTCACTGACTTATTAAGTTATCCTGAGTAGTTTAAAAATTGGGAAACTTTACATAAAAATCTGGAGGGATTGGGAAATCTCACCACATTGCTCGTATTTCCACAGGACAACAATGGGCTGGAGATACACGATAGAAACAGTTTGTAGAGGACATGCCACACTTGTCAGGTGTCACTTGTCCTGTTTTTTTATTGATGCCAGGCCCCTGTAGACAACTCTTAGAAGAATCAGTAGATTTCTTCTGATTTTTCTTAGACAAATCAGTATCATCTTTGCTGCCAAGACAGATACCTACATTTTAGATGAACCAGCAGGACAGTTTTAAAAAATTGGAGGGGGACGGGGGTATATATTTACAAGAAAATTCATTTCCAAATATTCAGCAGACTTAAAAAGAAAGAAAATTTCTTAAGTTATGTGATTTACATCACTATTGAAGTTCTTTAAATTTTTCATTAGTTAATTCATCCATTTGTTTAATTTTACTAAGAACACTAGAAAATTTAACTAAAACTAAGAATTAGACCAAAGTAATCCAAAATCTTTACCAACGCTGTTTTATTCTTTCTAAAATGATGAATAATCTTTCAAAGAAATATTGAACTGTGATGTATCAGGCAGACACATTGCCTGATGGTAGAGCTTACTAGAAACTCCATTTCCACCACGTAGGTGTCCATATTATCCAAATAATTTTACTTTTATTTCAAGTGCATTTAGATTTCCAACTGACACTTGAATAAATGGTCCATATAACACAACAGTAGCTGCTATGGAACTAAGAACAACTATTGACATTCATCTGGTAAGATAGTGGAAAAAAAAGCTATATTAAAAAATAAAGTTGACATTTTACTATTGCATCTGGCCCGCGTACTGTATTACAGAATTCTGAATTAGTTGCAAACACTGTGAACTACCATGTCCTTGGATGCGTGATGCTTACATTCTAGAAAAGCTGCCTCAGGGGGAGCCTTTACTACCTCTGTTCCCAAATGTTCGTTCATGTTCCTGATTTTTATTGATGCGGCTTCAGTGTTTTGCCATTTAAGGATATAACCTGCTATCGATTTTTCCAGGACTATTCCTATTTTCTAAGGAAGAAGCGCCGAATTTTATCAGATTAATGATTAAATAAGAGTATTTAATTTTGCTCTTTTAACTTGTTGATGCAATTGCAATGACAGCGTTTCCTGATACTGAATTATCCTTGCCTTCCTGGAATGTACTATTTGATCATGTTGTATTATTCATTTGTTACACTGCTGGATCGTATTTACTAATATTTTATTTGGAATTTTTGCAATTATTTTCAAAAATAAATTTGCTCATTTTTTATTATTACAATTATACGAGCTTTATAAAAGGAACTGGGCAGTTTCCACTTTTTTCTGTGGGGTGCAAATGTTCAAATAATGGTGGAATTACATATTCCTTATAGGTTAAGTAAATCTCAGCTGTTAATCCTCTGATTCTGATCTTATTTCAGCATTTCCTCCAGCTTTTAAAATTGCTTTTTCTGCTACGATAGATGATTGACTAAAGTAGCTGTGGTACATATATACAATGGAATATTACTCAGCCATAAGAAGAGATGAAATACTGCCATTTGCAACAACATGGATGGACCTTGAAATAATCATACAAGCAAAACAAGCCAGACAGAAAAGGTTGAAAATCACATGCTATCACATACATGGAGTATAAACCTAAAAGCAACAAATGAATAGGACGAACAAACAATGGAGTAGTGGTTACCAGAAGGGAGGGGGTAAGGAGGAGGGAGAAAAAATAAAATGTTAAAAAATATTATGTATATATAGTATGAAAAAAATAAACTGGCATTAAAACATAAAAAATGAATAAAATTTGCTTTTTCCATTGAGTTGCAGATGAAGTCTCTCACATTCTTTAAAAATCTTGCTAGCATTTATGATTATGTCTTCTTTCACATTTTCATTATTTTTATCAACTTTATTGAGATATAATTGAAAGGTAATAAAATGCACATACAATGTACAATTTGCTAAGCTTTGACAAATGTATACTATAGTAAAGCATCACCACAATCAAGATAATGAAAATATCCCTCAGCTTTCTGCTTACTTGCTACCCAGTCAAACCTTCTGGGAAGACGGTTACTCTCCAATTGGAATTTCAGTATTCTTTGCTCTCCTGAGGTCTTCACCCTCAAGGTCCTTGACTCTGTGCCCAGTACCTTTGCCCTTGATCGACTCCCACTGACCATCTAACTATTTGTACCAAAAGTCCTTTGGCCTCCTGAAGTACTGCTATAGACTGAACGTTCCCCTTAAAATTCATATGTTGAAAATTAATGCCCAGGGTGATGGTGTTAGGAGACGGGGCCTTTGGCATGTGATTAGATTGTGAGGGCTCTGCCCCCATGAATGGGATGCATGCCCTTATAAAAGAGACCCCAGAAAGTCCCCTCATTCCTTCCACCATGTGAGGACACAGCTGAAAGATGGCCATGCATATGAATCGAGAAGTGGGCTCTCGCTAGATACCAAATCTGCCAGCACCTTGATCTTGGCCTTCTCAGCCACCAGAACTGCAAGGAATAAGCCACCCATCTATGGTGTTCTGCTATAGCAGCCCCAACAGACTAAATGAGTACGAACCACGTTAACAAAGATACTGACTCCCTTTGAACCCGCTCACTCCACTTACAGGCCAAATCCAGGAGGCTGGATCTCTCAAAGTAGACATAAACCCTGTCATGTCACTTCTAAGATTACCACAATATCCTTTAAAAGCAGGAAGCCCTCCAAGGTTTTTAATCTACAATTTCATGCCTCTCAGTCCCCACATCCAGTCCCTGTAAGCCCCTTAACAAGGGGCTCTTTGTCCCCCGATCCAGTTGCTATAATACTCCCAGGAAAGACATGTACTTGCCAGTACAGGACTTACGGACGAGAAATAAGAGTCAAACGCAGGCTTCCTCTCACCCCTAACCCTGTGCCATTCTGGCCTCTATCCCTCACACCACTCATTTCATAGCCATCCACTTATATTCTGCTTTTATCAGTACACCTCTTCACCCCACCCACAATCCCTTTCGGCCTTTGGCCTTCACATGTACAAATCAACAATATGCACGGATGGTTATGCCTCGGAGGTTTACCGAGGCCGTTACTTATTTCTCTAGGCCCCTAAGTAAAAACCCATTACCCTTTCCCTTTATAAACATGAAAGGGAAGGACATTTTTTAGGCATCCTTACTCAAGAACACAACAAGCCATCTACGGTTTTGGTCCTTTATCCTCATTTTAGACCCAGTGGCTCAGGTACTTCCCTCTTAATTACAGTGAGCAGCTGCCAGAATGGTCCACAGCCTCCATAAGATTACACATCACGATAGATGAAATCTTAAAGGTCTCCTCCACAGGAATTGGCAGGGACTCTTCAGCCCTCATATTGAACAGGTAACCTCAATACGTCATCCTGGTAAAATTGCAAAGGTAGAGCAAGGATGACGGCCAGCTTCTTTAGGTCCCTTTCTCTACTGACAAATGGATTTGATTAAATCCCAAAGTCTCATGGGTACAAATATGTTCTAACCATAGTCTCCATTCCGAAAAGAATGATTGGAAGCTTTTCCTAAAAAGAGACTACTACCACAACTCTAGCTAAGTTGTTGCAAGAAAGAACTTTTCCCACTTGGGGAATCCCTTTGTTCCTCTTGAGTGACGAGGCAACTCACTTCCTTGCTAGGGTTATTCAAGATGCTCGGTGAGCACTTCCACACTCACAAAAACTGTACTCCTCACCATCCTCAAAAAATAGGATGGGCCAATGGTGTTTTTACATTCAAACTAGCCAGACTTTGAGAAAGTTGATCCGACTTGGCCCAAAGGCCTGCCTTTGGCTTTGATAATCCTTCGATCCTCACTCTCCTCTCAACATTGATTATCCCTTTATGAAATAATTACTGCTCTTTGGCTTGATAGCCAGAGAGGATGCTTTCTCTTGCTGAACCTTAGGAAATTTGAATCTGATTCAATCTGATATTCTTAAATACTGCCAAGGTCTTATTCAAAACACTCCACTTACAGGCTAAATAGTTCAAATCTACCTCTCCCCCAGATATCCCACTTCAGCCCTAATCTTCAGGTTGAAGACCCAGTCTTCTAGAGAGATACCACCAAAAGACCAACCTTGAACTCAGGAGGGAGGAACCTTCCACTGTCTTCTTAATTACTTATACTGTTACAAAACAGTATAAGGAATACAACTGTGTGTTCATGTTTCATAATCTGAAAAACACAAGTCTTATTTTGAATTTGGGGAAATCAACTCAGCAGGAGCCTTTAAACTGAGGTCTTTTTCAGAGCTTCCAGAATCAGATAATGACATGAGACAGACTGATTTCTCACGAATTTTGGAACAAGCAAGTGACATCTCAAGGGAGTCAGCCTCCACTCATGATGCGGGAACATAATTTCCTAGGATCCTCTTACCAGGTCCCCTCCATATTCCTCCTTCATATTCTTCCCATCATTACTTTATTTTTCTATTGTTCATTAGTTTCAGGACTTTCTTGAGCCTTGCCTTATTTTCCCCTTTTATTTCCATCCTTATTAGATCCTTCTCTATTTCTCATTAACCTATAAATATTCAGGGCCCCCAGTTTTTGCATATTTGTTCTCCTAAACTTCTCTGACATCTACACCATAAGCAAGGGCTTTTGAGATGCTGAGCGAGAAATTCACTGCATTGTTACCACAGTCCTGACCCCATTGTCAAAGGACCTCTGTACACCAACTTCCTGGAATCCACTTGACTGGTTCCTGCTGGCCTGGAGTCTTGATTTTATTTCTTTATACATCCTCTAATAATCAATTTTCTGTTTTCTCTTGTAAGTATCTTCCTAATTAAATGTCTTGTCTCCAGAAGCCTTTCTCAGCTTCAGACCATCATCAGAGCTTAACAGATGGTTCAGCTAGTGCTCCGAAGAGAACACCAACAAGAAACTGCTGCCTCTGTGGACAATTTCACTTAAGCCTTGACCGCAGCCCCACAGGAATTACTCTAATCCCAAAGATTGTTCTAAAGCAGATGCTGTTTGTTTCGAACAAGTGGGGCTACTGACAAGGCCAGATACTGACCCTCCCACTTCCCATTCTTTATCTCATGATTGATTTGCTAAGATTAAAATGGTTTTTCCCTGAAACTAGCTAACCACAGAGAAAAGCATTTCCTGTTCACATAACTGACTTCTGCTTGAAAAAAAAAATCCAACTATAAATCACCCCATCTGCAACTTTTTTATTCCTCTCTGTGTAAGGAAAAACTACCCTCCTGAGACACTCTGATCTTTGGATCTTGGATGTTCTCCTGATTGCCTGAAAAAAAAAATTAATTTCTTTACTTGTCTGATTTTTATCTTTGATATAAATCACATGAGAACATGACATAGAGTACTTGTGCAAAACCAACAAGTGGACCAAGAAATAGAAATAAATCCAGGTTTTATGGGAATTTGATATGATATGATAAATAAGATACCACAAAAGATGGCAAAAAAAAAAAAAGTTGATAGTTCTGGGCAAATTAGCTCACTCTACAGAGAAAAACAAAAAGTTAATTTGAATACTCACCTTACATTAAATTAAAAAGGTGAGTCTCTAACTGAAGTCGTAAATTCAAAAGGTAAAACTTTGGAAGGGATTGAAGAAAATGTAGGAGAACACTTATGTGAGCTAGAAGTGGAGGGAAATTTTTTAACCAAGACTCAAATGGATGAATTTCAGTACATCAAACTTAGAGATTTCTGATACACAGTATACTCATTGGCGAAATTAACAGAGACATGACAGATTAGGAGATGCCTGCAAATTTATAACTGATCAGGGATTACATCAAGGATAATTGATTTGAGACTATGATTTGCAGACCGTTGTTGGATGATCAATTCAGTTTAGTGGATTGCAATCAGCACTTAAAAATACAAAGTAGAACAGAATAGTGCATAACAAGTATTAGGGGAATATACTTATCAACCTTTTGTTAATATTATGTAAATTAAAATGTAAATTCAAAAACTATCTATATATACACCTACTGTATATTGGTTGAGAATATACACATATATTTACATAAGCATATATGATATATAAATACATATTAACATATAATTAATCATATATTTAATTATATAGAAGTACTACACATTTAATATATAATTATATATTATTGATACAATCACTACATACTATAATTAGTAATATATTCATGTATAATATTTATATATTAATGTATTACATAAAAATGTTTGTGTTAGTTAAGATGTGAAATATACTTCTTACTGTCGATTTGATCAAAACAGTGAAAACCACTAAATTAGGGGCTCGAGAAAATCACTAAGAAATAACAATACTCAACAGAAAACTGGGCAGTAGACAACAGACAAAGGGGGAAGCCTGAATAACTAACGAGTATATAATGAGAGCTCTCATTTACTCGTAGTCAGAGAGCTACACTTCGAAAATACAGACACCATGTTACACTCACCATAATAACGATAATAAAAGAGGTGTATGCTACTAAGTGCTGGAGAAGATGAGGCACATGAGAACTCTTGCACTTCTGATGAAAATATAAACTGATAAGGACATTCTAGAAACACTCATTTGGAGGTACTTAATGAAATTAAGAAAGCGCATTCTCTTTGACCTAGCAATTCCTCTTCCAGGTATATATCTCTCAGAGAAATGCCCCCTCATGCCTTCGAGGTGACATGCAGTGGGAGGCTTGTGTGGTGGCATTTATGGTGGGGAACATGGGAGGCAATTTAGGTTTCATCATTAGGGAATGGGTAAAATGTGGTAAATGTGTATTTATCATATGAATTACTATGCACTAGTTAAAAGCAATGGACTTGATGTACGCAAAGCAAAATGTCGAGTGATAAAGGAGAAAGAAAAAATGTATATAGCATGATACCATATATTTAGTTAAACATTATATATATGCACACACTGCATATTTTAACAGTTAAAAATTGTTGTCTTTAGGTAGTACCAATACGGATTTTTTCTCTTCTTTACTTCTTTCTGTATTTTTAAGTTATCTACAACTTTACTTCTCTTTTTTAAATAATAGAGACATATATAATAAATTTTACTATTAAAATGTCAACTGTGTGAAAGAAGAGTCTTTCCAACAAAGAGGCATATGTCCAAAGAAGATAAGTTACCAAAAAGCGTAAAAAGTTTCTCAACATCATAGTCATTAGTTAAATGCAAATGAAAATTACACTGAGATACCAGTTCATCTCCACTAAGATGTCTATAATAAAAAAGACAGACAAGGTAAAGCGTTGGCAAGGATGTTGGGTAACTGGAACCCTCTGCATTGTTGGTGAGACTGTAAAACAGTGTAACTACTTTGAAAAACAATTTTGCAGACCCTCAAAATGTCAAACCTAGGGTTATTATATGTCTCAGCAATCCCACTCCTAGGTCTCTACCCAAGAAAGATGAAAATATGCATCCACACAAAGACTTGGATATGAATGTTTATAGCAGAATTACTCACAATAGCCTAAAGGTCAAAACAACCCAAATGTCCATCAATTGCTGAGCAGATAAGCAAAATGTGGTGTATCTATATAATAGAATACTATTTAGTAATAAAAATAAATGAAATACTGATATAACATGGATGAACTTAAAAATATGCTTAGTGAAAGAAGCAAGTCTCAGAAAGTTACATCCTGTGTGACTCAGTTCATATGAAATGTCCAGAAATAGCAACTTTACAGACACAGAGAGTAGATTAGTGGTTGCCCAGGGCTGGAGGTACAGAATGGGAAGTGACTGCTAATGGGTATGAGGTTTCTTTTCGAGGTGATGATATATTCTAAAATTAGATCATCATGATGGTTGCCTAACTCCCTTAAATCTGCTAAAAATAATTGAGCTATATGCTTTAAACAGGTAAATTTTATGTTATATAAATTAAATTTCAATAAAACTGTTTTTAAAAAGTTACGTATATTTGGAAATAATACTAGCACTTTTATATGAATTTTGAAAATTCAAGAAAATAAGAAAAATATCATTTCAGAAGGCTTTATAACTGCTAGGATTAATCTAAGGTCAACTGAATTTAATCGTGCATCTAGTAAACATAATAAATATAATTTTTGGATAAAGTTTGGGTAGGTATGAAAGATAGGGGACAGGTATCAAGCTCACCTTTACCAAGCAGGGATGGTCTTAAAGGTAAAAATCCTGAAATGACCCCAGATGAATATACTTAAGACCACTACACCCTGTAGAAGAGTCTTTTGAATCCAATGCTGACATTTGGTGGAATGAACCAATCATTTAAAGCTGTTTTTGTCTAAAGTCCTATAAGAATCCAGTCTTTGGTAGAAATTTCTCTGCAGTTGGCAGTCTCTTAGACATTGTGGCAAGTTCCAGGGCTTTCTGTGTACCCCTAATTTCAGTAATAAGGAAACTCTATAATCAGGAATCATCACAATTTTTTCATCACCGACGTCCCCAAATAAAGTCTGCTTCCTGAGAAAAAAAAGCAAAATATGAAAAATATCTCTTTCCATACTATTGTTAAACAGATTTGTGTTTTAGAAAATTAAACAAGAGTGTTGTAAAATTTTATAAAACATAAAAAGTTTAAAACATATTATTCTCTAATCCAGCATATAACTGCTGGTAATTATGTGGTCTGTTTTTTCAGTTGGTATGTTTTAAATAAAAGTTAGGTTGTATTGTATATTTGGGTCATACAGTATGTAGTATTTATAATTGTTTTTCTTAACTTTTTGTATTAAGACAAGTTTATTATGTCATTTTTCCTTGAAAACCTAACTTGATTATATTCTACCATATGGATGTATCAAAACTAATTTAACCAATTTCCTATTGCTGCACATTTAAGTGGATTCTAATGGATTGCTATTATAAATGGTCCTTCGGGGAAACCTTAATACACAGGCTGACGTTTGGCTCATATGTGTTGGTCTAAGAAAAGTGGCTATGTACGTGTTTATGCTGATTAGTATCCTATGTCACAGTGGTTGTTTAAATTTTGTGAATGTCAGCCCTACTTCTCCCTAATTTCTAGTGTTTAGTTAAGCTTGTTTCATTACGATAAATTCATTTAAGTGGAAATATTGAGACAAATGCTCTGAATATTTCCAAAGCTTTTGAAATATATTGCCAATTTACCTTCATGTAAGATTCTAACAACCTACATTCAAATAGCTGTTCTCATTAAGTATTATTATACTTAATGTTTTCATTCTTTGCCAATTCTCGTTAGATTTTAATGTTAACATCCTGTATATCTCAGAACTTCAATAACTCCAAATGATTATTTCCTCAAGTGACAAATTCCATATTACTCTTCTTTGGCACATTGTCTTTCATTCTGAATAAAATGACAAGTTAAATACTTTATATCCAAATTTTTCTGTTCCTCGTTGCTCCTGTATAACTAAGTGAACTTTTAAAACTGCCATCATTTCCTTTAGCATTTGAAAGATTATTTAATTTTACTCTTCTTAATATGAATTCTTTATTTGAAACTGAGCTCTTTATTAGTCCATACAGAGATGCTGAATTATAAACTTTTGAGAAGAACGAATCAAAATATTTATAGTACTAGAAAGTTAGGTTATATGACACCTTTTTAAGTAGATATACTCTCATTAAAGTACAGTCTAAATTTTTTTTTAAGTTTAGCATTGAAATGTGACAAAAGCCAATTATTAACATTTTATCAACTTCAAAATTTGGGTCAGAATAGTTTAATTCAAAAATAGTTCTCCATGGAGGGGAAAAAAATGGGATAGATGATAGAGGCTCTGTTCATCCCTCTAGAGGCCAGATCAAAGTTATAACGGAAACAAGGAGCAAACAGCAATGAAAAATCGCCTGGGATCTAGATGAACAAGCCATTCAGCTAGGGAGAAATCTAAGAAATCACCCTGCAATGGCAGAAGTAAAAAAAAATAATAAAAAAATAAACAAACAAATAAATAAATAAATATGATAATGATAATAATAATAATAATTCTCCAAACATGTATTATTAACTTTTAAACTATAATCTACTTGTAAGAGAAGTAACACAAATCCTTTTTACTTATATTATCGTGGATGTTTTCTCTTGGAGTACTAATCAGCCAGGTAACCTCAGCAGTCTTTGTTAACAAAGAACTAGTTTCTCATCTTAATGGCACCTGTTTAAGAGCATGTTAAAAGGTAAATAAATCAGATTTTGAGCACTAATTTTTGTTTTGTATAAAGTGGGTGGGGAAGGGACATATTTTGATAAAGAATGACCAAGAGGGCCATGATGATGATCAGCACTACCATGAATGGGAGGGATTATAAACCTATGGGGAAGTTAGTGAGGCCAAACATGATTTAAAATAGGACGGTAATCTGAAAAACAACAACAACAACAAAAAACAAACAAAAAGACACCATAGGGAAAAAGCAAAAATGATGACAATATTAACTTACTCTTCCCATGTGTTAATACCCTTCCTTCTTTAGATTCATGACCCAACTCATATATACACCATCCCCTGGTAATTATAGATAGGGCAAGCCCTTCGCCTACCCAAACTCTTTGCTAATTTCATTGATTTTAAATCCTTTAAATTTATTCATATTGATAATCACTTCTTTGTGATGGCACCATACTGGAATGTTTTGGGTTAAACTTGTATGCTTTTTTCTATTCAGGAGATCCTAGGTTCTGTAAGGGAAGAGGACATGCTCTCTGTATGTCCAAAAGCTATGCTGCTTGTGATGTACACACTATTTCTAAACTTTAAAGTGAAAGAAAAAGAGCACCTCAAAGCTAAAATATATATTACTGTATTAGAAAAAAAAAAGAGAAGTATCTTTAGTATAGAATAAAAATAAAAGACAAAAGTACCACAAATAAATGTATCTGTTCTAATATAAGACAGGGCTCCTCAACTAAGGGACAAAAAGTCAGTTTCATCACTGATGGGAAAAGATTTATTGGAGAAGGAAAAAAAAATCTACTCCTTATCCCTTTAAAGGTTTATACAGATTAGTAGGTGGCCAGAACAGTGCCTGACACTTAATAAATATTTATCAAGTAAGTGAATACTATCGAAAAGAAATTTAATATATGGGAATAAGTGGTCAAATTGGAAGCTCAGAAGAAGGTCAGAAGCTGGAAGGCCAAGAGAAGAAATGTTTTAGCAGGCAGTGAAATGGAAATGGGGATGAAAAATATAATACTCAGTAAAATTAAAAATAAATAAATCCGGGAAGTTATATAAAGATGAGTGAAGCCTAGGATGCCTACCATTGAAAGTTCTGCTAGTAGTTTACAGAATCTGTATGGAACAGACACTCCATACCTTAAGTGAACACTTCCATAAAAGACAAGAGCGAAGCTGCCAAACTCATTTTATGGTCGAACCACTTTTATGCCCAAACCAGGTACAGACAGTACCAGAAAAGAAAATTATAGGCTCATTCCACTTACATCCACAGTCGTAAAAGTCCAGAATAAAATATTAGCTAGTCAGACTCCAGAGTGTATTAGAAAAATAAAACACCACGTTCAAGTAGAGTTTATTCTAGGAATGCAAGAATGGTTCAAGGAAGGTCAAATCGCAAGTCTAGAAGGCAGAAAGACTGTCGTCGTAATGTTCTTCTGCCAGAAAAGAACTTTTCCATCAGAAAAAAGAAAGCTTTGCTCCAACATGCTGAAGAACCTACCGTCAGCATAAGTAACTAATAACCTTTCCAGGATCAGAGAAGAGGCCTCTCTCATCACAGGCACTGATGCACGAAGCAGCACAGGAGTCACCTGAGGACCACGAGCTGCTATCTGGATCCTCCTGAATACACGAGTGTATTTGCTAGGTCTTGAATGAAGAGGGGAAAATGTTTGCCATCCACAAAGGAGAGCACTGGCTTCCACAAACGGAATAAGGTCAGCCGCCACCGAAATGAAGGGCTTCAATGTCACTGCCGTTATTACCCTAAATAAAGTTTTATCTTTATGCTAAAAATTTAAATGTCTCTAAGGACTAGATATGGTCTGTGTTTCCCACATTTGTAAAGGTGTTACTATGATGCTAATATCTTTTGCCTGGAGTGACACGTGTAATAATAATAAAAAAAAAACCATACATGAGAACAGTTGTGAATATGGAATGAACCAAAATTTATTCGTGAAAGTTAACTAAGGAACTCCTCGCAGGCAATGACTATTGTCCGACTTCTTTTTGCTACAGGTACTGAAGCAGTGCTGGACACCCAAGTGCCTAAGTACTTGTTAAAATTGATTTGCGTTTGAGGGTAAATTGGAACATGTCTCTGTGAGCAGGACTGCAGCTGCTTTATTAGGAGGTGTAAAGGTACATTTTGTACAGTTTTACTAAAAATGTTGAAGTCAAGGTCTTTGATCTCAAACGAACATTTGAAGAGTCAGGGTCAATCTAACAGATATTGCAGTATAATTTTTTTTATCCACATGGAAAAAAGTACCAGATCATTGAGAATAGAGCCTATCATTATGTATATCCTCACTTCCAGAATCACTCTTTCAATAGCCCTTCAGCTAATTAACAGGAGCAGGAGCAGAAAAGTGGTGAATTTTTAAAAATCGAATTATTTTCATTGTTAGAATACCCAGTACCTTCAGTGTGGGTTTCTTCTTTCAGGTGTGCGAACTGAAAAAAAAAAAATCTTTAACAGATTCACATTTAATAAATACACAACCTGAAATGTTTCACACGCATCCTACCATACTCTGCCGTACCTTACGAGGCTATTCAACATTTCTTCATAGCCCTGAATTTTTTCCTTCTACTTCTTTTTTACTGATATTTCTTCTGCCTGGATTCTGCTTTCTTTCTGGCCTCTCAAAACCTTTATCATCCTTCGAGATCCAATTCAAAAGTCACTAAACTCTTTCCTCCTCTGTGCCTCAATAATACCTCCTTCTTACTTCGTTACTCTTCTTAACATCACTGTCTTATATGAAATTATTTTTGTGTGCTTCTCAGCCTCCCACTAGGTTACGAGCTCCTGAAGAAAGGGAATCATGGTTTGTTTATATTTGCATCCTGAGCATCCCACTCAGTAAAAGTTTTCACGTTCCTCACCAACTGGAGGCATTGCCAAGCTAAAAAAAAAATTTGATTTTTTTACCCCCTCTGGGAATGGTCCCAATGACCAGGAGGTCTAGGTCTGAGTCATGTGACCCTGTCCCCTGGCCATAGCTGATTGATTGAGGGATAACCATCTGATTTAGATTCCTTTGGCCAGCTTCTTGTTGAATCAGAGATCCAGAGATGGAAGTGGTGGCAGTGGTCGGAAGCCTAGTCACACAACGGCAGTGTGTGACAAAGTCTGGCCAGAAACTCATGCTGCTGCAGCCTGGAGCTGCCCGGGTTAGTGCCGGGTCACAGGCCAACCAGGTGTGACATGAAGTGAGGGTGGGTAGGGAGGAGGGCATGGATGCTGATTGCCCACAGAAGAGGAATGCTGGTACTTTGGGCTTGGCTGGCCACTTCTGATGGTGCTGACTCCAATTCCAAAATTATTGGTCTGGACAAAAAGTCTTGGTCAGAACTATCAGGTGACATTTCCGAATGAAGCTTTCATTGCCTGTGGCCGAAAGCTGAGATGATAAAAAGCTGGTTCAGAACTGCTTTTGTGGATTTCTGAAGGAGATGGTCAGTTGAGGTCACGGGACAGGCAGAGTTCTTTGATGAACATCAAAGCGGTAGGTTTTTTTTTTCAAAGATGACTGCAACAGTTCCTCCTGACCCACAGGCTCTTTTACAATGGCACCTTGCTACTCAAAGGAGGTAAAATCTACTTCTCTTCCCTTTGAATCTGGGCTTGACCACCTTGACCAATAGAATGAAACAGAAGTGACATTTTGAGACTTTAAAGTCCAACTATTAAAGAAAATCTGGCAGCCTTGTGTTTTTGTATTCTGAGGTAAACCAACCACCATGTAAGAAGTCCAGCTACCATGACACCACACAGACTGTAAGCCTGAGTCTAAGTCCCAAGGAGAGGCCCTGTGGGGAGACAGATGCCAGCTGAGGAGCCGGACGTGGGAGGGAGGACGTCATCTCGGGTGACCCACCCCCAGCTTGCAAAGGAGCCTGGACTCGCTGAGGAGGGCTGTTTCTGGGAGTTGGTTGCATTGATGGCCTTCAATGCACCTCACCTGTCAATATTCATGACTGTGCGTACACCTCTTCACGTCAGTCTGGACTGGGCTGGTGACTGGCTTTAGCCAATGGAATGTGGATGACATTCCACGGTACTAGGCCCAAGCATGGTAGCTTCTCCTTTTGCATTTTAGGAGCCGTAAGCTGTAAGAGATCCGTATACCCTGATAGAGAAGCCACACAGAAGAGGCCATGTGGAGAGGTCTCTTGAAAAGGGAGAGACCCTGAGACCACGTGCGGAGAGAAAGCTGACATCAGGTGCCCAGCTGAGCCCAGCCCCAGGCAACCTGCCAGCGGAAGGCTGGACACGAATGACCACTGGCAAGACCAGCAGAACTGCCCTGCTGAGCTCCGCTGAGACTACACCATCCTGAGCACATAAAGTGGTTCCTTTTAAGTCACGAAATGGTGGAGCTGGTTATACAGCGATAGATAACGAAGCAACCAGGTGAGAGTGGGATCCTACAATTTGACGTTTAGATGAGAATAGTGTACAACCCTGTCCCACTGGGGTTTGGCTTGGTCATGTAATTTGATCTGGCTGATGGAATAAGAGCTGCATCCCTCACTTTAGATAGTTCAGATGGTTTGGTGGGGTCTCTCGTGTCTGGTCCTGTGTCATGAGAAGAGTGGCTGGGGTGACTCCTGCTCTTTAGCCTGTCTTCCAAAGGACAGACACATGGGCAGACCTGCCTAGGGCAGAACCCTCAAAGCCAGTCCGCAGAGCAGTGAGCCAGAAACACAGGTTTATTGCCAAAAGACACTGAGAGCTGAGATTTGAGGGTCACTGCCGCTGTAAAAATGGACTAAATGCTCTTCCAACCAAGGTACCCTCTAAATTCTTCCTTCAGTGAACTGTTTGTCATTTCCTGATGTGCCTCCCTTCCAAGCTAAATCCTAAAATCCTTCTTATGCCCCAATCTCTGTCAAATGGGGACTCGAAATAAACAGGAAGGTGTGAAGTATAATCAGAACAGAAAATAGTTACACCGTAGAATCGCAAATTGTAGAAATGTATTCATTCTATTGTCAAACTCTGAGGAAATTGTTATGGGCCAGAAATTTTGAGATATTAACCAAAATGGAAGAACATAACATGTTCTCAATTCTTCATTCATGTCATACTGATGCTGTATTCAATGTGCTAGCTATGCTAGCTAGCTGGGGTTCTAAAGGATTGGATTGAATAGTGCATATTCAGTCCAATCTCTGCACCATGCGAGGTGACAATAAAAGGCCAGCGAGCACCTGACCCAGTGGAGAGAGAGAATTCAGACTTGCAACACGTAGCAGTCTGTCTCCCCCTTCTCGCCCGGCGTGCTCCCCGATCCCCTCTGTATGTTGCTGCATCTAGAGCACTGGCTGGGTGCCAGGCTCTGTTCTAAGCACTTCAATTTCCAAGCACTTCGATGAGGCAAGTAACATCATCATCATCATCTGGATAGAAACTGAGACACAGCGAGGTTCACTAACTTTCCCAGAATGGCACAGCTAGGAAGTGGCAGGGACAGCACTGGAACCCAGATGTTCCCACTCTGGAGCCCACGCACTTTACTGCCACATTGGGTGATGGGGCTGGAGGAGGGTGGGCGGTGCGACGGTGAGAATCGGATTGCTGGTATTCCTGGAAGTGCGGGGTGCCTAGGATGGCCACGTCCAATGTGGTCACCATAATGACAGCAGAGTGGGCACAATCATCATGCTACAGAGACAACCAAGGAAGGCCCTTGTCATATTGCTCTATTTCAAGCACGGGCCTCCCCCGGCAGGACAGTAGTGTGCTTCTACTGTTCTGCCACTTCTGGCCCTGGCCCGGTCTAGTGGGGAGTGGGGTGACTACCTGACTAGGCTACAGAACGTGATGCCGCAGGGGTGTGAAGAACACGAAGCAGCGACTCTCTGCGATATCTTGGTAAGGTACACATGTGATGGAGTAGATCAAACTCAGTGAGAATACACCCTAGCAAAGTTCGAGTTAATTCCATAGCCTGGCACCCGTGGGGATCTTCCATTCCAAAGCAAAGGACAGGCTAGAGCGCCTTGCATTCTCTACCACTGAGGAAGACAAACAACACCTGGTAGGTCATTTAGGGAATACAGGGCAGCACACACTTCATCCCATTTAGAATACTCTGCTCTCCTGCATTTTGGTTGAAAGCAGATGCTTTGAGTGGGATCTAGCCCAGTTCAGGTCGCAGTACAAACGTGGTTACTCTTTTCTCATGAAGAAACAGACTTGTCAACGAATTTCTCATTTTGTAAACAAAATTTAAAAAAACTGTGAAGGGTCCGAGATTTTATCCTACTTGTAAACGAACAAGGTTGTTCCATGGATGCTGGTTGAAAGCAGAGAGACTCTTGGGGACAAAACAGAGGACAGTGAATTACTTTCAGCAAAAGCAGTGGCCAGTGTCAGCATTTTGGCACCCTCTTCTGCACCTGAGCCCCAGGTTAATACAAAGTTAACACAAAGAGGGTCAGATGACACGTGCACCTATGGTGAGCTGCATTACCTGAGAGGGACTCTCAGCTTAAGGAACTCCAGTCTTTTATAATGGGCAGCTCGCATGCTGCCTTTCGCTCCAGAAAGAGATGCATCTTTGTTAGACAGCAAGCAGGCCTGCCCATTTGCTCTGAATGCATCATATGCTGCCATGGTAATTCTTCCATCTCTGTGACTTTATATACCAACACAAGGAACGGAGTAACCAAAAAGGAAAAATGAGAAGAGTAAAACCCTGATGAATTTATTCAGAATTTTCCAATCAGAAGGTCTATAAAGAAGCTATTCTCATTTCCACATACATTTCAGTTTTGTGCTATTTCAATTTTTTTAAATTAAAAAAAAATCCCGCAGCATTTATTGTCCTCTAGTAATAACATCAGGGTAATCAAAACAACACGAAGAAATGTTTTAGGGCTATACCCCCAACGAAGGACGCCTAGAAAACACAAAGTATCTTCCCTTCTCAACAACTTCTCACTTCGTTAACTGTTTTTAGTTGGCAACACTTTGGAGCAGAGTAATATTGGCTCCTTTTAATGACAGGATCCAGTCCTTTCCTTGACTTCACTTAGCACGAATCTCTTCTGCATCACCTGATACGTGGTTCGCATTCTCATCGAAACCAGCGATACAGCCAGCCTTCCCTCTGCGTATTCCCTTGCTCTTAAAGCCACGCCTGAATCTGAGATCTACTCTGCAAGCATCTGGAGATGAGGGCGATGGGCTGCACCACCACCTTCTGTTTGTCTTGGCCCTCGCCACAGAACGCCACGGTGGAAGCAGGGAGAGACCACATCACCTATTTAATTTTAATTACACACGGGGAGACGCCAGAATCTTTTTAGTGCTCTGGGACTCTGAATGTTTTAATTCCTCACAATTTCCTTCTGACCCAATTCTCAATCACTTCACCAAAAGAACCGAGGCCAGGGGTTGATGTTTTGGAGGTTCACTGCTTTCCCGTGGTCCATCACCAGAAACAGGTGGTCTCGCTACCTGGAGACATGAGGAGGAAAGCTATGGGAAGTTTATGCACGGTGGCCCATCGGACACTGGCGATTGCTCTGGTTGGATGAAATAAAGGTTCCATGTCGGGTAATCCTTGACATACAGGGATGCTTCCTACAGCGAGAACACATTCATGTGGGAAACAAGGGGTAGAGAGTTAACGGTTCTTTTTCAGATTTCACTCAGCAGACCACTGCCAAAAGCTTGGCTGCTTGTGCTCTCAGCTTTGGGCTCCTGTGATCAAGTGGCCTCTCTCATCGGTGTAGAAATGCTTCTACCTGTGAACGCAATGCTGATGCCACTAAATTCAGACCGAGACGGCCTGGTGGCCATTTTTCTTTTCTGGTGTATTATTAGAAAAACAGCCGAAAGAGAGGATAATCGATCCTATTGGGGAAAAATAGACGTGTTATAGCTCAATGAGAGTCAAAGATCAGTTTGGGTGGATCCTGGACCACAAACTCCTACTACCAAATCCAGAGATAAAGATCGATGGACAGTGACTTACACAGTAAAAGACAGTGGTTACCAAAGGCTCGGACCCTTCAGGAACGAAGATGGTTCATCTTTATGGGCTCCGTATCTGACCTAGTGCGGAGTGGGAGGTGCTGTTCCAAGGGAGCTCGTGGACGCGTAGCAGAGCGATGGCTCCAACATCTCCCTTGGTATCAGTTGTAGAAACAAAGGTCATGAATTCTAGTCGCCTTTCTTTTTTTCTGGTAAAGGATGATAATTATCATCACCTTCCCCCTTTTGAGAAGGAAGGAAGAGAATTAATGGCACCTAGAGAATTTAGGCTCCGAGAGGAGCGGCTCTGTGATATGACCTGTGAGCCCTGTGTTTCTGACTTCGGCTCGTCGTTTTCGAGGGGAGTGGGTGAACGACTTTGTTGTGGCTGCTTGTAGAACAGCTGGATGGTCGTAGCAGGGGCATCTCTGAACGGACAGGATGGCGGATGTGAGCGCGCGGCATGAGCCGCCACGCTGAAATGCTGAGAGCCAAAGGATGATGAGCAATAAGCCGCGGGACGGAGTCTCAGACTGGGCGAGTAACCTTCCCCGAGGCTGGATGGGGCTAGAGAAAACTCAGGCTGTCAGACGTTAACACCAGGGGGCACTGAGTGTGGGTTATCTAGGAGCCCTCTGAACTATCTTCAAAACTTTTCTATACCTCTAAATCTATTCTAACATTTTAAAACGTTGATTAAAAGAAAAAAAAAACATCCAGGCTGTTAGACCCTAGACTTACATTTTTAACCACTGAGCCATGTTTTATCTCTAGACCCCTGGCCCGAGATATGCTCTGAGAACTTGACAAACTCTGATCCCCTAGGTCCCCTGCCCATGACAAGAACTGATAGCCCAGGTTTTGCTTTGATTGTATGACTTTCTGTACTATCCTTTCAACAAATTTCCCCCTTTTTATTGTAATAGAGAGAATCACTTTCCAGTACTTGCAGCCTAACAACAAGAGCTGATATTTATAATATTCACAAGTTGAGCACTTTTTTTTTTTCACATCTATTAATTCATTTCACCCTCACAATAACCCTGTGAGGTAGGTATTAATATTGTTCCCACTTCGCAGGTGAAAAATCTCAGGCACAAAGAAGGTAAGTAACTCGCCCAGGTCACACATCTGGGGAAGACACCTGGCTCCTGAGTCTGATTCTCGCATCTGCCTTGCTACCAGCCTTCTCAAAAGAACTTCCGTGGTACACGACATGGCCACAGTGTACGGCTCCCAGCACTGGGGTCTTCTGGACCAGGCGCCTAACCTGTTCTTGTGTTGTCAAAGCACTGCGCTGCCCCTCCTGAGCTCTCCCGGGAGAGGGACTGGCTCATCTCTGAAGGACTGGCCACCTTCTGATCGCGTGGGACCATGTGCTCGGAGAGAGCACACAGAGGCTCAGCTTTAGAGCCGTACACCCTCTGGGATGGTTTGTAGGCCAGTATCTCACCCGGACATCATGTTTCTTCCAACACCCCATGATGGGGGCCACATTTCCCTCTCTTTGGAAGCCCCGATGCAGTTTTGAAGTTGCTTTGAGAAACCCAAATGACTTGACTTTAATTCCGATGAGGCTCTGAAAGCACACCTGCAGACCGGCCTCCTTCACCACCTGTCTCACCTGGCGGGACCGTGTTCCGCTCAGACTCAGGAGCCAGGTGCTCTGATCCCACAGAACGGGCTCCAGTCAATAAAAGCCAAACAACAGAGAACACCCAATTCACACGGAGATGGTCACCAGTTTATATTTTTCAAAAACCTTCAAGGAAAATCCTCCATATAAGTGTCAACAAAAGAAATTTTCTACGTATTTAAAGTAAGAGAAGGGAATGGTAAACGTATGAACATAGACAATTCTTTGAGTCATAATGGTATTTCTATCGCATTTTACCTAGTTTTTATATTAACACTTAAACACATTGTTCTAGGAATTGTCTAATAAAACTAGGAAATACAGAGAAAATTATGATAATTGTAAGTTCACCCTGTTTCTTCGAATCAGTTTTTGGCACTTATCCCATGGGTGGATGTTACGTATCTGAAATATAAATACCATGAAAATCAACCCCCCTAGCACGACAGCGGTGGCGATGGCAATAAGCGTGTGTCCTGGGAACGGCAACGGCACCTCGTCGACGTAAATCTGCAACAGAAAAAGCGCAGGCCTTAAGCTTTCCGGATCTAGCCGTTGAGGACGTCGAACTTCACGTGACTCCACATCGCGCAGACACTTAAATCATTTCGCAAACTTCCGCCCAGTCCTATACCGATATTCAGCACCCACAGCGCTTGGAAACAGTCTCCTGACCACTTGATAAGTAGTAATATGGACGCGAGAGACAGGGGAAAGGGATTCTATTTATTATCCTATGGCTGTATCCTATGCCTTTAATGGCAGAGGTCAACAGATAGGACGCTCAGATGGCAGGAAGACATTCTGCTTTCAGCTGCGGAGGAATGGGCCAGGTGCCGTGGGAACACGGTGAGGGAACGCCTAACTGCCTCAGCTAGTCGTGGAAGGCATTTCCTGAGCTGGATCTTGGAAGATAAGTGGGTTCACAGACAAGGGACAGAAGGAGGGGTATTCTAGGCAGAGGGAATAAGCATGTGCTTGATTCGAAGCCATCATCTCTTTAGAAAATCCTCTATGTAATTGCTGACATCAGGAAATTTCTGTGACATTTCTGCCTGAATAATTAGTGAAAACAAGTGCCTAGAGGAGAAATAGGATTATTGTCAGAGAGGCACAGAGGTGCCTTTTTCTCCGAGACTTCAGGGGAAGTGGGATGCCATTTATGTTCTGCGTAGAAGTGGAGGCATACAGGGAATAGGGCAGTTAAAGCCCATTGGCTTACATTTTCTCTGTGAAATAGGAAGCAAGATTGTCTTTTGAAGTACAAGACAGTTAAGATGAGTGGAAATGGACAGTTAGGGGAGGTGGGAAAATGCTAAGGGCAATAAAAAGGATGAATAAGCTATAATAGGTAAATAGGTCCGTTAAAGGTACCCCCAGTGACCCAGGGAGGTATCTATTTCCTTAGAAACAGTCTCTAAATGCTATCAATTCTTTTACATTTCCTTTTGGATCCATTCTTTCTATTCTACTCTCAATACTGTTATTAGGAGCGATCGTACCTCACTTTGTATAAATAAGCTACAATAATAGCCTCCTCTACAAGCTGTCAATCCATACTGACATAACAACATTGCCAGATTAATCTTTTAAATCTGTCATAAAATCTGTTATCCCCAGCCTGTTATAAAACACTTAACAAAACAAAACAAGTTTGCTTCATTTGCAACTAAAAGAATCTCTACCGTACACAACTGGTACCAGAAGTAGGGTGTTATAAATTTAAAAGGTAGATCTGGCCAAGTGGTTTGGAAAGCAGGGAGAAACCATTTTTTCCAACCGGAGAAGATAATTATCCTCATGGGAATGGATCAGCTGGTTTAACCATCTCCTATTTTACAGTAGGGCTCAGATTATGCACCCAATGGTACTGGAATTATTGGGATTGGATAGGAAAATGTTAGCTATTGCATGTGATATACTACTTGTGGTCTTCTGTATGCCACAGCAATATAACAAAAATCTTTCTTTTAAGCTGGACCATCAAAGGAGATTGGATAATTAGTTTTGCTAAGAAAAATCCAGTCTGTGGCCAATGAGAGAGACAATTGTGTGCTACATGTAAGTGTAAAAGTGCATTTTCTTTTCTATATTAAAGTTCAGGGGAGCCAGAGGGAACTATCCATTGTAATCATAATTCCCCCGCCCATCTCTCAGTTCTGCTTCCTCAGTGTTGGATACCTCCCCTCACAGCTCCTACAGCCCTCATGGCTGACAGCAGCTCCTGGGGCTACAAGCTTCCTTGTTCAATGTCATCAGGAAAGAGTGAGGCCATGTTCCAGCATTGTGAGGAAAATTCCTGTGACTCACTCCGATTGGGCTGTTGTAGGTCATGTGCCCATCTCTCAACATCGTTTTAAAAAAAAAATGTTTAATAGCTTTTCACTGCTGACGGAGATGTTCTAAAATGCTCATCCTGACATTCAAGGTCTTCCACAACCCTAACCTATCTACTTTCTTAGGTGTAACCTTACATTCTGGCCAAATGGATACAAGCTCTTCAAGAGAAGCTTCACTATGCTTTACCGTATCTGTGTCTTTGCCTTCATTGTTCTCTCCACCCAGAATGCCTTCCTTATACGTTTCTACCTAAATGAAATTTGCGTCACCTTACCAGACAATATAAAAAATTCACTTGCTCAATGAAGCCATCCATTATGTTTTAACGGTATAAACCTCTGTCCCTCTGAATTCTGTATTCTCCAGCTAAACTATCTCAAACGTTCTTGCAAACAGTTTCCTTCAAATGTTTCCCTTCTCTTCTTTGACTACCTAACTACTCCATGCCAGTCTAAAAACAAGGTTAAACCCCGGAATCCTGAAAGAGTATGTTCTAAACACACTGCTTCCTAAGGTGTGGTGTGCTCGGGACCCGTGCTTAGCAATCTCCTTCCCCAGCTCTCTTCTCTGAGTGACATTCCCCACACTCTGCTCCCAGAGGCCCTTTCCCTAGTCCTCCAGGAAGAAAGCTGAGCTTCTGTGAGAATTTTAGCTCCCGTATTATTGTACGGTGCCTGAAACTGGGACTGCCTTTGAGACAAAGATGTAAGGAAAGAGAGAGGAAAATGTGGAGATTTCCTCTCATGCTCTTCATAGGACAGGTGCCTCTTTTTCTAATTGCCCTATCTAGTGGGATGGATTTTCTCGCAGGGTCTTAGGTGTCTACACTGCTGTCATGGCCACCCAGTATGGCAGTTGTGCAGACCCAACTGGGGCTGGCCTTGAGCAGGGCCAGGATAGAAAAAGGAAAACGGAAAGAGATTGGTTTTGTTTTTGATCATGTGGTATCAGGATTCGACAATGAACCAGTCATCAGTCAATTTAATCAAATCCTCATTCCTGCCCATCCGCCACGGGCAGCAGATGTCATTATAAGAATACGCAAAAATGTGGCATTGCACATCATGGGTGATTTGGAGAGACTCGTTTTGCCCCAAATTCTTTTGGATCTTGATAGCTTTGGCAGCATTCAAGACTCTCCTATCACGATGCAAATAACCGAAGGGAGGATGACACTGAAAACGAGGATGTTACGGACATGCATCTCTGTGGGAAGCTGGGGCTGAGAGGAAGGGCGATAAAAGGCAGAAAACCAAGCCAAACCGGGAGGTGGGAAGAAAACAGGAGCACGTACAGGCACTTCCCAGCATCAGCCAGTCCTTCCCCCTGCCCTGCACCCTAACTGCATCGTTACTGACAATGTCACCAGGAGGTCATTCGCCAGGATCCCGTCTCCAAGCCCTGCCCATCACATGAATTCTGCCGCTTTTTAAATCTGCAGCGTCTGTGGACGACGCGTGTCTCATGTAATTTCCCCAGCCACCCCCCTGTACCTGAAATTCTTCAACCAAGTTACAAAACTGACTCCCGAAACAACGGACACTCGGAAGTGGAAGAGCTCGGAGCCCTGTGGAAGAAGCATCCTGATCAGCAGCAGCGGCAACAGACCTTCCTCTAAGTAAAAGCATACACTGTAGCCACTCACCTTAGAGATGTTGCATTTTAAAATTCCAGTCCCCTAAAGGCTTGTGGGCACATACTTTATTTTTCAAAATAAACATGGAGGGAGAAGGACAAGAGTTGGAAACAGAGGGATTCAATAGTCGATACTGTATTTTATATTTAGAATGAAACATGAGAACTATAAAGCCTAAGGTGGCCTTGATGCATACTTTGGGCTAACCTACCCTCGTATTCATGGTTTTGATATACCTCCTTTTACTGGCTTTCTCAACAATTACCTAGTTCATAAATATTTTCATGTGTTCTTACGGGCAGCTGGAACCAAAAGCCGTGTCTGTGTACCTCCAGTAAAGAATACTGAGCCCATTTCTCCCTAACTTTTGGAAACACCCTTTCTGCTCCACCTTAGCAGATAACGTATTCATCTCACCAATCAGCTCAAAAAATGAGTCAGTGTTAAATTCAACTTTCAGAAAAGTTTAGAAATATTAACATCAAGGGAAATGGAGGAAAGGAACATTCTCCATATACTTTAAAGATGCTATTTCTACTACTTATGGATATCTATACTTTAAAACTAAAACCAATCTTAGTTTAGATGTGTAACTTTTATCTAAACTCAAAACAGGAAAAATACAAATGCTGCCAACTTACCTTTATACTTAAGTTGAGGCCTGAAGGATTATACACTGGAGCATGAAGAATAGACTCTAAGTAATTTTTCAACTTTTTTACATTTTCTGGTACAGTGTGTTCTAGAAGTACATAAAGTATATTTTAAGCACATTTATGCTCTTTTCTCATTTTGGATAAAACTTGTTACATACATTGAGGTACAACAAAAATTTTTACTCCTTAACATGACTCAGTTATCCCACACTTTCAGTTCTGCTCAACTTCATGGAAAATGTATTTAGGGGACATGAGGCCACATTACGTGACATTGCATCTTCTCGGGGGCATCATCAAAAAAGACAAGACCTCTGACCACCTTAATTCAGGTTGACCTTTTCTTCCAGCTCTGTGCTCATGATCAATCCGCCCTGCACATACCCTGTGTCTTTGGCAATGAGATCATTTTAGGACCACCTGAGTGATTGGTAAGTTATTTTAAATAAGGTGGCAGAAAAGTTTCATGATAGAACCACCGAAATCTTTTCTAAAAAATGTGATCGGTTACCCCACCTTTCTTATAATTCTTTCTAAAATCAGACGTGTCATGTGAGGGTTAGAAATTACAGTGGTGCCATGGAATATGGGATCTAAAGGGGGAAAAGGCTCTGATTGCAGCGTTTGCAATGCCAGTGGTGTAAATACTCTTCCCAGGGCTAATTTCAAGCTACCAGTGGTTTACCAACCAGCAAAATGCTTGAATGTCTAACAATCAGTAGTACTCAAAAGCCAGTAACAGCAGGTTCCAGGACACCACAGAAAATGGACATGTTAGTTAAAGCAAAGTATTGAGTAGTTTTCTCTACTGGATTTTTTCATTCCCATAGTGCATGTGTTGGGCAGAGTAAGAGTCACTGAATATCAAATGTCTGGAGGTTTGGTAATATATTAATGGCTGATGAAAATTTCATGTAATGCTATAGATCTGCCTGTCTGCTTATCTATCTCTTGCCTTAAATAAATATTTATACATAAACAAACACAAAATGTGTAACATAGTATATATTTGAGGTAAAATTAAATTGTGATAAATTTCATTTTTTCTTATTTGAAAATATTCCTGCATCTTTTCCCTTTACCATAAAATCTTTAAGAACCGTGCTCATGTAATTAGAAGCCAGCTCCTACAGCCTGTCTGGCCACGCCATTTGTAACCTCCCCCGTAGCGCTGCGTAAGCTATGAAAGGAGACGCTAGACCAACCACGAAGCACAAAGTCCATCAATCATATCTGCTACTAATCTACAAAATGGCTTTCAGATGCGTCACAGTTCAAATTCTTCAAAGATGCTTTTACGTCATAGAATCCAGGTCTCTGGAAGTGACGAAATCGTGGGAGACAACAGAAGTAGAAGGAACGGCCATGTGCCAACGGAGTCAAAGGACCCCTGCCTCTCTCTCGTGCAGTTTATAAACCACTTATTCAGGCGGTAACAACATTACTACAGAAGATAGAATAATTACAGAAGGAAGCGAGCCCTACTTAGTTCCCAGTTTTCCCTCTTATTCACTTCTGTCACAGTAACCAGATATGGGGTTTCCACTGGGATCTGTCCATCTCACTATGAATTTCCAGAGAAACTGGATACTGCGTAACTGGAAACTTAAAACGAGGCACCTGAAATGCAAATTACAAGAATGAATATAGAGTTGAAAAATTCAATACTAATTTGATTTCCTGGTAAAGAATGAATAGACAGATTCCCAAGAGTTCAGCTATTCTAAATAAAATGTGCTTCTTAGGATTTCTGCCTTTTCAGGGTATGGAAAAAAAAATCTGTCTTACAGGAGAATCAATGTGAACTCCAAAAGTAATATACAGACATTGTGGTAACAATATTCATAATCTCCCATCAGCCTTTTCCCCAGGCGTTTACTGTGAGGGCATGCCAGCTTTTTTGACTGACTCGTATCCACAAGGTAAAGCATGAACTGGGGCTCGCCTATCTCCCTTGCCACCTCTCTCCCAGCCAGTCATGGTCTTTCAGCCACACTCTTTCAACTCAGGCGCTGGAGTCAGAGTTCAAATCTAGCTCCATCATGTATTCCAATATGGTAATTTGGCAAATTACCTGGCTTCTCTGTGCCTCAACAAAATGAGACAAATCACAGAGAAGGCTTAGAGCAGTGCTTAGTAGGTAGTAAATGCTCAAGAAATATTGTAATTCTGCAAGGGCGGGGGAGTTGTGGAGGTATATACTAACAACCCCTATCATTTATTAAATGTGACTCTAATGCCCAATGTATATCATGCTATATGTAGTCTTACAAGGCTTTTGAAATAGAGCTACTTAAAAGTTATATCAAGTACATGCTCAACTTGACTAATGCAAACACCAACTTTAACTTGAGCTACTTTTGAATGCTTTGAGACTATCAGAATGAAGCCATTCTCTTCTCCAACACATTATGCTGTCTTCTGTTTTTGTCACTACTACCAGACTGAGTTCTTGATTTAAGGATTTCAACTTCTATTATCCTAAAACCTGATACACACACACACACACACACACACAATTAGATACTAAAATTTTTTCAAACAAATCAATATGCATCATAATCTAGTGTAGTGTTCGATGAGTTACAAATTATTTTCATATAGATGTCTGTGTGTGTGTGTGTGTGTGTGTGTGTGTGTGTGTGTGTGTGTGTGTGTGTGTGTGTATCTTTATAAGGACCTGTGAAATGGATGGACAGGGCACTGCAGGTATTATCCTGTTTTATAGGTGATGTTAATTAACTTGCCTGAGGACATTTAAATCCAGATCTTTTTAGCTCTGTGTCATAATAAGACATTATTTCTGTGTCTTAGTTTTCATGTTTAACCAAAATGCACATCTCAAAATCTTATTCATACGAAAGTACTCTGTCTTCAGGTAATTAAAAAATCATCTTACCTTTTCTCTGCAATCTGAGAAAGCAACAGCATGCGAAAACTTCTGATCGTTGGTGCAGTTACACTTCTCCCGTGAAGACACATTAGCGCTGTTTGAATTTACCGAATTTCTACAAATAGAATTAATATAGGTTGATTTGTGTTGTTAGTATGTGTGTGTAGCAGTATTTCTGCAAACTGAATAACTCTTCAATAAATGTTTGTCCCTCGAATGAATAAAGTCCCCCCAAAAGAGAAGAGTCCATTAATCATAAAGTAAAAATAAAGTATTTCTGAATTTTGTCTCCTTGCTTGGTAATTGGAACCCAAGTATCACTGAGCTGCTTGCCAGTTTATGTCAGGGCAGTGGATGGTTAACATGTGTGGGACCCGGAAAGCCTGTGGCACTCTGCACGGAGGATGTTCAGGACTGCCAAGTCTCTGCCCTTGGCCTCTGCCAGCGTGGGCATGAAAACAGGCCTCAGAGGAACAGACTTGATATTATGGGCTACAGATTCCATGGAATACTCTCCAAACCTACTGTTTTATTCTTGTCTTTCCTCACAGCTTTCACTAATGTTATTGAAAATCTCCAGGAGACCTGCCCGTTTGTCACTCATTTTTTTTACTTGATCACTCTTGCTAGATTGGTTTATTTCTTACTTTTTTTTTTTTTTCAAAGAACTGGCTTTGGATTTTGATAATCAACTCTATTTTTAAAAATGTTATCCTTCTGCTTTATTTTTAGGATTATCCCACCCATGGCTTCTTTTTAACTTCTATTTATTGAGAAAAAATTTACCATTTTAACAGCTTTCAAGTATACGATATGGTAGGCTTTAGTATGTTCATAATATATTCAATCATCACCACTAGCTAATTCCAAAACATTTTCATCATGCCGAACGCAAACCCTGTACACACAAGTAGCTACTCCCCATTGCCCACTCCTACACCCCATGTCTATTCATTATACTTTCCATCTCTATGAGTTTTTCTATTCTGGGCATTTCATATAAACGGAAGTACGCACGATATGGCCTTCTGTGTCTGGCTTCTTCCACTTAGCACATTGTTTTCGAGGTTTATCCCTATTGTAGCATATACGGTATTTCATTTCTTTTCATGGCTGAATAATGTTCCATTGTAAGGATAGAGCATCTTCTGTTCATTCATTCGCCAGTTAACAAACATTTGGTTGTTTCCCTTCTTTGCTGTTATGAATAATGTTACTATGAAGTTTTCGTTTGAACGTGCACATTCGATTCTTTTGGATATATATCTAGGAGGAGGTCGTATAATAATTTTATGTGTTTAACTTTTGAAGAACCGCCAAACTGTTTTCCACAACAGCGGTACCAACAGTTTCTTCACATCCTCGTCGACACTTGTCATATTCGATTACAAAATTATTACAGCTATCCTAATGGGCGTAAAACGGTTTCTCATTGTGGTGTTCATTTGAATTTCTGTAATGACTAGTAATGTTGAGCAAAGTCACCGGGCCCTTGGCCATATCTGTCCTCTGTGCACGTATTTCCTCAGCCTGGAACGTGCTTTGTCTTCCTTCTTCCCTTTTTCCCTCATATGCCCCCGCCCTCTTCCTTTGCTCAGTTAACCCCTACTCATCTTTCAGTCTGACTCCCTCGGACTAAAGTAGGCATCCCTGATCCACAGTCATATTTTGTGTTTGTGTCTGTCTCTATTACTTGTCTATCTTAGACTTTAGAAGGGAAATAAGCCTCAACTGGGAGATTTTTTTTTTTTAAATGCAGAGTTTAAGAGTATACCCCAGAGGTTCTGATTCAGTAGCGATGAAGTGAGAACGAGAGAGCTGTATTGCAGACAATATTTCCGATAGTTCTGGTTCAGGGCTCTGCTATGAAGAAACACTGTCCCAGAAGACTCTATTTAGTTTGCATAACTTTTTTGTCTGATACCCGCTCTTCCCATTAGAGTAAGGACCCACGAAGGTGACACGTTTATCTTGTTCACCGCTGTGTCCTCCGAGAATGTCTGTACAGTGCCTGACAACACTGGAAATACTGAAATTAAGATTTGTTGAATTTTAAAAGGGACATAAAAAATTCTTATTTACTTAAGTGTAAATTAGATAGGTATATTTTCTATTTAATGCCCAAGAAAATCTTGAAAAAAAAATAAACTAAGGCTTTTCATGTAAATATTGTAAAGACATATTTCAAGAGAGGAGCCTTGGTTCTAATGGCACAACACGGTCTATCTTTGGAAGAAACTGGAATGAAGATGAACTCAGTATGCTATTTGCTCATTGCTTGGAGTGGAGCTTCTTACTCAGAAATCCAAGATTCAACAAGAAACCAACCTTCTCGTGCTCATGTGTGTGACAACATGTGTGTAAATATGTGTTACTAGTTTATTTAACCATTTTTAAAGCACTCCCAGACACTGTTCTAGGTGCTAGAGATACAGTAGAGGAAAATAGATAAAAAAACAAAACAAAACCCTGCCTATGTAGCTTATCTTTTTTATGAAACAAGGAAAAAAGAGTAAAATGTGTATAATTGTATTAAGTGTAATGAAGAAAAATAAGGAAGAGAAAGAGGACAGGAATGAGTAACAGTAGAGTTGGGAATTACAATTCTAAATAGAGAGGTTAATGAAGGACTTTATAAACCAATTGTAAGAGTTTGGCTTTTAGTCTGAAGGAGATGGGAAGACAATGGAGAGTGTTGAACAAAAGAAACAATTTTATGTCATTGTAGGTGTGCGCATGCTCATGAATGGATGTGAATGTACATGTATACAGGCAGGTAGGCGTGGTTTTCTGGAGAGAGATTCTACAGGCACCTGTGAGGTTCCTTGAGAAGCCACCCAAATGTACTTTTCCTCTGAGGACTGTTGAGCTTAATGGTTACACTCTGAACCTAGTGGCTACACTCTGTTCTCTCTACCTTGCTCACTTCACGCTCCAGAGAGGCAGAGTACTGCTGGCATTGCGTTACGTTTCAGGTAGAGCCTTGGCAGGAGTTTAAATGTGCCTATGTTGGAGCAGATGCTCTTCTTTCTCTTTGGGCACCATTTCTTTCACAGGACTAAAGATGTGAAATGGGTCAGGGGGCTCTTCTCATTTGACCGAAGATGCTTTCATCTCAATTATCCCCTCTGAAATCCAAATGGGAGCCAGGGAGAGGTCTGGGGGAAAGATCCAGTTAGACTTCTTGGTCCCAAAACCCCATTCAGGAGCATCAGTAAGAGGAGAGAGGACTAAAATAGTAGTAGGAGTACCAGGTAGCAGTAGTAGTAGTCATCATCGTCATCATTACTCATTATCATCACCACCATCATCACCATCATCAGTATCCTCAGCATCACCATCATCACCATCATCATCACCATCATCACTAGCATCATCATCACCATCACCATCATTGTAATCACCTTCATTGTCATCATCACCAACACATCAGGGTTGTGCTGAATGTACCTTATCATTTAGTCCTTGCAGCTACATCCACCTATAATTGTACTAAATGATTTCTTAAATTCACATAAACACTAGTTGGTTGAAAAATTATTTACCTGTGACTTGTGAAATAGGTTTCTTGGTATGGGTTTGCTGGGATCTGCATGATAAAAATTATCTGTAAGTGGAATGGCAATTCCCATGTTCGATGGAGGCCTGTAGTTTACCTGCAAGTGATCAAGCAAAGAAAATGTATAATTCATTATTATTTACTATGTCTTTGATTTAAATATCTTGATTTTCCAGAAAAGCATTCAAAGCAAATATTTTTTTTTAGCTCCAGCTATTCAAATAAATTTCCAGTCACCTTGTGTTCCCTACTCAGTATTTCTGGGATTTCAACAACCCCAACCCAGAGTAATATAACGTGAACCTTGTAAATAAGTGAAACACTTTTTACTACCTGAAATAGTTGCCATAAAGTTAATGAAATAAAGATTAAATATCATATACAAGACTTAGAGATGTATTTAGTAAATAATTCAAGTGTGGTTATTTGTTTTTATGTCACAAGGAAAATTATAATAAATTCGTTAACAGAGTAATAATTTACATTTAAAAAGAGTCACAAATGAGGGCCAGTAACTTCATACATTGCAAAAACACAAGGATTAAGCCACTATAATATAACATAAATTATATTAACAATGATGAGACTAAGTTACTAAGAAAAATCATTATTTCAGAAAGGTTTACATTTTAGAAATAAATCGTCACATCCTCCAAAGACGAGAACTGAAAAACAACTGGAGTGTTTTGAGCATCTCAGGAAAGAAATGCTGAGACGGACTGGCTAGCCAACCCCACCAAGTAATAACAATATCACTGATACCTTAAAGCAGTCTGCTTAGGTTATTTTACCGGCAAAGTTTTGATCATATTAAAGCCCTGACTGTCTATGTGAACTCCGCTGATCCAGTCTTCCAGTGGGATAAATTTACTAGGGACGTGATGCATAGATTTGAGATAACTACAGCTGCTTTTCAACGTGGGCACGAACGTTGTCACGAAGCAGTCAGTCGATGCTCCCCAGACAACAATCGCCAGCGAAGTCGAACCCTGGAAACATCCAAAATATGAAGACTGCTTAAAGTAGCTGTTATACATGGGAAACATAGTCAGTAAGATCGTAATAACTATGGAAAGTGCCAGGTAGGTACTAGACTAATTGGGAGGGGAAAAGCACTTCTTAAATTATATAAATTTAATTATCATCCACTATGCTGTACACCTGAAATGAATAGAAATAATATCGAATACAAGATAATATGCAACTCTAATTGAAGAACAAAAATTAAAAACAATAATAATGTAGCTGTTGTAGGATGCACTGTGTCCAGTCAGAATTCACACACGGATGTCTTAACTCCTAGTATCTGAGAATGTGACTGCATTTAGAGACAAGGCCTTTAAAGAGGTCACTAAATTAAAATGAGGTCACTGAGGCAGGCTCTAATTCAATGTGAGGGGTGTCTTTGTAACAAGAGGGAATTTGAATAAAGATACACGCAGAGGGAAGGCCATGTGAAGACACAGGAAAAAGGTGGCCATCTATAAACCGAGGAAAGAGTCATCTGAAAAAACAACCCTATGACACCTTGATCTTGGACTTCGAGACTCTAGCACTGTGAGAAAATAAATTTCTATTGTTTAAGCCACTCAGAATATAGAAAAAGAAAAGAACTAGAAATAGAACGATAATAGAAATAGAGCTAGAGCGATGTTTGGCATAAAAATCTGTTTGAGAATAAATCATAACAGAAAATACGTTCTTTTCCAGGAAGAAACACAGTTCAGTATAATTGCATATGGACAACATTTGAAAATGAGCAAGAGTCAAAAGGGACTTGTTAAATAAATACCATAGTTAAATAAATACCATAGTTAAATAAATACCATTCAGCTCACACTGATGAGCAAGCACCTGAACATTTGCTTTATTGACATGAATAAAATAACTTCTACTGGCATTTATTTTGAAGAGAAGTTATTCACTTGGTAATCATTTGTATTTCAGAAAGATATGTTTGTTGTAGGATTTTATGCACAAGAAATGTATTTGAACCCTGAACAATATTAAACATTCAACAAAATTTGACCAATTCTGCTTGAAATTTTAAAGTAATTTTGAAATTTTAAGAACATAGAAATGCTAATAACTAAGGGGTAGCGTAGACTCTGGTAGTGGTAGTTTTACCCCAATCCCCATACTCAGTAGCCACTAAAAATAATATATGTTTCATGAATTGTGCCAAAGCTCACTGAATCAAGCTCCAAGCAGGGTTATAATATTTTTAAAAAATTGGGAGCCATGGAGTGTGGGATGGGGAGCACTGCTAAATAAGAGCAAAGTAAGCCAACGGAAAAAGCCGAAATGTTCGACATTCGGTTACACAAGTAACCGAATTTCCACGATTCGATGGCAGGGTTGGAAAATGGGGTAGTATCTTTCAGTCAGAAGAGACTTAATGTCAGAATATAAACAAAATTAAATAGGGAAGAGAAAATAAAATAGCAAAATCTTGCCTATTGTTTCAGTGTAATAGATATGTGGAAATTCTACTTTTATATATGTCCGAAAGTTTTCATGCTAAAAAGATTTAGAATACGTAGAAAAGTATTTATTGACTTGAGGGGGTTAAAACATATAGTTAAAGGGAAGGAGCAGATTTTTAAAAGTGTATGAACAATGCCCTCTTGAAACCAAGTTTTAGGAAAATACTGTGAGTTCATAGTGATTGAGCATTTTCTATGTGCTAGACATGTTTTAGATGCCCTACTTGAATGATCGCATTTAATTTCCAAAACAATCTTATGAGGTAGGTGTTATTATTTTCATTTCCATTTTATAGATTGAGGAAACTTAGCCACAATAAAGTAACATTCTCCAGAAATGAGATCTAACTCAGGTCCTCTTTTCCAGAGGTCACTCTTTTAATTTCTTTTCTGTACTGCTTCGCTGCCTTTTTGGAATACCCTGAAATGTTAAAAGTACTTAGTCATCCTTGATAGGTAGGATTAGGTGTAATTTTTTCCTTTTTTCCTTAGCTTATATTCTAAATTTTCTATAATGCATAGATTTTTTTTTAATAATTAAAGAAAATCTTACCTGATGTAAAGCTGTGCTAGCTGCAGAAATTTCCATTAGATAACTATCAGTATCATCAAAAGAGCCTTTAGCTTTAACCTCCAACAAAGTTGGGTTTCCAACAATTACTTTCAGTAGTGGTGTTTCAAGTGTTCGAACACCTACAGAAACAAGGCCAATGGTTAATATTAGATCACGAAAATTTCAAGCAATTTAATGATGATCGACTACTCAGGATTCTAGAACAGCTATAGAATCTAGTATGAAGGCTGCATAATGGCTACAAAGATATAGTTAGGAATTGATACAGATTTAACTTTAACAGTTTTAGAAAAATTGAACTTCGCATATATTTTCTCCTGTTTTCTCACAGAAATATTGCTGCCCTCCAGCCCTTATTCCTCGGCCAGGTTATCAAATGCATATAAAGGCCACTTGGTTATACTGGTCTCAGTGAGTTGGATAACTGACTCAGTAGGGACGCGGAAGGGTCCATGCTCAATTTAAAGGACTGTCCATTGATTGCTACCGAGAGAGATCTCTAGACAGTTAACACGACATGTCACCAGAGAAATTTCTGCCTGCAGGACACCTGTTGGCATGTTTCTCTGTACTGAGAAATTTAATGGAAATAAAGCAGTTTGAAAGAGCATGTGGTCTAGCTACCATCTTTACCAATCGGTAAATCAGAGATGAGAAGTAGCAAATGATTTATTTCCCTGAAGTCTCACCCGCAGCAGTTTCCCAACGTGGTCTTGGCCAGGGCTTCCTAAACTGTAACTGGGGATTTTGTTAAAATGCAGGTTCCAATCTAGCAGGTCTGAGGGGGGTGGGGCTGCTATTTCACGTTCCCTCCCCACAAGCTTTACTGAGGTATCACTGACAAATAAAACTGTATATTTTAAAGTTATGATGTGATTATTTGATAGACGTACGCATTGTGAAATGGTTACCACAATTAAGTTAATTAACGCATCCTCCGCCTCACCTAGTTACCCATTTGTGTGTGTTTGTGTGATGAGAATGCTTTAGCTCTATTCTCTTAGCAAATTTAAAGTATATGATACAGTATTATTAATTACAGTCACCATACTGTGTATCCCCAGAACGTATTCATTTTATAAGTAGAAGTTTGTACCCTTTGACTAAGATCTGCCTATTTTTCCCCACCCCAGCCCCAGCCCCTGGCAGCCAACATTCTACCCTCTACTTCTATGAGTTAGACTTTTTTTTTTAGATCCTACATGAGTGAGAACATGCAGTATTTGTCTTTCTTTGTCTCCTTATTTCACTTGGCACGATGTCCTCCAGGTCCATCCATGTTGTTGCAAATGGTAGGATTTCCTTCTTTTTGTGGCTGAATAATATTTCATTGTGTATATATTCTGCATTTACTTTATCCATCTGTCTGCAGACACTTGGCTTTTGCAAACAATGCCATAGTGAACACAAGAGTGCAGATCTCTCCTCCACATAATGATTTCGTTTCCTTCGGCCATATGCCAGAAGTAGGATTACTGGATCGTAGACAGTTCTATTTTTAACTTTTTGAGGAAGCCCCATACTGTCTTCCTCAGCAGCTGAATCAATTTACATCCCTACCAACAGTGCACAAGACTTCCCTTTTCGCCACATCCTCACCAGCACTTATCACTTGTCTCTTTGATAATTAGCCATTCTAACAGCCGTGAGGTGATATCTCATTGTGGTTTTGATTTGTATTTCTCTGATGGCTAGAAATGTTGAAAACCTTTTTATGTATCTGTCAGCTATTCGTGTCTTCTTTGGAAAAATGTCTATTTGGGGCCTCTGCCCATTTTTAATGGAATCATTTGTGGTGTTTTGGTATTTAGTTGTATGAGTTCCTAACATTTTTTAGATATTAATCCCTTATCAGATACATGTTTTGCAAATATTTTCTCCCATTCTGTAGATCGCTATTCATTTTGTTGATTGTTTTTGTTTGTTCTTTTGTTTGTTTTTGCTGTGCAGAAGCTTTTTTGGTTTTACATAGTCCCAATTGTGTACTTTTGCTTTTGTTGCCTTTGCTGTGAGTGCCCTTTCCAAAAAAAAAAAAAAAAAAAATTATTGCCAAGACCAATGTCAGGGAGCTGTTTCTCTATGTTTTCTCTCTAAGAATTTTATTGTTTCAGGCCTTACATTTAGTCTTTAATATATTTCGAGTTAATTTTTGTGCGTGGTATAGCACAGGGGTCCTGTTTCTTTCATGGGATTATCCAGTTTTCCCAACACCATTTATCAAAGGGACTATCCTTTCCCCATTGCATGTTCTTGGTTCAAAGATTAGCTGACTGGACGTGCTTGGACGTATTTCAGGGCTCTCTATTCTGTTCTATTGGTCAATGTGTCTGTCTTCATGTCAGCACTATAACGTCTTGATTAACATAGCTTTGTAACATAGCTTAAAATCAGGAAGTGTGATGCCTCCAGCTTTGTTCTTTCTCAAGATTGCTTTGGCAATTTGGGTCTTTGATGTGAAGCACCACATAAACAGAATAAAGAATAAATATCATTTACCATCTCGATAGATGCAGAAAAAGTCTTTGACAAAACTGAACATCCATTAATGATAAAAACTCTCAACAAATTAGATATATAGGAATGTACCTCAACACAATAAAGGCCATATATGACCAGCCCACAGCTAACATCGTATTCAAGCCTATAGTTAGCATCATATTCATATGTCATCATACTCATAATCATTCTACTCGAAGCTTAAATCTTGTCCTCTAACATCAGGAACAAGACGTGGATGCTCACTCTTGCCATTTCTATTCAACATAGTACTGGAAGTCCTACCCAGAGTGATTGGGCAACAAAGAGAAATAAAAGGTATCTAAATCAGAAAAAAAAAAAAAGGAGTAAAATGCCTCTGTTTGCAGTAAACAGGATCTTAGACACAGAAAACCCTAGAGACTTCACCAAAAAGCTGTTAGAACTAATAAACAAGTTTAGTCAAGTTTCAGGATACGAAATTAAAATACGGCTGCATTTCTATACAGTGACGATGAACTATCTGAAAGAGAAATTAAGAAAACAATACCATTTATAATAATGTCAAAAAGAGCAAACGCTTACAAATAAATGTAACCAAGGAGGTGAAAGACCTGAACACTGAAAACTGTAAGACATCAGTGAAAGACACTGAAGAAGACGCAATAAATGAAAAGATATCGCATGCGATAATGTGATTTATAATAAGAAATATACATTTGGTTTTCTGTCCCATTTTTGACATGGAAATCCAAAAACCCTTAGAATTCCCTGAGAGAGAAACAAAGCTGTCTTTTGCTATGTTAATAAGGTAACTTTCGGGTCACACCTTAAGATGGCTGTTGCCAGGAAGAACCACCATGCGATTAGAAGGTTGGGGTTTTCGGGACCGCCCCACCCCGTATCCCGGTTGGATCAATCGCCACTGGCCAATGACTTCATCAATTTTGCCTAGGTAATGAAGCCTCCAGAAAAACTGAAAGGACAGGGTTTGAGAGTGTTCAGGTGGTGAATCCATGGGTGCTGGAGAGTAGCATATAGAGAGGGCATGGGAATTGCATCCTGGCTCCATACCTTGCCCCAGGCATCTCTTCCATCTGTATGTTCATGGATATCTTTCCTCACATCCTTTTATAATAAACTGGTAATCCATTCAGTAAAACGTTTCTTTGAGTTCTGCGAACTGCTCTAATGAATTAGTTGAACCCGAGGAGGGGGTCATGGGAATCGCCAACCTGTTGCCAGTCAATCAGAAGCACAGATAACAATCTGGGCATGTGACTGGCATCTGAAGTTGTGGGGGCCAGTTTTGTAGGACCGCACCCTTATCTGTGGAATCTGATGCTATCTCTGGATAGACAGTGACAGAGCTGAGTCAAGTTGTAGGATAGTCAACTGGTGTCAGCCGCGTTGTTTGCGTGTGGCAAATACTCCGCTCATGGAAATGAGTCTAAGAACCCTCTTTACCTGAGTTTACGCATTGCAAGAATTAATATTGTTAAAATGTCCATGCTACCTAAAGCTACAGATTCAATGAAATCCTTATAAAAATTCCAAAGGGGTTTTTCAGAAAAACAAATAAACAAACAAACAAAAACTCTAAAATTCATATGGAACCACAAAAGACTGCATTTCTAATAAGTACCCAGGTGATGCTGATGTGGCTGGTCCAGGGAGATCCCTTTAGTAGCATGCACAAGGCTTTTCTTCACAATTAGGTAACTGAGTTGATTTGCTGATTACTAGTTGGTACCATCAAATTCAATGGGTAAAACTGATTGCACCATTTAACAACTAATTTGCTATATTTTAAAGGTAAAGTCATGAGAACATTGTGGGATTTGAGCCAGAATATAAAAAGATAACAAAGGAACAGAATTTAAAAATCTAGAAATAGTAAAAACAATAGCTGAATTGTATAGTAAGATAAAACTGTATTTTGAAATCAGCAAAAAACCCCACAGTATTCAGTAAGTGATGTTGGAACAATTAGCTAACCACCTACAACCACCGAAACAAAATCTAATAAATTAGTGAATTAAATGAAAAGTTAAAACCATAAAATTAAAACTCTAAAATTATTTGAAGGAAATATAGACAGTCGGTATTATAATCAATGAGAAAGAATCCTAAGGGTTTCAAAAAGAAGTTTTTCAGGATATTTAGTATGATGGAAATAGATGTCCATTTTTTTCAAAGACTATAGTTTCATTCATATACTGTCTTTGGTTCTGTTTTTCAAATAGCCTCTTTGAAAAATAGTGTTTTGTCTTTTTATTATGGTTCATATATCTTCTTTAATCTCTTTAAGAGTTTTACTTATGCTTATTTTATAGTCTTTTTGATTTTTCTATTATCTCAACGTCTTGAGATTAGATTTTTCTATTTCCAATGTTCATTGACCCTCCCTAATATTGGGTCATTTTCCTTACATAGTTTTAAAAATCTTTTTTTCAATTCATGCTCAGTGGAGACTGGTTTTTCTCATGGAAGTCCATGTTACCTGGGTTATGAAAATATTCCTACAGAGGATTTTGTGTTGGCTTATTATGCTGGTGCCCAGGGGTTACAATTATTTCTCAGCTTAAGATTCCTGCATCTGGTGGGTGGTCTCTGGTGTTACAGGGACTTGGAATTTGGGTTTCTTACAGTTTTTTTTTTCTCTACTTGAGCCCCATGGAGATTGTACGTAGAGTTTTCTTAATCCTCTCTTCGTGGTTTAATGGTATCAGCTTTATTAATGGTCTCAGTCCCAATTTCCTATCACAAAGTTGGAAGGCCCCAAGCCACATCTTCTGGTAAGGTTTGGGCATTAAAATCCATCCCACTGCCTAAATAGCCTATATCTGAGCCTCACATCCTTCAGGGAGCCACATACATTAGCTAACTTTTTGGCTTTGAGCTCCCTCTTCACTTCTGGTAACAGGATTTTCTTCTCTTTCCCTTCCTTCTATCATTTTTCTCCTCTCTTTCTAGCTCAGTTATTTACTAAATTTTTTGTTTTATTCTTTTCCAGTATGCCATTTCCCCATCATCATTATTATTAAGTTTTGTTATTACTTTTCTAATAAATAAATACCTGGAAAAAGTATAGAATTTTATTTGAAGACCACTGTTTAGCTTTACAATCACTTAAAATAATTAAATTCAAAGTAATTAAAAGGTTTTCTTTTGGGAGGAAAGCAAAATTCTAAACTAAAATCCCGTGCAAAGTTGGGCTGCTAACTTAACCTCATTTTTCTTATTTATTAAATGAGGATTATAGTCTAGCCTTTTAAAGTTATTATAAACATTAAATCAAAAATGCATAAAAATTATTTAATTCAGAGCTTCACACATAGTAAATGCTCAGTAATTAGAAGCTAATACTGTTATTAGTAGAATGCTTGCTACTATAGAAACCAAAGATAAAGGAAATATCAAAGAATATATCTCACATTCAAGGAAAGCAAAAATATCTCGTTTTGATGTTTCCCAATAAAAATAAGCTTACCTTTTGTATTAGGTATGACCTTAAGTTTTAAAGCCTGAGATTTCCCCAGATCAACGTATTTCAGGACATTGAGGGATTGTGAATCATCACGTTGCTGAAACCAATAATTGCATGGCTTTTCATAAATAGACCATGTTTGTCCATTCCTTTGCCCAAAGTTATATAAGAACCAAGTGTCTTTAACAAAAGTCATATTCTTGGGTGCTCTTATAGGCATCGTAGCAATGGCTAAAGCATTTTGATCATCTATAATTTGTGTGATTAGGAAGCTGCTATAACCAGGAATCACCACAGTCTTCTCTATATCCGATTCTTGAAATGAGGAAATAACTCCTGGAGCTAAAACAGGAATGATTTGATATACAATAAAACAGTTAATGTTCTCCAAGCGTACCAGTGGACAAAACTGACAAATACACAATTTGAGATTTTCAACTACGATAGGACACATTTGCCAGATTTCAGGGTATCGTTCAAATTATTTTATAGAAAGTGTATCATAAATATGTCAAGCACAAACCTACACTTCACCCTTTCCTATGAAACGAGTTCTATAAAATTCTCAGCGGAAAAAAAAAATTCACATAAGTCTAAATAATTATAAGAAACCTGATTTCCTTACTGTAAAACTTCCAAGAGCCTTAATAACCTAGAATCTTTATTGTGATTTACACGAGAAGGATAATGCAACCAGTGTTCCCTCAGTACCCGAAGGTCTGCCTATTACGCAGGTGTTCAATCAGTATTTGTTGAATGGATGAATCATTGATTGTTTAAGGAGTGCATGAAGATTTGGAAGAAAAGGGGTTCTAGGGCAGGACCGTAGGAATCCCGTCATGTAAGGAATGGAAGGGAAAAAGATTCCAGAAAACAGACAAAGAGGAAATGACTGGAGAAAAGCCATGAAGGAGAATATGAGGGAACCCAAAAGAAGCTTTGTGGAAGAGAGGGAGGGCATCCTTACCAAATGTTTCTTTTAACCGAATGTTTTTGATAGGTCCTGGAACATATCGACAACAACATTTGCCTCATTTTGAAAAAATGAACAGAAGTCGTGGGATGAGAACCTCATAATTCCCTTTATTAAGCACATCTACTCTAGCTTCTCCCATTTTAGACCAAACAACAAAAATTCTTTCCTACTTTCCCTCCAAATGCCACATAACTCTCTCTTTCCCCTTGAGTGAAATTCCTTGAGTTGCCTATGTTTGTCATCTTTAATTCTTCTCCTCGCTTAAGTTTTTGAACCTAATCCAATCAGCCTTGGTCTACACGACTTCACCCACCAACAGCTTTCGTCAAGGTTACCAATGACTCACACAGCCCCGCTGGCCAGTTTTCGTTTCTCATCTTACCCAACCTATTGAAGGCATCTAACACAGGAGCGCCTCCTCCTTCTTAAAACATCTTCACTCAGTTCTCCTCAGAGCAGACCACCCACTCTCCTTTGCTGATTCTTTTCCATGTCCTGGACCACTAACTGCGGGGATGCCAGGGATTGGACCTCAGACCTTTTCCTGTCTATATCCACATTCGTTTTCCTGGTAATCTCATGTGGTCTCTTAGTATTAACTATCATATATATGCTGACTGCTCAAATTTCTCTCTCCAGTCCAGATGTGTATTGAACTCCAGATTAGTCTTGCAAATATCCACCTTATTTCTCCACTTAGATGAGTAACAGTCATCTTAAATTTAATGTGATCTCTCACCTGGTTATTGTAATAGCTTCCTGATTTCTCTGCTTTCCTTCTTGCCCCCTCTTCATCACCTGCCCAGTTTATTCTCGACACATCAGCCAAATTGATCTTGTTAAAACTTAAGTCCGGTCATGTCATTTTCTGCTCAAAACCCTCCAAAGGAATCCCATTTACTAAGAGTAAAACCCAGATTCTTACAATGAACTACACTAGCTTTTATGTATTTATCATGTAATCCTTTGAAATAGAAATATCCTATATAATAGTGATTTAAAATTATTTTATTATGGAGGACAAAACCTGCAGAGACTTCCTATTTTTTTAAAAAAAAATTCTTCTGAATGCTGTTTAACACAAAAATAACATCATAGGAATAAATGATAGGTACTATTATTGATGAAATATTGATGAAACAATAGCTAGGTTTTTATTATATTAGAAATTAAAAATTCCTTCAGAAACCTGAGAAGATGTCGACAAACTTTTGTAGATTGCCAACTGGACTAAATTTTGAAATCTACTGTTCTATAAATGAGCATGAACAGTCTTCTCAAAAGGTAATTTTTCCTTCTTACTAGCCATAAGAGATATATTATTATACTTACGTTGCAGTTGAAGAGTAAGTTTATAGAAATTTCCATCTGGATTAATGGAAAGGGAACTGGACAAACAAGAACTCTCATTCACATTTTCTATTCCAAAAGGGTCTATTACTTCTGCAATAACCGAGGACAAAAATCTCTCAGGAGCGTCATGTTGCAATATCTTTCTTATGTAAGCTGTTCCGGTCTTCCTAAACAAACCAACACACATTAAGGAATCTGGATAAAACTGTGGCTTAAATAAGCAGGAAAAAAAAAAAAAAAAAGGAATGCTGCCCAGAGGGACTGCCTGAAGGGATCGGGGGACCCCAGGAGAGTGGCAGACTCCCTGAGCCCTGGAGAGGTGTTGTGGGCACTTGTCACAGTTAGAAGAGTGGTATTGCTTCCTTGAAAGGGATCCATCAGGAAGATCTCTCTTGCCCCCTTCCTTTTTTTTTTTTTTTAACCTCTCTTCTTTCACCCAAACTCCAGAAGGGCTATAAATCATAAGCTATGAGGGAGGAGGATATGAACTAGAAAATAATAAGAATGAGAAACACTTTACCTCCCCACACTCCAGGCTTCCCAGTTTGGGGCAAGTTCCAAACAGAGTTTGGGAAACAAATTTAAATCGGATAAGCGCTTGCAGTTTTTTTAAAACACAAGACAGGAATGGAGCCATGTGATTATTAAGTTATATGATTATTACTTTTTCAAGGCAATAAAATAGTTATTTACTTTCTAAGAGAAAAGCTATGGGAATTGCCTGATACTTTGTTTTGAGGTAGAATGAAAATAAATTCACAAAGGGGATTTGAAGAGACACAGTAGGAAGAAAACTAAGGTTGAATTCTTCAGCTTATTCAGTAGACGAATTACACATAAATCAATCTAGTTACTCACTTAATTAGACATCTTCGGTGCTTCCCTCTCCTTGGAATAACAACCAAATTCCTTACTGGGACTCAAGAAGCCCTGCCGGGCCTAGCTGCACTCTCTTGAATGACTTTCCTCCTTTGTTCATGACACGAAGTCACTCTGGTTTTCCTTGGGTTTCTCATACACACCTCACGTGCCTTTTGACCTGGGGGCCTTTTACATGCTATTCTCTCAGTCTGGAATCTTCCTTCATTCTCATCCTTCCAATCTCATCATAAGCCTCTGAGAAACCTTTCAAGATCCTCCAAACAAAGGCTTAGCCTCCCAGGAAAATATTCTCTCAATGCTCCATACTTTTCTGTTGTAGACTTATATCAACTGTATTTACAATCTTGTCTACTTCCTATGCTAGGGGACAAGTTCAAGGCATGTCTTCCTCACCACTCTATCATAGCACCAACCACAGTGCCTTGTATATGTAAGTGCTAAGTTGTTATTTGTGGAAGAGATTGAATTGGATGACTCACTGTGATTTACCCCCTGACTAGATATCTGCTTTTGGCCTATTGCTGACCTCATAACTTTGGGCTCCCATATCCTTAACCTGCCTGGCCGAAGTTCCACTTGCCTCTGGTTCTCTGATCTTGGCTCTGTGCTTGCAATTCCTGCCTTAGAAATGTCCATTTCCTAGTTTCTATATAGTTAAAGCAAAGTTACTGTATCTGATCATAGGATGTGTAGGTCTGGTTTTCAAATATGCTGATTCTTAAGAGAATTTTCACATGCTTTTAAAAATAATTATGTTATAACAAATTAATATTAACATGGAGATGGCATGAATGTGATAATTTTTAAAAAGTGATTCTGTCCATTTCCTACAAGGAAATACCTATAGTATATACCTATATCCTAAGTATAAATATGAACTAATTGACCTGAAATGTCACACATACAGAAACCATTGAAACAAAAAAGTTTGAGAGATGATGGATATTTTCTTTAGGGATAGAAAGTTCTATAATCCTCATTTTAAAAAAACCTACTGTCGGCATTTGTTAAGTTATGTCTGATTCGAAACTTCATCTTCACCTCCAAGTGGTGCATGGCGTTGCTGGCTATGGGACAGTGTATGTACTGACAGCCCAGCGCATATATAAAACACAGAATTCACCGTGGTGGAATAGGGCCCACCATATTTGGGATGCGGTGCGTTTCTGGTAATCTGAAATTGTTCCCTTTCTGGTTGTTAGATTTGAGGGAGTTGTAGAATTCACAATGTTCTTCAAAGAGAATATTTAGGCCTTAAAGTTCGCTTCAAGGGTCACTGGCTCTTGCCAAGAGAAGTGTGTTTCTGAGAATTCTGTCATGCAGTACTTCAGGCAGGATGGCCTTCGCTGCCTTCGATGTGTTTGTTTTAAGGATGGATGAGAATTGCCCCAAGATAAGCAGTATCCAGTACAGACAGCGCAGAAAGTTTTGACACTCAAGATGGCAAATGCACATTTCTATAACCTTGCCTGATGCTGCTGATATACCTGACCCAAGTTTCTGGAATTACAGCATCACGCAAGGCACCTGGGAGTCTACGAGAGTATTTGGCCTTGTGAGATGTCAAAAAAAAAAAAAAACAACCCCCAAACCAAAAGACAACACTTACTCTATTTGACCAAGAAAATTAAAAAGCAGGCCCAAAATTCAGAATCGAGAAGCCAGTGTGCAATCCAAACAAATAGGAAGCAAATCGGTAAGTACCTGGAGTGTATCACTTTTCCAGAGTGAAGGTTGTTGAATTTCTTGGAGTATATTCTTTCCGGAGTTTCATTCTCAGGTACATATGCATAAAAAATCATTTCCTCTAGGGCGATATACTGCGGAGCAAGTGCCGTCGCAAAGCCCATATTAGGAGCCTGAAGTAGGAAAAAACATACATTGCGTTCACACCACTTGCCATCTCGATTGTGACAAAATGCGAATGCTAGATTTGTTTCCAGTTCCGATCCAAACCACCCCGTTCTGCTTATCCGCAGGAGCGCTAGCTCAGCGTGTCCTCCCTGTGTGTGGGGAAACTGGATCCTTCCGTTGAGGAGGAAAAAGCAATTCGGAGGCGTAAGTTTCCTGCGCCTGGCACTGAGGTCCGGGGCGGAAGGGCGCGTGGAGACTCACGTGCCTTCGGCTGTGTGCAGGGGAGGACCCCGAGGTGCGGATGTGAAACTCGGCTCTGCGGTGGCGTTTTAGTTAGGAAAGGTGCCGTGGCGCCCCTCTCCTCAGGCCCGCGGATAGGGACTCCGCACAGCTCCCGGCTGGGTCCCCAGCACGTTCTCATTTCCTCTGGTTCAAAAGCTTTCTTTCCCTTGCGGGCAACACGGGCAGCTTCGGCCTCGAGTTCTGACCCGCAGGTCGTCTTCTTTGTAACACGCCCTTCTCAGATCCTGATCCTGCCGCTTTGGGAACTTGCAGGGGTGAGAAGGGAGGTGGAGACCGGCCCCCAAGGGGAGGTTGGAGCTGACCCTGATGCTGTGACATGAGGCGTGGTAGCAGCACAGGCTGATTGGGGTCGCGACCATCACAGAATGCCCCCACGCCCACTTTTTGTTATGCCTTTCCCCCTGGGCTTTTAAATTTGGGAACCCAATGAGGAGGGGAGGGAGTGGAAAACATGCAAGGAGAATAAATGTGGGACTGAACAGATGGCTTTAGGACTCCGAAAAGCCTGAAAATGCTTCGGAATTCTGTATGACGTACAACCCGGAGGCTGACTGTCAATGAAAAGTGTGGGCAAGCCCAGTGGAAGGCAACACAGTGGCTATGGGGTCTGAATACAGATGCCCGACCCAATCAGTAATGCATTGTAGGGGTAATTTGGGGGAATTTAGCCTTGCTGCGCCTCACTTCCTCACCAGTAAAATGGAGATAAGTAGTTATTACAAAGATTAAGCACTCACAACAGTGCCCGGCACATAGTCAGGGACAAATAAGGCCAGCGATGACTTTTACCCAGAAAGGAAGCACTCCTCGCTTGTCCCAGGGGACGGAGATGTTAATACTGAGCGTGAGTTCCTCTAACTCATCCTGAACATACAAACCTCTATCGGCTTTCGCTTTTCACGATTTAAACTTTCATGTAAAAGAACGAAGACGTTTTCTACAAATTGCGGTTAGCGAAAAATTGAGGTAACGGCTTCTTTGTTAGTTCTACCTTCCCATTCACGTTGCTGGACCTGTATCTATGCAGAGCTCACACCACAGACTGGCAAATACGCAGGGAGTCACGTGTCACACGAAGTTCCCGCCTTGCTCTCGACAAAGCTCAGGCAGGGGAAACGAACATATCATACTCTTGACTGCCGTCTTGGCCCGGTCATTTGGAATACTCTGTTACAACTAAAGCCACCTTTTCTTCTATTTCCTTTGGACCAAAGGGCAGGTTTTATTAAACTCCAGTCAAAAAATCTATTTTATCCTTTGCCAATGTATTGATAAGAATTCATTTTCATGGCTGTCTGCCCAATGATGAGTTCTTAGGCATGTGTGCCTTCATGAGTGGCAGATTATACGTTAAAATTAGAAAAATCTGTGTGTAGCATCACTGGAGAAAAGGAAATAACTCCTTCCTATGTTAGCATTAGAAAAGGAAGAAATGAGGTAGGCAGGGTTAAAAGAAAGAAGAAGGCTAAACCAGTGGGGAAAACAGAACTCATGTTTCTTCAAGGTCATCTTGGGAGTCAGAGAATCAAACCTGCCATGAAGCTGGGTCTGCAGTACAGGACCTAGCTTTGAATATCTGGTGGTGTTTTGCTGTGAAGATATTTACATAAAGATATACTGAGTGGAGTTAAAGTATTTAACCCTGTATGGGCCTTGGAAGGTTTGGGAGATGTTCTCTGGTACCTGGAGGTTTTCATTTAGTTAAATAGAGCAAAGTGCATTAATAAGAGTTTGTCCCAAGAAATCTACTTTCCCATTATTCTGTGTACATATGGTGGCATCTATTCTTAAAACAAGGCAAACTTTTTCAATGCATTACATCACTGACCTGTCCAAAAATACCTTTAGAATTTCCCAAGTCTGAAAATGACCCGCTATCTTCAAAACGGTCTGGAGTCAGTTTATGTATGAAGCCCATGTGGTCATAGTATAACGTGAAAATTTTATCAGTAATAGATCCGACTTCACTATATCTTTCTAATCCTGTTAGGGAAGAAACAGAAGTCTCTTGATATTGATATAACACAACTAGAGGACTTTTAATACCATACCTTGTAAAAACTCCTCCATTTAAACTAAGGAATGAGAGCAGGGTTCTGAGACTCCAGAAGGAGTAACATAGATGTTGGCCTTTGCTAATCCCCTGGCCCATTTCATTACAGGACCTGTTCACTGAAGTAGGTGAAGGACAGACACAGTGAGCAGATATTAAAGACGGCTAGAAAAAAGAGGTTAGCTCCCTCCGAGAGTAGTGTCTCTTCCTAATACCAGGAGGTCAGATTCCTGACAGGTAGAAGGCAGTGAGAGAATAACCCTCAGGAAGGCAAGGGGAATTGTCAGTAGAGACAACCGGATCATAAACTACACCAGGGTTAAAATGTTGATCCAAATTTGGTGTCCTGTGTTTCTCTCACACTTGAGGGCAACACATGGAGAAGCGCTGGGAGTAATAGGATAGGACGCAGTATTCGCGTCACCAAAAAGACACAAATCCAGAGAAAGAGAAAGCTGTGTGAATGGAGGATGGAGCGGAGTAGAAGTTCAGGTCTCAGGACGAAAAAGGCTGATTTCCACACACAACCCCTCTGTTCTTATATCTATCCCTTCTCTCACCGTCTCTGGAGATCTCGTCTAGTTTTAAGATTTTTTTAAAAAAATAATTAATTTTTTTTTTAAAAATGGTGACTTTGGTTAACAAAATCCGGTAAGTTTCAACTGAGTTTTAGGATTTAAGATCCATCTTTATGTGAATGATTCCCAATTTAAACCTCCCCTCTCATTCTCTTCCCTGAACTCCAGATGCTCCAGGTCCATGTCGGTCAGCCCTCTCAAACGGAACTCCTCACCTTCACGCAAACCTCCCGCATCCTGAGCCTTCCTCGTCTCCTTTATTGGCAGCCACATTATTTCTGTTGCTCAGTCCAAAAACCTTGGTGTCACTTGTTCTTATTTCCTCTCTTCCTCTCACACCCTATCTCTAATCCATCATCTATGGACTTTAGTCTCAAAATACGCATAGAACCCAACCATGTCTCACCACTTCCACCCCCTTCACCCTGTACAGGCCAACACAAAATACAGGAAGAGGTTTATTATGAGGAATTAGTTCATGCCATTATGGAGGCTGAGAAGTTCTATGATCTGCTGTCTGCGAGGCAGAGAACCAAAGACACCAGGGGAGCTGATGGTGTAACTCCCAGGGGTCAAAGGTCAGAGAACTGGGGGACCACTGGTGTAAGTCTGTCCAAAGGCAGAAGAGCAATGCCCCAGCTCAGGAGGATGGGCAGGAAGCAAAAGGGTGAATTCCTCTTTCCTCCACTTTTTTGTTCGACTTAGGCTCTCATAGGCTTGGATGATGCCCACCCCACATTGGAAAGGACAGTCTGCTGCATCTACCGATTCAAATGCTAATCCCATCCAGAAGCACCCTCTTAATCTGGGTACCCCAAGCCCAGTCAAGCTGACACATAAAGTCAACCATTACAATTGCTAAGGTTCAACATGCCATATTTCATCTATAAACAAACATAAGCTATTTAGTTCTTTTTACATTTTATCATCTTGTAAATCGAGATACATTTTATGATTGATGCGTCTCACAATTATTGTCCACCAGGTGGCACTCACACCACAGTGGTCAATTGGCAACACACGTACAGTGTTTCAGCTCTTTATACCACCATGGCTTTGTTTCCTGAACCGCTGGCGTAATACCTGCTTATATTATAATTAAGTGTTGAAACTGTCGTTGTGGGAGCAGAAGAGAGGAAGACAAAGGGGACTTATACTTATCAATAAAGCAAAATGTGACCACAATTCCACATTTTCCTGTGCAACCACCGCCAAGTATTTTATAGAAATACCTAAGAAAGGAAGAAACTCCCCAAAGATGAAATTGTATTATATTTTGTTACAAGATAACATGCAAAATTTGCCTTGTCGCACACCAACCAATGCAACTACAGGCAGGAGAAATACCGTTAGAGGAGCCCGTGCATCATCGTCTAGGATGACTGTTAATATACTATGTTAAAGTTTAATTAGAAGAGTTTCCTTCATTGTGTTACTAGAACAAGGTACACCTTACAGTCAATGGACCTGAAATTTGAAGAATTACAGTGTTTACAACATTCTTTTGTTGGCTTTGCATATGTGTAACAGCTGAGTTGGCTCTAAATTCTTAGGTAATTTTCTTTTTCTGAAGGTCCTTTAGAAGAAAATGTGATATTCATTGTTGGAGCACATGATCCAAGGCTGGCTTGATTTTTTGTGACTTTAAAATTGATTTACATTTTCTATTTCAAATAATTCAGAAGAGCTTTTGCTTTTATTAGTGGTTTTGCTTTTAGTTTTAAAAAACTAACATTTTGATGTCCATTTTTGGTTTCCTTTATTCTTCTTATTTACAGTATTTATTCGCTCATTTATATCAAAGGACTACAATGTGCCAGGAAGTGTAGGTAGCAGAGAGACAGAGAGCCATTGCCTCTGTTCAGCACTGGAAAGTCCTACAAGTTGTAGTTTCTCAATCTGTAGCATCTGTACTGGTCATTTTAGATTCTTTCCACTTATTTATTTATTCATTCTACAAATGGGCACGTTTCTATAGTTTGTATCTATAATTTGTAAGAATGTCGAATTTATATTGCCAATTTAGTTTAGTTTTCTTAGATGTTTGTTTTTACTGTTTTCATTCATCTTACTTATTCTTTTTTTATTTTTTCTTTTATTTATATGTGCTCTTTATTCTCTATTTGCCTATTCCTTCAGATCCATTCTCAGGCTTTCTCTTTCATGTCTGGTGCCCTGGAGGGCTGAGCCCTGTGAATTGCAATAATTGAGCTCTGTTTCCAACTGGCTTCTGATTGGGTTTGGCCAATGAAAGGCGCTATCAAGAGATAAGAATGAGGGAAGGAGAGAGAAACTTGCCTATCTATCATCTATCTATCTATCTATCTATCTATCTATCTATCTATCTATCTATCTAAATATTTGTATTACCCTTTAATCAAAGGACCATAATGACTTTCTTCCATTGCTAGTCTCAGGATATTTTAATATCATTGTTCTTTTTTTTTTTTTTTTAACTCTGCCTACTGTTCTACAAATAGTCCCTTCTTGAGATAAAACACTTGAGTGGAATTTGTTTCCTCCAGAAATGTCCCTAAAAAATCAGAAATATTGAGGTAGGATTCTGGGACTGAGTTGCTTACATATTTAAGGACTGCACGGATGACCTCTCATGCCTGTTAGTGACACTGGCAATCCATAGCAAGCAAATGCATCGCAATTACTCAGATTATTATTGGTAGTAGCATGGGACAGAGTGCCTGTGGAGGGCAAAACTTTAGGTGATGAAATGGGGTGGTCGTACTTGATTATAATGACAATCATGGTTTTTACAAAGATGCGGGGTGATGTAACTCTTATGGATTTATTGGAGAACTTACAAACAAAAAACAAAAAATTTTTTAAAAAGCTTATGACCTTGAATATTCAACTCAAGGCCAGAATAGAGAACCTGACAGCTGTATGGGAATAAATAAACTTGCCTCTTACCAAACACACAAAATTAGAAACTTTACATAGACAGATGTAAGAAATCTAAGAACAATCAATCTACTAGAAAAAAACAGGAGAATCTCTTCATAACTTTGGAAGAGGCAAAATTTTCTTAACAGGATATTAGAAACAAGAAGCATCAACCATAAAAGAAAAGACTGATCAATTTAACTTTTAAAAATCAGTAATTTTGTTCATCAAAAGACACCATGAAGAGAATAAAAAAGATAAGCAACTGTTTGGGAAAAGATGTTTGTAAGTTACATTTCTGAAAAAGGACTCATATCCATAATATATTAAAAACTCTTAGAAATCAATAAGAGAAAGTCAATCCAATCAACACTTGATTAAAAAGACTTTAAGAGATAATTTACCAAAAAAAGATATAAAATTGGCCAATGAAATATGAATATGTGCTCAGTGTTATTAATCATGCGCAAACTAAATCTTCATTGAGTTGCCATTATACACTCACCATAATGGCTTACCATTTAAAAGACTAACAATACTAAGTGCTGAGAAGGAGGAGCAACTGGAATTCCTTCATATTACTGGTAGGACAGTAAGTTGATACATTTACTTTGGAAAAGCGTTGGAAGCACATAATTTTTGTTCCCTTCCAAAAGTTAAACGAACACATAATTTATGTGCAGCAATTCTATTCCTAGGTATATATCAAATGGATGAAGGCTCATCCAGCAAAAGACTTATGCAAAAATATTCATAGATACTTTATTTATAATAGCCCCAGATGGAAACAATTCAAATACCCATCAGCAGCTGAATGGATAAATAAATTATAGTATACTCATACAATGGAAAACTACACAGCAGTGACAAAGAACAGTTACTAATATAGACAACAATATAAAGGAATCTCAGAGTCATAATGCTGACTGCAAAAAAGTCAGACACAAAAGAAATAAACTGCATAATTCTATTGATGTGAAGTTCAAAACCAGACAAAACTTGTCTATGGTATTACAACTCAGACTAATGGCTACCCTTAGAGGTACACTGACATGGAAGTGGCTTGAGGGAGCTTTCTGGAATACTGAAATGGTCAATATCTTGCTCTATTTTCCAATCCTCCTAATGATACTCATAGTCACTTTTGTTTATTTTATCATATGATTGCTGATCATCAGATTCTTAAATGCTACTGCATGAATGCCATCTCCACAAATGATTCAGACAAATAAACTACAAAGGTTAACCTTGATACCACCGTAAATTGAGCAAAAGTTTTATTGACAGAATCGAGAATAAGTAAACATAGTGGTGAAGATGTGGGGAAAGAATCAGAATTTTGTGGTCTCTCCTTATATGTGAATAAGGAAGGAGCAACAGAGATTTTTATGGCTGTAAAATGGTTCTGCTAGTGAGCATCAAGGACACAATATTGAGGTCCAAGAAACTATGCTTTTTGAAGTCACATCAGAAACCTTTAGAAAGCTTGTTGTTAAAAATTATATTAGAGACTTGCAAGACCAGAAAAAATTGGTTTTAAGACAGTCAAGAATGTTGGCAATGTTTAAAAAACAAACCAAAAGAAAACCAGGTCTCACTCTTGTCTTGGAGATAGTCAGTGTTTTTCCCGCTCTGGTTAGAATTATCAGCTATTTCCAAGTTTACCCCAATCGCCAAACTTGCTCATTAATCTATAAAAGTGAGAACTGTTGGAGAGATCCATATTTCTGAAGGTAGTTATTAAGTTCTTTCAACTATTAAGTTATTGAATTTCAGAATTATTTTTATATAGCCGGTAGCTTCATCATCTTATGAACACCTAACAAAACGAACCCCCAGAATATGTATGAAACTAGAAACCTTTTTGAAGAAAGCATGATCTTGGATTAGGCAATAGTTTCTTAGATATGATATCAAAACCACAAACGACAGAAGGAAAAATAGATAAACTGAACTTCTTCAAAATTAAAAATGTTTGTACCTCGAAAACATCACCTCAAAAGTAAAAAAGTAATTAACAGGATGAGAGAAAATACATACAAATTCTATATCTGATAAGGGACTTATATCCAGAATATATAAAGTACTCTCGCAACTCAACAATAAAAAGACAATTAACCCGATTTTAACATGGGTGAAGAATTCGAATAGATGCTTCTCCACAGAAGATATACAAATGGCTAATAAATACAAGGAAAGATGCTTAACTGAATTAGTTATTAGGTAAACGCAAATCAAAATGAGATACAATTTCTCACCTAATAGAGTAACTATACTAAAAAATACAGAAAATAACAAGCATTGGTGAGCACATGGAGAAATAATCCTCATACATTGGTGGGAATGTAAAATGGTACAGCTACCGTTAAACACAGAATTACCACATGACCTGGCAATTACCCATGAGAAATGAAAGCATATTTCTACACAAAAATATGCAAACGAATGTTCATAACAGCATTATTCATAAGACCTCAAAGTAGGAAAACACCAGATGTCCAACAACCCAAATATCCTGATAAATGGATCAACAAAATGTGCTACATCCATACAATGAAATAGGAATGGATGAAGCTGGAAGACAACATGTTAAGTGAAACAAGCCAGCCACAAAAGGACAAATACTATATATGATTCCACTTAAATGAGGTACATAAGAGTAATCAAGTTAATAGAGACAAAAAGGAGTTGCCAGAGTCCAGGAGGGGAGAATGGGGAAGCCATCATTTGACAGGTACAGAGTTTTAGTTTGGAAGAGTTCTGGATGGTGATGATCGTTGAAAAATAATGTGAATGTACTTAATTTCATTGAACCATACACTTAAAAATGGTTGAAAATCTAAATTCTGTTATATATTTTTACCACAAAAATAAATAAGTAAATGATGTAGATAGGTGGATAGATAGATAGGTGATAGATAGCAAAAAACCAAAGCAAAACTACCAGCAGAATTCAAAAACAGAAAAGGAACAACAACGTGCCAAAAGGTAAAGAAGTGAGTGAGAGCTAACAAAAGAAAGAGAAAACTCTGGAGCCACAGGTCACACTACTCTGCATCCGGCCTTTTGAGGCAACAATGAGAGAAGAAAAATAAATTAAAAAAAAAAAAAACCTGTGAGGAGTATCAGTCATGCCCTCCTAACGTGAAAGGAGTTGGCAGTGGATGAGACAACATCCAAATAAAATGTCAAGAGAAAAGTCAAGCCCGCTCAAATGAAGCCAGGTTTACCACCTTCCTAGGCGCTGCTCTGAGCTGGAAGAATGAGGGCAGGTGCTGCTGAGATGAGATGAAGCAAACGGGTCTCAAGGATAATTCAGCTACATGATATTAGAGTAAATAGCATCAAAAAGAATAAAATCCTTAGAAATCAACTTTACCAAGGAGGTTCAAGGTAACCCACAAAATGGGAGAAAATATTTACAAATCATAGATATGATAAGGAATCAATACCCAGAATAGATAGAGAACTCCTAAAGCTCAACAATAAAAAAACATGAGCAATCTGATTAACAGATCAAAGGACTTGAATAGACAGTCCTCTGAAGAAGGATGATGACCACACCGAAAAACCAGAAAATAACAAGTGTTGGCAAGGATGTGGGAAACTGGAACCTTTTTACACTGGATAAGGAAAAGATAGTACAGCACCTGTAGAAAACAGTCTAAAGATTCCCTCAAAATATTAAAAATAGAATTTTATTTGGTGATCCAGCAATTCCACTTTTGGACATATGCCCAGCAGAACTGAAAGCAGGGTATCTAAGAGATATCTGTATACTTGTGTTCACACAACAGTGCTATCACAAGAGCTAAAACATGGAAGCAATCCAAGTGTCCATCAACAAATAAACGGAGAAGCCAAATGTGGCATACACATACAATGGAATAATATTCAACCTTAAATATGAATAAAATTTGATGGTATGATACCACATGGATGAATGTTTGAGGCCATTATGCTAAGTGAAATAATCCAGGACAAACACTGCATGATTCCACTTATTTGAGGTATGCAGAGTAGTCAAAATCATAGCGACAGAAAGTAGAATGATGGTTACCAGGTGCTGGCGTGGCAGGAATCGGGATCTATTGCTTAAAGGCTAAGGAATTTCGGTTTTATAAGATAAAAAGAGTTCTGGAGATGGATTGGTGACGGTTACAGAACATTTTAAATGTATTTAATACCACTGAGCTGTATACTCAAAAATGGTTAAGATGGCAAGTTTTATGTTATGTATATTTTACCACAATTAAAATATTTTAAAAAATCTATTATCCCTAATAGGTTTGAGACTTTAGAATTAGTTGACAGATAGGGCAGATTTTTTCCTTTTCATGTATCTTCTAATCCCTGGCTCACATATAATGTTTACACCAATAAAAGTGAATTCCTTACCTGCCTTCGTCAAGTAAACCTTTCCATTTTGGGAAACAAGAGTAATATCGGAAGTATAAAAACTATGGTAAGTATTCTTTATATATCATTGTGAAAGTCGGCTAATAATTCAAAAGTGTTGCCACCATCGATCGAAAGCCATACCTAAAGGAATCAAAACATAACACCTCGTTAAAGAGCTGCCACGTCACAGCAATTACCTATCAGCCTAATCTTCCTCCGTAAGAAAATTCATACAGTATAGTCATTTCCATACTCCCCCATCTGTCTGTCTGTCTGTCTGTCTCCCTCTCTCTCTCTCACACACACACACACGTACAGACTCCTTAATTATTTGATCTACTCTCTATTTCCTTCCTAGAGTTTGTATGCCGGTGTATGTAGGACACAGTATGCATGGCGAGTGTATAAAAGAACAAAGTTATTCCCATCGGCTCCCAAATGGGGTCCCCTTGTTCATAAAGGGATGGAGTACTGGGTGCATTTGGATATGAGGGAGACAGTTTACCCCATATTGACATGAGACTTCAAGTTGTAGGCATCTGGCAGATATGAACATAAACATGTTTTGCGTGGAAGAGTCTCTTGACATTTGTAAGAGTGTGTCCTGGGACCTTAGTAAACACTCAAATATACTCCACTATAGCATATAAATTTCTCTGCTGCTACCTCATCATTTGGTAAGAGTTGTTTGAAGATAAATCAGATTGTATATTGGATGAATCCTGCTTGGTACTTATTTTAATAGCCTAAGTCTTCTTCAAATGAAGATTTCTGGTTTTTAAATTTCTTTTTAAAAATTCATTTTAATAATAAGTTATACCTGAAATAGGCTTTTCTTGAATATAAAACGGTATAATGTGGCTGAAATCTCTTTGAACACCATCCAAACCATTCTCCGTTTACACCTGATCTGATCTAGTCGTGGTCTCCATCCCTTTCCAGCGGCGACCACTGTTATCAGCTTGCAAAGCCTACACATTACATTCGCATGGATGCCCATAGCACACATCCCAAACAGTTCATTTTATGGTGAGGAGGAAAGGAAGCACATATCTGGGTGAGGCACAACCTGCGGCCTTGGCAAAAGGGACCCTTGCCTTAGACCTCACACTTAGTGGGTCCACATATTATAAACACATGGGTGCTTCTATCGCTCGGGAATATAGCACTCATTGCTGGCAGCACGATCCATAATCCTGAGCATGCGATATGGGGCCTCCATTTCTACTCTTGCTTTGGCCTCTGCAAATGTTACTGGTGAGCAGTGGTGAGTGGGTGTGGGTCGAGGAGTTTGCTTTGAACTTATGTTCAAAATGGCGCTAAGCTGTACCTGTTGTTCTGTAAGTTACATTTGCCACTTAACAATATATTTCACACAATTTCCTTAGCTTATGCGGATCTTCACATTCTTCTATACTGAGGCATAGTATCCAATATTAGGAATATAGGAATATACCATACTTGAGATATTCTATTTTCCTATTAATGGGCACTTAAAGGTTATATCAAAATATTCACTGCTATAAACAATACAACAATGAATAATCATTTACCTGCCTCTTTATACTAATGTTAAAATGCATCTCTAGAGCAGATGCTGGAAAATTAAGTTGTTGAATCAGAGACTATGCATATTTCTATCATTTTTATAGACACTGCCAAAATGCTCTTCAGTTTTGCTGACCTAGTTTATACTTCCATAAGCAGTGTATGAGATTATCCAAGTCCCTAAACCTCACCAATATCGATACTTCAAAAATTTATTTTTAATTTTTACTGATTACCTGAATGAAAACAATGACATCTTACTGCTTATTTTCTAAATATTTTAAATTATTGATCCATACGCAGCTCACTTTTATTCTTATTTATTTAACAATATAATGAGAATGAGAACTGATAACTGAACCCAAGAATTAGCATATTGCCAATACTTTGTATTTTCCTGTATGTTTCACTCCGGTCTTATCACCCTACCTTGTCCTTCAGAGATATCTAATATCCTGAAATTTGTGTTTTTATGCCCTGGCAAGTTTTTACTTTTAGCACATACATATTTTTAAAAATATATTGCTTGATTTTACCTTTTTTGCGCTTTTAAAAATGGATATCCTACCATTTATTGTCTCCTAGAACTTATTTCCCCCTGCCGCCAACATCATTTACTTATATTCATGCACTTTGCGTATAGCTCAGTTCATTTGCTTTTCTACTGCTGTATAGTAGTTCATTATGTGAATACAATGTAATTTATTTATTCATTGTCCTATTCATGGGCATTGGATTATTTTCAGTTATCTTGTGCGATTATTAACAGTGTCATGATGAAAATCTGAAATTGTTCCCTCATATATATTTTTCCTTGCCAAAAAATAAACTTGTGGGTCACAGAATATGCAAAGATTCAAATTTGCATATTCAAAATATACAAAAATCACACAAAATTGCTTTTCTAAAAAGTTGTAGTAATTTACTCTCCCATCAACAGTGTATAAGAGAGCTGGTTGATCCACATCCTCTTCCAAGTGTATATTGTCAGAATTAATTTTGCCAATTAAATAGCTAAAAATGATACCTCATTGCATTCTTGATTTGTAGTTATGACTAGTGGATTATATCATCTCTTCATGCTTATTTGTGTGTATTTCCTTTCCTAGAAAATGCCCATTTGTATTTTTTGTCAATTTAGCAATTAGGTTGTCTTTTTTGTATTGCTTTATAGGAATTCTTTATATATTCTTCCATCTAATTCTTTGTCAGTTAAATGGGTTAAAATATCATCTTCCAGTTTGTATTTTCACTTCTCTCGATATCTCCTGATGAATAGAATTCTCTTCCTCTTCCTCCTTCTTCTTCTTCTTGTTTGTTTTTGTAATTTGAATGTAGCTTTTAGATTGCTTATAAAATCATATATCTTTTAGAGGCAAATAGAGTTTGCTTGCTACTTTTTAATAGTCATGACTGAAATTTCTTAATTTTTTTTGTCTTATTGCATCCCCTCTGTACACTCTTTTATTTCTTAACAAGTCTTTGGTAGAATTTCAACTGTGGTTAAATACAACTCTCTATCTTCTATACTACGTGTGTACCCCCACAAGTAAACATGGAGGAGAACATTCGATACTGCTGAACTTGTCACACTTAGAATTCACGAGCATGAGCACGATTGTACTGCATTCCCAGTCAGTTCGCCCCCCATCCTTCTAGCAACTATTTCATTCCGTTCTCTTTCCTCAAATTCCCACCACTCTTCCTCCATCCTCACGCTCAAATAATGACTTTGATTTTTTTCTTGTTGAGACAATAGAAGATAAATTCCCACACCCTTTCCTTACCATAAGTCCCCCACCTACCAGCTGTGAATCCATAGATTCTTCCTCCTGTTACTGCAAGATAACTGTCCTCCTGAGGCCCATCTTTCCACCAGGTGTGGGGCTCATCTCCTCTCGCCTATTTAGAAACCTCACTCCAGAAATTTCTCCTCTCTCTCTTGCCTCTCTCTTTCCTGCATCATCAATCCCCACTTCTACTGAATAATTCTTTAAAAAAACACGCATGCACACACACACACACACACACACACACAACTCTTCTCTTGACCACCTTTCCTCCTTTAAACATTGCCCCATTTTACTGTGCCACTTTTCAGGAGACCTGCAAAAAAATTTGTTTGTATTCATTGTCTCTATGTCCTCTCCCTCATTTTCTCTTCCTTGGGCTTTTCACCTCTCTGATCACTAGAATGACTGTTCTGTACTTGATGTATAACCACTCGAAATAGAGGAAGTGAGTGTTTCACACTCCACTAGAGTGTGAAATCGCATGGGTACGCACCTGATTACCATAAGCGTAGAGCAAATGGCTTCGTGGGTGGAATGCCATTCCAATGGGAGAATAGAATGATGAAGGAAACGTGAAATGTGGAAATTTTGGTCTCGAGCTTAGGTTGTTATTTTTTAGGATGTGCACAGAGGTAGTGATCTCTTTCTAGAAACAGATAAAGCATGAGCAAGTCATCAGAATTTGTTCACGTTTTCCATGTTACAATTTTTAGAGTCTCCTGCGATTTGAATTTTTTATTAAGATAGGGACACAACCAATAACACAGCACAGAACTGGAAGGATTAGCAACTATCAATATCTCTTTACTCTGCCTGCCCCGCCCCATATACACCCATTTTATAGCTGTTGAACATGCAATTTGGAAGATTACATAGTTTTCCCAAGGTTCTACAATAAACAGCATTAAGACTGAATTCGGCAGGAAGACGGTTCCAACACCCGTGCTCACAGCTACCATGTCAAACTACTTCTGAAAAGCGTGTACACCTGGGCCATACTCCATGATCCATACTATCGGATCATGATCTTAAAGGGGATCAGAATATGCACCCCGAGATATGCCATTTTGGCACAAAGATTATATTCACCTGAAGACACCTGAGATTCAACAGATGCGGAAAAAAACGCCTTTCTTTATCTGACTAAACGCAGCAACTTCTGGGAAATAAGCCTGCCATAAATTCTTTTTCAGGGCAGATCTACTTCCAGAAGGGAAAACGTGTGACTAAAACATACCGCAATCCCTCCTCCCCAAAGGAGACAGAAAGACCACTCATACCTGTATAAACAAACATTATCACAAACTTTATTATCTCCTGTTTGTTCTCCTGTAAACTCACTATCTTTTCTTTTGTTTTTCCTTAAGTGCCTTTCTCATTTCCCCATTAACCTCGTAAGATGGCATTTAACCCCCAAATTCTAACCACTTTTCTGAGTTACTCATCACTGACTTTCACCTGTCTATATGTGCACTGCATGCCTAAATCAATGGGGTTCTTTTCTCCTGCTAAGCTGTCTTTTGTCAATTTAATTCGCAGGGCCCTGATTACTGAATTTAAGAGGGTAGAGAAAAAACATTTTTTTCTTTCCTAAAATCATAAGTGTAGGGCTGAAATTATATATACATTTTAATGACTCTAAGAAAAATTCTAAATCACAGCTGGGGTTAAGAGCCTTTGTAATAGAAAATATAGATCTATGGTGATTTAGTTTAATTTTTTGCTTATCTACACTAACCATTTTTATGAAATCTTAAATTTATACAGACCTAACTCAGTTTATATTCTACAGGAGAATAAACAAAGAAGAAACGCAAACAGCATCATAGTCTCCATTTTCACCAAACTGAATGACAATCAGAGGCAAGAAATCTCTAAAGCATCTTAATCTGTATTATTAACCATACATAATTTTGCTATAGCTAATTTTATCACCTTCTACTAGCAAAGATTACAAGAGCTGAGAAATATGTTTTGTTTAGATGAATTTTCATTAGTGTAGTATCAATAGCAATCACTTCCCGGCTGTAAGGCCTACCTGGTTCCTTAAGAGGTAGACTCCAGTGCTATGCTCTTGGTCAACGAGAAATGTTATTACAGTTGAAGAAATAGTTTTCATCCCTTTTGAAATGTTAGGTAAGCAAGGCAACCAATTATGAAATGGCTCTTTACTATAAAAACAAGAGCTTGCCTACAAAAAGAGAAAGGAAAAGCTAACGCCATTCTTGAAACATAAGTTCCAATGGATTCTCCTAAGCAAATAAACGAATGCACCGCTGTGTTGTCCTGACTGACTGCAGATAATGGTGTTAAGTCTTTGATGTCTGTGCTTCTCTTCTGGGGCATGTAAGTCCAGAAACCATTGCAAAGCATCCCTCTCTGGCATGGACTATTTTTCTATAACCCCTGTATAGGTCTAGATTAAACACAATTAGGTTATTAAATCCAAGTAGAGACACCACTGGGAGCACAGAGTAGCTGTTAAGCCTTTCGGTCTGTAGAACTGCCATTTTTTAGATTAATAATAATCCGTGAACTCGTGCACACACACAAATAGGTCTTACATTTTAAAATAGTCAATGTCATACCTCACTTAAGGTCCTGTTTCTCTCAAAGGTGACAGTAACATAGTCGACTATAAAAATATAAAGGCACAGAAATTACAAGCAGCATCTATAGTTTTAAATGTATCATTAATTAAGTATACTCGAATCAATTTTCTTACGCTTATCTCAGAGCGTGCCTACTGTCTCAGATTTAAATTAATTTTCCCCCTTAGTTTTAGGCCATTAACTTATACAAAACAAACCTAGCTTTACACTTTATTGTATTTTTATTTTATGTCATTTAATTTAATCTATCGATGCTATGTATGTTGAAAGAACCCCTGTTAATATCTCTTTAACTAAAATGTACCTTCAAAGTGTGCTCTGTTAGCAAAACATCTTTCATTGTACCACAATTTTCCCTTGACATAGTCAACCTGCATAAACAAACAAACAGATAAATAATGTCATTTAGGCATTATGTAGACTTAAGACATTATATAGGGAAAACACTTAAAAATTTAAAAGTTTAATAGCTCAGGAATGTGAGGCAAATAAAAAGAAAAATTATATGCAAATAAAATAAAATGTAGAATGAGGACAAGAAACAAGAATATGGTTTTTGAACAAAAGACAAAAAAATAAATAAATAAAAAAGAAATTTCACACAAATTAGCATGTGTTAATGGAAGGTGCCCCAGTCTATGAACTGTCTTTTCCAAAGCTACCAGAAAATATTAGCCTTTCTTCACAGTCACAATGGGTCTTTTATTCCTCATTAGGTGCAGCTAGGTTTAAGGAGTCTTCACAGAAGCCTGACAGCAGCAGCAAGAAGCAAGCAGCAAGAAGAACAAAGCCACAAAAGTATGGGGTTTTAAAAAAAAAATGGTCATAAGAGATAAGCTTCCAAGAAAGTAAGATTATGTATGTTGGATTTTAATTATAGGCAAGAGTGTGAGATGGTTTTGTTATAGAAAGATTCTAACTTTCAAATTATTATTGAAACAGAAGGGAGACCTTCTTACATTTCTGTAGGTCAAAATAAAATTTGTGTGCTCTGTGCATTAAAATCCTTTTAAATGTCCTAAAGGTGATAGTCAGGATGGTTGCTTAGCTCTGAATATACTAAAGGCCATGAATTGTATACACTTTTAAATGGCTGAATTTTATGCTACTTGAATTATATATCAATAAAACTGCCAAAAGAATGAACAAACAAAAAAGCCTGTTAAAACAGAATGGGCAACAATTTGAATAGTGTGGTATCTTCAAGGTTAAGCTGTTATATCGAATGAACCTTTTTGAGTTCTTACCTAAATCTTTAGGTTGTGGGGTACCATAATTATCATGATAATATCTGGTAATTAATATGGAATCTTTATTGGACCCTGACTTATTCCTTTTCTTTCTCTTTAGATTCCTTCTTGGTTTGTTTGTTTTTGTTTGTTTGTTTGTTTGTTTTCCTACCTGGGATCAAACTGGTAACAGCCCAGTTAATATATCTGGGGAGAATTTAATCTGATCAGGTTGACTTCAACCCAGGGATAAGCTCATGACCCGGGTCTGACTCAGGGTCACGAAGGTCAGGCACGAACACATGATCCAAGTCAGGTTAATGAGTCAGCCCTGTGCTTTGCTGGAACTGCTGGGAAAGAGATGCTGTGCTCCTGTTGCGATCGCTAAACTGATCGCTTATTAACCTGGTGGCTATTCGCAGTAAGTCTTACTAATTGGAGAAGACCTACTGAGAATGAAGACGAGCTGGGAAGGATGGCTGGAGCTGAGGGGGAGGTGTGGCAAGGGGAAAGGTAGGGGAGGCCCTGGCTGTGAAGGATCTTGTATGTCTCACAAAAGTTTTATCCTTGAAGAAGCGACCCAACGTCAGTGCTATTTCCACTAAACAGATTTTGGCGGCTAACTAACATATGTGTCCTCATGTCAACTTCCCAACTTAGCGTCTTTGTACTTAGTATCGTTACCTCTGTCTGAACGTACTGTGTCAAAATCATTCCTTCAAGTCATTCAAGTTTCTGTTTGAATTTTACCTTCTTGGAGAAGCCTGCTATCATCCTATTTAAAATACAACATTATCTTCCCTTTGCGCTCTATTTCCCTTACTTGCTTTAATTTCAATAAACCCTTATTGCTATCTATACTTATGTTATGCATTTGTTCACGATCTATCTCCCTCAATAAAATGGTAAGATACACGAGAGTTGGAACCATGTCTTGTCAACTATGGAATTCTTCTTGTCTCAACAAGCATGGGCTACAGAACGTACTCGAGAAATATTTGTAGAATGATGAATAAGTAAATGAATAAATCATCAAGAGTTAACCCCTTCAACTACCTGCCCAAATAGCCACATACATCCCATACATCTGATTCTTACTATCCTTTCTTTAATCCTTATCAAGAAGGTCTCATCTAAAGGTAAATCCTTATATTTCTAAGAATAATTTCACTTTGGAGCATGCGTGCATGCGCCCACAGGTGTATATGAGAGGGGAATGGGGAGCGGACACAGTAAAAGGCTAGGAATACTCAAAATTTTTGTTGTGGTTTCCAAACTAAAGCATACTTATAAGCTGATGAAAATGACTGAATCATGCAACTTGACCTTGTGACAGAGAGGGGAGATGACTGATAGAACAAAATTCCCCGCCAAAAGCCAGAATCAGAGGTATGGATAGCTTACATGGCACTTCCGTGCAAAATCGAAAGAGTAACTTTCTCCAGGCAGGCACAGACCTGCCCAGAAGTAGATAGATTGGGGAGTACAGTATTAGTCCATTTTCAGCTCCACTCTCTTTTCAACTGGGTATTCTTGAACAGAAACAGAATACACCTGCACATTCACAACACTCCTGGACAGAACATAAATAAGGGGTAGGAGCAGCCTCTGAAACAAAGAGGGGCAATTTGTCCATTGAAACAGAAGAGAAGATCTTTACTTACTGGCTGGTAGAAATACTTTTTTTTTTAAGTTCAAATTTTAAACAATGTTATAGTAATAGGAATAATTTATATTGTGAATTCTTATCTTGAACCTCATCTCTTAGGTCACCAAGGAAACATATCTTCCAACCAATCCTTGAAAATTGAAAGCATCTTACCCTTTCAAAACCACAAAAGTCTGCCCTTGAAAACTAAGAGAGAGAGAAAAAAAGAACTTTAACTTTTGCTTGCATATAAGAAGGCATAAGAAAACAACAATTTAAACTATATTAAAAGAAACGATATATTTTATATCCCAACACGAAAACCAACCTCTTAAAGTAGTTTATACAATATCTTGGAAATTTCCCCTTCAGTCTTTGCCATGTTTCACCATTTGATCAATGTATTTATACTTTAATTCCAGAAAGGATTTGAGACCAAAACCCTACCTCTTAATGATTAAAGTAGATCTAGGAGCTCGGAAGTGTGCAGAAACGCAAGTCTGCCACCCACTTGGGATTAAAGAGGCCTGGCCCTAACCTCTCATTTTCTCCATGTTCTCTCTGGTGCTTCTGCCCAGCCCAGTGCAGCCCCAAGATCATGCCCCCACACTGTACAGTCCTCTCTACTTTGAACTTTTCACTTCCTGCTTCTTCGAGTCTCTGCTTCAGCAATCACATGATAAGCACACAGAAGGTCAGATTTATGAGTTGTCTGAGCAACAAATACTACTTTTTCCGAGACCGTGAGAAAGGAAGGGAGACTGAGAATACTTGTATATCTGAAGAAAGGTAATAATTACCATGTACAAGAAATACCTACTTCTCAACCAGTACAATTGCCCCTTTCATACTTCCCCTTATCTTGTCTCCTACTGTGCCTAGGTCTTTATTACAATTCTTATTTATGCTATGGTAATTTTTGAGAGGTATTTGTTAAATGCTTAAGAATTTCAATGTTTGCATATTGTGTATCATCACCAAAATGTACATTCCCCTTCTCTCAATCCCAGAAGTTACTTCAGTTACTTTGTAATACTATATTTAGCTTAATAAATTACCCCTAACACATTTTGAGAACATATATAACTATAGATAGATAGATAGGTAGGTAGATGATAAACTGTTTTCTACTTGTACATATTTAAAATTTACTATAAATTTGCATAGCAATAAAACTAGCACCATGTCCAAAAACATATTCAATATCATAATGCAAAGGAAGAGGTTATTCTATTATGCTTTTCTATTTTGAAGAGGAAGAAGCATTTCAATTCAAAAATACAGCACACGTAACCCAAGTCTTCAATATTTCTATTTTATGGCACAGAAGATATTTAAGATCAACTACTAGTTACAAAGCAGACACATACCGTGAGGACAGGGGATGATGGATAACGAAGATCTCCACTTATGAAAAGACCCAAAGAGGTGAGGATAACTAAGAAATGATTTGTTAAGACCATATCCACCAATGAAAGCTCTGTGTGTTCTAAAGGAAGAAATTATACCATGGATTATAAAGTAAAAGAAAGGTGGCCTACTGATCAAATGTTGATATAAATGAAATGCTAAAGAGGAAGGCACCCTCAGAAGAATTACCTTCTCCAACTTGAGAATGGATCATATCTGTCAGGTTATACCATGTGGTGTCGTTATAACTCCAAAATCCAGAAAAGCTGAGGCCTATGTAAATACCTATTATGAGAAGAAAGAAAAATTAAGGTTATAAAATTTTGCAAAGCAAGTAAATCCTTTCTATGATGCTAGGTCTTAGGGGCCAGAGCCTGCATCAGCTCTACCTTCTAACCCAATCTCTGTCCCAACATCAATTCCACTCCCCTGTTTGAACCTTGCTTCCTCAAGCACTGGAGAGATGAAGTATCTTCAGTTTACACTGCAGGATTTTGGCCAATCATCTCATTTAATTGTTAAGTATTTTGTTTTTTATTGAAGGGGATCAGAATATGCCACATCAAAATATGCCGCTTTGCCATTAGGATTATTTTGAGCTGGAGGCAACTGAGAATCAACAGATGCAAGAAGAGACCTCTGCCTTCCCCTTACCTGCCTAAAAGCAGGGCATGAATTTCCCCTCGAGTTAGTTGCCCCAGTTTTACCAGGAAAAGAAGATCACTCATCACCATAAGAGATGTGAGTCCACACCAAGACAGGTTTGCATGAACAGACCTTACAAAATAACTGTTATCTTCCATGAGTCCCGCTATTTATTCCCTAGTCACTTCCCCATAATTTTTGTCCCTCGAAGCCCAGATCCCTTTCCTTTGTTCAAATGGTATATACATTCCAAAGTTTAACTACTTTTTTTGAGTTACACTTCTTTTCTGTGAACTCCCATGGATGTAAATATTAATAAAAACTGCATGCCTTTTCTGGTAATCTTTGAGAATTTAATTCACAGTCCCTTAGGACTAAAACTAAGAGGGCTCACAGAAGTGAGGCAGGTATTGGTGTTTGGATAAAGAGGAGTAGGGGCTCTAGTCTGGCGTCCATGGAACAAACTAGAAAAGGAGGTGGGTTTTCATTTGGTTGACATCGAGGGGTGAGACACATTTCTAACTCAACTAATTTAGTGCAAGATAGAGATAACTTGGGCTATAAACCATTAGGAATGCAAAGAAATTGGGGCAGGGTCATTTGTCTAGCCTACATCAGTGAGTGCATGCTGTTTGAATCTATTACTTTAAATTAAGTCACGGTAGGTCAAATTTTTGTTCTTGATTTATTCTTCTTTAGGACTGTCATTCATGTTGCTTCACCCTCCCATATGAATTTCGGGATTGATGTGTCAATTTCCACACACACACAAATACTGCTCTAATTTTTCTTGAACTTGTATTGAACTGATTGATAAATTTACAAAAAGTTAACATCTTTACAATATTAGAAGTTCCTGCTCATGAACATAAATATCTTATTTACTTTTGTCTGTTTCTATGGCCTTCATGGAAATTTTACAATTTCTGCACAATAGGCCTTGCAACTCTTTTTGTTTGTTTTATTTACTTCCAGGTACCTTTTGAAGTTTGTTATGTTTTGAATAAAAATTTTTAAATTATAATCTTTAATTAGTCTTTGGTAGAGTGGTTTTCTTATATTATTATTATAGCCTTCTATTTTGTAGCACTCCCGTATTTGTTCTAATAGTTTTTCTGTTGATTCTTTTGGATTGTTATGTAGATATACATATTATCCATGAGTACTAAATTGTTTCTTATTTTTAATTATTTTATCTCTTTTTTCCTCTATACATAATGGTTTTGTATAGAGGAAAAAAGAGTGGTCAGCAATGACCAAGAAAAAACAAGTAGAATAATACAATTAGTAGCTGAAATCTGTAAAGATCCTATTCTATTAACTATTACTGTAGTAATGGAAAAATACATACAAAAATAAAATAATGTGAGACCTTAGAACCACAGTGTCTATTTACATATAACAGGAAGAACCATATGCAAATAGATGGATTAGAATCACAGCGAATAATCTCTGGGAGGAAGTAATGTATTAGCAGAAGGCGGAGGACAAAGGAAATTAGGAAAGATGCTAAAGTTGCTATTAACATGACAAAAAGTCACAGAGAAAAAAACCAGTATATCCTACATGCAAGCAGAAGGTGAAGTGATGTAAATTCTTAGGTATTTTTAGAAAATTTTCACCTCATTGTGTCTGTCCGTTTAGCATGTACTGCCAGTTAAACATCACTATTATAAAACACAAAACGCGGCTTCTAACATTCAACAAAGCCATTAACTTACCATTGCTTTTCGAATTCAGAAGGAAGCCGATGAGTGCCACGTCATTGGCGCAGGGGCATTTTGTCGCTTTTAGAGCTACCACGTGTGGATATAAATTTTTGATGTCATTTTTTGTGATGACGGTCCCCAGTTTCCACTGAAGAATAGGTTCTGTGGAATTCAAGTTTGTGTGTTTAAATGGTGGCAGCGCTCCTGACGAGGCAACATGAATTATTGCTTTAAGGGTTTTAAAGGGACTACGTAAAGGAACTATCCCCCCACTGTCCCAACAGTGAGGTTATTACTTCACTCTCCACCGATTAAAAATAGGTCCATTCCGGGAACAGACACGTCTCCCTAGAGCACATACAAATGGCCAACAAATATATGAAAAGATGTTCCACATCGCTAGCTGTTAGGGAAATGCAAATCAAAACCACACTGAGATACCATCTCACACCTATTAGAATGGCTCTATTATAGGACAAGTAATAACAAATGTTAGAGAGGATGAAGAGAAAAAGGAACCCTCATACACTGCTGGTGGGACTGCAGATTGGTACAGCCACTATGGAAAACTGTATGGAGTTCTTCAAAAAACTAAGAATTGATCTACCATAGGATCCAGCAATTCCTCTACTAGGTATTTACCCCAAAGACTTGAAAACCCATATCCAAAAGATATTTGCACACCAATGTTCATAGCAACATTATTCACAGTGGTCAGGACATGGAAGCAACTAAAGTGTCCTACGATAGGAGATTGGCTAAAGAAGCTGTGGTACATATATACAATGGAATATTACTCAGCCATAAGAAGAGATGAAATACTGCCATTTGTGACAACATGGATAGACCTTGAGATAATCATGCTAAGTGAAATAAGCCAGACAGAAAAAATTGAAAATCACAATGATATCACTTCTCTGTGGGATATAAACCTAAAAGCAACAAAGGAGCAGGACAAACAAACAGAGACTCATGGACATGGACCATAGTTGAGTGCTTACCAGAGGACGATAGACTAGTGGTTACTAGTGGAGAGGGAGAGGAAGGGGGAGGTAGATGGTGTAAAGGGGGTCAAATACAGAAGGGAGGGCGAAGTGAGTAAAAGGGATCAAAGATATGGTAGCTGAAGGAAGCTGAGCTTTGGGTGGTAAACACAATAGACTATCCAGATCTCAAATGATAATGTACACCTGAAAAGTATATAATTGTATTAACCAATGTTACCCCAATAAACTTAATTTAAAAAAATAGATCAATTCTTATTTTCCAGAGTAGGAGGAATGAAATCTAATTGCCCTTGATGGGGGCCTGGCAAGTGTCCATGGGATGGCATATACTGCTTTGGCCATCTTTGGGACATAGAATTGGCCACAGGATCTATCCCTAGACGTGGAATTACTGGGTCATAAGATATGCACATTTATAATTTAGAGCACAGCTTCCACACATTTACTTTTTCTTCTCTTTCCTCAATTCCATCTAAGCAGCAGTAAATAATGAGAATAAATCCAGAATAGTAGTGGAGAACAAGAAAAGTTATCATTAGTGGCCGAGACACTTAGAGGAATTTCCAGAAGCTATAAAGAAGCTGAGGAAGAACAGGAAAAACCAATCAGAGGTAGGACATCTTTAACCCAGTAAATCTAATCTTGGATGTGCAAAGGATTGGAGTCGGATAGTCAAATTTTAATGCACAAGAAAATGGGAGGATTTTTCTTCTGGGAAAAAAAAATGAAAAAGAGTACAAAAAGTAAACTGGGGAAATTTGATGGAATACTGCTGTCTGATTTTCAAAAAGAGTCAAAAACGTTTAAGAACAGAGATAGCTAGTAATCAGTTCTCTAGCAGTTTATATAAATCTCCTCCATCTCCCCAAACTTTTAATAAAATCTGCTACAAAACCAAAGACCGTATGTGGTATATTTTTCACTCTGAGCAAAGCCAGGAAAGGAGCTAGCTTTCCATCTGGGTTGACACAGTGTAGGGACAGCCAAGAAGGGAAAGAGACACAATTTATATCCAAACCAATTCGCTCCAAAAATCAAAGAAATTCGGGACAAGGCAGCTGACTTTCCAGGGCGTGGCATGTGTGTGCAGGCAATTAATAACCAGATCTTAAAGGACAGGGAGATTTGAGCTTGCATCTGGAACATGACTGCATTGAATTGAAAACACCTCTTATGTACAATCTCCTTAAAGTCAGATATTGTATTTTAAATGTTTTAAGAATGAAGGAGAATAAAGGAGTGATTAAAAGTCTTGACTGCTGCTGAGACGCTAAAAAGGAGAAATGACCAATATGAAGGTGACTGGTGATTGTGATTAAGTAGATTGTTCTGGGGTGTGGACTAGAGAAAAGGAACTAGGGACATTTTTAAACATCTCTTTGAGTTAGTAGTGAATAAAGATTTCCGTCTGTTAATCTACCCGTAACATTGATTGACACTTCCTAGCATTTTCTCCCCATTTCTTAAGTATTTCAGTAAATAATACCATCATCCACTAAATTGATCAGGTGAGGAATCTAGGATTCGTCCTCGATACCGCTGTTTCCCTCACCCCAAGTCCACCAGGAAGTCGTATCAGGTCTACTTCCAAAATGTATTCTGAACACTTACTTCTCACCACATCCACAGCTAGTCTCACAGCCCAAAGAGTTTCAGACTGTCTCTTGAGCGGACTATGGCGACAGCTGCCAACCAATTTCCTTTATTACATTCTTGCCATCCTCCCCCCAAGCGTCAACACAGCCGCCAAAGTGACCTTTTTATAATGCATAAGTCAGAATTTATCACTCTCCTGTTCAAAACACTCCAGCAGCTTTCCATTATAACTAGAATGAAATCCACTTTTCACCAGGATCCCTGCCAGCCTCTCCAAACTCATTATACACCACTCTGTCTGTCATTTGCAAGGCTTCTACCACACTGGTTGCCTTTCAGTTCCTCTAACAGATGAATCTCATTTCTACATCTGGAACCTTTAAGAACTACTAATTTGTGAAGCTCTTTGCTGCCACAGTACCTCTGCACATTCTAAATAAATGTATGTTAACATTTTAATGCAGTTTATAATATTCTGGGTATATTTCAATTTGCAAATGATGTAGATTTCAGATTTTTTTTAAAAACCAAAATAATTTTTATATGGTTAGTTTAGTACTTAAAAGTAGTACAGGACATCAAAATATTAGAGTCTCAAAAGCTTGCAATGACTATTGAATAACTGGGTATATTTTAAAAATTTTGGACACTGCAAAAAATAGGAAAGTACAACATTTTGTCATTTTTGTTTCAGATACGTTAATTTTGGTTAAAGAAATAAAATGATACAGATGTGACTGAAGACATCTCTGCTCCCCTCCCTAGTCCGATTCCCGAATTCTCCCCAAATGCAACCACTATCATGAAATTACTATGTATATTTCTAGTCCATATTTTTATATTTTTACTACAATATATACATACCCATGAAAAGTAGTTAGCATTGCTTTATACATTTTCTGAATTTTAGATAAATGCTCTCTTACTCTGAAACTTGATTTTTCACTCCATGTTTTTGAGTTCTGTTTCTGATAATATATATAGGTCCTTTTCCTTTATTTTAACATGTCATTTCCCTTATTGATAGACATTAAGTTGTTTTCTGTTTTTTCTTATTACAGACAATGCTGCATTAAACATATTTGAATGTGTCTCTCGGCACATATGTTTCTTTTCAATCCTCTGCACATCAGAATCACCTGGGAAGATTTTTTCTTATTAATCTACAGATGCCTGGCCTCATTTATAGAGATCAGATTTTAACTGGTATATGGTGAGGTCAAGATATTCTGACTTTTCTTAAAGCTACCCAAATGGTTCTTTTAAAATGTAATATTTCTTTTTACTCTGGAGTCTATGTAGCAAAAGTAAAAGAATAAAAGTAAAAATGAAGGTGAGGAAAGTGAAGATAAATACAAAATCCAGGACTGAGATTTTAAAAAATATTTTACACTATAGTGCTACAGTTGATCCAGAAATTGGGCTATAAATCAGACAACTGAAAAAGAGAAACCTAGTCAGTTAGTTATACCACTCAGTGCTGATAATCTTAAAACAACAAATATTTCATGACAAATATATGAATGTTCTTATTAAGACAGAACATGTGCTGATGGTCCTCGTAAGACTGTGATGCAATAACGTGTTTTCTGTAACATCTTCATAGAAGAGGCACAAACTGACTTTATAAAGCCATTGTGTATTATGAGTAGCCATGTGGCTACCGAAAAAATACATCATCATATTTCTATAGCAATCTTTGCAGATGTCTATTAACAATTACCCACAATTCTTTGTCTGCCTCATCAGACTGTAAGCCCCTCAAGGCTCATGATCGTCTCTTATTTATTTATATCTAGTACTTGGCACGGAGTTGGGCACATAGTAGGCTACTAGTTTTGTTGAAAGGATATTATGAATTCTGTTTTACTTTGATCCATTGGCATTTACCTCGAGCTCGATCCAATAATGTTCCTTCAGAAGTATAAAGATTTAACCCATGTTGTAAAGTGATCCTTACTAACCATTCTTCTACAGCTGCAATATCTGTTTGAAAACAAAAGGCAAATAATCAACTATTCCTTAGTACATTATATTGATGAAATTTAAGACTATATGAACACTGCCAATGATGATTACCTTTCATTTCCCAATCATTTCGATTGCATTTATATATGAGGATTCCCATGTCTTTCCTACAAACATTTTGATGATACCATAAAGAAAAAGATAAGCAAATGGCATTCAGAGAAAAGCTGGAGTGACAGTACTAATATCAGATGAACTAGACTTCAAAATAAAAAAGATAAAGAAAGATACTGAAGGACACTTCATAATGATAAAGGAAATCATGCACCAAGAAGACATAATGAGTATTAATATCTATGCTCCCAATCAGGGAGCCCTGAAATATGTAAAGTAATTACTAACAGAACTAAAAGGAGAAAAAGACCAAAACATTATCATAGTAGGGGATCTAAATACCCCACTATTGGATTTGGACAGATGATCCAAACAGAAAATCAATAAAGAAATAACATCCTTAAATGACACATTAGATCAACTGGACATAATTGACATTTACAGAGTCTTCCATCCCAAAACACATGCTTATACATTCTTCTCTAGTACCATGGAACATTCTCAAGAATCGACCATATACTGGGACACAGAGACAGCTTCAACAAATATAAGCAGGTTGAAGTCATATCAACCATATTCTCTGCTCATAATGCTTTGAAACTAGAGATCAACTGTGAAAAGAAAACAGGAAGAACCACAAATACATGGAGATTAAATAACATGCTACTGAAGAATAACTGGGTCAGAGAAGAAATCAAAAGAGAGATCAAGAGATAAATAGAAATGGATGTCAATGATAGTACAACATATCAAAACTTTTGGGGCACAGGCCTATCTCCAAAAACAAGAATAAGCCCAAATAAACAACCTAATGCTTCATCTTAAAAAACTAGAAAAGGAAGAACAAATGAAGCCTAATAGCAGAATGAAAGAAATAAAATTAGAGCAGAAATAAATGAAATTGAAGACAAACAAAAAAATGAAAAAAATAAATGCTACGAAGAGCTGGATCTTTGAGAAGGTTAATAAAATTGACAAATCCCCAGCTAGACTCACTAAAGAAAAAAGAGAAAGGACATAAACAAAATCAGGGATGAAAGAGGGGAAATTACGACTGATATTGCAGAAATACAAAGGAAGAGGTGGGAGGTATATGGTGTAAAGGAGGTCAAATATAGGGGAATAGGGAGGGTGAAGTGGGTAAAGGGGATCATATATATGGTAGCTGAAGGAAACTGGATTTTGGGTGGTAAACGCACAATAGAATATACAGATGTTAAATTATAATGTATAGCTGAAAATTATATAATCGTATTAACCAATGTTATCCCAAGGAACTTAATTAAAAAAAAACCCAATAAAATTAAATTTAAAAAAATAAGGAAAAAGAATTATGAAGTGATCTTACACTACAGCAATGAATCCAGATGATGATATTTTAAATAATAACTTTTCTCTGAGCAGTTGTGGCTTGGTAAAAAGCAGATTATGCACTTCGATGAAGTGGTATAAAATTATTTGAAAATAGACTGTGATTAAGTAAAAATTAGGGTAAACCAATACACCAACAGTGGAGATAAAATGGAATCATAAAAATAATTAATGTGAAGGAAGACAGGAAAATAAGTGAAAAGTAAAACAGAAGAAATGGAACAAATAGAAAACAGCCTGAAAGCAGATTTCAGTACAACCACACCAACAATTACATTAAATGTAAACGGTCTAAAAATACCAGTTAAAAGCCAGATTTCCCCATTAGATGTAAAAATCAAGCCTGAACTATATGCTAACTCTCAGAAACCCACATTAAGTATAAAAGCACAGATGAGTTAAAAGGAAAAGGATGTGAGGGATTCTGGGAAGCCTTGGATGGTGAACTCAGCTTAGGAGCTGCTGCAGCCGTGGCACCCACAGGGCAAGACTGAGGCTGAGGCTGAAACCAGGGGCACTCACGACGCACGCGCCTGACCCGAAAGGCTCGGCTGACAAGCGCTCATGTCCACCCAAGCCTCTAGGTGGAGCTACGTACCACCTCCGCAAGGGTATGGTGGCTGCGGAAGCACCTGGTACCCAAGTAGAGCCAGCGCTATTTGTGCTTGGTGCTGTCACTGTTCTCTATCTGTTGCTTGACTTCGAGGAAGACAGTGGTGTGAGAAACATCATACATGTTCCTACAAAATGGGCTTCCTGCACAATTGGCTAACGCAATGAGAGAAGTCAATCTTCTGATGGATACCTTAGCTGGCCTTCAATGGGACTGGATAAAAGTTGGTATATGCATGACTTTCTCGGACCTTTAAAACATAAAATAAGAGCTCTGTAGATCTACAGGTTTTAGATAATGTGATAAAATCTTGATTAAAGTCAGAAATAGAAATAACGATGTAGTTCCTATAATGGTATCTGGAGTGATTAATTATAAGGAAAAGTATGAGTTTGGTACCTTCGTTGGGAGTAACAACCAGGATTTTCTGGATTGGTTTTATACCAACTTTCCACGTGCTTATTAACCAGCATGCACTTCCGTTTAGTGGTGATACTAATCCTGCTTACCTTAAACACACAGGAAGTATTACTCTCATCTGTAACGTGGCTAAGGTAGAGAAAGACGTATGAAACAGAAAAAAGGCTATGAACAGTGTTAGCTGGTGTATCTGGAGCTGGGCGTTGAAGAGTTCAATGCCAAAACTCCAAACAAACCTATTTAGGTAGTTTATGCGCTCTCACATCTGTTTCACGTGCTGGTCAAGAACTCAGAACAACAGTAGAAATGCGTGAAGGGTTGTAAAAGAGGGCCATCCGGCTGTTACTTTGGGTAAAGAAGACTTATCCATTAGGTGAGTGACTAAGGTGATGGTGCCCCACTCTGAAAAATAGCATCTTAGTCATTCCAGTGCTTGAATGTTTATTTTCTCGATACACATTGAACATTTTATAAAGCTAAAATAATCAAGACAGTGTAGTATCGGTGAAAAGATAGAGAGCCCAGGAATAGCAATGCAATGCAATGCAATGCAGACAAAATAGTTTTTACAGCAATGGTGCTGGAATATTTGCAGAGCTATATTCCCCCCAAATTAACCTCAGTCCAGACTCTGAAACAGGCGTTAACGATAGAAACAGAAAATAGACATGTGGTTTCTAGGGCCTGGGACACAGGAAGGGGTTGACAACAGGTCGGGTCATTTTATTGGGTAATGGAACTGTTCTTTATCTTGATGGTAGTGATTCTACAACTGTATACATTTGTGAAATTCTGTAGAACTAGACACTGAAAAGAATATATTTTAATGAATGCAAAGTATGCCTTATTTCAAAAGGAAAAAGAACAAATTGTCAAGTGTAAATCAAAGAGGGACTCTTTATTTTCAACAGTATATGCAGTTCAAACTTCATCTTGCCTTCATGACTTTCTAGCTCTTGCTAAATATCCTTGGGCCTCAGTTAAGTCATTTAAAAATGAAGATAATAATACTACCTAACATACAGTGAGGAATAAATGAGTTATTACAGTGTTTATAGTAGTGCTGAAATATAATAAGAATTCAATAAATACAACCTGCTAATTCTACTAGTACTATGATGACTATTTTGCTACCTCTGTTGTTGATGTTACCTAAACGACCTTTCCCAAGGTTTTGCATATACATAATACTCAAATTCATGGCATAGCAGTAAATCAGATATTATTAAGGAGGAGAAAGTGAATGAGCAAATATGATCTCTTTCCCCCTGAATTTCCCTCTCTGAATTCTAGCGGTTGCTAATATTAGACCATCCTCTCCTATGACACTACAAGCCCATATATTCCTTTTTACCCAGTCCAGGGAGTTGTTTCAGGATAGGCAGAGTTCATTTGGTCTTTCTATATAAAATACTTAAATTCTTAGATCACTGTTGTTCCTGACCTTAGAATCATTGTGTTTCTGAAATTAAAGTTTGTAAATAGAAGAAGAAAAATAATAAAAAGTAACTTCACTTTAATGGTCAAACTAATGTCAATATTATGCCACACAGCTAGAACAACCCATCATTATACTGATGAAGAGTTAAGTTAGAATTTTTTTAAAGAAGTACAATTTTCAGGAGGAAACCCTTGAAAAAAAGTCACTAAAAGTTCCAATAGATGGATTTGAAATAATTGAGATTAAAAAAGGATAAAACAGTGATGTAATCCATATCAGATGTTACAGCATGGGGGCTTTTTTTTTGCAGACTTTTATCTTTGACACTTCCTTATATAGGGTCTTTTCTATAATTTCTGCCTTCCTCTAACCCTCCCTACCCCTGCCCTTCACTCTGTAGGACTCACAATTTTGTATGTTTTTAAATTACTCCTGTACCTAGAGGGGTAGGCCTGTATGATTCCACTGTCCTACTGTCCCAATCCCTTCTTGCTTGCTACATTTAGTTGACGCACAAGTGGATGCCAGGCCAGCCTCTCCCTGGAATTTGAAATTAAGCTGGCCTCTAGGATATAAAAACTTGACAGCAGTGAGGCAGCTTTAGGAAGCTAGTCTTCAAAGAAAGAAAAATAAATGTAGATTAACGGAAAATATAGAAAAGAGAGAAATGGTGAAAGTGCTCCCTGGGTTCTTGATGGTTTTCCATTTCTTATTTCTAATTCCTTCTTATAACCTGGTTGCATTTTTATCTTTAAGTTCCATGACAAAAATGAATGTCTTTTTCCTTAAGTGCAGTCAGGTTGGTTTCTGTTCCTCGCACCTTCCTACCATATTAAAAGAATATACCTTGCATCATTTTTAAACTATGAGAATGCATCTCATGCCTTAAGAGCTACTAGCTCAGTCGACTAGCCCAATACTCACAGCCCCTGGAATTTTCCTTCCCTCCTTTTCCCATCTGTTTATTTACAGTAGCATGTAAAGCTAGGCTGCCATATTACACTTAATAGTAGATTACATAGTAAATAATACATTACTTACTATAGCTTATAACATTTTAAGATTAATGATACATTTTCAGTAAAATTAATTGGTATCTGAATTTCTCAATACTCCAATTTTCAAGTTCTAGAAAATAAGTTTACTTTAAATAAAGGATAATATGTTATGTATATCAGAACAATCGATCTATAATAGAAATGTGAGATAAAATATAGAAACTTCAATTAAATTTGAATTTCAGATTAACCACAAATAATTTTTAGTATGTCTCAAATAGTACAAGAGACATTTACATGGGATAGCAAATAATTTTTTAATATAATAAATATTTTTATTTGTTAAATTTGGCAATCCAGACCCATGAGTAAAATAATTAATTCAGATCACTCTTACCTGTATTTTTCGTAATGTTTTCTCTGGGAATACAAATCGACCAGTAAATCTGATCGCTGAACTTAAATAAAGAAGACATCAGAAAACTGTGTTTTACAATGTTAATACCAATACTTATTTTAACATATTACACCCATCTTTAAAAAACAATAAGCAAAAACATCCAAGCATCTACTTTTTACCTGTAATTTTATTCTTAGGAATTTATCCTACATTATCCACACATATATGGGAAAAATATGTTCGAGAATATTTTTCATCATTATTTGTAATAGCAGGAGGTTGGAAATAGCTAAAACATTAATCAGTTATGTATAAAACTGTAGCCACAAAAGGAATATCACACAGTCAAGCTCAGGTAGCATAAAATTGAAGCATTGTTGCCTTGACAGATCAGAGCATAGGACTTGGTGTTGACAGAATTGGGGAATTTAAAGGAAAATCCCAGGAGCAAAGGAACTGCAAGAATGGTGATTTAAGAGTTAAAATATAAAACTCTTCCCAAATCCTCGGGCAACTCAGCTGCAAAGGAGACCCGTAGAAGTCCATGTTAAAAAAAACTGCAGTGGAAGCTTAAAAACTGAGCAGAGATATCAGTTGCTGAAACCATACATAGGTAAGAGAGTTTGCAGTGTGTGTCTAGGTAAGTAATAGCCTTTTAGACCACCGCCAACGAAAACAACAGCAAATTCTTGTAAAAACATAACAGAATCCAGAGTTATTACAGTTTATGTCCAGTTTTCAACCAAAAATGACAAGACAAGAAACAGGAATGTGTAACCAATATTTGGAAGGGAAAATGGTAGATGATAAATGACTCAGAGTGAGTCCAGATTGCAAAGATGTCAAAGCAGCTATTACAAATATGTACTAAATTTAAGGAAAATGTTCTAATGAGGAAATGGTTAGAGAATCTCAGCACATAAATGAAAAAAATAACAATAAAACCAAATGGAAATAATGAAGCCGAAAAGTAAAATAACTGGAATAAAATATTTACTAGATGAGTCAATAGCAGATTGGAGATAGCGAAAGAAATAATAGGTGAATTTAGAGATACAGCAATTGAAATTATCCAATCTGAAAAAGGTGGGAAATGGTTAAAGAAAAATTAACAGAGACTTAAATATCTGTGGGACAATATCACAGGTTCCAAAATGTGCATAAGTAGAGTCCCAGGCAGGAAAAGAGACAGAGAAAGGGGCAGAACATTTTTGGGAAGAAATAGTGGTTGAAGACTTTACAAATTTGGTAAACTTAGAATTTAAGAAGCCCAGAGAAACCCAATTAGGGTAAATATAAATAGACAATCTTAAAAGCATCTAGAGAAAATGACACATTACACACAGGGGAAAATAAAGCTAACAGTTGACTTCTCATTCAGAAACAATGTCATATGACATAGTTAAAATGCAGAACAATATAGTCAAAATGCTGAAAGGAGATGAAATCAACCAGAAATTCTATATCTGACAAAACTGTCATTCAAAAATTAAGATGACTACTAAAAACCTATTAGAATTCATAAATGAGTTCAGCAAGATTGCAGGATACAAGATCAATATACAAAAATTAATTGTATTTCTATACCCTAGTAAAGAACAATTTGAAAATGAGATTTAAAAAGCAAATTCTTTTACAATAGCATCAAAAAGAATAAAATACTAGGAATAAATTTAACAAAAGAAGTATACCACTTAGACTGAAAAATATAAAATGTTGTTGCAAGAAATTGAAGAAAATCTAAATAAATAGAAAAATATTCCAAATGCATAGATTGGAAGACTTAATACTATTAAAATGGCAATACTCCCCAAATAGATTCCTAGATTCAACACAGTCTCTATCAGAATTCCAGCTCGCTTCTCTGTAAAAATTGGCAAGTTTAAATTTGTATGAAAACTAGCAAAATTCATATGGAATTTTGAAAAAGAACAACCTTGAAAAAGAACAAAGTTGGAAGACTCATGCTTCCTGATTTCAAAACTCACTATAAGCAACCGTATCAAGGCATCAAGGTACTGGCATAAGAATAGATATATAGAAAAATGCAGTATAATTGAGAATCCAGAAATAAACCCACACATTTACAGTTAATTGATTTTCAACAAAGGTATGAAAGCAATTCAGTAGGGAAAGAATAATAGTCAATTAAATGAATCGTGCTAGCAGAGCTGGGTATCTACATGCAAAAGGGTGAATGTGAACCCTGGCCTTCATGCCACACACAAAGATGTACTCAAAATGAATCATAACCAAATTTAAAAAGTAAAACTAGGAACTTTCTAGAAAACATAGGGAATGCACACTCTATGAATATACTAAAAACCATTTAATTGTACACTTTAAGTTGGTGAATTGTATGGTATGTAAGTCATGTCTTAATGAAAGTGTTACCAAAAAATGAAGGTGAAATAAAGATATTTTCAAGGGGAAAAAATCCCAAAGAATTGTTGTCACTAGACCTGCACTGTAAAAAGGCTAAAACAAATTCTTCAGGCGGAAAGATGGTGATACCAGATGACAATTTACAGCTACAGAAAAGAATGAAAAGCAGTGGAAAGTGTAAATATGAAGGTAAATAGTGAAAAATCATTATGTATTTTTCCTTTCTTCTTTTAATTTCTTTAAAAAATATATAACTGTTTAAAGTGGCAAGTATAACACTGTATTATTGGGTTTAAACACACAGATGTAATATTACTTGACCAGGTATTTTTTTTAAAAACACATCCTATAAAGAAAAGTATGCTTCTTGTTAACAACATCACGGAATAAATAAATGTAATTACCAAAGTTAAATTAAAGTGGAAGATGCCAGTGTATGTACTATTTATGATCCCCAAGCTGGGAGCAAGTCCTCCTGATGTGAACACACTCATAAATTCCTTTGAAGACATTTCACTTAGGGGTTGTAAAAAACACTGGATTTTCTTTAGAAAAGAGGAGAAAAAAGTGAATAAGTAATGAGAATTCAATGGAGAGAAACATATTACATTAATTTAAAAGTGAAGAGAAATCTATGAAAAGCAGACGCTGCTAATGACCTCTATCTTTAGTAATTCCAGTCTCTAAGTAGGAAGAAAAGTTAATTTTGAAAAGCACACTTTCAGAACTCAGTAACTTAGTATGCTAGTATCATAATAGGTTTCAATTCATCCTTATAAAAATTTTTCTGTCACAGAAATGGTTATAAAATGATTACACTTAATAAACATAGAATCAAAGACACATGCTATCACATGTAGAACTCACTGTTTTATTAAAATGATTACTTTGTGTCTAAATAAAAAAAAAACAAATGTATAAAGCAAAACATCGTGCTGCATTTTACTGAATATTTCCCAGCTTTGAGAAGGCATATGAAAATCACAAATGATGGATTTTACTGAAACCCAACATGAGATAGATGCTGAGTTTTAACTCGCTTAGTTTTCTGGTAGTTAAGATCACCAGATGTCTTTTGATTGGAACATTCAATTCATTTACATTTAAAGTAGTTATTAAAGGTATATGAGAAAGTACAATGTTACTGGCTTTATACATGGAGTTTTAAAAAATGCAAAGGTTGCAACATACTATTAGTGGGCCTTACCAAGTCCTCTAAGGAAAGATACAACTTGAATATTTTATTCTTTTGCAGGGATCCTTGGCTAGAACAAGCAAAGTGCTTCTCTATATCACCTAAATAATACAAAAAAAAAATTATATATATATATAATTATATCTATATTATATATATCTCATATATATAAGATATAATTAGGTCACTGATATAAGAATTTCCATTAAAAGAACCATAATTTTAAAACTGAAAAAATATTTCAAAAGAATATAAGTTATAATTGTATACTCTGGATAAAATTCAAATCTTTCACTGTTTTTAATTTTAAAGATACCAAAGAGGACACTAAAAAGGAAGGTTTGACAGAACATTAAAATAAAAGATACCACATGGTGCAAATTTCTCAGAGGTAATCAAAAAAACAGTCCTTGACTCTTAAGCTTCTCAACCTCAATGAGCCCATAGAAGGAACAGGAGTTGGAGATCGGAAAGAGAATTTATGTTTTAATAGAGAGCTTTTAATATGAAAGTGACTCCTCTACCCAAAAGAGTGGGTGGTTGGGAGGAAGATCTCTTTTTATCTGGATCTAAAGTAAATCTTTTGTAAACAACATAGATTTGGATCATGTATTTTTATCCATACTGCCAATCTCTGTCTTTTGATTGAAGAATTTAATCCACTTACATTTAAAGTAATTACTGATAAAGAGAAACTTCCTTCTATCATTTTGCTGTTAGTTTTCTATATGCCTTATAACATTTTTGTCCCTTATTTCCTGTATTACTCTCTCCTTTTATAGTTGATTTTTTTTTTGCAGTGAAATATTTAAATTCCTTTCTAATTTCCCTTGTGTATATGCCTTCTGCTTAGCCTCTCTTCCTTTAAAGAGTTTATTCATTAGGCAATAGAGTATGAGTAAAGATTTGTAAGCAGAGAAGTGAATTGGACTTTAGAATCAAATGATAATTTAAAAAAATAGAACTGGCAGCATCGTCAGGTGTGGGCAAAGTGAATGTATGGTTTGAATAGTACTTTGAAAACTGTTTAATGTTATAACCTCAAAATGTATGTTAAGCTGCATTTGTGATACTTTCATTGATATGTTTACTGATAGGATTTTGAGCATCAAACTGTTATGTTGTACAAACAAGATGAATAACCTGCAATCATACATTGAGCCAGACTCTGGGTTTATATGTCACCTTGTACCATATGCATTATCCTCTCCTCTTTAAAGAAGGTGAAATCAAAACTCAAGAATATTAAGTTATTGCTCAAAGGTGCCCCAACTCACTACAGTAAGTTAGATAAGAACCAAGATGTTTCTGTCCCTAAGGGACATCTTGTATCTTCTCTTCATCCTGCTAGGCAATTTTTTAAAAACTGAGCCCCTCTTTCAGACTTGTCTGCATGCAACCTGCACTCCGGCACCCCTGGAGTGCTCATGGGGTTCTCTCTTTTTCTAGTCTCTGCCTTGAATTTTAATACATTTTAAGATCTGGTTCAAATGGAAGTTTTTTCTAAAACTCATCTCAGCACTTTGGTAGCATTTTGTGAATTACTTCCTTGAGTTAAAGAGATCTTTTGAGCTTGGGCTATGAAAGGGGAGGCAGGGAAAAACACAAGAGAGAATGTGGCCAGAGAGAGAAGCAATTCCCAACCCTCCTACCTTGGCCTAGAAATTCTCAGTTACAGCGTTTTCTAAATCCTGTTTTAATAATGAAATACAAAAAGAACTACTTTTTGCAAGCCTCTGAAGGAAAGACATGATAGAACAGTTACATTCTTAACAGTATGTGACGTTCAAAAGGATCATGATATAAAGGAAAACCACACACGCGCAATCACTGATGAAATGTCTGCCCTGACTAGAATAAGAAAACCACTCTGGGATGCAGAGACACGCTACTTATGAAATGCATTCACTGCAGCAACTGACAAAGACGCTCTCCTTGGCAAAACTTCAGTCAGGCACTAAGCCCTCTCCTCAGCTAGGCCCTGCCCTTGCTAGATCTGCATAACCAGTTTTGCAAGAGTCCTGCTAAGTCATTTTAGAGAGAATCCCCATCCTCGGATCTCTGACAACGCTCTATATCTAATCAAACTCCTCATCCCCAACCATCCGCCCAGGTGATCAGCCTGACCTGCCTGCCGCAAGAATTCTGCTCGGTCAGTTTAGCAAGAATGCCTTCTACCTCCGATGTCCCCTCTTAGTAATTTTCCATCTGCCAACCCTCACCCCCAATTTGATCCTTGGCTGTAAAACCCCACGTCTCCAGGCTGTATTTGGAATTGAGCCCAGGTCTACACTGAGGTCTCTTTTCCCCCCATTGCAAGAGTGCCTAATAAAGTGTCTTCCTACAGTTTTAACTACTGTCCCGCTCTGGTTTTCTTTGTCACAATGAAGTTGAAGCCAGAAGCAGCAAAAACACTAAAGGACACAAGTAACACTGGATGGAGGGTGACGACGAACATGTTTTGTACCAAACGTGAGTTTTGATGGTAGACAATGGCAAATTACTTTGACATTTTGCCTAATTTAAAGATGAGTTAGAGGGTTTTTTTTTTTCCCATTGCTAAAAAATAAAATAAAAAAGGTTCTAAATTTTCTGATCTTTCTGAGACAGCACATGTTTGTCAGGAATATGTTGCCTGGCAGAGATCTTCAACAAAGTAAATCAGAACTTAATCTGTCCTTTCAAATTAAAGGTGACATCTGAACAATAAACATGATATTAATACATTTTTTTAAGTATGCTATAGAGAAAGTATTTTGAATATAGGCAGCTGGAAATGTTTCTATTCCATTGCCATCAAACAATTTTTTGATTGAGCATTTACCATGTGCTAGTATATCCAGTCCAGGATGCTACAGAATCTAAACAATCTACAAAAATGAAGGTGGATTTGTCTTATTCCTTTGACACCGTTTTCCCATCATAAAAGTCCTATTGCCTAATTTAATCCATGTGCAGTTGACCCTTGAACAACGTAGGATCGAACTGCATAGGTCCATTTACATGTGGATGTTTTTCAATGAAGATACAGCTGGCCCTTCATATCCCTGGCTTTGGCATCCAACCAAATGAGGATTGAAGATAGTATCTTCGAGCTGCCACTGGGGCTCTGCGGGAGTGAAGACCAACTGTATGCACTGGTCTCCACCATCTTAGAGAAGGGACTTGCGCATGCATGGATTTTCATATTTGCGGGGAATCCATCCCCACAGATACTATTACATTTTGGAGGAGTCAAAAATTATACATAGGTTTTTCACTTCATGGGGGTCAGCACCCCTAACCCCCATGTTGTTCAAGGGTCAACCAGCTTACTTTCAGAAAACTCTCTTCAGTCTCAATCTGTTGGCCTTGTAATTTAGTTTATAATTCATAGTACATGTAACTTGTGGAGGAAAAATAAAAAATACCTGTTCGAATAATTAAAGTTTTGCAAATATAAAATTTTCCTTAAACATTAAAGATTCTATAACTTATAAGTAATGGAATATAACAAAATAAAACTATGTATACAACTTAATAACAATAGATTCATGATGATATTTTTAGAAGTGTCTGAACTAGGGTACAATAGGGAAAACTGGAAGATAATGTAATGAAGAAGTGCTAAAAGAAAATATTTTAACTAACTATTAGAAAGGAAAAGATGTAGAGGAGAACTCCTAAGAATAACATAGAGTATGAGTGTCTGAAACTTACCTTTATTATATGTTATTCCTGATGAAAAATCAAACATGTTCAAAAGTATAACGTATAAAAGTAGCAGTTCCATCTGTTGGAAGAAAGAAGAATCATTTTCATTCAGCAACTCAACATATTTTTGCGTTCCTTTGCTATAAACAACTACATAGTAAAGAAATCATCTCATCCCTTAAGTTAAATGTTTCTCATTATGTGACAAACGCAGACGACTTAACAGTTGACTAAATTCCACATTTACTCCGTAACTGGTACTAAAGATAATTAGGAATAGAATCAGCACACACTAAAGAGCTGTGGCTCAGGTCGCTCCTCAATGTGGACAACTGCTGGAGAGGTGGGATCACGTCTACAGCTGTGCGACACAGAACCTGACTCGATAAAGACTCCGGGGACGGTACGGCTGTGCCTTGATCCGAGATTCTGACTGCATTGCTCTGGGGAGACACAATCCACATGGATCCTGAGCATCCCTGCACATTCTTGCTGCATGCCAGGGATGCGAGGCCCTGCCCACGCTTTACCCAGGCCTTTCCTCAGAGTTTTGTCTGCAGTGAGAAAACTTGAGGGATGAGGTTGTCTTCCCTGCAGATGAGCAGGCTTGTTTCCATGGTGAATTCCCCAAGCTCAGTGGTCCCCTCCTGTAATGCATTCAACTACTGGTGAATTGTGGCCCTTCAAAAATTCATATGCTGAAGTCCCAAACCCTCGTACCTGAGGATGTGGTTGTATTTGGGGACAAGGTCTTTACAGAAGTGATTAAGTTAAAATGAGGGCATTAGGGTGGGCTCCAATTTGACTGGTATCCTTAGAAGAAGGGAAAATTTGGACACATGGCCCCTGGGAAGATGATGTGAAGACACAGGAAGAAGCCATCTACAAACCAAGGGGAGGCCAGGAACAGATCTTTCCCTCATGTCCCTCGGACCTTGCCAACACCTCGACCTCATACTTGGAGGCTCCAGAACTATGAGACAAGAAATTTCTGTTGTGGAATCTCATCTTTCTGTGGGTTTGGCTACAGTGACCTTAGTAAATTAACATAGCATCCATAATAGATATTGACTCCATGGGACTCAGAGGTGCAGGGAACTGGCGTGAGCATCATGCTGATACCCTGGCTACTGCTTCTGCCGTGAGTGATATTGTCCCTGAATGAGGAGTCTCACATCTTTTGCCAGCATCCAAGAAAACAGTAATAAATTAAATTACCAGTTGTAGGTAGAATAAAATCCAGATGTTGTACAGCTCCTGACAACTGCTGAGTAAATTAAACTGATGTTTTTCCTCCCTCAGAACTGGTTTGCTTGATTCAATACATTTAATTGACAACAGAAAGCTCAGACATTTATTGGATTTTTAAATTTACCACCCTTCTCACATTGTTAGGGGAAAATTTTTTTTAAGTGTCCTTTTTTTAGTCATCTGAGAAAACAACTTGCTTTCACAAGGTAAGAGGAAATAAATGGCTCAGCAAAATTACATCACTGTGGCACTATGCTCAATGATATTCTGGGTGTAAGAATGAATCTAAGAATAAATGGAGAAGTTGCCACAGACAAACTTGAAAACAGTGCCCATACCAGGAAAATCTTGTGTTATTTTGCTAACCACTCAAAATCAGTGATGTCACACCATTATTAGACCCCAGCACTATTCCTCATCCCTGAAAAACTGACTGAAATATATTATGTTCCAGGGCCAGAGTTTGGATGACCTGTTATTAAGTTGTCCTCAAAGCTGTCCAGTTCAATTCCTTCAAATAAATACGAAAAGATCTCCAATGTCATTTGTGTGGATTTGGTTGTATCTATCTTTGACCAAAGTACTAAAGACTTACTTTGAAAGTCTTTCTAATGCTTTCATTAAAGAAAAGAAATCCGAGAGGACATAAGTTGTCAAGGGACAGACAACTAAGGACCTTCTTTGGGTTCTTTATGGCTTTGCTATAGCTGCGGGTCCTTTATTCTAACAATTCAGTGTGTGTGTGTGTGTGTGTGTGTGTGTGTGTGTGTGTGTGTGTGTGTGTTTCAATCTAGAGATGGAATGTACTTTGGAGTTGATATGGAGGCATTACGTAACATGTTCAAAGTCTGTGACTAGCCAGTGACAAAGTTGATTTCGAACCAAGTTCTCCATATTCAAGAGATCTGGTCGGCATCCAAAGAAGCCACAAAATGAACATTTTAAAATGTGACGATATTAAGCATATGATTAGATTTGAACTCTCACCCAAACTGCTAAACTTGTCCACCATAATTCTGCTCCATACATACATGAACCTCATGCTTCAACATTACAACTTTTCTCAGTTTGCTACCAGCCTCTTTCAACAATCACTTCATAGTTAGAGGAAAGGCACAGACTCTGGCCTAAGATCAACTCTGCCCATTGAGATGTTTAATCTTTGGAAAGTTACTTAACTTCTTCGAGCTCATTTTCTATTCAGTAACATAGGGATGGCACTTCACAGGGTCGTCGTGAGAACTAAATAAATAATACATTTAAAACATCTACGAGCTACTTTACCCCGAAGAAGCACGTAATAAATCATAGCTATGAATCCATGTCTTTATACACGGAAGCAAGATCTTTATCCCCATCACACTCCCCTACTGGCCCTCCTAGCAGTTAAATCACCCCCGTTATCATCCTCATTTAGTTATGACTTTTATATAACAGATATAAGTCACATACCTGGGGGTTTTTTTTCTCTGACGCCAAATAAATTTTGAGAATTGCTCCAGAGAAAGAACCTACCTCCTCCAGCACATGATTCATTTGCAGTTACTCCATTATTGTGGAATAGTCACGTAGTCTAAATTCATACTAGAGTAGGGTTTTTATTTCTTACTGTAAATCCCTCTCAATGAGATGTCTGACTGTCTGCACTTTTATTTTTATTTATTTATTTATTTTTCCCGAGCTTTCTTCCACATAGGCTAAGAAAGAAGACCCCACATCAGGAGCTGAGTTTTCAGTTTACTGGTTTGGTCGTCCGCTTAACTTTGGGACAGCCAATCAGCTGCTACCAAGTACAGAAGCCTGCTTAGAAAATCTCAAGAATAGGCAGTTGGAATTCCCATTAACTGCCTCCTGCAGAGCACCAAAGGTCATTCTCTTTGAAAATCTGTAGGAAATGGAAGTTCTCAAAACCTGCCGTCTTTAATACCACATCCATCTAGGAGGTTCAGAAACCTTCTTGAGACTATAAAATACTTCAGTCATCATGGGGTGATAGAGTGCCTGAGGAAAACCATAAATGCTAAAAGATGATGCCAACTGCATATGATGAAGTTTAAGAGAAGAAAATCTGTCAGAGTGGGACTTAAAAACAAATTGAGAAGACCTTATTGACAGAATAAATAAGCAATTACACAAAGCACAAGGACAGGAATGAGCTGTGTATGCATGGGAGTCAGTAGGACCAAATGATATGCCATCTGTTCTCCAGATTCATCGTTGTGTGAATGTCCCTTGTGGGGTTGATTATATCCACTCTGGCTTCCTTGACTAGTGAGCCAAGATGGAACCTTTCTGCCTTACTCAGTACACTGGCTACTCATGAATGGTCACAGGGCCTAACAAATAACTTCTCAAATGGTGATAATAAAACCTTTTACACTCACGTTCTCCTTCAGAAGTCCCTTTCACGTGGCCATGTAGAACCCGCTCTACACTCATGTCATGAAAGATAGCTGTGCCTGGATTTAACCTATTCCTGGAAAACCCTGTGTAAGAAATACCTTTCTCTCATCTTTTCTGGCGACCTCACCCTAAAGCAGAAAGTCACCCCACACTCTGAAAAAAATGTGTAGAACTCAACAAACTCTCTCTCCTAATAAAGACTCAGTTGCTGGTTTCCCACGAGTAAAGGTGACGAGGCTTTTGTATGGAAGCAAGTTGTAGTTCTGAGTCTCGTTAGCAACATTGTGATAAGCAGTTTCCTCACACCGCATCAAAATCGAACTCACATGGTTGAAGTACACGTTAATGGCCTACCCAGTGTGTAACTGGTACAATTAGGAACTGAACATGTATGTGCCATGCATCACTCTTAGGAAGTTTCTTGATGATGTACGCAAGCAAAACAAAAGACGTGGGGTAAGAGGGCAGCCTAGAAAGTAAGTGGTCCAGATTGGAACAGGGTGACAGAGGGTTCTAGCTGGAGAAAAAAAATTAAAAATAAAAGAAGAAGAAAGAAAGAAACCCCATGCAGTATAGAGTACGCCTGAGAAGACAGAAAAACTTGAAGGTATTAAAGGCATGTTATTTTCTTGTCAATGAGAAAAAACGAAAGGGCGTTAAAAAAAAAAAATCTAGGAGAAACAAAATGCTCTGTGATGATAACAAAAGATGGAACTTTTTAAAGAAAGTGTGTTTTACTTTTGTTTTACCTTCTTATAAAAGTTATAGATACACATGTAGTTTAAAGAGCTAAATCATTCTACAAGTCTTGTTGCAAAAAACAGCAGGGCCCTGCATACTTCCCCCCATCTTCCCTTCTCAGAGACAATCACTTTCAATCTTTTGCTGCTTCGTTCTGGTTCATGTTTAGGCGTTAGCTACTGACTTTCCACCATGCAAGGAAAGGGTTACGTCCTTTTATCTCCACTCTCCCCACACACATGCTCTTTCCCTTCTCCATTCTCCAACAGTTTTTGAGTCTATTTTTGGTCAAATCCTCTTTCTACTCCGATTTTCTATCCCTTTGTCATTTGCATTTTTCTAAGAGTTTCCTCAATTTTGTCTTCCAAACCCTCTATATTAACTTTTACAAATTCTAGAATTCTTTTATTTTTTTGATAATTCTGTTTCATTTTCAGAATTTTCCTTTTTATAGTCTATTCGTATTTATATAAGTCTCCTTTTTCTGAGATAACTAATGGCAGGGTGTTTTATTTTTTAATCTCCTTGCAAAGTTTGATTCCTTTAAGTCATTTTTCCTTTTTAATTTTTTCTGGTCTCTGTCTTTCAGTTTTGAGACTTTCCCAAGATTTTTCATGATCCTTGGTTGTTTCCTCAGATTTAAAAACACAGATTCTAAGAAGCTTATTTGAGGCTCTGAATCCAAGAGAACCGTCTATCGGATGTGAAAAGAGATAAGAAACAGTAGCATATTCTGGAAAGTTGTTTCACTGAGGAAGAATCTCAGTGTATTTAGGACTTTTCTCTTCGGCTTCTCAATTTCCCTGCGTCTTCCAATCTCTTCCCTAAAGAGTAAAGGGCCTGGCTACTAGCCTCCCGGGGTGTCGGTCTTTAGTACTTAAGCATTCATCCTCTCCCTGTTCTCAGTGGTAACCATTTCTCAAGTGTGCTTGGTTTTCACTAGTCCAGATAGCCTCTGTTTTATCCTCCAGCAAGAATGAACATCCAGCCTCTGTCTGGGTGGGGGCAGGGCAGCTGCTAAGTGTAGAGTATTGGGGAGAGGACCTAAAAATTGTCTGCTGTGGGTGTTCAAACAATCCTACTTTCACCTCCAGCTCAAGAATCTGCCAAGGACTGAGCTCTTTGGGGTTCTGCGGTCCAATCTCATTGCCGCCAACCTTTCCCCAATGCCAGTTTATGATCAGCTTACTCAGGTCTGCTAATTCAGTTACCACTTATCCATCTGCTTTCCAGCTTTCTAAATTTTGTTCCCACTGTCACTTCTCCAGGTCACTCTGTACTTAGGGGTTTATGCCCCTTTAGAAATCCCTTTTGTGTTGGATTCAGTAGGAGAGTAGATATGCATGTTCAAAACCAATAAACAGAAATCATTAATGTATCATATATTCAAACATCATGAAATTGATGGAGGGTAATAAAAAAAATTCATTTGATTTTAATGCTAGGAATATTCTTTTTTTTTTTTAAAATGATATTATTGACATATAACATGCTAGTTTCAGGTGCACATCATGATGATTCAATATTTGCCTATTGCGAAATGATCACAGCAAGTCTAGCTACATTTCCTTTTTCATGGTCTAGAGTTCATGACATTAAAGAAAAAAAATATAATCCTGTCACACTATTCAGTGGGAATGAACAGTACTTATACAATCATTGTGGTGGACATAAGCCAAGGTGACCCATGATGATCCCTGCTCTCGCGTAATTCTCTTCCCCTGAGTGTAGATGGGGCCTGTGAATCGCTTCTAACCAATAGGATATGGCAATGAGGATGAGACGTCACTCTTTTGTTTAGGTTACATTATATGACAAAGGTGATGGGATATTTACTCCCGTGATTATGTTTCATTATATAAGAAGAGGGATGTGCCGGCTGGCTTTGAAAAAGCAAATCGCCAAGTTAGAAACCGTGTGGAGAGGGCCATGGCGAGGAGACGCAAGCAGCCGTTAGTTAGGGTGGCTGCCAGCTGGTAGGAGGCATGCCCTCATGGTGTAGCCACAAGAACGTAAATCCTGCCAACAATCTGAGCTTGGGGGTAAATCCTCCCCCCGATGAACCTCTGGATGAAAAACCAGCCCAGCCGACACCTGATTGCAGCCCTGTGGGATTCTGAACAAAGAACCAAGAGTCTGGACTCCTGTCCCATGGAAACTGCAAGATGACACACGTGTATTGTTTGAGCCCACTGAGTCTGTGGTGATTCGGTGTGTAGTAATGGACAGCGAGTACAGACCCCAACAAGTTCATTGAATGGCAAGTTGAGACTGCTACCGGCCAGTCTGGCCTCTCCCGTCTCTGAATCAAAAGTGAAGAAGTTTACCGACTGGGGTGACTGATCTTGACAAGGGGAAACTGGGTTGGTACTGCACAAGGTGGGTAAGCAGGAGTATACATGGTTTACAGCGAGATGGGGCGGGGGGGGGGGGCGTCCCCAGGGCATATTGTGGTACTTCCATGTGCTGTGATTAAAGTCAGTGGAAAACTACAACTCAATTCAGGCAGGACTGCTAATAGGCCAGACCCTTCAAGAATGAAGGTGAGCTCACCCCACCAGTAAAAAACAACAACAAAAACATGGTCAGATGAGGTGCTTGCTGAGGGCGAAGGAAATTGGGAATGGGTAGAGGAGAGTGGTTACAAATGACCGCGTGGCCAGCAGTAGGAATGAGGACTTTCACAGTCACGAGTATTTCCTCCTAATTTCAAAATGAATGTTTGTACCGATCTTAACCAAATAGTTCTGTGGCTTTCCATCTTATCTTCTCTTAAAAATTTTTTAATTTCATTTCATTTTTTTTTTAATTTTTAATTATTTAATTGAAGAAATGATTTTTTCCCCCATCTACCTTTCCCGTCCCCCCATCTTATCTTCTAACATGTGTAAATCATGGTTAATTTTACATCTCAGTATTTAAGTCACGGTAGATCAAAAGAGAGACTGAGTGTCAGCCAAGGACTCTGTTTCCTTTGAGAGGAGGGTTAGCCTGTTCATTTCTGGATGGGATAATTGTGTCATGTTAGGCAGAGTATGGTTTTGTTATTGACGTTTTTTGACATTAAGTATGATTGAAGCAGATGCGCATGGGTTCCAAGTTGACAAGGGGGGGCTGTGATAGCTTTGTGACATGTCAGCTTGGCTACATTTCCATTAAGCTGGGCTTACAAGGGATATTGTCTCTCTAGTTGGAGGACACAGGGGGAGCAGCAACCATTTTGAGGAATCCACACACCTTCTCCTAGTTATTCAATCAAACACTAATCTAGGTGATGCTGAAAGGGATTTTGCAGGTGTACAGACCCTAATCAGTTGACTTTAATGAAAGAGATTACCCTGAGGGACATAACCTAACCAGTTCAGAGGCTTCAAGCTTCAGCTCATGCCCATGGGTTCCGGGCTGCTCGTGAGCATCTCTTTCTCATTGCCTGCCCTACAAGACTCTAGGCTTACTTCACCAGCCCCAAACTGTGTGAGCCACTTCCTTACAAGAAACATTATATATATGCACATGCACACATATATGTTTATATATACATGTCTATATATATAGACATGTATATATATTATACACACACACAGGTAGGTAGATAGATGATAGGTGATATAGATAGGTAGGTAGGTAGATAGACAATAGACAGACAGACATAGATGATAGGCAGATAGACAGATGATAGATAGGCAGACATAGATAGATAGATGATAGATGATAGATGATAGATGACAGATAGATAGATAGCCAGCCAGACAGACAGGTAGATACAAAATCTTCTACAGGTCCTGCTTTCCTCACTGAACTCTGATACAGTCATAATAATGTAAATGCTATTTGTTGGGTTCCAACATTTAAACTGAACTTACTGACAAAGCATAGGTTGGCAAATCAAGAAACAGAGTACTCGCCATGTTTATACAGTTCCGGGGGTGATCACTGCACGAACACGGCAGCTCTCCCCTGCAGAGGACTGAGGCGAGGACCGACAGCCCGGAACGACAGCTTTTCACCGCTGGTGTTTTTGTGCCACTACTTCGTTACCGTATGTTTGTACGTCTCCGAGTAAAAGAGAGCAAATATTTTGGCAGCTTTTAGAAAAGAAACATTCTCCTCACTGGGACACTATCTGTTAGGAAAGAGCAGGGACTCTACAGTTAGAGTTCCTGGATTCTTATTCTTGTGGTCTTGGTGAACTGCGTTACTTTGAGAAAGTTACTTAGCCTCTCTAAGCCTGTTTCCTTATCTGAAAAATGAGATACTGCTACTACTTATCCCACACAGGACATGAGTGTGCGCGTGTGTATACACATATACACTTTGGCTTTCCGTTACTTAAAGTAGCTTACTACTCTATACTTCTGAACCTGACAGTACACCTTGGCGCACTTGCCTTGGAGCTGCCCCATTCTGTTTCTGGTGGCTGCCTCTTATTCCATTGTGCGGACATACCGTCATTCAGATAACCAGCCACCTACTGATAGACATTTCCAATCTTTCTCTATTACAAAAAAATCCTTGTCCGTGTCATTTCACTGAGGTGTAAATAGAGCTATAAGATAAATTTCTGAGAATGAACTTGCTGGGTTAAAAAAAAAAAGTGCTTTAAAAATTTTGCTGTTATCAAACTGTGCATCACCGCTGTTGTGGAAATGCAGACTCCCACCGCCAGCTTGTGGAGCCGGTCTCTCCACACCCACCCACCAAGTGCTGTCACGTACTGGGAAGTATCAGATTGTCATTACATTTGTATTTCTCATATTATATACTTCCTTTTTTTCCCTGAAGTGTTTATTTATAGGTTTTGCCCATTTTTCTGGATTGTTGATCCTTTTCTTATTGATTTATAAGCATTTTTATATGTTAAGAAAAGTAGTCCTTTGTCTGGAAGGTGAATTACAAAACATTTCCTCCATCTGTCCTTTGTCATTTGACATTTTTATGGTGACGTGATTTTTTCCTGCGGTTAAATAAATGGATTTTCTCTTTTATCTCCTGGTAATTTATGGTTTCATTTTTTAATGCCACATCTTTGATTCATCTGGAAATCATTTTGGTATAATCTGTGAAGTAGAGATCCAACTCTTTTTCCCAGGTGGCTACTCAGTTTTCCCAACACTTTACTAAATAATCCTTTCTTTCTCCACTGTTTTGAAATAAGACTTTTATTTAATTGCTCTGTATACTTGGCTCCTTTTCTGGGTTTTCTAGTCTGTTCAATTGTTGATTCACTCATGTGCCAATATCTCATTATGTTCATTATTGCAGAATACATTTTTTAGTATAGTCAGTACCCTTTCACTTAGCACATTTTGTATAGTTAGTACCCTCTTCGCAAAATTTTCCTGGTAATTATTTCTCTGTCCACGTGATTTTAGAATTAACGTGTCCAATTGCAAACAAAAACCAAAAACACCTCATTAAGGTCAATTAGATTAAGAAAAATTGTTATGATGATGCTGAATTGTCCTATCCAAGTGTGGCAATGCCTGAGCATGTGAGTCTTCGTTTCTGTTCTCTCCATGGTGTTTTACGATTTTCTTCATACCGATGCTGCATGTTTCATGCCAAGCCTCCTTTCTTTCCATCTTTTCAAACCCATGCAATGGGATTATCTCTTCCATGTCCACTTCTAACTGGTTGTGGCTGAGTATATGACGTTCTCTTTCGGTGCTCTTCGCCTCGGTGGCCTTACTGAATAATACTACCACGGGGCCTTTCACTTGCTTCCGAGCGTCTACAAATACTGGTTGAATCTTTCTTTATAAAATTTTTATCATTTACTGTTTATTTTCACTCCAGTCTAATGTAATGGTTATACCTCCAGAAAAAAAGATAGTTATGATGAATTCACCCATATCTCATTCCTGACTTAAATGGTAGTGCTTCTAAAGTGCTTCTTCATTAAGTGAGTCTTCTGCAGCTTGTGGTTGTTTGATTCTGTAACTGATGATCCGTTCACATCATTCGGTTTGAGCAGGCTCAGTTTATCTCAGTTCATTAAACTCTAGCCTGATTTTGAATCTAGATTCAGAGGCGGAAAGGCTTGATGGAGAGTCAGCAGCTATGTGGATGGTAGTGGTAGTATAAGATTTTTGAGAGTAACCACAAAATGCAGATGACTGTAAACTCTGAAACACTGAATACAAAAATGGTATCCGGGTGAAGGCCTGATAAGAGAGTATCATAGTAAAATATAAATTGAACCAGTTCCATAGCTCCTGGGGTTCATGTTTAGACTAAAACAAGATGGCCATTAGGAAAATTACTAGGCAATATGTTTCTGGTAATTTCCAGAGCTTCTCAATCAGTTTGCTCTTCAGTTCTTCAAATGAAGAACTTAGAAGTAGCTGGGGCAGGGGCGGGGAGGGCAGGGGTGGGAGGGCAGGGGTGGGGGAGGGAATCACCTATAAAGAAATAATTGGAAAGACAAAAGACTTTTCTTTAGTGATAATTAAGGCCAGGAGGCAAGGGGAAAATGCCTCCAAAGTGTTGAGAAAAATATCTGTCAACCTATAATTGTGTACCCAGAAAAATTGACTTCCAAGAATGAGAGTGAATTAAGTCTTGTGCAGACAAAAACAGTGTTTTACTGTCAAGAGTTCCACACTTAGGGAACTTCTAAAGTATGTACTTTGAGAAAGAAAAGGAACCCAAAAGATGATTAGGTACAAGAACCCAGAAAGATGATTAGGTACAAGAAGGAATGATGATATATGGGGAAATAAGAGAAAAGAAGGAGTCAACTGAAAGGATATTGTTTGACCCACAGAATGGCTGGAAAGGCTCACTGGAGCCAAGATCACAGCTGAATATCATGCCAGAGATGAGACCGTGAGCACCTTGTTGCTGATGCAGCCAAAACCGCCAAACACCTACTACTTCCCACACGACCTCCGCTGGGACTGAGTGCTGGGTACGGCCTCCGGGAACCAGGTATTGCTGAGATTCTCTGCTTCCCTCGCTTCTTACCATCACAAGCTTCAGATTCAAAGTCCACATGGGGATACCTGACCCATCAAACCTAGGCCGTGAGCCTGGGCCCAAGCTGCAGAGAAGGCTGAGATACTAACTCTGTGGCATTTGGGGTTCCATTTCACACCAAGACTCCTATGGAAAGATGTCCCCAACATAGGAATATGGGGCGGTGAACAATACACCACACCCAGCAAATCTTCTACAGGCAGAAACTTTAAAAATCAACCCATAATAATCAAAAATAAAAACCAACAGGATAAAACCATAATTAAGGCAGAATGTTTTAAGATTTTTTAAATAGATCATTGTGAGTAGAGTCAGAGACCTAATTCAAGCAAAATATCTTATTTAAAAAACCACAGCTGGAGGCCCTCTGAAAGTAAAAACACAGGCAGACATTATAGAGTGAAGTTTCAGGGCAAATCCTTCTGTTTGTGCCAAAGTACTATGCTATCCAGGCTTGTAGCTTTAAATATCACATGTGTGCCAATGACTCCAAAATTTACATTTCCACTGGGACCTTATCTCTGAACTTCTAACTAGTGTATGTTCAGCTGGTCTCTTGAATCCCTATACAGATGGCTCATATTTCAAATTTAACATGATCAAAACGGAAGTCTTCATCCCGCCCCTGGTGCTCCCCTGTCTCCTCCCCCCCCCTTCCCCATTTTTTACCTACCCAGGAGCACAAATCAAAAACTTAGAAGTCATCCTTCTCTTTCTCTCCTTTCAACCATCCTGTTGGCTGACTTGTCCAGTGGATTGCGCCTCCCAAACTGGTCTCAATTCTTTCCATTCCTTTCCATTTTTAATGCCATCACCCTACCCAAAGCTATCGCCTTCTCTCAAATACATCACTACATCGATTTCCTGACTTTGCGACTCCCATCCTAAACCTCTAAACTATTCTCTATATAGGAACAGCAGTTATCTTTTAAACACCTGTATCAGTAGCTTCCCACTCTACTTTGGATGAAATAAAAATTCCTAACCATGGCCAAGGAGGCCATTTATCATGACCTGGCCCCTACTGTATTTTGTATTTCTCCAGCTTCATTTCATGCCACCTCTGTTCTCCCCTCCTTTAATCACTTGCTCCAGCCACTCAAATTAGCCTTCTCTCAATTCCTTAACACATGAGGAATTGAAAGTCCTTTTCCCACTTCAGAGATTTTCCATATTTAGCCTCTGCCTAGAGGTTCTTCCCTAGGTCTTTGCAGGATTTACTTTCTCAGTGTTCAGATTTCAGCTTAAATATCACTTTCTCAGACAGGTCTTTTTGATCACTCTAATAATCTAAAGTACATGGTGTCTCTTAAATCTACTTTTTTCTTTATAGTACTCATTATGTAGGTTTTAAGACAAATTCTACATTACACAGCACGAGTTAAAGATAGGCTCTATTGGAGAAAGAGAAAACTTACAAGTAAAAGGTCAAGACTAATGAGAGGAAAAAATATATAGGTATCCCACTCTCTTCCTACAAAAACCACCACACTACTGGGCTTTGCTTTTAGTAGGGAAACGATGAGCCCCCTGCTAGTCTCCCTGTTTACGGAGCCTTAACTTTTAACTTTATAGCAATACACAAACCACTGGATGCCATGTAGTCTGACTTTGGCAGCCAGGCAGGCTGTTTACTTAAGTTGTCTGAATGACGGAGTCCCCTGCAAAGTTGTAATCACTGTACCTGAGCTGAATAATTCTGGGTTTATAATCCACACTATCCCAAGAGCTCTCTTATGGAACTGAGCTAAAATTATCTCCCTGGAAGTTAGCCTGCTCTTGTACCCTTGTTTTGTTTTCTTCCCTTCCTTTCCCTATCTATTTCCCAGCTGCCCTACCAGCATTTCTGGAGAACACTTCCTAATAACCCATTTTTATATAAATCTTCATCTCGGGGTTACATTTCAGCAACAACCCAATGGAGACTTAAGGAGAATTACAGTTTTTATGCACACATTATGGAGTAGGTTACTAAGTGGTTGGCTGTGCCCTAATGAAACCCATGTAGTTGGATAAGGCCATAAGCAGGGAGTCTAGAAAGCATGGTATGCTAGGAAAAGAAACTGAAAAGTTAGGGACCTAAATCATCTCTGAGACTAAGGAGTTATGAGATCCTAAGTAAATCACAACTAAGGAAAAAGAAAAGAAAAAGTAGATCATCGCTAAGGTCCTCTAACCTTCTATTTCGTGTTAGAGCAATGGATCTCACCAGGGGCAATTTTGCCCTCTAGGGGACATGGCAACGTTATATAAGCCATTTCCCACTGTTATATGGAGGATGGGGTGTTACTGGTATCTAGTGAGTAGAAGCCAACGATGCTGCTAAACATCCTATAATGACAGGCAAGTCCCCCAACCTCACCACACCTAAATGTTGACAGTGCTGAGGTTGAGAAATCTTTGAGAGAGCCAGATGTTAACTGAAGGAACTCCTGATGTTTAGAATTTAACACAAATGAGATAATGTATTGTTGAAGAAGACTGGACTGTAACATGGTCTCTAAATGCATCCTTACAAATAGCAAAGACAACAGATGTCTTTCTATATAAGATTTGGAAGGGCTTATTCCAAACAGATCGTGAAGTGTTATGTGGCAGAACTAAAATCCTATCCAGGAGGAGAGCAAGGGCCTGAATCTAGCAAGTTGGACATTGTATTGAAGAATCAACTCTCAGCCAGCCACATGTTGACATTTAAATATTCTCTGAGGACAAAGCCCTCTCCCCTGCAATCACCAAAGAAAGTGGATATAACTTTGGGGATTGTTTTCTCCTCTAAACATTTTTTCCTGGAGTGAAAAAGAAAGTTTTCCCACACCAGGTAAGAAAACTATATATAGCTGGCTTATCTGAGTTGATAAAAAAATTTACATGTACAACATATTTGCTTATGAATCTCGTTTATTCACGTGGCAGGTGGTAAGGTGATGCCATACTTAACATTGACTTCACATTCCTGTCCGGCCCAAACTTCTCACACCTTTGTTAAACAAAGAGCTGGCAGTAAAATCCAATATGTTGCATAACTAGCTAATGTCACATACTGCTCACGAAACCCTACACTCCCAACAGGAAATTCCAACAGGAATGCAAAGGTTTCTCAGTTTCACTATCAGAAAGGTACCCTGTTCCAGAAACCACAATAGGAAGGCCAAAATAAAACATTCACTTCTAGATTGTCCATTTCTTCCAAAGTGATTTAAGAACTTACCATTTTTGAAGTTCTGACATAATAAATTCACTCGTCTTTGATAACGATACATTGAACTGTACATCAGAAAAATCTTCTAAGGTGCTTAAAAGTTTGAAAGACTAGCTGCTGGCAAAAAAGGTAGGGTGACAACTGAGATGGAGCCCAAAGTTTTCATTTGGCTCCTGTGATGGACAGCCTGCACCCTGACTTCACCCACGTCTTACTCATCAGGAATCAGGCAAGGAGAGGTATGTTCTCCCTCTGCTACCTTTGATCTCAGAGGTACCAGAATCTCATCATTAGGAGAAGGGCCGAGATGACATCCATCACAACGAACACCTCAAGGACCTTTGACTACCTGTTATCAACTGACAAACCAATACATGTTTAATAGAAATGTGGAGATTTGGCTTTTCAGATCCAAGGTCTCAAAGTTGAGTATTTGTTCTCAATAATACAACTGCCCACGTTTTAATCAGCAGCAAACATTTTAAGCTGGGATTCACACTGCTAACAGTTACTATATGCAAAATTTTAAAACTACATAGCAATGATTTTTTTAACCCATATTATTACACCTTTCATCTCATGGGAACACTGCATATCATGAAAGAGAATGAAATTAACATTTATTGAGATTCAACTCCAATATTCCAAAATATTTAAGTAAAAATGCACCTACTCTTGAAGGGGGGGGGCAACTGAGGTTACTGATTAAAATGAAAGGCTATTTTACTGCCACTTGTTGCATTTAAGAAATAATAAAAATTTATAAACAAGATTTTCTTTATTTCGTTAGTTTGACATGTCGATTGTTATTTGTTTTAGAATAAGAAAAAGTCAAGACAAGGCAAACCTTCATAGGAAGATATGTTTCTTTTCTAGTCATATAAAAATAACTTCATTTCATTACTCAAAAAGTAAAGACATGGAAGTGAATAAATATAATTTAACTAGGTAGCTCTCTATCAGTAAAATAATGGTTAAATAATATCTAAAACATACTTATTAAAGGAACAGCTTCTAGTAGCAGAGAGTAGAGCAAAACTCCTACCTCAACTGCTTTAAGACTATTATCAATAAATAAGGCAAAGATATCACAAAATGACTATTACATTTTGATATAAAGACATAGGCCTATTACCTGGATAATAGTTGACATCTCAGTATTTCTTTCCTTTTCTACAATTGAAATTGGCAGTGACTTACAAAGTTCTTATCCCTTCTAAAATGATTTTAACCACAATACAACATTTAACACATCACCTGGAGATGTAACAGATACTTGATGTTTGATGAGTTAAAGATCACTAAACATGATTCAGTTGTGTCACGAATTAGCTGATAAATCTCTGCAACACTTACTTTGGACTCCAGTTTTTGTTATAAAATGTTCATTTTTGGCTCTAATTTTCTATGGTTCTAAGAGCAATCTGATGGGCTAAATAATAATATTTTAAAATAGGGATTACAATGTGAAATCTTACACTTACATTAAATGTCCTTGGTCACTGAAAAAAAAAGACAGGATGAGGGGGAAGGACATTGTCGTCAATGGTTCATGTAGAGAAAAAGGCAGTTGTTTAATTGCAAGTGCAAAGAGCGGTCAAATGGGGTAAAATGAAGAAACCCTGGGTCACATTAACAGAAGTACAGCAGCTAGACCACAGAGGAGAATAATCTCATTGTAAGTGCTATGAGCTGGTCAGATCACATCTAGAATTCAGTATAACTGCAAACCAGAAATGCTACAATTGTATTTTATGGAATTTCTTCATTTTATAAAATAAGGTATTTCGAATGTTTCTCGGAAGCAAAAGTAGCATTGCAACTGACAATATTAATGCAGGATCCAGGTCCTAAACCCGAACTTGGGTTAGGGTGAGAAGAGGGATGGGTTAATGGTGAATTTATATGTCGACTCAGAAGGTGCTTTTTTGATGATTAAGTTGGTGAACTCTGGGTAGAGCAGACTGCCCTCCACAACGTGGGTGGGCTTCCTCTGCAGCATCAGCTCCCCTGGGTCTCCACCCACTGGCCATTGGGCTGGAACCGTACCGTCTGCTCTCATTGGCCTCAAGTCTGCCGTCCCACGCTGCAGAGGGTGGACTTCCCAGGCTCTGTAACTGTGTGAGCTGATTTCTTATAATTTCTACATACCTATTTATATACAATAAATTACTTTAATTCTAAATTAAGATAATGTTAATTATTAAATATAGTAATGAATTATTAACTATATAAACTATTTTATCATGTTATATTCATTCATAATAATGAACTATTACCACAAATCAGGTATATACATCCTGTTGGTTCTGTTTCTCTAGCGAACCCTAATCCAGACGGTGAAGGGTTCTAAGCTGAGCCTCTCACAATACACAGCAGCTAGGGAGGCGAAGAGGGGTAAGACGAGGAAGCGCTAACAGGAGCACAGCCCAGAAGAGAAAGAATGTTTATGAGGCACGCACATATAAAATGCAAGACCTACGCTGATGATAGCTGGTATTTAGATTTTATCAGTCTGCCTTATTCTGTATCCTGAGAAAAACAGAAATAAGCATTCCCCAAAATATGGATTTACGTATCCTCAAATTACTTCTTTTTTTCTCAGGTCAGGCTATTTCAAGAGCTTTATGACATATAATTAATCTCTCTTAGTTAATATTAACTATGGCTAATTTAACTTGAGTCACACCAAATTGGAAGATATCCAACCATTAATGGTCATTCTGTTACACAACAGTTGGCTGAGCACTTCTTTCCAGCACTTTCTCCTAGATGCGCACGTAAGGCAGTATTTAAATACATGCCAAATAAATGAAAAAGGAAAAATTGTAAATGACCGGCACATAGATTTAATAAAACAGAATTACAGTCTTCCCTGGATCCCACATATGATAGATACCCAGGATATATTAACTGATTGGAAAGCTACATTTACCTGGAGTAATTTTAAGTCATTTATCTACATATGATAAACCATTTCTCAAGTGCTTACAATTTTCTTTGGGTGTGGGCACTCACCTCTTCAGATGGACATGATTACAGTTATGACTGACGGACTCAGTGATGGTTAACTGATGTTCTACTCCTGATTTCTCTCCATGCCTGGAAGCTAGAACTTTGTATATATTTGTTTCCTCGTTATTAACCTACCTCCATGATGAAATGATTTGAAATTTTAACAGATATAGCCTTTTCCATAAACGTAAGCTTCTAGCTGTTTTTGTATAAGTTTACCTCTCTCCTACCAAAAAATAAAATTACTGATGGTTTTTATAACTGTGACTATATCCTAAAGACAATGAGTAGGCAGGAAGGTTAATCTCAGATTAAGTAAATTCCTCAGTAGCTTTAGCTCTAAGAACTTAGAACTTTTCCAGGGAATGCTGCTGTTAATGCTAAACTGATTTTAATCATCCTGCCATGTTGGTTAATAATGAGGATGCTAAATTGCTTTCAGGTAACTTTCAGCACCGCCACCCCACAAAAGAGGTAAATGCAGCACCGAGCGAACAAATCCCTTTACTTGACATTTAGGTAATATTATGAACGGATATTCTCAAAATGAAGAAACTCTACTTCTAAATCTTGCAGAAAATATTGTGATTGTACAGAAAATCTCCGTAACTCTGAAAACATAATACCAATACGAGACCACATTTCTTTCACAACAGCTGTACACCATACTTGGAATGAAAAAGCTGTTTCTCATTATGTTCTTCCTAAGGCAGAAAAATGATAGAACATGGTCACTTTCAGATAAGTCAACGAAGATGCTAGATAGTATCAGTACTACACTTCTAATGCTTTCAAATGACCCTAGGATAAAAATGGACATCTTGCTAGAGAGCTGAAGAGCACACAAAGACAGAGACGGGGTCACTGATAACAATTTCTCTATTTCTTTGGAAAACAGATCACCACTCAGAAACGCTGAGCTCCAGTTATCCCAATCCCAAACCGGCAAATTCTTGGTCTACGGATTCACAAGAATGACGATGAGCTGGGATGTTCTTTGACAAGCTGGAGAGGATTCTGCACTTACCAATTTCTCTTGCCTTCCTTCCTAGTCCTGTGAAGCCTCCCGACCACGCACGACACAAAACCTGTCTAGTTCCCTTACTCTTCAAATGACTGTGCTATATTTTCCTTCACATCTCAGACAGTGCTTAAAGCTACCCCAGCTCATGTTGCAATAAATGATTCAAAAGTTCCTCAGAAATGAAGAAATATGTTTTTGAAGGGAGGGGAATAATCAAACGATGTCAAATACTTCAAATGCCTGTTGATAGAGCAAAAACTACAGACCTAGAGAATTCATTTATGTATCACCAAACATACATCTATAAATGACCAAAGAATGGGGGGAATTCCTGAAGCAGCACTTCAGATGACCTGGGTATGTCTGGGAGACATCATAAAACGTGATTATAACTTAGCAGGCTGCAACTTCATCAATTAAATGGTAACTTGTCTGGCCAAAGACTCTGTAATTGGTAGGAATGATTAGAATGAAATAAGGAAGAGTGAAAGTCGAAGAGGTAGAATACACTGTGTGAGTCCTGCACCCTTCAGGAGAAGGACACTAAGTTCGGGCATCGGGCAGTGAGGATCTGCAGCTGTCTCCTGTCTGGGAAGGATGTTAACGGCCACAGCAGAGCCTGGACAATGCCTCTGTCTACAATCCACTTTCCTTTGCTTTGATTTCATGCTCTCTAAACAATGATTTGGCTTCTAAAATTCAATCCCGTAGGTGCCTTGACACAAAACAGAGACTGATTGTGGAAGCTGACATAAATATTTGTCATTGGAAGGGACTATCCTCCCTTTATAAACTAGTAAACTGGTATTGCACTTTGTACATGAGACTTTGGAAAGTTCTGTTAGCTACGCCAGTTCCCCTCGTTCATTAGCGTTCTGACAGAATGGAAATTCAAGCCTTGCGAAACTGTGGGTCCAGACACTGCACACAGAAACTTCATCTGGGTGAAGCTGTCCCTGCTCGGTCTTGGTCTCAAGTTATGCCCGCATCACTTCTCAAACAACAACCAAGTTTATCTACCATCTGGTAGCAAGCAACAACCATCACTCAAGGTCCTGAGAAGAGTTATTTCTATTCCACACGTTGAGTGGTTAAATCGATGTTTTCCAAATGCGGATCAAAGACCAAAAATTAACACCTTCCAACATCTTATTTTAAAAATAAAAGGAATGTACCTAGTGTATTTTCCTTACTCCTAGGACATGAAACACTCTACACAATATTAATAAGGAACAAGCACTCCAGAAATGTAAAAGGACAAATTACATTTTAACGTGCGAACTGCCTAAAGACAAAACGATATAGCCTAGGATTTGGCAACGTTTCTTGGCTCTGACACCAAAGGAACAGGCTATAAAAAAATAAAAATAGACAAACTGGACTTCGTAAAAATGTTAAAAAATCAAAATATCAACAGAGTAAAAAGGCAGCCCACAGAATGACAGATAATATTTGCAAATCACACATCTGATAGGGGATTAAAATCGAGAACATACAGAGAACTCCTAAATTAATGACAACAAAACCCAATTCAAAAAAGGGCAGAGGACTTGAAGACACATTTCTCCAATCAAGATATACAGATGGCTAATAAGCACATGAGAAGATGCTCAACATCACTATTTGTTAGGGAAATGTAAATCAAAACTACAATGAGATACCTCCCCACAGCGACTAGGATGGCTATTAGTTAAAAAAAAAAAAAAAAAAAAAAAAAAAGATAACAAGTGTTGGTGCAGATGTGGAAAAATTGGAAGGCTTGTTGTTCCCACCCTGTTGGTGGGGATGCAAAGTGGTATAGCGACTGTGAAAAACAGTATGGTGGCTCCTCAAAAAATTAAAAATGGAATTACCATATGATCCAGAATTCCGCTTAGGCATGAACATACACACAAAAGAATTGAAAGCAGGGTTTTGAAGAGATATTAGTACACCAGTAACAGCATTATCCACAATAGCTAAAAAATATGGAGCAACACTGGTGTCCATTGTCGAAGGAACTTACCGATAAGCAAAATGTGGCATCTACATACAATGAAATATGATTCAACCTGAAAAATGAAGAAAATTCTGACATATGCTCTAATGTGGATGAAACTTGAGGGCATTATGCCAAATGAAATAAACCAGTAATAAAAAGACAAATCATGTATCATTCCACTTACATGAGAGACCGAGTGTAGACTACATCAGAGGAATGGGAAGCCAAATGGTGGTTGCCAGGGGCTGGGGCCGGGGAGGAATGGGAATTTCTTGGGTATTCCAAAATGGGAATGCTAGGCAGGTGGGTGGTGGCACTATCTACAGCACTTTATATCTGATGCCACTGAACCATTCACTTAAGAATGGTTAAGATGGTAAATTTTATGTTATGTGTACGTTATCAAAATCATAAAAAAATTGAACCCCCTCCACACACAAAACTGCTAGCCTGGGTATGTGTATGAACGTCACTACAGTCTGCCTACGTCATGAGTTCTATGAGAGGGATAACAAAATCGCCTAGAGAGCTTTTTTCAAGACTCGTAACCTGGGTCTAAATTATTGCCACTGTGACAGACACACTGTTAGTGATGAAAGTGTCCTAACTCTCAGGTATGCTGTAGAAGAAAAAAAGTTGAAAACGATTAAAAACTATTACCTTTTTTCATATACCCGGATGATATTCGGGAAAAGTTTTTTCTTAATTCTCTCAGCTCTCAAGAAGGCCCCAGGAATAGAAACCCCTAGAGTGCTCATTGTCATTTACTGAGCAGAGATAGAATGCTAGCCACAGTGAGCAAATCCTGCCCAATAGAAGGACATTCTCTAACCCAAAAGTACAAAGCCATTTATCCAAACATTTTCCTGTTTTGTTGTTTGGGCAACTTACTTTCTTTTGGACTAGGAAAGGGAAAACTTTCCCCTTATTTCTCAAGGTTAGTTGTTTTAGACTGGGAAAAGAAACTTGACTGTGATCAAATCTGTCATATTGTTTCTATCACTCTTCCAACCCTGTTGGAATCATTTACTCTCCCTCATTTTCAAGAAAACAGATGCTATTTTTTCTAATTCTACAAGAAAAAGGACATGTGTGTTGCGTGCATGGACACACATGTGAGCGTGCACTCACACACACACACCATTAGCCAAATCCTACCTTTCAATGTGACTTTCTTGACCCCTGATGTCACCATTTCCCTGCAAAAGACTACTATCTTTAGCCCACCCTTCTGTCTTGCCCATATGCTTCAAAAAAAAAAAAAGGATATCTTTAAGAAAAAATAAAATGTTTTTAGAAAAGACTCAAGTACTTTTTCAGTATCCCAGAGAAAAAAACTGTACTCAGTTAATAAATAATCTAGCTTTAACATTTTAAGAAAATGTTTCTGATGCCTTTTGCCTTACTTTCCTTTTTCTTCCAGCCTTAAAAGATAGAAAAAGGAGTATAAATGTGAATTCACACACACATAAAGAAAGTAAATGCAAAAACTGAACGTATTTTCTCTTTGGCCTTCCCAAGCACTCTAAAAATAATCCACTACAATACAAATTTGTCCATTGCCTTTTGTCTAAAGTCAACAAAAATAAATTCAAATTTAGAAAATCAATTTCATTTCTACTGCCTTTTAAAGCCTGATAAAAACTAATTTACAAGTGGGTTGTTCTTAAAATAATTATAACACTTCCCTAGGTTAAGAATTCTGAAGTGGTTCTTTTCAAAAGGTCATTGTTTTAGCTCAGAGTAGTTCAAGGAAAATAATATCTTTAAAAGAAAAAAAACAATACCCTAGATAATAACTCATCAATATATTATGAACATGAGTATCTGAAGGAAACTAGGACAGAAGGAAACTAAACAATGACAATTAGTATACGAAACGGTCACACAGAAGGAAAGACCAGGAAAAGATTTTCTGATCTTCTATTTGCTCATTCATTGCATGAAATCCATCAACTTGTATTAGGAAATACTGTGCGTTCTGATATAGTCACTATAACAGAAACTCTATAAGGGCAGAGTTTTTACTTATTAGGTATATTCCCAGCACCTAAAATGAGAGATACCTAAAATGAGAAAGAATGGCTATTCAATAAATATTTGTTGAAAAAATATCCCTATGTTCCAGATAGACGGGTATTTATACTAGAAAACTCTTCAGGTCTTTTTCCAGACATGGTCAATGATTTTATTATCATAGACCAAACGAGTTTTCAGATTTTCTATGAAGAAAGCCAAACTTCAGCATGACTTTTGGTAAACAGCAGGGAAGGGGGAGAGAGGGGGAAGGAGGGGATGCTGGAAGGATGGAGGAAAGGAAAAGGAGGAATAATAGAAAAATTTTGTGTACATTCTTCTGAAGGAAATTTGAATTTTGACAAGGCGACATATGAAAAAAGAAAAAGCATACAGCATTAGGCAACTCACCGAGAGTTCACTACACGATTGCATCCTTACCTTGCTACTTTTCCATCCTTAACTGTTCTCCATAAGCTTTTCTTCCTCTCATGGACCTCTCTTCTTTCTGGCTTCCAATCTCTTCCTCGTCCCAGAGTTCCTTTTTCATTATGAGTAAGGAAACATTACTCATCAATCCTCCCCACCTTCCTTATCACCAGACTTATCTGTGAGGACTTGTCCTTAGTATTGAGATGTATGTGGGGTTAGGCTAGCTTCTCCTATAGCCCCTTCCCTGAATCCCTTTCTTAAATTCTGTCAGAAAAGGTCTCCAAAATTCTCAATCTATCCTTCCAGATAGAACTGTCAACTAATCAATCTGCTACTCATCTTTTTTTCTATACAAGTCTTATGAATCCTGTTTAGGCTGGTAAATAACTTAAATAGGTTATTTACATCTTACATGAAATTTTCAAAGTTGGGCATAAAATATCCTTCCAATTTTATACAGGACTCAAATTTACCTGGTTCCCTGAAAAATAAATAAATGTTTAAAATAAATTAATACAACTTTTGTACTTGGTAATGATACATATTAAGCTGTTGACATGCAACAGTAAGTTAAAATCTGACATATATTTCAGCAACTACGAAATTTAGCATTATGTGTTAAAAACACTGCTCAGAATTTAAGAAATTATTTTTTCCTTTATTATTATAGGCTTATTTTTCCTAGACCATAACTCATAGTATGAGGCTATCATACTTCTCTTTAAGAAATACACAAATTAATTTTACAAGTAAATGTACTAATAATGTATAATCCAGCATTATCTCTCTCAACAAGATACTGGCCTTTAATTACCACTTTACTGAGCAATAAAGCGTGACTCAACATGTTCCTTAATTTCTTTGTTTATTCACTGCTATATCCTTAACACCCAAAAAACACTACCTATCAGTTAAATGAATACACAAATATTTACCATGTACCTCTTACGTGCCAGGTACTGTGCTAGCCTCAGGAATGCAGCAATAAACACGATCCAGCTTTCACGAAAATTGCAATGCAGAAGAGACATTAGATAAAAGCTATGTAATTATTTAATCACGATTACGATAACAGCTATAAAGGAAAATCATATATGAGAATAGGATATAACAATACCTAAGAGATAAAATAACACTATTCTGAGGGACATTTCGGTTAGCAACCAAAAAAAAAAAAAAAAAAAGAGTAGGATTCAGCAAAGGGAAGAGTGAAAAGTATTCCGCACAGATGAAACATGACATGTGTGAAGGTCCCGAGGAAGCCAGCTGCGTCTTGTCCTGTGAGAACTGAAAATGGACCAGTGGGAAGGGTTCAAGATGGGGCTGGAATGGGAGGCAGAGCTCAGCCTGTGCCGGGCCTTGCATCCTGTGTGCAGGATTTTGGACCTCACACCGAGAACAGTGGGAACTAAGGAGTGACGATCATATTTGTATCTTAAAAATATCGCTCTGGCTAGTAGGAAGAGACCAAATGAGGGAGCGAGAGGGAGGCAGGAAGACCAATGATCGGGAGGGAACAGGGGGGTGACGATGGCGTCTTCAGTTAGGGAAGTTCCAGTGGAGCCGCAGGGGGACTCCGGGTCTACTTAGGAAGTGTGCATTTCTCAATAGAACGATGAAGTTATGAGAGATGAGAGAGACAGAGGAGCTCCAAGGTGCTGCCTAGGTTTCTGGGGTGACCGACTAGGTGGATGACAGTTCCTTTCACTTCGATGGGGAACAGTAATGACCAGATTTGGAACGGGGAATCAAAAGTCTGGTTTGGGGTTATGTTCAAGGAAAGATGTCTCCATGAGCCGAATGACAGTGGAGCTCATTAACAAGATTTGGGGAGAGATATAAATTTGACAGCCTTTAGCCAGTAGACAGCATTTGAAGCCATGGGAATAGACGAGATTGCCCAGAGAGATAATACAGCGAGAAGAGATGTATATCTTTGAAATATCCATAACTGCTATCATATAAAAAAAAGCTGAAATTAATTGCAGCTTATTTCTGAAATCTTTCATAAACAGACAAATATTTGATTAAAGCAAACAGTGGAATTTTTGCTAGGAAATATAGTTTCAGTACGTTAGTATCAGAGAAATTCACATAACTGTATTCAAACAAAAGTTCAGTTTAGCTTATTTTCAGATGACAATTATATAACATATGTTCAAAATCCCACTTGTTCCTTCTTAACAGTCTGATAAAAGCTGGAACTAATATACTTTCGTGGTTAATTTCTCCAAGAGTTATGCTAAAAAAAAATCATGCAAAACTAAATGAAAGCCAACTAGCGATGCTACGTTTTGACACAGACTGCAGTTATCTGTTATTAACGTGAAACCTTGTAAGTAAACACACTGGTAGGGAATGGCGCTGTAAACTATTAGCGATCACTGCGAACACTTCCATGCCTTTCTCTGGTCACTGAGCATCATTTTGGTTCCGCCTTCTCCTTGTTATAAGTAAGCAAAGGTCAAGAAATGCCTACGCAAACACAAACAGAAGCGATTTTGCATAGTATCTCATTTTTTATTACTAGCTTCTAATGCTTTTCTCATAATATGAGAAACTATTAACAGATGAGTTTCTTTTTATATTTCCACATAAAGCTTCAAAGAAACAATTAGAATATTATCTCTATTTGGGACCCCTTTACTTGAAAAAGGCTTAAGTAAACACTAATTAAAATATTTGGGATCTTAGTTGTATCAATACTTCTCTAACTGAAAGAAATTTTAAATGAAACGGTTTTCTTTTTATTGTTTTATTTATCTAGAATTCTTAAAACATACAAGAAACTAAGAAGTCATAGCTTTCCCTCAAATTATATACATATTATAAAAATATTGAAAATTAAATAATTAAAAACTGAGTTAAATACATAACTATATATAATCAATTTAGGAATTGAAAGCATTAACAGAACACAAAAAACTGCTCAAATGAAATTCTAGATTTCTTAAAACAATAAAATCTGTTTTTTTTGTTTTCTAAAAGCCAATACACTCCTTTCTTTGGTGGCTATTAAAAGAGTTGCATTTGCAGAGGACTTTTAGGGCAGTGAAACTACTCTGTGTGATACTATAGTGGTGAACACATGTCATTATGTGCCTGTCAAACGCATAAAATGCACAGCACCCAAAGTCAACTATGGACTTTTTGAGTGATAATGATGTGTCAATGTAGGTTCGTTGATTTTAACAAACATACCATTCTGGTGTGAAATGCTAATAATGGAGGAGATGTTATATGGGAATTCTCTGTACCTTCCTCTCAATTTTGCTATGAATCTAAAACCGGTCCTAAAAAATAAAATCTATCACAAAATTTTTTTAAATAGTTGCCATTTGTCTTAAAGATTCAACTACCATACCAGGTGATTTCTCTTAAAAGTCCATGAGTACTGACCAATATATAGATTTTCACCAATCTAAAAAATAAATTATTTCAAAATGTACAGAGAGTACCTGTCAACACCATAAACTCTAGAAGCAAAGGGCACGTAAAGATGTATATTTTAAAGCTTGAGGACGTAAACCTAAAAAAGGGGGGATTAAGTGTTTATTTTGTTAAATCTTAGTAAGATATACAGAACATAAGAACTAGAATAAAGAGGGCATGCTTAACCTATAGCGAAGTACACCTCTGGCCTAAACCACCTACCTCCTGGAAGGTGTGGGGTAGGTAAGAGAGAAAGGAAAAAGAAGACCATGAACGCAGAGCGAAAATAAAGTCAAATTTTCCCAGATCAAGGACAGCCTTATCTATTTCTCCAAACAGCTGTTCTTTTTGGCTACAGCTTGTATGGCCAACTAAACTACAATTACCCCACCTACTGAGTTCTAACGAGTACCTGAGAGAAACTGGAATAGAAAATATTTATTTGCTACATAGAGTTACCATGTATAGCTACTTTTTAAAAATAGGAAAATACTCTAACCCTGTGAATTACAGAACAAGTAATTTACATTTGAAAAACTAAAAACAAGGAAGTGATTATCGCAAAATATTGAATTTGCTATTTACACTCATTTAATTCTGTTAATCAGGATGGGTCACAGGATGATAATTTCTACTCCAAATAAAGAGTAATTATCTGAGGGAGAAAAAAAAAGAGAATATATAGTTAAATGTGTGTATACTGGATTTCCAATTAAATGTCAACTTCTGGTTTTTGCATTTTTCTTGCCAAAATGTAGTTTTCTATATCTAAAGTTTCTTGGACATAAACAGCTTATAAACTGGCAATGTGATACTTTCTGGGTCAGAAATGATAAACACAGGGCTCAAACTTTCTCCAAATATAGGAGTTGAAGTGGTTCATTTTTGCTTTCTGAAAGAAAATACGTAGCAAGAAGTAGTGAAGTCAAGATATAATCAATAATGACTAACGCTGAAATAGTCAGTGGTAAAGTCTTCTCAATGTCTAATAGTACTAACAGACACTTGATATACTAGATTTTGAATATCTAGTTAAAGCTTTTAAAAAAAACCCTATTAATATGATACAGCAGTAATTATCCAGGGTTGATAGTCTCATTGATTTTATAAGTTATTTAGTTGCCCTAACAATACTACCCTTTTATTTTATTGCCTATTTTGGCACAGTTTTAAAACATTTTATTTACTTCGGATACCTAATATAATTCATACCATTTTCTTTATCAAGTTTAATTTTCTATCAGATCTGCCATATACTATAATTATGACCTCCATAAATGAATTCACACATATACTAATTTGTCTCTTCTCATTGTAGAAAGTTGAAATCAGAAGTCTTCGTTGAAATCAGAATGTCAAGGTCTTCACCAAATTAATATGTGAAGTCTTCAAGATGGATTTAGTTTGTGCCACTGGATAACAACCTTTTCTGGATTTGTAATTGTCTCTTTCCACTGGTTCGCTGCTTTAATATTAGTATTATCTTCACTTATCCAAATCTGTAAAGGAACCGTATAACCATTTAACTTAACACAATAATGGTAACTGAATTCAAACAGTTAATCACTCTTATTAATGAAAGACAATCGGAAGTTTGGTTTACATATTTTCAATTAAAGGTCTTGTTTTTCCAAAAGTTTGTTTGATTTCTCTATTTGAAAATTATATATGAAAACTGCTCTCGCAATGACAAATGCTGTTACTTTTTAATTAACCTATTTATTCACTCTGAAGAGTATTTTATATGATCCAATCCAATTTAAAATTTCAATATGAGATATTACAAAATCATTTCCCCCATTATTAGTATCCTATCTTATTCAATAAATTTAGGTGCTCAACTTAAAATGGATCCCAATCACTCAAAAAAAATATTTCTGTAAAGATTAACTCAGAGTAATCATGATTTTAAATTAGATTAGTAAGGAATATGTATTTTTCAGCAACTTGTACATTAAATAAAACTGTAATTTTAATTGAAATCTAATAGTCATTCTTGATTCACAGTAAATAATTCATAGTATAGTACCTATCACTTATGTAACTTTAAATAGATGTGAATGAACTGAGGAAAACTGTAAAGTACTATGCAAATGTAAATATCGTAATGGTTACATATCATAGAGGTAAGGTGGATAAGGAACCAAAAACCCCTGAATTCCACCTCAGCTCTCGCAATCACAAATGCTGTTACTTTGTCATTAACTTCTCGAGACTCAGTTTCTAATTCTTCTAAATAAAGTAATTAAAGCAGGTCATGCAATGGTTTTAAAACTTTTCCCTCTTAATTTCTTGTTTTGAAGAACTTTTTCTTCAAATAAAATCTTACAAACAACGCCAACATCAAAACAGATAACATGAGACTGCTTCAGTTGATATAGAAATGGGAAACCCTGATTCGACATCGGGCTATTCCATCATGGTGGCTCCTAAGGCTACCAGAGAGGCCTTAGGGAATGGATGACCAGCAAGAAGCTTTCCAGAATTATTATTCTTAACTACAATCCCAACAAGAAAGTAGAATGACCAAAAAAGTTATCCTGACAATTATCTGTCAAGTACATTTCCTATTCCATTCACACATGATGGCTAAGACTTGGCAATATAGGAAAACTTGAACTGAATTCACTTCATAGATGTCATGGCTTTGAAAGTATGCTAGTAATAGGGATTCTTGAGTTCAAACTCTTTTTGAACAAGAATAATGAAGAAAAACTATAATATTTTTTACAAATATTATAGGTAAAGTGAGCCAGTTAATATTGATCTTTGAAAATTCACATATAATTTGAGAATTTCATGTAGACTACTACTAACATCAAGCAGTAACTTTTAAACCAATAATTTAGATTTTGGAATTTAAATGTGAGTCAAATAATTGTACCAGAGATAAAAGATCAATGACAACTACCACTAATACACTCAGAGTAAAGAAAGAAATGACAAAAAAAACCCACAAACAAACAAACAAACAAAAACAAGCAGGCAAGTGTGATGTTGTCTTATACAAATCACTAAGTATTTTTTAAATGGATTAATCTAGAAACCAATATCAACTATCTAAACATTATCACAACCACTGTTAAAACTGATGTTTTCTATGAGTTCAAATCTAACATAGCTTAGTTGACAGCAGAGTTAAACATTAAATTGGACACGAAACAGAATAAAGTTGGATGTGTCAATCTTTAAGAAATTTGATTTAAATATTTAGCGTTCCCCCTTCACAAGATATGAGTCGGCGGTACTGAAAAACTACTCTTACAGTTTTTAAAGTTGAAAAGCTCCAAAAAAAGACATTCTTATTACAAATAAAAATGTAAAGATTATTTAAAAAACAAAGACTTATTTTAAGATAGGCCTGATTACTCCAATTATTGGTATTAAAGCAAAAAGTCTGACAAGATTTGATTTTTGTGGCAACACTGAATTTTAGCGTATGATGTTGAAGAATTTTACTAGTGACTTCAATTTTACCCTATATTCTCTTTGTTCACCAACTGTTTAAATGCATAGGAAGCGCGAGGGAAGAATTCGAGATAAAAACTCCCCACTAACCTGCCCACAAAGTGTTTTCTTCTCACGGAGCTTCGACTATAGAGCTTAATGAGAAAAAGAATTTCCTTTTCATTCTGTATAAGTGGAAAAACCATCGTCTCTCCCCACTTTACTCTTCCACTGGAGGCCTTCAGTAGGCGTGTCTTCTTCTTATAAATCAACTCTCCAGCGCTAAACATGGACACCTTCACAAAAAAACCTAAAAAATAAGAAACTTCGATATATAAAATTTTATCCAAAATACCATATAAAGATACGTATCTATTTATTATGTTTACTGTAAAAATACAAATAAGCCTCTTTTAAAGATCTGATGAGCTACTCGCCCTCACAGAAAACATCTCTAGTAAACCTGATACTTTTTATCACGCTTTATAATGAACTACTGTAACCCCAAATGAATTTAATCTTCCTCCAACCTGAATGCCCGTAAAGGCTGGACGTGTAGGCATAAATAACAGTCAGCGGCAAAGGAGTAACACGTTGCAAAAGACTATAAAAAACGACAGAGGGGCGCCAGCTCTCTGGACGGCTAGGGAAACTGATTTCACAAATTTTATAGAGGTAAAATCCTTCTCTTGAGACTCCAAAAGTTAAACATATGATCACCAGAGGATATCTATTCTTTAAATAAATTTGAAATGTAGAGCTTTCAGTAATGGTATAATCACTTGTAGAAACTAACTTTCCCAAAGATATCAAGTATAAAATCTGAAAAAAAAAATATGTATGTAGGTATATACATATATATACATATACACACACATTTACATATACATATACATACGCATATACATATACACGTTACTGTTTCAGACACTGAAGACTGACCAAAAGCAGAAAGAAACTGGAGAGTAAACTCTCAACTCTTAAAACATGGAAACTGCACTGGGTGAAATGCAGGTTTGCACAGCTTTCTATCTCAGCAGTCTCCAAAGTCTCACACACAGTACCTACAGCTCAAGCAGAAGGTACAATCGAACCTGAGCATCACAGGATAGAGCTGAGGCTGCCAGGGCAGCAAGAAGGTGAGAAGGGAGCTTCCAGAAAGGAGGGAGCTGCGAAGTGAGGGTGGAGACTGACCCCTGGAATTACAAGACAGATTGCTGGGAATCCTGATGAGCAGTTTTGATTCAAGGAAGACACCTGTTAATGTAATAAATTACATCTGTAGATTTTTACCATTGTTCTTGGTTCCTGGAATTAACCCTTTGTATAATTTATTCTTTTAATGTCGTTGGACTTTATTTGCTTATATTTTATTGTATGATTTCCCATCTATCTACATAAGTGATGGTCGTCTAGAGCTATTTTTTTGTGTGTACTATCCCTTCTGTTTTGATACCAAGAATATGCTAACCTCATTAGCCACTTTTTTGGACTTTTTTTCATGCTTTTAGAGCAGCCTATATAGAGTAGAAATTATATGTTCCTTGAAAGTTGGCTAGAATCTGCCAGTAAAATTATCTTGGCCTACTGCTTTTATTAGAGGCAGTCCTTTAACTACATTTAAATAGTTATTGTTTTATTCAGATTTTCACTCTTTTCTAGTAAACTTCAGTAATTTTTCCTTTAAAAAAATCATTTATTTTATATAGATGTTCAAATAATTTGTATAGTTATAAATGGTATGGTCTTAGTTATTATTGAATGTCTTTTGAATTTAAAATTATACCCTCTTCCTTGTTCATTTGTGTGTGTTGTTGTTTGATCCAACCTACCATAGGTTTGTCTATTTTACTGTTCTTTTCAAAGAAGCAGCTTTTGGTTTTACTCATTATGTCTTTCGCTGTTGTCTTAATGTTTATCAACTTCAGCTTTGGCTTTAATTCCTTACATCTGCTCTCCTTTGTGTTTGCTGTTTTTCTAGCTCCTTTGATTGAATGCTCAGTTGTATTTATTTTCAGGCTCTCTAGTTGCGGTCCATTGCTTTTGCCTGCCTCCAGATAGTTTCTCTTCTTCTGGTAGGAAAAAGGCGTACTCCTCCCCTCCCCTAGGACTGACCTCAAACCTCCAGCTCCAGGGGTGGCCACGTGACCCAGGCCTACACAAGCCTTTATGTCCAAAGGGCAAGGAAGGAAAAGTATTTCAAGGGTTATGTCTGATTTTTATTGTTTTTTTAAAATTAAGTTTCTATAGTAGCAGAATATCTAATGAAGGGCACAGACCTAGAGAGAGGATAAATTATCCAGGCTGGCGATACATACCTAACAATCCTCTGGACACTCAACCTATATTAATTGAGCAAATAAGGAAAAGCCACAAATGCAGGAAGATCACAATTGGATAAGAATCAAGAAACCAGTGGATTACGGTGGATATAATAGCAAAATCTGAAATCTAATAAAATAATTTTAAGTTAAAAGATAAGTATTTAAGTCAATAGTAAATGTAACTAAGATGGTAATCTCCATTGTAAGGAATATAGAAAAAAAAACTACCTTTTAGTAATATTTTCTTAAGATTCCACTTTGAACCATTGATACACTTACTCAAAGACAGAGGTGTTGAGGAGCTTGGAAGGTATTGTGCCTCAAGAATCTGTAACTGAATCCTGCTATTTATGGCTTGAAAACAAGTCCCCAATTCAAGTTCTGCATGGCAAACCTGCATATCAAAAAGGTAACATTTGGTAATTAAGTTTTGGGATATTTTAAAAATTCAAAAATAAAGAGCCAAAATTAGAATTTTTGAAATCCCTGCTTTTTATTGACGCACAAAGCTACACACTGTAAGAAAAGATTTTAGAAGATAAACGTATGTCATGGATTCTGTAAATACGAATGGGTTCACTTTCATGGGTTCTCAAAATGCAAGTTCCAGCTACATACTGACCTTTCAAAATTCAGGGAAACCAAAAGACAATTCAAATTAAAAACATTGAATTCCTAAGCAGTTTTACTAGAGAAAACGTCAGTGACATCAACACTGAGAGAGTAAGCGTACTTTCTTCACAAGACTGAAATGTAGTCACTTGAATTATTTTTTGAGAACAGATGAAATATGATTTGAAAATATTACATATGAGAATCATTATCATTTTTTCAAATTGGAGAAATTAGAGTAGGTGCCATCAAATTCAGAAGACACAGGATTTCTCTAATGAGCAGACTTGTGGGTTGAGACCTGAATGGAAGAAAGCCAAAGGAGGGAGCTGGAGAGAAGGAACCTAGCAGAAGTGATGAGGCAGTAAATACTAAGGGAAAAGTCAAAGAAAACCCGAGGCAAACCATAACATGAAGGGGATGTAGGGAGCGGGGAGGGTGAACATGTGCTCTTTAGTACCGCTGACTCATAAGAGCAGAATAACGTCGGTAATTTGTCTGTGAAACAGAAACCCGGGCCAGCCTCCTTATGTGGATTCCAAGGTCCTTGGAGTGAAAAATAAAAGAGCAACAACGCTGTCCAAACACAAAGACATCACTCTTCACATGTTGAAAAGAGTGAGCATGGGAATAAAGCAAGGACGTAATGTTTACAGGGCTCACAGGGGTCCCCGCAGACAGACACAGGAGTCTCTGCTCACACCGATTCCAACGAAGCCCAGCACAGCTGCCCGACGCGTTATGAAGCGGTTCCCATTTGATAATTGCCCAGTGTTCCCCGATAACCAGCTCCTGGCTCACTGTGCACATGCCATTGACTGCACCTCGGGGATTTTCTTAAAACATCGAGTCTGTGATTTAAGATTGGTTGTGCCAGAAGATCATGCCAAATCAAGGTCATGCCAAATCAAGAGAGAAACAGTGAAGAGTGAATCACTTAAAAGCATAAACTGAAGTATTGAGGTTAGATTCCCCCTTGAAAAGTCTAAAACGATGACAAGACTTGTCTATTTTGGCAACAAACGCTGAACTCTAATAAGTGAACATACTGCTTTTGTTTTTAATCATAGTAAGAACGGATTAATAAATCTTTTCACATGAACTAATTTGGAAGCCATAGATAAAATAAAACCTTTGCTGATTTAAAAAAAAATGAAGCCGTCTTTGATAGTTAGAAACAAGTCACTATTGTTAACAAAAAACAAAGAAAACTATGGATTAAAATTGTTTGTTTTTTCCTTGATTTTGTACCCACAATGTAATAACACTTATGAAAACACCACAAGGTGGCAAAACTTCTCTCAATGTTGTGCACTTGAAGAGCTCACTTTCATAAAACAGAACAGCACTTGGCAATGAGTTTACGATTTCTCACTTGCCAAGACTGTTCCACAAATTCAATTATGTTCCAGAATATCAGTTCAGATCATGAAAAACCTGTGTTCAGTTTCATAATAACCAAAAAATTAAAGTTCCAATCAATTGGCAGGTATGTATTAAGTACATCTTTAATGAGCACAAAACCTTGGAAGACAAAAGATATGATCTCTGCTCCTGGATGATGAATCATTTTTTAAAGAAACCTTTATTAGCCTTCCTGGAATTGTTGTTGAAAATGAGATGTTAAGCATAGTTAGAGAAAACCATGATCCTGATGCTTGAGACTATGTTCTCCAGGGGGCAATCGTGAGGCGGGTTAATGGAACGGGCTCTGGAATCGGAATGCCACACGTCTTGGTCTTCCATGGAGATAAGGAGAGCGGCAAGCTCATGAGTTTGGTGTGAGCATTCAGTCACTTAGGACCAAGCCTGGTAAGTCTTCATAAATGTCAGCTATTCCTTCAGGTAAATCTTGTCTCTTCCGCATTAGTCAACATAGAAATTTGGGTTCTCAAGTAAATATTATTTGTCAAGGTCAAGAACTCTCCACTGAGGAAAATACTAGCTGTTCACAGTGAAATAGTTGTCAGTGGAGTGGAGGATGGGCATATTAGTCTGGCTCTTCCAATGTCACAGTAAGAACATTAATTTTCCTCATCAACACAGGAAACAAAACGTACTATTCTTGCTCTAGCCAATATGAAACAGTTACACTCAGCAATATAAATGCACTTGTCTGGCATAGCCCGAAATCTCTCCTTTCAGGCCATCAGTATTTGCATCCCTAGTATGTGACATACAACAGATATACAAATGTTTATAAGATCTCTAATATATGAAATATAATTTGGGAGAAACATACCATAATCATTCATTCAGATTCTCCAAGGCAGATAAGATTATAATGTTTCAATTCCCCTCCAAAATACCTTCACTGAGTTATCTTATGATATATTTTACTAGTCTTACTAAAGATTTAATATGAATTATCCATTGAAATAGTATATTTGTGCCTTCTATAAAATATGGTTGCAAATTACTGTCTACTAAGTTTCAAAGATGCGAGTGGCAAACTCCTGTCACAGTTACAAAAAAATTTTTGCTATATTTTAACTGCAAATAATCTAATTTAGCATGTTTTCATTCATCACTTATTATTTCATATCTATTACATACAAATATTCAATGCCAAGAATATAACAGGGCCTTACTAAGAGCACAGTAAGATATAAAGATGAAAAGCTCAAATCTAGTTTTGTTTTGTTTTAAACAAGTAACTGAAATAATCCTAAGTGGTAACAAATGCTATAAAGAACACGCATTAGGGATGGAGACAGAAAATAATAGACAAGAACTAACTAACCAGAAATTTCTATTCTTCTTGATCAATTATAGTAATCCTTTGCTTTTTATTTTTTAATCTCTAATTTCCCTTCAATTCTGTGGTTCTCAAGCCAGGCTACACATTAAAATCACTTGGGGAGCTTTTGAAATCTATGAATGCCTCTGGCCCCATCCCCCAAATATTCTGATTTAACGAGTTTATTTTTTAAAGCTCCCTCGGTGATTCTAATGTTAGCCACGGTTAAGAACCATTTCAAGTTGTGTTAAAATTTCTTTCAAGTCATCTTAAATATTTTTAAATATATACTTATATTTAAAATATTAAATTTTTATATTCTGTATTTTATATAAATCCCAAATAAATTTAAAATCACATACAGGTTTGAACTCATAAAAGCTTATGGATGATTTCTATATATGTTATCCTGAGATAGAAACTATATAATTATTAAGGGTTTCTAAACACTTTAATGACAGTGTTCAGCTGGCTAGTTGAGAGAAGCAAATATCAGGTCTCAAAAATACATTAGCCCTATAGATAATCAAGTTCTTTATAAAAAACACCAGCTTTAAGAATTTCCATTCTACCCAATTTATGGATAGATATATATAGCTTACTCATGATTAAAACAACTTTCCTAACCTATTTCAAGGCAACAGCCGATTGAGTTTGGAGTTGTGATTTGAGTATGGTTGTGATTCCTGCTTTTTCTGAGTTATCAGCTACCCAAAAAACTGAAAATATTTAACTAATAATTTTAAATTATTCATACTTCAGGGTTATTTTCCCCTGAAGTATGGAACATTAATAAAATATAAGAGGAGATAGTAACCCTAAGTTATTTTCCAATGGAGGAAGAAAAGGGATTCTATTAACATTTAATCAATTATTTTAAAAATATTAAGCAATGACATTATTATCCTTACTATTATATTGCTTCTTGAGAGCCTTCCTGACCCTATATAGTCTAGTTACACTCCAACAAACAAAAAATCATCCACTAAACAATTTAAAAGTATAAAATATGTTTAATGCCATATATACTACCATCACTTACAGAAACTTTTGAAGGTGGTGTTATATCCAAAGAATAATCCATCTCCTGTGTGCTAAGGGATCTGAGTGACATTGAACACTCCCCAATGGTCTTCTTCCTGGGAGTCTGGGTTTGAATCTTAAATACGAGCCTCACAGTCTGTAGACTTTGGAGTTTAATAGCAAATACAAAAGTCTCCATAAATTCGATAGTCTAAAAAAAAAAACAAGAAAAGATAAAATATGTAAATAAAAGGACTGAAAAAAGGGTGATATGCCAATACAAAATAAACAAAAATAACATTTTATAATCTAGGAAAAGTAGATTTAATTTTTTTACAACAAAAATTATTTTTTAATTTAAACAAAAATGAGAGTGACCATGATTTGTTTTTCCAGAATTTATCCTAGATATCAACACCAAGTGTACCAGAACATAGCTTTTCTCCTTTTTGAAAATTAGGTTGTTTTCCAACTGGGGCATCTTTCCTGCTATTTACCACAACTTTCAATAGTAAATAAGAATGGTTCAAGACTCTCATACAAGTTCTCTCAGGATCCAAAATCTAACTTGTTCTTGTTAAAAGCTTGAATTATTTCTTTAAAGGAGCGATTCTTTATCTAATGATTTCTCTTTTGGTGATGTTTGTTCCACTCTCCAACATGAAAATCAATCTCCTTAGTCAGAAGAAAAAAGAAAATGAGTATAAAGTTCTACCTTCTCTCATAAGCATTCACCCCATGCAGCAAGTCCCTGTTTTCTGGACTATTTTCAAAAGTTCTAATATTTTCAAAACCTTGGCTTACCATGGGCTTCTTGACACTAGACCATTCTTTGTTACACACTCATCTTTCCATCTTTAATGCATCTCTTTGAAAAGAAGCTTTTCTTTTCTTTTCTTTTTCTTTTCTTTCTTTCTTTTCTTTTTCTTTTTTCTTCTTCTTTTTTTTTTTTTTTTTTTTTTTTTGCCTTTTGAAAAGGCAAGATGTCTGGGCAACCAACATCGATATTTTAGATATTTTCTCTTTTATTGAAATTGTTCGTCTGTGTATGAGAACTGTGCTTCTGAGAGCCTCCCAACCACTTAAGCTTTTTTTTTTTTTTCATCTCAAACCACAGAATCACATCAATAATACAGTATATATAACATGTTTAATTTTTAAACTCAAATGAAGCAAGTCTGCTGGTTCACTTCATACTTTGCCACAATACGGGTCTCCCAAACAAGATAAACAATAATTTTAGAAGATTCCAGTCAAGTTTAATAAGAACATTTCCCCCTATCTTTTCCTAAGCTAACTTAGTTTTATCTGACAATTAAAAAGCGAAATTGTTTAATTCAGGAAGTATTAATCTATAAGTATCAGGATTATAATCAGAATTAAGATTTATTTCCATACAGAACTTTAATAATGCATATTTTCATAAAGTGAGATCCTAATACACACACACACACACACACACACACCCCTCAATTTTGATTTCTGCCTTTTCACTTACTAAACATTTTCCCATGTCCTTAAAAACCAACTTCCTAAACACTTATTTTTCATAGCTGCCTAGTATTCTAATACATACTGTTATGGTTTGAATTGTGTCCCCCCGAAAAAGATATGCTGAAATCCTGACCCCCAGTAACTCAGAATGTGACCTCATGTGGAAATCGGTGAAGTTAAGATGAGGTCCTATTGGAGTAGACAGGCCCCTAATCCAACATGACTGGTGTCCTTTTAGAAAATGGTCGCGTGAAGACGCAGAGAGCCAGAAAGAATGCCAAAGGAAGACGGAAGCTGAGGTCAGAGGGAAGCCAAGGAATGTCAAGGATTGCTGGCCACCGCCACAAGCGTGGAGGGAGCCGTGGGCCAGATCCTCCCTCAGAGGAGGAACCAATGCTGCTGACGCCTTGATTTCAGACCCCCTCCACAACCGTGAGGGCCACACCCCCTCCACAACCGTGAGGGCCACACCCCCTCCACAACCGTGAGGGCCACACCCCCTCCACAACCGTGAGGGCCACACCCCCTCCACAACCGTGAGGGGCAAACTTCTGTTGTTCAAAGCCACCCAGTTTGTGGTGCTTAGTGACAAAAACCCTAAGAACCTAAGACACATGGTATTCCACGAGTTTTCTCAGTCATCCCCGTGAGACATTGACATTGTTTCCAACTTTCCCACTGCGAACAAGCTGCCGAGAAGACTTTATGTATATCTGTACAAATCATGCATATATGTAACACATTGTTTCCGCAGAACAGATTCCAAGTAGAATACCTATGTTAAAAAGTATAAATATTGTAAGGGTTTGATGTATATTCTATTAAAATAATTTTCAGAAAATTTTATGTTCTAGAGCGCTTGTAAAATTTTTCCTAATTTTAATAAATGAAAATAGAAAGAGAAAAAACAGAGAAAGCAATATATAATTTAATTTTGTATTTCTATGGTTACTAGTGAAGTAAAATTTTTCATGTTTATTACTCATTTGAATTACCTTATTTTTAAATGATACGTTGTTGTAGGAGATACTTTCATTTGTATGGAAAAGCGCTACCCTTTCAACCCATATCAGAAGAGAAAAATGAAGATATATTTAAGTTAATATGAAGTCCAGAATCGATAAAGCCAAATTCAGGATCATAAGTCAAGTTATATTTTCCTTTCATAAGAGAAAAGTAAAGAGTTTTCTTAGATATTATTCATCTTCTATATATTCTAGTGATTAAAATTTTCTTTTTAATTGCATCTTAATATTGGACAATGAAACATCAAATACTTTTCAGGCTCAAATTTGTCTTTAAAAAGCAAGAGGTGCATAGTTTGTAGTTCCCCCAAAATAAAACACTCTTCTTATTCCAATTCTTTACATGGGTTAAAGTGACAAATATGAGAAAAACATAAAAAGAAATTCAAACACAGCCACTTACACTGGAGCCCTCTTTGACTGAAGATTTGAAATGCACCGGTTTGGGCAATGTTAGTGTTCCTTTTATAGAAACAGTAGGAGCGTCTCCATAACTAGAGGGCCAACTTAAATCTCGGCACTAAAAAAATTAAGAATACAGTTTGAATTTTACAAAGGATGCTGACAAAACCAATATTTCATGTATTTCTTGAGTTAACGACTTTAGATAAAAACTGTAAAAGTGAATGTTAGTCTATTGAAATCTCGTTTCATCCACATTAAAATAATTTAACATTAAAAATAAATAATTTGACATTTAATGTTGTAGGCATCACATCAATTTCTTGAGGTTAAAAACAAACATACTTCCATCATATCTATAGATTTATTTTCTTTAGATTCTTCATTAAATACTATTTTTTGCAAAATACTATAGAAACCTAAATTCCAAACAAGGTAAAGACCTCTTTCCCTAGAAGAAAGTAACAGCAGATGCTTACAATGTCTAAAATTCAATTTTGTAAGAAAAGTTGGTATTCGTTATAATTGCTTACCTGTAAAACTGTGATCCAGATCTGCTCTACTGAAGAATTGTAAAACACTTTCACATTCAACCTCCCAAAATCTCTTTCATCTCCTGATAGAGTAATAGTATCTGAATTGTAAAAGGTCAAAGATGTTTGAGATGCTATGCAATCCTTCTGACCCAATTAAGCTTTGATATCATCCCATTTTAAAGGCACAACTGAGAAATGCTACAATTATTTTTTAAAGTTGCCAATTTAATAAGACAAAAATCACTTCAATGTTTCATAGAGGTGCTAGGGGTTAAAATCTACTATAAAGAGTACATGGCTTAAAAACCTAACCTAATTATACCCTGAGAGATTTAAGTTAAACCTAAGAAAAAGTTTCCATAACACTGATATGACCTTCATACAGTAAGCTTCAGGAAGTTCCTTCACTAATATGATTTAAAACAAAAACCAAAAGATATTTAATTGCCTCATTTTTAAAAAAGATGTATTCATTACTAACACTAAAAAACAAACCATCTGATCTATGCATTCACATTCAGATAAGTTATCTAGAGTATTTTTACCTTAACTTATAATTTCAAAAATTACTATTGAGTAGAAGCAATTTCATTAAGAATATATATTTTTAAAAATGGGATACTTTATTCCTTACCTAGGCTTCTGTTACTCCCCTGAGAATTTTTCCTCGACGATGAACTACTGGGCACACTGGACGACGAATCATATCTCTACAAATAAAATTCTTCTTCGGTCAAAAACTGTATATCAAACTTTAAGGATTCAGAAATAATACCTACCCTAGTATCCAACTGCATGCTAACCATTTTGACAGTGTTACTCATCAGAATTTTCCATTTATAGATAGAGGGAAAAAAAGACTTTTGTGTATGTTATCAGAAAAATCTTAAATATCTTACTAGATCACACATGGGAAAAGCCTTTGCTGGTTTTTGTTTGCTTTTGTACTAAGGAGGAAGAAATCACTGCTTATGTTTCATACTTGAAAGTACTAGCAAAAATCAGAATATATTTGGAAGTGCCATATTCCCTAAAACCTGTAAAGCAGCAGTTATCAAAGCATGGCCCCTGTGGACCAGGAGTATCAGTATCATCTGGGAAGCTGTTAGAAATGCAAACGCAGGCTCCAGTGCAGAGCAACTGGATCCCAAGTTCTGGTGGTGAGGCCTCACAATCTGTGTTTTCACAAGCTCTCCACCCAATTCTGTGCATGTTAAAGAACTCGTGCTATGAAAAATTAAGTCTACAAACAATGAACTCAACTGAAAATTATTAGGATTATTTAGAATACACTTCCATTTTAATAAAATACATGTGTGCACATATCCACATTAAAAAAGCCCACAGGTACATATAAACAATATTTGCACAGTGTGTTCACTCTCAGTGGTAGGAATTGAGGTGATGTGTCTTTTTAGTTTGCTTAAGTCTACTTTCTAATTTTTAAATAATTACTTGTTTAAAAAAAGAAACATTGTTTAAATATCAAAAATTCTCAACTCTATTTCAAAAAAAGGACACTGTGCTATATTAATGAGTAACTGAGGTCCTGTATCTCAATAGAAATACTAATTTTTACGAACCAGGTAGTTATGTTCAGTAAGAAAAGTTAAATCAGTAAGTACTTTTAACTATATACCATTTTAAATTCCAATTGCCTGAGTGTACACCAACTGAGAGATGTTAAGACTCATAAAAAAAAAAAAAAAGAAAAGAAAAGAAAAACTACTGACTTTTAGTATTCAGTTGAAAGCTTCCTAAAATAATGCACATGGGAAATGCCGTGTTTATTCTTCAGATATTAGAATAGATACAACTACAAAAGATACACATGTTGTTCCTAATGTAATTCACACATTTCTGAAAATAAATTGTTGAATATAATTAAATTTATATAAATAATTTACCTGGATGAACCGCTGAGACGAACTTGTAAGATCAAACATAGACCTACTCAGCCCAGGGGAACCAGTGAGTTTGCTGGTCCTTAAATCACAAACTACAAAGGTATATGAGAAAATGACTTACTTTGATAGTGAAGAAGAAACATTGGAATTCTACTTAAAATGAACTACGTCCCTTTAGAAATGTATCATGAATATTATATGTAAATCTACTTAAGAGAGAAAGCCTTCTAATGAAGTTTAAGAATTTTTTTCCAATTATTTTACTTTTGTTTGAAATAGAAACCAACATAAATCAAACAACACATTTTCACATCCACATCAAATATTAAGCAGAGAAAAATCATTCTTTTTGCTTACATTCCCCGATTCTTCATCCCGGAAGAATAATCTAAGAGGATATAAGTCCTCTGTGCTAAATGCAATTCAACTATTTTATGATCCCTTATTAAAAAAAAAAATCAATACTGAATTCTATGTGCTCACATATAAGTATTCAAATAAATACTTCTGCTTTACTTTTAGTACCTCACCCTGAATTCGGGGTTGAGATAGCTGTATGTATAAAAGACCTGAAAACTGAGAGTTTTGTGAATCAGATGCGTACAAGATAGACTATAACTGATGCAGCCTCAGATATGAAACTAAGAAAGTTCTAAAACCACTTAGCCATTTTCTATCTTCTTGGCTTACATCTCTAATCATATCGTGAGTTTCTAAATTCATAATTTTCACTGAATAGAGCAGAAAAGGAAAGAGCCAGTAAATAGCTGTTGCAGAATTTATGAATGGATAAATGATATGTAAAATACCTACAAAATAGCATGTAAAGAAAACTTTCAAAAAAGGAAAAATAAAATGGAATTTTATGGAACTACTAAACACAACTTATTAATCTTTCAATTATTTTATATTAGATATAATACCATGAAGAAGTCATAATGTTTATCACATCACTTCTGAAGCTTGCTTTTCTCTTAAATTTTAAATTGCTTTTTGGAATAAGAATCAGTTTTTCCAGGGTCTTAGATTTCATTTGATTTCTACATTTGTTAAAAGAACACCACGAAAAGAGAGAGAGAAAAAAAAAATATTTTCAGACCCGATCCATAGAGTCTTGTCATTTCTGAACGAGGAGGAGAGCGCCGACCAGATCTGGTGAAAAGTGCTGGTACATATAGAATGGGTTATATACATCATAGCTGGGCCCATGATGGGATGAACTGGAAAGTGCCGCCTTTCGATCTCCAAAAGATGCTCTGGCAGATCCTGAAAGCAAACGTTTCTAAAGTTTTACAACATCCTTTTCTGGGAGTTGTTAGCTAACGGCTGGGTGCATTCAAGGCAAAGGAAAAAAAAAAATTGTGTGTTGAGTAATACTAACTCACATGCGTTTGATATGTGAGCACACGTATAAGCACAAAAAAACAAGCACACATTGATCGAGCTCAAACTGCGTGGCGTACTCTGCCAGGGATCAGCTATGAACCCTGCTCTCAAGACAGTCTGGTAAACTTTTGGCATTTTTCTTGGCCCTTAAGCACACATTCCTAAATGTTGTGGATAATTCTATATTTGGCGATGGGGGTTTCCTTTCTTTTTCTACTTTCACAAAGAACATCTCATAAGAAAAAAGATTATCTTTATTTGGAGAGGTATTCTTTCGTGAAGACCAGAACATTTTTAAAAACTGACCACATAATGAGACACACAGAGCAAGTCTCCATAAACTTTAAAGGATTGAAATCACAGAGTATGTTCTCTAACCACAATGCAATAAAGTTAAAAATCAAATAATAAATTGAATAGAAAACATTTATATTGAAACATAAAACGACCAGAAATGACCAAAAAGGTAATCTTTTAAGAAGAAAAACAAGACTGAGAGATTTGCTCTACTGGGTGTTAAGAACAGAATACGAGCACGATTATAAGATCAATGCAACAGAACAGGCCCAGAAAGAGACACCCACTTCATGGACACTTGACTTATGATCAGTGGCACTGCACCACAGTGGGGAAAGAATGGTTTTTTCCCTCAAGGGTGGTAACAGACAACAGGATATTGACATAGGAACAAAACAAAACCTTTACGCCTAAACTAAACGTACTCATAAAAAATTAATTCCATATGGATTGTAGCTCTAAGTTAAATGTTAAAGGCAAACCAATAAAACGTCTATATTTAAGTAAATATATAAAAATGATTTCATGGCTTTAGGGAGGGGACTCACTTCTTCAATGGAATCTGTATCAATGAACAGAAAAAATTTTTTAATAAACTGAACTACATTAAAATTAAAATTTTCTGGACATGGTTCCATCGTGTAACAGTTAGCACGTCTACTTTACACGCAGAAGGTCCTGGGTTCATTCCCCAGTGGAGCCACAGTCCATGGTCTACGGCCATGCCACCCTGAACAAGCCTGATGTCTGATTTTGGAAGCAAAGCAGGGGTGGCCTGGTTAGTACTAGATGGGAGGCCACCTAGGAAGACCAGGTGCTGCAGGCATAAATTGAAAACAAAAAAAAAAAATTAAAATTTTCCGTTAGTCGAAAGATTATTAAGAGAGTAAAAAGGTGAACGACAGAATGGAGGAAGATATGTACAACGAATATAACTGACAAAGGGCTCGCCGTGCCCAGAACTCATAAGGAACTCCCATAAATCAAGAAGAAAAAGGCAAGCAAGGCTGTATGTATGTAGACTGGCTTAAGACTTAAGCGGGCACTTCGGAAGACAGTCTATCCAAACAGCCAACAAACATGACTCAGCGCTCAACCTCGCAGTCATGACGGAAATGTAAGCTAGACCTCCAGGAAGATGCCACGACGTGTTCACCAGCTTAGTGAGATGCAAGAAGCCTGACAACAGCCAAGTGCCGACAAGAAGGTAGAGCCATGTGAACTATCAGACTCTGCTGGCCAAAAAGTAAGTTGGTGCAATCACAGTGGAAAACAGGTTGCTCATTTCTGCTAAAGCTGAAGATATTTAGACCCCATGACCCAACAATGCCACTCTGGACCATACCCACAACTGAAATGCGTGTGCATGTGCACCAAGAGACCAGCACTAGAGTGTTCATCGACACCGTGACCCACAATCACCAAAAACCTGAAAAACCCGAATGTGCATCAACAGTCAAACAGATGAATTGTTGTACACACTTACTACGTGAAGACACCTTATAGTATGCTACACGGAAATACTCCTGTATGCCATGCCATTTAGAATACGCTAGAACAAATACACTCACTGTACAGAAAACTGAAGATCCTGACAATTGGAATACCTCTCACAAACAGAATGTAGAACGGCAAAACCTATTAACAAAAGAATACACGCGAAATATGAAATTTCATTTAATATAAAGGTCAGCAAACAGAAAAAAACGAAACCATAGCATTTAGGAATATGTACTTAGGTGGTGAGAAGTAAGAAAAGCAGGAAAGTGATGATGTAACAACTCGGACACTGATTATTCCGGGGTGGCTAAAAAGGGGAAAGATGGACGCTTTGGGGAGTGGTGACTATCCACGTTTTGCTGCGTGGTAAATCAATGTAGTAAATCAATATATTTCTCTGATCCTTTTTTACATATGTGGTTTGTATTGCACAGTTTAAACGGGGTAAAACAATAGATAAACTCCTTTGAAAGCTAACAATCACATTGGAAATACTATATACACATAAATTAGTTTTTGAATGTTTAAGTTAGTGCCATATTTTAATTCTTTTTGTCCTATATGAAATAGAAACTACAGTATCAACTACTATTTTCCGAATTAAGCTAAACAATAACACAGTAATTACTCACTGATTTCAGAAAAGAATAATATGAGATAATGAGGGGAGGTTTTGTCCTCATCCTGGTTCAAACAACTACGCGTGCACTCCAAACACGGTACGCAGGCAGAGGGGTGCCACGAGGGAGTGATGCCAGAGAGGCTTATGAAGAGCCTGCCCCGCTCTAAGCTAACAGTTAACTCAATCGGCACACAAACACCGCCACAAAAGTCTGTTTATGGCAACAGGAGCAGGAGCACCAAAAATGACTCACCACCTTTACCTAAAAAAAGAATATTCTGATTTCGTTTTTCCTTTACCAGTGAGCCACCACAAAATTCCAATTTTCCCCTCTACCAGTATACAGTGATATCATCTTTTAAGTTCAAGAGGAACTTCTCCCGACTTAACAGAACCACAGTGCTATAAAACAAAATGTAAAGTTACATGACGGCTTCCACCTCTCAAAGCCCTATTTAAAATTTCCATGTTAATTCGAAACGCGATGCATTCTCTTGATGGACAGGTAAGATCGCTAAGTGAAAAACAAGCACAGTAAAATGTCAGTGATAGAATCTGCTATCAAAGCAGTGAGCTACCTCTGTCATCAGACTCATTGGCAAGCAAGCAAGGCAACAAAACCAATTTCAAATACGCGACACATAATTTTAGTCATGATTGATAGTGGTCTGCCCTATCTTCCTCTCAAAGTCTCCACGTCAGCCCGCTACTCACACATGCACAGACACATAGAGCTTACACATATTCGACATTTATACTTAGGTACAAAGAATACTTGACTCTAGCTATATAATTTTCTCTCCAATATGCTAAAAATCAGATGGCTTCACCACAACCTCGGTGAGTCGGGATTTTAAGTATAAACCAATTTCTTGTTCAGTCAACTAAAAAGTAATCTGTTTTCTAGTGATATAATGGAAAAAAAAAGATATAAAAAAAAAAACTACCACATATTGCCAGGTATTTTTTTACTTGTTTTCTGATTTAAAAATAACATAAAATACTCTAAATGTCTAAGAATAGAAAATTTATTAAATTATAGTAAATGCATATGATTTAATACTATGAAGCCATTAAAAAGCAATGACTATGAAAACATGTTCATAATATATGATGTAAATAAAACAAATTACAAAGCTGTTTATACAGTTCAATCCCAATGTTATTGTTATGAGAAATGTTATGAGAAAAGAGAAAAATCAATCAATCATGGAATCCTATGAGTCAGAGCTTTTAAAAACTATCTTTTAGAGACACTACTGATAAACGAAAAATCAGGCACAGGGTTCATCTTTCCCTGTTTCTTTAAAAAAAAAAAAAATCACTCTTACCAGATCTAACTCTCCTATAGATAACAACACTAAACTCTAGATCAAAAACAAAACAAATAAACCAAAACCCTGAAGGCACTGGAGAATGAACAAAAGCAATGCAGATTCTGGATAGGATTTCACTTGGAAAAAAGGGAACGGCACAAAGTTAGTTACCTGTTTTTAATAACATTTAGCCTGCAGACGGGCCAAAGCTGGCACTGAGCAGGGCGGGTAAAACTCCAAGAGAAAATCCAGTCTTTCTGGCCTGAAGAACCAGGAGGCTGAGCTCAGAGCACTCGCAGCTGCTAGAACACAAGGTGGGAATCTTGGAAAGGAGAGAGCCCCAAATTCTGTGAATAAAGTCTCCTCGAATGTCTGGTCGATCCCTGAACCACACATGTGTGGGGCAGACTCCAACTAAGGATAATAAAACTAAACTGAGGTAAGAGCTGCCAGCAACCACCTGGTTGCAGAGTCCAACCAAGTTCATTAACTGCCAGCTGGAGAAAAGAAAAATAAAAACCCTCAGAGTAATATAACTGATTCTAGAGTCTCAACAACATTCGACACTCAGAATACAATCCAAAGTTACCTCAAATACACACACACACACACATGCACACACTCGAGAATGTGACCCATTCTCATAAAAAAGACAATACACAGACTCCAAGCCTAGATGACCTAGATGTTAGAATTAGCAGACGAAGATGTTAAAGCTCAAAGACATAAAACAGGCTCACAGTAATGGCGGGGAAAATCACAGCAAAGGCAGAAATTATAAAAAAGAACCAAGTGTAAATCTACAACTAAAAAATACAATTTTTAAAATATAAAATTCACCTGAATGGGCTTACCAGCTGAATGGAGATAACAAAAGGAAAGAGATAATGAATTTGAAAAAAATTAATATGACCTAATCTTAAGAACAGAGAGGGAAAAAAGACTAGAAAAAAATAAGAAGTCTCAGAGACACATAAAACAGTATCGAAAGGTCCTGCGTATGTGTAATTGGAATCCCAGAAGAAGAAAGAAAGGATGGGCAGAAAAGAAACATTTAAAGAAGAATTCCTGACCTTGAAAGGATTTGGATTACATTGGTATATGCATCTGTCAAAACTCAAAAAACACACACTTAAAATTTGAGCAGCTCACTGTGTGCAAAGTTTATGTTGAAAGAAGAAAACTAAACAGATAATAAACTCTAGTAAACGATATATATGCTTAAATATTTAGAAGGAAGTGTAATGACGTCCACAATTTACTCTGAAATGCATTCTCCCCACAAAAGGGTTAATGGATAGAGGAATGAATGTGATACCAAGTATAGTAAAATGTAAATAAAAGAATCTATGTGGTAGATATATAGGTATTCACCATTAAGTTATTTCCATTTTTCTATGTCTGAAATTGTTCATAATAAAATTTTGAGGAAAAAAAAATCATTGTGACTGACAGTGTTTCACTGTAGTAGGCCAAACTGTTTTTAAAATACAAGTTACACGTTGTTTCCTCTTCTTTAGTTCATTGGCCTCTACACCATCAGGCAAAATTCAGCCACTGATCAACCTCATTCAAGTGGCTATTTAGACTGGGAAGTGTATTCAGACCCTAAAGTATATTTATAGACATTGAAGTATAGTGGTGAAGAAAGTTGGGAAGACTAGTCATCGCTTCCTTATTTTTCTTTACATCAAATTTTAGAAAACAATACATAGGAAAGTTTCTTATATAATTCCTCCATTTTTTTTCTTTCAAAATGTGTGAAGGATAACTGATATATTATTCCTTTAAAAAAGGCCACATCTACACACAAATGTGTTGTGTTATGATCAGATTTCATAATGGGACCTTTAAAAAATACTTTACATTAAATTCTTCTATAGAAAGATCAAAGCATATTAAAAGCAAGATGTAAAATGTTTATACAAAAGATACATCTTTATGTTAAAGTTACAAAAGGACAAAACAACAGCGCTAACAGCATTTAAATGTTGCATGTTGATTTTTAAACCCTGCCATTTTATTGTTTACCTTCAAGCTCTTCCAGATGTGAAGGATTTCCTTGTGTTCTTGGTTGAATATAAGATAACTTAAACCTGGGCACCACAAATGGTACTTCTTTGCCATCAGATGGTAATTTGGAAAGTAAGTAATCCTCAGTACAGCCAACCTGAGGCTTTACAGAAACAGAAGTCATTGGAGGTATAGAGATAGTGGCACTTTGACTATTTGAGACTGCTGTTTGAAAGTCTTTTTCCATGGAAGCTGCATGTAAAAGAAAGAAAAAGAAAAGAAAAAAAATCACAAATATGCATGTAGATGTATATGCAATCACCTAAACCTAGCATGCTTTGGTACTTAATCATTTTAGAAGAAACTGCTGATGCATAACGACTCGAGGCTCTATCAAGCACATCTGTCCGGCCAATAGTCGAGCAATTAATATACTTTTGCTAAAGTATATTCATTTATCATAATATTAAAGGCAGTTTTCAAAGAGTCTCATTCCCATAAGAGTTCAGAGATGGCAAACAAGTTTATTTTGTCGTTAATTCCACAATACTTTCAAGTAAAATCTAGTCATTTAAAAACACTCCCAATGAAGCAGTTCTTGGTGTTAATACTCATGGTTAACATCGGTCCTAAATACATTAAGCAATTCTGAAAAGAAGCTTAAGGTCTTCAAGTCTATAAAAATCTTCACCAAATCACAAAATAGAGTATATACACCCTAATATACTAGCACCTCTCCCTGTACTGGCTTCCCTGACCTATTTTGTCCAGGGTATTTTAATCCTTACCTAGAGTGCCTTATATTTATGTTTCTACTTCCCCCATGAAGTGAGGAAATATGTCTCATTTATCCTAATATTACACAATGCCACAGATAAAGAAGACATGAAATAAATGTCTGAAGTCAAAGCAAAACAAAACTCACAGTTGTGTTTTTCTGGTTCACCAAAGAAACATCCTCTACAGCAACTCTTTATAAACTCTGTTGCCATTATGTTCAATTTCCAATCTCCAGCAAAAAATATAACTTCTGATTTTAATATTAATCTGTTGACGGAACAGAAAACAAGTTAAAATGATCATGCTTAATGTCGTTAGGTATCACTAAATAAATCCTATTATTTGTCTTTCTAAGACATTCAAATGTTTAGAGGATGATAGATTTAGGTACCTATATGTGATTTTGTATAACCTAGGTTTCTGAAAAGTTAATAAAATGATATGTTTAAAAATTACTAAAAGAATGATCTCAATGCTAAATTTGAAAAAAAATTCCACTCTCAATTTTCTCTTCAGCTTTGTAAATCTAAATTGACATCCAACCAAAATTTGAAAGATAATATGTCATTCTTAAAAATGCATGAGAAAAATTTCACTTCCTCCAAATCAATTATTTTAGTAACACCAAGGCCCTATTATGGGGCCAATAAGCAAATAACGCCATATACTTTACAACTTTAAGGCTTAAAATTACACTAACCAAAAAAATATATCTTAAACTTTCTCTCTCTCTCTCTCTCTCTCTCACACGCGCGCGCACACACACACACCACACACACACACACTAAGCACCAGCTAATAAACAAGATATATTGGAAATAAAGGGAGTCTATTTTAAATTTACCAGAAATATAAAATTATGTAAGAACATCATGTCCAATTGCCCACCTCAGACTCAATGACTTTGCTTCAAATGCACTCTCTTCATTATACTTACTTAAATTGTACATTTTCATGGAAAATTTCAATGTATACAAAGGAAGACAGAATAACAAAACCCCTATCACTCGAACTAAATAATTATCAATTCATGGCAAATCATAAATCATCTACCTCCTCACTAACCTCGTCCTTTGGATTCTTTTGAAATAAATTCCATTCATATAATTCATCCATAAATACTTAAATAATGATCTCTAAAAGATATGGCAGAAGGCGCTCGAAGTTAACTTCCAGAGGCTCTCACTGGCTAAAGATGGATCAAGTTGAGCATCGAAACAAACTATAACTATAATGGATTCTAACATAGCAAATATTTTTAAAAGATACTTAAAAAGAACATAACCATAATAATATTATCGCATCTAAAAAATTTTATATAATTGACTACTCAGTCAGTTTTAAAATTTCCCCTTCGGGTCAAATTTTTTAGTTGTTCATTCAAAGTAAGATCAAAATGAGGATTGTCTCCAGTCTATTGTGATTAGTGTCAGAGTAGCTTTGTGCACACATATCATCAGATATTTTCCAGTACATATGTAAGATAGAGTCCTAGAATAACGACTGGGTCAAAAGGTCAATATATATGTTGATTCTATTTAATATTGCTCAATTTCTCTCTGAAGTTGTCTCATTTTGCATTCCAGTAGCAATACATGAGAGTACCGATTCTGTCACAACAAAATATTTCTCAAATGCTAGACTTTTGCCAACCTGATAAAAAATGGTATCTTATGTAGTTTTAATTTGTATCTCCCTTATAATAAATGAAGTTGGGTACCTTTTCATATCAGGCTAATCTGTATTTTTCTGGAACTCACTCTTATCTCTTGCCCATCTTCCTATAAAGCAATTGGTCCTTTTCTTATCCAGTTTTGGAGGATCTTTAAATATTAGAGAGATTAACATTATCCATGATATAAGCAAACATTCTTCCAGTCTGTCATTGTCTTTTACTTTATTATGATGTTTTTTGCTATGCAAGAGAGATGAGCGAGACAGGATGTTGCCTTTATTACAGACTAAATTTCCACATCCTGTGGGATTTACTATTTTCTACTGTTTTTATTGGTTTGTGTATTCCTGTATGAACAGCACTTTTTTTAAATTATAAAGACTCATAATATGTTTTAAAAACTAGTAGGGCTAGCGTCCCATCCTACTGATCTTCAATTTCAGGATTTTCCTAGCTATTCTTGTCTGTTCTTGCAAACAAACTTTATAATCTCTCTAGCTCTAGGAAGAAAAAAATTCACTGGGATAATGTTAAATTTATAAATTATTTTAGGAAAAATGACATCTATAGGATGTTGAATTTTCCTACCCAGAACTAGATGTAGCTTTACATTTGTTCAAGTTTATGTTTGTATCCTTGGGAGTTTTCATAGTTTTCCTCATATAAATTCTAAGCTTTTCTTGTTAAGTGCATGCCTGTAAAATTGTTTGGTTATTACAAAGCAACTTTTCTTCCATTATATCATGTAACTGATTTGTTATAAAAATTGATACATTTTCAAAAGCGCTTTTCAACCCAAGTTTAGAGAATACAATACTTAACCCCCCAGACCATACAAATTTCTCTCACCTATAAACATCCAGTGAACTTAAAAAAAAAAAATCATTTTTCTTGAAATTCATGAGACTTATTCTACTTCCCCAGCTACAATATAAATCGTTCAGAAACGATACTGTACACCCTTTCTATTGAACGCTCATACCCTGTATGATGCTGCATATTCAGCTGCATATATAAATACATAGTTGATACACAAGGAAAAGAAGTACAATAGCTAGCTCATAAAAACAAGTAATGTTCATCGAACTACAAATCTGACCCCGTCGGCTTGCACATACTTTACATCAATATTGAAGGGAATGTGGGAGGACTGGTTAAAAAGGCTTACTACTTCTGGAGAAAAAGTCCTCCAGGTGAACGGCCTTAAATCAGCCAAAATGAGTTGGGGAAGATGGGGGAGGGATGCAGAAAAGAAAACAAGTTTACATGAATGAGAAAAAGGCAGCTAGACTTTGCATGAGACTACTGAACAGTACAGAGGTGCACACAGAATGAGACATCGCAGAGGTCCCACTCGAGTATTCAGCAGAGCTCTGAGCAGAGCATACGCACAAAGAATCGACACAAGCCTGGGAGACCACCACCAGAAAAGGTTACAAAAACCATGACCAGTACTCACCAAGGTCAGTAATAATGCCTGTCCCTGGAAACCAGACTGGAAACACCTCCTAACTCACAGGGGATTAAGTAGAGTACTCAGAAGAGTCTTACCTCAGTGGTGGGGACTAAACACGCGTGTGCCTCCACCTAAGGAATCTTAAAAGCAAGACTCAGAAATATCAAATGATTCCCATGACACTTAACTATCTTCCTAAATAAAAAATATTTATAGAAATCTAAAATATCCAGCACCTAAGGTTAAATTCACAACGTCTGGCATCCAATAAAAAAATTAGCAGACATGCAAGTAGCAAAAAGAATATAAGCAATAGTGAGGAGAAAAATTAACCAATTGGAATTAATTCATAACTGACGCAGACAAAGAAATAACAGTTATAACTGGATTCTCTATGTTCAAAAAGCAGAGACACGAAAGACATAAAGACAGACACAAACTCAACTTCTAAAAATATAAACTACACTGTCTGAGATGGAAAATACAGCTGATAGGAGTAATAACAGATTAGATTTTCAAAAAAAAAAAAAAGAAACAAACTTAAAGAGATAGTAAAAAACTATCCAAAATAAAATCAGAGAAAAGAAAGCATAAACACAAAAATGTAAAGAGTATTTGTGACCCATGAGACAATTTAAAGCAGCCTAATATATATGTAATAGAAGGTTATGAAAAAGATGAGGGATGCAGAAAAAAATTTAAAGAATAATAATAAAGAAAAAATAATTTGGATAAAATATTTTCCAAATATTGATAACTACAAATCACAGATCTAAGAACTTCAATGACAGCACGCACAGAAATTCTGAAAAAAACACCACCAAAATTTATCATAATAACATGGCTCAAAACCAATGATGAAGAGGAAATCTTAAAAGAGCTCTAGAAAAAAAAAAAGACATGATAGATATAGGAACAAAGTAACAACAGCAGCACAATTCTCATTGGAAAGAATGCAAGCAGAAATCGGGAGCAAAATCTTCAAATTGTAGGAAAAAAAAACTATCAATGTGGAACTTAATGCCTCAAGAAAATCTTTCAAAAAGGGAGGTGACATAAGCCTCTTTCAGACACACGAAAGGTGAAAGAATGATCCACTGGCAGATCCACACCGTAAGAAGAGTTTAAGGATGTCTTTCAGGCAGAAGAATGATACCAGATGGAAATTTGGGTCTACACAAGAGAACCATGGTAAAAATATAGAAGATTTATTATTACTTAAATCTCTTCAAACGATTATTGATGCTTAGGTAAAAATAATAACATAGTGATATGGGGAGATACAGAAGTATTCTGTTGTAAGTTTCTCTTACTAGATGTGATGGGGTATAAGTACCCTTTGACGACAGACTGTGCAAAGTTAAAGACATGTACTAGAAATCTTAAACCAACAACTAAACTAAGAAAATAGAAGTTTAGCTAATAAGCCAAAAGCTGATCAAATGGAATCATACAAAAAAATTGTTCTCAATTAATATAAAAGGAAGCAGAAAAGAAAAATAAGAAAGTGGGGGCAAAGAGTAGCTTGGATAAATGGACAACAAATAGCAACACGACAGACTAGGAGGTACAAAGAACAGGTGTGATAAATAGGAAACTGCAAGATGATTGATTTAAATTAAACCTAACCAGACCAATAATCACACAAAGTTGAAATGCTCTAAATATACCAATTAAAAGGCAGAGATTGTTATATTGGTTAAAAATGTATGATCCAAGTATATGCTGGTTACAAGAAATATACTTTAAATATAAAGACACAAATAAGTTAAAAGAAAAGGGTGGATATCCCTCATAAATGTGAACATCAAAATCCTCAACAACATACTAGCAAACCAAATCCAGGGACATACAGAAAGAATTATGTATCATAACCTAGTGAGATTTATCCCAGGATTGCAAGTTGGTTTGACATTTGAAAATCAATTTACGTAATACATTATATAATAGAATATGGAACAAAAACTACATGATCACCACAACAGATACGAAAAGGTTGGAAAAATCCAAGTCATTCATGATTTTTTTAAAAAGCTGATCAAACTAGGAATAGAAGAGAATTTCTCAACATAATAAAAAGTATCTATAAAATCCTACAGTTAATATCATAGTAGCTGCTAAAAGACCCAATGTTTTCCCTATAAGCCTAGGCAAAAGACAAGGATGTCCACTCACACCACTTCTGTTCAAAACTGTACTGGAGATTCTAGCCAGGGTGATTAGACTAGGAAGATATAAAGGGCATCCATGCTAGAAACAAAGAAATAAAGCTCTCTTTATTCATAGACAACTTGATCTTGTAAATAAAAAAGCCAAAAGAATCCCCTAAAAAATTACTAGAATAAACAAGTTGAATACAGTTGCAAGACATAAGATCAATATAAAAAAAATTAGTTGTATTTCTATATACTAACAATGAAAAGCCTAAACTGAAATTAAGAAATTCATTTCATTAATGGTAACATAAAAAAACTCTAAAAGACTTAGGAATACTTTAACAAGAGAAGTGAAGACTTATATACTGAAAACTATAAAACATTATTGAAAGATATTAAAGAAGACTTGGATAAATGGAAAGACATCCCATGTTCATGGATTGGAAGCCATTTTATTATTGAGATAGCAATACTCCCCAAATTATGCACAGATTCAACACATCTCCACAAAAATCCCTTCCATATTCTTTACAGAAACTGACAAAGTGATCCTAAAATTCCTATGGAAATTCGAGAGGCACAGAACAGCTGAAATAATCTTGAAAAAGAACAAAGTTGGAAGGTACACTTCTCGACTTCAGAGTTTACTACAAAATTATTGTAATTAAAACTGTGATATTGGCATAAGGACATACGTATAGATCAATGGAATAAAACAGAGTCCAGAAACAAATCTTTACATTTATAGTCAATTGTTTTTTAACAAAGGTGCCAAGAAACTTTAAAGAGAAAAGAAGTCTTTTTCAACAACTGGTGCTGGGACAACTGACTATCCACATACAAAAATTTAAAAAAAAATTTTTTTTTAAAGGAAAGAATTTGGATAACTACCACACACTGTACACAAAAATTAACTCAAAATTGATCACAAATCTATGTGTAAGAGCGAAACTTACAGAACTCCTGAAGAAAACACAGGCATATGAATTCTCTGTGAACTTGGACTAGGCAACGAGTGCTTAGACATGACACCAAGAGCACAGCGATAAAAGACAATGTTGATATATTAAACTCAATCAAAACTTACCACTGTGAGCTTCCAAAGACACCAGTAAGAAGATAAAAGACAACTCAGAGGCTGCGAGAAAATATTTGCAAATCGTAAATCTAATAGTGAGCTTATACCCAGAATATATAAAGAACTACTCTAATTCTGTAATAAAAGGAAAAATATCACAATTTTAAAACAGGCCAAAGATTTGAACAGACACTTCTCCAAAGAAAAATACAGGCGGCCAAAAAAGCACATGAAAACAAGTTCAACATCATGGGTCATAAGTAAAATGCAAATTAAAAATATAATGAGATAATACTATACACTTATTAAAAAGGGTAAAACTGCAAAGATTGATCACTCCAAGTGTTCACAAACATGTGGAACAAGAAAAGTTCTCTTATTCAACTGGTGTCAATATAAAATAGTTTGGCAGTTTCTTAAACATACACCTACCGTCCAATCTAGACATTCCATTCCTAGGGATTTACTCAGGAAAAAAGAAATCATATATCAACACAAAAAATTGTACACTAGTGTTCATAGCAACTCTATCTGAAATAGTAAAACACTGAAAAATATTAAATGTCCATCAACAGGTGAATAAACAAATTGCATTATAGCTATACAATGAAACACTACTAAGCAATCAAGGAATAACCAATCTGTGGATTGGTGTCTTGACACCACTGGTAGATTTTCTAGTCCTGAAAAATCCTTATTTGTTATCTCTTTAAATATTGCTTTGCCCATTCTCCATTTCTTTCAGAAATTCCAATTAATTAGACTTCCTCACCATAATTTTTCATTTTGATCATTCTAATATCGCTCTCTCTTAATCTCTTCTACATTCTCCATTTCTGTCTCTTTGAGTTGTATTCTGAACGACTTATTCTGATCTATAGTCCAGTTCATTCATTATTGGGGTTGGCCTAATTACCTAATCTGTGGTTACACTCTAAATGTTAATTACATTGTTCTTTTTATCAACCAGCCCAATATCTCTCACTTTTAAGTATCCTGCTCCCTTATCTATTTTAAAATTTGTCTATTACTTACTTTAAAATATCCCATTATAGTTATTTTAATAATCTGGTTATTCCAAATATTAGAAGTAAATTTAGAAATTTACTAAATCTACTTCCAATTATTTTTCTGCTGATTCTTGCTCAGGTTGTCTTATTTCCTTGTGTACATGGGTCATCTTTGACAATAAATTATTTATTGCCTTCAAAGCTTTAACTCAAAGATGAAAGTATATGCTTACAGAGAATATTTGTATTTACTTAACAGATACTTTAAAAAATTCATGCCTTCACAAATAACCCAATTTTTAAATAGGTGAAAGATGTGAACAGACGTTTCTTCAAAGAAGAGAGACAAATGGCCAATAAACACATGAAAATGTTCTCAACATTATTAGTCATTAGGGAAATGCAAACAAAAACCAGAATGAGATATCTCTTCACACATTAGGATGGCTATAATAAAAAGCCAGATAAAAATAAGTGTTGACAAGGATGTGGGGAAACTTGTGCCCTCATACTTTGTTGATGAGAATGAAAAATTGTGCAGCGCTTTGGAAAACTGTTTGGCAGTTCCTCAAAAACTTAAACCCAAATTACCATATCATCCAGCAATTCCGCTCCTAGGTAAACTCAACCTATGAGAATGAAAGATATATTTCCATACAAACATCTACAGCAAATTATTCATAACAACCAAAACAGAAGATACAACCCAAATGTCCATCAACTAACGAATGGAAAAATAAAATATAGTATATCTTCAAAGAATGGAATATTATTCAGCCATAAAAAGCACTGAAGTACTGATTCATGCTACAACATGAATTAACCTGGAGAACATTATGCTAAGTGAAAGAAACAAGACACAAAAGACTACATGTTGTATGATTTCATTCATATGAAATGTCCAGGATAAGGAAATCCACAGAGACAGAATGGAGATTAGTGATAGCCAGGTGTTGGGGAGAGGGGGAAACGAAGAGTGACTAGTTACAGGTACAAGGTTTCTTTTGGAGGTGATGAAAGTGTTTTGGAAATGGATGTGATGATGATTGCTTGATTTTGTGAATAGATTTTTAAAAAAACCATTGAACTATACACTTTAAAAGAGTGACTATTACGGTATGTGAATTATATCTAAAAAAATTTTTTTTATTTACATTTTGAAACTTTTTTAGACCACATGATGTGAATTTCCCTCTTGGTCTGATGGTTGCAACTATCCAAGGGCAGGCTTTATTCCCCTGTTTATATCCCCTGATACTTATGGATCACTGGAAGGAAAACCAGAAAAATCATTTCCAAGCTTGGCATGAAGGCAACTTTCATCATAGATCCCTAAAGGAAGTAGAGTGAGTTTTCATCCTTTAAAAAGACATCCAGACCTTTGGGATCTCAGAATTACAGGAAGTCTCTTATTTGCTTACCTGAAATGAGCCCAAGGCCAACTTCTAACTATGCCTCCCATCCTGCAAATCTACCAGTTCTTAATCAAATCAAGTTTCTCCGGTAGAGCAAATACCTTCAGAGCAAATAAAACTTAAGGGCTCCTTTAGTCTTACAGATTTTCAGCTTTCCCTTGGATTTTGACATTTCAATCCTACCTACCTTTCGATTTTTTTTTAACACAACATTCTTGGCTATTTTTAGAGTCACAGTTTTTCCAAATATCTTAACTATATTCCCAAAATGAAAATCCTATCTTAACTTTTTAGGTAAAAATTAACTCTGGGGAGTTAAGACAGGATTTGCAAAAACTAAGACAGTCTGATATAGTCTGCATTAAAGTAGCTTGTATTACTTGTGTCTTTGGGTGATTACTGTAGATATTGAAGACTTAAATAACACATTATACTACCATTAAAAATGTACTTCAGAAAAAAATGAAACATTAATTTGAGGGGGAGTCTAGTTTTAAAAGAAGCATAGGCGGGCGATTGCTCTCTTAGGTATGGAGGCTGAAGTAAGTAAGTAAGTGGGAAGGATACACAGAGACCTAAGAAAAAAGAGCCCAGAAACCTAGGATACTTATGGATCACTGGAAGGAAAAACAGAATAATCAATAAATGATGCTGGAAAAAAGGTTACCCATATGGGAAATCAAAAACTGGATGCCCATTTCATACCACACAAAAATCATTTTCACATAGATTAAGACATAAATATGAAAGGCAACATTTTCAAGCTTTTAGAAGAAAATACCAGACTATCTCTTTATGATCTCAAGGAAGGGAAAGGTTTGTTAAACAAGATGCCAAAAGCACTAACTATAGGGAAAAGGCTGAAATATTCAACTACATTAAACTAGAGAATGTGTCCACCAAAACCTCTATTAAGAAAGTAAGAAGACAAGCTACTTACTAGGAAAAAGATATTTGCCACATGTATCACTGACAAAGAATTATTGTCCAGAATATATTTTTCTAAAACCAAACTTCTAGAAATCAATTTTTAAAAGATTTTTTAAATATAAAAAACAGGCAAAAGATATAGACATCTCACAGAAGAGGAATGATAAAAGGTTCAACATCATTAGTAATTAAGGAAACATAAATTAAGCTGCCCATGGGGAACCATTTTCACTCACCAGATTGTTGAAAAGAAAAAATTCAGATAATTACAAATGTTGCTATACAAATGTCTCAATGTTGTGGAGAAAGCAAATAATGCCAACACTGCTTGTCAGAGTGTAAACTGGTACAACAGCTTTATAAAATATTTTATTATCTAGCGAAACTGAAGATCCACAGCTTTATTGCTAGGCAAAAACCAGGGAAATGCTTGCATATGTACACAAAGAAACATAGATTAGGATGGTCAGAACAAGCCAGTTTTCAATGGCAAAAAGTAAAAATTAAATTGAAAAAGGAAACTGAAGACTCCTCCAAATACCCATTAACAGGAAGATGGATAAATAGCGCTAAAGTTGTACAATGAAATGAAACACAGCAACAGAAAGTAAACAACCATAACACGTAATATAGACGAATCTCACAAATATACTGTATGCCAAAAACGGTGAGAGAACAGACAAAACTAAATAACACATTATTTAGGAGCATATAAATATGTAGTAAAACTATACAGAAAATCCAGGAGCATGGAAAGAGAAAGGTACAATCAGGGAGAAAGACACATCCAATCTTTAAAAAATACTGTGTATTATTTCTAAAGTATGATATGGGTACAGGGGCATTCATTTTATTTGTATTCTCTAAATTTGTAGGTGTGTCAAAGTACTATTTTGCACATATAAATCATTTTTCATTTAAGAATTAAGTAAATACATGGTAATAGTAGAAAATAAGATAAATACAGAAAACTATATGAAAAATATCCATAATCCCATCACTTCGGGATAACTACAGTGTTTAAAAGAAATACCTAGTTGACCCTTGGAAAACGCCAATTTGAATTGCATGAGTCCGCTAATATGTGGCTTTTTTCAATAGTGTAAATGTATTTTCTCTTATGATTTTCTTAACAATTTCTGGAGTTTATTGTAAGACAATATGTATTACACATAACATATAAAATACGCTTTAATCAATTGTTTATTGGCAAGGCTCTGGTCAACAGCAGGCTATTAGTAAAGTTTTGGGGGAATCAAAAGTTATGTGTGGATTTTCAATTGTGTGGGAGGTTGGTGCCCCTAAACCCCATGTTGGTCAAGGGTCAACTGTATCCTTACACTTAATTGGTGTGTCTTCTTTCACTCTACTTTTATTTACTCTTTTTTATAGCTTTATTAAGGTACGATTGACTTACAGTAAACTGCACATTTAAACTGTACAATTAAATGAGTCAGACATATGTATACATTGATAAAAGCATCTTCACGATCAAGAAAACAAATACATCTACCATGCCCCAAAGTTTCCTCATGCCCCTTTTAACTTATCCCTCCTTACTTGCCTTTGTCCCATCCTTGAGTATCCACTGATTTCCTATACTCTAGACTAGTTTGCACTTTCTAGAATTTTGTCAGGTATAGTTTGGTTGTAATTTATGCATGTGTTTCACTTCTGTAGATACTGCCAGGAAGTTTTCCAAACTAATGGCACTAATTTAACTTCTACCAGCAGAGAACCAGAGTTCCAGTTGCTCCACAACCTTATCAACCCTTGATTACTGTCCTTTTCCAATTTTAACTATTCTTTTAATATGCCTAAGGAAAATACACATAAAATTACTTATCTGAAAAACAAAAAAAAAAATCTAAACTTCCAATGAAGATTGAAGTGGAACTCATTGTAATGAAATTTTAATCTAAGAGCATTTCCCTTGAATGCAAAGGCCTGAAGTGATATGTGCTTCCTGGGTAGACTTAATCAAAAATGCATTTCTATATTTAGATTTCTAGAAGTCATTGAGGTATACACGAAGGAATCACATGACTTAAAAGTAAGCTGGGAGTATCACAGTACTAGAACTCAGGTGAAATGCGATCAATACAGTTAGTTAAAGTGTGACTTAAACACCTGAACCCAAAAGACCAAAATACCACTAAAACAGGGTTCATAATTTGAATGGGGGAGATGAAATACTCTTTTATAATACTAGTTCTATCAATATGCTCAGCTCCTTCCTCTCAGCTTCTGCTACTTAATAGAGAGAGAAAGACAGACAGACAGACAGACAGACAATGCCCTTTAACAAAAAGGCGCTTTAATTATATTCTTTCCCATCTGTCTATAAACTCCCCTTACTACCCTGTCACTCCTTCTAATCTTTGTTTCTCAAAATAAGGATTCTACACTCTATATCTTTATTTCCTCACCCTCTATTTACTCTTCAAATTCAAATTTAGCTCCCATATTTATCATTTTGCTTAAATTATGTTTGCTGAGATCAATGACCCCCTCCTAACTAGCAAAGCCAAGAGGCACTTTATCAGAACCTATCTTCCAGATTCCTCTGACTCATCTGACTCAGATTTCTCCCCTCATTAAGCTGTTTCCTCTCCTGGCTTTTATGACACTGTCTGCTAGATTTCCTCCTCCTTTCCTGATCCTCCTCAGTTTCCTTGACGATCTCCGCGTTCACTTAAATACTGATGTTTCCTATGCTTGGTCTTCCTCTCTCCTTACTCAAGCTACTTGAACGATTTCTTCTACTCTCAGAGGACTAACTACCACAATCCAGATGCTTCCAACATCTACAACTCCGATCCTGACTTTAGAAAATCCCGACACCAATATATTAAACTGCCAACTAGGCAAACTCTGCCAGATGTCTTGCAAGAATCTCAAACTCATTTTCTCTCAACCTGAGTTAGTCTCTCAATTTTTCAGTTTTATTCGTAAATTAAATTTATGAATTGAATTATTCATTATAAATCAAGAGGAGATAATAATTACAAGAGATACTTTTTTTAAAAAAAGAGCAAATTTTATGAAGTCTTTTCCCTCCAGTTACGAAGGTAACTCAGTCACTGGCAAAAAACACAAAAGGTGATAAAAGCAAATCTCCAACACCAGCTCTCAAAAGCAAGCAATATAAACATTCCCTTCCAGAAAAAGCAATTTTTTAACCATGATAAAGTTACACATAGAATATTACATTGGTAAATAGGGGTGTTACTGTTAACTCTCAGTATTTCCGGGCCTTTTTTTTTTTTTTTTTTACAGAATCTATTAACTGCCTACCTGAAGTGAGAATCAGTACAATATTTTAAATACAAAAGCACTCCTTTCCCATGCTGTATTTAAAATAGTCTAATAAAAATCAATGTTTTTGGCTGAGCATCTGTCTTGCTTATACCTGGACGTCTGTGTGCAATTTATACAGCAATTCACCCTAGTATTTTCCTTTATTTAAAGGAAACCACAACAAAGAATTTACAAAAAAAAAAAAAAAAAAGAAGAAAAAAAAAAAGAAAGAAAAAAGGAGAAGAGAAAGAAGCCAAATCTAAAAATCTAGATAATTTGGGATAGATAATTTGTGTTTTGACAAAAAAAAACAAAAACAAACAAACACACAGAGGAAAGTAACACTGCAACACCCCTTCGCAGCTTCAAAAAGTTTCGGAAACATCACAGAACCACAGATGGAAACATCACAGAACCACAGATGGAAAGTACGCTAATCAGTTCCCATCAGACTCTCCTGGCAAAGGAAGGTCGCTTCCCTTTTTCCTCGGGAGCCCAGGGCCCTCCCCGGGCGGGTCGCGGGGGGCGCGCGGCCCGCCCTCGGTCCGGGGATCCCGCTGAACGGACCCGAGAACCCGGGCAGGGCGGGGGCCCGGCCTCGCCGCACAGCCCTCCCTGCCCTCCCGGGATGATGCGGCTGTCGAGGGGCCCTAAGCCTGCGCCAGGCCTCCGGGGAACGGGCGTCGCTGAGGACGCTCGGGAGCAAGTCACCTGGGCCCCCAACCAAGACGACATTAAAAGAAAAAAAAAGTTAAAACTCGCAAGAACAGTCGCTCCACCCTCTGGCCCGCGAGGCTGGGGAGCCGGGGGCTACTCGCTGAGGCCGGGGCTGCTCTTACCTCCACCCCAAACCCCGCGAGCCCGCTCTGGGGGCCCGCACCACGCAGCGCCCCCGGCTAAGCGCCCCGGACAGCGCCCCCGGGCCCGCTGGCTCCCCCGCCCGGGGCCCCGGGGTCTCCGCGCGCGGCTCTCGGGGCGCCGTGCCCCCCACACGGCGCTGAGGCCGGTTACCTGCTCCGGGCAGTGGGCGCTGTGCCGTCGCCGCCCGCGGGGACCGTGGCTCGGGCTACCTCGCGCGTCAGGGCTCGAGGCTCCGCCCCGTCCCCCAGGTTCTCCCCGCCCGTCGGGTGTGCGGGTCTTGGCGGGGGCGGGCCCCGCTCGCGTACCTGAGCGCACTGCGCCTGCGCACTCGGCTCCTGCCTCCCGGCTCTCCAAGCCCGCTCTCCGCTTTTCCGTGGGAAAGGTCTAACAAGGTTTCTCGCAGAGTCTAGAGTGTGCTGAGGGATCAGAAGAGAGATTATATAGGGGAAAGCCATGGGCCTGATGAACCCCTCTGAATAGAGAAAGGAGCAGTCTTTCTCGCCAGAGATCTCTCTGCACCCTTTTCTTGGAAGCAGAGAACCTTTCCTTAGTTGCAGTGTTACTGGACGTTAGTGTTTATATCCTGACTATAATGTCTTTGAGATTCAGACCGTGTCTCTTCATTTTTGTGACTTTGCATCTACAACCACCTCGCCAGCAGTAGGTATGTTAGAAAGGAATCCTAAAAGTAGCCACTACACGCAGCGCCCCATCCTGTGCTGGGACCCTCTAGCACCCTGACAAGGAGTTGGCTGGTCCTGACCTTCATGCCTCCCACGGGGAATCTAAACCCTGTACAGGGAAAGTTGTTGAATGGATTCCTATATTATCTGTTGACGAAGAGCTCAGCGTTTAAAGGGCGATGGATTGGAGAGCGTCTTTTCCAAAGTGGGTTTTGGTCATCTCCAGGCCCTAGAGATGATGGAGTGGGGGGTGAGGCAAGGGGGTTTAGATCCCAAGATCAAATTAATCTGGGGAAAGAAACACAGTATAGCTGCTCTCCTTGAGGTTGACGATGTACTTACAGGCCTAAGAATTGTATTTTACTTTGCATCATCCTGTGTTTACAAATTTATTTGACCTGAAGGGTAGCAGAATATGCTACCCCCAAACATCCCACTGTAGCATAAGATTTAATTTGAATTAAAGGTACTTGAAAAATAGCAGATACGAGAAGGGCACTCTGACCTTTTTTTTTTTTCTTCCTGAAAGCAGATGAAAATCTAGTGTGAAACATCCTCTGTCATCCATATACCAGGAAGAAAAAAACATTGTCACCAGAGATGAGAGTTAAGGATTTCCCTCATCCATACAAACAAACCTTGTTGAACTGACCCTTGTCTTTCTAGTCACTTCATGATTAACTGCCCTCGCTGAAGCCCCGTCTGTCTACCCATTTTCACTTTTTAGTATTCTTGGTCCAACTTAGTGTGTGTGTCCACCTCTGCTTCTTTGGGTCATTTTCCTGTGGGTGCTCCCATGTACATGAAAAAAATCTGTATGCTTTGCTCCTGTTAATAATGTCTGTGTCAGTTTAATCCAGTTCCAGCCAGAAACTCTAAGAGGGTAAGGTTGTGCCTCTCTTACAGACCACAGATAAAGGCCTCTTACCATCCTGGGGCATTAGTGTTTCAATCAAAAACTTTGATAAGCACAGCTCTACAGTCCTAGTACGTTCACCTTTAATAATTTTGCACTCTATTACAAATGTTTGCAAAGTTCTCTACTGTTTACCCAAAGCTTACACATGAGTCATCTTATTTAATCCTCACAATTATGATGTAACTGTAATTATCCTCATTTTACAATTGAAAATATTGAGGGTCAAACAAACAGTGGCTGCCCAAGTAGAGTCAAGATTGACTCTGGACTTCAGACTTCAAGGCCTTTAAAATATAGATAAAAGTTTGACCTATATATACAAAGGTTTCTAATCAAGGATGTGCCCTACATACATACATATAAACACACACACACATACACATATATAACATTTTTTTTTCTCTCTCTCTCTCTCTATTTCTCTCCTATTTGACCCTTAACAATCCTTGGTTAGAAATATCAAGATTCATGTGTTAGTTTTCAAGGGACTTACCTATCTTTTACTACCTGACATCATGGTGCAGGGCACAAAAGTTGTCACTCAGATGTGCTGAATGAAGAATGAATGAATGTGTGAATGGTCTATCATGCTTATTGAACTGGACTGAGCCCCTAGCTCCCTAACCAAACAACCTTAACAACCTCCTCACTGATGCAGAAGTTCTGAGAGCTCCCTGGATTGTTCTTAATTTTCTTCGTATTCCATGTAAAAAGTCTTCCTTAGAACAATCCGCTTGGTTAACAGATATTGTTCTTTGAATACAATGAAACCACTTCCTTTGTTTTCCTTGAAATGGGCCTTCTTCCTGTTCCACTTTCAGAGGCTTGGCTTCCTGGGCATGAATGGTCAATGTCATACGCCTTTCACTGTTCCCTGGTGATTAACCTCTTCCCAGAAAATGATGGTTATTGCAACATTCTGAATGGGTTTTTGTTGTTTACTTTCCTTTAAATGTTAAACACTATTTTTTAAATATTAATGTCTTATATTATTTGAGCAAAAAAGTAGATTTGGGTCGATATGGATAACAATGCTGCTTAGATTTGCTATGCATGTTAATTCTTTCATTTGCTGGAGACAAATCATTTAATCTCTGTTCTAATTCCTTTTCATTCTTCCTTCATTCAGTGCAGTTTATAAGTGATGTGTGATTCAGTCCAGCTCTGTCTCTCCAGCCTTACCTCCCTTACCCCACTATACATTTTGACCTTCTAAATCAATTACAGTTCCCTAAATTACCAAATTTGCACTACTGTTCTCCTTATCTCTATTTTATGGGTACCAACTAGCAAATTCATGTTCGTTCAGCTAAAGTATTACATCTTCTGGCAAAAGAAACTCCACAACACCCACCCCAGAGTGAATTAGGGCCCTTCCTCAGCATTTCCGTCCCAATCCATCCATATCTCTATCATGGCACCTATACAATAACCGTGATTATTGGCTTCTTTTCCCTCTTCCCCCTAAACTCATTTCATGTGAATTCACCTTCACCTGTTTCATGAGCACCTGACACATATAATGCATTCAAATATTTGTTGAATGAAGGAAAAACAAATCTTTCAAAGATTATGAATTCCTAGGGTGCTTGTGAAATAATTTCAAAACTATAAATGGTCATATGAGTACAATACAGGGTGGGAGAACAGAGTTCTGCTTTCCTCAAAATTATTCCCTTCCCATTTTCTGCCATAGGAAAATATAACAGCAGAAGCTTATAAATGGATATTAATTGATTGATTGATTCATTCATTGATTCATTCATTCATCCACTTATTCAACAAGTATTTTTGAGTATCTATAGTATACTAGATACTGTCCTAAGCACTTGCTTCAGAGAGAAAGTGACATTTCAGCAGAATAGTGAATGCTCACCAAATCTCAATTCTTCTTTCTAGGCACAAAACTAAATTACTTTGTTCATTCCACTTACATCTAGGTAAGGCCATGCGACCAGATAGTGCCAATGGAATTTGAGCTGAAGTAGAGTTTCACTTCTGGATCTAGGCAATTAAGAACTGGTGAGCCTTCTCCCCACTCGCTCCCTCTTCCCATTCCTTCACCACCTGGGACCATCACTAAACCATTCCTAACTTCGCTAAAGCTGATAGTGAGATCTGATGTAAGAAGTTCCGGTCCCTGGTTGACTTCATGGAACAAAGGTCCCCCCACCATTCACTAATCTTAATTGGCTTGTGATGTGAGTGAAAAATGAACTTTGTTATGTAAACTACTAATATTTGGGGATTTTTTTTCCCCCAGCAGCTACCTTTATTTACCCTGATTATAACACTGTCATAAAGTATGATATGTAGATTACATAAGATACTAGAAAATGTTGTCTCCTGCTCTAAGCATTGCATGGGAAACATGGAAAATGAAATTTATTAAAAAAGGTATTTAGATCATAAAGAATTTAAGTTTGTCCCAAGTGGATAAAGAAAAATCATTATGGATACTCAGCTCTTTGTTCTCTCTCTCAGATGACCACCTGAGCAGAATGCTAACATCCTGACCTGAAAACAAGCATAGAATCACCATCACATCATCTTCATCATCTTTTTCAGTTACTGTTGGTCTCTTTCCTGCATTTTGAGGAATTTTCTGAGTGGACTTCAGGAGGTCCAGTGTCACTCAAAATAGAGTATATATTAAGGAATGATAGAAGATAAGAGTGAGAATAGATGTTCTGTAGGCTCTTAAATATCATACTAAGGAGTATCTTAATCTACAGGACACATAGTTGAATAAACTAGGGACTATTGGTGGTAGAATGAGTTTTTTTCTTTTTTTCCCCTTTCCCATTGTCTTCTTTCCTGGATAGCTGGTACCCTAAAGCTAAAGCATCAATGGGAAAATGGCTGTTCATAGATGCTCTACCAAGAGACCTAATTAGAGGAGAGCCTCCCTTTTCAATGCCCTCACCTCACAGCCCTCCCCTCCTCCAAACCCCATTAATCAATGAATCTTCATAGCACCAAAAGGCTAATAGTGGAGGCCTGAATGAAAAATATTCAGCCCCTGGGGTAGGAGGCAATAGTACCAGTTGGATCAAAGGAAGGTTATAAAGGAGAGGGGGGAGAGATAGGATTTAGGGGAAAAAAATAGAGAGTTTTCTACCAACTACAAGATCAACTCACCCAGGCTGGGAAGCAGATCCCAAAAGAATGAGATACATGAAGCACATGGTATAAAATTGCCCAGGATTCCAGAACAAAAGCCCTCAGATTCATTGAAAAAAGCAGAGAAACATCTAAATCCCTGGATGGGAAGAAATGATTCAAATATGAAATAAACGACTTCATTTTTCTGGACTACATGTGCAATAGTTTAAGCTGGAACAACACTTTTTTTCCTGTATGATTCTATGTTGGATTGACCAAAAAGAGGACAAGATTTGGAAGGCAGAAGTGAAACAGAGCTATTACTCTCTGAAAATCCTCATCACTACACACAGTGGCACACAAACATAGAGATGCTGGCAGGTTCTAGCTTGTCCATGCTCCTTTATCTACCTCTCCTTCCTAACCTCTATTTCTACTAACCACTGGAATCCCAGGCCCACCTCCTGAGCTTGGCTGAACACTTACAGAGGTGACAGTTACACATAGACTTTCCACAGCCCTTCTGGATGCCACCCCAGCAGCTCAATGTATCTGGCTTTCTAGATTCATTGCAAGTTGTGACCCTACAGGTCTACCTGCATCAGGGTGTCACGGAACTGGTTAGTGACTTTTCTCTGATCCTTCAATCCCACTTCCAGGCTTTTCCTTTCCAAGTTTCTCCCACAATGTGTAAGCTTTTATGCTCTTGTCTCAATAATACTCTAATGGTTCACCTTCCCTGAATGAAGCCCTCTGATTCACCTTGGAAGTGCTTGGCAACCCAACAGGAAGATTATGTGGATTGTACCTCTCTTCCCTTCTACTGTGAAAGGAAAAGGTCAACTATAGGAACTATAGAAATCTGGGTAAAAATTACACCTTGGTAGAGGTCTCCCCAAGAAAGGTCATTACTTAGTTGTCCACTGGCTTCCTAGTATGAATTTACCGTAGTATGGACACTGACTTTCAGCTTTTCAACTTAAAAACGTGCTTCTTTTCCCCTTTGGCATACTGTTAAACTCTGTTGAAGAAGAAGACTCAGTCAGGCTCACGAGACACTGATGTAGACAATAAGGTCTATCAATATTAATAGGGCAAGTCTATTAATATAGCATGAGAAATAAAATTGTTGTAGGCCCTAAACATCCATATCTATGGTCAAAGCACTACACCCTATAGCAACAGTCAAATAGGAAACTAAACAACAAATGACAACCAGAAGGATGCCTGGGGAGGGATGTGGAACCAAAATTAGAAGAGTTAGGAGGAATATTGAGTGATTCACAACATCAAGTTGTGATAGCCATCATCAGTGCCACCAAACAGACTGGCCTGTCACATTTGCAGATAGCTGTGTGGTTCCACTCACCCAGGGTACAGTCGTAGTCATGGGCCTTCTTCTCTGTAATAGAGTATAGTAATGGCCTCAGCGCTTCATCTCTCTCTCTATCCTCACCCTTTGCCATGACTTTGAAGTTCCTTCCACTCAAGGAGTGGAGTAAATTTCCCTACACCTTGATTGTGAGTTCAGCCATGTGACTTGCTTTGGCCAATAGAATGAGATGGAAGTTGCGGTGTTAAAGTTCTGAGCTTAGGCTTGAAGAGGCCTCAGATGTTTCTGCCTGCCCTCTTGTGCTTCAGCCAATGCCATGAGAAGATTTTTCCTGGGCTGGCCAGCTTGTCCAAGGAGGGTGAGGGACATGGAGCAGAGTCATCCCAGGTAAGCCCAGACTAGATCAGCTAATCCCTAGCTGACCAAAAGACAGATGAGAAATAATAGATGATTGTCATTTTATGTCATGGCATTAGGGGACTGTTTGTTATTCAACAACAGTGACTGGACATACCCTCCAACCATGATTTTCTGGGATGGTGGGAGAGGTGCTCTTACGCCATTGTGGCCCCAGAGTTCTAGATGAGTGTTCCCAGCATGCTCCTCCAAAGTCACTAGGGCCACTAATTGGGTCACTGGTAAGTTAAAGGAACATCTTTGAACACTGAGTACAATTCTATCTGACTATTTCCAACATCTTGGCTAGATGTAAAGTCTACATATTTGTTACAGCAGAAGAGAGAAATATTTAAAAACTCTTCAGAAGGCTACTTCTGAATATTAATGATTGTTTGCAAATACAACTCTTAAACCACTATCTGAAAAAAAAAAATTGAATTCTATCATCTGTGATTTTTGCTTTCATTGGAGTTTTAGGAAAACTCATACGCCCAGCAAAATCCCCAGGCAGCTTAGGATGCCAAGACTTTCTTCCTCTCTCTTTAAATCTGCTCCAAGTCCATAAGGAGGATTCATGAATAAATGTGGTTGGCAGATGAGCCAAATATCCAAAGACATATTTTTATGACAATTATGTCTTAATTTGTTAGTTTGAAGTAAGTACACATTGGTCTTTATATGAACTAGAAGCATTGGTGGGGGGGGGTCCTCAAAACATTTTATAACCCTATTTCCTCAGACATTCCTTCTTTCTCCACCACTCCCCGCCTTTCACTAGCTTCCCCCACCCTTCCAGTTTATGAGGGACTGATGATGTCGGGATATTTTTTGAGGAAATGTGGGAGGTCTGTCATCCGCTTCCTACTTGATGCGGGCTTCATTTACGAGAAGAAAACCACCACCAACAACAATGTGAACATCATTCCAGCACAGCACAGCTCGACAGCAGTCCGCGCACTGGCTTTAAAGAGCTATCATGTCACTCGACAAGGTGACAACACTCAAGGGACCGGACAGGGTCTGTGAGGGCCAGTGCAGCATACCCTTCCATTTCTGAAAAACATCCCCTCAGGAAACAATTTGGCGTTTCCTGCAAAACACGAACTTGCTTGGCAGTCTGACCAACTCATCACCCCTGTTCATCTCATACCATATGCCTGATTAATAACAACAACCAGTCCAAGAACAGAGTGAATACAGCTTCAATAGGAAAGGGGGCACGGGGAGACAAACAAAACCCTTGCCAAACGAACACAAATGCACACACACCCACACCCTCCCCCCGAACATACAAAGCCACTTTAGAAATGTTGAGAAATACGATATGCCTCAATTAAAACCACTTTACATTACTGGAAGCAGGGTTGAAAATTACCTCCTTTCTCCCACCCAAATATGTTTGGAATGATGATACCACCCATTCTTCATTCATGGCCTATCACGTGCCAAACATTGTGTTAATGGGATATACACACACACACACACACACACACACACACACACACACACACACACAATTATTTTAATTCTTGCAACAACTCGCAAGTAAGTATAATTATCTAAACTTTACAGGTAAGTAACTTTTCCAAGATCACAGAGAAGCAATCAAGGAGCCAGAATTTGGACCTAAGGCTGTGTGTGACTCTTAAGGTCCAGCTCCTTCCATGAACTCACAGGCTCGGTTAGTAAATTGGAAAGCCTGGACACAGGACTTGTTTGTACATAAACCCAATTCGTTACTCCACACCTACTGAAATCGCCATCTCTTCTGTGGATTCTTGACTTGTTCTGAGTAGAGTCCTGATGGTTACAAGTAACAGAAACCTACTCAAATTAGTTCAAATGGCAGGCAGAGCACAGTGTTCTAGTCCCAGCCCTAAAGCATGTAAGGGAACCATGGGAACATACAAGGATTCAGGAATCAGAACAAGGGGCTTTAGAAAGGGCAGAATCTGAGGCAGCCCAGACACTCTCGGCCTCTCATCGCAGAGACCACTTTCTCTTTACACCTTCATGTCCCAACCAGCTTCTCTGAGTCTCTCAAAGCTACAGTCTGCACCCAATTCCACAATGAGTTCCTTTATGACAAATCTACTAGACCTTTGAGTTCAGGGCCTGCCACTGGAGAGGAATAACTGCTTGTCAATTTCCAGATTCCTGGGAGAGGAATCTGATGGGTTCAGCTTATATTTTTTAGCTGGCAAAACTCAAGGCACAGGTTGCTGGCTGGTGTATGGTCAAGACACTCCTGGGTGTATGGTCAGATACCCTGGCCCAGGCAGAGGTAGCTTGGGAGGCGAGGATCAAGTGATCTCCCCCTGCCCCTTCTGGGTGGGGAAGCACGCTGAAGTCCAGTAAACACTCAGCTCTCATTTACTCCCTTTTCCTTTAAAAGGCTAATTTATATACTTTATTTTAAGTAGCCTTGTCACATTGCTTTCCAACTGCTTTCTATTTATTTTCTAGGTTCCTAGAGAACCACCTCCTAAGGTCATTATATCTGCAATGCCTGGCAGAGTGCTAAGAATATAGTGGACACTGACAAATGATTTGTTTGTCTAGATAGAGTTCATTGTGGGGCAAGACAATGTAGATGATCAAGCAGAATTTCTTCATTCCTTTCCTTACCCACAGAAAGACCATCGGAACTATAAAGAGAAGATTGCAAGTCTTTAACCTCACTGGCTTAGCCGGTGCATATGTGGAGAAGGAAAAGAATTGGACCCTGCAGCACGTGAACTCTAAAGGTCCTTCTGACTCTTACTAAAAGAGGCATCCAGGCCAATAGCTCCCTAATATCGACCACATCCTTGCTCTGATTCCATCCCTTTATCACCCATTTAGAGAAGTCTACTAGAATTAAGATAAATGACTCTTATGCTAGTATAGTGGTAAGCTTGATTCTGCTCTCATTTGCAAAAGAAAAAGAGTAAATAGTTTTAAAACGTTGGTTTTAAATTACCAGTAAATTACTGGTAACCACACTACAATTGGCATTGTGATTGAGAACTGTTCATTTAAGGCTTTGCCTGCTGCTGAGACGACACTAATTATATCAAATAAAAATGCTTTAAGCCACAAATAACAGACAATCCAACTCAAATGGTCATAAAAATAAGAAAATGTATTAGCTAGTGTGGTGGCTTAAATCGTGTTCATGATTCTTTGAATTTTTTCTCATCAAAGGTTGGGATCTCCATTCTCTCTCTTATATCTAGACTAACCATAGTGACTGGTTGACCAAGAGAGTACTGTGGAAATGACAAAATGTGGAAATAATGGAATACAACGTCAAAGTCTAGGTCATAAAAAGAAATACAATTTCTACTTGGTTCCCTTTGGGTGCTTGCCCTTGGAATTCAGCCGCCAGGCTCCGAGGAAGCCCAAGCACTTTGGGGAGAGGCCGAAGGGTTATGACTCTCAGAGCTGACTGAGCCAGCCCCACTTTCCAGTTATGTGAGTGAGCCACCTGGGACTGGACCCTTCAGCTCCTCGATGAGCTGCCCCAACTGACACCTCCTGGAACAGAAGCAAACGATACCCACTGAGTCCCGCCCATACTGCAGGTTTATGAACCAAATAATGATACCATGTGGTTTTTAAGCCACTAAGTTTTGGGGAACATTTGTTACACAACAAGAGATATGATATGGCTAACCTAAAAGGGAGTCCAAAGGTAGATCAGACATCAGAATCATTGATTCAGCCATTCAACCATATATCATTGAATGTTTTCCTTCCCTTTGCTCTGTTTAGGTTGTGTAAGCTTCATCCTAAATCTAGTTCCCTTGTGTTTGTAGATTGGCTGCCAGGGCAGTCAGGCCTTCCTCCTTTAGTTCAGGTGAGGGGTTGGAATGAATTCCCTTGGACCAGTTTTGAGAGATAAACTTTTCCAGAAGCAAGCAAACCTCTCCTCATATTTCTTTGGCCAGAATTAAGTCATATGCTCATTCTTGAACAAATAACAGGTAAAGAGGATAAGACAACACTAACTAATCAGGCCTACCCCTTAAGTTAAGACCAATTCCCCAAACCACATATTGGATATGGAAAAGACACTTCAATGATTTAAGACATCAGGTAAATAGGAAAACCCTCAGGTTGTGACCAGCTCTGACATACGATCAGTAGGACTGGGACTGTCCTGAGTAGGCTATATGGAATCTAGCTTTGTATAGATTATGAGGGATGTAAAGTCTACTTCTAAAACCCATTGACTCAGGACCTTTCTTTCACCCCACTCTCGGCAGCTCCCATTTTTATCATCTTCATCATCTTCATCAGTCATCTACATATTTATACCTGCTCTCTGGCAAGAGACAGCCCAGTGGTAACGGATGCACTGTTCAACTTCTTGTAACTTCATTCCATGTCCCTCGGAAGAATAACCCCCTGACACAGGCAAGAATTGGTGTCATTATTTTTTCCGTTTTTGCCAATCAAATAATTAAGGCTTATGGTTTAGGCAGATTATTCTCCCTCAGTCTAGCTACTCCTATAAAAAAATGAAAGGAATAGGCCAGAAGATTAATAACATTTCTAGCCCTGAGAGTTTTGACATTTGCTTTTACTCTAGGCTGAGAAATCATTGGAGGGTTTAGAGTAGAGGAATAGCGCACATACACGCACACACACACACACACACACACACACACACATGCACAGAGACAGAGAGAGAGAGAGAGAGAGAGAGAGAGAGAGAGAGAGAGAGAGAGAGATTGAGAGAGAGAGGGGGAAACCTGTGATCAAAAAGTTGTTGAAATGTCACAATTGCCCAGAATCCAGCCTGACCTTGCAGCACTCCTAGATACTAAAAATCATTTCTCTGGTCTTACATTTTTTGGTTTAACAAGCACAAGAGGCCATGAACTCCAATATCTGAAGCAAACGTGTTAAACATCTGGGATCTGGCATAAGTTTCTCCTGTGGGATGCATTGTTTGTGCAAACTTTTATTGAATAAAAAAAAGTAAGGACTGAGTTTCAAAATATTCATGTAACCTAGTAAGAATATTTCTCTGAAGCCAGAGTCAAAACACAGAGCTCTTCAAACCAGTGAATAAACTTATTTTAAAATCGGGCTAGAAATCACTTCTTAAAGCACAGAGTGGTATCTAAATGGAATCGAACCTAAGTATCCAGAGCTCTCTCTCTAACAAGAAACTGGTTAGTCTAACCTAAGCGGATTTTTCTGGGCTAAAGGCTGCATCTCACAACACCCGAAGAAAGGCCATGATGTTTGCAGGACAAGCACTGGCCTGGGGTTTCAGGCAAACTCTGTCACTTGAACACAGATGATCTAAGCACTTAATTCAATTTATGTCTGAGTTTGATACACCTTTTTCTTATAAAATATAGAAAGGAAAATACTGCCACACAGGTCATAGAAATTTAGAAACATAAACAAAATTAGAATAATAAGGGTGACAGACGTTTAAACACTCTTTGCATATAGACATAGGAGAAGAGAAATGCAGAGAAGGAGGAGGAGGAGGGAGTAGAATGTAAGAGCTTATTAGAAGACAGGAAAGACCCCCAAAAACTAAACAAAGCTTTTAAAGAAGAAAATCTAAGGGTGGCCTTCTGGAATGTTCCTCAAGGGTGAGACAAGCTCTTGCTCTCCTTTAGTATCTCCCAAAGTGTCCAGGGCAGCATCCATTGACCAACAGAGGATAGGTTCCTCCCCCACCCCCATAAGCCACACCCCGAGCATCTGAGAGGTAGGGTACAGGGAAAGGATGACAGAGCCTGCCCCATTATCTCTGGGAGACTTCCAGACTAGAGACTTCCCACCATATCACCATAACTCTTAAGGCCAATAGAATTTTTCCTATACATTTAATGAAATGCAGTATATTTGGGGGATGGGGGGTGGGGTGGTGATGAATGCTAACCTCCAACCAGGAGCATGTATTTGCCTAATGAGTTAATTAGAAAACGACTCTACTGTTTCAGGAAGCTAATCGATAGCATGGTTCATGCAATTTTCAGTTTTCATGTTATTGAGTCATTTTCATTTATCTTAGCATTCTTTCCTCTTGTGTGGTATGTGCTGACCTTAACCACTGGGGAGAGGAGCCCTATCACTCACTCGGGGAGCAATTTAGTGACTCATTGTGGGTGGATGACTGCTTTCATGAGTACATTTGGTCATTTAATCACAGAATGTGTCCTCACGTTTCCCATCCCCAGGGAGCCACCTCGTCTGCAGTCCCAGGACCACTTCTCACAAGGACCCCTTGTGCTGTCTCTAGCATTAAACTCTCTCCTTCAGTATACCCTCTGGCCATCTTCAGAAAAGCTCCACCTGGATGTTTCAGTCCCCTCAAATTCAGCACAGCCCACCTGTCCAAGGGCATCGGTATAATTAAGATCTATGCATTTCACTGTATGTCAACGAAACACCGTTTTAAAGATGCAAGTTTGCAATATAGTTCATCTTCTCCCACTACCAAAACTCCTCTTTCTAAGGTATGCTATAGCTCAGTTAAGACGTCCTCTAGCTCGCTAAGTAAGGCGTCCGCTAGCTCCCTAAGCCTCCACTCTCAACAAATCACCAAGAGCTTCCGATTCCGTCTACTACAGTTCTCTTGACTCTTTCCCCTTCTCTCCATTTTCTCTTGTCACTTCCCATCATCACATTCACTCAAATGACACCGACTACCTACTTTGTGCCAGGCACTGCTCTAGCCCTTAAGTCTACAGAGATGAGCAACAGAGAAATAGCCTCTTGAAGGAGTTTGCATGCCAGAGCTCTACAGGGTATCCAGAAGCACGGAAGCACAGGTCACACGGAAGGAATGAGTCACTAGGTACAGGAGTGGGGGACAGGGTGGGCAACGCCGTTGAAGGTGTCAGGGAAGGGTCTGGAAAGCTCTTACAAGTGCTGACCTCTGACGGAAATGTTGACAGAGGAAGGGGCAGTAGCCGAGTGGGCACAGAGAAGTGCCAATGCGAGGAGTTCCAGCAAGAAGAGCCGAAGGGACTATATAAGCCCATCAGGTGTAGGGGAGTTTGTCTGTCTGTTTGTTTGAGGATTTGTTGTGAAGGAGAAAATGGTAGGAGCGGGGGCTGGAGGGGTAGGCAGGAACCAGAGCATGGAAAGCTTTGTCGGTTGTGGTCAGGAGTTTGGACCGTAACCCAGAGGCAGAGGGGATGCTAGCAAAGACTTTTCAGCAAGGAACTGGGCAGCCTTACTCTTTAGAAAGATCAGTGTAGAGAGAATGATCTCTTACGTGAACAACTGCAATATTTTTCTCAACTCCCTTCTCCATACACCACTTCCGAAGTCATCTTTCTAAAAATAAGACCATGTCCCTTCCCCAATTAAAAAAACAAGACAAAACAAAATAGAACAAAAACCCTACCATAACTCCCCTACCCAGAGAGCAGCAATTCCAAACTTAAGGAAATTGTTCCTGGAGATGTCGATAGTTGTTGTGGGGCGGGGGGGGGCACATTTCTTTTGCAAATAAGTTTGATTAACCCTTGCACAAAATTTTAAAAGTCTCTTTTTCATTGCAGGGAGGCTTTAATTTGCTAATGTCAATGTGAATCTTTAAAAAGGGGATTCAGAAATCAGATTCCCTAATCTATTAAACAAGTGAGCTCTTCGATCTTGGCACACTGATTAGCATCCCCATGGACTAATGCTCTGGGAAATATGCCGGCCTCTGCAGTGACTTCTAAGCACGTGCCCCTGCAGCCCCTGCTCCTACCTCTGGTGGTCTCCATGCCCCTCTCTTCCTTTGCTTGAGGAATTCTTACTCCTCTTTCAAGTCAGAGTCAAATATCAACTCCACTATGAAAAAGTGGTGTGTGGGCGAAGGTTACAAAGGTATAAGCTCATCTGAATAAAGGCTATTGTCCATAAAACCCACACTACGTACTATTTGGGAATAGTTTGGATAAATAATTCTATAATCTGTGAAGAATGCTCGAGCACTCCTTTTTTACCAAGAAAGTTAAGCAGTATTTGTGATTGACAAAGAGACCTTGAGCTCTGAAAAATGGTTCATTACAATATATTTAAAGAAACTCTAGTTTATTTCCAGCATCTCTGCTTCAGATTACATGAAGAATATAGATACCAGGTCAAGGCACTAGATGCCATGATGGGCAAAGGGACAAAGGAGTGCTAGAAAGGTTGTAAGGGATGCACTGGTGGGAATGAGTGGGGTCGCCTGGCTCCCGGACGAGGGATGTTGGAACGAAAGAAGCTGCCCTGGAGTGGAGAGCCTGGAGGTCTGAAGGAAGCCTGAGAGAGGACCCTCATGAAGAACAGCCACATAGGGGACCAGGGCAGGTCATTGGATAGAGACACTCTTGAGGGGACAAAGGGAGAAGAACGAGAGACAGGAAGCCATGCTCGGGAAGGGACGTTCCGGAGACTGGGGAGAGAGTCTGCGTGCTTGGCGGGGCAGAAAAGAGAAACTAAAGGGCGAAGAGGTCAAAGTACAGAAAGAGCTTGTACTTTGCCCCGTGGACCCAGCTCTACCTTCACCGGACGGAACCTATCCCTGACCACCCACTCCCAGCCTTGGGATGGGGATCGGGTGGTGGGGGCGGGGAGACAGTGCAGAGAAGGAAAGACAAGAGAGGAGAGAGAAAGAGAAGACACGAGAGGAGAAGGAGGGGAGCAAAGGGTTCCCCGGGCCCATGACCTTACTCAGAAGCGAAGCGAGGGAGCAGAGGCCAACCTCCATCGGAGAATCGAGAGAACCGGCTCCGTCTCCATCCTTTGCCTTTTCTCTCCCACCTGGCCTTCAGCAGGTTGTTGAAGAACCGACACAAGAGTGGCATGGGGCCGAGGGAAATCTGGTGAAAATTAAGAGCGAGAGCAGCCTTGAGGCGATGCCCCGGGATGGAAGCTTGCAGCCGAAGGGCATGAGCGTGAAGAGTGCCGTGTTCGTGAGCTGAGTGTCAGCAGCGCATCCACGCAGAGTCTGAGCTGGAAGGGGCACTTCCTGTCGCCCGGGGCCTGCCCCCTCCACCGTTGCTCCCAGGGAGGCAACCCCTCTCTTTCAGCGTGCCTTAGTGTCCCCACATTTCTGAAGTACACCTGAGAACTCTTTGCCACCTACGCGTGTCAAGTCCTTTGCTTTTGTGATGAACAATGATGCCACTGAGTTTTTTTTTAAAAAATAGCCCTGAGGGCTCTAAAAAGATAATACATTCCAAAGTTCTGACAGGAAGAGAGAGAGAGAGAGAGAGAGAGAGAGAGAGAGAGAGAGAGAGAGAGAGAGAAGGTAAGGGTCTCTCTCTCCCCAAATATGCACAAATTCTGAGCTGACAGGATCCTCTGGACTAACCATGGTTTCTCTGAAAGAAGTGGGTTATGATTTCAATAGCGCCTTTGTACGTAAAAACGCACCAGTGTTATGGGCCCACAGGTCTGCTTTTCGGAAAGATTGGCAAGATGCTGTGTGTGGAAAGGCCAGGCTTAGAACGGAAATCTCGGCAGGGTATTTTTCAATGTGGAACTAGAAGAAAACAAAACAAAACAAGACAAGACAAAACGAAAACATGAGACTACAGGATCGCTGTAAAGAGCTACGTTATTTGTAACTATCACATCTTAGTTTCCGTTTGGGGGAAATTTTTTAAGAGCAGGGAGATGTTCTATTTTACAAACATAACAGCAATCCATGCTCCTCTTTAAGGATGAATTATAGATGGTTTTTACATTAAAACTCGGAAGAACTCAAGGCACCTGTGTAAAGAGTAGTTCCTACCGTGTGATGCCAGCTGGTGCTGCAATAGCAAATGCACTTTGAGTAGAAGGGCAGATAGTAAGAATTAGAAAGAACAAACAAACAAACAAGAGCTAGGTTGAAACCAATGCGATCCTCTCCAAACAAGAAATTTTTAAATGACATCAAGCTATCCAATGGCTCTCTGGCCCTAAATCAGTATGAATTCATGAATAATTTATCAGATCGTAATAAATAGATACCATAATGACCTTAGTGTATGCATTCGTGGACAATTTGCCCCTGCCTTTATTTTACAATATGCTCAAGAATATTCCAAATCCCCCAACAAAAGTGATGTTTGTCACTGTCCATCAGCATGTGATTCCCCTTTACGAGAGGACCTCGCTGGTGGCAAATTAACAGATCATTCCTGTGTTGACGCCTATTTTTCTCACCCGAATGGCTTATTTCACTGATGGTTGTTGTCGAAGATTCATTATTTAAAAAAGCCTTAGCAAGTCAAAGATTCTAACCGGAGCCGTCATCACAAGAAAAGCTACTACGAAGTGACACACCTCGCTTCTATGCACTCCCTTTGTCCGAAGCCTCTTGGTTACTATTTAAAAAACAAACCAAAGCAGAACATCTTTTAGCTTCTCAGGGATTCTAATGAAGATAATCATCTACTAAGAAAAGGAAGTAACAAATTTGAGAAAGAAAACATCAACAAAAAGGAAGGATATTTGCAGTTCGTGAGCTGTGTCCAATTCCAAAATAATGAAAAGTTTTACTACATGTTTCTCTCTTTTTTTTCCTAGAAAAGAAAATGTTGCATTTAAGGGACATACAAACTGTATCAAAAAGAAAGAAAATTTTCACCTTCATGTTGATTTTGTGTTTCCTTTCAATGCATTTACTAATTCTAAGCAAGAGGCATCTTATTCTAAATTTCAAATACGGGGCTGCAGGTATGTTCATGAGGATTTTCATTGTATGAAAATAGGTCTTAATAATTATTAAAATCTAACCCAAATCATTTTCTTCACACTGTTAAAATGCTCCCATCACACTCTATGCCAGTTTGGTCTTGCAGGTTACGTAAAGCCTTGGATAAGTATCAGTGGACTGTATCTATCTTGTCCATTTCTCTGAATCCAGAAATTGGCTCAACCAAAGTTAGGCAGGTGGGAGGGCATTCTACCAAGGCAAAAACCTTTACAAACATTCTGCGTGTTGAGAGTGGGAGTGAGGAATAGTTGCTCCTTTGTTGTGTTCTCTCTCTCTCTGGATGACCTTCGTGGGTCGGGAAGAAGAACTTGTACGCACCTACAGTGAACACTCAGGCCACCGAAATACATTTAAACCACCGGAACTGAAGTCATCAGACCTATGGAAACGTTTTCACCATCTGGGAAAATAACACCCCAAAGGCCAAGATGGTCGCCGAAGCGAATTTCTAAGTACGTTACCCAGGCCTGCGAGGCAACAGGTAGGTGGAGTCTGTACCAGTTAGAAAGTGTTCTGACTGGCAAACCCCTGTGAAGCTCTGAAATTGCAGTTTAGTGGAAACGCTGGCTGTCATCCCCAAAGGACATTCCAAGGCATCACAAAACTTGAGAATTAGAAGCCGCTGAATGGAAGTTTGAACCCAGAAGGTTCGGTGGTGACCCAAGGACTTCTGCAGGTGTCCCAGCTCGTAATCTGGGCCCTTCCGCCACAGAACCCCTCATTCTTCAGAACCTGAGGGAGCAGCGCAGAGCAGGGTTCCTACGGCAAGCTCTCGGCCCGGCTCGGGCATGGGGCAAAGCTGACAAGGGACAGAGGTAGGATGCCCAGATATCTCAGGTTCAGTGGAAGGCCCAGCCCCGTAGACTCCAGCGGGGGGAGCACAATGCTGTGATTCAAAGACCAGGCTTCTCCCCAGTCTTGTGGAAATAAAAACATCCATCTGTTTCCAAGGGGTGAGTGAAGCAAATAGCTTTTCGGGTTCTAGGAGCCTCTGAAACGGTTTCCCAAATGTTTGGGGTTTGGCCTTTCGGTATACACATTGTCCCTGAGTGTTTTCCCTTAATTTTTTAGGCCCAAGTATTTTAAAGAAAATTGATCCCACGTGCTTCTGATTTATTTACGCTGAACGCATCAGACTGTGTGGAAAGAGCCACCTGAGGCCCGAGAAGCCCTCCGCGCCGGCTTTTATGAGTCTGTGCCTTTTTTCTTAGAAGCAGGGACCACATTTTGACATGGACAAATACAATGCAAGCCCTAGAGATGCGGACCTCGTTCCAAATATGGCTCCTCTGAAACCGATGGGTCCTCAAGTCACCAAGACAAAGCTTTCCTCCCCCTTCTCTTCCAGAAGTTGAAGGAAACCTTGCCTTTGCGCTGTGTGGAGCCTGAGTCCGTAACTTGGAGCTGCTCAGTGCAGCGCTCACCCACGCCTTCAGCATCCCTAACTCCACGCCCATCCCGACACGTCCTCCCCGCACGAAGGGAGCCCAGGCTCAGGGCCACCTCCTGGTCTTTGCGGAGACCTAAGCCAGGCTCGTAGGCTGCCAAGTTCGTAGGAAATCATCCTTTCTCTTTCAAGCTGTGGAACAAGGCCGAAAATCCTATTCCCGCCACTGAAGCAGCAGCTATTAAGGACCTGGGAAACCCCTACTAAGTAGTGTTTGTTATCAATGCTATTGTTAACATCACTTGAACCTGCTGAAGGAGCATGATGAGAAATGGCTGGGATGTGATTAGTTTTAGAGGAAAAGTAACCACAGCTAACAGCAGGGTTAGGTGTAAAGTGTGAGTAAGAGAAATGCCCTCTGGGTAAGGAAGCTGAAAATGCCGTTCCCTCCACTGAAGAAGCAGCTGTTAAGGACCTAAAACTCCCATCAACTCTGAGAATCCAACGCACAGTTCTCAGCACATCGTCGGCTTTTAATAAATATATCTAACAGGTAGAGGGAGCATCCACGGATCTATGCTGTAGACTCAACTCTGGCCATCGGGCTTCTCCTTCTGAAGCCTCAGGTTAACTTCTGGGATGAGAGACGAACGCATCCGTGCCCACCTGTTCCCTAGTCTGTGGCTTGCACTGACTCTTTACCCCTGCCTGGGGTTCTATCACTTGAAGGAAACCCAGAGTCCCTGATCAGGAAAAGGATGATGGACCGGATGTCGAGGCCAAGGTTGTCAGGGCGTGGGTCACATCTGTCTCTCTCTCTCTTTATAGGGCTTAAAACCATGTGTTCTCTGTCTGGTATTTATTAGAGTTTTTATAATTCCTGACGCCTGGGCCCTACCTAAGACCTCCCCATTCAGAATCTCTGGGGACGATGCCCCAGAAATCAGTTTTTTCTCAGAAGCTCCACTAGTTCCGTGACTGGGCGGTCAGGGTCTAGGACCACCGATTCACAGTGACCTGAATCCATTCCCGTCCTGGGGAGTAGCTGGAAATAGTCCGCATAACAGAGGATGTTCTAGTCGTTTTCTAATCGAATGAAACGGGATTCGGGGTTGATGCTTCCTCTTCTCCACTCCCATGTGCGCTCCCCTGTCCCTGTCATGTGCCTGAGTTATAAATGGCGATCGAACTGTCCAGAGAGCTTCTCAAGCCTGTACGCAATGAACAGGTTTAAAGAGAACAAGAACCAAACCCAGATGCTGAGGCATCTAGGTTGCCAAAATGAACGAAACACCAAAAAATCTCTTCGAATATTTAATCAGTTTGGAGACCTCTGCCTTCCAACCCAGTTGAGTAAAAATTCCAAAGAAAGCATGATTCAGGGTCCTCAAAGAAAATGTTGGGCTAAAACGGGGGAGACTGTGTGGGAAGACAGAACATAACATGTGTCCGAAGGCCTTTTGAAGGAATTCTACCACGTATTATTTTTTTAAAAAAAACTCAAAATGAACAAGAAAGGATAAACAGTTATACAAATTTCTGGACAACCAAAAGCATTTTTACCGCTGAAAATATCACACATAGTTTTGAAATAGACTCTTTAAAAACCCTTAGATCCTACAGTGGTTTCTTTCCATAGCCTCCTCTGTACATACAAGAAGCGAACTAGCTACACATGGCATCCCCGTGAGCTCTTTGGGCCTTTGCAAAGCAGCGATCAGTGAGAGAGAGAAGAGAGATGAGAGAGAGAGAGAGAGAGAGAGAGAGAGAGAGAGAAGGCATGGGAGAGGTGAGAGAAAGTTGTTCACAGTCTTTGAACATGGACTCAGACCCCAGCAAACTTGATCTATTTTCCTCGAAAAATATGACAATCAACTGAAGGCCTCGAACAATCACCGTCAATCTCAGGTCTGGGTGTCAATGATAATACTTTTCGATAACTGCATTGTAGGAACTGGGGAAGCAAGTCCTTCAGAGTGACGGGGCTACAATAGTACAGGCGGGGTCAGGACACGGGGCCGACTCCCTGGGGAACGATCAGCAGGAAAGGCGGAGTGTCTGTCTGTCGCGCTCTCGTTCTCCCTCTTCGGTTCTTCTCTCCTGTCCCTTGGTGCTTTTGAGAGGCTGTGTCAGAGGCGCCGGCCCCGGGCTCAGAACGGGTACTGCGACACGTATATCCGCAGTCGGATCACGGAACTGCCTCTGAAGTTGATGACGGTGTTGACAGTGATCATTTCCAAGTCTAGCTGTATGTCCCGGGGCCCTTTGATGGGGCGTGTCATCACTAGGGTGGCACTGATGGGGCCAGTTTGCTGTGGACAGAACCGGGAGACTCGTTAGAGAAGCCTGACCAACCTAGGCGGCGGGGTCAGCTGGACCGCAGAAGCCGTGGGGAAAGCGGACAGCTGTCGTCGTCAGGAGACGTGGCCTCTCGCATCCCCACAGCAGAGGGCCCCGGGGGGTCTGGCTGCAGCCCGCCTCTGCAGCCTCACTCAGCATCCCCCTTGCCCACTGCGGTCACACTGGCATCCCGCTGGTGCCATTCCTCCCGGCTTTGCCCACGCTCCACCTGGCTCTTTCCTGCTAACTCTTCGGGTTTTACCTGGAAACGTCATTTCCCCAGGGGAGCCTTCCCTGCTTTCCTCCATCCAAGTTGGTGCCTCCCCTCCCCCCTGGCCTTCTTCCATCGCACCTGCTACTTTGCATAGGATGGAAAGCACCATTACCAGGTGTCATCATCCACACTATTTACTTGGTCCTCATCCAACGTCTAGGTCCCCGCTAGACCGTGAGCTCCAGGGAGCTAGGATCGGAGTCAGGCTTTTCACCACCGAATCCCCTGAAACCCAGCGTGGTGCCTGGCACGCAGCAGGTGTTCAGTAAATATGTCTTGCACGAAAGAGCAAATAACTGATGGCACCGTGTGACTCACGGTTGTCACTTCACTTCTCAAGGCCTCACCTCTACAGTGAGGGTTTGTGCCAGATCGGTGGTTCCCGAGTAAACAGCCCCCGAAACGCCTCGGACCCTTTATTTTTAAACTAACAATTCCCGGGGCCAATTCCAAGATTTCCTGCCTCGCTGGATTTCAGACGATGCCGAAGAAAACCATAATTCGTTTATGAGCCTCCAGGTGGTTCCCATTTGCCACCCCTGCTGAGACTCCTGTCTAGACACTACGGTCACCACCTCCAGCTTTGCCATTCTGTGACCCCGTCGCTGTAGTCCTCATAATTCATGTGAACGTTTCTCCTCCAGTGAATCTTTTCCTAAAACTTCTGAGGTAAGGAGAACAGACTGACATCTGCTGAGCACCAGCCTTGCGTGAGGCATGTACCTTTCTGGATGCTTTCACACACATGCGCTTCTTTAATCCTCACGAAAACCCCGAGAGGCCTTGCTACGCAAAGCGTGGTCCCTAGAACAGCAGCAGTAGCATCGCCAGGAGCCTGTTAGAAATGCAGGATCTCAGGCCCCACCTGAGGCCTCCTGAGCCAGAATCTGGAGCTTAACACAATCCCCAGGTGAGTCATGGACACCTTAAGGACCGAGCGGTGCTCATCTAAAAGCACGGGACCAGGCTGGGGGGCCTGGCACCAAACTAAAGGTGTCTCATTATTTTCTCATTTTATAAATAAGCAAACCGAGCCCAGGGAGGTTAAGTAATTGCTTAGGGTCACCCAACTTAGTCAAGGTCAGAGCCAAGGGATTTCTTTCGGGTGCTTGTCTGACCGCCAAACCCAGGCCTATTTCCCTGCACAACAATTATCAGAAGAGACTGATGGGTGTTTTCCTTCTCCTGAGCTCTGCCCTTAAGGAGAGGTGCTTGGGGATCAGTGCGATGATGTGATCGCAGGCCCCTGGAGAAGACACAGCACAAAGAAACAAGAACATGCTGGACAATCACTTCCTACAAGCTGCAGAGCCCAGCGCCCGGACATCGAAAGCAAGAGGATCCACAGAAGCAAAACCCTGGCCACAGCAAGTCTGTTGTCTGCCTCCTTAGAGGGAGGGCTCTGTATAATGTTCTGGACATCCCCAAGAGCTGTCGTCGGTATGGCAAGGGTGGGGCTGGCAGGCAGGCACCAGCCAGGTGCTGGGACCTTTGCTGTCTGCTGCTGCCACTTCCTCTTGCATCAGCTCTCTCTGTTCCCGTCCGCATCAGCACAAGTGGCACCTGCTCATGCAGAAGATCACCTGACTTCCTCGTCGGCTCTTGCAAAACCTCGGAGCCCTGGGCCAGGGCTTCAGAGGATAGGGCTATACACAGGGAAATGAGCACGTTTACATACCCAGACATCTCGCCAGCGTTCGCTGTTGGCGTGAACAAAGGTCAAGGGTTAAGAGCCCTGAGCTGTGAGGAGCCCTCAGAAGGGAGTCTGAGAGGAGAAATGAAACAACTGGAAACTTCCAAGCTGTTCCTTTGGGCTTTCCTGGGAAAAGTCTCCAGAGCATGCGAGATCATTGCCTTTCCCATTTGGGAGTAACCTTAGAAGTCAGTGAGTCTGATCTCCACCAGGCTCAGCTCTGCTGGCCTGAGAAAGGCCTGCCCACGGCACAAGGCAGGACTCAAGGGCCTGCCAGGGAAGGTGAGGACAGCTACCTCCACTCCTCACTAGGTTTTTAGGGAATGCAGGGAATTAATTAAATAGGCCCCCCAAGAGCCCTGGTTATTGGTGGACTTAGTGGTCATTGGTACAAAATGAGGGGGGGTGGCAGTGGTGGTGCGGGGTGGGTGGTGGGGGTGATGGTGGTTTTGGTGGCGGTGATGATGGTGGTGATGATGGTGGTGGTAGTAGTTGATACCAGGCATTTGGCTACGACTTTTCATACATCTCGTATTTGATCCTCATGACCCTAGAATGTAAGTAGATTAAGCGCACTACGTAAAGTCACAAAACTAGCACACGGTACGACAGCGTCTATCTCCAAAAATCACGCTCTGACCGCTACGCCCTATGACGAGGGCTCGGCACCTCTCAACTTCCTGCCAGCCCACTTCTTCTACTTGAGAATCGCCACTTTGCTTCGTAAATGGTGGCCTGGTTGGTTGTCCCCTCCCACCATAGAGTGGGTTCCCCGAAGGCAGAGGCCGTATCTGTTCGTTCCTGAACTCTCGGTGCCTGACTCAAAGCCGCAGACATAGTGGTGCCGAATTAATGGTGGAGACGGGAGAAGGCAGGGGAACCGACCACCCGAGGAGTCAACTGCAGTGGGGGCAGGTGGCCAGCAGCCCACCGATGCGTCTTCTTGAGCCGGCTCCCACACAAACTCAGGCTTGTTCTGAATCGACTTGTGGGACAGCATTGTCTGACAGGGCCGAGCAGCCGAGCCGCGGCAGGTCAGCCTCCCTAGGCCCTGCCACCGTATCCACGTGTGTCATGGACTGAATGCACTTTGGCACAGTCTGCACCCCTGACCACACTCTCTTCTGGACTGAACTGCGTCCTGGCATCACCTGGCTACAGCCAATCACCAGTCCTCTGTCCGGGGCTCAGAGTAAGGCAGACTGCCAACAGAGCCTGTGAAAGGGGCATGTTAGCAGTGCGTGCATGAATATGCATGTGGGTACATGCACGTGTACATATGTATGCGTGTGTGTGCATGTGGGTATGTGTATGGGGATGTGCCTTGTGTGTGTGCACTTGTATGAGGAGTATGCATGTAGTAGTATTGTATATGTGCTCAAGTGCTGCATGTGTGTGTGCATGTGTGCATGTGTGTGCATGGTGTGTGCACGTGTGTGTGTGTGTGTTGTGTGTAGGTTCGCCTCCTGGTGAGATGAAGTCCTTCTCGAGTGCTTGTAATACAATCAGTGAATCTCGGTGGCAGACGCTGAACGGCCGCCGAGCCCCACGTCCCACGTGACACTGCGTCCTTCGGGCAGCTCAGCAACTTCTCCAGGCCCAGGAGCTCACAACGTCCTGACGACAGCGACGGAAACAATGCCATCAATAGAAAACAACGAACGCTCGCTGAACACTTTCCATTGCTTCTAGATGTTGAGTAGAACATCTAGATGTTCTTTCACCTCAATTTCTGCTGGGAACCCAAAAAGAAGAGTTGGTGAAAATACCCCACATCCTGAAGAGAAATGTAAGAGCAGATACAGAATTTTGTTCCCAGACTGCCTGGGTTCGAATCCCGCTCCGGTGCTTCCTAGCTGTGAGATCTTGGGCAGCTCACTAGGCCTTTCCGTGCCTCGGGGCTCTCACCTGTAAAACCGGGGGGTCATCAGGCCCTATGCACAGACATGAAGATGAAAGGAGCGACACACAGAGCACCTGGGCCTGCCGCACACAGCAGAGGACGCGGCGCTGTTCTACGGGACTCGCCAAGCCAGATGTTTTTCTCGCTCTATCACCCCTGCAGCCTGTATGCAAGTGTTAAACACACGTACCAGCCCCCACCTCGAGAAGAGAGGGTTTCAAGAAAACCGTTCGGAGATGTGGGTCCCCGGACATTTAAGGATGCAGACGTGACCCTGACCCTCTCCTGGAGAAGTCTAGAGAAGGCCCAGAGGCCTCACACTGCCGTGAGGAGAGGCTGCTGCAGGGGGCGGCCACTGGGGGCCCAAGGCCCGAGTGTAAGGTCTGCCTGCCGGCTGAGTGACCCCACCCGGAAAGTCTGTGCGGGAGGGACATAGCACCAGAAAAGAGGGGCGGACAGTTTGGAGTGGCAAGTGGCTGATTAGAGGCCGTATCGCCCACACCAGAGGATGCGCAGTGCTCGGTCCTCAGGGAAACCTCCGAAGCACCCACGAAGCACCCGGCGAAAGCAAGATGTTTGTGTCTCTGCCCCAGAGTGAGCGTCAGTGCCTGCTTGCAGCGACAGCGATCAAGTAAGACCCGGGCCCCGAACCACCCCGTTCCACCATGTGCACTGCCCCCAAAGCCTGGAGGGGAGCCAGAGGCAGCTCCAAAAGAGGAGGGTGATACAGATGCCACACCCCACACGCCCCCCCTGAGCGATGGGTGGGGTGCTTTACACAGCACAGAGACTAGAGGTTGAAGTTTGGCGCGCAAACCGGCTGGGACTTTGGAAATGGGAGAATGAGACAATCCAGTGGTGGCTGAACGCGTCTGTGAATCCTGTGGGATCAACTTGAGATGTTTCCGGGTGAGCACAGGTTCGAGCCGGCACCGTGAGGAAGAAAGTTATTGAGTTTTCCACTTTAGCTAAATCCCAGTTGTTGATAACAACAATCAGTTGTGTCCCAAGCACTGCGCTAAGTAGATGATCTCACCTAATCCTAAAGAAAACACTGTTATTATCCTCTCTGTACACACGAGGAAGTCGAGGCTCAGAGAGGTTAGGTAATATGCCCAAGGTCACAAGGTCCGTAACTTGCAGAATGCCAAGAGGCAGGTCAGCCTGGCTCCCGAGCCCACGAGCATGACTAGGCTGTAACTTTTTGGTTTATCTATGATTTCTCCTTTGTCTACCATAAATGAGTAAAAATAAAACCATGTAAAAAACTGAAACGTTTAAAAAGCATGACTATAGGAGGTCTCCTGAGGAGGTGCTGCGACATTTGTGTGGGAGCCCTGCCTTGCCTGGCGGATTACTCTGTCTTCGGCCCCCACGGCCCCTGGCCTTGCGGGGCCCACACACTCAGTCTGTGTCCTCTTCCCAGGTATAGTCCGTGGGACCTTTCCAGACAGGAGCCACCTCCCCATCCCTAAGTTCCTTCGGCCGTTCTCAGGGTAGGTCTCCATGCCCTCGGCATCCTGACATCCTCCTCTGAATAAATACTAAAGAAGGAGGGCCCCTCTCCGTGTTCTCAGACAGGGCACAAGCCGCACACAGCTCAGCCTTGTGAGTTTCAGGGTTCCCATTTTTGCTATGACAATCCGGGCACTAGAGGAAGTTTCCAGGAGCCTTTCCTTCTATCCTCTCCATCTGTAGGATGATCTTCTTCCCCCCTCATCGCGGTACCTCTTGCGAGTCCGCAGCACGGGGAACTATTTGGGTCTAGAGGGGTTTTAGTGGGTGGTGTGCTGGTGAGTGAAATCTTGCCTACACAAAGCTACCCTCTGCAGATTTATCCTGCCAGGGAGTGGGGAGGAATGGAGGCAGGTATGTGATGGTATTTTAAGTCCCCATGAGGGGCATCTTTGTGTCTGCACAGAAGAGAGAAATGAGACTTAGATACCTATTCTTATGGGCCAGCCTTATATGCTCCCAAGGGCAGGAAGTCCACAGAAGCTCACAGATGTGGGTCTCTGCAGGATAGCTGTTGCTCATGGGTTTGGGGGAAAGGAGACATAAACACAGCTCTATCTTTTTCATCTTACAGAAGCCCCTCTCTCCTCAACTCACTCCATCTTCTCGCAAAGCTCTTAACCCTACTACTGGTATACAGATGTTGGCTTCACGAGCCATGTTATCACGTGTGACCTGTCCTGTTAGAGACCTGTCAAAAAACATATTGATGAGGGTACAGGCATGATACCAGCCTCTAGGACCTTTTCTACTCTGTTCTAACCACTGTTCTGAGACCTCCTGTTTTCAGACAGTCCCAGCCCCAGAGGCAAAGATTGGAAGATTGGGAGAGGAGGGTTAGAGAGCTCAGGTATGTGGTCCTTTTGCAGGCCCTCGGGCTGTCTCCCATAAAAGTGGATAAGCATCCCTGGCCATATCCTTCTGAGTATTGCCTCCATAGTGACCCTGGGGGACAATATGCTGTATTCATTAGAAATGCAAATTCCTGGGTACAGTAGGCTGGATAATGGCCCCCAAAGATATCAGGCCCTAAGCCTTGGAACCTGCGAATGTTACTTTATAAGGACAAGGGAATTTTGCAGGTGTGATTAAGTTAAGGATTTTGACAGAGATTATCCTGGATTATCTGTGTGGGTCCTAAATCCAATCACAGGTGTCATTATAAAAGAAAGAGGGAGATTTGATACACAGGGAGAGGAGGAGGCAATGTGACCATGGAGGCAGAGATTGGAGTGAGTGGCCACAAGTCAAGAGATGTTGGCTGCCACCCAAAGCTAGAGGGAGAAAGGAAGAGATTCTTCCCTAGAGCCCCGGAGGGAACGCTCGATTTCAACGCTGCGGGAGTGATTTCGGGCTCTTGCCTCCAGAACTCCGTGAGAAGAAACTGCTGTTGTCTTAAGCCACCCAGCTCGTGCTATTTTGTTACAGTAGCTATAGGAAACTGATATGCTAGGACTCAGCCACCATAATCTGAATTATTCTGGATATTCAGATGATTCCAGATTCTCTGGAGATGAAGCTCTGAAATCCACTTTTTGGACCAGTGCCCCAATTCACACTGAAATGTTAACAAGACCTCTCTAAGCCAGCAGTCTCTAAAGGGTGTCATCACCCCGAGGTTGCAGGAGACGAAGCTTGATAACGTCAACGATACAGTATTACACGCACATAATTTACAGACAAGCAAACACATTTTAGGGTGTGTGCTCTAAGATTTTTCACTAATATAGAAAGTCAATGCTGTCCAGTTCAATTTTCTACGGTGACAGAAATGTGTTATATCTGAACTAATGGGCAGCCACGTGCGGCTAGAGAGCACTTGAAATGTGGCTAGAGCCGCAGGACAACCAAATTTTTCATTTGGTTTCATTTTAATTAGCTTAAATTTAAAGAGCTCAATGGCTCCTATGTTGGACCATGCAGGTAGAGCCCAGTTCTGTGAGGTATGCCTTTATATCCACTGCAGTGTAGGTGCTGTGAGGGCAGAGGGCAGGTTGTTTTGTTTACTTGTGTATTCTCAGCTGCTAAAAGAATTTAGTAGGTACTTGGTAAATGTTTGTCAGGTGAGTGGGTAGATAAATGGATACGGGGACACCTCTCCCACAGAATGGTAGGAGGACAAAGACCAAAGATCACATCTTGGCCTAACTCCTCAAGGCACAGAGGCTCCTGAGGTTCCCAGAGGAGAAGCAGCTTTTGCAAGGCCACGCGGAAAGTGACAGGAACCAGCATCTTGAAGTCGTGACTCCTCAGACTCTCCTCTTTTCTCTTCACACCTGCCCCCTACCTGCACGCTGACCTGTTTCTAGAAGCATGTGCCAGGCTAGACAACACAACACATTGTTGAAGATGGGGACCATCGCTCGCCACCCCGTCTTACCCGCATGTAGAATTCTCTGCCCTCATTCCCAGACTTGATCTGGAAGATGTAATAAGCCCCAGGGTAGCGGGTCGTTGCTTGCATTTGGAAGATGTCAGCAGGAACGGATCGTCCTGATACCACGTCCATATCCCGGTACAAGATGGTGAAGGGCTGGTCTCTGCAGCCGGGATTCTCAGCGGGGCACATGCAGCGGCTGTTGAGAAGGGAAACCGTTTGAGAAAGGGTTGGTAAATCCTTTCCAGTTGCTGGTTGTACCTACTTCCCTCACTTAAAACCCTGAAAAGGAGGCCGCTCCATTTTTATCATCCAAATGCTGTAATTGTAGACTCTCTGCTTCTGGCTATCATTGGAAAACTCTCAGCATCCAGGTGAGCGCTCTGCTTTGCTTCCTAGAGAATGGCCTATTCTGGCCAATCAGATAGTCTCATTACTAGACTTTAAACCTTAGACATCTGGTTTTCAGAGTACTGGAAACTTCTCTAATGCACTTCATATTTGTCATGAATTTAGTCAGCAAAATGTGCCTCTGGTCACACAGTTCTTCATTTTCCCAGCCATATATATTTATTAAGAAATTTTCTTATTTTTATAAAGGAAAAAAGGAAATTTTAAAAGTGAGAAATTATATTAGATTGGCAGGTCTTGGGTGATCCTTTTACGTTGCACTTAGCCCAGTCCGGAACATAATTTAATCTTTTAATTCAATAAACAAGAGCTCAGAATTGACTATGCATAAGACTTGACATTACGACACTTTAATTGCAATGATAAATAAGATTCTGACCTCAAATAGTTCACCTTCTAATAGGAGAAATAAATCAGGGACAAATTTCCCTAATACAAATCAGCTAATTCAAAACACTAGCAATAGCATTGTCATAATATAAAATCATTGCTGCCAATCACCAAGGAATAACTGTTATAGACACCCCTTCATTTATCTCTGACCACCTCAGTTCTCACCTCATCCCTGAGACTCCCCCTAGGGGTCAGAGTTCACAAGAGGATGAAGACATCTATCGATATGCACCTTGGTGCAGAACTGAAAGTCAGCCTTGCCACGCTCCTGTTACTCTCCCCTAACTCCCAATCTGTCTTGTCAGTTCTACCTCTAAAATGTAGTCCACATCCAACTACTTCTTACCATCTCTGTCACCACCGAACTGTCTCAGTGTCTCACCCAGACCCCTGTGATGGCCTCCTAAAGGGTTTCTCCCCCTCCAATCCATTACATGGCAGCTAGAGTGCCTTCTGTCAAACATAAATCAGATTATGTCTCAATCTTGCTCAAAGATTCCACAGTGGCCCCCCATTGCAATGTGAATAAAAACTAAATGCCCACTTGAACCTCTGAGACCCCATAAGGTCTGGCCTCTGTGAATTTTTCTAACCTCCTCTCAAGTCACTAATAGCCACTCACTGCAGCAACTCGGGCTTCCGTCATTCCCTGAGGACATCATTACTCCTGCCTTGTAACCTTCGCACATGCTGTTCCCTCTGCTTTTCCATTCTCTGTGGGTAAAGAGACCGCCCTCCGGTTCCAGCCCAAACATTATTTCCTCCGTGGGCTTTCAGGCTCCCCAGGCTAGTCCAGGCCAGCCTACTCTTTCATCTTGTAAATTTCTGTTCTTCCTGTTCACAGCACCTATCAACAACCTATGATCATATATCCATCCATGTGACAGTATGTTTAATGCCTTTCCCCTCCACCAGCATAAGAGCAAAACCCACAGCGCCTAGCACAGTGTCTGGCACATGACAGGAACTGGACTCACACGTCAACGAATGTATAAAAGAATTTTTAAAGCTTTGTTTTTTAAGGCTGCATCAAAATTTCCAAGTCAAACGTCCCTGGTGCCAAACGGCCACATTAATATGTCACGTGTCACATAGAACTGTTTCCTAAAGGGAGTTGGGAGGAGGAAATGATGGTTTCCAGCTGAAGAGGATCACAAACAGCTGGGAGAGGTGGCACCGGAGCCCAGACCGGAAAGATGGGGCAGATCCATCCGCCTGGCACGAGAGCGATGCCTTCCATATGGCGGAAAACATGTGCTCGAAAGACGGGAGGCCGACATCCCAGGGTGTGGGTAAAGGTGAGCGCTGTCTCGCTCAGGCTGGCGAGAGGACAGGACACCTGATAAGATGAGCTGGGAGTCACGCTGCAATGGGGCCTGGAGGCAGGAGACACCAAGCGTTTTCAGAGGCCTGCCAGGGACCTCGCCAGTAACACCAGCTCAGTGCGGAGCGTGGAACCGGTCAAGTCCCCGGCCACAGAGAAGGGCACCTGGAGAAACTCGGACAGAACTAGGCATGGAAGCCAGTAAGGGAAGGTCTTCTCGGCCACAAAGGGCCCTGGAACCGAAACCAAAAACCCCGTTCTAAGGGGCTGCTTAGAGGCACAGCTCACAGGAGCAAGGGAAGGCATCTCTGAAGGACCTGCCTGTCCCTGCTTAGTCTTCTTCTGCCAGTTTTTGATCGGAGGGAAGCACGCTGGAGGGCCACAAATCCCTCGTAGATGCTGCATTCCTAGAAGACACGGTGGCGGTGCCGGTTCGTCCCCGTGCTGGGGCTGGGCATTGCTCAGCTGGGTGGTACATGTGTGCCTAGTGGAGAGGAGGGCAGAGGACGTGCACACACGCGTGTGTGTGTGCGCGTGTAGATTAAGGAGAAACCGAAATGGTTAAATAGGGACTGAAAGAGACAGAGGAGGAACTCCTAGCAGGCCAGGCGCAGAACAACACGGTCCTAGTGCGTTCGCCTTGTAGACTATGGTCACTTTAATTCTCCCTCAACTCTAATATTCGCCATCTGGTGATTCAGTAAAACACTGAACATTATGACATCAGAAGCTTGAAGAGAGCAAGCCAAGTTGCCTCGGGTCCTGGGAACCCGCTAGCGACCTCTCCAGGCCCTCGCGATGCACAGCGTGGTCCGGGGAGACTGGCGGCCCTCGTTTCAGACCCGGGAGTTGTCAGAAAGGCAGGAGCCCAGGCCGGCCCGGCCCACGGAACCAGAATCTGCACTCGGCAAGACCTGTGCACGAGACACCTGAGAAGCCCAGCTCCGCAGGGCGTCCGGAAGAAAGCACTGAAGGGAGAAGGAGGTTCGAGAGCTCCGCCTCTCCTCTCGTTAGCTCCAGGGAAACGTCCCAAGCTCCGGCATGAGTGTGCGCGTGCGTATGTGGGTGCGCATGCGCGCGCATGCATCTGTGTATGGAAGGTAGCAGTGAGCCGGCTCTCCCGAGTCCCTGACAGGTGTTCTCTTCTTCACGCCACATGGGCCGCCTCCTGCACCAGGCCCCTCACCCATGCCCCACCTCCCCAGGGGGAGCCGCGACGTACTTGTCGCTGATGCGCAGGTAAGGCTCCTCGCAGCGGATGGGGTCGATGCACTTGAAGCCCCCTTGCGTGTTGTAGCAAGTCTGCTGCAGCGTGCACGTGTGGTTTCGGTGCTCACTCGTTGATGTCTGAAATGCAGGGCAGAGGAGAGGCTGAGGCAGGGCGGGGTGTGGAGGCGGGGCGGGGCTGCCTGCATCTTATTAGAGAGCTGTACTTTCCAGTAGGACAGCCACTGGCCATATGTGTGGCTCCTGAGCACTCGAAATGTGGCTAGCCCAAATTGAGATGTGCTGTCAGTGGAAAATGCACACCAGATTTCAATGGCTTCACACACACACACACACACACACACACACACACACACACACACAGAATGTAAAAATCTCGTCAGTAATTTTTATATCGAATACACGCTGTAGCAACATTTTGGAAATATTACATTAAATAAACTATAGTCCTAATATTGATTTTACCTGTTTCTTTTTACTCTTTTCATGGGACTACTAAGAAAATTTCAAATTTTATATATGGCTCACATTCGTAGCTCACATTATATTTCTACTGTGTGGCACTGCTATAGAGAATTCTTGCTTTGTGTTGGGGAAAGCAGGTTCAAGGAGGCTGAAAATGGGTCAGTCGATCAGCTACCAGCCTCCCGCATAGGCCCCGGTGGGTAGAGCATGGGGCTGGAAATTGAGCCAAACAGCTGATTCGAACAAGGCCCACCCTTTCCACAGCCTGGGTCCTGACCCTTTGTGGGACATGGCAGTCAGATGTGGGAGGTCTCCCCGGCATCTGTTCTCTAGGAAGTCAGTAGGAAAAAGATGACCAGAGGGCCGACCAGGGAGCCCTCTGGGGGCCGTGAGAAAGCCTGGGCCTGGTTGGTCCAGGCCACAGCAAGTCCTCATTGGGTCAGGCGCAGTCGCAGAGAGGCTGCAGGGATCTATCTGCCAGGGAGGCCACCAGACCTCAGAGGGCTCCCTCTGCCTGTATCTGCGAAGTTCGTTTACAGACGTGAGAGTGGTCCCGTCCTTTCTGAGGCCGAAGGGTAATCACAGGGCAGGAAGGCACCAGCCAAAGCATCCTGCCCAGAACCTGCCACTCTGGGAGCCCCCAGCACCCACTCATGCTCTCGCCTCTGTCACCTTCTCAAAGCCACACAGACTTCCCCAGAGAAAGACATCCAGAGCTGGCCCCGCCTTCCCCCTGCAGGCCCCTCTGGACAGCCTTACCCTGGCAGCTTCGGTTGTCATCCAGCAGGATGTAGCCAGGGGGCAGGAGCAGAAGTACGTCCCAGGCTGGTTCACACACTCGTGTTGGCAGAGGAACTCAGAGAAGCTGCACTCATCCATATCTGGGGGCGACAAGGTACACCTGCTGTTCATAATCACAGACGACCTGGAGATGGGAACCTAGTGGTCACCTGCCCAGCCCCCAAAGTCTCTGACATATGTGAGACAGCGTTACTGCGAAGAAGTTGCCAATTCATTTCTTGAATACTTCTGATAATGGGGAGCTCACTATCTGGTGAGGCAGCCCATTGATATTTGGACCGTTCTAATTGTTAGACAATTCTCTCCTACAGGGAGGTGAACTCTGTCTCCAGCAAGCTTCCAACACCCTCTGCACCTACCTCAGCTACATTATCTAGTCATTACTGGCTCATTTTGCCCCCGTAGGCGAATCTACCCTCCATCTCTGGAGGTGAGATTTGTTTGCCTGCTGGAGTTTTCTTCTCCAGTACCCAAAAACATTTGCTGGACCTGCTTTTCTAAAAGGGCAATTTTACTCCTTGCCCCAATGTTGAAAAAACAACATTCTTCCTAAAAATCCCAACCAAAAGAGGCATATCTAGAAGGTTAGGGGCTGTCCACGACAGTAAAACTTCGTTACGTATGAAAACCTCCTTGAAAGAGAAAACTCTAGAGTGGCATAAGGTGGGCAGGAGCATGGTCCCCGGGACATGGAAGCCCGGAGCTGGGCCGCTCTCCCGCTGCAGAGCTGGGGCCGCGAAGGGGCAGCCCCTGAACTGTGGGCCGTGGCGGCGGATGTAGGAGCAGGCGTTGCAGGACAGCCAGCCCTCCAGCGCACACAGAGTCTGGCAGCGGAGTCCCTATTTGAGCCTCATTCAATAAGCGCGCCAAAGAAAACATGTTTTTCTTTCATTTGTTGTTTCCCGAAAACTTGCTTTCACTAGTTTCCCCATGTGACATGTCCTCAGATTGCTCTCTAACTCGCACACCACTGGTGGCTGGACTCACCCAGAGAGGATGTCAGCAATGAGGAGGCTTCTCCACCATCAGATAATTCTGGGAGTTACATACCTGATGCCTCTCATGGCTAAAAAGGAAAAGCTGCTTCCTGTCTCTCCTGGGGGCCTTCAGGTGATGGGGTTAGGAGCCAGTGGAACGGGAATATTGATGTGAAAGGTAGAGCATGCCCTGTAAATCTGCTTCTATCATGCTCCTTTCCACTCCCCCGGGAGACTTACAGGGTCCTCGTCTCTAGCATGAGCCCCTCATAACAAAGGGTGCCCGCTTTTTTTCTGTTACCTTTGCAGACTCCATTCATACCTTCGACAAAAGCAGTACAGTAAAACCTAGCAGTTTCTGCGAGCTCACTGTGTGCCAAGCTCTGGGGCCTCACCTGCTTGACCTGCCCCATCCTCACCTGCTCCATCTTCACCTCAGCCTTATGAAGAATGTACTATCAGTAGCCACATTTTACAGAGGGTAAAATGAGGCTTACCGAGGTTCAGTAACGTAACTAAATTCACGGATAACGAGTAACCATTCAAGCTGGGATTTGAACCCAGCCGGCCTCCAGGGTCCTACGCTCATCGATACAATGCTGTACTGTCTCCCTGAGTCACTCACACTCAGGTCTTACAGTCGGTGAATATGGGGAGTCCTGAGGTTAGGGAGCCCCCTGAGCAGGGTGAGCTCCCATGTGGAAAGGTAGTACCCACCCCCACCTCTGGCTGGGCAGGAAGGGGCCTTAACAGACAGACTCGGTTTATCTTAGGGTCTGTAATCCCAGGCTGAAAAGCTGAACTACAAGCCCAATTTCTGGCAGGGAGCACAACATGAAGCCACTTCCGCTCATCAACTTGAGAACCCACCATGGCTTCCAGGATCAGCTCGGTTTATAAACCCCTGAGAGACGAGGGGACACAGCTGGGAAGGGTCGGGTGCTGCATGGGGGTGGGGCACACTAGTGGTGGTAACACTGTGACAGTAGCTTTTCCTGGGGGACATGTTGAGCCGAGAAAGGGTAACAGGAAGAGACAGGAAACAAACTCTCTGCGTCAGGCTGCTGCCCCGGGGCCAGCCTTAACGTCCTCAGTGGCCAGGAGTCACTCTAAGTCTGAGTAAAGTGAGAACATGGAGGAGACGTTGGCCATCTGGGGTAAAGGGAGTCAGCTGAACCTCCCTGCCAAACCACCAAGATGCACACTGCCTGAGAAGCCAGGGCTCTCACACGTCCTGAGAGTAAGTTAACCTGTAGTGACATGAAGGGGTTTGTTAAGAAGTGAGGAAACCGAGGCTCAGCAGGTCACACGGCCAGGGAAAGCAGTGACCAGTAGAGACGGCATATGAACTCGGCTCTGTCTGGCTCCGGGCACTCTCCACACCGCCTCTGCGATGATCGATAAACCTCTGTGGGTGCGCAGGGAACCCCAGAGAAACAAACGACCCCGTCTCTTAATGCTAAGCTTCCCACCAAAATCTTCCTTGGCCCAGATTCCCCAAGGAGTGCCAGGGGGAGTGTGGGACAGGCGGGGACTGACACCTAGGAAGAAAGTGGCTTTCCATGCCCGAGGGCCTTTGATTCCCAGTTCTGGGACTGACATTTGATCCTGTGAGGCTGTCTGTAGCTGCTACTCTGCAGTTCCGGCTTGCCTGGCCCTGGGGAGAGGGGCTCGTTTGTTTCAAACCTCTGTCCCTAGAACAATCCAGGCCTAAACGGTGTTCTCACACAGTCCCATTCATGACCGGGGTCAGTTCCTGGTACAGTGAAACTCGGCATTAGGAAACTTTCCATTCTGAAGGACAAAAAGATTTCACACCCTAGGGCACGGCCCACTTACTTTGAAAAATACAGCAAAGCGTCATTAGTTTGGACTGTGCTCATTTACAACTGCTATTTATGCCAAAAGTGGATGGGATGGAGTTTACTTTAATTCAACATTTACAAAAAAAAAAAAAAAAAAAAAAAGGAAAGAAATTAAGGAAGAACATTAGAAAGAGCTGTACATAAGCTCTGTGTGGGGTGCTAATAAACATGAGTAAGATGCTGTCTCTATTCTCAAGGAGTTTATGAGTTTACAAGTTTCTTATTATGAGGGTTAATAAGAAAATTCTCATAGAGTCCACGATCTGGCATAGGCAGAGAATCATAGCTGCTTACACTTGGAAGGAATTTCCAAAAGCTAAGACATCACATCTATGCTCTCGCGACAAACTAAGATTTCATTCATTCACCATTCAGTCATTCACTGATTTGAGAACTATCTGCTGCATGCTCACCACACGCCAGGACTGGAGCCACGCGCTGAGTGTTTGCAGAGATTTTACAAGTTCACGAGTGTCTGCGCTGACACACATGAGCTCATGCATTCCACACACGCCCCTTCCCACCCTACCCTATGAGACATGCAATTATTCTTGAGTCCCTGCCCTCTGTAAGCGCTATCCCCAGACTCTGAATCAGTGCTGCGTGAGGACAGATAAACCAACATGCAAAATTGTGTGACTCCTTTCCCTCTCCTCCCCCATTTCCCCCCTAAAAGATAGCTCCATTGGTTTCTGCATTTGGGGTCAAATGACAAGGGAGGTGGGGCTCCACGCCACCTTTCAAGACGGTGCCTCATCTCTGTTTTGTGTGCTCGTGACCCTACGGCAGCAGGAAATGTCCCAAACCTGAGATGTTTCTGAGACACGAGAGGAAACCCCTGTGAAGGAAGCCCTTGCCCTCCGGGCCCTGCCCCCGACCCTAGTGCAGGTGGAAACCCCAATGCTAAAGCCCATTACCGCTGCAACGAACTCCGTCGTCCTCAAGTTCGTATCCTGGGTCACAGCGGCAGATGAAAGAGCCATAGGTGTTGACACAGGTTTGCACACAGGGGTTCTCAGTTGCACACTCGTTCACATCTGTGGAAAGCCAAAGCATATATATCACTGACCGTTCCCACCACAAAACATCCACACTAACTGGAGAGTAAAAAATGCACTGGCAACAGAAGCTACTACCACTGGGAGACCGGGTCCACAGGGACCAAGAAGCCGCATCTAGGACCATCGGACTGAGAAGCCTGTCGGGGGCCATTGCAAGGCACCGAAGGTGTCACATAGTCTGGGAACCATAAAACCGTTGCTGAGACTGCTTGGAGCCCTAAAGCAGCTGCTGAGACTATGTTATCAATAGTTAAAGGAAGCAAATGTTAATTTAATTAGTACTGACCCTGGAGGGGAGGTTTGCCTCCTAAAGAAATCCTTTGTAGATAATGGAATGTGTTACATCCCAGATAACAAGGATGTTATATGCTCTTGTGTGAATGTTAGCATTCGAATGATATACCTTGTGCTTTGCTATTGTATCCTAAAATATATAAAGGCTGAGCTAAATAAAGACGGGCTGCAGCATTGACTGGATGCCCTCCCGAAGCGCTTTCCTGTTTCTTTTTTTTTCCTTAGGCTTCACCCCCCTCTTTTAGGTGCTGTTCGACTTTAGCTGGCTGGCTCCGGCAGAAGTCAGACCCCAGAAATGTTCACTGAAGAACCAAGGGCTCCATCCATATGTCCCTCTGGGCTCACGAGGTGGGAAGAGTGGAAACGACATGTATACACATCATACACAGGCACACACAGGTACGCCTCCTAGGAAGGCCACTCTCCAAGGGCCACAAACAGGAATTTCTAAGCGATATCTGCTCTTTCCTGTCAGCTACTACATTCCCAATGAGCTCTTCCCTTACCCCCGCTGACTTTGACATTTCAGGTACACAAATAACTGTGACAATTCTAATAATAACTCTATTATTGCTATGCACTGAATTGTGTCTCCCAACCTCCAAGTTCATGTTGGAGTCCTAACTCCCAGGGCGATGGTGTTTGGAGATGGGGCCTTGGCAAGTAAGTAAGGTTAAAAGAGTTGCAGAGGGTGGAGCCCTCAGGATAAGATTCGCACCCTTATAAAAAGAGACACCAGAGAGCTTGCTCTTGCTCTTTCTGTCACGTGAGGCTACAGAAGAGAAGGTGGCCATCTGCAAGCCAGGAAGAGAGCCCTCACCAGCACCTGACCTTGCTGGCACCCTGATCTTGGGTTTCTCACCCCAGAACTGTAAGAAAATAAATTTCTGTTGTTTATACCATCTAGTTTATGGTATGTTGTCATGGCAACTGAAGCTAAGATAATTATGCATAAATGACATCACTGATTATAGAAGGATCTCGCTCTCAATGAATCCTTAAATAATAGCCCTGCTTCAGGGCCACGGCCCATGGTACAAGTTCAGTAGGTTAAGGAGAGACCATGAAGGGGCACAAGGAAACTGTTAGGAGCAATGGAATATTGATTATCTTGAGTGTAGGGATGGTTTCATGGGGGTATACATATGCTGAAGTGCATAAAATCATGTCCCTTTAACAGTGTAGTTTATTGGACATCGATTATACATTAACGAGATGTTAACATGTGTTTAAGGCTGAGAGATGTACCCAAATCCCCAAGCTAACAAGGGCACAGCTGGAACTGGAACGTGAGTCAGGGGTCTTTCCATAAAACCCGATTCATTCTGCACAGCTCACTGGGGTGGGGGTGGGGGGAGGAGGGAGGCCTTCCTAGCAGCAGCACCAGCTGACCAGCCAGTTTAAGCACACCCTCTCCCACGCTCCTTATGCCAATGACCAAAGTTCCGGCTCAGAGAATTTCTATCCCCTTCCAAAGTCCAGGTAAACCTCTTAAGACTCTGAATAGAGGTCTGAGTGTTTTCAGTTAAAAGCCTTAGTGGTAAGCAGTTTGAGAAGCTTTTCTTAAGGAGGAGAGCTAACCCCACGCCCATACGGTTCCTGCTCCCTGGCATTGTTGGAGCTTTCGGAAAGAAAGAAACAAGAGACAGCTATGCAGAGACGGTCCCGCCAGGTCCCCGTCTCCCCCGGTGCCCACAGGAGTTGGGGGCTCTCCACCTGGGAAGACAGGAAAATGTCATGGTGCCAGGCCGTGGGGTGGGGGTCCAGGCAGGATGTCACTGGCGAGTACCAGGGCTGGCGTTCTCAGCTTCCGGCCAGACTCTGGCCACATGGAGATGAATGAGCGTGAGTCCTGCTTCCTCTCAGCTCTCAGCTGTTTCTGCCGGGTAGCAGGACCCAAAGGATCCTGCCTCCCCGCCCCGGGACCCTGGTGGCCCTTTCCCACCGGCACCGGGATCCACACATGCTCAGATGCCCTCCTGAGTCCCGGGGGAGCAGACTGCACCCCAGTCCTATTTGCTGGACCCTCGGTCCTACTCCCAACTGCCACCACCTGGCTGTGTGACTCTGGCCACGTCGCCTAATGCACTGAGCACTGATTTCCTCATCCGTGAAGCTGGGGCACGAACACTGCCCTGCCTACCTCCCAAGGCTACTGTTGGGATTCAGTGAAACGAGCGGACGTGACAATGCCTGGAAGAGTGAAAGTGCCCTCCCGCCCAGGGTTACAAAAGCTCCACAGAGTTCGCAGCATCCCCTGCCACGCCAGCGGGCCCTGCTGACGCAACATTCCAGTGGCCAGTGCCCGCGTCCAGGCCCGGGTGCTGTGCCTGCTACTGGACTTGGCGCTGCCAGGGGGATTATCTGCTTCTTGTCACAAGCCTGTTCCTGAGAGCCCTCAAGGACACATGGGACTTTGGGCTCTGCAGTGCCTGGCTGTTTTTCAAGAGGTGTTGGGTACCTCGAGCAGCCTCTGGGGGGAAACCTGGGCTGGCACCTCCACCCCCGGCCTTGGCATGGAGAAGCTTGCCTTTGCCCTAAGCCACTTATCACAGAGGCAAGGGAGCCAGGCGCCTGCTCCCTGCTCCAGCGGGTTGGAAGCGCCCTGCTCTGTCAGCTCCCCCAACCTCCCAGCCCGGCCTCCGCTCTCAGAAGAAAACGACCTCTCCTGGCAAGAGGAGAATGGTCGAGACTTCTTGGAACAATGAGCAGAACCAGCTTTGGAGGAGAGACTTGCAAAGAAGCCAGGATCAAACTCTTTAAGGCTGATGCCTTCCTGTTTATCCAGCGATTTAGATACGATTAAACTAATGGAGACATAACATCCTCATCGAGCTGGCCGGGAGCCTGCCGGCCAGACCTCGAATGGTGTGACAAGGAAATGGGCCCTGCAAAACCGGTGGCGGACTCCAGACAAAGACCTCATTCTGCGGCTCCGGCACTGCCTCCACCCTGGATGGAGCAGCCGCCAGGGCCTGGAGGCCCAGGCCGGGGGGCCAGGGGTGGGGTGCCGGAGGCTGGGCAGGGCCTGCGCTGGTTCCTTGAGTCTTAAGGCCCCCATTCATTTCCTGAGCAGAAGAAACCTTCATATGAAAACCACAATAGGCACGTAGCTTGTTTTTTTACTTATCAGCATTTAAAGTGATCATGTGAAAACCGAGAAAATGCTTTCATTTCATTCTGATTGCAGGGACTGCTAATATTAGGGGAGTTACACCACCGTCAGACTCTTTGCTAAGTAACAGGCCCTCCCAACACAGACTGAAGGGGAGAACGTAGTGAGAGGCATTCAAATGGCCCACGAAGCCCCTGCTCAGAGTGTCTGTTTTCGTAATTCATCATGGTCAGGATTTCTTTTTGACCACCCCTTCTTTGGGCTCCAGGAATTGAACTTAGGCTACAAGATAGGCAAGAACATTTCTGATTAGCCAAGAAAGCCAGCAGGGTTCCTTCTGATCACAGACCAAGACAAGCAGACCCACGAAACCGTGAGCACCCGGCCAACGGATGGCCGTGCTTCTAATCTCAGCAATACTCAGAGTACTGTCTGCCACGTTTCCTATAGCCTTGGTTGAGATCGCGGATTTCTGTAAGCAATGGGGATGAACACGCAGTGAGGATGAGCAGGAATATCCCTGTAACGACAGCGTTTCCACCAACTAAACTGTCAGGCTCCGAGGAAGGCAGCATCTCGCGCTGCACATTGTGTTCTGGTCATCGGTCACGTCACCTACCTTGGCAAGACCTTCCATCCTCGTTGAGGGTGAAGCCGGGGTTGCATGTACAGGAATAGGATCCAGGAACATTCGCACACAGCTGCTGACAGTAGCCATAGCGACATTCGTCAATGTCTGGAAACAGAAATGCAAGCAAGGTGACATTCCCTCTCAATCACCGATGCCACCCCAGTGTCATCACTGCCCATCTCTTCTGGAGAGAGATCATGAAGGGACGTGAAGAGGAACTAACAGGAAGACGGGACCTACTAAGCACCAGGGATGGCGATGCCCTCTGGTGTCCAAAGCTCGATCTCCCTACCATCCTCCCGACCCACCTCCGCCCTGCGAATACCTGAGCCTATCTCGAAAGCTATAGAGAGAAATTTCTGCTTAGAGAGGATAGGATGTTGGCTACGGTGGCCTCTAAGATTGTATCCAACATTAAGAGTCAACTCCAAGGTTTATATAGATGTTTCGCTGCCCTGGGAAAGGACAGTTAGCTTAAAGTATAAGAGGAATCCACAGCCTAACTCCAGCAGGCTCCTTGCCAGTTCCACTGACAATGAATATGTCCAGGTGTCAGAGATGAGATCATGTGTAGGCCAGGATGAGCTGGGTAGCACTACAGTCTGGAAACCCATGGAGCCAGTAACACAAAGACTCCAAAGGCACCTTTGGATCCCCTCCATGCACCAGAGCAGATATAAAACTCTGGATAAACACACTGCTTGCAAGCCATGGCTGGCCTTTCCTGAGCAGCTCTGTGGATAAATGGATGCATTGGCAGAGCCAGGCAATATGGCCTCCCTGCTGACATGTACTAGTCAATGGGGAGCCCGATGTCATTGGGAAAGCACTTCCCAAGCCCCAAGTAGAGGGGCTGATGGGCTGGAGGATTCATTCCTGGGGGAAAGCAGGTCTTGAATGAAGCCTACAGATGCAGACAGAGTCCTCATCCACACCAGCACCGGCTGTGACCAACTAATCTAACTGTAGTTGTAACTGGTTCTTATCACATCTTCATCTCCCCTAAACTAACCACATTCCCTCCCTCGTATCCTGGTTCCTTTGGAATCGGAGTTCATCCAGGGCCCTGGAGACCAGCTCAGAACCTCAGTCTCTGTGCCTGGTTCCGACCACCTGCTGCCGGAAGGAACCTCACCTCCACCTTACCTACTGTTCAAACTCCCCCAGAGGTTGTGCCCTGCCCTTGGGATTGATCTGAGTCCCAGCCCCTTGGAACTGGCCACCCCACTGCCCACTGAGCACTGCGCAGCTCCTGTGGAGAAAGTACGACGACTTGTGCAGTTGCTGGTCCTGGCCTCTTCCCAGGGTGCACTTGGGCACGTCGCCAAGGACAGGGAAGCAACAGGGAAAGGGGAGGGTGTCCTCTGCCTCGGGGTACCTTAGAGGAGAGGCAGCCCCCAGCCCCTTATTTTTCTGCAGAAACAAAGCCTCCAAAAGTGCCCCTAGGGGGTGGTAGACAGCTGTGGAACTTGTTATTTTGAAAGAGAAAGTAGAGTTTGGCCAGGAGAGGGCGTGAGTTCAGACACGATGGAGGAAGGTCTTTACTTTGGACAGGAAGTGTGAGCAGGCTGTGCACGTGTCACCACGTTAGACCCCCAGGAGCATCTGTCCCAGAGCTTCACGCTGTGTGGATGACAACCACCCTCCCAGGTAGAGGACAGTCTCAGGGGCTGGCCCTACCGCCTGGGTGATCCAGCCTGTGGCCCTGTCACCTGATCCTCTCTAGCACCCCCTTGTGGTGGAGAACACTGGACTGAAAAACAGAAGACAGACTTGAGACCCAATTCACTTTGTCCAAAATGTCCCTCCTCTTTGAGTCTCAGTTTCCAACGCTATAAAAGTTGAATGACATAATATCTAACATCCCTTCCAGCTCTGAAATTCTACACATTAAGTTCCCGTACAAAGAACTCACTCACAATGAACTGCTTATGTTCAAAGCAGTGGCATCAAATTTTCCGTAATAGCTGAGGTTGGTTAAAATGCACGGCGACCATCACACTCACAAATGCCCTGTGCGGCCAGCTCTTTGGGGGCGTGCCTGGAAAGGAGAACTGAGCCAAGTCTAGGGCGGCTTATCGGGCCCCAAGGAGGCTGCAGACAGGGCACTAGAGCCGACCTAAACTCAGTCTCAATCAAGAGAGACTTGGAAAAAGGGACCTTTCTCTTTTCTTTCCATGATGTTGTTTGGATTTGTTTCTCAGCCATTCCAGGACTGACTTTCAGGCAACAGAACAGTGTCTCAGAGAATTTAAACTGGCAGGGCTTTTCCAAGAAAACAGCATAGAAATCACACCCTAGAAATGGAAATTGAAGTGACAGCTAGATATTGCTGTGAATTCATTCACTTGGCTAGACTGAACACTAGAGGAAGAAAGGAAATAACCCTCCAGTAAAAATATACAGAGAGATCATATAGCAGATGCCAACTGCAAGGAACAAAATTCTCAATTGGGGATCGCTGGCTCCTTAGCAATAAAAAGAAAAGGCCAGCTAGGGGGGGTGGGTATGGGGTGGCTATGGGGGGGTGTTGGGAGGAGATGGTGTTAGCTCAGAATCTACTGATGCACATTTGTGACTTGGAACTTTTCTGTGACTAAGCAAAGCGTCCCCTTACTGTGATTTCTAACTGGGAGAGACTAACCCCCACCTCTATCATTTTCCTGCCTTGGATCCAAACTTCCTGAAGACAGGAAGGTGTAGGTAAAATTGAACATGAACCCTTAAAAAATACATTCAAAAATTCCGATAATGACGTGATGGTGATAGTAACAACTGATATTAAAAGGTAGTGATAGACGTAAACCTCGATAGCTTTGTACCTCCCCCTACTCCAAAGAAAAGCCCACCCAGCTATGCCCGCATTTCATAATACCCTGGCAACCCTTATCCTCCAAGAGTTTCCAGGGGCCCCAGAGAGCTGTTACCTAAGCATTGGCCTTCCAGAAGCCAGTAGCCGTCCGTGCAGGAGCAAGTGTACCCGCCTTCGGTGTTGATGCAGATCTGGGTAGGGTTGCATTGGTGGGAATCCGTTGCACACTCGTCCACATCTGTAACACAGACATAGTCCAAAGAATGTTACCCACATCTATTTAGAGCCCTGGAGCCACCAGAGGTGCGTCTGCTTGCTTGTCCAGCTGGGAGCTGTTGATAGTGTCCCTGGGTTATATCCAAGAGGATGGAGGCACCTCCCTGATGGGTACCACTAGGAGAGACCGGCCGTACGGGAGGGGGCACAGCTAGTCTGCTCCCCAGAAATCCTCGAAGGGAAATATCCAAGAAAAGAACAGGCACCCTTACGCTCTCTTCTGCCACCCCGTCCCATCGTTTTCTCGAAGCCGGTCGCCTTGATGATACCCGTTACTTGATTTTTCGCCTCATCCATTCACGTGTTAAAAAGGGGTCTGCTATGTACCCACTGTGCACGCAGAGCTATGATAAACACCTTTGAGAACACAACAGAAAAAAAGAAATGTCCCCGGCCAAGGAAGCTTGTATTCAAGTCCCTGGGTTGGATCCATCCATGATGACCTTTTGGCCAGGGTTTCCGGCCCCTTGCAAGGCTTCACGGAGCCGTTCAGTCTTCCGCCCTGTGGCTGATCTCCTGCCGCCCGCCCCCCACACTGGGGTCTTCTACACGACCACGTGTACATCTCCCTCTTCCCGACGGTGGATGAACAGGTACAAGCATCCAAGTTGGTCCCATCTTAATTGAGGGTTTCAAAGCAAAGACCAAGCCAAGCCACGGTCATATTTCTCAAGACATCGAATGTCCACATTCAGCACTCAAAAGTGTTTGTTTTGATTGAAACAAATGCTGCGTCCCATATCCCCACGCAGTCTTGGGGAGAGCATTCAGGATCCTATAACGGGACCTCCTGACATCACACTCTCACTTTGACCTAAAGCCCCGGATCCGCCTGGCGCGAGGCCGATACCCTTCTTCCTGGCAGTCCTGCCCCGTCTGCACCCTTCGCTCCCCTTGTCCCCGCAGTCAGAGTTTGCTCACCTACACGTTCTCCCTGCCTCCCCTGCAGGTGGAAATAACATTAAAGCTGCAACCACTGAGCCTGCATAGCGTGCCCGACACTCTCCTATCTATTTATTCTCACAAGCACCCTGCATTTGGGCTCGTGATCTGTCTTACAGACGGGAAAACTGTCTGAAGGAGCTAACCAAGCACCAAGCTGAGAGCCAAGCCCAGGCCTCCCTGCCTGCCTGACTCCAAGCCCACCCTGTGCAGGAATGACAGGTCACACCACCTGGGACCCAGCGAGTTCAGGAGGGAGCCGGCTGACCTGGCAGAGGAGAGAGGGCTTTTGCTGCCTCTTCCTGCTCCTCCCGAAAAACTATCTGCCTCTTGACACTGCACATTGCAGACTGGTGGGGATGGGGGGAACCTAGGGCCCCAGAGTGTAAGCTCCTGGAGGACAGGGTCTTTTGTAACAACTGATTCAGTGAAACACTCGGCCAGGACGCAATGGTCTCTTGGGTTCAAGCGACACTAGCACGATCTGCCACCCGCCAGCAGCAGCGCCAACAAAAGTGATCGATTCCCATCCCCAAATAACCGAGTGTCTGGCATGGTGTGGAACCAGCCTTCCACCCGCTAAACATGGACAGCCTCCAAGACCCTGGTTCCAAGGCGGCGGCAGCCTCTGCTCCACCCCGACACGCTGACGAGGTACGGCCTTGGTGGCAAAGACCCAGCCCGTTCTCAGCTGCAAGAGCTCCTGCCTCTGCCCTTGGCCTCCCCTCCACCCCAGCTCTGCCCACCCAGCAGAGCCTCCCAAGGGAACCGGTGAATAATGCCTGGCCAGCAGCCGTGCCTGCTCAAGTCCACGTCAAAGCCTAGGATAATAAATAACGCTACTATCGGCCAGCACATATTTACATTTTTCCGGAGGCGAGTGATGGATGACAATTGTACCCTGGGAACAACGTTGCCTTAGGAATTTGTGCACTTTTTCCTGCCTTGGGGGGAATGAAGGGTGAGGGAGACCCAAGGCGAGAAGGGCCGTAGAGGGCCTCAGCTGTAGCAAGTTCCCAAGGCTCTGTGTTTGTGTAACTTACACGCACACAATGTGCCTTCGGAACCCCACAGAGAGAAACCAAGCACTCGTGAGCGGACCAGACTGGGCTCAGAAGGGCATGTGGGGCCCAAATGAGCACACACGCAGGTATGCACACACATACACACAGGCACAGGCAAACTATTCAAACCTAGAAACAGAATCTTTAAAGTTCATTTTTTAAGAAAACTCCACCACTTTTAACTGCGGTAAAGAATTAACTCGGTTATATTGCATCTCTACTGATGTACGTGCAAAAAACTAAATTTTTAACTTTCGCTGATGAATGGATTGTCAATATAAATGTATTTTGAGAACTCAAGACCCTGGAGTTAGAAATGGGGGGAGGGCTGGGGGGAAATGTGCCCCTCTTTATATCCTCAAAATATACAATATACCTGGTCTAATGCTGTGTTCATAGTGCAAGTTCGGTCACTACTTGGTGAATGAATGAATGAATGAATGAATGATGTCTTTACATCCCCAGACTCGTTTTTCCCAGCCAGCTTGCTGACAAGACCACTTTGGTGTACGGGCTTGAAAAACAACCAGCCCCACTGAACACCACTGTCAGCCCACATCCCTGGAGGAGCCGAAGCCGGACGTGTCCACACCGCAGGTTCCTCGTGGGGCTAAGAGACCCGTCACATGTTCCGGCCCACAGCCGAATTGCTTACATTAAATACGTTTGACTTAAATAACAGAAGGAAAAAGACATTGAATCCCTCCAAGGACATTCTTTGGCAAAGCATCCTCTTCTGCATCAGCGGAAAGTACAAGTTACGGCAACCTGAGTAAGTGTCATTATCCTCGGATGCAAACCGTGCCTGCTGTTTCCTTTCCTTTGCTGTGTGATATCTGGGAAGAGTCTCCCAGAGAGAGAGAGAAAAAAAATGCTGGGTTCATTCAGTCATTGATTCTCTCCTTCACGTATTCATTCTTTACGTGCGACGGTGTGCGTGTTGTCTACCCAACCCACCAGGCCGCCTGGGAGAGCAGGTGTGGAGCACTGTCCCTCTGTCTGCATCAGTCCCCAAAGCAGACTTCACTGAGAGTCATTCTGCCAGCTCCCCGGCCTCCCTCCTGGAAGCCGCGGCCCTGGGCGGCTGCCTGGGCCCTTGGACGGTTCCCCCACAGCAACCGTGGCTCTGTCCCCAGGTGGGGCAGCGTCCATTGCTGTCTAGGCAACCAGTGCCCTGGCAACAGGAAGAAACCCCTCCTGACTCCTCCAGAACCTGGCAGCAGAGCCAAGCCCAACGCCACCCTGCCCCAGAGAAAACCATCCTCCGCGCCGAGTGCCACAGCACTGCGGACCCTCGCAGCTGTGTCTGAGCCGTCACCCCTTCCTTCGGGCGTCCCTTCAGTTTAAAAGGTTCACAATCTGAAACAACTGCTCGCTTAGGAAAGTCAGCCACGCCAGGCAGCCCCATCCTCGACGCCCTCCCAGGGGGCCGCAGGCAGCGGTGGGCTCCCAAGGCTCATGACAGCAGGCCACACATTAGGGACACCTGTGGAGGATGCCATACCACTAGCTGAGTCCACGTCCCTACCACATCCCCTGTGGGCAGGTGCCTGAAGGCAGGGAGAATAAAAAATGTCCCTCAAGTCCAGTCAGAATCTCTCAGAGGCACCAGATGGAGGAAATGGCCCCAAGTCATCAGACTATACTACCCCAAAACCCAGGACGACAAAACAGACGGAACCTTCCAGGCTGACGCGAAGGACCGCATGGGGGGGGGGCGCAGCCACAAAGCTGCTGGACGTTCCAGGCCTTGGAGCGGGAGTCTGTGACGGAAGCCAGTGGTGACAGGCACCCCGTCCCTCCTGTCAGGTGGGCTCAGGCACCGAGCCTTCGGTTTCTGCCTATTATATGCCCTTCCCTGGGAGTGGGCTGGTTCTCAGAAAATAAAACGCAATCTACGTGTTTTTTTGTCCCATGGAAAACTAACAGTTCCCAGATTATTATATAAAAATCTCTACCAGTAGGTATAACAGACTTAATGTGTTGACATAAATATGCATAATAAAGACGTTTGACTATAAACGACAAGCATGTGTGGGCCTGCTATGTGTTGTATTTGACTGTCCATATTACACCTACGTACATGAATTTACACTTCGCCGTTTATTCCTGCTTTTATAACACTAATTCTGATCGAAATAAAGTATCCTTCAAAAACTGTAAAACAAAACAAAACAAAGCCAAAGCTAATGATGCCCCACGCTCCCAGGAGGAACATTTCCTAGGCCCTTCTCCCAGCACCAAAGCGTGAGAGTGAAAAAAAACAAACAAACAAAAAAAACACTAGCGGCTGAGCCTCCCCACAAAGGGCTGGTGGGTAAAATAATGAGGAGAAGAAATTGGGGGCAGACAGAACTGGGTGGGAACCCAGGCTCCTGCACTTCAAACTAGGTAATCACTGAGTCAAAGTTCATGACCCTCTTGCATCCTCAGGCGCCCTGCAAAATCAAGCTATGGCAGCCCACCTCAGAGGCTGCCATGAGAGTTCCTAAATTAACGTGGCCGTGGGTCCCACTATCACTGCCTGGCACATCGGAGGTGCCCGGGACCTTGTGTTCCCTGGCCCGGTGCGATGTTGTTTCCAGCAGTTATGAAAGACAGGGGCACAGGTCCCATGATCATCTGCCTCCCGTGGGGATTCACCAGAATCACCAAGACGACGGCCCTGGGGCTGCGAGGCGTGGTTAGTTCCGTGGTTCAACCACAGCCAGAGCCACAGGCTTCTTGCCCTGGAGCTCCAGACACGTGCCAGGGCATTGAAAGAAGAGGTGCTCAAAGGGAGGGAGCCTTCCCTCAGGGGGCCTCAGTTTCCACCCCGGCACTGCGGCACCCGCCCGCGGGTCCATCTACGATTCTGTCACTGCAGACGCCCGAATGCCGAAGTGGATGCACACGCTCCTGAACACCACGGCCAAATCCGACCGCCCTCCGCGTAGTCTGTGATTCTCTCCTCTTCGTGAGTCTTCTCTTCTCCAACCCTGTGAATAGCAGAGGGCTGACTCCGTGAGGCTGTGTCCACGGCCTCCGCTGAATGTCTCTGCTCCTCTGTGAGGATGCCCATCAGCCACAGAGAAACAGTCTCGCTGGGTGACCCTGGGAGAAACTGCCCAAAGGACTGGGAGGGCTACACCTTCCCAAGGCCTGCACGAGACCTTTTTTGGACACGGCAAAAAGTCATTTCCTGGTAGTAAATTTTTACCCAGTGAAACAACATGTTTTCCCAGCCCGTTTTTGTTCCTTCCTCGCTCAAGCTAACGGGGCTTGATAAGAAAGAAGAAAATAACAATGGCACATTCCTACGTCTCCGATTGAAGCCAGTTTTGGGCCTGCTGCTGAGCTGGGTCGGTGCCATTTTTCGGCAAGACAAACGCAGCCAAGGCTGGAAGCTACCCAGGGCCTGCTTCCCAAACACCTGCTTAATTAAAGATCTCAGCGTTCGAGAACTCGCTTGTTGAGTCCCCAGGACATCTGCACCCCATGTGTCTGCGGGTCCTGAGCAGTCACTACGAACCAGAGCTTCGTGTGTTTACGGCTCTTTCCCCAGGGCTTGATACTAAGCGTCGGCGACAAAGCCTTGCGCATTTGTTCCTTCTGTTAGGCAACAGATATGTGGTCCATTTTCAAAACAACAAAAAACCCTTTCCTCTAAACGGCGGTCATAACTTCATTACGAGGCCTCCAGCCTCCAGCCGGGATGCAGGTTTCAGCCTCTCCAGGAATTCTGTTTTTCTATCCACAAAGCGAGAGCTTAGAGGAGAGTTCCGAAAGGCCCTCCTTCCAGCTCGGACCTGCTACGGCAACGAACTAGGCAACGAATGGGGATCACATCGCTTGGTCCTTAAGTAATGACTTTCATCCAGAGAGCTTGGTAAACATCAGCTGATTCCCATTGCTTTTAAACCTGGCCATGAATTGGCCAAGCCCATTCGACCTTTGCCAATGTGCGAATGGTCCCGTAGTTGTGGTGGGAGACGGGGGCGGGGCGGGGGGAATGATAGATGTATTCCTTTTTGAGTGCCATCCACTAAGATGTCCTGAGAGGCAGAGGACAAGGTTGCTTTTTGCCAATCTAGACATGGGTCTTTTACCCAAAGGGCATGAGGCTCGGGCCATTACTCTGACTGTAAAGCAGATAAATGGACCATCCCTTTTTAAGGGAGTATTCGAAAGCACAGCCTATAAAGGCTATAGCTCTCGAAGCCTGTCATCTCCCTGCAGGCTGCTTCTCCATCCCTGGGAGCCTGTTCGTCCCACATCCTGACCCCATGTTCTCTCATCCTCCCTGTCACGGTCTGTGATCTCCTTGTCCCTCATCCCCACATCCTCCCCTCCAATGCCGCCTCAGTTAATGGCGTCACAGTTTCTCAGTGACTCCAGGCTCAAAACCACAGTTCTCCTTAAACCCTCCCCCACACACACACACACCCTGCATTTATGCAATTTTCCTTCTGAAAATCGCACACCCGTTCCCTCTGTCTTCACGCCCCCCACTGTCAAAGACGCCAAGGCCTCGCGTCCTTTCTCCAAACGATTGTCCTAACTTCACTACCAGTCCTCCAGCCTCCAGGCTTTCCCCCTGAAAGTACAAGAAACACAGCTTCCAGAACCATTCAAGACAGAAAAAAGGTCGTGTGTCTCTACCACTCAAATTGTGTCTCCTCTTTAGAAATTCATAGCTTTCTTTCACACCTTGGCGACACAGCACCTCAAGCCTGCTGTTCTACTCACACAGGTGCTCAGCACGGCTACTGTGAAGCACTTCTCATCGCAGTCCCTGGTTTGCTGATCACGGCTCTGTCTCCCTCCACTAAACCATCGGTGTCTTAAAAACAGGAAATGGGTCTTGTTCCCATGTCTGTCCTAAGCACCTACCACAGTGCCTGGCATGACAGAGAACTTCATTCTTGAACTTTTCTGAAGGCCAGAGGGGAAAGGCAGTTAAGCCCCGTGACATCGGAGGAAACTAATTCAGCCACCCACCTCTTCTGTGGCCCGGAGCTCATTCCTGGGAGAGGAAGGCCACCTGGCAGACATTTGCTCCCAGTTCTGACCCAGCAGCGCTCACACCCCAGCTGGCAGTGTCTGGAGGCTTATTCCCAGCCTCGCCTTTGCCCAGGGCGGATTGGAGAAAGCCTCACCTCCAGAAGCCTTGACACAACACGTGTCCGGCCTGGTGGAGTGAGTTATGTTTCCTCTTTCTTCCCAGAGAGCCGGACATTTTGGATGAGGAAGAAATTTATTCTCAACAATCACAGGAGGGAGGAACAACATGGGAGGGGAAAGATACACCTTCCGCCTGGCCTGCAAGGGGCATCCGCAGGCTCGACACAGCACCCACAGCCTGGTTCTGGCGGTGAGAATACCCAGGTGTGCAAATTCTCCGTGAGGAACCAGTCAGCCCATCGTCGGTGACAAACAGTACCTGGCAGTCCCTCTCGGGGTGCGATAATGAACTCCACACGTGTCCTCTTCCCCACCCCTGCAGCCAGAGGCCCTGCCACCTCTTCTGACTCTCTCGCTAACGGACCGGGGTCACCCGGTGCATGTCATCGACCTTCTGCATCGGCCTCTTGTCTCTGAAACAGGGCTACCATCACCTGCCCTCCCAGGGCTTGCGGGCTGGTGGGGAAGATAGGTGTTGAGCACAACGAGTGTGTGGAAGGCACTGCAGAAGGCTGTGAGGCCCCACGACTCCCAGATCTGGGAGAGGAGAGCAGGTCTGGACACTGGGCAATGAGTAGGGAAACAGTTCCTTCGCATACACTCATTCCTGAAACCCAAAGCCTCTTCGGAAAAGGGAGAGATGTGACAGATGGCTCCTTCAACATAACAAGTTATTTAAAAACAAAACAAAACAACAGCAACAACAACAGGCCAGCAGGTGAAGAAGAATATGGATATCTCACCCTGAGACCCGCCCACTACGCTGGACGCCCCCTGCCCTCGCTCCTCCTTCCTGTTATAGCTCGAAGCTCCCTGCACCCGCCCCACCGCGAGCAGACGACCCCAGCGTGTCAGAGCATAACTGTTGAAGCTACAACTCAAGAGGAGGTGAAACCTCAGGGGAAGGTAAGAAGAGGTGCAAAGCATGTGGGGACCACAGGGGTGGGGAGAGGATGCCAGAGAGAGAAACCGAGTCCTGGGGATACTGTCTCCTGGCTGAGGGGGGCCACGTGTCCTGAGAGTCTAGAAACCTGCCCCGCTCCCCACCCCGAAACGGCACAGGGCTAAAACAGCCACATCCTGTTCCCTACCATACTTTGGACTTGGTAAGAGTTGGATTATGTCACTTGAACCTAAAATAAATATTTGAACTGATTAAAGACGTTTCAGGACTGTGTGTTTACCTAGCCCATAGAACAGGGGCTGCCTTTTTCCGTCCGCCCCTCTGTGGCCACTAGCGGACTCCTGGATTTCCCTGGGGTGGAAGACAGAGAGGTGGAGGAGTCACATGTGGGGCCAACCATGCCAGTCCCCCCCCCCACCACGCAGAGCCCAGTGCGCGAGTCCCAATGCCCATAACACGGCTTCAGGATTCACTGACGCTGTTCACATCCGCCATGAGCCGAGACCACTGTAGGTACTAGGGAGTCAAAGATAAATGACACATAAGCCATGCCTCTTTATAGTCTAGTAGAGAACAGATCAGGGACCAGATCATTCCAATTCAGTGTGGTAAGGGCCATGCTGGCGAGAAGGATGGGGACACTTCCAGGAGAAATCTAGATGGATGATGTGGCAGGGGCTGCTTCGACTGGATACTGTCTTCTAATATCCATTCTCCCAACTAAAGACTGCTTTTCGGCTTTCCTTACAATGAAACGTGGCTATGTGACTAGATTCTGGCCAGTGGACTGTAAGTAAAAGTAATGTGTGTCAACTTCCGGGTCATGCTTTAAAAAAGAATGAGCGTGTGGTCCCATTGTCACTTCTCTCCTCCTACTGGGTGGGATGCAGGCGTGATGGTGAGAGCTGGAGCAGCCATCTTGGGTCCCGAGGTGAAAGCCACACACTGAGTTTGGTTAAGCCATCCTACTAGCCCTGAACTACCTTCCTTGGGACTATACCCTGAGAGAATAATAAAATTCTTTCTTATCTCAACCAGTGTGTCGAAGGTCTCTTTGTTATAGCAGCTTAGCTTGTCACGTGATACACATGAATAGGAGTTAGCCAAAAGAAGTAGGTGGAGGGAGCCATGTGCACAGGCATGTGAGGCACGGCACAGAGAGCCAAGAGCTGTTAACGCGAGCACACGTGTGTGAGCGAGCACAGAGGGAAGGGAGCTCGTTCGCAAAAGTGTCATGCGCCCAGCACAGGAAGCTGGAGGAGGAAGAGATGGAGAAGGGAGGCAGAAAGAACGGGAAAGGGGAAATGAAAAAGAAATGAAGCAACGGTGTGGAAGGGAAGAGAGAAGAGAGAAAGGATACAAACACAGCCATCCTCTCCTGCGTGTGGGAACTTGCATCGGTTCTCAGTTTTAGGAATTGTTTTCTTCAGTGGCCCCCACAAAAGTCCTAGCCCTTTGCCAGTCAGCAAAACTTAGGAAGAAGTTTATGTTTCGATGAGCTCTCTGAGTTAACATCAATCAGAACAATGCGACTTTCATTTTTTAAAAAAGCCGCACACAATAAGGTGCGACCTCAAAATTTAGTCCCTGCTTGTAAATAACTGGGTCAAAACTCTGCTCAATTGGGTTACAAATAAATGCCTTTTCGGTAAGAATTAGTAACAGTAGTGAAGGAAATTCTAATAAAACAAACAAACAAACAAACAAACAAATAGAAACGAATGGCCCAGTGCACCTGCTCAGGGATCACCACAGTTCTCTGTGCTCCTCTGCCATGGACCTCCTAGAAGTCGTCATCTACAGTCACCGCCCTGTCTCTGTGCCTCCCACTCCGTCTTGAACCCATTCCGATCACGCTTCCATCTCTTCTATTCTACTGAGGCCTCTCAGGTCAAGGTCACCAGTGACCTCCACAATGTCAAATCCAATGAATGGTTCAGCCTTCATCCTTCACTACTTCCAACGGCGTTTGGCACAGTCAATCTCGCCCGTCTTCTTTAAAGACTTTGTTCATCAGGCTCCCATGATCCCACCCTCTGTCACGTCCATCAACACATAAATAGATACACAAAATGTGATACATATATCACACACATACAAAATAGGATACTATTCAGTCTTTAAAAAGAAGAAATTCTGACACATGATACGACATGGATGAATTCTGAAGACATCCTGCTACGTGAAATAAGCCAGTCACCAAAAAATATAAAATTTTTTTTTGTATGATTTTACTCATAAGAGTTCTCTAGAGTAGTCAAACTCACAGAGACAGAAAATAGAATGGCAGTCGCCAGAGTCTGGGAGGAGAGGAGGATGGGCAGTTAGTGTTTAATGGGTCTAGAATTTCAGTTTTGCAAGAGGAAAAAGGTCTGGAGGTTGGTTGCACAACAATATGAATGCACCTAATACTGCTGAACTGTACACTTAAAAATGGTTCAGTGGTAAATTTCATGGTATTTGTTTTTACCACAATAAAAAGAGTTAACACCTGTAAATCAAATCATATTTCCTCATTGAATTCCATTCTAAATTTCATGACTTGTTCCTACCCAGCAATACAATTGGCCTGTGATCTGAAACAAAATCCCAGCATCCTGCACTCCTAAAGATCTTCATTCTCTGCCCAAACAGCCCACACTCCTCTGCAGCCCCGTTCTCCACCAAGGAATTCAGCAATGAATCAGGAAGAAAAGGGATGTGGGGAAGAAAGATGAAGGGGTAGAAGGGATGGGGAGGGAGGGAGGGAGGCGGGGAACAAAGAGGTCTGGGCTACGGGCATCTTGTGCTTCTAGTAACTCAGTTCAAAGGCCACGCAGGCTGGTGGAAATGCAGACTTTAGAGTCAGACCTTTTTCCAGTCCTATCGCCACTATTTTTTGTTGTTGTTGTTAGCTGTGTGATTTTAAACAAGTTTTTGTCGTTGTTCTTGTTTGCTTTTAGCCATTAAAGGCCTTAGTTTCTTCGTTTGTAAAAGGAGCTAGCGATAGCACATAACTCATGGGTTTTGTGAGGATCCTTAACAATAGATTAAATCATGCCTGGCACAGAAATGGCCCTCAGTCAAGGTTACAGCGGCATGCCAAGAAGGGGAGGACTAAGAAGAAGAAGAGAGGGAAGGAACAGAGTGGGAAACTCACCCCCTGAAAGAAGATTAAAAAGAAGGGGTTGAAAGCCAACTTCTAGTTCAGAATCTTCCACTAGTTCAATGGTGGCCTTCAGACGAGTCTTTCTCAGCCCGTTTCCTCCTCTGAAAAATGAGGTCTGAGGTCTCGTCTCTGTCTGGAAAGGTTGATGAATCTGAATCCTCTGTGCTCCAGATGAGTTTCCTACCCTCATCGCTCACTGTCTACACCACCTAGACAGGGCTAAGGAGGCCCTCTGGAGGACACAAGAGGAAAAGACATAATGTGGCTGGGAGATGCCCATGATTTTGCCTCTACGCTGAAAATGAGGACATGACCCTGTAGACCAGACTATTACAAGATAGGGAGAAAACTTAAAATAAGAGGGTGACCTGAATGGGACTTTACCTGATTCCACTTTAGAAAGTATTGGGGAGCCCAATTAAGTTATTGTCTACTGTCTGATCAGCCCCATGTCAAGTGTCTATTACAATATATAAACATTGTTATTACATATGATCATTGCTATAGTATATGAACATTGTTATCCTATATGAATGTTGTTGTAGTCTATGAATGTTGTTATAATGTATAAACATTGCCACCTCTCCTGAGATTTACTCTGAAATAAGAAATGTTCTCATATTTCCCTCTGGCCCTTTCACAACCTGTTTAATAAACATCTTCAAAAGGTGCTTCTCGGGGGCTTAGGAAAAGACAGAGAAGCTAATGAATCACACTTTTCTCTTTCAAATGCCCCAAAGGTATTGATTCAAAAAGGAGAAAATGTACTCATCAAAATAAAGACTGCTTATTCATTCATTCACTCATTTAACCAATATGTATTAACTAGTGCAGAATGGATGTATTTTTCATTCTTTGTCTTCAAATGCTCTTTACAAGCAGAATTCAGTCAAATGTTTTTATCTACCTTTATAAGCTCTTAGGCAAGTCTAAGTCTTACCGCCCTATGATTGTAAGTGATAAAAATGAGGTGCTGATGGTTAGTACATAGAACCAAAAGTACAGATCAGGAACTAACTAGCCTCACCACTAACTAGGGTTATGTCAGTTTTCCTATATTTTAAATGGGGTTTTCATGCCTTATTACATTCAGGGATTCAATGAGATAAGAATTTCCTTTGGAGGAAATGCCACTTTATGTGTATTCTTAGAAACCGTTACCATTACAGAAAAAAATACTTTTCTCCAGGTCATAGAAGAAATAAGCGGAAAGCAATGAGCTAATTCTATTATATTTAAGATTGGGTCTGATGGTCTCATACCACCTGTTTTACAAGCAGCCTCTCACCCACCTACTCAGTGTCTGCTTCCCAGGCCAAAGGAGGAAAGGGGTGAGCCAGATAGAAGACAATTTTGGAGAGCCATTATAATACTGGTGCTCATTTGCAAGGCTATTTTGGAATATGATGTAGCTGGCAGGATTGAACAACTTGGCAGAGCAGAAAGAGACAATTCTTCTAATGCCTGGTCACTAGACATTCATTCATCTGTCATTCATTAGATCAGCAAACATTTACCAAATAACTTCTACATTCTTGGCATTATGCTAAGCACTGTAGATACCAGAATGAACAAATCATGTTCCAAACATATTGCACAGAATCAGTATCACGCAAATCCCATTCCCTGGTGATAATGCCATTAACTAAAGAAATCAATAACAAAAAGATAAACCTCCATAAATGTGTAAAATTTTTGAACTCATCACTTAATAAATCATGCACCAGGAGAAGTAATCACAATAAATCAGAAAATTCTTAGAACTTAATGACAATGAAAATACTGCATATCCAAACTCACAGAGAGAAATATACAGTGTTAAATGTTAATATTAGGAGAGAAGAAAGCTTTAAAATGAATGAGTTAGGCATTCAGTTTAAGACATTATGGAAGAACAAAAAAATCCAAAAATTAGAAGAGGTAATAAAGAACAGAAATTAATGAAATAAAAAGCAAAAAAAGAAACAGAAATCAACAAAGCCAAAAGCTGGTTCTTTGAAAACAGCTAATAAAATGGATATGATTTTAACATTTTTTAAAAAGAGCACAACAATATTAGGAATGAGAATGCCAAGAAAACTATGGATTTGGCAGAGCTATAAAAGAAAATACAAAGAATGGCTATGAAAAAGTTTGTGTAAATTAATCTGAAAACTTAAATAAATTCTTAGACAAACATAACTTTGCAAAACCAAACTGAATAGTCCAAATAGTCCCATAACTGTTGAATCAATTATATCAGTAGCTAAAAATCTTCCCACATGTACAAAAAAAATCCCAAACCTCTATGATCTTATAGACAAATTCCAATAAACTTTCCATGACTAGGTCATTCTAGCCTTCTAGAAAATAAAAATAATATCTCATTGTATCAATCTAATATGTGGATACCAAACACAGCAGGAGTAATTTTTTAAAAGAAATGTGACAGGCAATTTTAATATATAGACATAGATGAAAAAAAATCTAACCAAAATATTAGCTGAACAAATCCAGCAGTTATTTTAAACAAATTTTAATACATCATGACTAAGTTATCCTATGAATAAATAAAAGGTGTTTAATAGGAAAATCTATTAATGTAATTCCCCACATAAGCATATTTTTTAAGTTATAGAAAAAGCATTGGATGAAAATTCAATACCCATAATGTTTTTTTAAAAAATAAAACTCACTCTTAGTGAATGCTTTCTTAATGAGAAAACATTAGACATAGCCCTTTTACCATGAGGAGAAAGACAAGGTTGCCTACTGCCACCTCCTGTACTCAATATTACTCTATAGGTACCAGCCAGAGCAATAAGACATGAAAAATAAAGGTATAAAAATTAGAGAAGAAACAAAACTCTCATTATTCACAGATCCTGTGATTGTCAGAATAACTCAAAAGATTCTATAGACTATTGGAAGTAAAAGAGAATTTCATAAACCATCAGGATAGGAGATCAATATTCAAAAATAAATTGTATTTCTAGACACTAGAAACTAAAGGAACACTGAAGTTTTTTAAAAGACACTATTAATACAGCAACAAAAAATAAGCTTCCTAGAAATAAACCTAGACAAAGATTGCAAGACTTGCTTGGAGAAAATTATAAAACTTTAGTGAAAGATATTTGAGGAAGACCTTAAAAAGGGAAGGAATTTAGTGTTCAAGGATATATACACAATAAAAGTAAGATATCAGTTTTCTTCATATTTATCTAAAGACTCAATGAATTACAACCAAAATCTCAACAGGGTTTGTTTGCTTGTTTATTTGTTTGTTTGTTTTAAGGCATTTGGCCCAAGGATAACCAAGACGCTCATGAGGAAGAAAGTAAAGGAACCCAGCTAATTTAATAAAACTTATTATAAAGCTATAATAACTAACACTGAGTGGCACTGGTGCACGAATGAACAATGGGAGAGAATAGAGACCAGGAAGATTCATCACAGATGCTGACACTCGATGGTTAAGCTAGAGGGCATTACAGAGTAACAGAGAAAGAAGGGACCATGCAATAAAAAGTGATGGGTAACAGGCAATTTGTTCATACAGAGAAAAGTATAATTGGATTTATGCATGCACATGAATAAATCCCAAAGAGATTCAATACATACACAAAAGTCAAAGCCTTAAAACTTTTAAAAGATAATGTAAGAAAATGTATTTATGATCTCGGAGTAGGTAAGGATTTCTCACACAAATCTCCACAAAAACACTAGCTACAAAAGAAAAGATTAATAAAAAATTAACTCCATTAACTGGGAATGTCTGCTGCTCAAAAAACACTGTAAAGATACTGAAACGATGAGCCACAAATTGGGAGACGATATTTGCGACCCATACACCGGAAAAAGGATGAGGATCTCGATATTGAAAGAATTCATACAAATCACAAGTACGATATCCAGAAATGAATCGAAAAATGGGTAAAAAAATATGATCAGACCGCTTCACAAAAAGAAAACACAAATGGCCTATATATTAAAATATGATTACTTCATTAGTAACCTGGGAAATGCAATTAAGAATATGAGACAAAAATTTTTACAATTACCAGATTGGCAAAAATTAAGAAGTTTGTCAATACCAAGATTGTAAATCAACAGAGTCTTAATCATTGCTGATACGTGTGTAAACGGTATTCTGGAAAATTATAAACCATTATTTTGTAAAGGTGAAATTTCCATACCTATGGCACAACATACGTCACCCAGAAGAATATTCAAAGCATCATTCTTTGTAATAGCAAACACCTAAAACCACCTAACTGTCTTTTGATAAAAGAATGAATCAATAAACTGTGCTATCATGTAGTCTCACAGTGATAAAGTATACCAAAGCCAAAAGATAAACTACAGCTACACCAGACAATGGACGGGAAGCTTAGAAATATGACACTGGATGAAACACACAAGTCTCAGATGACCTGGGAAGAAAACAGCGGTTGCCGTGGTGGCAAAATCCACAGGTTCTGAGGTTCACTGCTGGGTTCGCCCATGTGCACAGTTAATAAGTTTCTGGCTTACACATGTTACATATAATTTTGTGTATATGTCAAATATTGCATAAGATCTTTCCACAGTTCAGCTCGTGGTTTACTGAGACAGACTGACAACAACTCTAACACACTCGTAAATATTATAATGGAGTAATTTTTTAAAGTGCTCTGGAAATAATTAGTCCTGCAGATTTTATAGGAACTAAAGGCTCTACTATATCACTAATAATCCTGTGAGGCAGGCAGGACGGGAATTGTTATCCCCTTTTTATAGAAGCAAACACTGAGATTCAGAGAGTTGAAGACACCTGTCCAAGGTCACACAGCTAGTGAGGGGCTGAGCTGGGGTCCCACCCAGATAGCCTGGCCCGGCCCTGGCCTTGATGTTATTCTATTGATGCTCGTCTATTAAACACTGCAAGTCTGTTTCTGATGTCTCAGCATGAAGCTCTGAAAATATTCTGGTCAATTTTCAGAATCGTAGCATTCAATTGCTTAAGATTTTCTCAGTCAGAGAAGCAGTACAGCCTGGACCATCGTTCCATTTTCCATTTTAAAAGCTCTTAGAAGCTATCGTGCACTTTATAAGTGACCAGTGGGATTTTTATTTAGAGCAGAAATTAATTACTCTAATGCAACGTGACTCGGGGATACGTGGCTATGTACAGCCCTGCATCTTACTGAGCACCTTCTAATGTCACATGCCTTGCATACCTTCCCTCTTTTAGTCCTCGCGGGAAAAGAAAACTTATGAGCTAGGCATTACGCTCACTTTACAGATAGGAAAACCAAGGCCATTCCCAAGAGTCACTATGATAAGGAAGGACCAGAGCTCCTCACATGTGGGTGCAGAGAGGTCGCGCGCACGGCCAATGGCATCACCACATTAAAGCTCAACGGGCTCAGGACCATGCAGGTTTTGATGGGAGATGATGGTGATGGTGGTGGGTAGCAGTGGCAGTGGTAAATAACTGCCATTCTTTGCTTTTTATATTTTGTTTTCCCTAAGGACTGGATGAGAGAGACAGCAGCACGAATGAAGGTTCAGACCAGATTCTTGACTCAGAACATTGGAACAGTCTGACATTTCTATAAAGAGAATTTGTGGCATTGCCTCCCTGGCAATTTTTAACGAAAAGAAGAATCAGCTGTCTTTGAGGGGCCGTGTGGGTACCTGCATACTTGAGGATAGTGGGTAGCAAAGATAACAGCCCCAGGCTCCTCCCTTCATCACCAGTGATTATCCCTCAGTGTCACGGGGGTGCAGTGCACTGTACACTGAATCAGCTGGTGAGCACATCCTTCGTTATCTGTCACTGTTGGCTCAGAACAAACAAACTTCGTTTCTTCTCCTTCCATGTGGAAGCTGGGATAGCTCTTGCCCACTCACCATCTAAACTCCCTTCATGTGGTAACAGCACCCCAATGTTCCCTTAAGGAACCACCTTTCCCCAGCTCTCAGGGCATGTGTCCGAGGGAGCTTTAGACCCACTCCGGACCCCAGGGTTGGACTTGTGTTGTTGGCTTGGTAAGTCAAAGCCTACATGTTGCTGGTCAGTCATGAGCTCAGGGATTAGCATGGGACCCGAGGTGGCTACCACACCAAGGTAGGCATAGAACATTCTGAAAGTGTAGTAAGGCACAACAGAGAGAGCAAAGATCGTCAGTACAAAAGTTCAGGCATCCCAACCCCCTGCCGACCATCCCAAGAGGTCTTCCCAACTGACCCCAAGGGACTCATCACAGGCACACCTCTCTCCCAGGTGCCAATTGAGAAGTTTCACCAGAGGAAGTGAAACTGGAAGGTGAGGGAACGTGTTCCAGAGCAAATCCTCAAATGCGTCTTCTCCTAACAGGATGGGCGATAGTACATTCTTCATCCTCCATACAAAATGCTTTTAAATTATTCGCATTGTTTTTCAAAATCCGTCTGCCAAAACCCAGCCGTTTCTGCACAGTCAGGCTTTCCGGGGTGTGCGGCTCTGAATTCGTGGGAAGGACCCCTCACTTCGCTGAAATGGCTTTTGCAGTCCTAGACTTCCAGCCAAGAAACAAAGGGACAGAAGGTCACTGGCCTGGGGGTGGCGGGAGGAGCAGCCATAAAGTTGAGCCAGAAGAATGCCATTATTCAAGCAATGATTGAAGAGTCTCTTCAAGACTGGCCAAAGGAGTCATTTCTCGTTGAACTCTGGGGGTTTAAGAATGCCGAGCCCCCAGTCTGCAGATTCTTCCATTGACCCGTTGTGGTCAAACAAGGATAGAAGGGGAGAAAGAGCCCCTGAGCTTTATAAATCCAGGAGCTCATCTCTGTCGGTGATGACTGCAGAGAATCTAAGGAAAAGCATGTTGCTGTTTTATTAACAGCCACATCTTCCTGTTTATCCAGCACTTATTACCCAACTCTCTTGGACAGCTGACCCATCGACAAGCCAACAAACATTATCGAACCCGCTCTGTGTGCAAGACAAGGAGGTAAGGGAAATGAGAGTGACACAGATGCCTAAGACATGAGGCTTCAACACGTCGGGAGCACAGGGACACTTCTACGTGAGCCCAAGGTAGAGAGATACCCTAATAGAGGAACATGCAGAGTGTTTTGGGAACTCACGGCGGGTTGGGAGGAAATGCCAGTGCACTTGGGGTGGGGTAATGAAGATTTAAGAAGGCCTCCAAGAAGAAGCGGCATACGGGCTAGGTCATTAAAGATAGGAAAAAATAAAGACGTTTCCCATGGTCTCTGACCTCAAAAGGGTCCCTGCTGAAGGAACAGGACTGTGTCCTCTGTTATGGGCTGAACTGTGGTCCCCCTCAAATTCATATGCTGAAGTCAAATTTTGTCCCTCAAAATTTATATGTTGACGTCCTCACCGCTGGTACCTCCTCAAAATATGGCTGTATTTGGAGATAATTAGATACTTTTCAAAAGGTAATTAAGTCAAAATGAGATTATTAGGGAGGATCTTAATCCAGCATGACTTGTTTCCTCACAAAATGAAGGAATGTGGACACAGAGATGTACGTAGTTATAGGGAAGGCAACGTGAAGACAGCCTTTTAGAAGCCAAGGAGTGAGGCTTGGCATTGACGCCTCCCTTGAGGGCCTCCAAAGGCTCCAACTCTGCAGACACCTTGAACTCAGACTTCTGTCCTCCAGAACTGTGAGAAAATAAATGTCTGCTGCTTGAGCCCCCATCGCCGTACTTGTTACGGCAGCCCGAGTAGACTCATACATCTTGCGTGCTCCCCCAGCACCTCTTGTCTCGTTTCTGCTGTACCCCTAGTGCCTGGCGGAAGTCTGGAGGCTGCCGCCCAGACCTCCACAGGGAAGGGCACAGCCTCGCCTTCCTCTGTCCCACTGACAAGACACTATCGGTGTGTGTGTGGCCCATTGGGCCAGATTCTAGAACCCCACCCTCTTCTTCACGGTCAGTAGGAACGCGAGCCTGGCAAGCCTCCCTCCCCGCCAGAGCTACAAGCCAAGTTGTGCTATCTCCTCTTTTCCTGATCACTCTCTATTTTATTAACCCTTTTGAGGCCTGTCTGCCTGCAAAGTACCAGGGACTCTCGTGTTTTTGTTGTTGTTGTTGTTTGTTTATTGTTTTTCATTTCTCCTTTTCAGGAGATAATGATAGCAGCCAAATTTCTTCCATGTATGATTCTTTCTGGAACTTAAATGTGAAAAAAAAAAAAAAAAACAGAGCTCTGTAACTTAAGAAGAAGACAAGGGTTGGCATTTCCATGCAGCTGGGTTGGTGGAGAAATCTTGTGAAACCAGACCCTAGTTCAAGGAACTGAGGCCCGGGCCATGAGCCAATTTAAAAAGGCAATTCCATTAACGTCCTGACTCCCCTTATCCTGACAAACACTAGCCTGACCAAATGGCTTAGAATATAAAAATGAGCTGGGGCAACAGAATCAAACCTCCCCAAATTGTTGATATGAGGTTCCTGTATTGTTCATTTGTACCCTTGGTACCTCACAACAAATGAGTTATCTGAAATAATCTTACAGATCCCCCTCATTCGTGAAGCCCACAGGGGAGCAGCGACTTTCCCAGGTCATTCGGCTTCTAAATCCAGTCTCTTTTCTTAGGATTAGAAATCCAGTGACTTTAGGCTTTCTCCCAGCTCTGGAGATGACCTTCGAGGTGATCTTGGGTAAATGACATCTCATTCTGGTCTCTGAGTTTCCCAACGAAACTGTGAATATCCCTTCTCCGTGTGGCCTTCCTTGACTATCCTGAGCAGAATTAGTTGTTCTCATGAGACTAGTCCGGGGTGGCCTTGTGTTGGTCTCCACAAGAGTCCGCATGCCACCCCCTACACACACACAACACACACACACACACACACACTCCATTTCCTGTGGAGCTCAGGGGACCCCTGCCCCCAGCTAGAAAACAGAGTGTCAGCCAGCTTGGCCCAAGCCCACCCTCAGCACTAGGTGGCCACAGTAATAGCCTCAAGGGACCTATAATCACCCCAGATTTTATCTTCGACTCCTCCTTGCCAAGGAAGCTAAAATTTTACAGTTAAAACTCAACTCCAATCTGGCAAAATCTCAACTTTGTTCTTTTGAAACCCAAGCATAGGATGAGGCCCCAGACACTTAAGCGTTCTGAAAGTACCACTTTGGAAATGGTGAGAAGTGTTCTGTGCTAGCCAGTCATCCAATTTTCACTCACTTACCCAGAAAGGTCCCTAGAGGTTTACAGCTGTGGCGGCTGGGCTGGGTCGCACAGTTTGTTAGAACGTGGTGCTGACAAGCCCAAGATCAAGGTTTCTTCCCTTTGTGCCAATCTGCTCAGCACAGGGGAGAACCCTGAGCCACAGGCACACCCTGCACTCCCCCACCCACCCAACCACAGCTAGCTCTTCTGTACCCCGTCCAAGGGAGAAGACTGAGGACATGCGGGCTCCTTCCCACCTGCTGACAGGTGAGGTGAGCGTCAAAGTTTAAGCACAGCGTGAAGACATGGCAGACTTGGGTCTACATGGCAGACTCGGATATCCTGTAGCTTGGCTGGATTTCTGACAATTCTTCTTGAATCCAGACAGTCCAATTCATTCACCTGAGATTTTATGAAAATCATCCATGCAATCTATACACAAAATTAATAATGATCCTTAGAAAAAGCTTGAACGTTCTTCAAAAAGTTAAAGAAAAAGGTAACAGAGGAGAAGCGATCAGACCAAGCAACTCCCAGGGTTTCTGTCAACGTTTGGCCTTCCTCCCCCTTCTTAAACATGTGGGATGATAATAAAGCGAGAAGTCCCAACTGAGTCTTCAGTCCACGCTCATTTAACAAACATTCATCAAGCAGCAGTGATGCCCAGGCACTAGGGGTACAGCAGAAACGAGATAAGAGGTGGACAGACAATAAACAAATAAATACAGCCAAGATATGGAAACGACTTAAGTGCCCATCGATGGACGATGAAAGCAAATGTGGTTTTCTTACCACGGACTATTACTCAGCCATAACACAGAAGGAAATCTTGCCATTTGGACCTCGAGGTCATTATGCTAAATGAAACATGTCAGACAGAGAAATACAAATACCATACGATCTCGTTTACATGTGGAATCTTTTTTAAAAAGCTCATAAATGAGTACAGTGGACAGCTTTGGTGGTTGCCGGAGGCAGGGGGTTGGGGTTGGCAAAACGGGTGAAGGAGGCCAAAAGGTACAAACTTCCAGTTATAAAATAAATACGTGATGGGATGTAAGTATAGCATGGTGACTATAGTTAATAATACTGTATTGCATATTTGAAACGTGACTATAGTTAATAATACTGTATTGCATATTTGAAACTTGTAAAGAGAGTAAATCTCAGAAGTTCTCATCACAAGAAAAGGAAGTTTTCAACTATGTGTGATATGCATGTGAGGGTTACTGTGGGGATGCGATATATACAAATATCAAATCATTATCCTGTACTCCTGAAACTAACATGACATTACACGTCAATTATACCTCAATGTCAATTAATTGAAATATAGTTATCGTTCAGTGCTTCTTAAAGTGTGGTTCCCCAGACCAGAAATGTTAGCACCCCTTGGAAATCAAGGCCCCACCCCAAATCTACCGAATCACAGACGCTGGGGGTGGGATCCAGCCTGCTGCATTTGAAGTCCTCCAGATGATTTTACACGTGCTCGGGTTTGTGGTATAGGTCACCGCGGTAAGCGCTGTGATGGAGCGTGACTGCAGGGTTACTTTGGGCAGGGCGGTGAGGGACGGACTCTTCAAGGAGATGACATCTAGACTGAGCTGAAGCCTGAGAGAGGAGGATGAGCCGGCGAGTGCAGAGCCAGAAGACAGTTCCAGCAGGAACTGAAGCGAATGCAAAGGCCCCAGGGAGGGAAGAAGCAGACACGTTTGAGGAAGAGAAAGGAGGCCCCGTCCAGGACGTCTTACAGGACGGGCAGGGTCTGAAAGTCAGCGAGCCTCCACTCTGGTGGGTCTCCCCCATGGATGAACTATGGGGTGCTGGGACGGTCACAGAGCTCTTCCAGCTAGTCTCTAAAATGGGGAATACAATATTGAGCCCGCCTACTGAGCCGCTGGAGAATTCAGTGGGCTAGTGGATGTGAAAGCATTGCGGAAAGAGAGAAGCAGTGGTCAAGTGGGAGTTATTATAATTAAGGATGTAGATTAAGGATGTAACCGCAGGATCCAGCCTCCCACAGTGAGAAGCCAAGAGCCTCCTGGTCCCTGGCCAATGCCTGCTCTCTGGAGCTAAAAGAGGTTGAGATGATCCTTTAAAAAGGGTCTGTTTAGGAGGTCTGAGGTGGGAGATTTTCCAACAAGCCCTAATAGTGGAACTCTCACATTTCCACCCTGCTGGTCACTCCAAGAGGATTCTTGGCTTCATAAGGAGTCTGTGTTTTACTCCAGCTGCTTGCAAACTCTCCCCAGGTGTTATAAAGGCAATACCAGATTTCTCATTGGAAACAGGCCACGTATATCATCATAGTCAGAGCCAAGTTCACAGCCATCCACTGATGCCCCTTTGCTAAAGGGACTCCGAAAAGGGCTCGTCTCAGCCTCGACCTTAAAGAGAGGCTCCAACCAGGACTCTTGAGAACATGGAGGTGACATCATTATGACATGGCCCAGGAGTCAGCCCCCAGAGCTTCGACGAAATGCAAAATCCCTGCCTCAGATGAGAAGATACTATCTCCTGAATCTACCTGCCTCCAGAAGCTACTCTGCACCCAGCTGTCATAAGCCTTTTCACATCCTGAGTGGTCAGTGATGGAGGGAGCTTTAGAGATTGTGGTCCAGCCCCTCTTGTAGAGGTGAGAAAAAAGGAGCCCAGAAAGAGAACAAACGGGAACTGTAACCACTCACCGAGCTGGTTGTAGTGCTAAGATTAGACCAAGACCCCAGCCCCCGGGCCGCTAAACAGAAAACTTCTCCGAACAGATGTTAACGTACCACTCTCCCCCTCAAACACCAGTGTTCACAGAATAAAGCCCGAGCTGTTGGCATGGCCTGCAAGGCCCCCAGAGTCTAGTTCCTGCCAAGCTTCTTAGCCTCATCTGTCACTTTATGCCTGCCCCGCCCCCAGCCACAGCCATGCTGCAGCCACACACTGGGGATTAGGAATGGGCAGGTGACCAACGGGCTCACGACCACAGCTGGCCCTCGCCAGTATTCCTCAGCGTGCCATGAAATTTCTTGCCTCCGTGTCTTTGTCCACGCTGTTCCCTTGACCCAGAAGGTCCTTCCTCATCTCCCACATAAAAATCCTGCTCAGTCCTCCAAAGAGTCACATAAATCGTATCCATTCCCAGAACGGAATCTCTGTTCCTGGGCGCTCCCTCCTCCAGCACCTGGCAATACTGCTCACACCGCCTCAAACTCTGGCTCATGGGAAGACTCTGAGGGATTCATGTGCATCCACCCCTCCCCAGCCCCCCTCGCATCCGCTCAGCTGTGAGATCCTGAGGGTAGCGACTGAGTCTTCTTCATCTTTAGATCCCTTTCCAGCACTTGGCAGCATCTGACAGAGATGTGCTGAGCGAATATCTGTTGAATCCCATGAACACACAGATGCGTAACACCTGCCTTTATGGAAGGTTTCTGTGACCACTCCAGCCAGCGCCAACAGAGAGCCTGGTACCTGCTTTTGCTGCTGTGCTATACCATCGGGCTGTAACTATACAGGTTGGGTTCTCTATTGCCTACCATTCTACCCCAAATCCTGGCAAGAGAGGATGAACTCCCCAGGGCAGTAATGATGCCTGATTTATCTTGGTGTGCACAACACAGACCTCAGCACATAAATGCTAAAGAAAGGAATGAAGTTCAGTAATGATAACAGATTAGCCTCTTTGGGTAACTAAGACATAATCAGTTTCTCTTGCTCCTTTGAATCCTATGCACACAACTCACCATGTGTAGCTTTCCTGCTTGTTCAACAAATATCTATCAGGTGCTAAAAATACAACAATGAGCAAGACAGAAAGTTCCTGCTGGATCGAGAAATGTTAAATAAATAATCACAAATGTCTATTTATCACAGTTATGGAGCGTGAGCCAAAGGACACGGTACGAGACGCTGTTAGTCATCTGCTAAGTTTGCTCTGAGTTCATCGCTTGCCCTAGCAGCCCTGTCCCACCATGCTTCATTTGGCCACAGCAGGCCCAGCAGAGACGGCCACCCCTCACCCAGCTCAGATGCAGAAAACAGATGACTTGTCTTTCTCCTAAGCGGGAATGAAGCAGAGTCAAGGTTTTTTTTTGTCTTTGCATTGTTTCATACACTCTCCCTCCCAAGTATTATCCCCTGATTCCCAGGGGCGCTATCGAAGATGCCAGTTTCATCCTGGTTCCGGATGCGAAGTCTGTTCTGTCTGACCTCACTGATTCCTGGGGGATGTGTTAAGACCTGCGAAATATGTGGAGCTCATAATCAACTCTGGCTGGGTTTCTGCGAATGTTTTAGTTTGAGGGAAATTCAGACAGCACTGACAAGTCCCCCAAGCCGCTGCTTCCCCAGGCCGACCCGCCACGCCGTCCCCTGGAGTCTGCAGCAGGGCCCAGGACTGGCTGTCCCCAGCTCCCCTCTGGCCCAGCTCCGACAAGCCAGAGGGGAAGGAGAGTCAGTCCTTGACATCCAGTCTGATGTCTGAGGCCCTCTGGAGGGAAGGAATCTTGTGAATGTCCTTTCCCTGCCAGCCCCCAAGGAGATGGCCTCAGAGACCCTTCCCCAAGCACTGTTCCTCTGCTTCCAAGACAAACAGTAGCCTCAGGCCGGCTGCTGGACTCCAGGGGGTGCCAATGGCATGTCGCATAAACTGAATGGCGCCCCCTGGGGTTGTGCGAGGAGCTGGTCCTGGTCGGAGGTGAATCCTTGAGAGCCGGTCCCTCCCATGGCAGGGAAAGCAGCCCTGGGTTCAAGGGGATCCAGGGAGGCAGCTGCTAGGTCTGAGATGGTAACCTGCGGAAAGGTGTCTTTGCAAAGTTAATCTGACTGGAAGGTTCTTCACAGGCATCTTTTCCCATCAGCCTCTCGGCTACAGTGTCAATTCGATTCGGTTCAACACTCGCTCAGTGCCAGTGGTGTGAGGACCCATGCCGCGTGTGGACCTACGTGGTGACCACGGCCCCGGCCCACAGGCCGCTCAAGGGACAAGGAGATTCTTGGTCATCTTGGTCCCCTCTCAGCACCCAGCACAGTAGTGGCTGGTAGGGTGTGCTGATTGCGTGATGAGAGACCGAGCGCAGAAACGAGTGACGCCTCCCCTCTCACCTGCCTGGGGCTAACTGTGCCCACCCTCGCCGTCCATCATCCGCCCCTCCATTCATCCATCCGCCCTCCATTCGTTTGTTCAGCTGACAATCATTGATCGAGAGCCACGCTGCCAGATTTTATGGCGCAATCGTGGACACCGGTGTACCACCTGCAGTCAAGGAACCCTCTGCCCACTGCCCCAGCCCCCAATACCCACGCCCTGATGAGAGCACAAGGGCAACCGCCTGCCCCCTGTCACACGCGCCTGGGGACAGCGGGCAAGCCGCAGCCTTCCTGCCTCCAAGCAGACCGCAGCGTCTGCTGCGGAAGGTTATCTGACCCGGAGGTCTCCCCTGTGAGGGTCAGCCCAGCTCGCCCGCACTGCCCCGGCCACGACCTGCCAGGCCGGCATGGTCTGGAGTCTGTCTTTCTGTCTGTCTGTGTGTCCGTGTGTCCAGAGAGGCTGGCAACCAGAGAAAGGGGAGGACAAAGGCACCCCTGTCACTCCTTGGCACTTGCAGAGCTGAGGGCCCCAGAGAAAGGCTGGGCAGCAGCTTCTGGCCGAGTGCGGTCCGGTGGAGAAGGGAAGAAGTGGCAGCGCACGGCCACAAGCTGATAGGCAGTCCCTGTCCTTCCCCCTCCCCAAACCTCCTCACCTGGGACAAGTAGCCAATAGCACCTGCCACTCCGGACCTGCAGCTGGGCAGAGGTTGGTAGATATGGAGCAAATAGATTGCTGCCCCGTGGGCCGGGGTGGGGAGGGACAGCAGCAACCGTTGAGGGAGCACAGACGCTCAGGTTATCCTTTGCTAAGCTTAGAACAAGCCCACCAGATAAGTACCAGTATCTTGTGTAGATGGGACACGCCAAGATTTAAGGACCCAAGCCAGGCAACGGTGCATGGATGGAGTCAGAAGCCCAGTACGCTCTGAACCTGAAGCTCATGCTCTTCCTGTGGCATCATCTGTCTCCCTCTCCTCCCTGGCCGAACCGCCCACTCTCTCCAGGTCCTTTGAGAAAAGAAAGATCCCCTTTCTTTCCTTAACAGCAGCTACTGTGACTTGGGCTTATCAGATGACATTTACATGAGGCTATTGTTGGCCATATTAAATATGATTCCTCCTTTATTGTTTTAATCACTTTTACTGTACTCATGCGCACGATCTCCATAACACTAATCCTTTGCAATCATGTGGTATTTTTACTTCATTATTTCATCTAATCCATTCCTCATAGCACAATGAGCTCCCAAATCACTCTGTTTCTTGCATCGTGCTGGAGAGGGGGGTGGGAGCTGCAGATGCCCTGTGGACATCTGTACAAGCGGACAAGAACCATGGGAACATGGACAGAGGGTGCCAATGTAGGTACAATTCTGTTCCAGAGTTCACCAGTGTGAACTTCCATCCAAAGAATGTTTGGCAAGATACCTACTAGCCTTGACGACAAAGGAGACGATACAAACACCTTCCTCTCTTTCAACACATTTGGAACCATCAGGCCTGTTTGAGAAGCACCATAACATGCACCTCCCGCTAAAGTAAAACACACATGGCTCACCAGGCTGCTAAACGATCGGCATTTGTTTGAGGCCATGTGCAACCTGGCAGGTAAGTGCGAGCGCCTGCCCGCCAGCAGGCGCTCTCTGGAGACCTGCTCACGCCACCCGCCTCGGCCAGAGTCATCCAAAACAGAGCTGATGCTGAAAGTCCACGCTTCTGTCCTCTTGCAACACCACCTGCTTTCCACACACAACTGGCCAAGTCCAGGATGGAACGTAATTAATAGAAACACAAGGAACATAAGGTGAGAGCCAAGAAAAATTTACAGGTCATTGAGCTAATCGCCGAGCAAAGCGGGGCATCGGGGAAATACCTACTACACAAAGGCACCAAGGGCTGCACGTGCCCCACCCGTGGGTCCCCACCCCGCGCCTCCGGCCAGGGCCAGTTTCCAAAGCAGCTCCAGCTGGGGGTGGGAGGGGCTGCCTCGTAAATGAAGAACCGATGCTGTCCTGGCAGAAGATGCCACTGAGCACGCGGGCTGGCTGAAACGCAGCTGGGGAAGGACCACATGACTGAGCAGCCCGGATGACAATGCGTTAACAGGAAACCCAGCCTGTCAGGACGCAAACGTTGTCTTCCCTATGGGGACTGCGGACTGCGGAGATTTAGACCAGTAGAAACTTCTTACATTGGAGGGGACCTGAGAAACCATCTGGCCCAGGGGACTGAAGCCCATTGTGTGCATAAATGCCACGAACCCGTTTGCAGTCTGTGGTGAGCCCCTTCTCAGAACAACGATTTTAACTGCAGGACTTTAAGTCATAGGATTATAAAAGAGACCAATTATATTGAAAGACAGTTATCAAAATATTTTTTTCACAAACTAAATTTGTGATACAGTAATCTATACGCTCCTTTATCGGTGTATTAAATAGCAAGATTGGGCATCAGGTCTAATATCTTCTACGATTCTGAAGTAGTGATAAGTGAGAATGATATTTCAAAGCAACTGCTGCAGCTGTAATGTGATATATAAAATATCTGTGTTTCTCTCGTTAATACTGTCACAGGCACTGCTACGAGTCCTATAGTTTATTGCCCATATAATGGAAAGTAATGCTAAATTTCATTAGAAGTTACTGGGAGGAAAAAAAAACATGAAAATGGATCACCTGAATTCTATCCACAGACCCCAGATTAAGACTTCTAATCTCCTACCACCCCTTCTTTTTCCAAATAATAAAACTTTCTTAATGTCACACAGCTAAGACATAGCAAATCTAGGCTCAAAGTCCAGTTCTTGCTGATGTCCTATCTGATCCCTTTACCACTGCAGCAGGCTGCCTCAATTTAGGTTTTTTTTTTTTTTTTTTTTTTTTTTTTTTTTGCTTTTAAACAAATACATTCTTCTAACAAATCAAACAATATAGAAATTACATTTAAAAAAAATAAAGTTACTCCCTTCCTTAAACACAGTCCTACCTAACAATAGACAGATGGACTAGAGCCTTGCTAACCGAAGTGTGGTCCCTGGACCAGCGGCAACGGGCAACGTGTCACCAGGGAGCTCGTGTGAAATGCGGAACCTCAGGCCTCACCTGAGATCTGCTGAGTCAGAACCTGCATCTCCCCAGGTGACTCGTGGGCACAGGAACTCTGAGAAGAGCTGCATTGGATGACATCCCAGAGTCCCTTTTCTGCTGCCTGTCTCCTTGGAAGCAAAAATCACCACAGCTCATCATGCTGAAAAGCGGCAAGAATTCAACCTTCGACCCTCTGAAAGGCACCCACTATTAAATCTAATCCCCAGGGGAGGAATAAACAAATAACTGAATAACAGGACTAAGAGTTTGGAGTAGGAGAATCCGTAATGGAATGACGAGATTTAAAATGAGGAAAACAAAATTACGAAAACTGCTATTAATTGTTCCCATGAGGCAGCCTCTTGCCCGACAATTTACACGCATTATCTCATTTAATCCTCACGAATAGCCTGTAGAGGCTGGTACTGTTATCTCTGTTGACATATGGAAAAACAGGTTCACAGAAGCTAAACTGCCTGCTCACTGTCCCACCCAAGGATTGGGAAAGACCTGAAGCAAGATGGGACAACCTGAGCAGCAGGGCTGCGCTCAGACAAGCTTGCTGAGGCCCAGTTCACCGGGACATGTGAGCAGACCCAGGTGTGGGCCTCCGCCTCCATCCTGGGTCCCATTTCCTCCCAGGCCTGCCTGGCCCCAAGGCCCTCAGCAGCTAAAGAACCTAGCAGCCACAGCTTCCAGCATTTTCCTTCTAGTCTCACCCTGAGGGCTTGGTTTCAAGTTACAGCCCCAGCCTGTGTAAAAAACAAGAAGAAAAGCCTGCAGGAGCCGATGACATCCAGACCTAAGTGAGGTTTCTAAGTGCTTCCTGTTATCCGCTGGGAGCAATGCCACATTGGAATGGCTTCCCACTGTTTTGTTTCACAATGTAAATAAACCTAGGCTTGTTGGCATCTCAGGCAAAATCTGCCTGACAGTTCCATAAAGGGCTGAAATAGGCAAAGACCTTCAACACCTGCAAGGTGGGGGTGTACCAAGCTCAGTGTTAGGTCATTTTTAAGGTTTTCAAGACAAGGCCTCCCATAAATGTTCAGACTCTACACACCTGTCCACGGGTTATCATTGCCAGACGCTAGCCGCTGCCTCCCTGAATCTTTCCTCATCATCACTTACTGCATCATGCTCCATGCAGACCCTGGACAAGGCATTTTCACATGTTACCTGGGAGGCAGGCGTTATTATACCCATTTTCCAGATGAGAAAACAGAGACCCACGTCTTACAGCTAGGAAGTGGCCAAACCAAGGTGGGAGTCAAGGCCTGTCTGACTCCTAAGTTCTAGCTCTCTCCACTCCAGGATGCACCACCTTCCCACCTCCGCCTTCTCAGGAACCTATCAGAGTCTGCCTAGGATTTCAGCTGCTTGCTTTATGTCTAACTTCCCTTCCTTGATGGTGAGTCACTCTAGAGAGAATCCCATGGCCATGCCCAGGTGCCCTGTGCCCTCAGTGCCTAGGCCGGAGCCTGGCACCAATGAGGTATTCTGTATACATTGGTTGAATAAATACTGGCTGGCTTTCAGGAAAACATAACTCAAGAGGAAAGCCTCAGGCCAACTACCATCCATCCTCCCAAAGGATCCATACGTGGTCCTCTCTACCCCCTTGGGTGCTTTGATCAATGAGAAGACCCTGTTGAGGAGGAGAATAAAGTTATTGCTCTACCACAAATGGCCAGAAGAAATCTTGCAGTCTCTGGCGTAACGAGGCTCTGGGAAAAGGCTGCCTTCTTGGCCGCAAAACCCCTCACGCGTGTTAGTTTTTGGTACAGACTCTAAATTTAACTTACCATTGAGCCAAGTTGATTAGCAAAGCCAGAACTAAGAACGTCCCCCAGAAAGGTGACACGCTGAGCTCCAAAAGCAGTGAACACTCAGACAAGTGGCATCCACACTCAGGGTCCTAAGCCAAAGCCCTTGTTCCCAGTGGCAGTGTGCTATGATAGGAAGGCTTCTGAATGGTGTTCCAATCCGGGGTGCCCCAGCCTCTCAGCTCAGCTCACCCCTCTCCCTGAGCCTTCAGCACCAACGCTCTTGACCCTGCACCATCCTTGGCTCGCTGGGAACGCTTTGTATGTGGTCAGTTTTGCCTTTTGTCTGGGTCTTGGTTGTATTCTATTTCCTCCTTGCCAGTTAACCATGTCTGTCTGGCTCTCCATCTCAAGAAGCTGGTAAGCAGATCTTCTAAAGGTCCAGCATCCCAGGATCTGGAGCAGGCATTGTAACCAGCCATGAGTCCCACCAACCTTGTGGAGGTGGCCCTGATGCTGAGCCACCCCAAGCCAAGATGCTAGTTTTCTTGATGACACGTAACTTTCTGGGCTCGTGGGCTATAATCCTTGGGTCACTGTCCACTCTCTCTGCAAGTCCTACGTGATCAAGATTTACATCTAGGGGCTTGTGGACTCAGACCAAACTTTGTCCCAGAAGGATCAGGATCTAGCCCCCTTCAAATAGGAACCCAAAACATAGCAGTGAAGAAGGAAGCTCAGAGGCCCAGGGGCCATCGGTGCCAGGCCAGGCCCTGCCCCTCCTGCACAAAACAGGGCATGGTCTAATTTGGGCACAGGGAGGAAACGGCCTCCTTGAAAGTGGGTCCAAAACTTGGAAAACATTAGCCACAGCGCAAGGGGATATCTCTTTGCTTCCAGAAAGTTTCGTATAGACTCTTAGATACTTAGGAGAAGAAACCGGGCCAAGGAGAGAACACAAAAGCAAGAGGGATACCTGGGAAGAAGTTTGCCAAAAATAAAAAAATTAAACCTGAATTGCATCAGATCTCTAGGTCTGACCTGACCAGTTCACAAAAACATAGAGGGATGAAGAAATACGGTAAATACCACCACAGGAACGCCATCAGCCGAACACCGAATGGAGGAAATTCTGCAGGACAAACAACTCAGCCTCTTCAACAGATCGAGTGGCAAAGCGAACAGAAAAGATTAAGAGTGAGTTAAGAGGCGCGTCAACCAAACGAAATTTGTAGACCTTGTGTTTGGATCTGATTGAAATCAACCAACAGAAAAAAAAACATTCGTGTGACAATCAGGAAATTGAACACTATCTGGATACTTTAATGATAAAAAGGAATTATTGCTGATTTTGTAGGTTTGATGAGGCATTGTGATTTTTTTTTTTTAAGAATCTTTATCTCTGAGAGATACAGTTGGAGGTATTTAAGGAGGAAACATGATGCCTGAGATTTGTTTCACATAAATCCATGGGGTGAAGGTAAAGAGACAGGAGATGGGTATATGCTGATAATTACTGAAGCTGGGTGATAAGTCGGTAAGTGTTCATTATGTTCTCTGTGCTTTTGTCCAGGCTCCAAGTTTCACCGAAAAAAATTTTAATTTAAAAAAAAAATGGAAGAGAAGGCCCTGGTTTTTAACCATGGCTCCAGGGCTGACTCTGAGAGGCTCTAAACAAAGCTTCACCTCATCCAGAGCCCGAATGGGTTTAAGTCCTGGCATGGCCTCCATTATCCTGTGTGACCCGCCCCCCCCCCCAACAGGTTTCTTAGCCTCTCTGTGCTTTGGGTCCTCATCGTACAGTAGGAAGAACAGTCCTGCCCCAGAGGGCTGTGGTGACGGTTTAACGTGTTCATTCACAGAAGGAGCCCGGCACACAGCACTGCATGCGTTTGCTATCATTACTGCTGCTGTCATTGTTCCCGTTGTTTATTATCTTTTATTTGGAGAAGGAGGAGGAGAAAGAGGAGAAAGAGACTCCTTTGGAGATGTGATCCTCCCCTCCTCAAACACCAAAGTTTCAGCAATGTTCTCCGATTCTCCCGACCGCACGCGGCTCTTCCAGCTTCCTCACAAGGTCAGACTCGCGTGCTGGGAAACGCCACCATCGTCCTCCCGCAGTGACCATGTCTCCTGTCAGGCCCCGCCCCCTCTTCACCGCCCATGTGCCTTGCTCCCCTGTCGCCTGCTCCCAGGCCTGGCTTTTCATCCCTCTTCCTGGACGAAGCAGCAGTAGAAAGAGACTCCCTTCCCATCCCCTCTCTTGCCCCCTCCCATGAAGCCACCTCTTCCCATGCCCAGAAGGACTTCTGTAAATCAGGAAACGATGGGGTGGAGTGAAGGGAAGTTTAAAAGAACTCCAGACTTATGAATGCATAAGGCTGAACTTTCTGGAAATGGACGGGCCCGGTGCCAGTCCTCGCTAGGGTTCCTAGATTGTATTTTTCTTACAAAAGGGCCATTATGAAGGTCTGCATCTCCCGTGTGACAGGTTTGGAGCTGTAAAACTACATGACATCATAGGGACCAGGAGATGATAGATTCCCCAGCCATGATCTTATTCTCAAGGGCGCTGGGACTGGAAAGGTCTGTGGAGGGGAGGGCGATGCTAGAGAACTGCGGCCAGTCCAGCCCCTCCACAAAAGGGGCCTGGGGGACTGGACCACCCAAGACATCAGCCCCTCCCGAAAACACACAGTGCTCAAATCGTCGTTACACCCCCTCCCTCACTTAGAGAGGTGTACCAGTCTCTGGACTTATCCAGCCCCACCACGCTTTCTGAAAGAGCAGCACCACCCCAAACTCACTTCCTCTGCGTTTGCTTCTGAGATCATTTCTTTCTACCAGACACGAGAGGACAAGCGGTCCAGTTAGGAGGATGTAGCCTGGTCGTCAGGGAAGCTGAACTCCCAATCTACCGCTGCAATTCTCTAACGGGCTAGAGTCCACATCCCCTTTTCCATAAAATGAAGAGGCTAAGGTTAAGGGTTGTCAAAAATCCCTTCCAGTTACAACTGGCATACTGTCCTGCTGATTGCTGTAGGAAGTACGTTCCCATCTTCTCCATCAAAGCTTCAGGCCATGGCTCGACTGGATCCGACACTCTTTCCCTTTGCACCGTCATCTGTATTCAGAGTGACCATCAACCAGCTCTCTCCCACACCCCTTCCTCCTCCACATCTCTCTCTGTCCCTTGAGACCAGTAAGAAGTTTGGGTTCAGGTGTATCTAATTTTGCCTTGCAACTCTGAAGGACACTTGTTTGCATATTATTTGCATGTGTTCGAATGTAAATACGTGCTCGCTTGCATGAAAATATAGAAGATATTATGAAATAACCAACCCAGTCTAACAGTTCGTTATAGCTCAACACTCTGGAGCCCTAAAATGGGACCAACAAAAATCTCACTGAGTTGAATGATGGTCTCCTAAACTTTCAGGGTAAAGGAAGGAAATAGTAGAACTTCAATTCACATTAATTTTTATGATCCTTAACATTTTTCTATTTATTCCATATGCTTTATGCTCCTCAAACCATATTAGTATAACAGGATATGTATGTGATCTATAAATATGCATCTAATGGGGGTCCAGGTAGAAAAACATTTTGTAGAGAGGGTACGCAGTCAAAACAGTCTGGAGCTACCATCACTCTAGACCATCTCCCAAAGCTGGTGACAATCACAAAGGTTTTGGTCTGACCACAGCCAAAGTTACCAGGGAGGATTCCAGGTGACTCTTTTCCAAGGCCACACTAGCCAGCAGAACACCAAAGCTCACTAGGGTACCCACCACGCCACTCGCCAACTCCCTTGGGACCTCATAACCTACAGTGTCTCCTTCCACCCAGAGATCTACTCTTGCTATGATCTTCCATCAGCGAGGCCCCTTGTGGCCAAAAGGGCATTGGTTTACACTCAAGAAACCCACTTTCTTTCCAGAATAGTTGGGCTTGGCCCTCACGGCTTCTTTTCTTTCAGGATATGCTCCATTTAAGGGTGAAGGGTGTTGAAGAGAAAGTGCTGATCCCTTTCTAGATCTCTCTCTGGGATCCACTTACTAAGTTTGACCAGCTGTATCTGTGATCGAATAGAGAAAATATGAGCTTGGTCTTTAAATAGGTAGAAGATAAACAGATACGATGGAAAGATGGATGGATAGTTGGATGGAGAGAGAGATATGCGAGAGAAAGAGAGAGCGAAAACAGATTGGCTTTGCCGAAGCCTCGTCAATAAGACAGCAAACTAAACTACGGTTTAGGTGGCAGGGCACCCGGAGACACAGGCCGCTAAAAGTGAAGAAGCCATTGCTCCAGTCACTGTCTCACTGGCGCACTTGAAGGCGGCTAACGACCCACTGGGGCGGACCTGCTGGAACAGACGTGGCCTTCACCACAGCACAGTGGGCCGGAAGCTCCGGACGCGGGCGACTCACCCACGCACTGGTTGCTTTCATCCATCTGGAAGCCAAAGCGGCACATGAGAGGCCTGGAAATCGTGGCGTAGTTCGGAGCCTGGAGCGGTGGGGCAGCCGCTGGGTACGGACCGGAGTAGGGGTTCGAGTAGGGGTTCGAGTAGGGCCCTCGATACACTGGGTTTGTCCGGGGGATGCACAGGTACCCGCCGTTTTGGTTCACGCACATCATGTCTCCTCGGCAGGCCTCAGGGATGGTCCGGCATTCGTCGATATCTGGAACACCACAGAAAGGACGCGCGTTAGGGGCCCCCCCGCTGTACTGAGCGTGGGGCTTATTTAAGCAGAGCTCTGTACCAAGAGAGCCAGGGAGGACCCCAAACACCTCGCAACAGCATCTGCTTCCAAACACTTAGGGGCAGTGCCTGGCTCATCACTGGCAGGAACAACCAAAGGTTGGCTGAGTCGAATCAAATTGACCCCTGTCACCCAAACATAAGTTACCAGATACCACCATCACGATGTCGGCCTTATCCGCAAAAATCTGTATTATCATGTATTTAATACGTTTCTTTTTAATGAACCCACATTTGAAACCCAAAGAAATGTATTTTTTAAATGTTACATGACCGCAGCAAATGAAAAACACTATCAATGAGCATAAATAGAAGGTAACAGTAAAAATAAATATATAGCTATTAAAATAAAGACTGTTTATCTGTGGGTGTACCATGTCAGTGTGCCCACAGGCTAGTCAGGAAACTCTGGGATAGACCTAAAAATCATTCCCATTTCTACTCCAAATAACAGCTGGACAGGGAAGAAAGAGTCCCCAAAAGTCCCATCGAGAAAGACAAGGCTTGGCTAAGAGTAGGCTGGTTGTGCGGTAAAGCCTTACTTGAAAGTCAGCTCACAGTGTGCCAGCAAACAGGGCCCACTTCCAGCCAGGCTGCTGTGCTGCTTGTTAAGCCTGGAAGGCGAGGTAGGTGCTCTAGAAAACTGGCCTTGCTAGGCTGGGTCAGGAGAGCCTGAGCTCTGGTTCCAGCACGAGCACTGACCTGGGCCCTCATCTCACCAGTTTGGGACCTGCTCCATGTGCAACCAGAGGGGTTGGGGAGGAGGTAAAGATGCCTGAATGTTGACAGTTCGCTCCAGCCATCTCACCTGAGAAGCTCACACCAGCTCCCACCTCCGGAAATGGGGGAGTTTAGGCTCTGAAGGCCCCATTCCGTAGCCATCAGCCTGAACTCCCCCGTACATCTGGTGGGCCAGAAAAGATGGCGGCTGCCTCTCTCAGTGTCCTTTGGCACGACCTCAGCCCCCTTCACTTTAAATCAAAGTGCAAGCCCAGATTTTCCACGGAAGGGTTTTATTCTCACCACTCGTCATCGTTTTAAACCATCTATTTGCCCTCTGACTCTCTGAGCTAATGTGAGCTCAGGGAAGACAAACGATGAGGCCTAAATCATACACAACTAAAAAGCTAATTTAATCGGAGGTGAGGGCAAGTGGGGCTGCCTTATTCTTTTTATATGCCCTATGCTCCATCCACGACAAACTATTCTATACCCGAATGTCCTTTCCACCCATGGCCTTTGCTCATGCTGTTCCTTCCACCTGGAATGCCATCTCTCAGGATCCTACTCATTCCTCTTGTATAAATATAATTCTTCATAGGTAGATATATTCAAACGTCACCTCCAGGAAGACTTTCTTTATTGCCTCAGACACCAGGCACCACTCTCTCCCCTCCTTTTACACAGCCCACGGCTATCACCTCAACTTGGCAATGGCTTTATTCCACCTGCAGAGTTCACTCCACCTAGGTCTGCATCTCCCACCAGATGATGTCCTAGGAGAACAGCCTCCAAAATGTCTGTCCTCCTCTTGAGAACCTGTGATTACATGGTTACATGGCAAAGGGAATTAGGTAGCAGATGGAATGAAAGTTGCTAAGCAGCCGACCTTCAAATGGGGGATCATCTGGGTGGGCCCAGCATAATTACATAAGTCCTTAAAAGTGGAAGAAGAGGCAGAATGGTGGGTCAGAGATGTGCCAGCGGAAGGAGACGTGAAGCGTGTGAGGGACTCGCGCGCACTGCTGGCTTTGAAGATGCAGGCGGGGCCGTGAACCAAGGCGTGAGGGAGGCCTCTAGAAACCGGGAAGCGTCCTCAGCTGACATCCAGCAGGGAAACGGGGGCCTCAGTCCTACAGCCACGAGAAACCGAAGTCCATGGAAATGTACATTGGTTCAGCCACTGCAGAAAGCAGTATTGAAATTCCTCAAAACCTTATGACCCGGCAGTCCCACCTCTGGGTATGTATCCGAAGGAAAAAAACGGGTCTCAAAGGGATGTCTGCAGGTGCACGGTCATTGCAGCATCGTTCACAACAGCCAAGGGATGGAAACGACCTACGTGTCCGTCAAGGGTGAACAGATAAAGACGACGTGAGGTGTGTGTGTGTGTGTGTGTGTGTGTGTGTGTGTACACACATACATATACAATGTAATATTATTCAGCCACAAGAAAGAAGGAAATCCTGCCATTTGCAATAACATGGATGGATCTTGGAGGCATTATGTTAGGTGAGGTAAGTCAGACAGAGAAAGACAAATACTGTTTAATCTCACTTCTATGTGGAGTCTTAAAAAACCATGCTGGGGGCGTAGGGCGAGGCTGGCAAACGAGTCCAAACTTGCAGCTGTAAAATAACTAACTTCCGGGGATCTAACACATAGCACTGTGACTGTAGTTAACAGAACTGTATTATGTACTTGAAAATTGCTAAGGAAAAGCTCTTAGTTTTCACCAGAAAAAAAGAAATGGCAATTATGTAATGTGATAGAGGTGTTAGCAATGCTAACATGGTCATCATACTGCAGTATATAAGCATAGCAAATCAACATATGGACACTTACACAATGTTAAATGTCAATTATATCTCAATTTTAAAAAAGAAAGAAAGAAACTCAATTTTGCCAATTATACACATAAGCAAGGACATGGATCATCCCCTAGGGCCCTGGAAAGGAACAAAGCCTGATGGCACCTCCATATTAGCCTGGTAGACCTCTGTTGGGCGTTTGACCTCCAGACCTGTGAGACAATACACTTGTGTTGTTTAAGCGCTAAGTTGGTGGCCATTAACTATGGCAGCCAGAGGAAACGAATATAAATGAAGAGTTCCTTGGGATAGGAGCCAATTCTTACTCATCTTTGCCCCTTCATGGGGCTTAACCTGGTTAAGGTGATGGGCACAAAGAAGGTGTCACTGACTTCAACTGTTCTGAGGCACCGTGTTCTTCCATGGTCAAGGCTAATACAGGTTTGACAATATTGAATGACAGCTAAGCAAGCAATGGTCCTGCAGTTGGGTTATCATTGGAAGCCCCCACCCAGCAAAGGATCTTCAGCGACCTCTTACCTACACACTGTCCTGACTGGCGGTCCAGGTCAAAACCATTAGTGCATTGTTGCTGAAGAAGAGAGAAGAAAGAAGCAAGGTCATTTCACCTACTTACTTTCGTTTAACTATAAAAATATAAGGGCGTCACAGAGAGTTGGAGAAAGGAGTAAAGAAAAAAAAAAGCATCCATAATGCCAACGCTGTATAATGATGCCTTTTTGTTCCTCGCCTTTTTTATATTGTCTTACAATCATTTTACACTTAGCATTATTTTTTAAGCTCCCACACTATTGCTTCAAAATCTTCATTTTTAGCAAATGGTTACTGGGCATTTTTCATGCTCTAGTTATGAAGGGCAATAATAATCACATCTGATCTGCTGAATGAGGCTTGTCCAGTGTTCATCCCTTTCTGGGAATGGATCTGAGTGCTTTTAAGGGCAATCAGTCTCTTTGGGTATACTTAACCTCACCTTCTCAGTGCCCAGTATGAGTTCTTTGTACTCTATGAAAACTGATTCTGAGGTCTGTACATAAAAGAAAAGCTGCATAGCGATGCAGTTTTTTAAGCAGAATTGGGGAAATCCCTCCATTTCAACCTCAGCAAGACAATTACACAAAGATGCTTTCAAAAATAGAGATCTCCAACAGCCCTCAAGGGTTGTAGGCTTCACAAATAACTTAAGTTACAACTTCATGAACTTAGAAAAATTGTCATGGGAGTAGACAGTGAGTGGACCTTCAGGAAGACCCTGGAGCCTGGCCTTTCATAGGAATAAGCCAAGGAGGTGTGCTTCTGACTGTGGGAGCCTGGCTGTCTCTGTAGCTCAGCTTCCCGGAGCTATGGATTGGTTTGTGGAGAGGACTGAGCTTGCATTCCTGGGAGTAGATTCAGGTGTCTTAGAGCCTTAGGCCCAAAACCAAACCAAACCAAAACAACAACCCAGAGCAGATGAACCAGGAGGTTATGCCATAAAGCTCAGCAAACCAGGAGAGCTGGGTTCCAGCCCTGCTCACAAACCAATGCCAAGTGCAGGCATCACAGGGCCACTACCGCTCAGAAACACTGCAGCGCATTGGACTTAACATTGATGATAAGGCAAGACCTCCCCAAAGGGACACAAATGAAGGAGAGTGATCCAGTTATAAGAGGCTTAGATTAGGGGTCAGGACACCGAAGTCCCAGCCCTGCCACTCATGAACCATGTCACCTGGGGCGAGTCTCAACTCTCCTGAGCCCCAGCTTTAATCTCCGTGCACGGAAGAGCTCAATTAGGTAAACTGTGAAGCCCCTCCAACCCCCACAGTCCTCGGGTTCTAAAACATGTGGCTGGACACCCTGATTTTTAACACGCTTCTAGATAAATTAACAAAACGAAACCCTTACCTGTGCATTCCAGGACTTGGAAGACATAGAGCCAGAATGGTGACAGTGAGTATCCTGCAGAGAGCAAAAAGTTGACATAAATGCCCAAGATACATGGGACCCAGGTCTGGGGGTAAACGCGGACCTCACGCTGCCCGTGCATTTACAACGGCGATGTCACCCTGTGTTTACGTGGGTGGGGGGACCCTCCAGAGAGACTGAGGGACGTTAGATACCCCCACCGTCTCAAACCCAACCGGTCTCTTCTACTGGTTCCGTGTGTTAGGATAATGCGTTAGGTGGCCTTTTCAAAATCAAGGCTTGAGCCGCTTCAAAGAACCAATCTAAAACCCTCTGCCGTGGTAGCAACAGCGTTTTGGCCAGTTGCTTCCATCGTTCCTCCTTACACAGGGAGACTGGCCTGGGCTGTGACACCTTTATTCTGCGATGATCCCGGAGTGGACAAACCATCACACCCTCGAATGATGCAGGGAAGGCAGTGCAAACGTGAAGCACGTGGGCTCCACGGAGGGAAGGTGTCTCAGGAACGTCGCCTAACAGAGCAGGCTCTGAGGAAGAAGAGGAGGAAGGGACCTGGGCAGCCCGGAGAAGAAGCGTAGGAGGGAAAACTTAGGAGGAAGAAACCGGGAGTCAGGCCAGCGCCGCCATTCGTAAGCCGCCAAACCTCCCTGAGCCTGCAGTTTCTGCCCTTCACCACTCACAAGCTTCTTTCTAAGAAAATCACAGTCGCCAAGATGCTTTAAAAATACGAAATCGATACCACCTCACACCCATCAGGGTAGTTATAATAAAAGAAAGCAGAAAGAGGTGATGCGGATGTGCGGAGGCTGGAACCCCTTGTGCACTGAGGGTGGGAATGCAAAACGGTGCAGCCGCTATGGAAAACAGAGCGGCGTGTCCGAAAAGCAATTCAAAACAGAATCACCACATGATCCGGCAATTCCACTTCAGGGAATACACCCGAAAGAATTAAAAACAGGGTCTCAAAGAGATACGTGTGCACCGCTGTTCACAGCAGCATAATTCACAGCGCCAAAAGGTGGAAGCGGCCCAAGTGGGTACCGATGGATGAATGGATAAACGAATTATGGTATCTACACACAACGAAATATTACTCAGCCCTAAAAAGGAATGAAATTCCGACACATGCTGCTAATTCAATGAACTCTGAAGACATCATGCTAAGTGCAGCAGACCAGTCACAAAAAGACAAGGAAAGTATGATTCCACTTTTGTGAGGTTGCCAGGGGCTTGCAAAGGAGGCGAAGGGGAGCTGTTTAACGGATGTGCAGTTTCGCTTTGCAAAACGAACATAGTTCTGGAGTTTGGTTGCACAACAATGTGAATGTGCTTAATTAACTACTGAACTGTTACACTTAAAAACAATTAAGATGGTAAAAAAAACAAAAACAAAACCGGCGTAAATGTAGAGCTTTATTTGGTACAATTATTCTTCAGCTGGACGGGGATTTATCTGAGTAACTCCTACTTGCAGGTGTGGATCCTAAGCATAAGAGCTTCAACACTGTGACCCAGTCGCGGTCCCGGAGAGCTGGTTGGGGAGCCACAGGAATCAATAATGTCTATATACTTTGGTTAGGGCGTTGATAGAGATACCTATTGAGTGCAGTGAGAGCTGGGGGTTAGACACAGGAAGGTCAGGGAAGGCTTCCTGGAGGGGTGATTTTCAGTACAGCAGTGGACATGGGACCTGGCTGGATTCAGTGGCTTGTCACTGTCAAATATGCCTCCACTTTATAATCCTTCCCTTCGTATAAAGAATGTTTGGCAGATTACAAAACTCACTCAATCCATGACACAAGGCTCATCTGAATAAGCAGCTTTGGGTCCTTGGAGGCCCCGGAATTAAGGTGACATCCAGAGAGAACAGAATCCTGATGTGGCGCCAGGAGATGCAAGCCCAGTTCCTTCGTCTAGTCTCCAATCAAAGGATAAAGACCCTGAGTGTCCACGAGTTTTCATTTCATCTAAGTGCCCGTGCGAGCCAGGTTCTAGAACGCTGGAGACAGCCCTGACCTTATAAAGTGCAGAGCCAAAGCCCAGGGCTTTTTTGATATTTGCGACAGCCAGATTTATATCTGGAAGGAATGAAAGAACAATAACAAATTTATTTTCCAGGCTGTATATTATGAATTTCAATGTTTTCCTGTTTCTTCACATGAAGTTTCCTCCCAGTTGGTTATAAAACCCTGTCTCGTTTATGTTGGAGACAGAACAGGCTGACAGAATGCAGTGGACTTCAAGAGCTAACCCCATTTCTCCCCCTACTCCAGACTCCCCCTGCCCTTCCCTGCTGGAGAGCAGTCCAGCACAGGTCTGGTCTCAGAGGTCCGGCTCCAGCCCAGACTCCTGCAAGAGCCACAGCTGGGTCCTGGGGGCCACGTAAGCTCCAGCTAATCAAGAGGGTTTTCCAAAAAGTGAAATAATACCCAGGCATGCTGCTCTCACGGCGTCACAAACAGTTAGTTGCACCTTGTCATGAAAAACTCTAAAAAACTGCAAAAATAAACTAACTATAGGAATACTGGGGGAATGTCTGATGCTCATCACTGGTCCCCGGAATTTTCGAAAGCAGGTGGGCCCACCCACTTGGTGCACCATCCCAAACTGCGAGGAAAACCTGAGAGACCAACGAAATCCCAGGGCTGTGATGTCCCCAGGCCCGGATGATATTATCACAGATTAGTTTCCAGCACACGCACACCCGCATCATCTGCGTGAAGCAGTTAATGTTTTAAAAGCTTGCTGGATAAAGACTGCCGATGTACTCTAGATAAAGTTCTCTACAGTTTAAGGATTGCTCAACGAGAATTGCAATTTCCTCAAAGAAGAGCAAAACGTGTGCTTACATGTAGTTCTTTCTGCCGCCCCACTTTTCATTGGCTTGAGACTTCTGGGTCGCATGCCCTTTGGGGATCCCACGCATGGGGCAAATCCAGCCCCGGGATGTGCAGCTCGCCTGTTCGCGTGTCCAACAGCCGATGCAGCAAAATAATTGCTAGTGAAACCAGTCACCGGTCTCCCAATTTTAAAAATAATATAAATTAAAAAACAAAAAACAAAAACAAAAACAAAAAAAAACGCCCCCACAAATTTGCCGCCGGCTCCGGAAACGAGGAAACAGGCTCGGAGGTTTTCGCAGACCTCTCGGGGTTGCCGGACTCGGAAACCGAAGATAGAGCACCCACTCCCCAAAGAAGGCTTCAAGATGGAAATGACAGAGGCGCAGCTTTTTTATAATTAATACCATTGCATCACTAGCGGATGCCTTTTCCAATGTCCCGACACCGCCTGATCAGTCCATAGCCATTTTCCGCCCATCAGGTTTTTCAGGAAGTTTTCCAGATCCTGCAGGGAAAAGCCCGGCGGGGAGCACCTACCTTTTAAATCCTGGCATGTCCAAGACGCGTGGGCTGGAGCGGCGGCGGGGGAAAGAAAGGGCTCGCGGAGCGGGACCCTCGCCGGCGGCTGCGGAGCTTCGGGCCCTCCTCTGGGCCCGCGGCGCTCGCGGGTGATTTATTCCAGAGGGGACCGCGAGCCGCGGGGAGGACGCGGGGAGAGCCTGGGTCCTCCGAGCCGCTGGAGCGCCGACAGTTGAAAGCACCTGGTTTTGCTTAGCCCTCTTCAGTAATTCAGCATTAAACCAATTGGAGGAGGAATGTTAAAAATGAACACTTCATTTTCTAAGTATGTTAAACAATGCAAATGGGGCCTCAGTCTGGACACAGCTGGTTCCGATTACAGCGCTCACCAACTGGCTAGACTCCTCACAACAATCTTGGGGCGTCTGCCAGGACCCAGGGCCCGACGCTGGGAGGAGAGCCCTGTCCCCCCGCGGAGCAGCCGCACTCGCGCCCCCGGCATCCCCGCTGGAGGCGATTGGCGGGCAAGTGCCGGAGGGTGGGGTGCGGGGGGCCGGGACGGCCTGTTGACCCTTTACTTCCCACCCAGGGAGGACATCCCGGGCCGGGTGGCGGGGCGGCGGACCCAGCACACGCGCACCCCCGCCCCCACCCCTGCCGCTGGGACACCCGTGACAGTCGCCTCTGGGAAATAACTTGAACTCAGGACAAACACCGCGACAGGGACTAGATTCGTCTGATTTCTTGGGAGACCAGAACCAATGAAGCGGAGGCTTGGGGTAAGCGACAGGAGGCTCACGACTTTCCAGAAGACGGGGTGGAGGAGGACGGAGTTTGGCTGACGCCAGCCGAAGGCACAAACTTGTGCAATGCAACCCCCGGGCCGCTTGCTGCGCCGCCCTCAGCCCGTGACTCCCCGGCCGGCCGGGTCTCTCTTGAATTCAAAAGTGTCTGTATTATCAGACCGACACGTTGCACGCCTTAACCTACACGACGTTATACGTCAACCATATCCCAATAAAGCCGGAAAAAAATATTTTTCATTAAAAAAAAAAAAAAGTGTCCCTAAGCTGGAAAGTGATTTGAACAAGAGAAAAGGTGATTTAAAAATGAAAAGGGTCAGGGAAAGCGGAATGATGATAACAACCTAAAAGCACTATTCTAAGTTCTTTACATTTATTATATGGATGGTTTTGAATTTTTTTTTATTCTTCCTCTTTTTTTCTTTTTTCTTTCTTCTTTCTTTTTTTTTTTTTTCTTTTTTTATTTTTAGCATCGGAACTCTTTTTGGCCAATGAAATCTTACCAAAGCCACGCTTCTATAAAAGACCAGTGCAGACCGGCAGTAGACCAAACGACTTGCTCCCCACCTGCATCTTCCCTGGGCCCCCCACCCCCAACAAAGCCCTACCTACAGCTGGAAAGGCACTGATGACTTCCTTTCTCCTCAGGGACACTCTGCAGTAGGAATTATTATCCCCAATAAGAGAGGTTGGGTCACTTCCCCAAGGCCACACAGCTATTCCGCCATACAGGGGAGACTCCAAAGACTGCATGTTTAGCCTTCTCAAAAGGCATGTTTTTTGGTAAGTAAATGGTTTCGTACTGAAGGGAACCAAAAGTTTGCCACCCTGAAGCTGCCTTTTGAGATACCGATTTTTAAACTGGTAATTAAGAAGACTCAGAAAGAAACTTTGACCCACCTCTCCACCCCCACCCTTGCTGCTTAAGGGATTGAGAGAGAAAGACCTACTCAAGCAAGGAAATATTAAGATGGTCACCTTAGCAGCCTTATTTGGATTGAGTCCAGTGGATGAGAGGGTGTCAAACAGGGACCTATTTACTAGATACACCCACACCCCCCCCCCCCGTGCTCCTCATCCCATGTCCCTTTGTTTCTGGGGTGCCAAGCAAAAATTACTTGTCATGTGTTCTCTGCTCTCCCCCAACTATCTGTAAATAGCCATTCTATCTTCTAAAATCCAAGACCGAGGTGGGGGGGGGGGTAGATGGGGTAAAAGGGGTAAAATATGTGGTGACACACAGACCAGTGGAACAGAATCAAGAGTCCAGGAGTAAATCCATATTTATATGGGCAAATAATTTTTGACAAAAAAGCCAAAAACATACAGTGGAGAAAGGAAAGCCTCTTCAATAAATGGTGCTGGGAAAACTGGAAAGGCCACAAAAGAATGAAACTAGACTGTTGTCTATACCACACACCAAATTAACTCAAAATGGATGAAGGACCTGAATATTAGACCTGGAACAATAAAATGCATAGGAGAAAACATAGGAACTCAACTCAAGGACCTTGGACTTAAAGAAGATTTTATGAATTTGACCTCAAAGGCAAGAAAGTAAAAGCTAAAATAAATCAGTGGGACTACATCAACTACAAAGCTTCTGCTCAGCGAAAGAAACCGTCAACAAGGGAAAGAACAACCATCCGAATGGGAAAATATATTTGCAAGCAACGCCTCCGATTAGGGCCTAATAACCAAAATATACAAAGAACTCATACGACTCAATAACAACAACAAAAAAGCAAACAATCCAATCAAAAAATGGGCAGAGGACCTGAACAGACACTTCTCCCTAGAGGACATACAAATGGCCAACAACATTTGAAAGATGCTCAACATCACTAGCTATTAGGGAAATGCAAATCAAAACCACAATGAGATACCATCTCACACCTGTTAGAATAGCTATAATCAACAGGACAAGTAATAACAAATGTTAGAGAGGATGCAGAGAAAAAGGAACCCTCATACACTGCTGGTGGGACTGCAAATTGGTACAGCCCGCTATGAAAACAGCATGGAGGTTCCTCAAAAAACTAAGAATTGATCTACCATATGATCCAGCAATCCCCTACTAGGTATTTACCCAAAGACTTGAAAACCCATATCTCCGAAAAGATATTTGCACACCATGTTCATAGCAGCATTATTCACAGTGGCCAGGACATGGAAGCAACCGAAGTGTCCTACTATAGATGATTGGCTAAAGAAGCTGTGCTACATATATACAATGGAATATTACTCAGCCATAAGAAGAGATGAAATACTGCCATTTGCGACAACATGGATGGACCTCAAGATAACATGCTAAGCAAAATAAGCCAGACAGAAAAAGTTGAAATCACATGATATCACTTATATGTGGGATATAAACCTAAAAGCAACAAAGGAACAGGACAAACAAACAGAGACTCATGGACACGAATAAAGACTAGTGGTTACCAGGCAGGAGGGGGAGGGGGGATGGTGAGATAGGTGCAGTAAAGGGGGTCAAATATGTGGTGACAGAAAGAAATCTAACTATGGGAGGTGAACACACATGTAAATACATACATACATACATACATATATATATCTATATCTATAGATATAGATATAGATATATATGCCTTAGTGTTAAAATATTCAGCTGAAACACCAGATTTCATTAACCAATGTCACCATAAAAATTAATTAATTTTAAAATATATTTAAAAATCAAATAAAATCCAAGACCCTGTACCCCGCTTTTCTCCTTTGTTTAAAATGCCATGTCACCTCACTGTCTTTGGCATTTTCATACCTATATGAATTCCCCATGCACATGTATTAAAATTTTATATTCTCCTGTTAATCTATCTCTTAATTTTATTATTAGCCCAGCTAGAAGAACTTAGAAAATGGGAGAAAAAGTATAAGTTTTTAAGCCCCCACATTTCTCTAAAAATACATTCGACAAGAATGGCAGAATATTAATAATTGCCGAAGCTGAACGTCCATTTATCATCACATCATAAAATATTTTAAATACATTATGTTTACGAGGTTCTTCATCCCTCCTATTGCTTGTAATAGCAAAAGATTTTAAACAGCCTTAATGTCCATCACTTGGGCACCGATAGGGTTAAACAAGGTAAGAGATTTCTAAAAATGGACTCGTGTAACCAATAAAAAACGTTAGACACATAAGAGTACTATTGGATGACGCCGTTTACAGAGAAATAAAAATGAGGTAGTGACTGGGAGGGACCTCAGGGGCCTTCTGGGTGCTGGTAATATTCTAATTATTGATGTGAGTGCTGGTTCCACAGGAGTGTGTACACTTAGGATTTGTGAAGTCATCTGAGAGTTATACTTTATTTAGTTTTTTTGGTTTGTTTGTTTTTTTTTTTTAAAAAAAGACTGAAGCAGCTCCCTCTGTGCTGATATTGAAAGATTTCCCACATGTTTTGTAGGCCAAAATGGTAGACTATTTGGTAATTTCATATAACTCAAACTAAATATATTAACAAGTGTAAAAGTAAGCTGTAGAGCTGTGTAAAGCATGCCACTATTTGAGAAAAAAATATAGACACAAGTGCTTGCTTGTATATGTGTAGAAAAGACATCTCCTGAAGGATACACGAGAACCTGTTAGCATTGTTTGTCTCCCAGAAAGGAAATGACGTAGGTAGCCAGGGAAAAAGACACGAGAAGAGAATTTCCCCTTCGCTGCTCACCGTTTGGTATAACTTGAATTTTGTGCCATGAGCATGTATTATCTGCTCAAAATATGAGGTTAATTTAATTGGAAAATACATTCTACTTATGTAGGGCTATTTTGGTAGAGTAGGGAGAGTTTTAAATGACTTAGTCCATTACCTCACTTTCAACCTTTCTGAAAGGTCAGGAGAGGTTGAAAGATAAGGAGAGGAAAGAATGAGCCTGCCTGAGGTTGTTTCCATCTTAGGACGGCAGGATTGGAATAAAAAGGAGAGAATAAGGGCTGCGATAAAAGACTCGGGCCTGGGTTTACCTGTCGGGTGACCTTGGGCAAGTCACTTAACCTGGTGGCATCTCAGATTCCTTATCTGCAAAATGGAGGCAATGTTTACCTCTGAGTGCTGTTGCAGGAAAGAAATCAGTTATGTTCATATCTGTCACTGTGTCCAAATCCCCTCACCTACATAACCCTTGCAAAATATCTTTAATAACAAGGAAGTTATTTACTCGTCAGTGGTTGCATGGACGAGGAAATCATAACCTCACAAAAACTTCCCCACTCACTGTGGAACAGCTTGAATCCTTAGAAAGTGGTCTTCGGTTGAACCCAAATCTACTTCCTTGTATGTAACTACCTCCCCCCGGGTCCTAATTCGGCCCTCTGCAGCCATAGGCTATGCCCTCTGCTGCATAACCAGCTTCTTTTTTGCGAAAACAGTCCCACCTCTTGCCTGAACTGGTATCCTTTTCCCCAGACCGAAGACCCGGCTCTATCCACTAGCCCCATGTGTGTCCGCGTGGCCTGCTGCAGCCTCCTCCAGCGGCTGCATCAGCCTCTTTGTTCAAGTTGAACTTGCACTGACGAAAACAGGCCATAGTGCACAGGCTGTTTAATACCATTTCCCCCATCCTGTACCTAGATTGCTTCTTTTTTCTAAGATTGTTCCAGATCTTTTGAAATATGAATTCTACTATTGAAAGCGTTTAAGTGTCACTCCCAGCTTTGACAACTACAGATCTGCTGACTCTGACATCTTTGATTTTCACAGAATTGTCAATAACAATTCAGTGGGACAAGCACTAGAGTGAGGCGCTCTGTCTAGGTGGGCACCGAGCTGCTCCTCCAGCTTCGCATTGTGGGGGAACTGCTGATTGTCTACTCGGGGTGCCGCCAACTTCTCTCACTCCGCTTACCCCTCCCCGTTTTGTCCACAAAGACTTGATGGGAAACTGTCAGATGTTCTGCTAACATCAAAATGCACAATATCCATAGCATTTCCTGATCTGGCCATTCTATTTTTAAAAAGAAAATGAGGTTTGTTGAGCATGAACTGTTAAGTGACCCTTGCTAGCTTCTAGAATCATCACTTCCTTTTCTAAGTGGGTTTTTTTTTTTAATTTCTTAGTTGCGAAAATAGGGATCCCACATCTGCCTCTCCTCCCATCATCAGAATCAAATACAATCATAACTACAGAACAACATTGCAAATGTAAATTTCAGCATAAATGGAAGAGGTGAACAGGACCTGCTGAACGGGACCCTCCTGGCCCTGATGAAGCTGTTTCTTCACAGCGTCACGGATTGAAAGACAGATGGGCTACTTTTTTTTTTTTTTTTAAGATAATGCTTCAAATTTGGGGGGGGGGGTTTACAAAGTTATACATTTAATGATATATTTTGACTATTAATATTAAACTGTTTCTTTTCCCACTGCCCCAAAATAATTACATCACAATCCTTAAGAGAGAATGCAAAACAGGGAAGGTAGCATGACTGAATGTTCATGATCCACACACACCCTCTCCTTTGACCCCCATGATAATTCCACAAAATAGGAAATCCTCCATTTTGTGCATGAAGAACAGACCCAGGGAAATTAGAGCCACACAGATAACAAGCAATCTAAACTCTGGCCTAAACCAAGCTCATTTGATTCTAGAGCTTGGCTTAGGCCAGAGTTTAAACTGTTTGTTATTTTCCAGTTTACCACGCTTTTTTGTCAACAAAAGTTAGCTGTACCACCAATCTAATGCCAACAGGAGTCCCAATGTGGGATGTGGTAAAGGAGAAACCACCCACATAAACAGTTTGCAAACCTGGGGGATGCAGCCTCCAGTGAAAATCAAAAGTAGGCTCTGCAGAGACAAAGGAAAGGCTATTTTTTTTTTATAGAGGAAGTCCCATCTCCGTCCCTGATTGGTCCATTTTAATGCAAATTACAGTCAGATTGGTCCAAATAGCACTGTCCTGATTGTTACAAAGGCACTCTGGTCAGTAAAGAGGCAAATGAGAAAATAGCTGTGCATTTCTGATTTTATGGAGATGGTCTCATCCTATTGGCTGAAAGGCGATGCCAGGAGCTTCTTTATAAGGGTGGGCTCAGCCACAGGGCAGGAGGCTGGCAGCTCAGGCTGCGGCTTTTCTCTGAAATGCAAAATGCGTCACAGGCCTCTGCCAGCAGGGGCTGCTAGACTCTGGTTATGAATTTGGACCTAATTGACCACAATGAGCTCCTCTCGGAAGGTATATTCCTTCTCAGGGTCACCACTTGCTTTCTCTGACTTACTGAAGTCTGGCCATGTCAACACCATGCACCCAGATCGGGCTCCCTAAGTTTCCTAGTGCTCTCGTGGACAAATACTAAGCCCTTCATCTTTAATTGTCCCTTTGTCTCTTTGAAGTTTTGACCATTGATAATCCATCTCTTCTCCTCCCTTGCCAAAGAGTGCCCCAAAGTTAGATCTAGCCTCTCTACTCTTGCTTACTATGTTCTTGTCCTGGGAACAATCACTGGTCCTACAGCTATTATGAGACGTAAGTCCCATAAACTGTCAGTATTGTGTAGACAACTCTCAAATTCCTCTCATCATCTCTAACTTTCTCTGCGAAACAAATGTGCAACTCCTTATGCGCTATTTCCCCAAATTCGTTTTCTCTTGACTTAATTAGGCACCGAGTCAGGGTAATTCATTCACTCCCTGTGAACCAATTAAAAAGCCAAAAGAATTCCACTCTAGTGGTGGTTTTGGGTTTGGGGTGATGGCGGTATGTTTTAACAGAAATAGCACAACAGTTACATTTTCATGACAAAGTGATGCATGTTCCCACATCGCATTCTGTAGGGTGGTGGTCTAGGGCTGGTACGGCAGTTCTGTCCCTTTAAGGTACCAGATTCAGGCTTCCTCTATCTTGTTGCCTTGCGATCTTTAGAATGTTCATCTATTCTACATGGTCCAAAAGAGCACACCGCGACCACATCCACCTTTCAAAAGCAAGACAGAAGCTGATAGCCGCACCTATCTATCTGCAAGGGGCACTGGGAGATGTGGTCTGTGTTCTAAGATCATCAACCTACTTAGCTAAAAATCTGGCGTTCTCACTGTGAAAGCAGAAAATGGACGTCGGAGGACGAGTAGCAACGTCTGCCAGAAACCCTAAGGAATATCGATTATCACTCTACTTTCTTTACCTATCTTTGTTTCTACAGTGAAGAGATGTCTCCGTTGTCATCTACATTGCAGATATTTTCCTGTTTGCCTTTTACCTTGTAATCTTACGGCATTTTTGGAAATGTATACATTTTACATTTCTATGTATTTAGATGTCTTAATCCCACCTTCACGGTTTCTGCTTTCTGTGTTATGTTTATGTTAAACACATGATGACCTTTCAAAACATCAGTTCTATTTCTCTGCAGAATCTTGACAAATATAGCACTCTCAGCAACTTGTAACCTTGCTGAGCTATAAAATGGGGCGAAAAGAATAGCATAGTATTACAAAGGAGAGTGTTCATAAAGCGCCTAGCAGGTGCCAACGCACAGTAGGCCCCCAATAAAGGTTATGAGTCACAGCCAATAGTGCAAGAAGGTGTGCATAGGCCAAGGGAGGACACAAAGAGGTGGCCCCCTTGGTCTTGGGAATGTTGAAAAAAGACGTTGCCTGAAGGAGGTGACTAGATCCTAAATCTTCTGCATCATTTACTGTAACCCCTAATTTTACAAATGTGAAAACTAAAGCCCAGGGAGACTAATTTACTCACATAATTAGAGGCAGAACAGGGATTGCAATCCAGGTTTTCGAATTTCTGCTCCAAGATTGTTTCCCTTTTACATGTGGTCTCTAACTGCGCTCCAATGTAACCGACTAACTTGTTCAAGGATGTCAGAACTTTCTGCACATACTTGAAATTCTCAGGAACCTAGCAAATCATGAAAACACCTGGGCTTTTTGTTTGGGTTGTTTTAACTGGCTGTGGTTTTAACATGTAATCATGCGTAAAACGTGAGATTTCTACTATCAAAAGGGCTTTGGGCAAGCAGAGTTGCACACGAGAGAACAGCGAATGGCATTCATCTATTTGCCATCTCTCTTATTTGTCTGTTTTCTGAGGCTTAATATGTATTAAGGTTTTGGGCAAAATTAATATAGTTAATATGACTTTATAATAGTATGATGTTCAAATTATTCATTCCTATTTACAATCCACCTAAGATTCGTGGTTCCCAGACTCTTTGTATTTAACCAGACCAGTAAAATCAACACCCTCGACAATTAGAGGGAACCATATGATGCCGCCAATTTTTAATTTTGCCAAACTAAAAATAAAAATATAACAAACGATCGTATAACACGTCATCATATTGCATAAAAGAAAGGACTTTTAACACCGAATGTAGGAGAGACCACGTCAGCTGCTCTGTGTATCAGATGGGACATCAAATCTTAACAACATCTCTGGGGTGCTCAGAACCAAGAGAGGCCTACATGATTGGATCATCTCTATTGTCCACAAAAAAGTAACAAGGCTGGCTCCTCGTTGCCGTTTTAAGACACGTCATGTGAAAATGCTTTCAAAATGAAGAGGACGAGACCCAAGACGGCGCAGAAGGTAGAGGCTGGGCAGCCTCCTCTCGCGACCCCACCAAAGTTCTAACAAAACGCCAGGGCCGCCAGCACGCGGGGTCGCCTGAGTCTGGCTGAACAGAAGCCCTACAACTGCGTCACCTCTAATAACAGGTCGCCTCAAAACTGCATGAGGGCGGAGCCGCAAACCGGCCAGTCCCACTACCGCGTGGTGATGGAGAATCAGAGGCCTACCTTGGCTGCAGAGCCGCCTCCCCCACCTGAGGAGCGAGGGGTCCTGGCCACCCACTGGGCTCCTCAGCTCAGGGTTCCAGTCCCGGAGGAGAAGTCCCCACTACCCCTGGCTGGGAAAACCAGCGGAGGTGGCGGCTGCGAGAGAGACAGAGGGCTGCGGAAGCAGGGAGCTTCCTCTTAAAGGGCCCGCGCCGGGCCTTACTGGCTGATGGACGCGCTCGCGCTGGGCTCCAGCGCTGGGCAGCTGCTCCAGGAGCGCCCAGGACTACGGGGAGGCGCTGAGCTGTCGGGCTTCAGGGCGAGGGCTGGAGAGGTGGTTTGCTCCCCTCCATTGCTGAGCCTCCCAGCTCCCAACCTGCAACCCAGGTGCCACCGACCTAGATTTCACAGCGAGGGCTGGAGGGGTGGTTTGCTCCCCTCCATTGCTGAGCCTCCCAGCTCCCAACCTGCACCCCAGGTGCCATCGACCTAGATAGCACAGGCCAATCTGCCCAGGGGACTCCCTGAGACCCCGCCTCTCCCACTGTGTGGGCGCACCCAAGCCACTTCTAGTGATTTATTCCATATACACGGGCTATCTTGGCTCCTGCTGTGAACTTTCATAAAATCTCTCAAAGGCTCACAAAACCCAAAGCAACAGCATCTGGCCTTAGTGTGCCCTGTACCTCTTGCTGAACAGCCCCAAGCCCCGCACCAGTGGCAGCCAGCCTCGGGTTCTGACTTGGCCCCTTGAGGCACCTATAAGCCAGCCCAGCGTGAGTGGTAGCTGTATGTGCATTGCTTTGTGACTCTTACCAGGTGGTCCTAGAGGTACCCAGGCTGTGGCTGAACTTGGCCTGCAGCCAGACCCCTCCCAGGTCTGTGCCAAGGCACCCCACACCCACCTACTACATAAAACCACTCTATTCAGACTGGGAGACTTAGGAGCCCTACTTAATACAGAGAAACAGACATGAGAGTGGGTAGGGGGAACAGCCAAAATAGAGACAAGCGATCTACCAGATGCAGAGCTCAAGGTGCTGGCTATAAGGATGCTCAAGGAAATTAGGGGACGAGTAGATGAACTCAGTGAGAACTTCAGCAGAGAATTAAAAAAAAAAAAAAAACGTAAAAATGGAGATGGGAAACATTATAAGGAGCCAGTCAGAAATAAAGAATACAATACTTGAGATGCAAAGTACATTAGAGGGAATCAACAGAGTGGAAGAAACAGAGGGTTGAATCAGCGACATAGAGGACGGAGTAGCAGAAGACATCCAATCAGAACAGCAACAAGAAAAAAGAATAAAAAAAAAAAAGTGAAGGTAGTTTAAGAAGCCTCCAGGACAACATCAAGTGTAACAGCATTCGCATCATAGGGGTACCAGAAGGAGAAGAGAGAGAGAGAGCAAGGAATTGAAGACCTATCTGAAAACTTCCCTAACTTAGGGAGGGAAATAGATGTACAACCCCAAGAAGTTCAGAGAATCCCAACAAGATGAACCCAAATAGGCCCACACCAAGACACATCATAATTAAAATGTCAAAAGTTAAATCCAAAGAGAGAGTCTTAAAAGAGGCAAGAAGGAAGCAATTAGCTACAAACAAAAAAACATCCGTAAGACTGTCAGCCAATTTCTCAACAGGAAACTTTGCAGGCCAGAAGGGCTCGGCACAAAATAGTCAAAGGGATGAAACCTAGGACCTACAAGCAAGTTACTTTGGCCAGCAAAGTTATCATCTGGAACCGAAGGACAGATAAAGAGCTTCCCAGACAAAAAGCTAAAGGAGTTCATCACCACCAAGCCAGTATGATAGGATATGTTGGAGAGACTTAAGAAGAAGAAAAAACATATCAAAAGTCTAAATAAGACTGGCAATGACAACATATCCATTAACGAGTCCTTCAAATGAAAAAGAATTAAAGCTCCAGTCAAAAATAGGGTGGCTGAATACTTAATAAGACTCTTACATTTGCTTCCTATGAGACTCACGTCAGATTAAGAGACACACACAGACTGAAAGTAATGGATGGAAAAATATTTCAAGATGGACCTAGAAGGTGCTGTGCTGAGTGCAGTCAGTCAGATAGAAAAAGACAAATGCCATATGATTGCACATGTGTGGAATCTAAGGAACGAAATAAGCAACAACAACAAAAAAGCAGAGTTTGTTTCAAACAGAGAACATTTTGAGGGTTACCAGATGTCAGATGTCAGAGTGTCAGAGGGCTGCTAGATTTATTGGGGTGATCATTTTCTGAGTTATAGAGATTTCTAATCACTATGTTGTACACCTGAAACTAATAGGGTTGTGTATGCTAACTATAACTGAAAAAAAAAAATTGTTATTAATTTTAAAAATACAAGTGCTGGGAGGAGTGGGGACTGGCTGCCTGGGGTCCGGGTTTCCTTCTGAGGTGATAAAAACATTGCGGAACAAAGACAAAGCGGATGGTTGTGCAACATCGTGTGTACTAAATGCCATCAGATGGTACATCTTTAAAATGGTTGGGTTTATGTTAGATGAATTTTACTTCAATTACATGCACATTTGAAAAAAAAAAATAAAAAGAGGAAATGGGTGGGTACAGGATGAGACGAGAGTTGGTAGTCCTGAGTTGCCAGTCATGGGTACATGGGCTCATTGCTACTCTATTTTTGAGTCTATGTTCGAAATTTTCTTCAAAAGGTCAAAACAATGTTTAGTAAATATGGCATGTTCCGTTGGTAAAGCTGGGTCATGAGCTTGCAAGCGTTTATTCTGTATCCTTTGAACATAGCTTCCCTTAACTTTTGTATTTAGATCACTGCTTTGAAGTTTTGTGGGCTAAATCTAACATTCAGGCCCCCCGTTTCTTTTGATTGCTTTTTTCCTGAATGTGATCACACTTTCTTCAATGGATTACTCATCATCTATGGTTGAAATTTGGATAATTTAGATTATATGTAACAACTATTCATTCTGATGTATTTTTCAAATTTTTTAAAATTTAGATTTATACTGAGGAAGCTGTCTTCCCCACAGAAGAGTATGGCTGCTCACGTCTCTGCTGTTTTTTGAAAAAAACTTTTTTATTTTTCAATTACAATGGGCATTGAATATATTTGTTTCAGGTGTACGGCATGGTGGTTAGACCTTTATATAGCTTACGAAGTGATCCCCCCGATAACCCACCTGGCACCGTACGTAGTGACTAGTGTCGTCGACTGTATTCTCTACGCTGTGCTTGACAGCCCTGTGACTGTTTTGTAACCGCCAATTCGTACACTTTAATCCCTTCACCCTTTTCACCCAGCCTTCAACTCGCCTCCCACCTGGTAACTGTTAAGTTTGTTCCCTGTATCTGTGAGTCTGTTTAAATTGTGTTCATTTGTTTTTCAGATTCAACAAATAAATGAAATCATATATTTGTCTTTCTGTCTTATTTCACTTAGCGTAATGCCCTCTAGGTCCACCCATGCACAGCATTGGTAAGATTTCCCCCTTTTTATGGGTAATTCCATTGTCTATACGCACCACACGTTCTTTATCTATTCGTGTTTTGATCGGAGCATTTAATCCATTTACAGTTAATTATTGATAGAAATGTAGTTATCGCCATTTTATTGTTTTGTTTTTGTGGGTTTCTGTTCCTTATTTTTTGCTCTCTTCTTTTTGCATGTCGATGACTCTGCAGTGTTGTTTGGATTCCTTTCTTTACTTTTTGTATCATCTCTTGTAGATTTTTGGTTTGTGGTTACATGTGCTTCATACATACCAATATGTTTACAGAAGTCTATTTTAAGTTGATGGTTGCTTAAGTTTGAACACATTCTAAAACTACCACCTTTATTCACTTTCTCCATGCTTGTTTTTGTCATTATTTACTTGTTTATTCTTTAATTTACTGTTGTAATTATATATGATCTTCCTGTTTTTGTCTTATAACCTCTGCACTAGCTTTAGTGTTGGCTGATCTATTGCTTTTATGTGTATGCCTTGTGAGACATTTTTCTTTGCAATGTTTCCTTATTCACATTTTTTTTTTCTTCTTAAAGGAGTCTCTTTAACATTTCCTATAATATTGGTTCAGTGGTGATGGACTCCTTCAGCCTTTTTCTTGTCTGGGAAGCTCTTAATCTCTTCTTTGATTCTAAACAATAGCTTTGCTGGATAATCTAGGTTGCCTTGTCCTTTCTTTTTGTGACGTTGAATATTTTGTGCCAATCCCTTCATGTCTGTTTTTAAATTCTTATTTTAATATTTTACTCTGGCTTTCCAGAGGTTGGGGCCCGTGGTGTAGTGGTCAGCAGAGGCTTGCTCATCAAACACCTCGAGCACACATGGCTTCCATCCGTTGCCAGTGGATCTGTGTGCAGATTGAGAAATACTCACAGGCCAGTCTCACGTTGGCTCCCGTTAGGCCTTTCTTACCACTGGGGTCCCTCGGGTCTTCCCTGCACATGAGTCAGGTATTTCTAGCAGCCAGGACCCTTCCATGGCTTTCTCAGTGCCGAGGTCGCCCCGTTAGGTTTCCTCTGGTCAGCCACGCTCCCCATCTGGAATTGCAACCTTGGGCAAGAAACGCTGAGTTTTCCCCATGTTTCCTTCCAAGTTCACTGCTTCAAACTGACAAAGTCATGGTTTCTGCACAGCCACCACACCCCACAATTGAGTTCACCCCCTCAGGCAACAAGCCTGGCTTGGTGCTAGAAAGACTGGAAGGCTTGGGGATCAGGGAAGCCCAGGTAGTAAAACTAGACTCCAACGCTTCTTGACTGAAGCTCTAGACGTTTTTCAAAAATCAACAATTTTCAATTTCTTGTCTGTATTTGGTCAGTTATCAGAGCCCCAAAATATATTTTTCCCCCCAAGGAGGAATGGCTGACCCCTTCACACTGCCATAGCCAGACGTCCCTGATATCCTTATTGTCTACTCTTGAATGTTTGAAATATTTGACACACACACACAAATTAAAGGATGATAGCGGGGGTAAAATTAGTTTTCACCAAGCAAACCTAATGTCAAGGAAAAACATAAAAGTGAAAACACTTTTAAAAAAATGGAAGTCGATTGCTCAAGTAGCAATTCTGTGGAGGACTGATTTTTACCATCAGTATTTTTCAACACAGAAGCTACAGTTGGCAAGTGCAGCCCTCAAGAGAGCAACACAGGGTGAATGCGTGCATCTGGACTCATCTACCAGTGAATCTGCACGCATGTGCCACGCCAAATACTTCAGGGAGACGACTTTGAAATGATTCCAACAATTTTCAAAGACTACCCATTGCATCTAAGTATTCAAAAATAAAAATTTACCCATTAGTCTAGAATTTGTAACTTTATCACCACCTCCCCATTCAGGAGAGTGCCTGAAAATCCCTTTTGTAAAGGCATTAAGTAAGGTGTTAACTCACAGATGACACCATGATTCTTTGAATATAGCTAAACATGAAGAAAATTATATTATTTTGTTTCCGATCCTTGTCTTTAAAAGAAATCATTTTCTCTTTACTGTCTGGGATAGACCTTGTAGTCTGGGAAATGTATGCATTCAAGAATATACAATGACTAACCATTGTTAGAGAAAACTCACAGAACCATGTTCTTCAATGTCTAAATGCCTTATATTTTACAAAAAGAATAATATATCTTATATTTTTAACGGTCCAAGGATATCTAGGAAACAACTTTACCAACTCTTACTTAAGTTCACAGATATTTTCAATCATTAAAATTTAATATTTGAGAGTCAAAAATAGTTTCTTCAAATCAAAGAATGCTAGAGCTGAAAAGGAGAGGACTCTTCTAAAAACAGTCACAGCTGAAAATTATCACAGTTAAAAATATCATTATAGTGCAAATTATTAATTTCTTAACCCCAGAAGGGCTAAAAGACTGATGCCCAGTAATAGCCAAGACAGAAAACAAACTAAGGGTTCAAACATTTGCCTTAATGATCCATTTAACATCCTTGAATTTTTCTTTATCTCCAAAACAAATATTAGATAATTATAATGTATTATTAATTTACTGGTTGTACTAAATGATGACACACATGCTGTAAACCCCTCAAACATACCACATGTTCACATGACCTAAGTACAAGCAAGGACAGGAAAGCGAGAGCAGGTTAACAACATTTTGTATCCTACTGGAACTGGCTGGGGCAAGAACTTTTATCTGTTTATGTTGCTAGCTGGCTTCCTCCCAGAGTGCTCAAATGTTCCTTCCTTCAGCAACCACGCCCCCTCGTCCCATCTGTCTGCCAGGCCCACGTCAGGACCCCGAGCAGTCCTCACACGTCCCCAGTAATGTGGACAGCCTGTCTCTCCCACTTGACTGTGAATTTCTCAAGCCTTGGACCCTCCACGGCCTCCACATTTTTAGCAGAAAGCTCCCTGCCAATCTCACAGAAGAAAATTCCCAGAATTTTCCTCCACCCAAACCCACCTGCTGTCTGCATCTCCTCTCTTCCATCACTCCTGTCCCAATAAAGGAGTCCTTCCTAGCTAAGGCCAATCCCTCCATCTGTGTTCAGACTCATCAGTTCTCCCTTCTCGAGAGCTCCTCTCCCACTCTGCAGCCTCTCCATCCAGTCAGCATTCACACGAGCTTAAGCCTCCCACCTTACACCAGTTTTCCCTCCACCCTACTTTCCTGTTAACATCCTCTTCCCCTTTACAATCTAATTTCTCAGAAGAATTACCTACAAACACTATCTTCACTTGCTCATCACCTACTCAACCCACTCAACAATATGGCCGTCGTTCCCACCATTCCGCCAACACTGCCCTAAGTCAAAGCCAACGTCCTGGTCCCAAAATGCAGTAAGGTCTTAAAACTTGCACCAGAGCAGCAACACTTCACACTTTGACCTCCTTACCTCCTTGAAACAATCCTTGGCTTCATAACACCCCCGCGCCTGATGCTGTCATCCATTCTTTGCCAGTAATCATCACAACTTCTAACATCTGTACAGAACTACAGATTTTGTACAGCATTTCCACAAGTGGTACATTATTCATTTAATAAATATTATGAATGAATGTGTCACTTGATCCTCACGACCCCGTATGTTTACTAGGTAGGTGTTACTTCAGATGAGAAAAATCAGTTCCAATGATTTTGTTAAGGTCACACAGAAAGGGCCAAAATCAGTACTCCCATCCATCTCTCAACTTCAAAACCCAGGATGCTCCAATACTGCTATCATGTGAACAGTTAAAAATATTCGAGGTTCCACATCTAAGAAAAAATGAGCTATGACCGATTGATTATCTTGCGAAACACCAAGAGCCCAATGATAAATAATGTCACCTCTGAAGGGGGTGTGTGGGGGTGGGGGGAAGGCTGGCTAAAATCTCTCCGATCCACTTTTCATACATTATCTTAAGCATCTATTAAATTGTTTATACTTAACATTTCCAAGACTCAAATAGTATCCTCACAGCAGACATCCGGTGAACACTTGAAGACATTAGCTTCAGTAGTTGACCAACTGCTGCTATAAACAACATGTGTAAGTCATTTCTCCCCTTCTAAAGAAAAAGTCAGCAGCTGTTTGCTAAAAAAAATTTTTTTTTTTATTGTGATGAAGACATTGCCAACTCACATATCACTTTTATTTGGAGGGTTTTTTTTTTTTTTTTTTTTTTTTTTGCCTTGCAGTGCTCCTGAGAAATTCAGAAATGCATTGACTTTAGATCTATGAAACACAACCCCGTATTATGGCTGGGTTGTAAATGTCCCACATTTAGTTATTTCCCTAGAAATCAAAAGACAACTGATCAATTTTAAGTAGAGAAACCTTAATAAGTTAAAAGGTAAACACTGGCAAATAATCACAAATGTCAGAACATTAAAAGTACCATTACTTTTTCCATAGGAATATATAAAATATCAGTTATACTTGATATTTACAAAATTAAAGATATTTTTTGTTGATGGAAAATACTTTAAACATGATATATGAAAAACTTAGCTAGCTTTAGAAATCAAGTTCAAATGCTTTAAGTCTTTGACTCATAATAGCACTTTCTCAATAATTCTCAACATACCCCTTCCCCAAAGACAGTTTATTTTTCACCTAATGAATGAATAAGTATTTTGAGAGTCTTTCCCTCCCTTTCAATTAACCATTCAAAGGTTAAAATAAAGTGGAGACTTTATTCGGAGGGGGATAGTTAATGTTTTAATTGGCTGGTTTTAAGGAAGTCATTTACTTTACCCATGTTTTAGTTTTTTTTTTCTTTTCTTTTAATAATGGCAGAAACTAAAACTCAAACCACCATATGATACAGAATTATACTAAAATCAAATTCAATGTCTGGCTGGATTTTCTATTATAGTATTAACAGTTGAAAACCATTAGGAACGTTGTGAAAAACTGTGGCAGCTAAAGCAAAATTCAACCACAAATTCTAGTAAGTTTGTTGAGAAGTAAACAGTAAAATCACTGTAGTTAAAATATTGCAATAACATTCCCGTTAGCAATGTCCTAGTGCTGACATTAGAATTATATGCTTCATCACTGTATGGTTACTGAGGAAGATTCTTGGAGCAGATGGTTCATCTCTGACACAACTTAGCTGTAAAAAAGTAGATGAGTTATGTCTGGTTTAGATCAACAAAACACTTAGCGTGCATACCAGGGAGCTATAGATTCAGTGACGATACAACTGAAACATTAGGTACTACAGCTTTAGTTCAAGGTCACATAATTAAATAGCAGCCATGTAAGGTCGTCCTGTGATGTTTAGATGTACAACCAACCCACAACGTCTTTCAAATGCATGTTAAACTATGGGGTGAAGGGAGACTGGCTGTTTTGAATAAGGAAGGAAATATTCAAAATGTCATAAAAGGCATATAAAATATGATGACATGCTACTTAAATACCTACTACTAAATTTAATTAATTTTCAAATTAAAAGAGAAAAAATTTTTGTATATTTCTCCAAAATGAAGGATCATGTGTCTTCTTTTTTTACCTTACAAATTTTTATTTCAGATGCTTCACACTGAAAAGAAACTTCAATGGCAAACAGTGAATAATTAAGGATGGCCAGCGAAAGTTTCTTTGAAAAGATCATATATAACCTAAGAATAATAATTTCATAGAGAAATAATAATGGGCAAAAAGACAAAGAGGCAGTTTGACAGTTCTAATATAGAACTGTTATGACAACTTCCTTTAAAGTATGCTAAAGAATGACAATGTAAATAAATTAGCTAAGGAGACAGGAGATGTTATGAAGTAGCAATGTCTCAGTTATTAGATTCTTCAGAAAAATCAGTTTTACCCATTGACACAGAGACTTCTATTTCTACTCTTCTAAATAGTTAGAAAGTATACAGTAATCACAGCAAAATTTACAAATAATCAAATTTAGTCCTGGCCAGAGCCAGGACTACTTACATATTTGGATTTGTATCATTTCCACCTTCCTTTGTATCCAGATGTTTCTATTTTAAAATATTAAAATTTACAAAATTTGCAAGCAATGTCTTTAAATATACAACTTCAACAACTAATACAAACATGACATCCTGATTAAATTAAGTTCCAACGCAGGATTTTTCATGATAGGTTTATAAAAAAATAAATTGATACTCCCTTACTCTTAAGTTCCCAATACCTGATGCTAGTGTTACTGAAGTAATGTCACTGCCCTCAGTGACCCTGAGGATGAGAATGGACAGTTTCTGGACTGACATATTGTACCTCTCATACTGACACCTCAGAGAAGGCCAGGAGGTGTCATGTTTAGGGATACTACTAATTACAGTTCCATAAATGCAGCTGTTATAACACATATAAAAGTTGTGTGCATGTGTGTAGGAAAACAATGAGTTTTAAGATACCTTTAAAAAGACACCTTATGTCTTAAAACAAAAAACAGACACCCACAATATGTACTTGACAATAAAGAGAACTGCTAATATATGCAACAACTCAAATGGATCTCAGGGGCAACATACTAAGTGAAAAAAAATGTTATTCTCAAAAAGTTACATACTATGATTCCATTTTTATGGCACTCCTGAAATGACAAAATTATAGAGATGGAGAGCAGTTAATGGTTGCCAGAGGTTAAGGTGGGGGCTAGGGAAGGAGGTGGCTGTGATTATAAAAGGGTGCCGTGAGGGGTCCTTGATGTATCTGACAGTAGTGGTGGTCACATGAATCTACACCTGTGATAAAATTGCATAGAACCAAATACACACATTCCACCTCAGGACAACTGTGTACTTGGGACAACCTTGTTCTTGGCCTGTCTACCTGCACAATGTCCTCTAAAGATGATTAAGACACTTCAGATCAATTTTCTCCACTATGCAAATATGCCACTGCTATTATTTTCTTCTTCCTTTTCTTTTTGCTTTTTTTTTTTTTGGTAAATCTCTGAATGATCTTTAAAAGACAAACGACATGTCTTCAGTTTAAATGAACTTGAAAGTCAGAAAAGGAAATAAAGAGTGAATATATACCTAGTAGTATTTTTGTCTTTTTATTTTTCTTATTTAAGTTAAGATAAAAAAGCAAATGTTTCTAGCTTAAATTAGGTCAAATCAGAGAAGGAAAAAAGCAGATAATATAGCAAACACTTGCTCTTGCGACACCTGCAATTCCTAAAAGCATTAACGATATATTTATTAATTTTAGAGAAAGTACAACCGCAAACAAATACATGACTTTTTCCGAAAGGCCACTTTGTGATAAAGTACATAAATATAGTGTTCATGGTTTCTTTAAAGTGCTATGTATGTCTTCTCTGGCTTGAGAATCATCTGTTTTAAAAGGTCTTTCAACACAGCTCCAGCACTGTTGTCAGGTGACACTGGCAAAGGTGTAAATGTGGGTAACACATCTGAGATGGGTTTCAAAAGAAGATGCCCAGGCCCACCAGGCCCAAGTCCAGCTGGGTTAATAAGGGGCACAGCCGCGGAGCGGGGAGCCAAGAAAGGATTCAAATCAGTTCTTCTACCAGACCTGGATTCTGTTGTATCTAAATGATAAAACATGAATTATTTAGTCTCCTATTTGTTATTTAGTCAACACTATACATGTTTTAAGATCCCAGATTTCGCCCCCCAATAAATTTAATTCATATGCTGCTGGGTTCTGAATCTGATAAGCAGGGCCTGTGAAATATGGAACAGTGAAAGGACAGGACAAGAGAAAGGAATGGGAGAAGAAAAGGGGAGAGAAGAATATTTGAATGTATAGCTAATACTTCACATTAATACTGTGTAACATTTTGTTGTTTTGTAGTTAAATATCAGTTATATAACTGATAAATTTCACTTCCTATTGAAGGGGAACAAAAGTTTTGCCCTTGGGGATACTGATATTTAAGCTGGTGATTAAGAAGAGACTCAGAAAGAACCTTTGGTCCTCCCTCCCCTTTCCTGCCCAAGGGACTCAGAGGGAAGACTGACTGAGAATGCGCGCACCCTCAGCAACCTCATTTTAACTGAGTATTGTAAACAGGGGGGCTTCAGGCAGGGGCCTGTTAGAAAGATACCCCCTGTGTTGCAATGTTTTTGGGTTGCCTTGCAAGAATTTGCCTGCCACTATGTTCTACTCTTCTCAACCACCTATAAATCGCACATTCTCACTTTTGAAATCTCTACCCCTCCCCTCTCCACCGTCTCTTTCCATTTTCCAACAGTGTCATATATATCCAATGTTGCCTCGCTGCCTTTGGAATTTTCATGCGTATGTGAATTCCCCATGTGCATGTATCAAAAGTTTGATTTTCTCCTCTTAATCTGTCTCTGCTGATTATTAGCCCAGCTAGAAGATCTTAGAAAGTGGGAGGAAACTTACTCCATTTTTTAGTCTCCACACTATAATAACAGCTTTTAAAAGTGTTTTCTAAGTTATAAGGCAAATTCTCTTAACTATGCACCTGGAAAAGGACTTGAGAACTTGGTTTTCCCCAAATAGTTATGATGATCATGAAAAACACCAGCACACATATTTCTATGACAATAAGACTTAATATTAATTTACCAAAAGAAAAATAATATATGCATTACATTACCTGATCATCTTTTAGACATTCAAGGTTTGAAAACAAGTCTCAATTAGATATTTTCTCTATAAAGTTAGGCTTTACAATTAGTTTTTACTGGAATAGGTAATTGGTTCATGCCCTAATGTCTTAATGGACGAACTGTGTTTTTATTACCCTAACAATTTCATCGTTAAGAGGCCAGCAGCCCCTTAAAGGCACCCACTTCAGCACTGGGAATCTCGAATAAGGAGCAGGCATAGTGGGTGCAGTCGGCATTAATGTAATGGCCAGGCAGAGAGCCAGAGAGAGAGAGCAACTGGGGGGATCGGTTACAAACTTAAGCCAATGTACTGCATATTGAAATGAATAATAAAATTAAATAAAAAAAATAAAATAAATAAAATAAAATAAAAAAATAAAATAAAAAAATAATAAATAAAAAAGAGGCCTCTAAGACAAAGAAAGCAATGAAACTAATTAATCAAATCTACTTCCACAATTAAGTACCCCTGGTCCTCAAGCTGTACCCTCCTGTGAATGACAACCTTCCAAACTGAAAAAGCTTATGATGATATTTAGTAAGCTCTTAGGCTAGCCACACAACTTCCAAATCCAGGATTAAAAAGACTCAAATTGCCTTTTTTTCATGCAAACCCTGTACCAACTCAGAACATCAGTGGTTTTACCTCAGATCAAGTTGGGCACATGACCTGATACCTGAATGGGGGAACAGGAAAGAGGGAGGAAAGCTGAGAGGGGGAAGGGATGGAGAAGGGGGTAAGGAGGTAGAGAGAAGGGGAGACCCTGCCATAATGAATTTAGGAAATCGGCTTTAAGATGCGACAACCTACTGTAACAAGAAAAAAGTGTTTGTAGTATGGTCTACGCCTATAGATGAAGTTAAGACTTTCCACTAAATTTAGCAGCCAAACCTCTTATCTAAAGAACAAATAAATGTTACCATTTTCTCTTCCTATAAAAATTCATGAAAATAGAAATATTTGTTAAAATGACTAAGCAAGTTTTTAAAATTTCAGAATGTAAATTATTTAATGCTTTATCCACATTAAATATCTAACATGATATAAACTTAAGCGTATACAATAACATATATATACCTTTACAGTCCCATTAGCAAACAAACGTGTTAGTCTGAATTAATATATGAAGCTTTCAGGAAACAAAGAGACTTTACAATAAAGAATCTTTCAATAAAGAAGCTTTCAGGAAACAAAGAGACTTTACAATAAATTATAAATTTATAATTTAAAGGACAGACTTAAATTTCAACTGAAGAAATTTTACTGCATGCTAATGTAGGGGATACGGATATAAATAAGACCCTTATAGAAAAGAGGGACAGAAAACTGTGCACATATGCAGAGCTGCCAAACCATCTTAACATACAAGAATGCTTCATAAATCCTGGATGTCAAAGACAGTTTACTACGCTACTCTTGTAAATATTATTAACACACCAACGTTTGGTTATTGAGTGTAACACTGAGATTTTCACAGGGAAAAAATCTCTAACTATAAACCACACTTCTAACTCTTACTAGCAATAAGCACCATTAGTGAAAAAGGAAAATGGGTGACCAGGCAAAGGCTTACCAGTTCACCACCACTACCGAGAGTAACTCAAAGTGGCTTATGCGGAGAGAGAAAAATTACACCAATATGCAAAGGGAAAATAGTTTCCTATTGTTTAAATTACTCTAAGCCAATTAAAATATCAGATTGCTACAGGAATATATGAAGTCAAAATATAATGCCTTATTGGAATTTTGGAAGAAGTCACACTGCACATTTTCAAAAACACTAACTAAAAATTTTGTTAATATCACTTTTTTAAATATAATCATAAATTAAACATTCAAATTTTTAAATTGAAGAAAAAATAAATAAATTTTACCTTTAAAATTTTCTGGTACATTTGTATCTAGTTTTCTCCTTGTTGGTGAATCCAGAGGTTTCATATCATAAATAGAAAGCTTTGGTGGTGGAATAGATGGATGAGATTCCGTTTCTAGAAATTTGACAAAAAGTTCTGAAAAAGACTAAGAAAAAAGAAAACATTTGGAAAAAAAAATTTAGTTATATTAGGCATGTATTAAAATTATATTCACTACAACTTAAAAAAATACTAGCTATTCTAATTAAATATTAAAAACTAATCATGCCATCTGAATCATTTTTTAAATCATTTCTTTATAACTAAGCTTTATGAACAATTAAAACTGCAAGTACTTCAGTTATATAGACATTATGCAAAAACTTTAACTTAATAATTTTTGATGATAGCTTTACAAATCTATACTCAGAATCGGCTACCTGATAACACTTAAGATTTCTTGCCACTAATGACACTTAAGACAGTAAGTCTTAAATCATTTTAATAACTGTTTACATAGACATACATGAAAACTTATATTGACAGAAAACAAATATTAAAGTCACATTTTTCTAAAGTAAACCCAATCAATGAATATAGCAAAAGCTCACAAGTAATTTTATCAGATTAAAATAATGTAGTATAGACCTTTCTTTTAAATTAAGTTTTCTGCCATCCAATTTCAAATAGGGTTTTATCTTTAGCTAGCTGAGGGTTAAGCCACCTATCCTTAGTTTCCCCTTTTAAAAATAAAGAAGTAAACCCCACATTCTCACAGTACTACTCAAGTCAATTGATATTCATCTGAAACCTACTAACATAACAGTTACTATATTTTCATGCTTATTAACTACTTCCTTCTACAAAAATGGAATCGTTGAGGGCAGGCACTTTATCTGATTTGTTGCTGCATTCCCAGTCCTTAGAACAGAAAGGTACACAGCAGGTGCTCAATAAGTATTTATTGTCTCAATGACTACTTATAGATACATACATGCAAAAAATAAAGTCGCTATCTTTAAGAATCTCATAATTTAGTAGTAAAACAAATAATTGTGTTTCTGCAGCATCACGATCAAAAACAAATAAAGGAACAGTTAATACTTTGAAAAATAAAAATAAAAATAAATTAAAGTTAGTGCTAGCTTCAGCAGCACATACACTAAAAATTAAAACCTATAGGAAATAAACTTATTAAAACTGCTTATTATCATTAAGCTAATCACGTTTTTGGATCTTAATTTCCATAACTTCAAAATAGAAGGGCTATATAAAATAACTTTAAAAAGAAATCTGATTCTTTGCAAATGAATGCAATGTACAATTATCTCACCATTCATATTCAGCAAAAATAAAATCAGCACTTACACTATTAAGCATAGATTGTTGATTTGGTCTCAGAGGTGTGTTGGGGACACTTTTTGATCCTCCTCCAAGCCACCCAGTCATCCATCTGGTAACACCACCCTGATCTTCATTCAACAACTGAAAAATTATTTGAAGACAGAAAAATATTATCAGTACAAGAAAAGAAAAAATAAGAATCATTTTTTACATGATTTCAAATGGTATCAAACTATGCTTTGGAAATCCAATTTCTAGTAAATGATTCCTACTGACAGAGGCTACAAATACAATGAAATGTCATCCCAAATACTATCTTGGTAAAAATTTGAAAACTGTCACATCTCAAAATTTAGCATTCTGATAATAAGAGAGGTGGCTTATATCTTACAAAACATTTAAACTAATATTATACAAATTTAGTGTTCCAGTCAAGATGGTGGAGTAGGTAAACGCTGTGCTCGCCTCTTCCCATGACCACATCAAAAATACAACAAAATTGTAGAACAATCAGCCTGGAGAACCAACTGAAGACTAGCTGAATGGAAGTCCTATAACTATGGTTATAAAGAAGAAACCACGCTGAGACTGGAGGGAATAGCAGAGATGCAAACCAGGCTGGCCACACACGCGTGGCGGTTGAGAACTGAGAGGCATAGCTCAGCTACAGAGGTATCCCCTGAGGAATGAGGGGTCCCAGCCTCACCAGGCTCCCGAGGCCAGAGAACCAGTGCCAGGAAGAGGAGCCCAAACAACATCTTGCTGTGAAAAACTGGGGAATTCTGTCTGTCCAGGTGAGACCGAAGGCTGCTGGAAACCCAGGTGTCGGCTTAACAAGCCTGCACACAGACTCACTGGCTCACAGGCACTCACTCGAGGCTCCAGTAGAGGGACAGAGGCTCGGGAGTTGTCAGAGACATACAGGGTAAAACTGAGTTGTATGGATTCAGGGCAAAGGCTGGAGGGACAGCCACCATTGTCCCTGTGTTGAGTCCTCTTCCCACACAGTTGGCAGGCAAGTGCTAGATTTCATGTGTTGAGCCCTCCCTGACTACGGCCAAATCTAAATCGGCATTAGCCTGGTGAACCCCACTTGTGCCACCATGATGACTCCCTGAAACCCTGCTCCACCCAACTTGCACACTGCCTGAGGCTTTTCAGTGGCTGAGCCCTATGGACAGCTGGTAGGCAGCAGAAGGCCTCAGGTACACTGTGACTTCTGCTGAGGAGCCTCACACCCAGCACTGGTGGCAGCCAGCCTCAATTTGCAGTGTTGTCTCTCCCACGCACCTCCAGGCCCCACACAGGCAGCTATGAACCACAGATCACTTGTAGCTCCTACGAGGAAGCCTCATCAGGTCACAGGCAGCAGCTGGCCTTGGCCTGCATGGAAGTCCCTCCCAAGAGGCCCCAGAACACACCTGGAGGCCAGCTTCAGACCACCGCAGAGCTCTGCCTGATTAGCCCCACAAGCAGCACCCATAAAGGGTGGTCTTCCAGCAGGGAGCAGAGCTCGCTGGAGCAACCCCACTCTGTCGGGTCAGCCACACACAGGAGCTCATACACTGTGGGTGTGGCCAGTCAACCTGAAGGTCAATTCCACACACTGTTGTGTCAACAGCAATCAAGGCTCAACTACAACAAGAGGGCATACACAACCCACACAAGGGACACTCCTAGAGCACTGGGTACAGGTGATCAGGAAGACTGCACCACTGGGCCCCACAGGACATCTACTATATAAGGCCACCTGGCCAAGACTGAGAAATATAGCAGATCTAATTAATACATAGAAACAAACACAGAAAGGCTGAGCTTAGTGACAACTTCAACAAAGAGATAGTAAGCATAAAAAAGGACACAGACACCATAAAAATAATCAGTCAAAAATGAAGACTACAATAACTGAAATGAAGAATACGATAGGAAGAATCAACAGCAGATTTAATAATCAGAGACGTATTCATGACTTGGGAAGACAAGGCGACAGCAAACACCCAATCAGAACAACAACAAAAAAAGAATTTTAAAAAATGAGGATAGTTCAAGGGACTTCTGGGTCATCAAGTTTAACAACATTTGCGCCATGGGGTATCAGAAAGAGAAGAGAGAGAGAAGGGATTGAGAACCTATCTGAAGAAATAATGAATGAAAACTTCCCTAACCTGGCAAAGGAAATAGTCTTACAAGTCCAGGAAGCACAGAGAGTCCCAAAGACGAAGAACCCAAACTGATCCACACCAAGACATATCATAATTAAAATTCCAAAGATTAAAGACAAAGAGAGAATCCTAAAAGCAGCAAGAAAAAGGCAGTCAGTTACTTTCAAGGGAGCTCCCATAAGATTGTCAACTGATTTCACAACAGAAGCTTTGCAGGCCAGAAGGGACTGGCATGAAATATTCAAAGTGATGAAAAGCAAGCACCTACACCTAAGACTACTCTAACCAGCAAAGCTGTCACTTAAAATTGAAGGAGAGATAAAGAGCTTCCCACACAGGAAAAAGCTAAAGGAGTTCATCATTGCCAAAGTGGTATTACAAGAAATGCTAAAGGGACTACTTTAAGATGAAGAAAAAAAGAGATAAAAAATATGAATAATAAAATGGCAATAAGTATGTACCTATCAATAATCACTTTAAATGTAAATGAATTAAATGCTCCAATCAAAAGACCTAGGGTAGCTGAATAGTTAAGAAAACAAGACCCATACATATGCTGTCTAAAAGAGACCCACTTTGGATCGAAAAGATACACACAGACTGAAATAAAGAGATGGAAAAATATATTTCATGCTAATGGAAATGAAAAAAAAAAAAGCTGGGATAGAAATACTCATATCAGACAAAATAAACTTTAAAACAAAGACTATAAGAGACAAAATACATTACATAATGCTAAAGGATCAATCCAACAAGAGGATATAATCCTCGTAAACATTTATGCACCCAACAGAGGAGCACCTAAATATATAAAGCAAAGATTGACCAACATAAAGGGAGAAATTGACAGTAATACAGTCATAGTAGGGGACTTAACACCCCACTGACATCAATGGACAGATCTTCTAGACAGCAATCAAGAAGGAAACAGCGGCCTTAAATGACTCACTAGACCAGATGGATTTAATTGGTATTTTTAGAACATTTCACACCAAAGCAGGAAAATTTACAATCTTTTCAAGTGCACATAGAACATTTTCCAAGATAGATCACGTTAGGTCACAAAACAAGTCTCATTAAATTTACGAAGACTGAAACCATATCAAGCATTTTCTCCGACCACAATGGTATGAAACGAGAAATCAGTCATAAGAAAAAAAACAAAAATGCACAAACACATGGAGGCTAAATAACATGACACTAAACAATGAATGGGTTAACAGTGAGAACAAGGAAAAGAGTCAAAGTTACCTTAAGACAAATGAAAATGAAAACACAAGTACCCAAAATCTATGGGACAGAACGAAAGCAGTCCTAAGAGGGAAATTCACAGCAATACAGCCCTACTTCAAGAAACAAGAAAAATCTCAAATAAATAATCTGACCTTACACCTGAAGGAACTAGAAAAGAACAACAAAGCCCAAAGTGAACAAAAAGAAGAAAATAATAAAGATCAGAATGGAAATAAACACAATAGAGTCTAAAAATACAATACAAAAGATCAATGAAATCAAGAGCTCGTTCTTTGAAATGGCAAACAAAATTGATAAACCTTTAACTAGAACCATAAAGAAAAAGAGAGGACACAAAAAAATTAAGTTAGAAATGAAACAGAGTGACAACTGACACCACAGAAACACAAAGGATTATAAGAAAATACTATAAACAATTACATGCCAACAAATTGGACAATCTGGAAGAAAGAAATGGACAAATTCCAATAACATAATAATCTTCCAACAGTAAATCAAGAAGAAACAGAAAATCTGAACGGACTGATGGCAACTAATGAAATAGAATCAGTAATCAAAAAACTCCCAACAAATGAAAAAGTTCTGGACCACACGGCTTCACAGGTGAATTTTACCAAACATTCAAAGACAAATGAACACCTATCCTTTTCGAACTATGCCAAAAAATTCAAGAGGTGGGAAGGCTTGCAAGCTCATGTTATGTATGAGGCCAGCATTATCCTGATTCCAAAACTAGACAAGACACTACAGAAAAAAAAAAAAAAGAAAATTAGAGGCCAATATTCCTGATGAACATATATGCAAAAGGCGTCAACAAAATATTAGCAAACTGAATTTAGCAATACATTAAAAAGATCATACATCATGATCAAAAGGGATTTATTCTTGAGATGCAAGGCTGGTTCAATATCTGTAAATCAATTAACATGATACATCGCATAAACAAAATGAAGAATAAAAATCAAATAATCATATCAACAGATGAAGAAAAAGCATCTGACAAAATCCAGCATCCATTTATGATAAAAACTCACAGCAAAGTGGGACTAGAGGGAACAAACCTCAACATAACAAAGGCCGTACATGAGACAAACACACAACTAACATCATACTCAACAGGGAAAAGCTGAAAGTGCTTCCTTAATATTAGGGACAAAACAAAGATTTTCACTGTCACTATTTTTATTCAATATAGTATTGGAAGTCCTAGCCACAGCAATCAGACAAGAAAAAGAAATAAAAGGTATCAAAATTAGAAAAGAACAAGTAAAACTCTCATTATTTGCAGATGCCATGATACTATATGTAGAGAACCCCAAACAGTCCACAAAACTATTAGACTGATAAATGAATTCAGTAAAATCGGATACATAATTAATATTCAGAAATCAGTTACATTTTTATACACCAATAATGACTTTCAGAAAGAAAAATTAAAACAACCTCATTTACAACTGCATAAAAAATTTTCTAGGAATAAATTTAACCAAGGAGTAAAAGACCTGTACTCAGAAAAGTGTAAGACATTGATGAAAAAAACTGAAAATACATATAAATGGAAGCATATACCATGCTCATGGATAGGAATAATTAACTGTTAAAATGTCCATACTACCCAAAGCAATGTATAGATTCAATGTAATCCTTATCAAAATACTATGGCATTTTTCATAGAACTACAGCAAATAATCCTAAAATTCATATGGAGCCACGAAAGACTCCGAATGATCACAGCAATCTTGAGAAAGAAGAACAGAGTTGGAGGTATCAGATTACACTACAAGGCTACAATAAAAAACATGGTACTGGCATAAAAACACACACATAGATCAATGGAACAAAACAGAGTCCAGAAATAAACTGATGCCTATGCGTCTATGGCCATGCCACCCTGAACAAGCCCAATCCCATCTGATCTCGGAAGCTAAGCAGGGTCGGGTCTGGTTAGTACTTGGATGGGAGACCACCTAGGAAGACCAGGTGCTGTAGGTGTAAAAAAATTTTTTTAAATAATAATAAGGGATTGCAATTGTGAGGTCAACCAAGGGTTGCCTCACTAAAAACAAACAAACAAAACAAAACAAAACTAAACAAAACAAAACCCCTGATGCTTATGTGGTCAATTAATCTATTATGGAGGAAAGACTATACGATGGAGTAAAGACAGTCCATTCAATAACAGGTGTTGGAAAAATTGGATAGAAACGTGCAAAAAAACAAAACTAGACTATCTTCTTTACTATATACAAGAATAAACTCAAATGGATTAAAGACTGAAATCATAAAACTCTTAGAAGAAAACATAGGCATTAAACTCTCCACCATTATTGTTAGTAATTTTTTCTGATATTATCTCCTCTGGCAAAGGAAACAAAAGAAAAAATAAGCAAATGGGACTACCTCAAACTAAAAAGTTTTTGCACAGCAAAGGAAACCATCAGCAAAACAAAAAGACAACCTACCGAATGGTAGAAGATATTCACCAATGATACATCCAATAAGAGTTAATTTCCAAAATTTACAAAGAACTCACACAACTTACAGCAAAAAAAACAAACGATCCAATTAAAACATGGGCAGAGGACCTGAAGAGACATTTCTTCAAGGAGGACATACAGATGGCCAAGAGATATATGAAAAGATGCTCAAGGTCACTAACCATCCGAGGAATGCAAAACGACAAGATATCACCTCACACCTGTCAGAATGGCTATCATCATAAATCAACAAACAAGTGTTGGCAAGAATGTGGCGAAAAGGGAACCCTCATTCACTGCTGACAGGACTGTGAACTGGTGAAGCCACTATGGAAAACAGTATGAAGGTTTCTCAAAAAATTAAAAATAGAACTATCTTATGACCCAGCAATTCCACTTCTGGGCATTTACCCCAAGAAATCCAAAACGCATTCCAAAAGATCTATGCACTCCTATGTTCACTGCTGCTTTATTTATCAGAGTCAAGATACGGGAGCAATCTAAGTACCCATCGATAACAGATGACTGGATAAAGAAGATGTGGTACATGTATACAATGGATTACTCAGCCATAAAAAAACTGAAATCCTACCCTGAGAGACCACATAAATGGACCTAGAGGGTATTATGCTAAGTGAAATGTCAGAGAACCAACAAAATAGAAACAGACTCACATATAGAGATAAACTTTTAGTTGCTAGATTTGAGGTGGGGGGGCATTGAGAGGGCTGAGTGAAAAAGAGAAAGGGATTAAGAAGTACAAATTGGCAGTATCAAAACAGTCATGGGGACCTAAAAGTGCAGCATAGGAAATATAGTCAGTAATACTGTAATAACTATGTATGGTGCCAGGTGGGTACTAGACTTATGAAGACGGATCACTTCGTAAATTATATAAATGTTTAACCACTATGCTGTAAACCTAAAACTAATATACAATAATACTGAATGTTACCTGTTATTGAAAAAAAATTTTTAATATAGCCACTTAATGCTATGAATGTCCTATAAGGGCTAATTTAGCACCATCCTACAAATTTGGATACGTAATACTTATTAATTTCCATTTTGAATTGTTTTTTTGACTCATGTGTCAGAAAAGCTAAATGACCTAGGGACATAGAGCGAAAACATGGAGGATTTGGAATTTGAATCTGAATCTACCGAATTCCAAAGCTCATGCTCTTAGTCATTATGAAGTTACTCAACATGGCAAACCTTTCACACCTCCATATCTTCATATGTAGGACTGTTTCTGCCTCAACATTCTTCCTAACTTCTACATGGCTTTCAAACTCACTGCAAACATTACCTACCTAGGAATTACACTAAAGTACAATTTAAAAAAATAATATATCAACAGAGAAACGCAAATCAAAATTATGAGATACCACTTCATAGCCACTAGGATGCTATTACCAGTTTACAAAGAGAAGAGGAGAAAATAGAGAAAAGAAAAAGAGAGAAAGAAGAAAAGAAAGAAAAAAGAATAAGTGTTGGCGAGGACGTGGAGAAATTAGAACCCTTACTCACTGCTGGTGGGAATGTAAAATAGTGCAGCAACTGTGGAAAACAGTATAGCAATTCCTCAAAAAATTAAATACAGAATTACCATATGACCCAGCAATTCTACTTCTGGGTTTATACCCAAAAGAATTAAAAACAAGGACTCAAACAGACATCTGCATAGCCATGTTCATGGCAGCACTATTTATAACAGTCAAAAGGTAGAAGTAACCAAAGGGTCCATCGCTGATGAATAAACAAAATACAGTATATGCATACAATGCAATATTAATATATTTAACATACTCAAAAAGGAAATACTGACACATGCTACTACATGGATGAATCCTGAAGACATATGCTATGTGAAATAAGCCAGACACAAAAGGATAAATATCACACGGTCGCCAGTGGCTGGTGAGGGTCATGGGGAGGAGAACTAGTATTTACAGGATATTGAGTTTACATTGGGAAGATGAAAAAGTTCTGAAAATGGACAGTGGTGATGGCTGAAACAACAATGTGAATGAATACCACTGAACTGTACACTTAAAAATGGTTAAAATGGTAAGTTTTTGTTATGTTTTATCACAATAAAAAAAATTTTTTAAAGCAAAAAAAAAATTACACAAATTGGATAAATCCACTTCTTCACTATAATAGGAAATGAATCCATTTCCACATTATTAAAAAATTATATTCCAGGAAAAGTTATATAATATACAAGGAAAGAAAATGTTATACAACGCCACTGTTTTGGTTATAACTGCATTTAGAATGGCTCACATTGTCCGCTTACCTGTTCCATTTCCTCCCTTTTAATACCCAGGATGCTTCCCATTAATCGTAATACTTCATGACGCTGATTTTTTGGTGTGTGGAAATGCCCAACGAAGAGATTTCTCATTAGGACTCTACAAAAATGAAGGCAGAAACTGCTCAACTAACTCAACAAGTTATCCCGATACTTGGTGTACCCAAATAACAAACACTAACCATATAAATATTTCATTGTACTTAAACAATACTTAATTATAAAAAACACTAAACAATATCTTCAAGTAACTTTAGAAAAAAACTCGACATGTCTAACTAAGAATACTTCAAACAACCCAAAATGTATAGCTTTTAAAACATTACTTATTGGCCATCCACTTTCTTCAACCAAATAACAACTGAGATGGTTCTCATCAGAACTGCTCAGTGCCTGTCTGGGTTGATGTCAACCTTCAGGAGACACTTCAGATTTTTCCCTTAACAGCAATGACAGTTTGTGTGCTTAATGGGCATGCTTATATTTCTCCATTAGTGTTTATTAAAAATTTGCTAATAATATTGAAATCTTTAAAATATTGATATATTTCACATATACCTAGATGTCAGACTTCATACATGAGCAAAATACATTCAATTAAGGACAGTAAAGAGCAAAAAAGAATGGTAAGAAAAAACTTTTTTTCTAAGTGTGGTGGTGATGTTTTAACTCTTTCATATGGTTTTTTTTTTTAAAAAATTTGAGCTGGGAAAATCTATTTAAGCAAGAGAAGAGGAATTATTCTACTGACCCCTCATTAAAACTACCTACATCTCATCACTATGTGGGAAAAAGAAAAGGCTTTTTAAAAACTCAATCACATATAAACATCACATGCAGAAGTTTTCACCATAAAAGTAGTCTCCATAAAATACATAAAAGTTAAAAGGTAGAGCGTACTTGTCTACTTTTCCTTCCGTGCTGTTTACTAAGTTCATTAATTTCTTTTGTACATCATCCAGCATTTCTTGTCGGAGCTCATCTGTTATAAAACATGTGAAAAAAGACAGCCATTAACTGATTAAAATAGCACAAATGATACATAATGAGATTTAAGACATCTTTTCCGAGAATTCTGAATACATGCACTTATTCTAATTAGGAATATTCAATTACTTCCACCTCTTCTATGGTTCAGGTAAGCATGCTTTCTGGTACATAAGTTACTCAGAGGCCAGAGTATGCATTAATTCACATGGTTTACCCTCAATAATGAATCCTTCAACAGAAAATTTAAATACCAGAAAAAAACACAAAATGGTTTCCATTCTCTTCAGAAACTTAATAGCAAAAAAGAGATTTTCACCACTGCTTCCTTGCATGAAACATTTCCACAGCCACCCTTTAATGGAAGGAAACAGAAAGGACAATTTTAGATTTTCCTTTTTCCATTTTCCTGACTGTACTCCGCCTTTCGGTGAGGTAAGAAAGTATCTAATACAACTAAGGCCATCATGGCTCGGAGTGTAGCTGATAGGGCAAATTCTGGGGTAAATAAATTGTAAAATACAATCCATATTACTGGTTCTAACATACTAATCAAGATACTACAATGTAGGACTGATTTAGAAGGATGTTTGGGCTATTTTATTTTAAAATTCTTATTTAAAAAGGAAGCAATATATGTAAAATCTTGGTGGAATTCTTGGAACTTGAGCAATATTAAAGGCAAAATCTAGGATTACGACAGGAACTAGCCTATTCATAAATTCAACCACGCCCCTGGGGCAAGGATTTCTGGACCACAGAGTTCACGCCTACCGCCTCAGACATGGACAGTGTGAGCTGAGAGATGCTCATTAACTTCAGGCTACATTATAAATTTCATTCTGAAAGAAATGAATAGAAGGCTGCTTTGCAACAGAGCTCTATTTTTCAAATCAAGAAACACATCCAAACACTAGACGCTGACCTCCACTCACAAGCCTACTCTATGAGTTATGCTGCATTTTCTTAGCAGTAGCTGGATACGAGTTCGTCAGACATTGCAAATATTTTCTCCCATTCTGTGGGTTGTCATTTCGCTCCTGATGGTATCCTCTGAAGTGAATTTTTTTTCGTTTTGTTGAAGTCCGATTTATTTTTCCTTCTGTTATACTTTTAGTGTCATATCTAAAAAAATCAACGCCTAACTCAACTTCACTGAGATTTACTCCTTTATCTGTTCTAAGAGTTTTACAGTTTTACTTCTAAAATGTAGGTCTCATTACGACCCATTTTGAGTTAATTTTTGTGCACGGTGTAAGGCAGGGGTCCAATTTCATTCTTGTGCATGTGGATATCCAGGTTTTCCAGTACCATATGTTGAAAAAACTATTCTTGTGCACTCTTGTTGAAAATCTATTGACTATAAATGTACGCTTTATTTCTGGACTTTCAATCCCCACTGCAAGACTTCTATAAATGATTTTTCTTCTGCCTGGAAAGTGCCTTTCCATTGGCACTACCTATTAACTCCTATTCACCCTTTATATCTCTGTTTCTAAGTCACTTTCTCAAAATTTTATCTGAACCTTACAGATTTAGGCCAGGTCCATATGCTTCATGTTTTTATTCTGTCTTACAAGCCTAAAATTCTGACTTACAATGCTAAATGTATATATAAAATTGTCCAGTTTAACTGTTTGCAATGGCTTATGGTTTTTCTAAATTGCAAAAATCTGAATTGCCAAACATAATTCATATAATAGGCTAACTTTACCAAAATAGAGATGGTTGCCATAACCATATTATAAAAGTGAGGTTTGTGTTCGGAAAATCTACTACAAACGTTTCCTTTCCTGTCTTTCCAGTAAGGAATTTAAGTTTGGATGTTTAAAAAAAAGAGAGAGAGAAAGAGAACAAGACTAATATTAAAGTCCGAGTCAGTAAAAGACGTTTTAGATTCTTAAGGTGCACGTATGTGCTATGAACACATGGTGCTGTCCGGGCTTCTTCTAGTACTATGTTCTGAATGTAACAGAACCCTCAACTATTCATAGTAAATTAACCATTCTGAACTAACCACCTCATGCACAAATTAAAGAAAGAGCCAGAGTAAAGACGGGCACGGTCTTCTCTCTTAACCTCCTTCTCTCCTTCCCAAAGCAGCAGAGAAACAGAAGTCGAACTTATCCCAGGCCTACCTTCCCTTTCTCTAAGACCTTCCTTCTCCTACCTTTCCTCTACCATTAATGATTTTTTATATTGTTTAAAGGTCAAAATGATAATTTTCTAGATATTTTGGGTTATATAAAATTAATTAAAATTAATTTCACCTGTATCTTTTTACTTTTTAATGTGGCTACTTAAAATTTTTAAATTTTTACATGTGGCTTCCATTGTATTTTTATTGGATAGCACTGCTTTGTAGCATGATCAGGATATAACCAGTACACTATGATTGTCTCTTATTAAAAAAGAAAAGACAATACTGAATGGTAAATGGACATCTTCAGAGTAAAATTCATGAAGCAAAGAGTTGATTCTAATAAAAATGATTTTAGGAAGATGAATTAGAAAAATATAACTTTGCTCTATGAAAAACTAATAAAAAATCTGTCTTAAAATTCAAGTCAAAAAAATTTTTCTTCATGAAAATTCAATACTGGTATCATTTTGAATAAAATCTCTGTGTTCTGAAAGGCAGGATCAAAACATACTTAAGGCCAAAATAATAGGGTAAAAAAAGTTTCTTAAACTCATTATCAGAACACAAGTTAGTCCTGAGCTAATATGATAGAGAACTGATAACCCTGCATGCCTTGCAGGCAATGAAGAAGGCTGTTTCGAAGTCAAGTAGTTTAAATATATTCTGATATTTGAGTCTAGAAAAAAACCCTCAGAATTTGGGGGAAGAAGCTGGAAGGCTAGTCTTAACCAAGAAAGGTTTAGAAAAGAAAAGAAAGTCAAATACTGACTTCAAAGGTCCCTACAGACTCTCTTTCTCTCCAGGAACCCTTATTCTCCTCCCATCAGAGATTCTGAATATTTCTCCACAAAAACTGAACACTAATTCAAACCACAATTTGAAATCATAACTGTATTTATATGGGCAGGCAAAATACAGTTATTCAGAAATGAGTTTTTGGCCAAATATAATATCCCTGTGAAATAATCTAACATGCTCAAAAAATTCCTTCAAAGTTAAAAAAAAAAAAAGGCAGTGGGGGGTACATTTTAAAGTTGAGCAATAAAGCAATTGAGATTTAATCTAGTTTAGGAAAAGAGTTACTCTGAACATATATCCTAAAATCTGCCATATTGGAGCTTCTCTCAGTAATGCCTAGTGATCGCACCATGGCCTTCATCGCTTGATTTAAAATCAAAACAACATAAAATGTAACTGACTACAACAAATCAGCACATCATAATTTTACATTTTATTTGTGATTAGTAACATGGCACTATAATACTGTCTTCAGAGAACATCATAAAATTAAGTCACACTCTTACAAAGTCATTTGGCTATTTCATGACTAAGCTCCTCTGGACAAGCGTCAAGTACGGTTTAAATAGTCACCTAAGAATAGTGGCTGGAGCAAGACTTGAGGGTTAGGAGACCTGCATATGAATTATAGTCCTGTCACAAGACCTGGATATGAATCATGGTTCAGTCACTAGGGCCAGAATTTGTTGCCTATTTTGCAAAATAAGCATGCTTATCTCAAAGGATTTTTTAGAATCTACTGAGCGATTAAATATGATTTCTCTAAACAGTAAAGTGCTATATAAAGCATTTGTATTCATTCATCTGATTTCTTAAAATATCATCTTTCAACCTAGCCCTATCCAATATCAATAATATGTATTACTTTGGCTAACATTAACATTGATAGTTTTTCCTCCATTTTGCCTTATTTGTCATCTTTACAAACCAAGGCAAAGGAGTCAGTAGAAGAAAAAAATGTGAGAAAGATGATTTCATTTACATATATTTCAGAAAATAAACTGGGTGTACTATCTTATTTATTATACTGGCTACCTAAAAAAATTAATTTAAATCTCATATATAGCCAACATAATGAAATTTAGCCTCTTTATTTAAATATAATCAAAGCAAAAGCTAGAAATTAGTCTTTTCATCACAGAATTTCAATGTATACAAGATTACTTTCATCATAACACCAAATGACATTTTTAAAAGGCATCTTGAATTTACTTATATTTGAAGCTAAGAGATTAGCATCTGCTTTGTCTTTTCACTCAATCTTTTCAACTATATTGGAGACAATTTTAAGATATAGAATACATGGTGAATACTTTCTTTTTCCAGAATTATAATTATTAATTGCTAAGTGAAAGATAATTTTTGAAATTCTACTTCCTAGCAATGAACTCACAGAAAATTTTATTAAAAATAATATAACCTCATTATTTTAAATTTTACTGGATCAGAATCAGTGATTAAACTGAAATGTCAATGCTAAAGTACACTAGATTATTTGTACAGTTAGGGTTACTATGTGCATTTGAAAATATTTTGTAGAAATATTTTCAATGTAACCAGATCAAATTTATTTTCCCTCTCCACGGTCCTCCCTCAATCCTTTGGTATGAATTCAGTCATCTGTACTGCATTTTTTCATGTCAAGACAAAAAAAATTTTTTAAAGATTGAATACTGTGAGTCGGGTTATATATTTAAGTTTTAAAGGTTCACATAGGCCAGTCATATCCCCACCCAAAGGACTGCAATTTTGTCATTGAAAAGTCATTATGATAATTTTGCCACTTGCTGAAAGTCATCAGTACTATAGAAAATATACTAATGACGAAAAACTTTCTAGGCTGCAGACTGAATCTCAACTCGTTTCTGAAAGCTCCCTGTTGCAAATCAGCGCAGAGTAAATCTGGCACTCGAAATGTTTTTTTTTTCAGCCCACACAAGGTTATTAAGTCTAGATTTCCAGAGTCCCTTGAGAGATCTGAAGATCTGGCCACACTGGGCCCGCACTCTTACATGGCAACAGTTGGGTGGAGCTGAGGACTGCTGCCCCCTATGAGGAACTCTCCATTCACCACAGTCTCTGCTCGGTTCGTCGCTCTTTTATATTACAATTTGGGCCCCAGTTTACAATTGGTGTTTGTGATCCACACTCATAGTTTCATTTCTTCACACGGCAACCTACTTCGACTTCTACCCACTCTGCGCTCAGCACACCCCGCCCCCGCGCCCCACTCTTATGGTCATTACCAGTTCACAGAATCTTCAGCCAGTTTCCAGATTATGCCACATCGCTTCACACGAATTCTTCTCTCTCTAGAATGCTCTTCCCCAACTCCCTGCCTGCTTAGCTGCACCTATCCGTCATGAGAGTGAGGTCAAGTACAGCCTTCACTGACCTTTCCTACCCCACCGGCCCACTGCCAAGTAGACTGGCCTGCTCCTTGCTTTCCAGACACCTCGCTGCACGTATGCGTTACATGCAGCTCTCCCCTCTGTGCGGGACGGTAAGCCTCCTGAATGCGGGACCTTGTCCCCTATCTTCATAGCTCTAGTGCCTATTTTAGTGCTGCCACACAACAGAAAACAATGAATTTTTGAAAAATAAATTAAAGAATGACTGATTTTTCTCTGGGAAGGGAGACTATCTGGGAAAAACAACACAGGACAAAAAGAATAAATGATTTATATTCTGCATTACTCATCCATATGAGGGAAAATAGACAAGACATTAATTCAAAACATTCTTGTCGCAACATAATTTACTTTTTCCTTTATACTTAGAAGAATTAATAAAACACATATGTAAAAATATAACCATTAAGTTGAAAAGGGCTTAATTATTTATCTAACTGATACAAAATTTTTCTTAACTAAAATTTTGGCATTGTGTAGTATGCCCAGATGTTTATATCATCACAAATAATTTTTTTTAACCATTTATGGCAATTCAGAAAACTGCATCTGGTATTTCTTATACGTTTCCTCTAAAATCACCACTTCTGCCAAAAACATCTATAAAGAAATCCCTCAAAAGGTTTGGGTAACAAAGCGTCTGGGAATGTATTTGGCCTATGTTCAACAGGACATTATATGTTTTCTTGTATAAATCATGTCCTGGAAAACGGGAATGTCTTTACTTAAAATAAAAACTCTACCAGCCAGCACCGTAAAGGTAGTTCCATGAAAAGCATTTTAAACTTCTTTCATATTTGTAGTTTTAAAACACATTTTTATGCTTCATATTACAGGTTTACTAGGTCTCATTTTATACATTCTTCTAGACTTTCTGGGGAAAAAAAACTAAGGAAATTTTCCATTCTCAACTCATAGAACACTTTTTTAAAAGCGGTCACCAAACCCTCTTTAAAAAAACCAGTAATCGGGCATAAAGATACAGGTATAAACTAGCAGGCAGACCAAAAAATTTTCCCAGTGCTAGAATCTAAACTTATATCACTTAAAAAACTTACTGTTCTTTGTGCACTACAAAATTCACCACCTTTTTGAATAAGTTATCAAAACAAAAACTATTTTGTACTTTCAACTTCAATTTTATATCATTTTCAATTAAGCAGGAATTTTTCTCAAGGGTGATGGTAAAGAACGAGAAGCATAAGAAGGAAAATGTCAAATTTGGCCATAAATATAGCAAGGTAATACATCTTTTAATGGTTCAGCTGTAGTCTAGGTTTCTATCGGTGTACATTTTCCCATGAATGACAATTCCATAGGAATATGAACTCTGATCAACTAAGAATAGTTAATGAAAGACACTGTCCTATGTTTCATAGAGGGCTAGCATCTTGAGTTCGAAAAATCAATAAAAATATAAGACGGCATGTGAATAAGTCTTTGGAGCAATACTGAAACAGAATACTTTCAGGTAAAATGTTGCAAGAATCATTTCTAAAAGGAAGGAAAGACTTAATTCTACTAGTCAACACGATCTATTAAAATATAGCACCTATAATATCTTGCGGTTTTCTTTCATTGCTACTTTGTCTTGGTGGGGGAGAGGGAGAAAGACATTCTTAAACTTTCAGGGTGAAACCCTACTACTGGTTTAGGGCTCTGCTCCAGTTCCTTTCCTCCGTGGAATGCCCCTGACCCTCTCTGGTCTTCCTGGGGAACGAAACGTGCACTGTCTTATGACCACGGTTGTGCACTATCTTAAGACTATGAACCTATGGTGTGTCTGTGCTCTGTGTTACTTTCTCGAAACAAGGATTCCTAACTAAGATGCCACACAGCATCTAAAATGAAGCCAAGTAGTGATTCTCATTATGTACTTAATGCGCATTAGGCATTTTCATACTTCTCATACAAAGCCTGTAAATATCCTGAACTCATAAGCGAAGTTGCACATACGTGGGACTAACAATTATGTATTCTAAGAATGGCTGAAATCATCAGTAATTTACTGTTTTAACACTGATATTATATGCAAAAGCTCCCTTTTCATATCTGACCAGACTGAATCATTTCATCTTTGATAGCAATGACACAATGACATAATCAAGCATTTCGAATAAAAAAATCACTTTTTAAAGTGAGTTTCCTAATAATTGTTTAAATGTTGAAAATGCATATCAACTAATCATCAGTCTGCAGATGCTAGAGATAAAACAATACTTTGCCTCTACAATTCAAGTCTCTATGTACTTCCTTGCAACAAAAGCCAATCTCCTTTTCAAAATTGTTTCTCCTGGCAAATATTTTTGCTGTCTGGCCAAGTTTTGTGTTAAAAATAAAGTACAGTATTACAACATAAATCAACATTTAAAGTACTTAATGATCTACGAAAGAAAATATACAATGATCTTTTGAAAGAACCAAGTCTAAGTTTTATTTATATTATCAAATCAAGAGTACAGCTTTGAGAAAATGAAATCACATTTTTGTTAGGAGATATAAAAGCGATATCAAGCATTTAGGTAATAAAAGAAAACAGATTGTTAAGAAGAACTGTAAATGGCAAGAATAGCTTAAAGACAGCAGAACTAACTAACAATTTACTCCCCTTCCTGTCTGTGCCGTACTGGCCTCTTGCCTGCCCTTTCAAATACCAGTGGTACAAGCATGAACAAGAGCTTTTTCTGTAGCCAATGCTGGGTCCACAAAACCAGTGCAAAGTTGCTGTGCATTTACAATGAATATTAATTGTAACTTCTTACATGAATAGGGACCTAAGTCACCTAAGCCTTGTCATTTATAATCAAAATCTAAAAATACTCTACTATTGGGGGCTTAAATGGGTGCCTGAACATGTACTAAGTAGTGCAGGGACTTTCATAATATTTAGTAACTACAATAAGTCATAGAATATTTTATTTTACCATCATCTGCTGAAAATGACTCAGGTAGATGTCTAAAGGGGGATGGGACGTTAAATATTATAATAGCGTGACATGCAGCACTGAGCTGTTACAGATCAATGAATTGGTTCAGAATACTGCCTTTTCACATCCATTAGTCTAGCCCTACTCTAAGATACCAATTCTTTGGCTAAACCTTTGGGTGCCTAGTGTGTCTCCTCTGGGTTGCTCATGTCTTCTAGATCAACCGTCCCCAACCTCTTTGGTACCAGGGACCAGTGCTCCTATGAGACTCTAATGCCTGATATCTCAAGTGGAAGTAAGGTAGGGATGCTAGCTCTGGGGAGCAGCTGCAAATACAGACAAAGCTTTGCTCGCTTGTCTTGCTGCTCACCTCCTGCTATGCAGCTTACTTCCCCCACAGTCAGTACGCAGCCTGGGGTTGGGGACTCCTGTTAGATAATGCTGCAGCTGCATTGGCCTTCAACCTAACTAGACTGTTTTCCAAATAAATGCTGCCTCCATATAAGGGCAACCATTTCAACATGTAGGATACAACAGAGGACTGTCCTGTCTTCAAAGGAGATGGAGATATACACAACAAATATAGGTCAGATTATAAATAACCACTTTCCTGTCAGGAAGAAATCAGTAACATGGAAAGAACATGACCTTTGGTCAAGGGTCATGCAGCTGAATTTTGCATGTCATGCTATTATAATATTTAACGTCATATCATCCTTTGGACATCTACCTGAGTCATTTTCAGCAGATGATGGTAAGATAAAAAATTCTATGACTTATTGAAATTGCTGAATATTATCAAAGTCCCTCCACTACTTAGTACTTGTTCAGGCATCTATCTAAAAGAGGCGTTCAAATCTCAGTTTAACCTATAAAATGGAATACTCCCTACCTCACTTGAAAAGATGAGGGAAAACTAAATAATACAGTATGTGTTCTGTAAAATGTCCATGATACTCAATATATAACTGTTTCCTTGCTGCCTATTTCCATCCCCTGTACTAGATTTAGAGTTCCAAGGCCAGCCAAGTCTTACATAGTAAACAGAAGACTTTTAGTTGGGCAGTAATTTGCCTCATAATCAAGTCATCTTGAGGAAAACTATATCAAATGATCTTATTGTTTTCTGTATTCCTAAAAATCATCTGTCTCCTACTGGATTTAGGCCAACTTATGGGGCTTGTCCTTTGGTACCCACATTTTGCTGGTCCTTGTCTGCTGCCTTCTTAGCATCTAGTCGCTGTTTCTGTAGTCTGACAGTATCTGTGCCGTACCATTTTCTATTTCTGCTTATTTCTAATTTCTATTTATTTTAGGTGGTACTTCTTAGTCCATTAATACGTTGTAGGTGCTCACAGTGCAAGTTGGTGCATTTCGAAATTCCACTACCACCTTTACAGTAACTTTAAATATTACCTACTAAATGCAGCCCTAGAATGGCTTTGGCTTCCTGGGGCAGCTTAAATCAGAGATTAAATGAGGATATGCCATCTTTGGCAGCTGTTAGATTCAACAAAGCACTCATGAGCCATCTGATTATCTGAGGTCCAACTGAAAATCCTAAACACAGGACTCACCTTAGGGAACTGACAGGGGTTATGAGAAACCTTACAAGCATCAAAAAATACATGATGAGTGAGTGCCCTGTATGTAAAGCACCATTTATAATCATAAAAAGCTAGTTCTAACCAGGCATTCATTATACAAAAACAGTACTCCTTTCTTGGCAATGCTGTACACTCTAACACTTCGGATGGCTTCAGGCAGGATGAACATGGATTGAATAAGGAGAAGTCATAATCATAATAGGTCAGTTCGGTCCAATCAACCTCCTTGATGGCCAACAGGGTGACAGCCAACACACCTGGTCTGCCTCAATACCAAGGAAAACGAACTGGATAGCCAGGGCTGACTTAACAACTCTGGTTTCACTAAGATCATATTCAAATTGGAGCAAACTGGGAGATGGAGATAGAAGTCACCTACCAATGGAAGTTGGTCTCACCCAACTGTATTGCCCCCTGGGGAAAGACTACATTTGATTCAACACCAGTGATGTAGGGGGACAAAAAGGAAAGAAAAAAACCTACTTTGTTTTTTAAGTTCTTCCATTTGTTCTTCCTTTAAATCTAACTGTTCCGTGAGTCTTGATGCTGCATCCAATGCAGCATTTGCTTCATCCAAACGCTCCTGGGGATGGAGAGGTCATTAAAAAGCAGCACGAAAAACTATTTCACAAACTACAGGGCTGGAAGACATCTTAGAATCAATCAACCCTTTTTAGTTCAGTTGATGAAGCTACTCTTCTGTGATGTTGGGCAAGATCACACAAACAGTAAGTGTCAAAGATGGAACCCACACTTCACAACACAATATGGTCTCTTTTAGAGTAACTAATTAGAAAAGGAGGATGCCACAAAAAGACAACATGGTGACAAAAGTAAAAAAAAAGTATCAATAATAAGAGAATAAAAGCCATAAATAGCAGATACAAAAAGTCAAGATGTTCTTTTCAATTTTTGCAAGCCTGATGGGTTCACAGTGATGTTTCATTATTATTTTATTAATTTTTATTTCTATAACTACTAGCAAACTTGAGCACTTTTTCATGTTTACAGACAGCTCCACCTGCTATTCTGTGAAAACCTCTTTGGATACCTTGCCCATTTTCTACTGAGCCGTCTTCTGTCAATTTGTAAGAGCACCTTTATAGTAGATACGAACCCTTTGTCATCAGTGCTACACATTTCATTTGGCAGACCTGCCAATTGTCTATCAACTGAATAATATCTTTTGCCATGCAAAAGTGTTTAAAGTGAATATAGTTAAACATACCTACTTTGTTTTTATAGCTTCTTAAGTTTTAGTCTTGGTCAGGCTCCTCCTTGCCCCAGACTATACATGTGGTGTATTAGATTTTCTTAAAAGATATTTAATTTTTTAAAAAATTCACATCTTTAAAATAATGTTTCTCAATGAGGAGTGCTTTTGACATTCCTGGCTCCTGACCACTAAATGCCAGAAGACCCAGGCAGTCACTGTAACAACCAAGGATACCCCTAGACTTCCGGGACCACTCTCAGCTGAGAATCCTCACTTTAATACAATTGGAATTTACTTTTGTATATGATGTAAGATGGGGGGCCAATTTTTATTTTCTTCTATATAGACAGTCAGTTGTGCCAACATCATTTATTAGATAATATATCTCTTTTCCCATTAAATTGAAATTGTTTTAGTTTAGGGTTTAGTTTTAAACTCTCAAATATATCTTGAGCTCTATTTCTAGGTTGTTCTCTGTGCCACTAATCTACTCAATATGTATTGATTTATGGCTCTATTTTGATATTTAGTAGGCGAGTCCCTCCTCACTGCTGTTCTTTCACACAATTTTCTTGGCTACTCTAGAGTATTCACCAATGTAAATTTCACGTCAACTTTTACCATCTTGAATAAGAGCGTGACAGCTTTTTTGATGTGTCATTTTGGATAGGTCAGAGTCCCCAGTTATTTAATCAAACACAATCTAGATGTTTCTGTGAAGGTATTATATAGTACAATCAAAATATTCCTAATCAGTTCAATTTAAGGAAGACACATTATCCTGGATAATCGTAGTGGGCTTGCTTGAACCATCTGAAAGTCCTCGAAAGCAGGGCGGAGGCTTCCCCAAAAGACAGAAGAAATTCCTTCTGTGAACAGCAAGTTCGGCCCGTGATCATGGAGTTCCATCCTGCTTGTGGGGTTCTTTCCTAACCACCTGGGAACAGCAGCTTTGGCCTCGGCCTCTGAGTTCCAGTCGGCCTATGCTATGATCTTCCCATTTTGACTATCAGCGTTACAAATTTCAAACTTGCTTAGCCAACCCCCAAAATCACACTGCCAATTCCTTGTAATAAATCTCTTACGTGTGTATCCATATATAACACACACATATCAATGATTACATGTATATGTTTGTACATATGTGTTCATACATAAAATGTTTAATATTTGAAATCTGCAAAGCTAAATGTAGTATAAAGAAAATTTAAATAAGCTTTCAAATGATTTTTTTAACCTCATATCATTTACATTTAAGAAATTATTAAAACTTAAAACTACATCAAGACTTCAAAAATTAAGTCAGATTTTGTTATTCTTTCTACCGTCTGTTTGATTTTTATTTCATTAATTTCAGCTCTTATCTATTAATTCCCTCTTTACTTTCTCCTGATTTATTTTGTTATTTTTAAATATATGTTACATTTTAAATTAAAAAAATAAAGCTAGTTTAAAAAGAAAATGTGACTTCCATTCCAATATGACAGACTATATACTCCAGATCCACTGGAAACAACTATAAGTGTTAGATAAAATGTCTTTTTAAATGTATTAATGAGCTGACCAGAAAGTAAGCATAAAGATCAATAAACATATTAAAAGATGCTTGATTGACCTCAATAGTAGTCAGAGAAATGCAAATTAAAACCATAAGAAGATAGCCCTTCCCCTACCACACTGGCAAAAATGTAAATTATTCTGATAATGCCCAGTGTTGCCAGGGAGGCAGAACAAGAACTCTCATGTACACTGGCAGGAGTAAATTAGCACAACTGTCAACATCTAATAAAGTTGAAATCGCTCACACACATCCCACACGACTCAACAATTCCAATCAGGACACGCACCTGAAAGAAACTCCTGTACATGTACACCAGAAGGTATGAACAAAGAGAAGTTCAAAACCACATTGTTTACCAGAAAATGAAATGTTCTTTAGCAATAAAACAGGTAAATTACATATGCATATAATGAATAGAGCAATGAAAATAATAAACTGTCTGCAGACAGTAACATCATTGAAACTCAGACATAATACTAAGCAAAAACAGCAAGTCACAGAAGAATGATTCAATTTATATAGTTCAAAATTCCATTTATACAGTGTTCAAAAATATGTCAAATAAACTGTATTGTTTGGAGTGCAAATTTGTATGTGATAAAACCATTTAAAAAATTTAAAAATCAAGGGGGTAACAAACATAAATTTTTAGTGGGTCACCCAGGACATGACGAGAAGAGGATGAGAAGTGGAGGAGAGCGCAAGGAGCGTCAGAGAATGACATCTATTTCTTTATACTGCGTAAGTGGAGCAATGTGGGTCTTTGCTGTACAGCGATCCTTATTTTTCATACATGTTATCTATATATTTAATAAAGATTTTAAACCTTTAAAGGAAACATGGCTTCCCTTATTCGGAATATTAATGTGCTTGAATAGCATATGCACCACTAATGACATGGAAAGAAATTTTATTACTTTCCACCAGCTATCACCAGAGTCTACTTATGACTTAGAAAGTTTATCCTAAATCTAAAAGCAGGTCGCTCTCATGTCATATCTCTTCATGAGGATTCGTTTTATTTATATCTTATATATAATTTTGTACGTATGACATGCAGCATAATAAATAAGGAGAAATATTTTAAAGGATTATGCTGCAAGAGAAAAAAATCTAATGAGATAATATACATTATTCTAATCCATGCGAAATACAGTATGCAATATATTTTGAAAAGAGAAAATTATAAAGTTAAAATTGTAGATTCCTTTTTGTGATCTCTAAATACCCATCGATGCTAACAAATTTAAATCTCCTATCACCTCATATTTGTTGTGTCTACTCTAAACTATAAGTCACGTGAGGAAAACCCTGAGTGTCCTGCTCCCTCTTATGCCCCAGCACAGGGCACAGTCATTCAAACAATATTTACTCAATTATTTGCTTAGAAGGTTATTTCCGAGACGAAGATTCTACAAGTAATTGTTTCATTAATAATAAAAGTACAAGGAAAAATTATTTCGACCAACCTGTAATGACAGCAGTTTCCTTCCAGATGTTCGGCTTTTTTCTTCCATTCAGCTACGAGCTGTTGGTTCTTTTCTAGTTCAGCAGAATACATAGCTTTTTCCTCTAAAAAAGAAAAAAAAGAGTTACTTAAATGCATATGACTGAGTGAAAGAAGCCAATCTGAAAAGGCTACATACTGTAAGATTCCAACCATAATGACGATTCTGGAAAAGGCAAAACTATGATGGCAATAGAAAGATGATGAGTGTTTGCAGGAGATGATGAGGGATGAACAGGCAGAGCACAGAGGACTTTTAGGGCCGTGAAAATACTCTGAATGACATCATCATGATGGAAATGTGTCGTTACACATTTGTCCGAATCCCCTGAATGCACAATGCCGAGAGCAAAGCCTCAGGTGAACTACCTACAAACTTTGGGTGACGATGATGTGGCAGTGTAGGCTCAACGAGAAAATTATATACCTGTAGTGATAACATCAACTGGATTTAAGTAATGAGATCAGTTTCCTCTGCCTAAATCCTTCTTCATCTTATCCATCTTGCAAACTCTTCACCCCTTCAGAACTCCACTCACATATTTCCTCTTTGGCAAAGCTTTCCCTATGGCCTCAGTGCCATATTACTTTGCACACATGTCCACTCTAGCATTATATAGAATTGCTTAGAGAAATATTATACTTAAAATTCAAGATTTCATATGAGTAACCCTGAAGGTGTACATTCATACAAGTTTAAACTTCAGCCTAGACACTTAACTATAACGGCTGTCACTTCATTCGCCTCATACCCCCTCACCACCCTCCTGCCTCCCACTAGTAGTTCATTCACTGCCAACGATTACTGAATGTATGAGGAGACAAGCAGGTGGGTGAAAGAACTAAGGGGGTAAATCGAAGATAGGAGTAGATGTGAAAAAGCATATTGTTATCGGGGTAAAACTTCTCTGGTCGCTGTTACTGTGTTTCCAGAAAAGTATTTTTCACCTAACTAGAAAATGGAATTACTGCGGGGTATAGATGAAGAGCTAAGGACAAGTTCGTCAGTACTTCAAAGGACAGTAGTTACTGAGGATTAACTCTTAGAAGTGGGTTCAATCTCCAATATCTCAGAACTAGACCGTCTTTTCTACATGTGGGCCTCTCTCGTCCTTTGTATTCCCTCTTCATCACATGATCCTTTCTATGTGACTGTCACACTTCCCCAATGGTCACCTTAACTTGTCATGATACTAAACCAAAATTTTAAATACCATAGTTTATGTTCTGCAGTCTTAATTGTAAAAGCAGTCTAAATTAACTTAATGTCTACTTATCTTTTCCTCCTACAGATGGGTAACCTTTCAAAGATATCCCCACGCCTAATCAAAAATAGCGCTCAAATAAGCCAACATTCCTGGTAACTACAGTAATTTTTCTGCACTGAAAGCCTGACCGTACAACGTACCTTGTTGGAAATGCTCTAGTACCATCTGCAGGTTGGAGAGTGACAGAGCATACTGCTTTACTTGTTCCTGAGACATAGAAAGCTGCAGGGCAGTCTCATCCCTTTGCTTAGAGACAATATTCAGTTGTTCCTGTAATGACTCTACCTGCAAACTGGCTTGATGGCTTTAAACAAACAAAAAATAAAAGTCAAACCGTTTCTATTTAGGTACTTTACAAGATGAAACATCTTCCCTACATTTTACTGGATTAAATGCAATTAGATTTCAAAGTATTTAGATCACTTTAATAAGATGAAGCCCCTTCTCTACTTTCTTTTTGGTGGTAAAATACACATGATAACATTTATCATTTTAACCATTTTTAAGCATAGAGTCCAGTGGCTCTAAGTTCACGCACACTTATACAATCACTATCATCCACTCCAGAACGTTTTTCATCTTCCCAAGCTGAAATGCCACACTCATTAAATGATCACTCCCCTTCCCCAGCAACCATAATTCCACATTCTGTCCTATGAATTTGACCTTCCCTACATTTTATTGCATTAAATTCAAGTGAGATTTCAAAGAATCTTGAAGAGTACCCCTGATCTTGGTTCTGTTTTTGTTAATCCAACCATCCTTTCTGTGAAAGTGACTCTGAATATAAATGGCAGTCAATTTAAATACAGTATTTGGCCAAACAAGAAATGCCACTATAAAAAAATTTACAAATACCTCACAACCTGCATGTTTCCGGGCTAAAACTCTACGATGTAATTTATCATAAAACTGTAAGTTGTAAGGGACCTTGGAAGTCATTTTGTCCAGCTTCCAACCCAACAAGCAATGAATTCTATGAACTCCTTTGCTTTTAAAATTTGCAATCATGGTGAAGTCATGACTTTCCTAAGGTTAGCCCATTGATTAACTGCTCTGATTACTAGTTATCTTTTATCATCACCTTTCGCTTATACTAAATAACCCTTACACTTGCCCCAAATAATAACTCAGAGTTCCCTAAGAGATTTATATAGCACCTACCCAGGCTTATGTCACTGATGTACTTCCTTAATGTATAATTATTACATACAAAATAGAGCAATAGTCTTTCCTAGGTTTTTAACATCCAGGTATATTCTTATTCAAGAGCAGCCCATTGAAGCCCTTTAAGAGTAGCTAACTTTGAAGAAATTTACCCAATAGCACCCTCTTGTGGAAAGAGGAGTAAATTGATAATGAGGGGACGAATGCCTTCAAATGTCCCTGGGTTTTATTTAACTTTGTTAGTGAGCAAATCACTCAAAGGGTGATTCTAAGAATGAAATGAGCTGTGACATCACTCAAAAAATTATAAAGTTCCAGTTATTACTGTTGTTAAGGGCTCAAAAAACCATAATCTGGTTTGTAGATTTGAGTTACTACTTATGTAACAAATATTCCTGATAATCTATTAAACCTATGTGTAAGAATATATGCTATGGGAAGAGTACAAAATAAATGGTATCATTTCTACCCTACGTGACCTTACATACCATTGGGTGGGAAGAAGTGTAAGATGGTCAACAATTACCTGTACCCTAAAGTAAAATATAAGTGCCCTATCAAAGACTAAATAAAACATTCTTTATTAAGGAACTACTTCTATTGAGGAAAATTAATTCTTTTATTTGAGTAGCTGTGATGAATGGGAAAACTGTGAGGGATCAGGCCTACTTTCAGGTAAAAGGATATGAAATGAAAAAGTGGGGAAAAAGATACAGAAAAACAGCAGCTGTTTCTGAGAAACTGAGTAATATAGTTTGGCTGAATGTACATGATAGTGAAAAATAAGGCTAAGGGTAGACAGCTTGGGACCAAATCATGAGCATCTATCCCGTTTTAAAAAAAGGAGTAATAAGATCACAGCTTTACTTAATGAAGGTAATTATGGCTATTATTATGAAGGGTAAATGAAAGGGGCAGAGACTGGAAACTGTTTTAATTAGAAAAAACAGGGCCTGAAAATTGAAAGGAAAGATTATCAATTTGATAGCCTGAGGATGTTGTGGCATTTCTGCCAATGTTAAACACATACACAAATGATCATTCATTGTTTTCATTCTCATTTTAAACAAGTTTTCCATATGAGTCAAAAGGCATAACAATATACCCTACATTGTAGGGCCTAAAGTGAGAGATGAGGTCACCCTCAGTATTGTCTCTACTGGCTCATAATCTCTTTGCAAACGAATATCTCCTTCTATCTCCTGCTAGCTATCTATCTAATCTAATACCTACTATCTCCTTCTATCTCCCTCAGCATCATACATAGAAAATAGATAAGTGAAAATATGCATATACCACTAATGGCAATATAAATGGACATAATTCTTATGAAAGATTACTTGACAGTACATTTTAAAAGTTTTAAAAATGCCCTTTGAATGAGAACTTCCATTTCTAAAAATTCACACTAAGAAAATAATCTGTGATCAATACAAAAATACCTATCTTGGGATATCATGATAATACTCTTAGTGATTCTGAAAAGTTGAAACACTCTACATGTCCAATAATAAATGACTGGATTAAAGAAATTATGGCAATCCAAATAATGGTATATTGTACAGCCATAAAGTGATACTGCAGAAACATATGGTGTAACTGTACTGATATTCATATTAAGTAGATAGAAACAGGATACAAAACAGTATGAATAGTATGATTTCTATTTTGCTTTAATATATAATATACGCACACACGTATAGAAGCATATAAAAGCCTCACAAAAAGATTATTTCTGGGTGGGTGGGACTGCGGCTTTATGTTCTTTTTGGTTTATGTGATTTTCCCAAATGGAAAAAAAATGTTTTGTAGTAAGGAAAAATAAGAAAAACAAGGCATTTTATTGAGAGAAATAAAATTTTAAAATATTATAAGCAGGGACATGGTCACTCATTAATTTATTAGAACCAAGAGTTAATTCATACTGACCTAGGTCCTTCCCTTCTTAGAGCCAAACCTTGTTCAACATTAGGTCATTTGATTAAAAAAAAAAAAATCATATAAATTAAATTAGATTATTTTAAAGCCTGAAAGGCTAATTCAATCAGTTAGAATTTAAGTCTAAACTTCTAAAATGATGAGGCAATCACAGTAATGGTTACAATTCAGAGAAATCTCAGTTGGAATGCCAGATCTGGTCAGGAGTTACGGACCCGAGTGTGAAACGCACACATCGTTTGTGTGCCTGAACTTGGGAAGGTCACTGCCAAACCTCTTTACCCTAACTTTCTTCATCTGTAAAATGGAGACATTAACTTTTGTGAATAAAATGAGGTAACACATGAAAAATACTTATTGAGTCTTACAGTCAAGAAGTTTTGGTTAATATTAATGCTAAAAAAAAAAAATGCGAAAATTACCTTGCATTTTCCATTGCGTCAGAGGATGAAACAAGCTTTTCCTCCAACACTGTGACTTTCTTTCTTAGTTTAGCCTCTCTATCTTCTGCAGCCAAAGCTTCCCGAGTATAAGAATCTTCTGTTTCTAAAAGATGGTTACGTAATCTCTCTAGCTCCTGGTTTAAACGTAACTCTTTGTCACGTAAATGTTGAACCTAAATAGAGGACATTTCTTTATTTTTCTTCTACAAAATTCACCCTCCCACCCCCACCCCCGCCCACTCACATCTGTCCCACAAGCCAGTTGTTATCAAATTTTTCCCCATTGTTGGAGTATTTAATTGTATATAAATCTCTCATACTGCAAGATGTGTTTATGCTGGGAAGTCTCCTGAAATCATCCTGAATATATTTGAAAGGTTTATGTAAGATCTCATTCCTTGTGGCTATAATGAAAAATGGAATTACACAAAGTACTAGGCTTTTTGTGACAGACCACTTTTTCAGGAAATCTAATTTCTTCTATATTTTATGAGTAGGACATTTTTCTTATGTCCAAGATATGCCGTCATTTTTACCTTTTTTTAATTAAAAAAAATTAAGGTATAATTTGGTTTCAGGTATACAACATGATGATTCAATCCTGCTTTTTGCTTTTGAAAACTGAAATAAAATACACTCAGGGGGATCAAAATCCTACTCTAGCACATCAGAGGAAGACTAAGAAAAGAAATCAACCATGAAATTCACTTTAAATGGTGCTCTTCACAGTTTTCTTACTTAATAATCACTCAGCGTGGTGCCTGAATCACTGTTCTCCGAAGTGAAAGCATGCATACCTCATTCTGCACAGCAGTGTTTTCCATTTGTTTCTGTTTCAGGGCCAGCATGACTTGGTCTCTCTCCTTCTGAAACATAACTGTCTTCTCCTGCAATGACTTAACTGTATTTAAAAGCTGGTTTAACTCCCCAGCCTTGCCCTTTTGGAAAGAAATAACTTTAGGTTTAATAAAAAATACATTTTAGAAAGACATTTCTTCATTAATTTATTTTAAAATATAGTTAATTATGTCAAGAACATCAAAAAGGAAGGTCTGAGAAACCGTCACAATTTAAAGGCGCCTAAGAACCAAGATGACTATAATATGCTATCCTGAATGGCGTCCTGGGTCAGGAAAAGAACATATGGTAAAAATTAAGGAGATTTAAATAAAATATAAACTTTAATTATTGATAACGTATCAATATTGGTTCATTGGTTGTTACAAGAAGACCACAGTAATGTCAGGTATGAAAAATAAGGGAAACTGGGTGTGAGGTATGTGGGAACCCTACTATCTTCGCAACTTTTCTAATAATCTAATAAACAAAAGTTAATTAGAAATGTTCTAAAAAGAACTCAAAAGACACAATCTCTTCAAATTTACCCTAAACAAAATGTTTACAAACTCCCAAATCACTCAAAAAAGTGTGTGTGTGTGTGTGTGTGTGTGTGTGTGTGTGTGTGTGTCCCCATTCTCTCAGGCATACACAACTGCTGTTAGAGAGAGTAACAGTGTCAAGATGCTAGCAGAGGAGCAAGGGGAAGTCATTTCATATGCACAGTCTATTTTAAAAGAACATTTTGGCAACAATTTCACAAAGGAAGCAAGTCTGGAATGGCATCTTGCTAGATGGTTGTGAAAATTTACTCCTGAATGCATTCCATACAAGCACAATATATTAAAGATAGAATCAAAAAGATAATGCTTCATTGCAAAAATTGAGCCAAGAATTAAGATGCTAGCTCAAATTCTAAGCACACCCTCCTCCGAGGCCAATATTTTCCAAATAGATATTCAGTGAAAACATTTCTTTCATATTACAGAGAAAGAACAAATGTTTGAAAAATTAAATAAAGTTGAAGATCTCTTGAGAACATCTCTTATTCCCTAAAAAGAGATATGTTATTTATTGTATTCAACATATAATAAAGGTAACCTTCAATTTATATAGCGTATTGGAAGAAATCAGTTTATGCTAATGACCCTCAAGTACGACTTAACTTTGAGACCTTCCTGAATCTTAATTAAATCTTAATTAAAGCTGCACTTTAGATCTATAAATGTCATGAAAGAACTAAGCTCTACGACATGCTACAACTACAAAAGGAAAATATATATTGAAAAAGAATACTTCACTGTTCCACATTCCTCTATTATAATCTTACAGCCCTAAGACACTACACCTAATTTTGGTTAGTGAGCAATAGAAAGCTTCTTCTCATTAAGAGTATTCTTCGTACTAAGTACAGACAGCACCACAAGAAGCTAAGAAGCTGTATGTGAGGGAGGAGGACACCTCAACACTATCAGTGTACCTACATACTCAGATGGCAAAGGAGGAGAGGTGAGGTAAGACTTTCTGACCAAGTAGAAACTACACGTATTCCCAAACTTTAATTCAAGACGCCAAGAGAATTTAATTGGAAAAGAATTGAAATCCTTTTGTATGTTGTTGTTCCTGGCAGCACATAAATGCTCAGGAAGCACTTGATGACTATTCTCATTTCTCTTCCAAACTTCTACTACTGAAAGCAGAGCAATCAGAGTAATAAAGCACTATCAAAACTGCCCTATCACAGTACGATATACTAGGTCTTCAATACGTAATTAAAATCAACTGCATGTAAAAATTTAAATATATCATAAACTACTGATACTTTACATATATAACTGCTACAATCCTCCATTTGATGACAGAACAAACAAACCAGTAAGGTCAAAACACACCCAGGGTCACACCAGTGACAGAGCTGGGAACAGAACATTTACTAACCCTACTGTGTGAAAGCACCACTCGCGGTCAGCCCTTTTCGGATATCAAGTTGTGACTGATCCATAAAAACCAATTTAACGAGTCATCCAGCACTTTGTTTTTTAAAATAGAGTATCACATACAGTTAAGGGAATTTGATTCCTGAAACTTTTCAGTTTTATATATATAGACACATACACACACGTGCTTACTGTGTCGCAAAATAAATGTATTTCTTACTGTAGATCATCGTCAAAGATGTAGTGTGTGTTTCAGAGTTCCACATTATATATAAGAACCTCTAAAATGGCAACCCCTCCCAACAGCTACTGAAATATGCCTAAAATTTAGTTAGATTGCACCGACTCCAAAATTCCCTCTTCTAACACATTTCTATTTTCTAAAGAAAAATATTAATTGCTACTAAACTCTTTTTCTATTTAACAGCCTGTAAAAAACTAATCTCGTACTAAAAAATATTTGGAACTACCTAGTAATCTGGGGGAGAAACTTCCAGATGCCTCTGAAGAATATTTATTTAGAAGGAATCAGAATACCTTGAAATCAGCATTTCTAAATGAACAAACTCATATTCCCCTTCAAAGATGACATCAATAAAGTTAACGCACTAAAAAATTTCCTCCACTCCGACTTCCCTCTGTATATAACACCCCATCCAGAACATACCTGCTCTTTTTCTTTCAGTAGCTGCTCAAAAGCAAGAGACTTCTCCTTTGCTGAAAGGCACTCAAACTCCTTTTCTCGCAGCATCACAGAAAACTTTGTATTAGTCTCTTGTAATGCCTGATATTCTGTTTCCTTTTCCTTGGATGTTTCTACTATTTTTTCATTTTCCTTTTTTAGTTCACGAATGTCCATTTCTAAAATTACTATTCTCTCCTTCAGGTTTGTTACCGCCTGTCTCAAAAGTTCATTTTCGTTCACCTTGTTTGTGAAATTTTCATTTAAAGAAAGTAACTGATCACTTTTGGCTTTGATTAAGAGGTCTTTATCTCTAAGAGACTTTTGCAAATTATCTTGTTTCTCCTTTAGTTGCTTAATTTCTGAATCCGTTTGTTCGTGTTCTCTTCTTTCTAGCTCTGAGGTAGCAGCGACTGAATTAGACAACCTATGATTATTTTCCTGGAGAGTTCTAATTGTTGCATCTTTCTCCTGCAGTGACTTTCTTAGCTCTTCTACCTCTTGCTGAGAAGACTCACTTGATATATCAGACTTAACCATTCCAAGAGACTCTGTTGATTGGGAAATAAGCAATGATCCAGATCCAGAAGAGAGCTGAGGTGAAATAATATCAAGTTTTCCTAAAAGAAGATCTTTGGTATTGCAAAGCTGCCCTATGCTGTGCTGAACCTGTGCTAATTCCTGCCCAAAATTTTTGAGTTTGGTTTCATTCTGCTCATAAATCAGGCCGGTATAGTCCACTTGTAACTTAGAATTATTATCACTGTCAACCAACACTTGTGCCTGAAGCTGATGAAGTTCTTCCTGAAGCTGGGCTGATTCGTGTTGCATATTTTGTACTGTGGTCATGACCTGCTGTTTCCATTCTTCCATTTTCTTTACTTGTTGTTTTAATTTATCGCGTTCCTGTAGAAGCTCCTCAAACTGATTACTGTTAACACCTCCAATCTCACTACTAGTGCCAGATGTTTGTAAAACTGTCAGTAAGGTCTGACATTTTTGACTTAGTGCATCTATTTCAATGTCTTTTTCTCGAATGATACGTGATAAATTCTGAACGGTTTCTCTAAACATATCTTGGGGATTACTTTCAAATTTAGTGGACAATTTTTTATTTTCGTCTTGCAGTTTACTGAGGGCTGCTTCTTTGGCAGCAACTATATCAATCACCTTGTGATATTCTGTTTTGAGATGGCTATTTTCCCTGGTCTTTTCACTCAGAACAGCTAACAGTTTTTCTTGTTCCATAGCATAGGCCTGGAGCTGCTGTTGAAGGTAAACAACATCCTGGGTGTAGGAAGCTGAAGAAATTCTAGCGTGAAGAGCCTGTATCTCCAAATCTTTCTGCTGGATAATCTGCATTAGTTTACCAACCTCATCTTTAGACAACTGATCAATCTGTTTAGTTAAAGAGATATTCTTTTCATTTAGAAGTTTAATCTCCAATTCTCGTTCTTTTATTCCTTTTACTAATCTTTCGGTTTCGGCTTTAGACAAATCATGCTTTTCACTTCCATTTTCTATATTAAGGCTCTGGACTTTTGTTTCTTGGAAAATATCAGAATTCTCTGTTTGAATGTCCTGTCTTTCTTCATGCAACTGGGTTTTGATTTCTTCGATTGTTTTTTGCAAAGTCTTAATGGCTTCATCTTTCTCTAGGAAGAGTTGGGTGTGCGTGACGTTCATTTGCTCATGCTGGTATTTAAACTCATCCATTTCCTTCTGCTGCTCCTGTAAAGACTGAAGTAGCTGCATCTTACTCTGGTTTTGATCTTCAATGATCTTTTGGTGACGTTTTATTTCCTCTTCAAGTTTATCCTTTATTACATTCAGCTGAGCTACCTCCGATGCCAGTTCTGTAACACAATCGAGGGCTTTCGGCTCAGCTGCAGGTGCAGCTCGACTCTGCTGCTCCCTGAGTCGTTCCAGTTCTTCTTTCAGATGATTGTTCTCCTCTTTCATAGATCCGAGACTTCTGTCTTTTTCCTCTATGGTTTGTTTCAAGTTTTCATTTTTTCTTAAGGCCTGAGTATTTTTAGTTAATTCCTCCTGGAGCTCTGAACTTCTCTCTTTTAGGTTTTCAATAAAAATTTCTTTCTCATTTATAAGTTCTGTCAGTTGCTTCTGTTCTTCTAAACTAGATGACAAAATTAACTTAGTCTCTTTATGATCAATATCCATCTGTTCGATACTCTTTTTGAGTTGTGCTATTTCCGAGTCTTTCTCTTGATTGAGTTTAATTAAACGCTCATGTTCCAACTGTAAAACAGAGGCACTCAAATTCCGTGCACTTGACAGTTCTTCAATGGTCTGCTCATACTTCTTTGCTTCTTCCAAAAGCCTCTTTTCAGCCTGACACAATTCTTCTTCCAACTGTCCTTTTTCCCTTTTTAGAGCTTCCACAATAGTGTTCTGTTCCAGAGAAATCCGATTGTTACCAGCAACAGATTCTTGCAACTGATGTCTGACATCTTCACATGCTAAAACCAACTTTTCATTTTCCATTTTGAGATCAAAAGCAACTTTCTTTAAATTTTCATTGAGCTGTTCTATTTCTGAAAGATTCTGCTTTAAGCTTCCCACTTCAGCTTCCCTTTCTTTAAGTAAATCATCCCTAAAATTACTGTTAGAGTCCTGACCAAGAACCTGAGTTAACTCATCCCTGACTCTAGAAAGCTCCTCCTCATTTTGTTTAATGTGTTCCTTAAGTTCGAAGTTCTCCTTCTGGATGTTTAAATTAATGTTTTGTGACTTATTTAGTTGATCTACTAAATCTTCTACTTTATTCTCCAGCTTCTGCTTGGTTAAATGCAAGTCATTTTGAAACACTTCACTTTGATTTAACTTTTCTTTCTGCATGTCTAACTCTTTAGTAATGTTCATATTATCATCTTCGAGTTCATGGACTCTCTTTTTTTCATCATTTAGATCTTTTTTCAGTTTACTGATGATGCTATCTCCCTCATTTTGTTGTTTTGATAGCTGATCTTTTATCAAAATCATGTGCTGAAAGAAAAATTAATTTGCATGGTAACTTTAAAACATTCTCTTACCTTAGTACTTACAGAAAGTTTTATAAAATGTCATGCATAATAATCCTCAAATATTTCTAATCCTTCTTAAAACAATTTTTAAAAAAATTCCAACAAAATTATTAATATTTTATAGCACATCTTTTTTATCATTTTGGAGATTAGAATTGAAAGCTAAAGAAAGTAAATGATATATGTTTTTTTTTTACAACTCTTAAACACTGGGCAGGAGTCAAAAAAACTACAGCCAGTGCAACAGATCAGGCCTGCTGCCTGTTTCTATAAGTAAAGCTTTATTGGAACAGAGCTGCACTCAATTGTTTACATATCATAACAGAGTCGACTGAATGGTTGCAACTAAGACAATGTGGCCTGCAAAGCCAAGAATATTTACTACCTAATGCTTTACAGTAAATGTTTGCCAACCTCTAGAACTAGAGCACCAATGAAACTAAAATATTAATGAAAACACAAAATTAAATCACACCAATCCCCGTTGTTTGTTAATCTAGTGTTTAATCTACTGAGTGAAATGTGTTGCCACACTGTCTGTATTTGTTACCTTTGTAGCTTCTTGGTTCTGTTTATCCAATTCTTCTAACTCGGCTATCAGTTCTTCCTTTTCAGTGATACACTGCTTGAGTTCTTGTTCCTTCGCCTCCAAATTAAGTCTTAAATCTTGTAATTTGAAATCCAAATCCATGTCTCTTGTAGCTGTAGTTTTAACTACTTCGTATTCTTTGTTCAATTTTAAAAGTGATATCTGAAGTTCTTCCTTAAATGATAAAAGGGCAAAAAAACACAAGACAGTATAATTGGAAGAAGAGACACTAAAAGATTAAAAATATATATATACACACAAAACTTGGGAATCTATTTTAAATGTTCTGTGCTGGAAACATTATTGCATAATACCTCAGCAATGGCATACAGAATTCAACAAACCATAGCCTTCATTCATATACAAAATACTTCTATAACCCTAGACATGGCGCAAAAACCTGAGTTTGTCTTCTAGCACCAACTTCACACAAAACTTTCCCGTGTGGAGACTTCCCGATCCCATCTCCACTGCTGCTCTCTCTTCTCCATTCCTCCCCTCCCACCACACATATACTTTTTTAAATGTCCCAAGTCTATTGGATCCCTTTACTTCCACTCCCTAACATCTAGTTACCAACAGCCACAGACAAAAATGTAAAAACATCAACACTAATTCAATCTAAAGTTTGTCATCTCTAATGAGAATATAAAAGGCTTCTTTTCCCTCATTAAAGAAATTTTTCATGTTATTGGCTTCTGTCAGAACATAAAACCTCTTCTGACCCAAGAAAGTACCCTCCTTTCTCTACCTCCTAAGCTGAGCACATACAAGGTTCCCCTTTATCAAACCTAACCTTCCTAAAGATATATCTGTCATTTTTTAAAGTACATTTTATGTTGTTCTATAAGTATTTAATGCTTTTCCTCCAAAATCTCAGAAGATAAACTCAATATTGCTGTAAAGCCTTCTTTCATTGATATTTTTAAAAATCAAAATTCTATGGAGTCTACTTTAAAGTGAATAAGAATCTCAAATTAAGTGAATAAGAATCTCGAATTTCCACAAGCAGTCTAATACATACCTTACAAAAGAGACTAATGAAAACTATAATAGAATATCTGCCTCAAAATTCTCATTCTTCTTCCAATTGAAAAGTTTATTCTGAAATACACAGCTGAAAGATGGGAATAGTATCATCCTATGTCTTTCTAGAGTTATCGGTACAATTAGGATGATCACAACTTTTTTTTTTCAGGTAGATGTTAATAATACATCATATGGCCTTGCAGACACTTCTGGCGTTCTTCACCAGTAAGCAGACCCATAGTAGACACGATTCAAGGAAGAGTTACAATGGATTACTTAACATCAAAAGAAAGGAGAAACAGCTATCAGGAATAGTTACAGAATCCAAAAATACCTTGAAAAAGTTACAGACCTTATCAGATATGTGTAGATCTGCAAACTACAAAATACCCCTAGCCAGTTCCAGAAAGAAATAACTGAAAAGAGCAGAATGCAATGGAAGCAGAAAGAGCAGAGGAAATGCACATAATATAGTGATAAGAAATGACTGGGCAACACTACTGGCATTTAGTGAGTAGCAAGAGTGGGGGCCAGGACCCTACGATGCACAGGGCGGTGTACACAAGTAAGAATTTTACCATCGCAATACCAACAAGTGCCCTTTTGAGAAACTGCCTACATGCGAATGGCAAAATTTTATAAAAGAATGTTAAACATTATATAAAATATGTTAAAGTATGCATGGTACGTTAATATTTCTATTTTTTTTAAAGCTGTTTATATATATAATCATACATGCATGAATATAATCTGGAAGGACATACAAGAAACTGGTAGGAAACAAGGCCTCTGGGGAAAGGCCAACCAACACCGGTGTGAAGGACATTACATGCGTACTGCCTGAAGTTTTCAGCATATATTACTGATTATGTGCCTGAGTAAATGTATGTTATTTTTTTTAAAAGTACGATTTTACATTGAGACACTGGCCTGCAATAATACCAGCTTATAACTATCCTATATTTAAACTCCTGCCTTAGCCAAGGAATTATCCTCATGTGGTACAAACATAAATACACCTCTCCCCATACCCAACATTGCATTATAAAATCTTATTCCATCCCTGCTACCAATATACACAAGAAGCCTATTTCTACCACTGAGAATGTCCCTCTTTACCCTTTACCACTAAGAAATTCTGTCCGCCACTCTAGACACATGCTGGAGCATAGAAACAGTAAGTACAGTCACCACAGGACACCATTCCAGATTCCCTACCCACCAGTGTAGGCTGCTGCTGTCGGACTTCATCTGAAACCAAAACAGCCTTAACCTACATTTTCTGCTCTTATCTGTATGCCTCTGGGCTCATTTCCAAATGCACATTCTGCCCGGCCTCTCTGCACCTTGCCCAAGTACTTCACCCTGGCCTGACAGACATCAGTAAGACCAGCTTTATCCTCAAGACTCTCAAGAACTAAACACTCATTATGATATGAACTGGCCCTCAGCTGTGATCTATATATAATACACCATCTTAATTCTGCCCACATTTCTATTGCACCCACCTTTTCTTGACTCAATAAGGAATTCTCTTTTTCTAAACCTTGGACATGCATTTTAAGTTTCAGATTGTCTTCGGCGAGATTGTTATCCTACAAACATGTTAAAAACAGTGTGTATTCAGATAACAGAAAATTTCACGTTTACAAAAAAGCAGGCAAGCTATACAGTTGTGCATTTCAACTCAGCATTTCTTTAGTGGTATATAAAAATTATAAGCATGCAACATTGGGCCACCTAAAGCCAGTCACTCATTTTATAGACATTAGTAAAGAAAATTTCTTTATTATATTTGAAAAAATATATACTTACATTTACAAAATCACCTGTAATCACCAGAAAGAGAAACAACTCTCTGAATATCATAAAGAGAAATCGAAATGCATCCCTCACTTTGGGGAGAAGATCTGCTTCCACTATCTCTACATATGGAATATTTTTCAAATTAATCTTCAAAGAGGTATGTATACTTGCATTTTTCAATTATGCAACTTTTAAAATTGTCAATGTATGATGCAAAAGTTTGTTATTAATCAGCAAACATAAAATTACTACGATAAAAGTTCCTAGGATAAGTTCACATGAATGTGTAAAAAAGACACAAAATAAGCAACTATAATAATCAAAATACTTTCTTGGTAAACCAATGCCAAATGCTTTCTCTCTTGAGTTTACCTGGTTTAAATTACTCAGTCTCATTATTTCATTTTCGGCATCTGTAAAAACAATGGATCTGACATTAAAATTCTTTAAAATACCTTAATAATTACCTCCTAAAATTAAAGTCAGAAGTGAAATGCAATTAAAATAAAGCATATTTATAAGCACAATTAGCAAGCCCTCACAGTTCTTAGGTGAAATGTTATTTTTGTTATTTTTGTATTTCTATTTTGACTATACCAAAGAAATCATAATATAAATGCCAGTTAGAAACTATGTTAAAATCCAATTCTATGGAACGGTATAAGAAAGAATTATAATTGTATTCTGAGTCATAAGTTACTGCCTTCATAAAAACATTAACACTATTTCAAAATGAGTTGGCTTGTTTGTGTAGCAGGAAATAGAGTAAGGACTAAAACTGGGGGAAAAAAACTTTAAAAAATGTATATTTATTTGTACCACAAAAATAAAATAATCTATCAATTATCTGAAGTGACTTAGGCATGAGTAATAATAAAAGACCATTCAATATGGTATTCTGGATAGATCCATAAATAGAAGAGGTTCTAGAAGAAAGACACAAAGAATTCCACGAGTTCAACTGAAAAAATTCATTCTATGTTCATTCAGGAAATAGTGAACATTTACTACGAGGTCAGTTGCTAGACAAGATGGAAAAATTTAGTCCCTGCTTTACTAGACCAAAAAGGGCAAACGCCTAATCCAGATGTGGTGAGGCGGGGGGAGGTGAGTGGAACCAGGGAAGCCGCAGCATTAGGTACCTTCCAGTGGATTTGACACCTGTGCTGAATCTTAATATACAAATAAGAGTCGGTGGAAGGAAAGAGAGGCATCCGCACAGAGAAAGCAGCAAATGCAAAGGTGAGAGAACTGAGACAACACTGATGGCTTAAGCAGCTATACAGAAAAGTTCAAAATAGCTACAGCTTAGAATGTTAGGAAACTAGGAAGAGTTGAAACCAAAGGGAGACGGGGACCAGATCATGACAGACATTATTTGTCTAAGATGTTCAAACTTTATCCTCAAGTTCACAAAAAGCCACAAAGTACTAACATCAGGAGAGTAACCTGCTTTGCATTTCTGAAAAATCATTCTGGCTGCAGAAAGAAAAAACTGAAGAAGGGGTCATGGAGACCAGAGAATAATAACAGCTAACACTTTTATAATGCTTATTGGGGGCTAGACAGGGTTCTAAAGAGAACTTTGCAGCTGGTAACTTAAAAAACCCTCATTTCTGCAACTATGAAGAAGGTATTACCCCACCCATATAGATGAAAAAAAACCTAAGCATAGTGATGTTAATTAACCTGCCCAAGGTCAGCTAGTTAGTGATGGTGGAGCTGGATTCCAACCCCATCATGTTCTTACCCACGACGCTATTCTACTCCACTCAAGACTGCGATAATCAACCAAACAGAAATGATGACGGCTGAAATTATTCAGTGGCAGTGTAAATAAAAAAAAAAGGGGAAGACCTAAGGCAGTAGATTTGTGTTTAAAGCAAATAAACTCATAGCAATCACCCAGTACATTGAATAAATATTTATTATAAAAAGAGCAGAGCTACTTTGAAGTCAAAGGGGAAAGAAGCCCAGTATGCCACTGCACAGCCTTCCCTCTGCGTCCACGGCAGCTCCTAGGGCTGAGGCACCCATGAGAAATCATGAGAAACCCTCGAGCCTCTATCAAGGACTACATTACTGAAATGTCCCTGAACCAGAGAGGAGCTAGGGAAAAATAACCTATAAAACTTGCTAGGTAATGTCTTCAAATTTTGCTTTGGGAGAAAGGTAAATGCTACCAATTACTAAGTTAGGGAAAGGAAGAGAGAGAAGGATATGGTAACTTTACTTTGAAAGTAACCTGAATTTGAATTTACAGAGTTGGCCATTCAGGCCAGGAGCTCATGATAAACACCCAGGCAAAGAATAAAAATTGGGGATGGAAGCGAGGAGGGGAGACAGGTCTCACAAGCACACAGGGCTAGAAACCTCCAGAGCAAGAATGAATGAGTTCATGTAAAGTGAGAGTTTACATTGTGAGAAGAGGACAAAATGCAAAGTAAAACGCATCTCTTCAGTTATGAGCTCCCACTATGTTCTCCTGGCAGGAATGAACACTGCTATTTGGCCTATTTCATTTCATACTTAAGTTTTCTAACACAGAGTACTGCTCTGGGAATTAAATATCATCTAGAGCACGGAAAATGGTGGAAGACTTATGGCTCTTATCATTTTCAGGACTACTTAGTTACAGGAGATCATTTCAAAGGGTAACACAGAATTTTGAAAAAAGTAGGCTGCATTCCCCATTGGAGTATCTGGGCCCTACTGAGTTATAGAAAATATTTGGTTCTGCATAGATGAACAGAAATAGGCCTATTTCTCTTCCCGACAAATGTCTATATAAACATTTCTCAGAAATCTACATGGCCTCGTAAATCAATGAGTTCCACGTAAATACTTAAGGTTGAGAAAAGGATGTTGAGACACCCAGACAACACTTAATACTTTTTAGAAGGAAATTCCCATTTGTGATCTATTATAACACTGAACATAAACCAAACAATTCTATTCAAATTCCACATAGCCATTTCCATGAATACTCCATTTCCACAAAATTCTAGTTGTCTCTAAAAACAAATAGTATGCAATGAAACATCAGAAATAAGTTCCAAACATTTTGTACCAGACAGTGCTTGTTGTAGTCTGAACACTTCTTTTTCTACTGATGTACTCTGCGGATGAATTCTTTCCCTTTCTGTCACAGTGTCACTTTGCAATTTGGTACATTCCGATTTCAAGTTTTCACATTCTTTAATTATTTGTCTGTTTTCCATGTTCAATCGTTCCTGTTCCTTCCTCAAAACATCTCTGTCATTTTCTGCAGAGGATAATTTTTTACTTATGTCTTTTATTTTATCCTCAAGTTCTTCAATTTTTTTTGTAGACTCTACTTTTTCAGTTTGTAGACTCTGAATAGTTTTTTGCATCTCATGGATTTTAGAGTGATCAGTTGCTGCAATTCCTGAGCCACCTAGAATGTAAACATAAAATCAAGGACAACAGATATCAAGTAACAAAAGGTAAGTATCTTGCTACACACAACTAAGAGATTTCATAGGCTTCGGAACTTAAAAGGGCTAAAAAGAAAAGTTAAAAACAAGATAACACAAAAGTCCTAACTGAAAGGCCCAGATCCAAATCACTGACAACAGTAAATGCCAGTGAGGATGTGGAGCAGCAGGAACTCTCGTCTCTGGTGGGAAAGTGAAACAGTGGAGCCACTTTGGAAGACAGTTTAGCGATTTCTTTCAAAACTATACATACTCTTATCATACAATCCAGCAATCATACTCCTTTACTCAGAGGAAGCTAAAAAGTTATATCCACAGAAAAACCCAACACGGATGTTTATAGCAGCTTTACTCATAATTGCCAAAATCTGGAAGCAATCAAGATGTACTTCAGTAGGTGAATGCATTAATAAACTATACTATATCCAGACAATGGAATTTATTCAGTGCTAAAAAGAAATGAGCTATCAAGCCATGAAAATATATGGAGGAAACTTAAATGCATATGACTGAGTGAAAGAAGCCAATCATAATGGCAATTCTGGAAAAGGGAAAACTATGGTGGCAATAAAAAGATGAGTGTTTGCAGGAGATAATGAGGGGGATGAACGGGCAGAGCACAGAGGACTTTCACGGCCATGAAAATACTCTGTATGACATTATCATGATGGAAATGTGTTGTTACACATTTGTCCGAATCCACTGAATGCACAATACCAAGAGTGAAGCCTTGGGTGAACTATGGATTTTGGGTGACAATGATGAGTCAGTGTAGCAGGGAGGGTAGAGGGTATACAGGAAATCCCTGTACCTCCTTCTCAATTGTTATAAACCTAAAAATGCTCTAAAAAATTTAACTTTAAAAAAAAGTTAAATTACTACAACAGACAAAGCATTTTAAAATAAATAATCAAGGAAAGCTATGACTTAAATCAAATACTAAAAAGCTTATGTATTTGAGTTTGAAAGAAAGTGAAAATATACCAAACGATTCAGAAAAAGGTCTCTGTATTATAACCATTTACCACAAAGGCAAAAGGACCTTTCCGTTTTTGCAGAATCTTGACAATGGCAGTGCCAGTGCGAACGCCTGGCAGATTAGCAAAACTAGTCATTTACTCATTCTTTAGAACTTTGTCCAAGTTTACATCAGTGTCCTGATCTTACGATGCTAGGTCTGTCATTTAATTATGTCACCTAATATGGTAAATTAATGAAATTAATAACCTTGTTGTAACAGATTTTCCAGTTCTTCAATTCGTTCTTCATAGTCACTTAATTCTTCCCGATGCCGACGAGTTATTTCTGTCAATTTCTGTTGGTGTGCATTCTGCAACACTGACATTTCATGTTGATGATTATCAATTTCCTGACTTTGATTCTGTTTAAGTTCCTTAAAAAATGAAAACAAAGTTAACCATATTTATAATCAATGAATTTATCTAAGCTATTTCATTGTTGCCCAAAAGTCTGTATTATTAAAAGTAATACTCTGAACATGCTGAACATGCTAAGGCTGAAAATAATTTAAATGTGGGCCCAAAATTTGGATAAATCTGAGACTCCACCCTTTCCTTTCTTGGCCTTAAAAACAATTTTTTTACTTTTAATGAGGGACCACCACCAAGAAAAAAAAAGAGGTTAGCAAAAATATCTTTTTTCCTTAGACATATTCCACCAACATCAGTGTCAACCTTCTGGCCAATCAGTATCTGCTGTACCGTCCTCTCCCTCTGTCCTTCCTTCCACCAGCTTTGATGGGACTTCCCAACTGTCAACCAAGCTACCTAGATTCCCAAGCTGAGACCACCCGTCTCTCTTCTAGGTAGGTGTTGAGCTGAGTTGGGAACATTAGCTGGACCAGCAGCATTATGATAGCTGCACCCTGAAGAGTCTGTCCCCTGTGTCCTGCTACCTGGGTTCCTGATGCTGTACCCATTCTTGTCTTATCTGAGGCCAAAATGCTCAACTCTCCCTTCAATCCTGTGAACAAACTAGCCTTGATTCTTCTAGTAAATCATTTACTTCACCTAGCCAGAGGTGGTTTTTGTTGCTTGTGACCAAGGATCTGAATCTATAAATTAGCTTTTAGTTCATGAGAACACAAGTGAAGTTATTCTTTAATCCTATACACTTATGTGGCAATACCTGGCAAGGAACTTTACATTTAAACTTCAAAGCAATCCTACAAAGGAGGTATTATAATGATGTTACCTTACTGATGAAAAAACGGAAGTTTGTAAAGGTTAAGTAAATTGCCCAAAGTAACACACCTTGTAAATAAATAGCAGAACCAGGATTCACTCAGGTCTGAGTCAGGAACCCACCCATACTAGTAGTGTAATAACAAAACTCAAAACTAAAAGTTCTATACCTAACAATAATTTACAAATGAAAAACAATTCCTTGCCATGATAAGTATATGTAATTAAGACTTTTCTTGAAGGAAATAATTGACACAAACTAGCAAATTACCATCATTAAGAAAAAATTATTTATAGTAAATAATATTAGCATTTTACTTTTGTCAATACCCTTTAACTCTAAACTTTGAATTCTTTTTTAATAAAGACCATTTTATGAGATAACAGTGGAAAACGGACACTTACAAAATATAAACTACGTAATGTATGTTCAAAAACAAATGATTTTGCAAAGGAATATTTTTATATAGTGTACTTGTCATAAAAATGAAGATACAAAACAGTAAACAATGAACATCATAATCTATATAATTATTTTTACAACTGAGCCTTTTATTAATTTAGGCTTATAATTTTCATAAGCAAAATTTAAATGTATAATCACAATTGTTTCAGCAATCTGCCTTACCTTAATGATATTTTGTAGTTTGCAGATTTCACTTTGATCAGAGCTATTTGATCCTTGTGCTTTAGAAGTCTAGATCAGAAAAACAATTAGAAAATTTTATTTTCTTATAAAAGAGAAAGCTGCAGACTGACTTTATTAAAAGATACTTTTCAAAAAAGGGGCATTTCCAGAAAAATTCTGATTAAAGAATGCCAAGCACTTTTAAGGAATGTAGTCCAATAGTAAATAATACATGATAAATAAAAGATACCATTCAAAGTATGTTAACTAATTAGGGAGACAACATTTTTACAAAATAAAAAAAATACCAGAGTATATTTTACTTACTTAACAAAATGTAAATTTGATGATAATCAAGCAGCTTCCTAAAAGATAATTTCTAAAATGAAAAGTTACCAAATATTAAAGCTAATAATAACTGTAAAAATCTTTTAAAAACGATTTTACCCAGATTTCTACCCCAATATAGACCAACCTTTGGTCTGACAAGTAAATAAAAGAACTTTGGGATTCTTCTCTTCTCATTCAAAGTAGTATGTTGTTCATTTACCTTTACTATCATTTACTATAGTGTTAAGGAACTGAAAGCTACTCTCTGGATGAAAGGAACACAGTATAATGAAAAGAACACAGGATTTGGAATCAAAAGATGTCTGAATCACAACTTACTATCACAATCGCTGTATTATTTACAAACGTTTACTTTTGCTCATCTGCAAAACAATAAATATCTCACATAGTTATTAAGGATAATATAGTATATATTGGGGTAGTATATATGGAAACATCTTATAAAATATAATACAAATATAAACATTAACTTTTATCATGTTCTCGCTAGAAAAGTCCCAATTATGCCTACTGTACCTTTATATCCCAGTACAGGTCTGATACAGTAGGCATTTCAATAATATTCGCTATGCTGAGTAAACATACCTAAAATCTATCTCTTTCCTGTGAAATCTTGCCCTAGGCAATGTTCCTAAAATGTATTCCTCATATTATTATCAGAACCACCTGGAGTCTTTGCTTGAAAGCTTGTAGAGCTTCCAACACCCCAAATCAGATGACCAAATCCTAATCTCTCAAGGAGGACATGGAATCCACAGCAGGTCAAGTTCTCTGTCATGCCTGAACACACACAAAGTATAAGAACTACTACTTTTTAGAGGTAAGATGGTCAAATAGATCATCCTCTCTAGATTTATTTCAGTTATTAGGAATGTCTACAACTTGGGAAGCAAGATCATTTTAATTGGGATTTCTCCTTTACACAATTAGATTACACACACAAAAAGACAGAAAATAACCACTTTACTTATATACTTTTTTTTTCTACATTGGTGAAATTAAATCTACATGAATAATGTTCCAGTTTAATTTGGGTCTCATGTCTACCAACAACCTTAGTAGTTTATACAAAATCTGATACATGTAAGACAAAAACTTTGTCCTTGGGACAAAGTTTACAGCCGCAGCAATTTAATTTCTAATGCCCAAGAAACATCACAAAATAGTTTAACAAATTGTAATACTAATTACTAGATTTTCGTTTTACTTATAATTAATGCAAACAGGAACCTCAGACAACATCCAGCAATGAGGCTTCAGGAACTCCAGGGAAAAAGGTGCTGGTTCAACCACAGCAATTCCATTTTTATCTCCTTTAAGCCTTGGGCTAGAAACTTTCTATTTTATTTTAAAACACGGCTCTTTTGCTTTAAAATTTCTTTGAAAACTTTTTCCATACATTGTACAAAAGGGGAAACAGCTGAGAGAGAACATGACCTAAGATCACTTAGAAAGTTACCGGCAGAATTAGAATACAGGTTTCAATTTCCTAGCCCTGGGTTCTCTGTGATACCAAAAGCTCTATACGAAGCACCAGTATCTTCACCATAGTTTTCAAAAACTCATTAAAATTTTACCTACTTGAGCAATATGCCTCCAATGGCCAACTTCAGATTCAAGTCTTGAAACTTCATTTGACAATCTGTTTATTTCTTGTTGTGAAGAAATGATGTCACCAAAGTCCATGTCATCGTCGTGGAAAGCTGAAGCATGATGACTGACACCGTAACTGAATGAAGATGATGCAGTGGTGGCTGGCACACCACCAACTCCTGAATTTACGGACTGGGCAGCTGACTGCAGCTTCAGCAACTGGTCCTGTAGTGCAATCTGTCTTGCTTTAAGATGGCTGATCTCTACCTACATATTTATAATCCACATTTTAAAGAAGGTACTTTAAAATAACCATATTATAAATAAAATAACCATATTATAGATGCATAATGTTAAAAGTTATAATAATTTAAGATCATCTCATGATGGTACTCTATCAACTGAATCCCAGTCTTCTATAACATCCCAATCATAATATTTTTATTTAAAAAGCAAATAAAATTACAACAGTTAAAGCATAGATAATGTTTTGAATAGTATAAAGATCAGAATTTCACTCATGGTAACTTAAAAGTAATGAATTCCTCAGTTAAACATTGGTTTACTATCTTCTATATACCAGGCAGGACAGGCAATTTCTTAGGGTTCTGTTTGTGATTGTCACGAACCTCAAACGGTGAGACCGTGAAAGCTGTGTCAGTCTATGCACTGGAAAGTTTCCTTTGAACATCTGTTGGAAGAGTTTTATGTAATTGATTATGGCTGGATTTAAGCTTAAAATACATCATGAGTTAGGAGTAACTTTGTAGTGGTCTGTACAACTCTGCTGAAAGAATGCTTTGATTTATTAATCCAATCGTCTCAGATAAGATAATACAGGAAGCCTGTGGTTAATTAGCCCATGAATCTTAGAAGGAAATCATATCTTGAAAGAGACATTGGCTTTAGCCTTGGCAAAGAAGGGGCAGTGAAAATTTGATTCTACTAAGGGAGACAACAGTATATAAATCCTGAAACCTGAGCAGAGCTGTTACTGAAGGCTGGCAATATCAAGTCATTGTCCAAAAGAAGTTATGAACACAGACTTAACCTGAATCCCAGAGCCATTCCAAGGAATAGCTTACTCAAAACATAAAGGTAAGCTACAGAGAACTAAAATAAGCTTTCTATAAAATACTTAAACTAGTCCAGAAGACATTCTACCACAACTGAGGAAGATCTGATACCGAAGAGACAGCTAACAAATAACAGTATTTCTATATATGTACTATCAAGCAATTAGACAAAAACCAAACATAACTATGTCATATGTCATAACAAACAGGGTTTTTATATCAGAGCCCCTTCTCTAATGGAGGTTTATAGCAGTGCATAATTCATTCATTTTTCATAATTCATACTTCATTCATAATTGCATTCGTTTTCCCATAAATGATATGAGACGAGTTGGATCTTTAGGGAATATGAACATCACAAAGAGAGCAACAAATAGATTAAAAAAAAAAACAGATCCAAAGATTCTGCTAAAGTATTGTCATATATTATCTTTCATTCTAGTAAAAAGTACTGAAATCCACAATTGTTTTCAAATGTAGTTATAATATAAAGAAAGTTCTCATTATACAACAAATATTTATATCAAATCGAAGAGTTAAAAAGTACAAGTTCTAATAAAAAAGAGACATTTCTAAACATGAATGCTTAATTTGCCCTCTAATATCAATAGTTAAGTTGAAATAAAATGCCAAAGTTTTCTAAAGTAGTGTTTTCAACTAGGATATAAGCATCAGAATCATCTATGGAGTTTTCGAAAAACACCAATACCAGGGCCCTTCCTAGTACGCTAAACCAGAATCTCCTAGATGACAAAAGCATCTGTATTTTTAAAAAGTGTCACTCATTATTCAGCTGTAAACCCCTGGGTAGGAACTATTGCTCTACTATAATATCTATTAAGTCAGTTCTGCTCAAGTGTGGTCTGTGGACTAATGCCATGAATGTCTGCTACAGTCCAGGAAAAGATAAGCACAGAAATTAAAAGACTTAAAGGCTTAAAGACTTTTAAAGCAATTTGACAGAGTAATCTGTTGAGCCTTAAAAAAAAAAAAAAGTAAGCTTTTAACTTAATTTAAACTTGTAATTTTCTTTTTTACATTCATTTTATATTTGTACGAATTCATTTTTATTCTATTTTATGAATCAATTCCCAACAGATTAGAAATTTAAGCTGTTTAAATATTTATATTTATCATCAACGTAGTTTAATTTTTCATCATATGCCACTAAAGGAGTGAGAAATCAGTACATCTAAATTTAAAAACCCAAATATAAATTTATGATACAAATGAACATTTAATCAACAAAATAAAAAACATCCAAATGATCTGGATAATAAAACAAGAAATGGATCAATTAAATAGAAGTATTTACTGAATTCTAGTTATGTACTGAACACTAAAGAGAATTCATGAGTTCTCATGAAACATAGAGACATAGTCTATATTTTAAGGATTTATGATAACACTGGTTAAATTATCTAGTATCTATTACAAGTACTACAAAGAAAAAATAAGCCAATTTCAAATAAATATTTCTATCAAACTAAAGGGAAAATATTAATAGCACAGTATAAAATATTTCATATTCTTTTCCATGGAAAATCAAGTAAATGCCAATATAGCATTTATTACACTTAGAGTTAAAATCATTTTTTAAAAAAGATATGTCATTAGCAATGATGGCATTGATTTCAAAGAATTTTAGGTAAACAGATGAGAAATTAAGTTTCATAAAATTAGAAATTATAAGCAACAGATACCTAATATATTTTATACAAGGACTTTTCTTACATGCTTTTCTTTTGGAAAGCATAAACTCAGCTCCACAAAAGTTATGTTAATGTAAACGTAATAAAAAAAGCTTACAGAGTTCTTGTTAGTGATATCAAACCAAGCTGGGAATTATTAACTTCAACATCCTTTCAATATTCTTATGGATCTAAATATAGCTTGATTTATATTATAACTCTTAAACACTTCCTAAATACCTTACAGTGAAATAAGTATGAAATAACTAAAATAATTTACCTCTTTCTGCCGTAATTCATTTCGATAACTTGTAGACTGCTGCTTTATTTGAAGCTCTGAAGCTTCATGTTTCTCTTCTAGATCGGTACAAAGTTTTTTAAGTCTCTCATTCTAGAAGCAGAGAAAAAGGTATTTTCAACAAAAAGCTAAAAAGTAAAACATGTTAGTAACAGCTATATGCATGACATTATGAAAAACATACTGCTTTGTATAAAATATGTAAAATATAGGGCTGACAGAATTCTGGCCTTTAAAATATACTTTAGATTAAAGTTATAGGAGCAATAAGCATGTTTATAGAGATTATGTGTAATTCTAAACCAAAGTAGGAAAAAAAAATCTTGCTTAGTTCAATTTTCTGCTAAGAAAAAGCCATTGACCAATATTTCCCCCATCTTTGTACACCAGTGTCTAGCATATAACAGCAATAAGTGTCTTGTAAATTAATAAACTAGATTACATGTTTGAACTTTGTTTTCTCCCCAAACAGAACTTTCTAAAAGAAATCTCTTTCAAAAAGACTTCTGGCTAAAGTACAGGTGGGAGGCCAAAGCCTCATAAAACCCCAGGCACCTCTCAAAAGTCCAATTTGAAAGCCACTCAGTTTGAAAAGTTAGTTAGAAGTACACAAAATATTCTAAGAATAATTCAATGAATCTAGATTCATAGTCCTTTGAGATGTTGGCATATATGGAAAAAATTACTTAAATTTTATGTACAAAAATATTATCTTAATCTATCATTCTTTGACATTTGAATGATTAAGTACATAATAGAGTAAGAGAAATGGACACTAAAACTTTCTGCAAAAAGTTATTTATAAATTATTAAAGATAATAATTTACTAGAATTCTACTAATATATCTACAAACACAGTTTAACAATGGTAACCGAAAATAAGGACACTGATGGTGAAAAAGAAAGCTCCTGCTAGAAGGTGAAGACTTTCACTTTGTGAGCGTCATCTTGTTTTCTTCTTAAATACTTAAATAATAAGAAAACGAAAGACTGGCAGAATCACCTAGAAGAATGATGCAATAGTGAAATGACCAGCATCTGCCTGCACTACCCAAAGTATTGCATCATCTTTTAAAAAGAAAAAGGCACCTGCAGATATCATCGTGTAGTTTTTTGTTTGTTTTGTTTTGTTTTTGCCTTCATTGAGCACAGTGAAAATTCAGAATTTTCATTTTTCAAAGAGAAGATAACAGAAGAAAATATTTAATAGTTTATCAGACAACTAAAGAGATAAATGCAGAGAAACAGAAACAGCACTCTGGCCTAACAGTTATGGTGAAATTAGGTCAGAAGCAAAGTCTCAGACAAGACTTCAAATAATAATACTCTAGATGAGTTTTTTCCAACTCAAGAATTGATGAGTATTTGTCTGAATACAAATATCACAATACATTTCTAATAACAAAGAGGAAATTGGTGTTCTCATCAACTTAGTCATTCAATATGAAAAATATTATCTTACAGTATTTTTTGACAAGGACCTAAACCATCCCACACTTTGCTAAATGATATATGACAGTATTCTTTCACTATATATGATATTTGTACACCAACATTTTCTTGATGTAGTTCATACATGGAAAAATGCTGAAGGCCGATGTGCACACAAAGGTGACTGGGAGGAAACAGATGACATAAAAACCAAAAAATTCAGTGGCCTGATCACTTTAAGTGGTATTTATAAATCCAAGAAAAAAATGCTATGAGTAGTCCTAACGATCTATAATGACTGATATTTATGACTTTTCTTCTTTCTTAAGAAAGAAGCAAAGACAATAGCCACTGTCTCTTCAACAAAATCATGAGCAATCGAAGTTTTCAAAAGTACTGATTTTAATACATAAGTCAAAAACCAGAAGTAGTGATAAGCTAAAATCTATTTAGGGATGTAAGTGAATCTGAAATCAGTATTTACAAGATAAGATACATCCCAGTCCATGTGTAAGAGAGTTAATAAGCAGTTAACTGCATTTAAAGAACACTGAAACAAAACCAGAAACACATAGAATAAAAATTTGGATTTGTTATAGAAGTTCTTATTAAAATTTCTAACAGTTTCTCACTATCACTTTATTCTTACTTCTATAAATTACCTGTAAAATGATTTAATATTAAAAAATAAGAGTCCATTGGATCCAGATGGTAAATTTAACGGCTATTTTTCTTGACGTAGAGGGTTTCAATTAGCCTAGTAGGTTAGCTGCTGTTACTTGCAACTGAAGAAATCTAACTAACTGAACCAGCTTTAAATATTAACATCTATAAGTAAATTTAATTTCCTCTGGAAAACACACTGTCCCTATCTATACAAAAACTTCCTAAATAGAATTGTTTATGGTAAGTTTCCCGATGGCTTCAATTATATCTTCACCTATTCTTATTGTACAGTACGAAATGCTTATATACTGACATAAGGCAAGAATCATGTACAGTCAAAATCTTAGAAAATAAAGCCCTTCCAAAGTCCAACAGTCTTGCACCTGAGTAGCTCACACTACTTTGAATAAGCACCAAATGAGGAAGCTGGCTTTCATTTGGGGATATGTTATACTAAAAATATATATTTCTAAACACTAGATTCATACTTGCCATATAGTCAATGATAGCACGAGGAGAGATTAGAATTGAGATCAACAGAGGGACAGAAAAGTTCTATCTCCCTTTTCAAGCTCAATACAGAGCACTCATTAGGCAGGTTAACCCTATTTACTACCCCCCTCCCTCCTCCCCTGCAATGTACACTGGAGAATTTACCTCAATTAATGCCACTACACACATCTGTGCCATTTAATTTTTCTCAGTGGGCCTGTATTTCTTTAGGATTTCTTTAGGGATTATAGAAACAATTTCCTATCTCGGCCTTACAAAGAAAGAAGCAACTGAGTTCATCTGTTGCTCAGCACCTACTTATTAGATATTAAGCTAAGTTCTCTTAAGTGCCACCATATTGCCATGTTCTACTGCAGTGCCTCTTGAGAGGTTCCTCTACTTTCAAATTCTACAATCTCACCTTGGTAATCCAGACCAGAAATGAAAAATGCTTGTTGATGGTAAATATTTTCTTACATTTAAATTCAAATTTTTTTATGGGCTCAACAGAGAGGAAAACTTGCTTAACGCAGTTCTCTAAAATTATATTTTGCTGAAACGCTATTAAGTGTTCCCCCACTGCTCTTATCCAAAGGCTGACTAGTTGAACGTCTAGTGCTTTACAATAGATCCCACTTTAAATCCTTTCATTTCTTTTATGGCTTTCCTTTGAACCCTTTCCAAGTTTGCCTCATCCCTTTTAAGTACAATGTCCACAGCTAGTCACCACGAGGCACTGACTAATAGTGAAAAACATAATAAAATTAATTAGCTATTCCTATATTAACCTCTTAGTATACAAATATCACACTTTTAATGTTAAGGAATTAAAATGCCCTAGATTAAACAGAATTGCATTTTCACATTATACTGAAATGGTCTACTACAATTAGAACATAGTAAATCCTTAATAATGATAAATTGTTGCCACTAGTATTTCTACATTTGGCAGTTTTCCTACTTCAAAGCGTAGTAATATGTAAATGTATTCAACTAAAGACAGTGCTTTAAAAAAGTTAAAGAAGAAATAAAAAGTGGTAAACAGTGCATTAAAAAGAGAGGACTGAAATAAAAGTGTGAATAACTTTCATGGTTTCGAAAAAGAAAAGTCTAAGTTCAATAGTAGTCTTTAATTTTCCTTACCTCTGATCTTAAGATTGAATGAATGGCTTCAATTTCCTTTCTCCTAGAATTAGGTAATTCTGCTACAAAAGAAACAGCATATAATGAATATGTGATGAATACCATATACGCTAATGAAAAAGCATTTTAAGGAAAATATATTTCACTGAGCTTTAAATAGAATGGTATGCCAATCTGAGTTCAAATTCAGAAAACAAATATCACTTAATTTTTATCACAATTTTCCACTGTCACAGATGTTCTTTATTGTCACATAAGTCATTCTCTTTGCCCATCTTCTATACCTTAGGACATCTGCTTTTACCCCTTGTTAAGTATTCATTAAATTTTTGTTATGGAAATTTAAATGAACTGTACTCTGACTCTATTTTTAAGTCATTTACAAAACCAATAAATGAGGTGTTAAGCAAGTCCTATTTTAACGCAAAGGGAAAACTAAAGCATTAAGCAACTTTACAGATTTTTAATCAGTCAGCAAAATTTTTACTGAGCATCTACTATGTACCAACAAAGATGCCATGTACTAGTAATATAGGGAAAAATAAAATACAGTTCCTACCCTAGGTATCAAGGAAAGAGATAAAGCATAACTCAACATGGTTAAGTACTGTGTAAGAGTCACAAAGTTCTGTTAGGACAGAGAGATCACCTGCAATCATCTCAACCTGCCATAGAATGAGAATGGTTTCACCAAGTACCTGACATGTAAGCAGAGATGTACAGAAAAAATCGTTTTCCAGGCAAAGAAGGGTAGAAGAGAAGTAGAAAAGGAAGGGCTTTCCATGCAGAGGCTTGAAGCTGTGTAGGTACCTCACAATGTTCCCTGTGGCAGAAGCTCTGGGTGTAAGCATGCATGCGTATGTCAATGTGCATAAGTATGGCAATCAAAGAGAAGAGGAGGGAACAAGAGGTAAGACTGGAAAAGGCAGGTTGAACCCAGACAAGACAGGTTTCTGGTCTCCCGAAACTAAGAGGTTTGGATTTTATTCAGGAAGCAATAGAGTCAAGAAATTTTAAAGCACACTTGTTTTTAGAAAAGTAACTAGCAACCAACAGAAAATGGAATGGAGTTAGGAGAAATGGGTGATAGGATGTGAAAGAGAAATAGTGCATGGGAAAGATAATGGGGATCTGAACTAAAGAAACAGGATTAATAAGGAAAGGACAAATATAAGAAACAATTCTAACACAGGGTGAACAAAATTTGGTGAACAACTGGAAGTAGGAGATGAGTAAGAAGCAAAATAAAGTTGATAAAGATATTAACTCTAGGAAACTGGGTATATGGTGAAACCATTAAGACCGAAAATATGGGAGCACATTTGGTGGGAAGAACAAAATGAATTCTACTTTAAGCCTGCAAGACATCCAGGTTGGGGAGATGTATACTTTCTGGCTTAGGGTCAAAGGAATTGCCAACTGTTCCCCCTATGCAGGATACAATGAGATTAGTCACTTCTCATGTTATCCAACCCTTCTCTGCTTCTGACTGCCCTCAAGGTCACATGACCATTTCCTGAACACGGAAAGAATCCCTTTCACTCCCATCCCCAACCTGCCCCACCTGATGCACCTTCCACCAAAGCGGTATCCCAAGCAGTAAAATGGATCTGGACATTCTCCAATTTTACTCCTCTCTAAACAGGCCCAATAAAATTCTAAATATAAATACTATTCTTTTTATCAAACTGTCTTTATTTTGACCAAATAAACATGAAGGTTCAATTCAACCAGGATTTTAAAAATTAAATGAGAATGCTAATTTATTAATGTATAAGAAATAAAATTGTCAAAGGAACTACTCTCATCCAAAAGACCATCCCATTCTCTCTCTGGAGGCCGACCTATTTGGAAATTAAAGAACTCTTTGATGTAAATACTATTTGCTGAAAGAAATATCAGGAAATCAAAATAGTAATTAACCACCAATTACCATGGAATTCTGGGTCACTCACTATTCATAGTAAACATGAGGACTTAAAAAAACGAATGAAGGTTGCTAAGGATATCCAAAGACTAGAGGATCTTTCTTGTTCTACTACTAACTATGGGGGGGGGGTGGTAATTAGGTAGCCCCCCCCCCAAAAAAAACATTTTCAGCTGGAACGCTGTGTCACCAGAATAAGCAAAAGTACAAACAATAAAAACAGAGCCGTGTTTCACTGACTACATTAAAGTCAGAGAAAACATCACTAAATACTTTGTTACTCCAATTGTTACAAAAATCGAGGAAAACAACTAAAAAGTGACTATGTGTCACATACAAATCATTTTTTTTTTAACTGCCAGTATAAAGGAAGAGGATCAAAATCAGTTCCGTCCCCCAAATGAAGGACGTAGTAAGCAGTGGGCGTGGATGAACCAAACAAAAAAAACTACTCAACACAGAAGTTTCACTCTGCTTTGAGATGCCCAGAGCATTTAAAGGGAGGAGAACCAGAACTCTTCTCCCGGACCCCAGTGGTATCTTCATCAGACAAAATAGGTGAAGAAGAGGAAGAAAAAAAAAAAAAAAAGGATTGTAAAGAAAAAAGGGCGGAGTGACACTCTGCGACCCGTCCACGTCTCCTGACGGATGGAAGTTGGGACCAAACGGACGCTCCCAGGGTCCCAGAAAATCCCTCCCTCCCATCGCTTCAGCTGTTACCTTCCACTTCCTCCGTGCCCTCCATCAGCATATCCTTTGTAAAGTTTGAAATCTGGCCAGTGAGGGAAGCCAGGCTGCCCCCAACTTGACCCAGAGACTGGCCCAAGCCGGAGCCGAGGCCCCCAAGCCAGGACGACATCGCTGCAGGTTAGAGAACAACCTGCTTGGCTCCGAGAAAAACGTCCAGCGTCGTCGAACGATTCCGCCAGATGTCCTCGAACCGCTGCTTTCGCGAGACTAGTGCAAATCAGAACACTCTGGATTCTATAACACAATGTAGCGTTCCTATGCAACGCCGGCTTCGGGGGGGCTCCCACCGAGCGCCCGACTCTGCCCAGAGATGCAGAGGCCTGGCCTGGGACTTTACCAGGGGCCGGGCTTCTGTGACAGAGTCACCTCCGCGGGGCCTCTGGTCATTCCCACGACTTGCAACTGTCTAGGTTAAACCACTTCTTGGTTAGGCCACTTCTTCCTCTGCTTTAGTGACTTCCCCCAGTTGGCAGGTAACTCCTGCCAACTCGACGCCGGCCGCCATGACACCCAGTCGAACGCGGCAACGGACCATAGAGAGGCGCCGCGGTGGTGTAGAAGGGCCCTGCGGAGCCGGCGGACGTGTCCCTGGCGCAAGGGAGCTTGGGATAGCGGAGGACCCGGAGCGGTAGGCTCCGGCTAAGGTCAAGGTTAGGCTCCACGTAGACCTCGCGCTTTGGCCGCGCGGGAATACCTGAAGGAATCCACGTGACGCGGCGCTCTCTGCCCACAGCAGTTGTGTTTCAGGCAGAGCCCATCCTCGGTGGCTGCGTCCCCCGAAGCCGACGTAGTCCAGGAACCCCGTGGACTCTCACTATGTTGTTGGAACCTGAGTTTTAATTCTGACTACACCCGTGAAGACAGCGGTGTGAGGAGTTTTGGAAGGGTCGCTCCACCGCTTCTTTACATAACTTTTCACACTTTACTGTATCGATTATGTCAAGGGCTGCGCTGTGCCGGGCGCTACGGTAGGAGCTGAGGATGCACAGGAAGGATGGGTTGCAAATTCAAGTGTCCAAGAGGGAAACACATTTACATGAATGATCTTCTGTAGTAGACATTTTCTCTGGTGACTTTCCAGCTCACTGTTTAAACCCTGCCTTCCTTAATATACGAAGAGCTTTATTCATGAAGCTTACTTAACTCATGAATTAACACAGACCACTTTTCCCCCAAACAACTCATTAGAGGACATCATGGCAACTTACCATAGAAAAATTGCTGTTCTAACATAAACTCTCCTACGGCGTTGGTGGCACTTGCTGTGCAAACTCTGACCCTTCCCAGACCTGTTGCACAAATTAGTGCATGCACACACCAGTGTCCCGCCTTGTTTGCTTTCCTCTCTAAAGGAAGAAAGGCTACATACTCACAAGCAATTGCTGCAGTGGTACTAGGACACACATACCTGGCCAGGGAGGACACTGCATTTTGTGCTTTGATAAATAGGATAGGTCTGCAGGTCTTTTCAGCACAGCACCAAATATACCGTATCTTTTTCTTTTATTCACTACCAGAGATTACATTCCGGTACCAGAAAGTGCACTATTTGAGAATAGAACTTTTGGAAATGCCTCTAGTTGTTGGAATCTGATGGCACCAGACAATAGCAGCTCTCCCTGAAATCTGAATGAATTTAAAAGAAAATCTGCATCCCGTTCTGAAAGTGTTTACTAAACATTTTCCATGTGTTCATTTGAAAGACATCATTGCCCAGGGGTTAGATGTACGCACTCCTAGGCCTGACAGCCTAGATCTTTCACTTAGTTGTATGACCTTGGGTAGGCTACTTAACCTCTCTGTGCATCAGTTTCTCATTTGTAGAATGGGGAACGTTAATAAAAATGCCATTCCACAGTCCTCCGCTTGGAACCTAGTACCTCTTTGGCACTCCGAGAATTAGATGTTATTGGTCTTGGTATTTTTCATCACAATTTTCTAACAGGTTATTGCCGATACACACACAAAAAAACTGAGTTTTTGTATATTTATTATGGATCTGGTTGACTTACTGACCTCCCTTGTTAGTTTAGTAGTGTTTTAGTTTATTTCCTTGGGTTATCTAGGCATACGGTCATTTCAGCAAATAATAATTTCACATTTTCCTAATATTTACACATATTATTCTCTGTAATAACATGTTGACAGTCATGAAGTTTCACTTAAAGGTAATTGGAGTGATGGAGCTAAGCATCTTTGGGAAAGCTGGACTCAAAAACAGAGAGGTTGAAGGCCAAGTGAACAGCTAAGATGTTATTGCACATGATTTTACATGGGATGATGTCCTGGAGTAAACATGGCTGAGAAAGACAAAAGGGGTATAACTAGGAGAGCTCTAAATATTAATTGCTTCAGTTCATGTGGATTAACAAAATATGATATTAAATTAAGGTTTCAAAACTGAACCGTAGTTGTCTGATAGTGAAAATAATTGCATAGATGTAACAGGAAGAAAACAAAAATGCACAAGTAGGTAGTTGGGAGCCTTGACTAAAATTCTAATCTAAGATAGGTTCAACGACATCTTTACTGTTAAACATTCAGCCAGCTTTTTGGGAGTTGCTTAAGGCGGGCACTGGCATGCCCTTTGGTGGAAGATGTAGTTAATGAGCCTTTTAAAAGATTTTTTTTTAAAGGCTAGGAATATTCTAGAAAGTGGAGCCACAGTGCTTGGTGTAATAAAATATAAATACAATCTATATTTACCTTTATGAAACCTCACGATTAAGATTTTGCTTACATCCTAATTTCATCTTTTGTTCACTACCTCCTAGCCTCTTCAGACTTCTCTGTGCCTCAGAAACAGGCCACCAGCCCCCACATCAGAGCCATGCTTGCTGTTTCCTCAGGCAGGTATCGCAGCACACCTTTGCGTGACAGCTTCAACACTTTCCAGATGTTTGTCAACTCGCAGAGACCTTTCTTGAACTCAAACTGAAGCAGCCCTCCCTCCTGGTCACATTCTATCACATTATCCTGTTTTATGGTCTTTCTTTCTATCTCACAGAACAAGCACAGCTCTTACCATATTATGAAGTCATGTTCGTTAACTTAAACGTTTCCTCTACCTAACAGCCAACTAGAATGCAAACCCCATGAGAGCAGACTATCTTATTCAGGGCTGTTTCCAGACTCCCAGAACCATGTCTGGTATAGCAGGTGGTCAAATGTTTTGTTGAGTGAGTGAGTGAGTGGATGACACAGGAATTGTTTCTCTCTAGCAGCCCAGAAGACAAAGGGTGGCTGGGGTTCCTGACACAAGGAGAACTGGAACAATCTAGGAGAGAACAGGATGCAGCAAATGGTGGTAGTCCAGGTGAGAGTCCTTTTAGCAGGGGAGATAACCAATTAACCTAGAGACAAGGATCTTGAAAAGGCAAAGAAAAGGAGGCAAGTGGGGAGTGTGCCAGAATGCCTGGAGGTGGGAGAGGGCCTGGTTTATCTAAAGACTTGTAAGGAGCCTGTTAGGACCGCAGTGTATAAAGGGGAAACGTCAAGAGTACAGACTGAAGAGGTCAGCTGGATGCAAATCACTGACAAAATGAACCTATACAATTACTTACAAAACGAGCATTTGGTAGCACAGGTACAAAATTGGTTAAAAGTGTCCTAAAATATGCAATCTTCAGGGAAGGACAAACCCCCAAATTCCTTTTATAAAAGTTTTTAGCAAACATGTCAAATGGGTGTGTGAATCAACTTATGTTTCATAGATTATTTGGTGGTATCCAAATTCAATGAATTGGGCCTTCTAAGCACCATGCTATGACGTGCCCCACCCTAATTAAAGCTAAAATGGATATACAACCCTTGTTATAAAATTTGAGAATTCTACATGCATCAGTCAGCTCAGGTGGATTCCAATTATTACAGTCAGATTCTGGTGTCCAGAGTTGGATAAAATGAGGAAACACCAAGCACTCTTAAAAATTGTTATTAATGTGGTCTGGCACTCAAGGTTAAAAAATACTTGAGCCAACATTTAAAAATTAATTTCAAATAAAAATGTAGAATACTCAGCTTCCCTTAGACAAGATCAGATCAGGTAATAATTGGCCCTTTGGCAGAAATTCACTGGCACATAGCATCACTGGGCTTCCTGACTTGCTTTACTCATCATCACAGTCCATGAAACAATGCTTCTCCAACTTCACTCTGCACGTGAAAACCCTAGGGATCCTGTTAAAAACACAGCTTCTCATTCAGTATGGTCTGAAACTGCATTTCTGAAGGTTCTCGGGTGGTGCAGATGTTTCTGGTTCTCCAACCAAACTCTGAATGCTGAGGCTATGAATTAATAATAAACACAAATAAAAAAGCAAACATTATCTTTATTTAATAATCTTTGATACTTAAAATACAACTCATCAAACATCCACATTAACAACAGAATCCTCAGTGTTCAACAGTGCTTTGGAAGCCCAGCTTTTCTACAGACCAGACAGGAAGGCCTGTGTGTAAAAACAGCACAACTCAGAGGGGTACACACAGAAGGGCTGCAGAGTCGAGTCCTGAGCAAACGGCGCTGTCACAGTGCACTTGTGTCATGGCCAAAAGACAATGCTTTTCATTTCAGATGGTTTTTGTACTTGAATTTCAGATAGTTTTATACAGAACAATAATTTTTTAAAAGTTTTTCCTAATAGTCCAGTGTTGTAGAAATTAGATGATCAAATTCAAATGTATGTTTCCTCTTTCAAAAAAAAAAAGCACTTAAAAAAATTTCTGGAAACATTCACCTTTGAACTATGCAAGAGACAACTGAAATGCTCCCTAAATCATTCGGGAATTTCCACATATATTTCGCCATTGCTTCCCACTCCTTGTCTATGAGTCCATAGTCTTAAAATATTTATCGATAGCACTATTATTAAACATGCCAATTGCTGTAGACTTAGAAGTGATGTTACTACCGCATTAATTCTTAAAATGCCAGACCATTCTGAAAAAAAAAAAAAGGCAAAGGTTTTCTTCAAATTAAAAATATCAAAATTCAAGAATTAACTAACCATGTTAATAATCTTTTCATTCATGAAAGCAAAATGGAATAAAAATATTTCAGTTATGTGTAAGACTTTAAAAAGCAATACAAGCTAGTTCTTTAGCAAAAGATGCTGGTTTTAAAGGAATGATGGAAAGTTTTTATTTGAAAATATGAAAAATTGTTTACACTGCTGAGGATTAGTTGATCCAATCTGGATTGTCTTAATTAAGATCACATTTATAACATCTCCATACTCATCAGGGCCTAATACAACAATTTACTTTGAAAGTAGTGGCCGCAAGCCTCTCCAACTGCAGATTAAGTTCTTAATAGGAAGTCATCGATATTGAATCCTCTTAAGAATTTAAAACATCAAGATTTACTTTTCGACTGAAGATATTTCTATCATTATCATATTTTACTTATGCACTGCATCAATCTTTTTAATTTGCATAGGTCCTATGGGCAAATTTAAGATATTTAGTAAATCTTGGCACTAGTCTGATACTATTTTAAAAAGTATCAAATACACAGACATTAACAATATGATTTAGGCTCTGACTGGAATAAAATTTACTTTATTTGACTTAATATTAAATAAAACAATGTGGGCTACTGGTAGTTTTGCCTATAATGGTTCTCAACTAGTTTTGAGCTTTTTCCTCATTAACTTTGGCATAAATAAAGTCTTAAGAAAAATCAAGTTTTAAAGAAAAAAAGCACCTTCTCAAATATTCTGTGAATTGTAAGTTTTTTTGGCCAAGATCTTAGTTTACCTACAGCAACCTCTTAAAGCAATTTACAGTACTAAAATATCTGTAAGATAATTACTGTAAAAAATGTATATTGATGGTTTTAGAGCACAGGTTAAGTACTCTGAATTTTAAAACATAAATTATTATTAATCCAAGACATCTAAAAATATGAAAGTGGCATTTCCCAAAGCCTGTTTAAACTTATAACACTAGCATCACCACTGTGTTTTATCCTGGTAATACAAACTATACATTAGAAAAATGACACCAATAGTTTAAATATTAAACATTAAGGTGTTCCCAATTGGTAAAACAGAATGGAAATCTTTATACAAATAAAGTTGTTAGCAGACAGTTATTGTGAATTTCATTTTTCCTGACTTTCCTGCAGGTTTACAGTAAACAGCATTTCTTGATGTGTGAACTGTAGCTCTGTATGACTTTTAAATTTTCTGATACTGTACCTATGAGCATTGGCGGCTTTTCATACTGGCCAATCATTGGAATCTAAATGTTCAGTTAAATTTAGGCCAATCCAAACAGGATGGCAATTTACTAATGCTTCTGGATCTGTCTGCCAATTATAACAATTTCACAACAAACTAAATTTCACATTCAAATATATCCAGTGTGTGCTCAGCTCTGCTTTTTAAAATATCTAATAAGTGAAGGTCAACATGCCATATTTCCTTAAGGGCTTTAACAAGGGTGTGTAATATAAAAACTTTATAAACTCTGATTAAAACTTATGCATATTTATTTTCTAATTTTTACATTAGGGAGCTTATCAATTCAAGCATATGAAAAGTTTAATATAATCTTTCAATGGGCAATGGGAAAAGATAAAGGCCAAATACTCATGGAAAATATGACTAGCATATTTTGGTTTGTAATTTTTTAGGGAAAAGTACTAACATCCCTAGCAGGTGTCAAGTTTTATAATTCTGAAACATTTTCAATTGTCATAAGAAAACTAATTTTATGTGAGGGAAACTTCAAAAGACTTCATTTGGCACAAAATAACTAAAAAAAATCTGTCTCTATCCAAGAGAAAACTATATCGTAATCATAAATAAAAGGCATTTTCTCATCTCTTTTCACTTAGCAATAAATCCTAGATCAAAAACATTTCCCTGATAAAAATGTGTGCAGCCACACACCAGTATGGCAACATACTATACTTTAATTTTTTAAGTCGTTAGCTGAAACTTCTTCTTAAATTTTAACTTATGAACAATTCAACATTCAAGAGGGCTTCAAAAGAGTGTGGAGAATGAGGGATGGAGAGTAGATAAGAGAACCTAAAACACCTATTTCAGAGTAACATGGTTGATTTTCACCAAAATCGTACCACTGTATTGACCTAGCAAGAAACTCTCTGTGCATCCCAATTAATGTTTATCAAAACTAAAGACTTTCTTATTTACAGACCCATTAAGTACTGTGTGACTTCTATGACTCTCAAGCTATTTAAACATGATGCAAGTATTAAATCACAGTATAAATTTAAATATATTTTTGTTATTAAATTATTTTCATGTCCCAGATTATCACCTCTGGCAAGCTATACCTACGAGAAGATGTACAGCAGAAACAGACCACCTACATTCCATGACTCAGCTGCAAATAGAACAGACAGCTCGTCACAAGAAAAATAAAACTGGTACTAAAAATGAAGGCCAAATTTGTCTATCATACATTCATGGTGGGTATTACATGTTGTCTTATAACAGAAGGAAACTTGCTTGCATATTATGCTTCTGTTCTTCTCAACTGGAAAAGAAAGGAAGTAACAAGGTACTGGAAGGAGGGTTACAATGCTGCCGAGTTCTGACATAGCTGAGAGGACGTTCATTAAGCATCTGGGAAAGCACGTGCTCACACATTTAAAAAATGTTCATTTATTCTTCAATATTTGTGCAGAGCTGATTTCAGGGTTTAGGAATGCACCAGAATCATGAAATAATGATCCCATCTTGGGGGACTTAAAAAACAAAACCTCAGGAAAGATTACTACCTTTTAAAAGAGTTGTAGAAAAAGAATTCAAACCAAGTAGAAGAGGAATTGTGATCAGACAATAACATGAGAAAACTCCCCAAAAGCATGATAACAGATGGACAGAAACAGCTTATCCTTCAGGAACCGTTACTATTATCAACACAGAGAAGAGACACTTAACCTAAAAGGTTAATTTGGTTAATGAGAAATAGAAACAACTATTAGATGATGAAAGTGAGCCAAGTTACCTAAATGGAAGGGAGAAAAACAAAACAAAATGTATGGAAAAAGCAAGAGCGAAGTCTGCAAAAAGATCCAAGAAAAATGCCCTAATTACAGCCATGTTAGATATTGCACACTCAGAAATGAAAAAGGAACATTTAGAAAACTATTTTAAATTTTTTAATCGCTGAATGCCTCTTTGGCTAGTATTTGGAGGATCATTATTTAGTCCTACACCTGACATGTTTCTACTTTCTCATCTTTTTTGTTTGCAAACACCTAAAAGTCTTATTTCCTTTGTGAACATTGTTCTCTTTGACACATTACCGAAATGGACCCTATGCTGTAATCACACAGGGTAATGCTGGAAAACATGAATATCTAAGTGATTTGTAAAAGGTATTATTTTTTTCCTTCCATTTTGAAATTATTTCTAACGGTTTCTAAAGACATGGTCACAGCTGCCTCAAGCATGTCTTCTTCACTCATAGCATCACCTGTTGGGACAGAAAACATATATATTTCTTAGAAATTTCTGGAAAACTCTTAGGCATCAAAAGGTAAGCTCTTAGAAAATGTATTTCTACTTGACTACTATAGCTTCTTTTTGATTTTTAAAATTTACACATAGTAAAATTTACTCACAGTTTTATAAGTTTTGACAAATACATAGCGTTGAATAACCACCATTGCCACCCAGATAAAGAACTGTTCCGCTGTCCCCCAAAATTCCCTCATACTGCCCCTTTGTCACCAATCCCTAAACCCTAATCCTAGGCAAGCACTACTGTGTTCTCTGCCCAATAGTTTCCCTTTTCCTGCATGTCAGCATAAACAGAAGGATACAGTATATACGTGGCTTTTCGAGTATGGCTTCTTTCACTTAGCATAATGCGTTTATTTTCAAAACAATGCACTATGCTAAGTGAAAGATGACTTGACTCGGTTGTGTATATCAGCAATTCATTACTTTAAAAAATTGTTTTGAAATAAGTATATATTCACAAAGTTGTAAAGATAGTTCAGACAGGACCTGTGTACACTTACGCTCAATTTCACCTAATCTTACATAACCACAGCTCAAAGCAAAACCTGGATGTTGGACACTGGCACAATGTTGTGTGTAGTTCTAGGGTATTTTATCACGTGTAGATTTGTGTAACCACCACCACGACCACGACAGAACTGTTCCAGAACCATCAAGATCCCCCTCCTGCTCTCCCTTTACAGTCACACCTACTTCTCTCTCCCCCACCCTCCCTAACTGCAGGAGACCACCGACTTGTTCTCCATCCCCCAATAGCTGTCATTTTCAGGATGTTACACAAATAGAATCACACGGTACGAGAACTGCTGATGCTGTTTTTTCGTTTTTTGAGCTCAGCATAATGCCCTTGAGATTCACCCAGGTTGCTGCGTGTCTCAACAGTTGGTTTCTTTTTAATCCTGAGTAGTACGCCACGGTGTGGATGTACTAGTTTATTTAACCGTTCACCTCCTATAGGACATTTCAGTTGTTTCCAGTTTTTGATGATGACATATAAAGCTGCTATGAACATTCACATACAGGTTTTTGCGTGGATGGAAGTTCATTTCTTTGAGATAAATGCCCAGGAGTGTAAATGCTAGGTTGTATGGTCAGTGTATGTTCAGTTTTTAAAGAAACTGCCAAATTATTTTCCAGAGTGGCTGTACCAGTTCCATTGAAATGTAGAAACCTGACCTCCCTTCATATCACTTTACTCTCTCCTATTTATAATTGCCTTAAATATTTCTTATATATACACTAAAAGCCAAATCAATGTTATAATCTTTGCTACAACCATCAAACATAATTTAGAAAACTCAAAAGGAGAGTAAAGTCTATTGTGTTTATCCATGTTTTTATTCTTTCTATTGTTCTTTTTTCCTTCCTGACGTTCCAAGATTACTTCATTAATCACTGCTATTTAGAGAGCTTTCTTTAGCTATTCTTTTAGAGTCAGCCTAGTATGGCAAATTCCCTAATTTTCCCCTTCATTCCTGAAGGAAATATTCACTAGATCTGGAATTCTGGGTTGAGAGTTCCTTTCTTTCAGCACTTGAAAGAAAGTTGTCTGTTGTCTTTTGTTATTAGATTCAAATTTTCCTGGCCCTCGGTATGACAGGTGATTTTCGATTGAATCCTGGACATTTTGGGAATTCTAAGACTGTGAATCTTACTTTATCTCCTCTGACACAGCACCAGTGGGGGAAAATGGGTGTTGCCTTGCTGCTGCCAGACAGGAGAGTGTGTGTGATCACTACTGCTTGACGCACGTGGGAGTTCTGGCTTCCCACTGTCCTCCACTGATACCTGCCTGACCGGAAGGCAAGGGATGCCTGGTTACTGTTTATCACCTACACTGTGGGGGTGGCCTCGTCGTTGCCTCGAATCAGTGACAACCCTGAATCTCCCCTAGGCCTCTTATGACACAACCCAGACAGGAGGCCTGGATGCAAGTCCAAGCTCCCCGTGACCACTGACACCATGGGAAGGGGGACTCACTGTCTCTTGGAAAGAATGAATCCCAGCCCCATTTTGCTTTCTCTGACAACACACTGGCCGGGTGGGGACACAAGTCTAGGCTCCCACTTGGCCTTTGCTAAGAGGGTGAGGTGGCAGTAGGGCCAGTTTATTTACCTAATCCAGTTTGGTTGAACTAGTGTTTATCTAAAAGTTTTTGTCTTGCTAGGTGGTCCCTTCTGACTCCATAGAGCAGGTTTTCCTTGGGGCTTTTTTCTTGGTGTGCCCCTGTGGCTTCTCGACAGATAAGCAAAAGGAAATCCCAGGCCACTCACCACTGTCATTTTTCTGGTCTTGAGCTTCCTAGCCAGGCTCTCTCCTCTGAAGCTTTCAGATTCTTACTTTTTTTTCATATAGATGTCCAAGGTTGTTAGCTATACTTAGCAGGAGTAGGAAAACATACCAGTTCACTCCTTTTTATTGCTAACATGGTCCACTGTTTGGATGTACCACAGTTGGTGCATCCATTCACCAATTGAAGGACAATATTTAGGCAGTTTCCAGTTTGGGGCAATTATGGATAAAACTATTATAAACATATACATACAGGCTTTTGTGTGACCCTCACTTTTCTTTTCTCTTGGTTACATATCTAGGAGTGGAACTACTGGATCACATGGTTCAGTGTACTTCAAGTTTATAAGAAAATACCAGCCTCTTTTCCGAAGGTGCTGTGCCATTCTATATTTTCACTAATAACACATGAGAGTCTCAGTTGCTCTGATCATTGCCAGCATTTGATATTATCAATTTTATTTTCTTGTTAAGCCATTCTCACAGCTGTATAATCTCGCTGTGGTTTTAATTTGCATTTACCTAATGAGTAGTGATGTTGAACATCATTTATTTGTCATCCATTTTATTTGTCATTTTACTTGTCATCCATCATGTTTTATTTGGTGAAGTATCTGTTCGAATCCTTGTCCATTTTTTTGAGTTGTTTTCTTATTTCAGTTTTGACAAATCTTTACATATTCTGCTTAGAAGTCCTTTGTCACATACAATTTCTTTTTCACTCAACTTCTACTACCAATAATTGGCCACAGTTTAAGACTTATTAAACCAAGGCCTCATGTGTAACTCTGGACTTCCTTTTGATATTTAGACTATACTCATGTGTTTTTAGTTTTCCAGGTGGTAAAATGTATTTATTTGCCACCTACTAATATTCATGATCCCTGAGGAACTTTTATAGAATGTACTAATTCCTGTGAAGTTGCAAGTATTATTTATAATATTAAAAAAAAACATTAATCGAGTGCTCTAGTCTGTCTACTCCTTAATCCAAAGAAATTTAGTAGATTACAAATTCATTCAAGAGTTTCGATACCTATTAAAGCCAAAATCACAGAGCCTATATGTCAAACAAAGTGTGCAGATAACAACTGTGATAACGGTCAGAGGTGTACCTAGGTCACTGCCAAGTGCTCCTGAAATAGTGGTCGGCCTTTCACATGGGTGTGAAAGCTGTCCTGGTGGATCCTCCTGCTGCTGCTGCTGCTGCTGCTGCTGCCTGAAACATACAAAAGAGAATGTACATTAGAAAAACAAAACCTCTAAGAATAAACATGCTATGAGAAATACTATTCACGTAGAAAATGAATGGTTCAACAAAACAAAAGAATCACTGGCATGAACACCAGAAAAAAATGCAAGAGCAATCAATCTGATATATACCCCACTTCTGATCCTAGGACAGCTAGATATAAAATTTGAACTTATCAAAGAAATTAATAAGCAGGTATTTTTACCACAAATTAACACATTGTATAAAAGGATTCACTGGTAGCTCTTTGTATGCAAATGTGTTGGTTTACAGATCCTTAATATTATGAGAAGTCACTGAAAATAAGCGCCTTTAAGGAGATAAAGCATCTGAAATCACCGGGTGAGTTAACACAATCTTCCCATGGCTGGTTCCTTCCTGTCATTCAGATCTGAGCTTAAACATCTCCTCTGAGATACCTTTCCTATCCACCCGAAAGCAGTCCCCTGGCATTCTCACTATCTCATCACTTCGTTTTAATTTTCAGCATAAATTTATCACCATCTGGTATCTTCTGTGTCCCTCTTTAGAGTATAAGCTAACAAAAGTACACACCTTATCTTCGTTCCCCCAGTGCATAAAACCGCCTGTCACATGCACAGCAGGCATTCACCAAATACTTTGTGAATGAAAGAAATGAAAACTACTTAACATGCATTATCAAGCATCAGTCATATCTACTGCATTAAAATACATTCTCTCCATGTTTCTTTAAACAGGAAAAACAATGTCATAAATATCCATACTTTAAAACATTTAAACATGGTGGTTATGATATAATGTGTAGGAGAGTGTCCCTGTACTTAGAAAATATACACTGAAGTATTGAAAGTTAATGAGAACTCATGTCTGCAAGTGACTCTCTAAATGGTTCAGAAATGTCAACAATGGGGGAACTGGGTGAAGTGTCGCAGGAGCTCTGTGAACTATTTCTGCAATTTGTGTATATTTAAAATGATTTCACATATACATATATATGCTGACAATTAAAAAGTTAAAAACAGCTCACAATCTGAGTGAGAAACCATAGCTTTCAAAACAATGCATACAAGGATTTTTAAAGAAACTAGAATTTTAAAATTACCAGGAAAACTGTTCATCGAAGAGCACATTTTTTCCTGGGGTCTCTCTTAATCGTGTTCTAAATATGAGTGAGCAACCCACAAAAAAATGGGGAATCACACTTTCTCCCAGCGGGCCTTTGAGCCAGCAGACCGACGTTCACACAGGGTTATGATTCTCTAACGTGCACGGTTAATTGTACACATGGGCACTAGCATGCCCTGATTTTGGAACGCAGCACGAGAAAGACAGGCTGGGAGTTATGTAGATTCCCTGGCACACCGGATATTTCCATGCCTCTTTCCCCTCCAGCCAAGAAAACATCAGAATGCATGGGAGTGAGTGATAGACGAGACAATGACTTTAGAGAGGTAACTTTTACTCTACCTTAAATTCATGAAAAGCGAGAAATGAATTGCCAATCTTGAATCGCTTCTGATACCTTTCAAACGTGATGACACTATAAGACAGACCACGTTTGAAGAGAACTCGGCATCCATTCCCACTGCGCCCTCTACTGTGCCTTCAGTGTCACAGAGGCTGGAAAGCTGAAAACTACGCGTCTTAAATTGTTTTATAGCAGCTAGGACTCTGGCAACCAATTACGCAGCCTCATGAGATTCCAAAGGCAGAAACGAGGCACAGCCACCGTGCTGCTGCTTTCATCGTTCTCTGCTAGCAAGTAAAGCCATGGAGGTGTCAGTCCCAGAATTCCTCCTCATGCTTTCATGTTCCCATTTCTTCAAGTCTAGTCAACTGGTGGCAGCCTCCGGATCCTGGGATCGCAGCTATAGCCTGAGTTCTTAAACTTGATATCCTGACCCTCTCAACCGGGGCAGTGGTCACAGCTCTTCAAACGAGCTGGGGTTCTGGAGGCCTGGCCTATTACGGCCTCCATTCCAGCGCTTCCTAAGATTGCGTAAGGCCTCAATTTCCGTATTACATACTTGACTGCTTAAAATACCTCTACTAATTTTTCTTAAACTGAACCCTGATAAACTATGTCAGGCCACTGAGGTGATGGCTCAAGTATTAGGCAATCAAAAAATCATAGCAAAAAAAAACAAATAAACAAACAAATAAATAAATAAGGAAAAAGAATCATAGCGATCCATGACCATGAAAACAGCATTTGCTTTCCTCCTTGATGGGGTACACTTTTTGTGACAGAAAAAAAGAATCTGCATCATTTCAGAGTTACACCTGGGAAGACATTAATGCTGCTAAACATCTACCTGTGGCACACCTAACAGTTTACAAAATAGTTTGACACACTATTTTGATGCTCATAACATGTGACTAAAGGCGGGTTTTACAGCGACATAACTGATAGAGCATTGTTTTGCCTGGGGTTTTATGACAGGTAAAATGGATTTAGAGATTACTACTGGAAAAAAAAAATCACGGCTATGAAAATATTTAACAACTTTATTCATAACCTATGAATCTGTAACAGGTAGATTTTTAACAGCATTTTTCTGCTTTATGCATGAATACTGTGGTTACAACAGTAAATATGATGCTTCAAATACTCTACAGGAAAAAAAATACCCTAGCAATTTGAATGAGTGACAAGTTAGCAGCAGGGTCAGTCTGGAGAGGGTCAGAAGAGGAAACAGTTAGTTTAGCAACGTCAGAGCCAAGTTTCCAAATGTGGAAGCTAGAGAGACAAGGACGCATCTAGGCTAATTAATCAGGATTCTAATGAAAGGCAAATATTAGTTTCTCAGCCCCTTTATTGAGGCCTACAAGATTTTAAATTTTAGCCAATGTTAAAAAGAAACACCAAGTCAGCTCTTAACTCTTCTTAGCAACACTTAACTCTTTAATATTCTCCAGTTCTTAAGTTCCCACCATATTTTTAACATCAAACCAGAAGACAGAGGATGAAAAGCTGAAGCTGGAAACTGTCACTTGAGTACCTTCCTCCCCAATCAACTACCCTCCAACTGGGAAGGAGCCAGACCGATACACAAACACTTTAGAAGAGTTCAAGGTTGACTAAAACATTTGTATTATCCCTGGCATTGTGCTTGTTACAACTTAGCCATTACGGAATGTTACTGCATTATTCTTTCTACTATAAAAAGTTTAAAGATGTTTTCCTTTTCTTAAATATATTTGTGAATTTTTAGTTTCCCTATAGAGAAACGAGGTCTGAAAAAAACATGGTAGAAGCATTACTTGGGAATTGTTCTGAATGCAGTTTAGGAATCTGTACCAAGAGCTTAAAAAATGTTCATGTCTTTTAATCCAATAATCTGATATCCTCGGAATGATTAGAAGAAATGACGAGAAGTCTGAGGCATAGCGTCAGTATAAGGATTTCTTGTACTCTTAATTATAACAGCAAAAATCAAAACATTCAGACATAAATTATGACGCACACATTCATTTTACGAAATATCATGTAGCCTATTTACAAAGAATACTTACTATCATAGGAAAATGGGTACAGCTAAGATACACTTGTGTCTTTGTGAATAGGTAGTCAAAATACTAACAACAGTTATTAAAGGACAGTAGAATCCTTTAATTTTGATATGTCTTAAAACAAATTTTCTAGGATATTAATTTTTATCTAATCAAGTAGTTTCATTTTTAACACTATTTGATATTATAGAATTAGCATTAATAATTATCACATGATAATTAACATTATTATGTAACAATAGCATTGGGCTATGTTAAAAAAAAAGCCTGTATATTTTAGAGACACATACTGACATAAATATGGATGAAATGATGTACTAATTTAGATTTATTATAAAATAAACCCAGCGGGGCATGGAGGAGTGAAGAGCATGGGAGATGGGGGCATAAAAATCAAGACTGCCCGTGTGCTGATGTCTGTTACCTCTGGCACTATGTAAACAGGGGTTGTTATGCTGGTTTCTCTACTCTCGTAAAAATTTGAAGTTTATCATAATAAAAAACTAAGTTAATTTTAAAAATTTAAAGGAAGTGAAAAGCACTAATAAACACTATTTTGAAATTTTATATATAATTAAACCCATTAATCTATCACTGAATAAAGACTAGAAATATCTCACATTAAGATGTCAGATGATCAGAACTTTCCTTCATATACTTCTGAGTTGTGACTTAAGGGAAAAAAAAACAGAAAACAAGGTAAATATTATCTTCATTACACCATCAAATGTACACTGCTCCAATATTTTAAATACAGCTAAAATGCTGCTAATTATGACTGTAAGTTGCTTCTCAGTTGACGAGATGTTGAAATGTGAGAATATGTGCATCTTAGAACTGATGAAATACAGTAAATTACAGGCCAGATTCAGCCAGTGGCCTTTTGGTTTGTGATCTGAGATCTGAATATCTATTACAGATCTTATAATCTTTAAGGTGAATTTTTAGCATTAAAAAAAGAGAAAGAGGGGAAGACTTGTGAATAATAGTCACTGGAAAGGATGGCAGTTTATGGGAAGAGATTTCTATTTTGAGAGCACTTACAAAGCTGGGCACAAAGTTAGGTTTTAGGAGCTGATGATTCAGATTTATGGTCTAGCCTTATATCCCTAATGCTGATGGGCCTGTAGTACCCCCTAACGTGGCAATAAGCAGAGCAATTAACCACCACCTGTATTTGTAAGTGTGCTTCCCTACCAAACAAATGCTTTTTCCTGACAGAAGAACTTTGCAGGATTAGATAACCTAGAGCAAATTAACCACCACCTGATTTGTAGTGTGCTTCCCTACCAAAAAAATGCTTTTTCCTGACAGAAGAACTTTGCAGGATTAGATAACCTAGAAGCATTTCCTTCACCCTGTTTCATGTAAATTTAATTATCGGCGGGACAAAGTTTTCCTAAAACTACACTTTGTTGGTTTTGTGTAAATTTCAAAAAAAAAAAAAAACATTCCAATGTTCAAAGGATTAGGCAGTAACCAGTTTTTTTAAAAAAAGAGAGAGAATCCTAAATAAAACAGTTTAATCCAAAGCTGTAAGTTCACAAATAGACAAAATAGCCAAAGTAAATATTGAATATGCAATTTTAATATTGTACCAACTACTTTACTTTTCAAAGTAGGCTTCTCTTCTCTTCCGTAGCTCTTCTGAAGTAAGATGTGTACCTGATGTCTGTGGAATATCTTGAGATATATTTCTGGAACTACCTGAAAACAAAAGAAAACACAACAAAACAATCATTTTATTTACCAGTTAAAGCGACATATGTTTATACTTATGTGAACAAGCTTTTAAAAAGTTTTCTTCTTAAAAACAGTCTGCTACTGTTCTGTAAATGTAAGAAAGGCTCTGAAAACTTCGGGGAAAATCTGAATAAGGCAGTTCAAATACAGCCTGGGTCCACTACAACCAAGCTGTGACCCACTGTGGTTATTAGATGTGAGGATTTACGCCCAGCACCAACTGGGTAGAAGAGCCACTAACAATGCTCTTGTGTGCTCTAACTCATTAGGAGCAACTTAAAGCAGATGATCGTAAAACAATCCATCTCTGTGTTCTATCCTCAAACACATGGGTCCTACAACAACTTAAGTATGCTTCCATGGTCTCACTTGATAATTGCATCAACCAGAGATTCTGCACAAATTGTGAAATGAAGTGGTAAGAAGAGTGAATCATACAAAAATATTTAAAATTATAAAAGCTGGTTTGTCCTTTATTGGGCCGATCTGCTAATTGAAAATTGGACTGCACACCATATGGAAAACTCAGAAGAATGAGACATTCAGGATAAAACAGAAGGTAAAAAGTATAATCTTGATATTAATGAAACCTCAATTTTATTTAGATATTTAAGGAATTCAATGAGTAATTTCATTAGGAAATAGAAGGCAAATTCACACAAATTAGATAAAAACAAAAACTACAAAAGAAACGCCTTACACTTTTATGGAAGCCATTTTGAGCTACATCCCAAACATTTCCCTTCACCTGGGTCCCCTATGGGATATGCCTCACTCTCTTCTGCTGATGGGCTTATATCACTATGACAGCAGCCCATCAAAGTGGGCTTAAGCTGTCAGCTGCACAGCCACTTATGTTAGATTTTTGTAAAGTCAATTCATAGTCTTTGTTGAGGCCTCCCTTTGTGTCCAATAGCATACACTTGTGCAATATCTGGTCTGAATAAGCTCCCTACACCACTTCTGCCCACAAAGGTTAACCTCAGTTTATTGCTGTGCTAGTGCAATATTAAAACCAAATGGAATAATCAGAAATAAAAATGTAACTAGTCCTAATATAACATAAGTTGTAAAAAGTTATTTATATTACAAGAAAACTAACAAAAAGAGCTGATTGCACATAGCTATTGCTTCTGCAGTTACTGTCAAAAAACAGCTCATTACCACCAGAGGAACCAAGAATTATCCGACTCAATTCTTCAACAACAGAAAAACCATGTCGGAATGTTTATACCTTGCATACTGAGCTGAATAGCCCTGCGGAGATCTGCTTCCTCGTCTTCCATGTCAATTTGTTGGCGACTCAGTGCCAGAGCCCGCTGCAAATCTTCCTCATCTTCGTCTAACATTCCTGACCCATCATTTGTCTCTAAGACTCGCTCCAGATCGGTTTTCTGGACTCTGAAGAACGAAAGCACTGATAATAACTGCAGATCAGTCTTGTATTTTAGATATAAAGATATTTATAAACCAAAGATTTTACATAAGTCAAAACTTACACATTTTCTTGCAGATAAAGTCTAATAATATTAAGATCGTATTGTGATGTAACTCTAAGCTAATCTATTGAAGTAATTCAAATAATTCATTCGAGTTTGAACCAGCAAACTTCTCTAAAATATAAAGGTCTAAAAAAACCCACCAACAATAAAAGGACCACACATTCAATTATTCAAGAAAATTAAATTCTTGTAATGAAATACCATCATATATTCCATAGTACAGGCATAATTTTACCTCTGTTCTTTTAGTTGTGCTAATTCTTCCCCAATAAGTTTTGGTCGATGCATCTGCTGGACCCTGATCATCTGCAGGAGTTGGTCAGCTTCACAGTCTGGCAGCTCACCCTTAACAACAAATATAGAATAACCTAAAAAAAAGGCAAAAATAAACTAAAACAGCTAGTAAGAGATTCATAATCGATTAAAAACGATATAGTGGACAGAGAGGCAGCACGGAATACAGTAGTGAAAAGAATACAAACTGAGGAGTCAGAAAGACCTGAGTTCAAATAATGATTTGTATCCTTACTGGCAGGATGATATATGACAAATTACTTTAAGTCTTTGAGTCTGACTCTCCTCACTTACGAAGTGAGACCATCTCATACAGAGATGATGAGAAATTAAGAGTTTCTGTAATGGGCCCTCCTAAAACAGTTCCTGACTGCATGGGATGCTCACTAAACGGTACCAGGCAGTTAAAGGAGTGGGTAAGACCAAGAGATCTAGAATCACGCTGCTTGTGTTTTAATTCCAGCTCCTCCCTTTCCTAGCTTCATGGTCGCTGGTAAAGCACGTTACCCATCTATGTATTGGTTTCTTCAGTTTTTAAACAAATGATACCTTCCTCATGGGGCTGTTGTAAGGACACAGCCAGATAATGTATATAATAATGTGTAATATGAGTAAAATGAGTCATCTGGAGAAATAGATGCCTCCCTCACCCCGAGCTCCACCCTCCAACTGAAACAAGGCAGGTCTGAGAAGCCAATACCCAACATCTAGTCAAGTATTAAAAGTGTGCCTTATCTTTCAAAAGAAATACACTGATACTGTAATTTTTATAAATATGATTCTAGAAAGCCAGGGTTTCCCCAGCTGGATACTCCACACAAAAACTGAATAATGGTGGGCTACATCTAAGCCACTGTAATCAATTTACATTTTTCCACCGTAAAATTTTCTTAAACTTTGGCATTTATTACTGCATACCCTTGTGAGCACTGACAGATAATGAAACAAATAATAAAAAATAAAAACAGATAAAAAACAGACAAGGATCAAAAGGAGTATTAGTGAAAAAACTCAAAACAGTAATAATAAGTAACAAGTTAATAAACTTAACTTTTTTGGTTTTACAAGGACAAGTGTGTTCAGAGTTCAGATGGTTTAACATGTTTTGAGTCAATAAGTCGTTTTTAGATCCTAGAATAAATGTCAGCTCACCATGAAGAGCATCACAAAGAGCAGAAACTCTGTCTTATTCAGGTGATACTGTAATATCTCAGGTTTGACTTAAAACTAGATTTCACCCTAAGTATGCTAGGGTGCCGGTGAAGGTGAAGGGTGAGGGTGTGCTATAAACTGCACTATATTTTTTGAAAAGCACTCTGGGCTTCTTTATCAATATAACATATGGGAACCAGAGTGCAAGAAGAAATGGAAAACCTGAGGGATAGCACAGATGGGAAGGAAAAAACATTTTGTAGTCTTTTGTAGTCATTCAAAATGTTCACTTTGAAATACTTTTTGGACTTCCAAGTGGAGATGTCAAAGTTACAAGTTGGTGTTCAAGGTAGATAGATATCTAGCAGAAGCTAAAAGTTTGGGAATTACTGCCATATAGATCTTAGAGATTTTAAAATAATGAGACAGCACGTAGTCAAGAAGCTGTCCAAGGACTGAACTCTGGGTCACTTCAATAGTTAGAGATTAGAAAGAGTAAGATCCACAAAAGGAATCTGAATGAAGCAGCCTACGAAATATGAGGAAAATCAGAGAATTTTGGACTGGAAGCCAAGTGTAGATGATATTTCAAGAAGGGAAGATATAGTTAGGAACCAAGGTTTAGGGATAAAAGAGATAGAAGTATATAAAATCAAAGAAATTACAATACTATAATCTCATATATCAATTGAAAAGAACTATGTGATGACCAACCCATTAGCAATAAGCACAGCAGTGCCCAGACTATGATCTCTAAAGGCCATTACTAAAAGGGCAGGAAATATATATAAGATAAGCCTGAAAATTCTGGTTATATGAGAAAGAAAGGCTTTAAAAAGCTACAGTGGTCATTTTGAATTGGGAGTCAAGTTTGAAAGTTCCCACAGGTCCAAAATGGGACAATTAGGGTATCAACATCAATGTTATAACGGACTGAAACACATGAACCATGTTTTAATGGATTAGTTTACAATGACACTACAGAAAAAATACCAAACAACTAATTGGTTGCCTTTGGAAGAAAGACACTATGAAACAAATTCCTTTAAAAAACTGGCAGAAGTAAAGAAATATTTATCCTGCTTTGACTATATGACTATACTTCAGGATAATCAAATAATTGATATGGGAAAATTTATTTGTATAGAAGTCTTTCAGCTAATAAATGAAGGAATAATGAGAATCCAATATCACCATTTTGCAATCCTAAATAAAATAATGTACTAGGCACTGATCATCCATAGCTACTCAGATCACAAAAAGAGAGACAACCAGACATCAAGTGCCACACCACTTGTAAAGAGTCTTCTGTCCCCTCAAATCAACCTGAATCTGATCAAGCCTCTTGATGTAAGGACTAGGCTACTGGGAATCCAGGTCTGAGAGAGAAAAAACAAGGAGGTAATCAGCAAAATCCAGAAGGTGGGAAACAGAACAAATGACCCATTTTCTTGTAAAAAAATAAATCAAAGAAAAAATAGAGAAGAGATGAAACCTACTGCTATTTTTAAGAGACATTCCAATCCAAATTCAATCAACAAACTTTATTCCAACCTGGAATAAACTGCGAAAAACATAAAGAGACAACCAAAAAGAGTAGAGGTCTGAATACTGACTGGGTATTTGATATTATGAAAGCAGTCATTAACTTTTGTAGGTGTGATTATAGTATCGTGGCTGTTTTTTAAAGAGTCCTTGCTTTAAAAATTTTTATTTTAAAAGTTTACGAGAAAATGACAGATGCCTAGTATTTGCTCAAAATAAACAGGAGAAGGAAGTGGGTAGGATATACACAGAACAAGATTGGCCATGAGATATTGAAGCTCGGTGAAGGATACATGAGGGCTCATTATGTTATTTTCTATACTTTATATTTGTTTGAAATGTTCAATAAGTTTTATTTTGTACTGTTTAAAAGACGGTATAATCAACTATACTCTTAAATAAGATGAGGTCAAACGAAAAACCGAGACTCCTGGCATTGGTAAGTGCAGAGGTCACTGGTGACACTGAGAAGAGGGTTTTTCAGTGACGTGTTGTGACAGTGTAAACTAAATGAGTTCGTGAATAGGAGACAATTCTAAGGAGAAAATAAAAATGGGAAGCAGCTGGAGTTTCCTGGAGAGAGCGGCTTTTTCTTTTTGATCAATGAAGATAAAGAGCTTATTTCTCTGCTCACGGGAATAACACAGGAGAGAGGGGGAAACTGATCATGCAGGGGTGGAGAGACAAAAAAGCAGGAGCAAAGATCTTGAGTAGCTGGGAGGAGCTGGGATGTGGCCCCAGTGTGGAGGGAGAGGTCTTGGTTAGGAGGAGGGGATGATTCATCCATCTTAATAGACTCAAAGCCCATGCAGAGATGTAAGTGGACAGATTTTCTGGTAGAAAGAGGAGGAAGCTCTTTCAATTGCTTCTATTTTCTCAGTTGAATATAAAGGAAGGCTGTAAGCTAGGAGTCAGGGAGGGAGAAGGGTTAGAAGTTTGAATAGATAAGCTGTGAAATAACCATCACAGAGAGTAAGTGAATTTATAAAAAACCACAGTAGGAATGGCAAGTAGCACTAAAGGCTCATTTGAAATTTGTGATCATAAATTTAAAGCAAAATCAATCATCATATTTTATGTTTTCTTTAGTCATGGTCAGCTGCTCTGGTACAAGAATGGACGAGACCAAGACTGGTTTTAACGAGGTTTGGAATTTTATCATGAAATTATGATGGGGGTGGGGGAGAGAAGAAGAAAGAAGTTGAATGGAGTGATTATGATGGATTACAGAAAATAAGCAGGGTAAGGAAGGAAGACTATAAGGGGGAGTGTTTGTGCCTTGTGATAGGATTTAAATAATTGTTTGAATGGAAAAAAAAGAGAAAATGTAGTACAAAGATAGGAAACAACAGTCAAAAATATGATGCTTGCAGTTGCATGTGGCAGAATTATTGGTAACGGCAAGGCAAGAGTGAAAAAATGATCTTTGAAAAAGCAAAGTATTGGATTGAATTGATTTTTGATATAGAAATCACTAAGAATGCTAAATGGAGTTGAAGCAGAAAGAAGACAGTGAGTCAGATCCTAAAATCTTCAATGGAAAACGGGGAGGATCACAGATAACTGCAAAAGAGCAGAGGGTAGGGTTCAAACTAGTGCGTGTATTTCAAAGGAGGTAGAGCTTTTAGGGAAGAACAGTGACCTAGAAGAGGCAAAGAGAAAGAAGAAGAATATCTGGTCTTCTCCCTGGCCCTGTGGCGTGTGGAGTGTGGAAGAAAAAAGAGCCATTACTTAGAGGAGCTGCAAAGGATCCTTGGGGGAGGGCCAGGTGTCAGTGAGAACTCTGAGCAGTATCAGTCAAATCACAACCTCAAGTTCACCATGTAAAACAAAGATGATTTCACTGCCATTGCCATAAAAACAGTATTGTTATTATACTCACATTTAATGAGCTAGCGTTATTTAGCTACTTTGAAAAACATCATTATAAAATTTTCCATCTTTATTTACCTTCCTGTTGTAATTGAGCCAAGAAAAGTGCAAGGTATGTGTCTGATATTAATTCTGGACCCGTCAAGAGAGAATTCAAGTTGAACCACTGGAAAAAAAATTTGCCAAAATTTAACTTAGTGTACATTATAATCAGTAAAGAAGTTTCACATATTAAGAATAGATATAACCCATCTAAATTCAGTATGACTGTCTAAACACTGGAAGCACGTCAAATCAAGATTTTTTTTAAGTGATTAAATACTGTGATTTAAAAAATAGTTTACTTTAAGCCATAAACTTTAAATATCCCCCACCAAAAGAACAGAAACTGATAGTAGTTTAAAGTAGCAGTTTTGATAGCTATAATTTAATCCTTTTCCAAAGCATGCCTAACAGAAGCATAATCTAATCACATTATATTGGCGCAGAAGAAAAATGACAATGACACATTTTCCTGCTACTGATAATTTTGGTCAAAGATTTCAACTGTCAGAAAGCTAGATATTCCAGGAAAAGAATTTGTAATCACCAACTCATTTCAAAAAGATCACTAATCCACCATCACGTGTCATTAACACCATTTAGTCACTATCTCAAAGGAGTCCAATTTAACTTGTGAGACACAAAAAGTTTCAAGAGTTACTGTCAGCATCATGAGCAACTACTTTTCCTGAATTTTGACATAGATCACAATGCTTTTTATGGTCAACTTTTTCATTAAACAGAGACCTCATACAATTTTAACAAAGATATAAATTAGAGCCAAAAAATATACACCAAAATTTGACATATCCTGAACCTGTCAAAGATAAAGTAATTTAAAATGTAGAAATTCAATTTTGAAGAACTAAAATTTTAAAAATCTTTCACAACAGACATGTTTATATGCAAATCAATATAAAAGAATTTCTGTAATCTAAGCCCTCAGATCTTAAAAAATCCAATGATTATACAAAAAAAGTAAAGAATTCGGGATCATAATTTTCAGAGATATAAATAAAACCCAGAGGTTAAATAATCTTGGCATTGTCCAGTCTAGCTTTTCCCGAGAGCTGATTTCCAGCTGGATCACCTCTACTGCACCCTAGCTCCTCCTTACATGCTCTGAGGCCCTGAGGGAGGAATAATTACTTAAGAAATAATTACTTAAGACGAAGCTGCTTCCATGTGGCTGACTTAAAAGATAACAGCAAGGTCTTTTGTTTTAGAATTCTCTTTTACTGATTTAATTCAATGCACTATTTCCTGACCTCATTTTCTTTTTTGCATTATTTTACTTTTTAAAACAGCTTTACTGAGGTATCATTGACATGCAATAATTTGCACATATTTAAAGTGTACAACCTGCAAAGAATTAACATGCGCATACACTTACGAAACCATCATGACCAAGAGTGAACATACTCATCACTGCCAAGTCTCCTGTGGCCTTGGAATCCTCTTTCACTCTCCCTCAACCGCCTCATCCCCATGATTGATTTGCTTTCTGACACTACAGATAAGTTTGCATCTTCCAGACTTTCATATAAATTAAACCATACTGTATGTAGTATTTTGTGTCTACCTTCTTTCACTCAGCATAATTATTTGGAGATTCACCTACGTTGTTGCATGTATCAATAGTTAATTCCTTTTTATTGTATTCGCTCACTTTCAATAACATTCTTTCAAAGATTCAAAATTCTAAAAAAAAGAACTTTAAATAATTCTGCTTCTAAAATATACAAAGACCATTGGTAATTATTTTTAGAAATAAATATTAGGTACATATCTTTATCTTAAAAATGGCCTGCTGAAGACACATTCCATGTCCTTTTTTTTTTAAGTGTAATGATTTTCATGTGGATATATGTGTTATGTGGCATTTTTGAATGTGACTAATCTTGTTAAGCTAAAGCAAACATGGTTGAAACTTTTATTCATGCTAAACACTGTTTCAAGCTTTTTGATACTACCATGATGAATACAAATTTATAAATGGAATAGTTAGTTGATAGAACATATTTATCACATAAAACACACTTTCAGTAACCACGTGTGCATTGTCTTAAAGAGAATTTTTCTTATGATACAGCTAACCTGTTTATGGTTGTCACATATAAATACACAAGGGAAATTGACATTGTCTTTTAAAAGTAAATTTCTATCTGTCATGATTGAAACCATGGCCCCCATTCAACATTACTGTTGAGTGTCTTCATCTTAAGACACTAATCCTTTGAATTTTAGTTGCAAATGGAGTGCAGAATGAGCAAAAAGACAGGGAAGGAGAAGAAACATTACCTGTTTTCCTAGTTTTCTAACTGTAAACCAGTGTTCTTTATAATTGCATATAAATGACCTTTCATTTCTAGGAAAGAAAAAAAACACAGACCCAATATTAAGTTGAAATATTAGAGTTCATAATCATTTAGTTTCTCTACTGGCAAGTATTATACAAAACCTATGATGATTTAGAAATATGTTTATAGTTAAGTATCACTGACTTTTAAAAATTATAAAACAGAATGAATCTCTCTGCAGATCATTGATGCTATGTAAAAACAATGGCATCACACAGCATTAAGGGATCAGCTTTGCGCCACCAGATACCAAGCTGCCAGGAAGGGGACATGCTTAGAGGGCACGTGTTCACAGATATCCCCAAAAGGTGAAATAGGAAATGAAACAGAGCACATCAAAATGAAGGCATTCGAAATACATTTTTCTTAAGAAATTATAACTTTAACAATCAAATATAAGAAAAAAATGTAGGAAAAGCAAAAATCTTACATGGGATCGATCCCAAGCCTCTGATACTCTGGACTGTTGAACAGGATTAGTTCTAAACCCCAAACTTTCAAGGCATTGCTTATAACCTGTGGAAAAAAAAAAATCGTAAGTATTCATGAGCTAAACATTCAATTCCAAATGTAAGTAGGGTAGCCAGGTTAGTTGTGCAAATGATTGTACTGTTCACATATGAATTTCCCCAGAAAGCTATGGGTCTTTTTTTTTTAAAGGCAAAGCAACCTTTGGTTGACCTCACAGATTGCAAGGACCTTATCAGCTTACAATTCCTTATTATTATTATTTTTTTACACCTACAGCACCTGCTCTTCTGAAGTGGTCTCCCATCCAAGTACTAACCAGACCTGACCTTGCTTAGCTTCTGAGATCAGATGGAACTGGAACTTTTTCAGGGTGGCGAGGCCGTAGTCAGAAAACTATGGTTTTTAATAAGTATATGCAGGTGTATAGATATATCACTAAATCTATAAATAACCTATAAATGTAGCATTAAAAGAGTGCTTTTCACACTAGGTTTCTGGAATATTCCAGAGAACCACACAATTCCTAGATATAATTGCCTCAAAAAATCCAGATGTATATTCTATCTACTAAGCGCTATCCTTAAAACCAGTCCACTATATATATATAAATACATATATACATATACAAATACATATACATATATATGTATATATATGGAAATTTGGCTGCTATGGGTCCTGCTTTAGAAAAATTATATTTCAATTTTATGTCAGTAATAGTAATAATTATATGTCTATTAAAATGAGTTTTTCTAGAGATTTAAACTGAAGCTTCCATAGGTTTTAAACTTCTATTAACATAGGTTTGTAATTAAAAATAACAGTAATAACGAAAAATAAACATGCTCATTTCAAACTGCCTGGGGAAAAAGAAGGAAGATTTCTGAATGACAACCTATCCTCCAAGGTAGCCAAAAAAGAAGCAACTGAACCAGGTAGAAGCAGAGATAAAAAAAAAAAAAAGTGAATGCAATGAATGAATGTAGTGGGCAGATGTGAATCAGCACCAAGGGCAGCACCAAGGGCAGCCCCGCACAGGAAACAGCAAGGGCTGGGCCACCCGCTGTAGCTGTTATCTGATGCAGACCACAGGAAGCAATGAATGGAAATGGTGAATGAGGAGTCCAGAACAATACATGGGGAATGCAAACAAAGAAATCTGCAGAAATAGGTCCCTCAAGAGAGGTTCTGAAAAAACACTGATATACCTCCCAGGTGTCAGACTGAAAGACCCACAGATAAAATAGTTTCATAAGAAATATAGCTTCCTTTGAATTCTATGGGTGAATATATGCTAAAATTAATAACAACAACAATAATAATAATAAAACAAAAGCCGAAAACCATAATAAAGGAATCCAGTCCTGGTAATCTAATTTAAAGAGAAGGTAGCAAGGTGTCACATTTTCTCAAATTTACACAAGTGATAGTAAGTTTAAAAGATTGTGACTTGCTGGAATTAAGATTATTAGCATGTAGATGCAAATTAAATATCCTTTCAAACAGCCCTACTCTAAAATGAAGATTCTACAATCCTAATTTTCATGTTGATCTATATATAAAAATCTAGTACTCTGGAGTACAATAGTATATTCTCAGACAATCTATTGGAGGAAATTCAGTGACTGTGAAAATATACTCGTATCAACCATACATTGAGCTTGAACAGTGCCTGGGACATCAATAACACTCAGCACTTGTCTGGGACTACTTACTTGAATAGAGAAAAAACCACTGTCATCCATATTTCCAGAAGGCTGCTGTTCAGTTTGGAAAGGTCATTGAGGCAGGGGTTGAGGGCGGGGAGAGAAAGGTAAAAACTGTCATTAGCATGCATATTTAAAATAACATCAGTCCTATTTACAAAGTCAAGAGTAGATTATAATTAACCAGTCAGATTCCAACAGAAAGAATGGTTTATCTTTTTTTCTAAACAATACCCACATTAAAAAACAAAAAACAAAAAGACACGATTTGGTGAGTTTCAAATCGGTACCTGTTAAAAATGTGGCGGTAGTTTTCACTAAGTAACTCCTCCTTCTGCCATTCTCATCCTCTCTTTCTTCGTCTAGCTGATGCGCGATAGAAGACAGTTCCACAGGGCTAAAATATTCTCCTTGCAGCAGATTATTCAGGCAATGCTGAGCACAGAGTGAACCTTCTTGCTAATATTTCCAAAAGAAAATTCAAATGTGATTCGTTAAACAGATTGGTACAATGTCTTTCCTTAAAGAGAAATTTAATCATTAACTTCTTAACACTGTCAAACTGAACCTTTTTAGCTTTAAACAAATATGATTAACATAAAGTACATGCATTCTCTTTAATATTTTATAATTCTACATTAAGGAAACTACAATAATTTAGCTATGATCAAAACCTTAAGAATGACTCATATTAAAGACTGTCTAACAAATATACCAAATTTCATATATTGCTAAAAATTACTCTGAAAATATTTAGCCTCCCCCATTTTCAGTGCCTAACATAAATTCATCTTTAAAGATTCCATGGCAATTTACTAATGCTGAAATGGAATTTTAATCCCTAGAACATGTTTTTTTAACAAGACAATCTCTACTTGGTCTAAGTGCTTGTCCATGTAATTTCATATCTCAAGAACTGACAAGAACTGATACAGGTAAGAAAAATTCTGTTCGACACTAAGACTTGTAGCTGCAGAGTCAAGGTCCTCTGCAGAGAGCTCTGTAGATAAGGTGCACACAGTGTGGCGCAATGAGCAAGGCTGTCCGAAAAGCAGCCCTGGAGCTCACTTCTGAACAAGCTGGCAAGGGAGCCTGCATCCAAGCGCAGCTCCCCATGGGATCGTTGATTTCCTGTTAGAAGGGAGAAGATAATGTCCCATGGGCCCCAGAGTCTTTAGGTGCTTGGCAGCTGGCTTTCTTAAACATATGGCAACCCAAAGCTATGTCTAGACTGCCTGGCACTTAGAAGCTTGCTTATCACCCCCTCCCTACAACACCTGTTTTCCCATGCTTGCCTATTAAGAAGGGAGAGTCACAGGGGGATGAGAGCCCTCCTGTGAACAGAGACCCAGGGTTTACCTCTCTGTGGGATGATGGCAGACAGGAGAACACTTTCTTCTCCTGCTATCCCAAAGCTCTAAATTTCGTAGACCTTTCCCCACTAAAGTCTACTCCTTAACCCAGCCTGTCTGACACCTTGCAACTGTTCTGAGCTATGTTACACAATAGTTAGTGATCCCAAAGAGCAAAACGTTATTTTTTCTGATGAATTAAAGTTCAAGGAACAAAATTCAGCTGCTGAAAAAGATACAGGAAATACACACACACACACACACACACACACACACACATAATGGAATAGGAAGGAGCACTGAGATAGTTTGCGTCTGAGTGGGGGCTGAGATAAATTTATCTTCATAACCTATGAAATGAGTAGCTTATAGTAAAGAAGAAAAACTATCTATCCCTCAAGGTGAAGCCACAACAGTGAGAGGACTTGCCTCCACCTCTTTTCCTTCTATTGTATTCCTATCACCAGAGAGCAACTCCCACTGGATACTACACTGTGAACCGAAGGATATACAGATGTCCTACTATATTCTACTGAAAAATGGACAAGACAAACCAGCATTCACAAGAGGCTAGCCAAATGGCTGAAAACTACAAAAAGGTGCTCAACTTCATTACTATTAGGGAAATGTATACTAAAACCACAATGTATTACTACTACACACTCTCCAGAATGGCTAAAATATCGAGGGAGGACTAGAGACATCGAAACTATTATTTACTCTGGACACAACCTAAATGCCCATCAATAGACCACTGGATAAAGAAAATGTGGTACCTATATACAACAGACTATTTCTCAGTCATAAAAAAGAATAAACTTTAAAATCTGTGTGACATGGATGGACCTAGAGGGTATTCTACTAAGTGAAGTAAGCAGACTGAGAAAGACAAATACCATATTATCTTACTTATATGTAGAACTTACAGAACAAAATAAACGAACAAAACAGAAACAGACTCACAGAGAACAAACTAATGGTTGCCAGAGGGGAAGAGGGTTGGGTGGGCTGGGTGATAAAAGTGAAGGTATTAAGAAATACAAATTGGTACTTACAAAATAGTCACGGGGATGTAAAGTATGGCATAGAGAACATAGTCAATGATACTTGAATAACTATGTAGAGTGCCAGGTGGGTACTAGACTAATTGGGGGATCACTTCATAAATTATATAAATGTCTAACCACTATGTTGCACATCTGAAACTAATAAAAAATAACATTGAATGTCAACTCTAATTGAAATAAATAGACAGAGATTATTCTTAAAAACAAAATCCCCCAACTATTTGCAGTAGCTACTGAAGCTTTATATATATACTCTGTGATCTAGCGATTCCACTACTAGGTAGAGAATGCAAACAAAACATGCAAACATACATCCATCGAAAGACGTGTCTAAGAATGTTAATAGAAACAGTGCTTATTCATAACGGCCCCCAAAGCGGAAACTACTGAAATGCTCATCACAACAGAATGGCTAAATGTGTTTTATTCACCAAGGAATAATACATAACAATGAGAATGAATGAATTATAACTACCTGCAACAATACAGATGAATCTCTCAAATAACGTTAAAAAGAAGACAGACTCAAAAGAGTATACACTATGATTCCATTTGCGAAAGTTCAAAAACAGGCAAAATTAGTCTATGATATTAGATCAGGATAGTGGCTACCCTCACAGGGTGAAGGGAGAGTCAGTATCTGGAAGAGGGCATAAGGAGGGCTTAGAGGATGCAGAGAAATAAATGTTATTTGACCTAAGTATTATCTACATGCGTGTTTACTTTGTGAGAATTCACTGAGCTGTACTCTTATGATGTGGTGTCCCTACCTGTGTTGCATTTAATGAAAGAAAAAAATTCAAACAACAAAAAAGCCTCTGCTAAGATACAGCTATTGCACACAGCAAGAGCTACCTAATACTGTGACCAGACAATGGACTTTCTGGGAACGGTCCTAATGCAAATTTTCTGTCCTGTTATTGTGGTGCATGCCTCAGTTTGGGGCCCTCAAACTACCATTACCATATTTAACACTATATAGAGAAATAATGACACCCACATACCTGATTTTAAAAAATTCTCTATAAAAATTAGCTTTAAAATATGAAAAATAAAGTCTACGGCCATGCCACCCTGAACAAGCCCGATTCTGTCTGACCTCGGAATCTAAGCAGGGTGGGCCTGGTTACTACTTGGATGGGAGATCATCTAGGGAGACCAGGTACTGCAGGCGTAAAAAATAAAAATAATAAGGGATTGTAAGCTGACCAGGTCCTTGCGATCTGTGAGGTCAACCAAGGGTTGCCTCACCTAAAGTAAACAAAAAATAGTAAAAATAAAAAATAAAATAAAATATGAAAAATAAGCACTTAAAAATCAAACCTTATCTAAGTAAAACTATTTCTGTAGGAAATATCGTTCTGTACTTCCATGATTTAATCGAAAGTAAGAACAAATTGTTCAGTCCAAATTTAAAATCACATTTTAAAGTGACAAGATGAATCAAAACCTACGTGGAACAAAAAAATTGCACAGTGGCCCCTCCTGAGATTCTGCACTCCCCCACCCCCACGAGCTACCCCCAGCTGCTGCTTTCTCATCAAGCTTGAACCAAAGCTGAATACAAGTTGACTTGGCTGCAGTGGAAGTTCAAAGGTATTGAAATTCCATGATTTCAAGCCCAAACTTTATTGTCTTGGGATCAGAGGACAAACAAACTGCATCTCCAGTTTTACGAAGATATTTTATAAAATCACAAAAAGAAACGGCACCAAATCATTCCCCCACTGGCCTCAAAGTTGTCAGGCCCAACCTGAAACCAGGGTAAATTCCCAGAGACACTACTGACTACAGCAGAAAGCGGGCACGAACTAAGGGTATGCTCTGGAATGGCCTAACTGGGGCCACCTCATCGACGCAGCAGCCCTTCTCCTCATCTGAGTGATAATAAGGTCCCACCCCTTATTGAGGTTCAGCAAACACAAGCATCCAAACAGCAGCAATGGCGGGCACTTCCACAGCACTATGTGCCATGCAGCATTCTAAGCACTGAGCTCTGAGGCAGACACTTTATTATCCTCACACCACAGAGGAGAAAACTGGAGCACAGTGACAGTATATAACTTACCCAGGAACCCAGGATCATACGGGTAGTAAATGGCAGAGGAGGACTTCAAACCCAGGTCAGAGGCTTCAAGTCTGTGCTATTACCACTTCCTCAAGCCACTTATGTGGAATTTGGTTATTACTAAACCTCAAATATCCTGAAGAACCAACAATCACAAAAAGGCATAATAGATGTCATACAATCAATGCTCGGCATCTCTTCAGTATTTTAACTAATTTTAAATATAATCCCAACGAGTTTGGTTATCATTCTCAGTTTACATTACATAAAAATACCATTCGGATGGCACAGTGACCCCACCAGAGCGATCAGCAATAAATGTGATAAGAATGACAGAACACAGGCACCATAACTAAAGACAAAATGAAACAAAACCAAAAAGCAGTTAATGGTCATTTAATATCAGGGTTTAAGTTAGGGATTAGCAAACTCTAGTCCTTGGGCCAAATCAAACCTGCACCGGTAGCTAAGAATCATTTTTATATTTTCAGATGGTTGGGAAAACATAAGAATATGTGAAACCATAAATGATCCGCAAAGCCTAAAATCTTTACATAAAAATTAATTTGGATAAACAGCACCATATACATCTTAGATGCTCAAAGAACCACTTGATTAATTTATTGAGCATGAACTATGTGTCAGGCAAAATCTTAAGGACTGGGGGATATATCAGTAAACAATTTATTTAGTTTACATTTTATCTTAATAAAGCGTACTCAAAGTGACAACTCTGAATATGGGGAAACCAGCATTCTGAAGGGAAGGGACTGCAGGGCCCTTCGTTAGAGCCACAGTTGGTTCTCTGGCTCTCGAAACCCAGGACCTAGCAGAGGTTAACTGGATGTGGTGGAGGGGAAGTAAACATGTTGGAAAATGGCACATTAAACTCAAGCATCCCCCGAATGGACTATGTATGATTTTAACAATGGGCCCTATGTTGATAGGTGCTTTCCATACACTTGAAATACGTCTTAAAAACTTCAACTTAAGAGCTTTCATTTGCTAAGAACACGTAAATTGATAAAACCTATTCCTGAAGTACCTTTAAGCCTATGCACATGCTGATAACTGAGAAACTTCTTTAGCCTAGATTTTCATTAGGCTACTGCACAGCTGGGTTCCGGTTTAGTAGTTACGTTCATTGAAATGTATCCAAAACGGGTAACAATCTACATTATTAAAATACATATTGTTAATTCTCCAGAAATGGTGTGAAAAATGTTTAAAGTCTTCCATGTTGAAACATTTTGTCCTACACCAAAGCTTCTGAAAATTAGTGATACAAATATGTACATGCAGAGTTCTCTTCATCCAATCTCCTCTGCCAAGCTATGAAATTTCTCCTGTCCAAGTTTCATAAATCATGTCAATCAAGTAAAGATTTGTGATAACTATCACTGACTCCTTCCTCCCGAGGCATTAAAATTGGTCTATTTTAGTGCCAAAACTTTCTGAAATGTTTTCTCTAAAGCATTTCATTGAATAATATGTTTAGATTTATGCTGTGCCTCTCATCTACATTTGATTGCTTTGACTGTTGTGATTTCTTTTTTAAATAAATGATTATTTACAAGTATTTAACAAAAGAAAATCCTTTTGCTTCTACGAAAGAAGAACTCACCAGCAATCCTTTCCAAACATGAAATGATTATGAAACAAGAAAGTAAAAGTTGTCCTGAGGGAGGTTTCACTCACACCCAAATGGCTTGATAATTGTATGAGAGAAAAGACGAGTTTCTCCACATGCCACAAACATTATCTTTAAGTGCGTGGTCATCGAAGAATCAAAACAAAACAGGCTAGGCGGACCACAACATTATTGCAGTCCACCCAGAATAATAGGAAGAAAGCTGACTTCCAGATCCGGAAAGATGGGACTACCAAAAGAAACGGAACTCAAATATTTCGTAACAAAAACTCTGTGACGACTTCCCTGTTTAGGGGTGCACGGGGTTCCCTACTTTACGTACCTAAGTGTCAGGCCCTCCAGGTCCCTGCACTCGAGAGACTCACGGAGCCAGTGCAGAAGAACATGAATACAACCACAGGAAGCTAAGTGCATGAGAGATTCCAATATAGAATCGGGGAGCCCAGAGAAGTAAAAGTTAATTCTGCCAGGGGTAAAACTGGGCGACTTGGGAAGAAGGATCGAGGGAGGTGTCCGAGAGGTGACTAGCTAGAACCTATGGAGTGGGGAGAGGGCTGGAGAAGGAATCCCACGGAAAGTAAAAGGCAATCGCAGAAGCAAGCGCACTCGGTGCCACCCCCTCCCCGGTGCCCCGAGGTGCCCCCGGCCCTGCCTTCACTCCCTCCCCGGCTACCCGGACGTCCTGGGCCCAGGGCTCCTTGGACACCTTGGGTACGGGCCTCAGGGGCGAAGGGTGCGGTGGGGGCTTCGGTTAAGCTCCCCGTCGGAGGAAGCTCCTCTCGCCCGGCGAGATCGGGATGGGGGCCACTCGGGCCCCACACAGCTCTCCAGGAGGTGGCGATACTCCGCCCCACGCCCCCACCACGCCTCACACAGGTCCCCCAGAACGCGGACACTCACTTTCTCGTGGAAGATGGACTCCATGTTTATTTGTCTGGAGCCAACGGCCCCCGCGCCGAAACACCCCCCTCCCGCTCCGCCCCCGACCCCACCCCTCCTCCCACTCTGCCCCGCCCCGCCCTGCCCCGCCCCTGCTCACGTGCCTAGCGCAGACCAATCACTCCCGAGGATGGGAGTCACGTGGAGCGAAGAGCAAGCGATTACCGGGGCAGTAAACGCGGGCACACGTGACCTTTGTATCGCGTCCTCCCATCGACTGTTACCTGGGCGGCTGGAGGATGCTGCAGCGCCGCCTGCGGTGTGGAAGATCTCTACTTCCCACCCATTGCTGTGGATTCTTAGGCTTCTAGGGATCTGGATAAGGACCACCCAGGTTCTTTTTGTTTTCCACTTTACTTTGTACTTTCTACTTATCATATCTGATTACAGTTATTTAATATCTTCCTCCTCCACTCTCACTGAAAGCCTCCTTAAGAAACAGGCATCATTACATCCCCCAATACCTAGCATTTATGTAACAATGTTACTGTTTACATAGGGCTTACTTTAGGGTAGGCACTCTTCTAAGTGCTTTGCATACATTAATGAATTTAATACAACAATGTGTTGAAGCAGGCATTGTTATCCCTATTTTATACATAATGAATTGAGGCACAGAGAGGTTAAGAACAGCACAGTGTCCAAGTTCAACCAATAGGGCTGGGGTCCAAATCTAGATGCCTTGTTAGTAGTGTATGTGTTCTAGTCCGGAAGAGGAAGCACCAGTTGAGGGAGGTGAAAAGTCCAGTAGAGTAGGGAAGTAAGTGGTGTGATGAAGCTGAAGGAGTAGGATAGGAACGGATCTTGCACCTTGAAACCAGGGTAATTATGTTAATGGTTAGAGATTTTACACACACACACACACACACACACACACACATTAAGTAATGGTCTAGAGCACAGGGTCCCCAACCCCTAGGCCACAGACTAGTACCCGTCTGTGGCCTGTTAGGAACCAGGTCGCACAGTATGAGGTGAGCCATGGGCCAGCAAGTGAAACTTCATCTGTACTTGCAGCCGCTCCTCAGCAATAGTATCACCGCTGCAACTCCACCTAAGACCAACAGGCATTAGATTCTCATAGGAGCATCGGTCCCTGGTGCAAAAAAGATCGGGGACCACTGGTCTAAAGTTCAGGAGACTGGTTTGGCTATAGAATGGGAAGTTGTTGACAAAGAAAAGGCAACCGAAACCACAGGAGTGAATAAAATCATCTCAGGGGAAAAGGAAGAGATTAAGAAGAGGGTCTAGAGCAGAGCCCTGAGAGTAGCGAAGAACTAGCCCAGAAGAAGGGAGGAAAAGCAGGAGAGTGTAATATTCTGGAAGCCCTGGACAGGGACTGTTTCATGGAGCAGACAGTGTCAGTTGCTGCCAAGAGGTCTAGCAACATAAGAACAAGGGCCTACTAAATTTTGTTGCTATGGAGACCACTGGTGACTTTGGTGAGTGCAGGTTCAGAGGAACAGAAGGGGCAGCAGGAGGTAAGGAAATGCAGACTGCTAGTGAGGACCAGGTGCCCAGGGGAGGATTCTGTTACCACTTACTGAATGTCTCTGTGTGCATCGTCCACAGTCTTGTGCTGTGTTAAGAAAACAGTCAGTGTTCTTAAGGACTTGTGGTCTCTAACTGGGGAAACAAATCATGGTCTCATGAAATGAAAAAATATGTGAAACAGTTTTTCTGATTTCTTTTTAAAGATATATATATATCTATATATCTATATATAGATATATAGATATATAGATATATAGATATGTATACACACACACACAGATATATAGCAAATCTCTGGAAGAATATAATGGAAACCCAGAGGTTGGTTACCTGTTTGAGATAAGAAAGGAACTGGGTAAATAGGAGACAGAAGTGGGAAGGGGAATTTTCACTGTACATAGTTTTATTCTTGATTTTCAAACTATATTAATGTATCACTTATTCAGAAAAAGTATGTGATTGTAGTCATTTCCTAGGGCTGCTGTAGCAAATTACCACAGAGAAACTGTTGTGGCTTAAAAACAACAGTTTATTCTCTCACTATTCTTAAGTCCAGATGTCTGAACCCAATGTGTCAGCCAGCTCGGCTCCGAAGTCTTTAGGGGAGGATCCTTCCTTGCTGCTTCTAGCTTCTGGTGGCTCCTAGCAGTTGGCTTGTGGCCACATAACTCCCGTCTCTGCCAGTGTCTTCACATGGCCTTCTGCCTTCTGTCTCTCTGGGTCTTCTCCTTTTATAAGGTACAAGGGTTGGATTTAGGTACCACCTTAATCCGGGTGGTTTCATGTGAGAGCTTTAACCAATTACATTGGCAAAAACCTTATTTCCAAATAAGGGTGGACTTGAATTTTCTCCAGTGATTAATCACTAGGATATATGCCATCCAAAGGGCCTTATTGTTTTGTTCACTGTTAAATCCTCATCACCTAAAACAGTACCTGACAATATTTAATAATGTTGAATTAAACCAGTCATCTCATTAGGCCTTTCTGACCTATTGAGCATGTGATGAATAAATAGCAAGCAAACATAAAGTGGAAAGATCAATGCCTGGGAGTCAGAATGCAGGTTCTGGTTTTGGCTTTGCCCCTGAAGCCATGTATGACTTGGGTATCAGATTTGTTGCAGTTCCTATTCTGATAACTCCATTAGATATTCAGTACATCCTAAACTTTAACTTCGTAAGATAACATGTATCGTCCTTCCGAACCCAATGACCATACTCTCCAGGAAGCATCCTCTGCTATCCAACTAATTAGACGTCCCTGTCCCTCTTATGAGTTATATGCCTCTATCATACATGGTACCTTTTATACAGTATCATACTTGGTTTAATCATACATCTTTTCCAGTACCTTATAAATGTCTTGATGGCAGGGCCCATGTCTTATTTGACTTCGTGTGTCCAGTAGTTGATATCTTTCAAATGAATTAATGAAGCCAGGTGTCTGGGAATGAGTCTCGATTCTTTTTCTGCAGCTCTTTCCCCTCCCCACCCTGTTCCAATTAGTCCTCAAATGCTATGTATTCATTCCTCTCTGCCCCTTCTTCATTGTTCCTACTTAGTTCAAGTTATCTTGATTTCATGTGTATTCCAGTTTGAGGGTGTCTGAACTCTCAAAAATGCAGATCTCGCCAGTTCTTTCATTTAACAAATGGAGTGCTACTACGTATCAGGCACTGGGACTATAATCATGAAAGAGATGAACAGCCCCACCTTCATGGAATTTATATTTGTAAGGATATTTAAATTACACAAATCTTACTGTAGTTACAATCCTTTATGGCTTCCCATTGCTGACTTACAAAGCCCTTTGTGACCTGGACTGACCAGCTGTTTGACTTTATCTCCTGGAATTTCCTCTGCTCCAGTCACACCATTTCCCTTGACTTCCAGAAAGTCCTCTGATGAAAAGTCCTTTGTGCCACAACTATACCTTGTTCATACCTGTATTAAAGCACTTATTACATCATACTAGAATTATTTATATGCTACTCAGAGGAGTCTTTTTCTATCAAACCTTGGTATGGAACAGTGGATAAATATATTAATTTTTTTTTGACTAATTGGCATGAAAAAAATTATAATTCAGTAGTTGCTGAGCTACTCAGGAAAGAGTTCCTGGAGACAGGAAGCTGGATTAGATGCACTTCCAGTAGACTTCTGTGTCACCTTGGATAATTCGTTTTTCTCTAATCTTTTTCACTGAAATTTTATGTTAACAAGTGAGATTTCACAAAGATATTTCTATCTTCTTGAACATTGTACCTTTTAAACTGACATTTTGTTACCAAAAACCAAATAGCTTAACAGAATTTTAAACATTTGACGTTTTAAAATTAATGTCAGTTTCAGTGTACTAAACATGCTATGCCTGAAAGTTTCCATGAGCTCCTTTGTCATTCTTCCTTCTAAGCCCCTTCTGTACCCTGGTCCTCTATAAATCACTGATCTTTGCTAATAGTTTGCAGTTCCTAACTTTTATAGAAACAGAGTCACATAGCACGTGCGCTTTTTGCCTGGCTTCTTTCATTCAGGATTAATCTGAAATTCATCTCTGTTGAATCAATCATTTCTTTTTATTACTGAGTAGTACTCAATTTATAAGGATTTAACACATCTGTTCATTTGTGGATGAACATTGTAGTTATCTCTAATTTTTTGCAAATTACAAATAAAGCTATGACATTCATGGAAATAAAGTCTGTGTGTGGATGTGTGCTTTCATATCTCTTGGGTGATACCTGAGTGGAATGGCTGGGTCATAATGGTAAACATGTTTAACTTGAAACAGCTTCCTTTGAACTATTCTAATAGGTGGTTAGTGGTGTCTCATTATTTTAGATTTGCATTTCCCTAGTGACTGCTAATTTTAAACATCTTTTCATGTGCTTACTTTCTACCTTCATATCTTTTCTTGTGAAGTGTTAAGATCTTTTGCTTATTTAAAAACTTGCATTATTGTCTATGGCCATATCACCCTGAACAAGCCTGATCCCGTCTGTTCTCGGAAGCTAAGCAGGGTTGGGCCAGATTAGTACTTGGATGGGAGACCACCTAGGAAACCAGGTGCTGTAGGCGTAAAAAATAAAAAAAAAAAAAAAGAATAAGGGATTGGAAGCTGACAAGGTCCTTACAATCTGTGAGGTCAACCAAGGGTTGCCTCGCCTAAAAATAAATAAAAATAAATAGATAAAAATTGTGTTGTCTTCCTATGAGTTCACATATTCTAGATGTGATTTTTGGTGTATGTTTTGTAAATATTTTCTCCCATCTATACCTGCATTTTAACTGTTTTTTGAAAAGTTTTCAATTTCTATAAAGTACAATTTCATGATTTTTAAAACTGGTTCATGCTTTATGTATTACATTTAAGAAATCTTGCCAAAGATCACTACAATGTTCAGCTATATGATTTTTAGGAAATAAAATCTTAGCATCATCCTTTTAAAGCTCCTTTTAAGTACATGGTTTGAAAAAATTTTTCTGAAAAATATCTGAGGAAAAAATTGGCTATTAGTTAATAGTACTGTGATCTAAAATGAGTAACAGAAAATTAAATGCTAATTGTAAATTTCACATTGGTGTACAAAATCAGGCACTTGATAATTATTTTTAAAGCTACTGTTTATTACTTGAAATGTGCAAGATTACTTCAGCATTAAAAGCATCACTCTCCAAATTCTTCAAATTAAATAATGTTTTTATTTCTGTCATAATTTTCAAAATGTGAACATTCTGTAATTCAACCACAGCTTTTACTTCCAGGTGACTTCTTCATGGGGTCTCAATTCCCTGTGTGGAAAGAAAAAATTAAGGAAAGGTAAAAGTATAAATAAAACGTTTATGAGGGGATAAAAGGGAAAGTCAAAATAATATGAATTCAATATTTTATATTCGATTAAATTGACCCATTTAAAAAAATGTTAGATTACACATACATATTCATTCTATTCTCTCGTGATTTCAAACTTTTATCATCTTTTCAATTATATTTTTCCAGATTAAAGAACTGTAATTTCTCAGTTTATCCTCATGCGAAAGCTATTATCCTCTCAACAAGTTCGTTTAATGTTGTTTAGGGGTTCCCAACCCCCAGTATAGGTCTGTGGCCTGTTAAGAACCAGGCCGCAAAGCAGGAGGTGAGCGAAGCTTCATCTGTATCTGCAGCCGCTCCCAGTGCTAGAACCGCCTCAGCTCCACCTCAGATCATCAGGCATTAGGTTCTCATAGGAGCACTGGTCCTTGGTGCCAAAAAGTTTGGGGGACTGCTGGTGTAGGCCCTTTCCAGTTCATTTGATCTTTCTTGAGATCCTTGACTGTGAACCTCCTCTGACTGTGGCTGCTTGTGCCTTGAGCTTCCTTCCACCCAGCTGCACACCCAGTGGCAGACACTCTGTCTTGCTAACTCTAACTCTCTGCTGCCAGAGGAGCCATCCACATCGACACAATGGGACCAGGCGGCTACCAGTTGCCTTTTGATCACTCAACCACCATGCCTAAGGCTCTCAAACAGCACCAAGCCAATATATTAGTACCATTTATTTCAGCTACACCATGCCTTAAGTAAGACAGTATATGATAATATATGTGAAAACTGTATATAGAATAGGATTTGGTGAGCTAGTTTAAAATATTGTTTCAACATTAAAATGTACACCGAATTTTTTTTTTAAAAAAAAGGGATTTGAAGTAACCTGTTCATATACTGAAGACCTGTTTATATTCCAAATGTAATCATATATTTTTATGCAAGGATCAAACAACAAACAAGACTACAAAATAATATCACTTACATATAAGCCCTTGGGGGAAATTACCCCTTCTGTTTATTTTTGGCATACATGATATTAAGAATACTTCCAAAGCTGGCTAATTGCTGATTTAAACAATGCCCAAACTAACCTTTTAAATAACAAACTCTTGTTGCGGAAGCAGTTAGCTTTTCATCATTCTTTCCGTCTAGGTAACATCCAATGACAAATCCCATAGGGACAAGTATATGTACCCAGTGGTCACGTACAATCTGAATTAAGTTCATCATGAAAGCTAAAAAAAAAAAAAAAGTCATAAATATAACTGCCTTTAAAATATCTTTTAAACTGCATCTGAAATAGGAAGATAGCCTGAATATACGAATAGATGTTAAAAGCATAAGCCTCTTTTGATTTGCTGGCATCAGAATATAGTATACTACTTAAAATCTACTTGATGAAGATTATACAGGTGACAATAATTAGTATAAAAATTACACTGTACTAAAATCAATTTATTAGTTTTTATTCCTGGTTCCATCAGTGATCTTATATGATATAGTGCAGAGAAATGGAGTATAAAAAAATTCTACCTGCAAAAGCTGAGCATGTGTACACATGTAGTACTGACTTAAAACTTTTACATGTGTAAAATATTTTTAGAACCTCTCAGAATGCTAAAATAAATAGAGAATAATACTATTTTGCCAGAAGCAGAATTCTTTAGAAAAAGCTGTACTTTTCAATTAGCAATAATCTTGTCTCGGATAAACTTCATTGGCTATGATACTGCCACTGTGCAAAGCTGAAAACTAATTTTTGAAAGGAAACGAAAAGATTCAAGAGAAATTTTAAACAACAACCATATTCAATAATGTCACAGTAGTTCTGAATGTCAATTAAATGACTCTACAAAAGGTAAGGAGAGAAGGGAACTTACTTTTACTTTTATAGAATGACTACTAGGTACCAGAGATATCACACAGTCCTATAGATAATATGTAGTAACTATTATCCTCATTATAGATAAGAAAACAGCTGAATCCAAATACATATTAAGTGCAGAGCTGGAATTCAAACTCAGCTTCGCTCCAAAGCTCTTGATGCCTTCTATTACATCCCAATGCCTAAGAGACCCTCCCAGAATTGATATTTATGGTACTTAAGAGCCTTTATGTTCTAATACTTTCCAAAAGGCAGAGGAGGAATAGAAGAATCAGAAGTCATAATGGAAAATGAATTCGCACTAATTCATAAAAACATAGCTGAACTGTCAGTTTTCTGTAAAAATTTGCACCTGAAGATGAAATAAAAATACATCCTCACGCACATGAATCTAAAATGAGTAAATCATATAGAATAGCTGAGAAGACTTATGATGAAATCCCGGAAAGAGAATAGTCATGTGAAGGGAGTTCATTCTGAGAAATGCGTTAGGCAATTTTGTCATTGTGCAAACACCAGAGTGCACTTACACAAATAGAGATGCTATAATCTACTATACACCTTGGCTCTAGTATAGCCTATTGCTCCTGGGCTACAAATCCATACAGCATGTTACTGTACTGAATACTGTAGCAACTGTAACACAATAGTATCTGTGTATCTAAACATATGAAAGGTGTACAGTAAAAATAAGGTATAAAAGATTTTTAAAAAATGGTACAGTTGTATAGGGCACTTACCACCAGTGGAGCCTGTAGGGCTGGAAGTGGCTCTGGGTGAGTCAGTGAGAGAGTGCTAAGTGCGTGTGAAGGTCTAGGGCATTCCCTCACACTGTAAACTTAGAAACACTGTCCCACAAGCCCTCCTCCACTGCTTCCTTGGAAACATGGAGAAGAAACTGGCTGGGGGAGGTGTGGATCGCCATCACAGTGAGTGTGGGAGGGAGTGAGAGGTGGCCTGAGGATCAGCAGGAATGAGAAATCAAGATGGAGAGATAAAGGAACACAGGGCATTGTCACGGCCGTGTGGTTTTGGCTACTGCATGTTGGATTATGGAACTTCACGGTACTCTTAAAAAAGGGGGGGGGCGTGTTTAACACAGAGAAAGGGTAGAACTGAGGACTGAACATTTTGACTTTGGAAATTTGTTTCTGGCTCTATTGACCCTATCTGGCATAACTCTCTCTGGCATTGAATCGAAAGAAGAAATAAAACTTATCTATGCTTTACTTCATTAAAACCTGGTATTTACAAAGTATAGGGACAGGCTGGCTTCACACTAACACAGAAAGCTTTTACTAACGTGGCAGTGGCACTTAATACTTGTTCAGGTAGCTCCTGTGAACCTGTGTCTTTGCCCAGGGTCTTAGGTCCTCAACAAAGAATTTACAGCAATGTGCCCTGAACACCATCAAGTGAGACCCGGTGAGCTGCAGTGCCCTCTGAGTACGTAGCACAGGGGGACAGGCTCCTCTGTGCAGGAACAGGTCAGTGGCTGACTGGCCGGGATGTGATCTGTGCACTCAAATTGAGGTGCTGAGAGTGAGGGAATCTACTGCAAAGCCCCACAGATACCGCTCCTGTCACAGAAAAAAACATTTCTCCTAAAGCACATATCCTTCTTACAGGATATTCCATAATCTTACAGGAAATTCAGCTCCATTATAATCTTATGGGACCACCATCATATATGTGGTCCGTTGCTGACCAAAATGTCATTATGCAGCATGTGACTGCCAACAAAAGTACTCAACACTAAATTGTGCTGGGATTATGTAGCTTAGATTCCTGCCTCTTCTAAGATATTGGCTGTCACACTTATACAGTCTACTTCTTTATTTTCCAATCTTTAATCACTTACTCATCTCTAAAGGCATTGGGTTAGGAAATGGCCATGAAGTTAAAAATTGCACAATTACAGGCAGATCTCGATGATATTGAGGGTTTGATTCCAGACCAGACAATAAAGCGAGTGTCTCATTAAAGTGAGTCATAATCTTTTTGCTAGTGGAGGGTCTAAGCCTCCAATTTGTAAACAAAATGCAACATCTGTGAAGCACAATATAACAAAGTGCAATAAAACCAGGTATGCCTGTACTATATACTGTCTTTCATAAAGCGTAATATTTACACATGGCAGGTTCCAGCCTGAATGTCATTGATCTGGAAAGTTCTAATGCAATTAAATAAGATGTTTAAAATACATAATTTACAATTTAGTCTTAATTTTAAGTTTTAGTCTAGTTTCTACAGCTGGAATTCTCAAATTTGACTGCACATCAAAATTGCTTAAGGAGTCTTTTTCAAAACAGGGACTCCTTGGCTCTACTTCTGGAGTGGAGCTGAAAAAATCTGTATAGGTGAAAAGAACTCAGATGATTTGTTGCAAATAGTTCTTGAACATATAAATGAAAATGTAACTACTATCCTATTTCCTAGAAGATGGTGGTTCTCTTAGCATTGTTTGCATTGAGATCCTTAAGTGCTTTTTGATAAACACTTAGGTACTTTTTCTGATTCTGACCAATGCCCACCAAGTTAGCCACCTGTTTTATAAACTTAAACCACTCAAGTATGGGAATAACAATGTGCGCCTTAATCAAATAGGTTATGTAACTTTGAAAGCACTAAACTGCAAAATACTAGACAACAGAGATCTCTGTAGAAGTCCAGTGGTCCTCTATTATTTCATCTGTCCTTATTAGGTTCCTTAAATTTCTTAACAGATGTCAAGTCTAACCCTCAGCACAAAGGTAAGATATTGTTTGTATTTTAAAAACAATAAAGTACTTGCTCTCAGCTCAAAACTGTTTTAAGTCCGTGGCCACCTGTGGGCTATAAGCCATTCACTATTAGCATTCTTCCAACAGAGCCAGAAGCTGATTTTGTTTTGACTCTATTCTGAGCAGAAGAGATCAGACGTGTCCCTGAGGCTCTTGCTGCTTAAAGGTCTCACAGAGACTACAGGTAAAGATAGTAGGACAGATAGATGAAAGGATTCTGTATATTCAGAACCCAGTGTAAAATTCGACCACCATGAAGGAAGCCTGATTCTGTCCCCAAGAGGTAAATGACAAATATTAGTCAGGCGTTTCATATTACAACTGTCCAATCTATTTATTCAATGGATTTTGGGAACAGTGGCACTGAACATAATTTATCCTGTACATTTCACTATGAGCAATGACCAGGGAGGATCATGATTTATGGACATCAAAGAACTGAGCTAGAATGAATCCCTGGAGAATGACTAGAAGGAGAAGCATAGATAGGTTTTCAGGCTCTTGGTCATGGCCCAAGAGCATAAGGGATGGGTTAAAGGCAGTGAGGACCTGGGACTGCCTCCAATGAGACAAGCCTAGGTTTGAAGAGTGATATCCACAGGGGTGCCCATGAGGGCACTGTACATATTAGTGTCTTCTTTATATGAAAACTCTCAAGAAAAATTTTATCTTCGAGTAGCTACAGCATTACTGGGGAAAAAATTTTTTTAAAAAATTTTTTTATCTTATGGACTCAAGGAATCACATAACTGATCAAGTTTTGTTGCCTACCTCTAAAAAGAGCTGATTCCAAAGCACTCTCTGTAAACAAGGCTTTTCATAATCCCCAACTCATGTAGTCCTTACAGTACTACACAACTATTAACTAACATAACATTCACAATGCAGTACATATTTTTTTCAGATGAGGAAATTCAGGGACAATCAACTTGCCTATGGTCACAGATGCAGTAAATGGCAGGGCTGGACTCCGGGTCCAAGCTCTTTATTTTGTGCTTTACTGTCTCCTACAGTAAGTACAGGGGTAAATATTTATGTTTACCTCACTGTTGGCTTTATCTTATTTTTCCCAATACATATTATTTTCTTCAACCCAATTTTTTTCTGCTTAACTTCTAAAAAAGAAACGCTCTAGTGTGTATTTTTGTAAGTCACTCCGAATTCACGTTGGAAAACTATAGATGACTAGACATAAATATATATAAGTATGTGTTTACATATGATACATATATTTATATATACAAACATATGTTCACACACACATATACACACATATTCTCTAACTGGTCCCCACAGCATTTTATATGTATTGATCAAAAAGTGTTGATTTCAATCTATTGAAACAAGTACTGAATGCATGAAGAAAACTAAACTCCTTGAAGTCTGGCACCATGTCTTAATAACATATATACTCCCAGGAAACCAAGCACAATTTAAAACATTACGTTTTTACGAAGTGCACATTTTGTGGATTGGTAGGCTCAAGAGAGTTTGAGATTTAGAAGAGAGAGATCAGGTTGGCTTCCAATCCTCAGTAAAGAAGCAGACACAGTGCTGGCACTTGGATGAATCTAAGATGCTCCTTCCCTGCTTCTGCCTAGGAGTGTGAACCGGGTCGGTTTCCTTTCCCGTCCGACCGGCGGCGGGCACTGGGTGATCGCTAAAGACGTTTTCCATTATCAGAGCCTCAGAGTGCCTTTTCTAAAAGCTGCCAGAAGGGAAACGGTCCGCCAGAATAAACCCATTTTCCTTCCTTTTCCTGGCTCCTTCGCTCAGAAGCCTGGAGGCCGACCGCTCTAGACCCGGGGAGGCCCAGACCACCCCGTACACACTCCACCGCCTATGGCTTCCCTAGAGGTGCACTCTCCCGCCTGCACCACAGTGACCTGCAGCGCCTCAGCCGCCCTGGACCCCGGACCCACCTGCGGTCCGGGTGCCAACGACGACCCCACGACCAAGGGCAACGGCGAGCCCAGCCTCCAGCGCCGGCGGAAGCCTGGGTCTCGGGACCTGCCATGCACCGCGCCCGCTCGAAGAGAGGGGTGGCACAGGAAGGCCATACCTCTCTTCTTTTTAATGTTTGACTTTTCTCATATTTACTTTAGATTTCACACAGTGTAAGTTATTTTAAAATAAAATTTAGGCCCCAGGTGACGAGACTTGTTGATGTATGCTCCATCTCCTTCCTACAATCTCGTCCCGACCCCCCCCAAGATGGTATCGCCTGGGGTCTTCCCCGCCCCAGCGGATCGCCTCCAGTTTCAAAATGGCGACCGCCATTGCGAGGCTTCTGCTTCCTGATCGTCACGGCCGCTGCTGAGCGAATGCTCTTTCTCGCTCTTGAACTTGGCTGGACTCGACTAGGGGTTGGGAAGGGCAGTGGACGGCGTTGGGGGAGGACTGACGAGGCAAGTGAGGGTGGAGGAAAGGAGCGAGCCTCTGGATGGGGGAGGGGGCGTCCTCGGCCCTCGGGGAGAGTCTGGCTCCAACTCCGAGCCAGTCTCCGCTCGGATGTGCTTCAGGGGTTTCGGTTCCGACTGTCCTGGTCGTTCTTGGCAGAAGTGCTCAGAGAGGGGAAGAGAAGCGATTTCTCCTTGGGCCTGAAGCCCCGCGGTCTTTCGTGGCCGTCCGTATGATTTCCTCCCATGCTCTTCCCTCCCCTTCGCTGTCTCCCTCAGCCTTTCCAGGCTCTCGGCGCTGGAGGGGTTAATCCGACGCCAGCTTTGGTTCCTTAGCCTCGGCTGCTGTGTTTTCAGCCTCCTTGCTCGGGGTTTCGCCGCCGTCTCAGGTCGAGAGACCACGAGGCTGCTAAGCACTGGGAACAAAGTATGCGTCCTTTTTCGTTAATCGTCTCGGCCCCTGCGTCTCGAGGGCGCTTCCACCATCACTCTGTTTTACGGGCTGTTGGGTAAACTGGAGGTCAGACTAGCCATAACCCCAGCAAGTCCGGCCTCCTGTGACCTGGCGACCCTGAGTTACCAATTACCCATTCCTTAATATTTTACTTTATAACCCCTCTTATACTGTTAGGAAACCGCTGCTCTCCCGTAACTGACCCGGAAGAGACTCTGCACTTAGTGAGATGGAGGGCCAACCCAGAATTCTTCCTTTTTCCCTTGGATTTTGCATAGTTCCCTTTATTTATCACTAATATATACAGGTCATTATTGAAAGAGCAAGTAACTGTGATAGATAATTGAGACGAAGTAGTATGGGTCAGAATCATTGCCCTGAAGGAATTTGAGGCATAGTTAGGCTTCATTTCCTTCTTTCAGTGCACATTGATTCGCTTTGAGTTAGTTCTGTGCTTGGTTGGCATTGGTGATAAAAAGATCACTTTTACTCTTCACCTATACGTTCAACATCCCTTCAACAAATACTCTTTGTGCCTAGTGTGTGCTAGGTGAAAATGAGGAACTGCTTGAGGCCACCAAAAAGCATTATTAAGGAATAAATGTTTGAGCTGGGTTATGAAGGTTCAAAAGGAATTTACTAGGTTCAAGTGAAGGGCATTCCTGGATGGAGTGCAGGGACTGGATTATTGAGAAATTTTGGCATACTTAGGGAGAATGGGAAAATAAATTTGCTTGAGCATGCAGTGTAAGGGTGAAGCAAGAGGGAGGTTGACTTCCAACTAAGGAATTTAGATTTTATTCAGTAGTTAGCAGGAAGCCAGTGACTACCTTGCACAGGAAGGGTCATGAGTATATTTTATTTATTTATTTATTTATTTATCTTTATTTATTTATTTATTTATTTATTTCAGGATGACAGCTGTATGGAGGATCAACTTGCAACAGGAAAACTAGATGAGAGAAAATTGCGATCATTCAGGTAAGGTAATTAGTGTCTCAGTTGAGGACGTCTAGTAAAGGATGTCAGAGAGACACTTCTGAAATGTCAAATAGGATTCAACTGGTGGCAGCCAATTTGGTGGGAAGAGAGTTGTGACCCCAGAGATTTTAGTCTAGGAGACTGCATGGTTGGTGATGCCAATAAAATCAAGCCTAAGATGTACGTGAAGATAGAATGGTGCCAGCGGTGCTCTGCAGGCCGAAGCATTCATTTTCGAGTCTAGACCTGTGGTGCTATTGCAGTAGCCAGAGCTACATGTACCTATTGAGCACTTGAAATTGTGGTTGAGCAAATCGCCTTGTGCTGTAAATATGAAATACACAGTGGGTTTCAAAGACTCAGTACAAAAAAAAAAAACGATGTAAACTACCTCGATAATTTCTTAATAACGATTACATGTTGAAATGATATTTGAGATATATTGGGTTAAATAAAATATGTTAAATTTAATTTCACCCGGAAAACTTTTCAATATGGCTGTGAAAAACTTTTAAACTACATATGTTGCTTGTATTATATTTTTGTTGGACTAGATTATTGTAGCCTAGACCGATGATAGAGGAATTAGTATGGAGATGGAATTTGAGCTGAGTCTTGAGATGATAGTGAGCAGTGATGTTAGGCCAGCTTGCTGGCACCCTCCATTGCCAGCGAAGGCATTCAGGGTTTTTTTTGTTGTTTTTTTCAAGCAGTAGGAAGCCTTCAGAGATTTCTGAGCAAGGGATTCATATGTGCAGGATATTTCTGAAGATTAATCTGGCAGGAATGTTTAGATTGAGATGAAGGGGAGAAAGGCTGGAGGCTGAGAAGCAGAGAAACCCAAATGTAAGGTAATGAGGCCATGCATTAAGGTACTGGCAGTATGAAAGGAAAAGGAATGATATATGTACAAGGCATGCTGAGGGAAAACTAATCAGGACTTGGAAACAGATTGTTCAGGAAGAAGTAAAGGAAGGAATAGAATGTGTAGAGCTTCATCCTTGGTTGCTTAGATAACAACTAATGAATTCATGTATAGAGTTATAAAAAGTACATTTGAGGCTAAAGAAATTTAGTCTTAAAATAGAACCAGCAAAGTTGAAAGGAGGAAGTGGTCTACTAAATACTCTCCGTTTTTATTCTTCTGCTGTCTGTATCTTCTTATCTAATCAATCATTCATACCAGCCAATTTTCTTAAAATACAGAATTACCTGTATCGTGTCATCTTCTTCCTTGATAATGGATCTTAAAATGTTTCTTTGTTGCCTGTAGAACTTGTTCCAAAGTTTCCAAGGCCTATCATTACCTGGCCCTTTTCTATTCATGTGCCTGGGTAGCTTTTTCACTGGTCATCTGTAAGTTTTTGTTTTGTGCCTTTGATCACGTTTTGAATATCTTTTCTCTTTGTTTCTTTCTACCCAGGTCCCAATTCTTAACAAATCATTTAAGATCCCACTTTCTTTTTTTAAATGATTTTCAATAACATAAGCTAATGTCAATTTAAAAAATATTATTTCCTAAACTGCATATTTCAGCCCCTGATTGTAACCAGTTTGGTATATTATTATTATTTTTTGTCTTTTATTATATATTTTATTGTCCCTGTTTGTTTTATGTAAGCTTAAGCTTCCTAAAATTATCATGTTTCTTTCTTAAAAACGGACCATATATTATACTACTTGCTGCTCATGGTGCTCATCTTAGGGCAAGACATAGAAATTAAGCACCATAATTAAAAACTGAAGTAAATCATTATGCCATATTCATGAGACTTATTTCTTTATTTTTAGATTCATAAAGAACTCTTCCTTTGAATTCACAGTGTTTCATCCTATATACGATTGAGATATCGGTAAGTAATGAATGTCTAATAAAGATGTACCTTTATTACATTATAAGCAATTGTAATAAAAATACCTTTCATTGTTGAAATTAAGGTCTGTCTGCAAAAAAGTTTTAACATGAACTCATTCAGTTATACCTACAAGAGACTTTGTATTTCCAATTCATAATGTAAATAAAGTGGGAGGCGTAGGGTAGATTTGAGTAGAAAATGAATTTCTCTTAGGCGTTAATTTAATGTGGTGTGTGTGTTACATGCCACTGAGTCGGCTCCAACTCCTGGAGACCCTGTGAATGAGCGACGTCCACAATGTCCTGTCCCCCATAGCCCTGCTCAGCTCCTATAGACCTCTGCCTGTGGCTGGCTGCTTTTATTGAGCCATTCCATCTCATATTTGGTCTTCTTCCTTTCCTGCTGCCTTCTATTTTTCCCAGCATTGTTGTCTTTTCCTAAGAATCCTGCCTTTCATGATGGTAGGAGGACAGTAGGACAGCTTCAGTTTTGTCATTTTTGCCTCCAGTGATGTTTCAGATTTAATTTGACCTACTTATTCACCTTTCTGGCCATCAAGGGTATCCATAGAGTTCTCCTCCAACACCATAGTTCAAATGTATCACTTTTTTTCCTATCAGTCAGGCATCCTCACTGTCTAACTTTCACATCTATACATAGAAATTGAGAATACAGGGGTGTGTATTGGCCTTGGTCTCTAGTGACATATCTTTGCTCTTGGTGATCTTTCCTAATTCTTTCTTTGCTGCCTTCCTAGTGTCAGCCTTCTCTTGATTTCTTGATTGCAGTCTCCATTTGAATGGATGACTGAACTAAGGTAGGCAACATCTTTAACAATTTTAATGTCTTCATTGTCTGTGTTAAAGTTGTGTATTTCTTCAGTAGTCATGATTTTTGTCTGCTTGATGTTCAAGTAGAATCCTGCTTTGTCACTTTCTTATTTCACTTTCATCAGACGTTGTTTCAGATCATGGCTACTTTCTGCTAGTAAGAAGGCGTTATCTGCATATACTGTTACTGATATTTCTTCTACCAATTTTCACTATTCCTTCCTCTGAGTCAAGCCAAGTTTTTCATATATGTTCTGCATGCAAAGTAAACAAAAAGGGAGGTAAAATGCATGCTTCTCTGACTCCTTCGCCTGTAGGAAATCATTCCATCTCTCCACATTCTGTCCTGACATTGGCTTCCTGTCCACAATACAGGTTATGCGTCAGGACAGTTAAGTGCTGAGTCACACCCATTTCTTTCAGAGCAACCCATAGCTTTTCATGGTCTACAGAGTCGAAGGCTTTACTATAATCTATAAGCAGACTAACCTTCCGAAAGCCTTTGGAGCACTCCGGTGTCCAGTGAATGCTCACAGTTAGATCTTGAGTGCCGCATCCTTTTCTGAATCCAGCTTGAACATCCTGTATTCTTTGCTCCGTATAAGATAGAAGCCTTTGTTGCACCACCTTGAGCATCACTTCACTTCACGGGAAATTAGAGCAGTTATCCTACAGCTACTGCACTTCTTGGCATCTTCCCTGAAAATTGGAATGAATATTGAACGTTTCCTATTTGTTGACATATTCTTGTTAGGATTTTGAAAGATTTAGTCCCTGTGGGTTGAAACAATTCTATTGGTATACCATCTACCCTTGGTGATTTATTTCTTTCCTATACTTTTGGGGCAGCTTTCAGGTTCTTCCTTAGAGGAATCATCTTCAAACTATCTGTCATGCTTTTGTCTCTTCTACATAGATTTTCAGGACTCTGTTTCCACCTTCCTTTTATTTTGGTCAAATAATGTGCTTCCTTGTTGGTTGTTCAGCAGTCCTAGTCTATTCTTAAACTTTCCCCTTATTTCTTGGATCTTCTGGTAGAGATCACTTGTTTTTCATTTGTTGTTCTACCTACTTAGATCGACTATCATAATCCTCTTTACGTCCACATGGTAGTTGAAAAACTGCATTCAGGATTCCAACCTACTTTTGTCACCTTTTTCTTTTGCCTCTTGCCTCTCTCTAACAATTTTTAGTGTTTCTGTTTTCCATCTCTATTTCTTTACTTTTCACTCCTGGCATTGTCTTTTCACATTCTTCTGTAATTCTTAAGTTTCAGTCCCAGTTCTGGTTCTTGATCAAGTAAGTTTAACAATGCAGATCTCTTTTTTTTAATGTGGACTTTAAATCCATCGGGAATGTTAGTTGTGTGATTTTGGCACTTTGATTCTTTTCGTGCTCTTCTTCAGCTTCACTCTCATGTTTGATATTGACAGTTCGTGGTCAGTACCACAGTCTTCTCTGGGTTTGGTTTTGGTAGACAGAGTACAGCTTTCCCATCTCTTCCTTCCAATTGCATAGTCTATTTGATTTCTATATTGGCCATCTGGTGATGTCCATGTATAGAGTTGTTGCTTCAGTTGTTTGAAGCATGTGTTTGTGATGGACAACTTGTTGGCTTCACAGAAATCTATAAGCCAATCTCCTGCTTCGTTTCTGACCCCTAGTCTAAATTTTTTGACATTTGATTCTACTTTACTTTTCCTGCTTTTGAGTTGCAGTCACCTATAATTATCAGCATGTTTTGTTTCAGTGTATGATTAATATCTTCTTGGATGCTTGCATAAAAGCTTCAGTTTCATCTTCAGCTCTTGTGATTAGAGCATAGACTTGAATGATGGTTACGTTCATCAGTTTTCCTAGAAGTCTGGTTGGTGTTACTTGGTCAGATCTTGCATGGTAGCCCCTAACTTCCTGTGCCACATCTTGCCTCAGTGTTAAGGCCTCTTCATTTCTTCTGAGTTTGTCATTTCCAGAGTAGAAGACTTAGTAGTTGCTGCTTTCAGTCCATTTCACTTCTCTAACCCCAAGCACTGCAATGTTTAGACATTCCATTTCTTGCTTTACAATTTCCAGTTTACCTTGGTTCACGCTTCTTATGTTCCATGTTCCAATTTTATGTGTTATGAAGCATCGCACTTTCCTTTGGCCTTTGTGACTTCAGCTGTCCCTCCAGCTTTGGTCCAGTTGCATCATTAGCGACAGTGGTATTTGTACTTTTCTCTGCTCTTCCCCAGTGACTGAGTTTTCTGACCTGGGAGTCTCATCTTTCAGTACTATCTCATATTTTGTTTTGGACTCTCTCATCATAGGGTTTTTAAGGTAAAAATGAAATATATAAAAAGAAAAGAAAATGCAGCAGTGGTTCACCATTGCTTTCTCCTGCATGGTTTGTGGGTCCAAACCACGTGCTCAGGTCCATGGTGTTGCAATCACCAGACGCCTATGAAATATAAACACCCCTACAGTAATAATTGTGGATAAGAACCTTTTTGACAGGGAGAATTTCTTAGCTCCAATGCTGTGTTTGTATATAGTTTTCATCAGACAGAGAATTAGTATTTTTGTACTTCTCAAATAGGAATACTTATTAACTTGTTTGTACCTTACAAATAGGAACACAATAAGTCAATATATTTTTAATTTTGACTTGTTTTAACAACTGTTGATTTTAAAAACCACTACGTGCAAGAAATGTGCTAATATGTTAGGGATGCAAAAATACATCAAGCCTAGTCCTGCACTCAGAGGTGTCTCCAAGCAAGAGGAAATGCATATAAATAGGTAATTATTAATGGTGTGATAAGGGCATGAAGCTCATTTAATACTAGCCATGCTTTATTTATTCACGTAAGAAGCATTTATGACCATGACTATGTGTTGGGCACTGTAGAGGCATTCGACTGTAATTGCAATCAAAATAGACGAGGTCTCTACTCTCATGGAGTCCATATTCTAGTGTGCCTATTAGGAGGCGATCAGGGAATGGACAAAGCGAGTCAATAACAGGTATTCAAGCACTAAGCCTTATGAGGGAAATAGAATGATGTCATAGGGTGTAACGGAGGTGGGGAAGGACTTTAGGGTGATCAGAAAATGTCTCTGAGATAAATTTGAGGCAGGGAAAATACACAGACTAATTAGAGACCTGGTGACAGTGGAGATAGAAAGAAATTAGAGAAATATAAAGGAGGTAAAAATGCAAGATTTACTGATGGATTAGATGTGGGAACAAAGTAAGGGCAGGAATCCAGGACAATGCCATCAGAGACTGGATGATATTTAAAGCTATGGGACTGGATGAGGTGATCTAGAGAGTAAAAAGAAAGAAGTCCTGCTGAAAAGCGCTGCCATATTAGAGGTTGAGGAGAAAAAGAGGAATTAGCAAAGAAAATTGAGACGTGGCTGTTAGAGTCAAGGAAAATGAAGAGAGGGTTGACAGAAGCGGAGAGCAGGGCGTTTCAAGGAGGATGGAACAGTTAATTTTATCAGATGCTACGATTTCCAGTAAATTAAGGCCGGAGAAATGTCCATTGGCTTAAGTCGTAGAAAGGTTTGTCAGTGACTGTGTGAAAGCATTTCCAGTGATGTGGTAGAGAAAGGCGCCTGATTGGGGTAGTGTGAATGGGAAAGGAGACACACTTATGGACCGATATTCTGAGAAATTTGCTCTGAAACGGGAGCATAGAAATGATGAAGTGGTTGCAGAAGATTATAGGATTAAGAGAGGGTTTTTTAAGTTGGGAAATTCTAGAATATCTTATTTTGCCAGTAGGATTGGTGCATCAGTGATACGTCGATGATGCAGAGAGAGGGAAAGCTCACAGAGGGAATGGCCTTGGTAGAAGCAGAGCTGGTTATTCCTTGTAATAGGAGACACAACAGTGTACATGCAGATAGGTTAATAGGTGTGGTATTTGGAAAATGAGGACGTACTGTCTACTTTTATTTTTTAATTGAAGAATGAGGTGAGATAATCAGCTAAGCGGGGTGGAGGGAGGGTGCATGATGCTTGAGCAGAGAAGGGATGTAAAATAATAGTCTCAAAGATGGAAGGTCAACCTGCTAAGACAAATAGGACTGATAGTTAGTACTTAGTGCCTGTGTGAGATCTTTGGCTAGGAATTTAAAGAGCAAACAACACTGTGTGATTGTGTCCCCAATCTGTCCTCCTGCCGCTCCCCCCCGCAGCATTCAGCTGCTGGAATAGACGAGACAAAGCGAATGGTTGGAGTCAGTCAGGGTTGGGGCTTGCTAGGCTGGCACAAAGAAGGGCTGGAGGAGTCTACCTCTGCCACGAGAGGACACTGTCCCCAGTGGAGGCTCCTTGTCAGCTGGGGTCCCAGAGTGAAGATGACACAGAGCAGAGCTGTGGCCACCCTTGAAGGACAGCTGGCAATCATAAGACACACCTCTGCTGTTTGAAGCCATTGAGACCTGGGTGTCGGATGCTGGCTGATACACCTGTGGCTGTCGAAATTCTTTGAAGGGGTACCTGAGAGCTGTTTCTCAGTCTTCGGCTGCTGCTGCGGGCAGTGGATGATTGTCAGTGAAATGTTATGCCTCTGGACGTGGCGGCCCTTGGTGATGCTCAGTTAACAGTGGCTCTGATTAAGACCTGACGTTTCTGCACACAGACCAGACTGACGGTCATCTGGGCTGCGAGACAAGGGTTCCTCTGACGGCAGTGGAGAACGTGCAGGCTTAAAGCAGCCTTGGGGGAGCTCCTCCATGAATGTGTGGCCAGTGACCTTCTCCTCACTGTCTGCTTGCCTCCCCAGCCCCCTGCCAGAGCTGTGTAGGGAGGCTACTTAGATGCGATTCCATGGTCCACTGTTTGCTGGTCCCAAGGTCAGGTACATTCAGCTGGCTGCAGCAGGAGAGAACACGCACACAGAGGAGCCATGGCATGCCTCTCACTTCTCCTTGCCTGTAATTTTTCCTTAAACTGAGCCAGTGTCATTCTCTTTTATTCCAGACCTCCTCCCTTTTCCTTTGTTATTTCACTTCTATCGCCTGCAATCAAATCTGGCACGGGGGCCCGGAGCACCCCCCTAGCACTGGCCTTGTTGTGCTGGTGGTCTTCGGAGTTTTGGCTTCTCAGCACCAATTTCACTCTCAGTGCCCAACACAGGAGGTGGACAGTGGGTGCCTGGTAAAGACAGGTTCTGCTCTCCTTAAGAAAAAAATAAAAACACTGGCGATGCAAGATACTTGAGAGTGTTTGCAGAATAATCACGATGGTCACAAAGCCGCTGGAAGGGCGTGGGTGGAGCCTGAGGGCAGTGAAAAAGTCCTTGCAGATTAGAGACTGGTAAGGCCGAAGGATTTTTGCAGTGAGAATCCTAGGGTGAGTGAGGTGGCAGTGAGAGTGAGGCTTGAAGCTGAAATTTTGGAAGTGGTACAGCTTCTTGGTAGCAATAAGGTCTGGGGCCGAAGTGAAACGAAGGTTATTGGAGGTGAGACAGTCAAGGAACTAAGAGTTCAGTATTGAAGTTACTGAGAGGAAGACTGAGTCAGATTGACGGTGCCAGCAATGAGAAGGGAATAAGGAAGGCTTGGGGAACTAACTGGGTGGCATGAGACTAGGTATTTGAAGAGGAAGGAGTAGACACTTTGGAAGCTGCAGCAGGAGAAAGGATCCCATACCTCTGCTTTTGAAGTACAGGCAGTAGAAGAGGGGAAAAGCCTCTTGAGAAGATTGTAGGAGAGACAGTATCTCTTGAGAACAGCCAGGTCTCTGAAGATGAGCAGGTAGAGAGAACCCTTGGAGAAGAGGTTGGAGTAACGGGAGAATGTAATCATAGTTCTAGAGGGTATGCTGGAAGGACTTGGGAAGGAGAGGAGGCAGGGGGTTGTGTCCAACTAGGAGATGTAAATATTGGTGATAACGGATAGCTAGGAGTCTTGGAGTATTGGCTGTGGCTGAGGAGAACAAGATGGGAAATGTAATAGGACCAGTCTCTGGACAGCCTGTTACGAAGACAAGCTGTCAGTTTACCTTATTTTGTTGATAGGACCTTGGGCAGGTGGTCGTAGATCATTAGGCTTGCAGTGACTTCTCCTTCATGCATGGTTAGCCAGGAAAGGCTCATTTAGCTTTTAAGGAGCTAAGATCTGAGATGTTTCTTGAGACCTGTATTATAACATCTGTTTAATAGCATACAATTCTAGTTCTAGGCCTTAAATCCCAACAGATGTGCTCATGTAATATCATCTTGAAATGTATGTGGTAGGCCCCCCAGCATAAATTCCAGCATTTTTTTATGTATGTATGAATGCTTGTGTTTTATAGGCTGGGTGCGTGGGTGAAGAAAGGGTAATTAACTTGCCCAGAACACAAAGGAGTAGATTCAGGTCTGGGTCTGTCTGAGTCCAAAGGCCACTGCTTTTCATCAGACCCCACTGGGAAGCCACAGAAGGACTCATTGTAAATAAGAGTGTGTAGAATCATGCTTGTACTTTTAAACTTGGCAGAGATGGAAATGGGTCTTTTAAATGTTTGCTTTCCATGTTGATGGAATTTCTGCTCACTTAGAAATTTGACATAATTTTAAGTTGTTATATATGCTAGACTGTACTTTAATGCTTAATTACATTTTTATTTTTATGAAAGAATCTTCTGGACTGAAAAAATGACATCTATTATCAAGTTAACTACCCTCTCTGGGGTTCAGGAAGAGTCTGCTCTTTGTTATCTCCTCCAAGTCGACGAGTTCAGATTTTTATTGGACTGTGGCTGGGATGAGCACTTCTCTATGGATATTATAGATTCCCTGAGGAAGTGAGTTACTTTTTTTCTAGACTTTTAGAAAATCAACTTCTCTTTTCTATACTGTAATACCATATTCATGTTACACAGCATTTGCTTTTTGGCTCTAATTTAGGTTATAGAAAAAGACTTAGTTTTATTTGTGCTAAAGAGTCCAACAGTGACTGTTTTCACTTGTAAAGTTTGATTGACTTATAAGCTGTGTTACTTGAAATTTGGCCAAATCTTAAGTTAATTGTTACTTGGCTAATGAATCTCAGTAGAAATTTTTGCACCCTAATTCTAGAAAAAAAGCAAGATTTATATTTATAAGAATTTGAAGAGAGGAAAAACCTTCCATATGAAAGTTCTGCAGTCAGAATACATACAGTATCTTTTTATATTTTGATGCTACGTGTTAAGAATTGGTGCTTAGAATAATGACCATGAGATACAAAAGGATACTAACACATCAAAGAAAAATTCAGTTATGTTTTCAGTCATGTACTAATTATGGAAGGAAAGAAGACTTAAACATTTAAAAAACTTAGAAGTTTTAGCAAAAAAATTTTCTTGTTAATTTTTTTGTCAGTCAGAGCATATGCTTCATTAATTAAGTTTTACTATAATGAATATGCTGTCAGTCACCATGATAAAAAGCTGGGGCAAAAATTCATAATAAATATGTGGCTGTGTAAATATTTTTTCTTTAATTTCTGAAATTCCAAGCTGAGTTCTTAAACTTAAATTGATGGTATAAAAGATAGGCATTTGAAATCAGCTGACATGTGGTGTCTACTGTTTCTTTTACTTTATTAATAATGTGTCTAGACATGATATATTTACTGCAACTTATACCATAGTTTGGACATTGATGCAGGACAGGGCTAGTAATAATTGAAATTCATAGGTATCATGCTTTCAGCTTAGTTTTGCTCTTTTACTCCAGCATAGTCTTTCTTCAATTCAGAGTAATAAGGGAAATCAGAATTGATGAATTAGTTTTGCGTGTCCTGCCCTTATCCTTAAAACAAGATTTGAAACAGTTTGTTCTGTTTGTGTCCTAGGCATGTCCACCAGATTGACGCAGTGCTGTTGTCCCACCCGGATCCGCTCCACCTTGGGGCCCTCCCGTATGCCGTCGGAAAGCTGGGTCTAAACTGTGCTATCTACGCAACCATTCCTGTTTATAAAATGGGACAGATGTTCATGTATGACCTTTATCAGGTAATCTGGGCAATTAAACAATTTCTTTAACACTCTGCAGTGATTATTTTTAACCTCTTATTTGTGTTCTGCCTTTAGTCTCGACACAATACAGAAGACTTTACACTGTTTACATTAGATGATGTGGACGCAGCCTTTGACAAAATTCAGCAGTTAAAATTCTCTCAGATTGTGAATTTGAAAGGTAAAAAATGTCTCCAGTAGTAAATGATTGGACTAATGGGGTTTAACCTACTGTAAAGTACAAGGGGAATTTGTGGTAAAAATTGTAGGCACTACAAATAGTAACAAAATGGTAACAACTCAGGCCTTTTCCCGTTTAACTTGGAAAAGGCTTGTTCAGTGTTTACTGTGTGCAGTGGGGCCACATCCTCCTGTGGGAGCTCACAGTTAGGCCGTGACTGAATGTGGCGACTGAAGTAAATGCAGTGCTCTGACAGCACAGGGTGGAAAATGGCTGAATCCTAGAATCAGGCATAAAAGTTTATCATTTAGGCCAAGAGGTCACATATTAAATATATACTTAGCATCTATAGAGAGAATTGTATTAAAGATTTTCAGATATGAACCCTGGCGTTGAAAAAAATGTTGCAACAGTGGAATCTGAAGATTTAGCCAGGAAGTAACAGTGGCCTCAACGGTTTTGTTTGTACTTAATTTTTCTTTAGGAAAAATTCTGTAACGAGATTTGAGTTGTCAGATTAGAGGTTAGCGAAAATGGAAACACTTGATAATTTTGTGTACAATATAAATATTAAAATTTGTTAGTTCGAACTAAATAATTTAATAGTACTAGCGATTTTAAGTTAGATCTCTAGCCTTCTATTCCTAAGCACAAATATGTCAACAAGAATATATAATAAAATGACAAGAGATTTGCTTCCAGGAGGGAATGGAGTAGCTGAGGGACAGGAGAGTGAGACTTGCATTTCACTGGATGCCTTTTTATTTTTGAATTTTGTATCATTGTATATACTACCTATTAAAAACCAGCTTACATGTAAATAACCTTTCTTTAGGGTTGTAAAAGAAATCTGAGTATTGTCATTATCTTGTCGATGTAGGTAAAGGACATGGCTTGTCTATCACACCTCTGCCAGCTGGTCATATGATAGGTGGAACGATATGGAAAATAGTCAAAGATGGAGAAGAAGAAATTGTTTATGCAGTCGACTTCAACCACAAGAGGGAGATGTAGGTATATCAAGAGGAAAGCTAATGGAAATACAATTGGTATTATTTTATACTTTGGAGGGAAAATTAGAAACAGTCATTTTTTTAACCATAAATCTAGAGCAATTTAAAAGCACCAAAAGTAAATATTTTCAAAATTACTTAATTATTTGCATTGTAAGGGAAAGTTAGGATATAGGAGAGAAAAGATATATTTGAAAGTACAGTTAGTATCCACTGTATAAACAGATAATCTTCCCAGAGATGTTGCAAAAGAGATTAACTTTTATATATCAAACTCTGTGTGCTCTTGACCTACTCATTAAAGGAAATTTGTGATTTTTTTTGGTATAATCAGTAATTACCATCTAATATAACTATATTTAAAGTCAGACCCTTGAAAAGGAGACACATAGTTTAATTTTAAAGACTTCATTTTGTACTCACAGAATATCATATGAGTATATCTGAATGATGATACTCTGGAAGATCTTCATTTTCTTTTTTTTTTTTAAATTTACTAGATTTTCTTAGTGAGCATGTATGCTTTTATAGTTGGAGGAGGAAAAAAACCTTGTAAGACAAGTTGCTTATATTTTATGTAAGATAAGCTATTGTTTATTTGAAGTGATGTAAAATATTTCTCCTCTTCAACTTTGTTATAGCCACTTAAATGGATGTTCCTTGGAAATGCTAAGCAGACCCTCCCTACTTATCACAGATTCATTTAATGCTACGTATGTGCAGCCAAGGAGAAAACAGAGAGATGAGCAGCTTCTGAGTATGTATTATGTGAGGTCCTTTTTAAAGGGCTGCAGAAGTGCATGGTAGCATGAATTACTCTTTGTTATGTTCCGGTTGACGTTTTTCTTGTCATAACAGATTCGCTAACTCTAGTCTTTTTGAAAAAACTATTATGGAACCATGTCAATATGTTGTACAAAGAGATGCGTTAGTTGGTTTGAATTTAACTTTTGTGGGATAGGTGCAAAGATTGGCTTCTCCCAAGCACTCTGGTACATGTTTAGAGAATGCCAATATATATATAAAGGTTCATATAAATCTGTTAGAAAAACATTTATACTCTGAAAGGAAAATTAGAATAAAGGAGATAAATGAAGGCACCAGTAGTTGACAATTTTGGCATTGGGTGCTAGTGCTCTTGGTTCTGAGCTGTTCTCGGCTGCTTCTGCATTGGCTGGAGTTGCTTTACCTTGTATTGCTTTTTTATAAGCTATGTGGGATTTCAGCAGGGAAAGTTGGATTCCACTTATAAACATGTTTGAAAACACTGCCTTCACCTAACACTTAAAAAATATCACCTATATACTATGTTATATTAACTTTAAGAAGTTCTTCAATTCTTGTTTTTGCCAGTTTGATTTTACTGAATGTTTTCAGTACTTTGTTATACTAACTTTAAGAATTTCTTCAATTGTTTTTGCCAGTTTGATTTTACTGAATGTTTTCAGTACTTTCATCTAGAGCAAGGAAATCTATTTAAAAATATTTATAAATATATATTTGTGGGAAAAGAGAATACGATCTGTATTTTACTCATAGGCATACATATATAAAAAATATGTGTGTGTTAATATGAAGTATGTGTGTGTGCAGGTGTGTACGTTGTGTGTGTGTGTAAATTTGGGAATTATTTATAATGAAGTTTATTAAGGTGGACAGGTGACACTGGAGTAAACTGGAAAGCCCGGGCTGGTTGCGTTTGGCCTACTCATTGAATTTTTGCAGTGTGCTGTACGAATAACATTTTCTGTGTGTACTGTGGGTGAAAAGGGTTGGAAACCACTAATTTATAATTTATCAATGAAAAAAATTGAGAGTTAATGGCATTATTTTTTACTCCTAGAAAGATATATTCACAGAATAAAAAATATTTGTAATACCCTGAATGAAAGTTTTTTATTTTTTGCCTGGCTTAGAAATTGCTTATTTATAAGTTATTATTTTTATAGTGAAAACATGGACATAAAGTTATCTTTAATTTTGTAGCAAAATATTGTTATGTTCTATAAGGATTTTACATTCTTTTTTCTAGCAAATGTCCTGGAAACACTTCGAGGTGATGGCAATGTATTAATAGCAGTGGACACTGCAGGCAGAGTTTTGGAACTTGCTCAACTCCTTGATCAGATTTGGAGAACTAAGGATGCAGGATTGGGTGTTTACTCATTGGCACTCCTAAATAATGTCAGTTACAACGTGGTGGAATTTTCTAAGTCCCAGGTTTGTTTCCCATCACCAGTTGTAATGAAGTTTGCTACGGAGCTTGGGCTTATGGAAAACAATGTCTTAATTGCGCTTTGGGTCTTATTTTTCTGATGAAGAGATTGATGATGATAATGATGATAATAACAATAATAATACAATCTAAAAATTTACCACTTAGCTATATTTCAGACTTTACATGTATTATTTAATCCTTATATACCCTATGAAGTAAGTTCTGTTTTTCCCTCCATTTCACATATTGGGCAAGTTGCTTCTCATCTAACACTTAGTATCACAATTTGTAAAATAAGAACAAAAAAATAGAATCAACTTTATAAGATAGAAATGTTAGAATCCAATTATTTCTCCTTTGAATAAGCTCTTAATCTTGAAATAGCAATCTCTGAGTTAAGATACTCATTTGGAATTTATACGCAGCCTTCTCAATATATTTAAAGTAACTTACTAGTGAAACAATGCAAAATTGGATTTTTAGGGGTGAACACTGGGGTGGCAGGATCTAATAGGGGAGCAGAAGCAGAAAATAGCCTGCATGTCAAAATGGCACAAATTTAAGGCAACCAGTGGGGGGAAAAGACTTAAGATAGAAGTTGAACGCCTTGTAGAATACACTGAAGTTAAAATATAGCATTTTTTAATTATTGTTTTCTTTCCCCCCCAATTAGGTAGAATGGATGAGTGACAAATTGATGAGATGTTTTGAAGACAAAAGAAATATCCATTTCAGTTTCGCCATCTCTCTTTATGTCATGGTCTTTCTGATTTGGCTCGAGTACCTAGTCCTAAAGTAGTGCTTGCCAGCCAGCCTGACCTGGAATGCGGATTTTCAAGGGATCTCTTTATTCAGTGGTGTCAGGACCCTAAAAACTCAATCATTCTAACTTACAGGACCACTCCTGGGACTTTAGCACGTTTCCTAATTGATAATCCTTCTGATAAAATTCCAGAAATAGAGGTAAGCGCTTGTACGCGGACTTGATCTTAACACTGTTTGGGGAATACATTCTGCATGATGTATAAAAATCAGTGACCAAAAATAAAACTCAAAATTGTTTCAAGATTTTTATTAGAATAACAGAATAAGAGAGCCTTTCATAGCACAAATTTCAGAGCTCCTTAATTGGAAATTCTCATTTTTTCCCCGTCTTTGTTGAAATACAATAGACAACTAGTTGCCTGCTTTTACATTGTACAATTCAATGAGGTTTTTTTTTCAATTACAGTTGTCATACAACACACTAGCCACAGCCGTACAGCATATTGATCAGAGATCTGCACAACTCACAAAGCGATCACCCCACCAAATCTAGCACCCCTCCCCTCACATATTGATTCCGACATTATTTTTTTGTTGTTGCTACCAAATTTTATTTATTATTTTTTAAATTTATTTAAATTCATTTCAGGTACACAGTACATTGGTTAGACATCTATTAGTTCATAAAACGTTCCCTCCAATTGCTCCTTCCCTTCTCTGGCCCTCCACCTAGCCATCATGTTAATGCTAACTGCGTTCCCTCTGTGTGCCCCCCATTCCTGTGACCAACTATCAACTAATTTGTACTTCTCTAACTCTTCATCCCATTCTCTCAACCTCCCACCTCCCCCATCCATCACCAAATTGTCCACTATATTTGCAGTTGTTTTTGATTAGTTTGTTCTTTTTGTTCCTTAGATTCCGCATGTAAATGAAATCATATGGTATTTATCTTTCTCTGTCAGACATTTCACTCAGCATAATAACCTCTAGGTCCACCCATGTCGATGCAGATGGTAGGATTTCATTTTTTTTAATGGCTGGGTAACCATCACTATTAACCATCTTCCCCATGCCGTACTCGCCATCCCCATGTCTACTCTGCAACCATTCACCTGCACCTCTCAACCCCTTTGCCCTCTTTTTCCCCCCAACCCGACTCCCATCGAGTATTCCTCAGAATATTCTCTGTATCTATGAGTTTATTTCTGCTTTTGTTGTTGTTATTGTTGATTTTGTTCTTTAGATTCCACATGATTGAGAAATCACGTGATATTTATCTTTCTCTATCTGACCCATTTCATTCAACGATACCCTCTAGGTTCAACAAGGCAATGTCTTTTTCCATCCCCTTCCTTTTAGTCTGTGTGCGTCTTCTGATCCGAAGTGAGTCTCTTGTAGGGAGCATATGTAAGGATCCTGTTTTCTTATCCATTCAGCCACTCTGTCTTTTGGTTGGAGCACTTAATTATTTTCCGTTTGAGGTGCTTGTTGATAGGAATGCAGTGGTTGCCATCTTTATTCCTGTTTTTGATACATGTTTCTTCTTGAAGAAGTCCCACCAACATTTCCTGTAATACTGGCTTGGTGGTGATAAATTCCTTTAACTTATTTTTGTCTGGGAAGCTCTTTATCTGCCCTTCAACTCTAAATGATAGCTTTGCTGGATAAAATATTCTTGGTTGTAGATCCTGGGTTTTCATCACATCAGATATTTTGTGCCAAGCCCTTCTGTCCTGCATAGTTTCTTTTGAGAAATCAGCCAGTTTATGGGTGCTTCCTTTTAGGTAACTAACTGCTTTTCTCTTGCTGCTTTTAAGCTTATTCCTTTCTATTTAACCTTTGGCATTTTAATTATGTGTCTTGGTGTGAGCTTCTTTGGGTTCCTGGTTTTTGGAACTCTCTGAGCATCCTGGGTTTTATGTCTATTTCCTACACCAGGTTAGGGAAGTTTTCCATTATTTCTTCAAATAGCTGTTCAACATCTTGTTTTCCTTTGGTACTCCGATGACATGGATATTTTTACCTTTAGTAGTGTCTCATAGGCTCCTTAAATTATTACTATAGTCTTGGCTTCTTTTTCCTTGCCATTTTGATTGAGTGTCCTTGGCTTTCCCATCCTCTATATATAGTTCATTTGATCCTCTTCTTTATTCACTTTGTTTATTTGGTTTCATATATTTCTCATCTCGATAATGTGTTCTTCATTTCTGACTGATTCCCTTTTATAATTTCCATTTCCATTTTTGTTTTTTATCTCTTCATTGAAGTTCTCACTGAATTCATCTACCCTTTTCATAAGTTCATTGAGCATCTTTATAACCAGTGTTTTGAACTCTGTATCTGTTAGATTGCTTGACTCCATTATTTCTAGATCTTTCTTCTGTTCTCTCATATGATTTCTGCTTCTTTGTCTTCCCATTTGGCTGCCTTTCCATGTCTGTTCCTATGTACTAAGCAAAGCTTCTAAGTCTCCTGGTCTTATTAGTGTGGCTTTGTGTAGTAGGTATGCAGTGGCACAGTCCTGAGTGGTTCAGCTGCAGGCCAAATTTAGCCCAAGCCTGTCCCCCTCCAAGGCCACCTATTAAAATTCAGCAAGCGATGCACAGATGTTGTGCTTATAGTTGCCTCAAAAGGCCACGCCGGAAACTGAAGCTAGGTGCCACCAGTATGAGTCCTGGCGCTGTGCAGCAAGAGCACCTCACTCGCTGAGGATACACCTGGATGTGGCTTGGGTGGGGCTGCAAGTTGGAGGAGGCAGAGTTTCAGGGAATCCTCTGGGTGGAGACACCTCTGTTATCCTGTTTGATGACGTCTCTGCTGTGGCAGTGCTGAGTCTGCACACTGGGAGCGGGAGGGCTCAACAGAGGAACAATGGATACTGCTGGCACTTCGGCCTGGGACAGAGCCTAGCTTTGGTCCCCATTCTGACAACTTTGTGTCCCCCTGTAAGTCCCTGAGCAGCCGAACCAGCTTTGCAGATCAGAACGAGCAGGTCTGTCACACCGGAAGTCTGCTTGCGGACGTGGCCCCTTCACAAGGAGCGTGTGTTTGCCGCTGTCACAGGCTCCGTCCCACTCAGCCACCGGGACCGGCAGTCTCGCGTCCTCACCCTGTCCTTGCGTCTGCCGTTGCAGGGTGATTTCTTAGTTCTCTCCCAAGTTGTATGCCTTATTCATCCAGATCCCAGGTGATTTTCCCTTGCTGCTTGCTCCTTGTTTCTGTCACAACTTTCGCCAGAGGGATGAATAGAGCCTCTGTCATCTACACCATTTTTTCCCCTTGGAAATTCTCATTCTTGAACCCTTCCATGGTAATCCCCGGACCCACACCCAGACGGTATACATATCCACTGTCTTCTCAATTTCTCTTTGAAAAGTTCCTTCCACGCTCTTTCCTTATTTGGAATCCAGCTGTTCCCTAATGTGCTCTTTCTCGTGCAGCCCTCTCGAATAGATGCTCTTTTTTTTTCTCTTTCATTTTTCACGTAATTTGCGCCACACTTGACAATACGCTAACCTGACAATACGCTAACCACTTCTTGTTCCTGACATTTACTGATCTCTTGGTTATCCTCTGGCATTCATTGGTAACTTTGGACCCTGGTTACAGCCTTCTGTCCACTCATACTCTGGCCTCCATTCTTGATGACTTTAGTACTCATATCTATCTGGTTTCCTGGCCCTCTCTTTCTTGACTCTAGTTCTTAGAGACCTTTTCCTCCAGTTTCTCTCAGCCATGCCTTCCCATGATCATGCCCTTAACCTCTTAACCTTGTTATGATTCTCTGCATCCCTTCCTCATGCATCCCGCTGTGACAGCTGGCTTTCTCTATTACTGCCACGCCAATAGTTCTTTGGTCCCATTGGGACTTTGAGTTCACGAACCTCACCACTTTTACTGTGTCCATCATTCCTCCAGCTTTGAAAGGTCAGTGGTCCGTCATTATTTTTTAAATACCTTTAATTCCCTTATCCTTCTGTCTGTACTCAGCTGGCGAAGCCTTGACTTTGAACTGTTTGCTTAGTTCTATCTATACCCAAGCAATTTCATGGTACTGGAGTTAAATACCGGGTGGATGGGTTTTCCCTTATATTTACGACCTCACATATCAAAAGGGGACCTAGCACTAGCACTCAGCATTCTGTGGGCTATTCTTTTTTGTACTTTCTGGTAGGACAATTTCATATCTCCTTTCTTCTCAAAAATCCTACAATTCCATCTCAGTTCTCATGGATGGGGCATGATCTTGTTTTAAACTCAGCCGAAAGGTGGAAATAGTCAGATAGGACTTCCCTTCTCAGCACTAATAGCCTAACCTGTTTCTGCATCTGCATTTGCTGCCTTATCTCCTGTTACAGGAGCAAGACAGTTAGTCACACGACCTTATACCAAAAAATCATTTTGCTAATAACCCACCCATCAAATCAATCAATTTTCCCAAAACTAGTCTCATTAACTTAGTTTATAGCAATTAATACTGAACAGGTTAATAACTGCTAGAGTTGTGCAAAGTTTCAGATGACCGCTTTTCATTCTGTCTTCATAGTAGCCATTTTAAGGAATGTTTGATTTGTTAAAAGCTGAGTAGTAAGGGTACCTATTAACTGGACTTAAGAAAAGCATAATAATAGTAACTAAAATCTAATATACATTCACTATAAATACAGATTCGTTGAAGAAGGATTTGGAGCAAGGATACCAAAGTGAAATACTGTCTCTTGGTTTATTTAATAGCTTAGAAATACGAAGTTAAAAGAACTGGGAAGTACTTGAGATGGTTTCCTCAGATAGGAAATACTGTATTAGGAAATATTAATTACTAGAAATTCAATTAAGGCTGATATGCCATTTGAGGAATTAATAAAAAGAACATTTGAAATGGTTTAAGTTTCAAAATGAAAATGGTGTTCAGAGATTAAACCTGAAATGTTAGGTTTTTGATTTTTTAAAAAGCAGTACCTAATGCTCTTTCCCCTCTCACCTCGTTAGAGGTTTTCCCTCTGCAGGTACTCCTCTTCTGTCCATTATCTATCACTTTTTCCTCTATTTGGTCACATCCAAAACAGCTTTTACTATGACTCCTCTTCTACTCCCCAACTTGCTCTTCTCTGAGTCTTCCTCATCTTAGGGAATAGCAGCACTTTCTACTTACTGACTCAAGCCAAAAATCTAGAAATTAAAGAAAAAAAATGTTCCTTGAATATATACTGAAAAGTGTGCATATTGTGAGCATGCACTGTGATGAGTTTTCACAAGTCGAACACAGTTGTCTAGCCTGTATCTAGGTCCTTTTCAATGGTAACCTCTATCCTGACTTGTAATGTACAGGTTACTGAAACTTATTTTCAATTCCTTACCTTTCTCTCAACACCCATATTCAGTCTAGCAGCAAGTCCTATTAGCTCGGCCTCCAGATCCATCCTAACTCTCTACTTTTTTCCAGCTCTACTACCATCGTCCCGGCCACCATCCTAGCCCATGCTGAATGCTCTGGCCTGGACTGTGCAGTTTCCTAACAGGTTTCTCTATTTTTACTTTTATACTCTTAATCCTTCTTATAGCAGCCAAAGAGTTCTCTCTCTTCTTTATTGTGGTCAAAAACAAAAACAAAAACACAACAAAATTCACTTTCTAACCATTTTTAAGGGTCCAGCACAGCAGTGTTAACTATATGAACTTTCCATCTTACCAAACTGAAAATACCCATTGAACAACTCCCAAAGGCATCTTTTAAACATTCATGTTACTCCCTTGCTGACACCCTCCAGTGTCTTCCTTCTGCTCTCTGAATAAAATCAAAACTCCTTCCCCTGGCTTTTAAGGTCCCACAGGACCCGATTTCTAACCCTTTCTGACCTTCTCTCATTCCACCGTCTCTGTGCTCTGCACTGCTGCACTGCAGCACGCTGAGCCTCTGCACTAGGTTCCTTCTGCGTCTAATGTTCTTTCCCAGCTTTGCACCTGGCTGGCTTCTCGTCATTCAAGTCTCGGTTCAGAGGTCACCTCCTCAGGCTGGCCTCCTCTGACTGCCAGTCTAAAATACCTACTAAGTTGCCATGCATCACCTTTAAGTATTTTTCCTAGCACTCATTACTGTCTGGTATTTTCCTTGTTGTCTTCCTTTTTCCACCAGCAACTAGAATACAAGTTCCATGAGAAAGGGGATGTTGGTTTTTTAAAAATCTCTAGTGCACAGAAAAATGTTGGTGGAATTCAGGAATGAGCAAATTAGTGAATATATAATAAACCTGATTTCTTACCATGTTTATTGCTCTCGAGTTAACTCCTTTAAAAAGAGCAAAGATAGTAAATGAATAAGGCTTAATAAATTGGAATAGATTTGATTAGGAAAAGGAATAACTTGGAGGTAATAGAGTGAAGGAGTAGGAAGAAAAATATCTTAAGGTTGATTATTCTAGCACTCTGTTTCTGAATATAGTCATTAATTTTAGATATCTTAAATGAAAAATAAGATAGAGAGCAAAATTTATTATAGCAACAGGCATAAACTAAATTATGTGGTAAATGTTCTGTTGAAATTTATATGTAAGTTAGACAGGCATCTGTATAAGTTCCCACCAGTGTATTTATAAAGGAAAATAATGACACTTTTCAAAACAATTTATTTTCAAGTAAGATATGGGATGCCATTTGTAGACATGTATATCACTCATTCATGCTATACACTAGAATAACTTGATTTTGTTTACTCTTTGTTTTGAAATAATTTCAGAGTTAACAGAAAAGTCATAAAAATAGTATACCCAGATTCCCCAGTTGTCAGCATTTTACTGGATTTGTCTTATTTCTGCTATTTATACATAAGACGCAATTAGGTTTTTTTTCTGAATTATTTGAAACTGCAGATGTTCCATTATCTCTAAATGTAGCAGTGTCCATGACCTAAAAACAAGGACACCCTCCTGCAAAACCATAGTACATCCATCCACTGAATCAAGGAAGTAAGCATTGATAGCATACTACCATTTCATCCGCTGACCCCGTTCATCTTTTGCTGATTAGCCTTTCCTTTTTCATTTGGGATCCCATCTAGGACTACACATTGCATTTAATTGTCATGATGTTGACATTTTTGAAGGATATACGTTGTCAATTTTTTCCCTATTCATATACTATATGTTTTTTTTTTTTAAAGAATTTGGACCACATTATCCACATATTCCGAAACTAGCTTTTTTATGAGTCTTTCTTGAGCAGTATAAGTAGATACAGATTTACCTTCATATTAATTTATATGTTACAAACAAATGAATTATTTTTAGTAATTTTATAATAATACATAGTACATATGTACTGTGATTATTTAATCCAGTGGTTCTCAAAAGTATGGTGTGAGGACCCCTTGGGGCCCGAGATCCTTCAGGGGGTCCACAAGGTGGAAACTTTTTCATGACAATATTAAGGGTTTATTTACCTTCTCACCGGCCCTGCATTTGTACTGACGAGTGAAAGCAGTGGCAGGTAGCGTGCCTGGCGCCTTAGCGGTGTACCAAGGCAGTGGCACGAAACTGCTCGTAATCACTGCATTTTTCATTGCTACATCCTTTTAAAAAAAAAGTCAGTTTCACTTACAAATGTCCTTGATGAAGCAGTAAAAGTTATTTCTTTTACTAAATTCTTTTAGTAAAAGATTTTTAACTAATCTGGGTGACAAGATAGGAAGTATGTGTAAAGCACTTGTGTTGCGTAGTAAGTACAGTGGTTGTCTCGAAGAAAATCACTCGTATAATTGAGTGTGAGTTGAACTAGCCATTTTTTTCTTGGAACACCATTTTTACTTGAAATAATGACACGATTATTCAGACTTAGATATTTTCTCAAAAAGGAATAAATTGAGCTGGTCACTTTAAGGAAAACAGTAGCATTTATTGCTTAAATTTGATAAAGTTCAAACTTTCACATGAAAATTAGAATTTTAGAAAATGTATACCCATCAGAGTGAGATTGATAGCTTAACCGTAAAAGACTTTTCTGATGAGATTGGTGGTGATATTTGCAAATGTAATTTTTCAAATATTGTCAGCATTTGTAAGATCTATGTAACCTGGTAATCCAATATTTTGTAAATAACCGATGCATGATGTTACAAAATAATGCGTGAATGAAAGATCCATTCAAAGTACAAGATAAATCAACGCGTTCATATAACAGAGTACTGAAAGTCATTGGTATGGCTTCGATCCTGCATTACACATAATCTTTAAGAAACTACCACTTTTTGAGTTTTAATATAATATCAAGAAGAATCTTCATAAGAATATTCACATTTAAATATTTTTCCTTTTCACTATACAGCTGTATGAGGCTAGATTTTTTTCACATACTTTAATAAAACGAGCACATTGCAAGAGATCAAATGCAGAAGCAGATGTGAGAATCCAGCTGTTTGCTATTAAGCCAGATGTTTAAAGGGATTTGCAAAAATGCAAAATAATGCTATTATTTCCCCTTAATTGTTTTTTACTTTGGAAAATATAATTATCTTTTGTAAACATATGTTAATGTTAACATGTAGTGGTTTTATTATTTTTTAATGAACAGATTAATATTTAAAAATTTTTAAATTTTCTAATGTACATATTGATAAATATACAAAAAATGAAGCCCTGTATACCTAAAACTAATGTTTTATGTCAGTTATATTTTAATTTAAAATATTAAAAGCTTTTGGGAGTTCTCAGTAATTTTTAAGACACTAAGGCAATCCTGAATCAAAAAGTTTGAGAAGTGCTGATGTAATCAGTTTGTGTTGATGGATTTAAAAATGTGTCCAGTTTTTTGCTATTACAGACATTGCTTCAGTGTATTTATTATTTCTTTAACATTGTGTGATTCTTTCAGTAGGATAAATTTCTACAATAAAAAATGCTATGTTGAATGACAAGCACATTTTTATTTTTAGATGTTGGCAGATCACCTTCTGACACAGTCATACTAAGAGACAGTGGATGAAGGCACCCTTTTCTCATACAGTAGTTAGTGTTGCCAGTCTCATAGATTAAAAAATGGCATTACATTTTTAAAAATTTGCATTTTTAAAAGTCATTAGCAAAATTAGACCTGTCTTCATGGTTATTAGTTATTATTTGGTAAAGTGCTTTTATTATATATCTTTTGTCCTTGTTTGAAGTGTTGGTCATCTTTTTCTTAACCGATTTATAAGAGGTCTTAGGGAAAAGTAGCTTTGGATAGTCATACAGTGCTACAAAGAACTTAAAATTTCTTTTAACCTTATGAGATTTAAAATGTCAAACTGATTTTATTTTTTTCATATTGCCATATTCATCTTTTTTGTTATGGCTTTTGGATTTTAATGTCATGTATAGGCCCCACCTATACCAAATTATAAAAATACTTTTCTGTATTTTCTTTTTCTGATTGATGATTTTTTAAACCAGTTTGATTTACCTTAAACCCATCCTAGAAATGTGACAGCTCAATTTTAGTACTAATCTAAATAGGATCGGTAAGTGCATGTAACAGAAATTTGAATAATTTCCAGAGGAAAATTTAGTTTAAAAATGATGACTCAGTTTAGACATGGGATGTATCTCACACCCCACTGCCTTAACTCCCTAATATTGATATTTCCTTTTGTCCGCTATTTTTCTTTAGTTGAGGAAACGTGTGAAGCTTGAAGGGAAAGAACTTGAAGAGTACTTGGAAAAAGAGAAACTAAAGAAAGAAGCAGCTAAAAAGCTTGAGCAGTCAAAAGAGTGAGTTATTTTCCTACAAATTATAAATTTATATATGTAATTTGAGAAAAACGTATTTCTAATATAAAAAAGTTTAATTGAAAATACTTAACTTTTAACTTCATTACTTTTTTACATCTTTGAAATGATGCTAGAATACCAAATTCTTTCAGTGCTGATATTAATATGTATTTATTAACTGGCAGTTAATGCTGTGTTTTACAAAATATCAACCTAGTAATATTGATAATTTTGTTATGCAATTAGTTTTCAGTATTAAAAAACAATTTTATAAGCATTAATTCAAAATCTTTTGGGGCCTTTATGACCTTCATCTATTCCAAAATCATCCTAGGGCTGATATAGATTCCAGTGATGAGAGTGATGTTGAGGAAGATATTGATCAGCCATCAGCCCATAAGACTAAGCATGACCTGATGATGAAAGGTGAAGGTAGTCGTAAAGGAAGTTTCTTCAAACAGGCTAAAAAGTCTTATCCTATGTTTCCTGCCCCAGAAGAAAGAATTAAATGGGATGAATATGGAGAAATTATCAAGTATGTAAGCAAAACAAGCTTTTTTCTTTCTTATGCATTAGAGGTATTAACTGTGTTTGAGCTCAGTGAATTTGGTCTTTCTGGTCGTAGTGCACTTGTTAGTTTCTGAGTACCTCGGCTTGTAGAAGACTTGTAGTTTGAAACTTCAAAATAGATTCAGGAACATAAAGAGAATCAGCATTAAAAGAACGCTGTAGTTTTATTTTTTTAGGTTTGTGAAAAGTTTAAAAAGATGATTAAGACTTTAAAAAAAAGAAGGGACATGCGTTGAGAAAGACATAGGATAGTAAGAACCTTTGACGGATGGGATTCTGTTAAGTTTGGGAAATGAGTTATATCTCAAATGGTGCTGTATACATGTTTTAGTTACAAGAGGAATATAAGACAGTATGAGTGGAACCATGGAAAATCTATAAAATATATACCCACTATTAGAAAAAAACGAGATCACGTGTTCTAATCTCATATTTGAAAACACTGCTATCCTGTATAAAGACCCTTAAGGGTTCCCATCACTTTCAGGTAAATGTCAAATGCCTTGGCACAGTGCATGATGTCTTTCGCGATCTGTTTTCTCCTTACTTTTCTGTTACGTTTCTATGTACTTCTGTTATGTCAGTGCGCGTTCTCCACTCTGGGGTCCCAGGCTTCTCAGTTTCCTCCTGCTCAGCTTTTTTATGTTATGCCTTCGCATGTGTTTTTCCTTCTGTCTCATTTCACCTCCCCACCCTAGGCGTCCAGGCTGCTGAATCTGGCCTCACAAACTACTGGAAACCTTTCCTGTTTCTTCCTTGCTACTGCAATACAGTTAGGCCCCCCTTGTACTTTCTTTGTACTTTCATAATGCTGTCTTGAACATATAGTGGACTTAGGTCATGCCTGGATTTAATTAGGAAAATTCCACTATCTACTTGGCTCTCTAAAATAGTAGAGAGGAAAAATAACAATCTAACCAGCATTGGTGAGTTTGCTTGTTATTCCACTTAATTAGTGGGCAGTCTGTTTAGCATATGGACAGTGTTCTTTAGCTTCAATTTCCTTATCTGAAAAATGGGGGTAAGAATGAAATGAGGTGTGTTTCTAAGGCACTTGACATAGAATTTGACTCATATAAATGCACTGTAAGTGGTTGCTACTGCTGTCGTTGTTATGTGGTTTGCAGTGTAGAGATGGTGGACTCCAGGGGCTAAGGAGCGCTGCAGCAGGCTAGGCATTGGGTAACAGAGGCTGGGATTCTAGAGCAGAGTGCGACTGGATTTGGGTGGCCTAGATAATTATCATAGGGTAAAGGAAACATTTTTAAAGTTTTTTTGATGTTGGAAGTAAAAATGGGAAGATAGTGTGTGTGAGTAGTTCATTGAAGTAAAGATGAAGGCTTTTGAGGGAGCTAATGATTTTGCATCTCAGTCTTCTTGTCTTAAAGAGTACTGCTTAATGGTCTTGAAGAACATAATGTATGCAGTCCGCTGATAATGGGTATCAGGAAGCTACACTGGCTTTGGATCAAATGCATATTTAAATCTTCAGCTATAAGAGGGGTCTAGAAATTTTGCCATCTACTGGTTAGTTATATATAAGATTAACGTGATTGTTACTACTTCTAATTAGAGACTTATTATTTAGACCAGAGGATTTCTTAGTGCCGGAACTTCAAGCTACTGAAGAAGAAAAAAGCAAATTAGAATCTGGCTTGACAAATGGAGATGAACCCATGGATCAGGATTTATCTGATGTTCCCACTAAGTGTATTTCTATGACAGAGTCTATTGAAATAAAGTAAGTGCTTTCATTGCATTTTGAAAATAGATAACATTTGAAGCACTTGAATTAAATAAGTGAAGCTGTTTCAAAAGTGAAATTTCTGAATCTCCTCTAGTAGATTTGTACTTTTAAAATTTAATTTCCTTTTCCCATGTAAGGACTTGTAAGTATGGTGATATTTTCTCTTCATTAATTATATTTGAATGCTAAAGTAATCAAATCGGTGGTGAGGAGAGGGTTAAACATTCAATTGTACTTTTATGTGAAGAAACATGCTTTTTGGCTTTTTTAGTATATTTGCTAGCAGGTGATATTATACAGCTCACAAGTTTAATTTTCCTAAGTGCTTGTTACATAAAATACACTCCTTGACTTAAACATCTCTAGTGCCCTAATTTCTTAAAAATACTATTTTGATCTGAAGTAGTTAAGAAACCTTTTCTCCTTTTCTGTGTGGTACAGTTAATAACCCCAGTAAATCATCATTTTGGGATTTAAAAAAACTCAGAGAGTAAACTGGTTTATTGTTCATTGATATCTTTTTGTATATATTCTTGGGTGTAGCTGAGGCCTAAATAATGCATATTATCACAACAAAATTTCCTCCAGAATGGCTGTACCAGTTTATATTTTCTCTAGCAGAGCAAGAGGCTTCCTACATCCCTGTTTCCTCAATAACGTTCAGCGTTATCTAACTCTTCCAAGTCTTATAGTCTGTTCAGTATAAAATAATATATCAGTACTATTTAAATTTGTTTTACTGTGATTATCGAGTTTGATTATCTCTTCAAATGCCCGTTACCTTTTTTGTTTTTTCTTCTGTAAAGTCTGTGTTTATGTCCTTTATGCATATGTCCTTTTCGTTACTGATTTTCAGGAGTTCATTATATATTCTGGGTATTATCTGGTTAGTTTTACACAATGCAAATAATATTGTCTCCCATTGTGTTATTTGTTTATAAGAGATGTCCATGGCCTACTTCATTTAAAAAAAAAATCTGTAGTTTTGATGAAATAATAAAATATTTCCCGTTATTTTTTGGGGTTCAGAAAAGTAATAATCATGTCTAATTTCAGAGCCAGGGTTACCTACATAGACTATGAAGGACGCTCTGATGGAGATTCCATTAAAAAGATCATCAATCAGATGAAACCACGACAGTTGATCATTGTCCATGGACCACCAGAGGCCAGTCAAGATCTTGCAGAGTGCTGCCGTGCGTTCGGTGGAAAAGATATTAAAGTGTACATGCCAAAGCTACATGAAACAGTTGACGCCACTAGTGAAACTCACATCTACCAGGTAAATACGCTGGCATTTGAGTCACAAAGAAGAAAGTACGTTCTGTTGCAGATTAGGACAGATACATGAGGAATGCAGTGGTGAGTGAGACAGACCTGCCTTAGCAGAGCTTACAGTCTGTGGGACTTATAACAAGGAAATAGTACTTCTCACACTGTTCCACCAGGCTGATAAAGCACAGGATGCCATGAGACCCCAACCCAAATGTGGAGGTTTCAGAAGATTTCCTGGAGGAAGTGATAACTAAGCTTAATCTGAAATGTTGTTTGTTGGGTTGTCAGGGCCGTATGTAGAATAGGAAAGAGAGGGAGAAAGAGTGTTCCAGGCAGAGGGACGACATTCGCAGAAGTATACAGGTGGGAGGAATGGTGAGGGTTCACAAATTCAGAAATTTTAAGAGAATTCATAGATGTCAGGGTTCTACTCCTGATTGAAAAAAAGAAATAGGCACAGAAAACAGGAATAGAGGAGAGATTAACTCTTATTTGGTAATGGGACGTGGTGTCAGTTAAGGCAGAAGTGTTGTCTATATTTGTTTGGAAAAAAGTGGATTAGAATTCACCAGGCAGAAAAATTCTGAGCAGAGCAGGAGGAACCACCATTCTTAGAATATGGTGGTGTGAAACTGCATGGTGTATAGAGAAAACTATAAGCAACTCAGTGCTCTTTGAAGTAGCATCAAATTTTAGAGAATAAGACTTAGCAGTGGCTTTCAACCTTGGCTGCACATAAGAATCAGCGGGGGAGCTTTGCAGGGAGTCGGAGTCTTAGTCTCACTTGTTATATTAGAATCACTGGAAGTAGGGCCCCTGGCATTGATACTTTTTTTTTTTTAATTGCCACGTGACCCCAGTATGCAGTCAGGTTTAAGGACCTTCACTTTGGAAAGTAGACAGGGGTCCAGTAACCCTACAGGTCATTAGATCATCACTAGCCATGGTCAAGATGAGATGAGTGAAAGATTTTCAAATTTCAACATACATCACTAGAGTTAGAAAAATTATAATAACAGACAGCTTGTATTTGTTCATTTATACCCTGTGGGGTTTATTTCTCTTCTTCCCCTTTGCCTATCTAGGTGAGATTAAAAGACTCCCTTGTTAGCTCCCTTCAGTTTTGTAAGGCAAAAGATGCTGAATTAGCTTGGATAGATGGTGTCTTAGACATGAGAGTCTCCAAAGTGGACACAGGAGTTATTTTAGAAGAAGGAGAACTAAAGGATGATGGAGAAGATTCAGAAATGCAAGTGGATGCCCCTTCAGATTCTAGTGTCATTGCACAACAGAAGGCCATGAAAAGTCTATTTGGAGATGATGAGAAAGAAACAGGGGAAGAAAGTGAGATCATTCCCACGCTGGAACCCTTGCCACCCAACGAGGTGAGAAAGTGCGCGCCACTTCCATCTTCTCCTTGATTTGTCATCCTTCAAATTTTCCTTTTTATGTTTTAAAGCATTTAAACTGTGTGTCATATGTGGACTGATTTTGGAGTTTTTAAAAATTACTCAAGGTTATGTTTCTTTGTGTGCGTGTGTATCCTGTATGGCTAGGGAATAATAACTCAAACCTTTAGCACATCTTATACGATACGTAATTGTTTCATGATGTGTTTTCTCAGTGTGGGTTTTTAAAGATTAAATTTTGATGATTGTGAGGATCGCCTGCCTGCTTCTAATCGGGAGATTATTAGTTTTCTAATGTCATACCCCTGTATTCCACTTTTGTGTGTTCTCAATTCAGTTCAAATCACTTTTGGTTTTGATATACTTAGAAATCTTTTATTAAGTATAGATATAATTCTACTCTAGTATTGACATGTTCTCAAGAGATATCTACTTAATTAGCAAAGGTTTCAGGTAATTAACTTACAACAGTATTAAATCTATAAGAGTCCTTCATGCGTGTCAAGTGCTCTCTTTAGCCCTTCTATGCAATAAAGAATGGAGAGACGGCCTCTGTCCTTGGATTCATTTCTAATACTACTCTTGGAGTTGAGAGGAGTTAGAATTATTCCTTCGTGCTAAATTTGCACTCTTCAAAGCATATTCAAAGTAGCAGCATTAAGTTGAACCACTTGCCTTTCTGAGACTAAAACCCATAGCATCTACTGCATTCTCTCTGAGGGAGGTGAGAAAATGGAAGTGGGATCAGGAGAAAATTATCCCCTGACCTAAGCAAAGGACTAAGCAAAGGATTTTGGTTCCGCTCTGCCTACTGGCACTCTGGTTGACCCCCTTAGGCAAGCGGGTAAGTGAAGAGCATAACATCACCAAATGTCTCTCCTCTGTTATGAGGCATGACTAATAAACCTGATTGTGAAACATTCCCAAAATGTGAAGGGCTTTGTAATGTTAAATAATGAGGTAAGATTCAGAATAACAATGTGGAATGTGATTTACAGTCCTGAAATGATCTGTTAAAGGACTTCAGGGAATGAATGTCATAAAGATCATGTGTGATTTCACTTTATTCAGTACAACTGTGTGTCTGGTATTCCATTTTAAGTTATTCTTTTCCCTGTAACTTTATCTAAGGTTCCTGGACATCAGTCAGTTTTTATGAACGAACCAAGACTATCAGACTTCAAACAAGTTCTTTTACGGGAGGGGATTCAAGCTGAATTTGTGGGAGGTGTACTCGTCTGCAACAATCAAGTAGCGGTCCGTAGAGTAAGTGTGTGTTTAGTAAAGGCTGAATTGAGCAGGTGCTTCTGATGTTTTGTCATTTCGAAGTCTGTAATTCTTGATTGGTAATTTCACAGAACTAGAAATCAGAAATTTGTATACATAACGATGACCTTGAAGACTTGCAAAAGTTACTCTCAAAGACACAATTTTATTGTAAATTTTTATTTGAATTCTATGACATTTATGTCTATGTAAAATTCATAACTTGAGTATTATATCCACATTCTGTGAATCAAAGCAACCCATTTCCTGACCAATCATAAAGTAATCTAGTTAATATATTTTGGTTATTATGCCTGCCTATTAATGGATAGAAAATGTACTAACAAACTTTTTTGTTTTTATTTGGTTTCTAGACGGAAACTGGACGCATTGGATTAGAAGGCTGCCTTTGTCAAGATTTTTATAGGATAAGAGACCTTTTATATGAACAGTATGCCATTGTGTAAAGGACATGTCAAGAAGTATCTGTTCGACCTTTCTAAGAGAAAGGATTCTTATCTTATTCTAAGCTTTTGTGTGTTTTTTTCTTTGTAATATGCAAAAAGAATCTGACAGGAAAACGTAACATGCAGTAGATTTTTAATACTGTAAATAGAGAGCATTTTGCTAATGTTCAGATGAGCATCCTACCTTTTGGCTTTGCTTGATAGGGATCCTAACACGTGTGCAGGCCTGAGAGTCGAAGGGGATTGGTTTCCTTTACAGACTCCTTATTCTAAGGGCTTCTTACTTGAATAAAACAGTGCAACTTAGCAAACCAGTTCCTGGCCTTAGGAAAACATATTTGCATGAGTTCTTGCAAACTGTTTCTTCCATTTTCTGGAATGTAAAGTAAAAATTATTTAGAAAAGATGCACTATTGGGAACAAAACTGATAAAAGTTTTTTCAGGCCTACCTAGTTATAAAAAAATCAAAGAGTTAAGTATTATAACTCTCCTTCTGAATTCTAATATGCAGCTGTCTTCACATGGAGCGTATCTACTCAATGCTTCTGTTGCCCAGTGGTGCACTTTCCTGTGAGGTTGTACACATTTGGTTTGAAATCAGTTTTTATCTCTGCCATTTCTTGTTCTATCAAGTTTTTATTGTCTCTCAACCTGAATTATAATTCCATCATTTGAATACACACAGTTCAAAAGAACTCCATGTGTTATGGTCTTAAGGGTTCTGCATACATTTAGATACATCTTTACTATCCGCTAATTTACTGTATTAGAAAGTATTTAGTGCTCTCTTTTCAAGGAAATAAATGTAGAATCTCACAATTTTATAAGTTAACAGTATAATTTAATTAAAAGACGTAATTTTTTATCTCTTAGGCTTGTTTTCTCCAAAGGTTGCCCAAAGGTTGGATTTTATGTACATTACTACAAAAATAATACCAAAGTTGGATAAAATCATTCTTTCTGTATTCACATCTTTTGGGGGCTGGCAGCCCTGGTATAGTATAAACCACTTGTGTTTAATAGTAAAAGCTGAATATATGCAAGTTTCATTGAACTTCAAAATGAAAATCATGTCGCCCTATCATGTCGATGCTTTTTTAGAAAGTAGCTTAATCATGACACACCTTGATGTTTATTTCTGAAGTATTTAAGCCTTCCTCTTTACACTTAGCATTTTTAGAAAGATCAGTCTTTTATTTCACTTATGTAGAACTAGGTATCGTATAATCTCGTGATATCAGACTAGAATTAATAGTTCTGTTTTTAATGCTTACAAAGCATTTCATGTGGATTATTGTGCTAATGCAAAGTTTACAGCCTTCTGATACTGAAAACCAGGTACAATGTTATACAAAACATAATATACAAAACAGTTTTACAGAAGATGGAGATAAAGAGTATGTTTTCTTTGCAGAGCTTGAAAAAAATTCACTTAAATTCTTAGTACTGAATAGAGTAAGCTTAAAATTGTTTTTATTTTCCAGGGGAAAGAAAGTCTGCATTTGTTTCATGGCTTAAAGCATTTGGTTATACCAATACTGAAAATTGTTTTATGCCTAGCCTTTTTATTGTACTATGAACAGGAATTAAATTTTAAAGTACTGCTTGAAGATGGCTGTGCTAACTAACGTCAATACTTTTACCTATTTCTAGATGACAATATTACTAAAATTTCTAAAGTGGAGATATTTCTTTAGCCTCAGTTACTTAAGAAAAATATAAAATTTAAGAAGAACAATGAGATAAATCATGAACTCGGAGGAACTTTCAGATATTTACTGTTTAGAAGCAAATACAAGTGGAACATCAGCTGATCTCTATAAATAATTAGGTTAAAAAGAAAATTTTTTTTGTAGCATTTGTTGTAGTGGGATTATAACTGTCAAATACCATTGCAAACTTTTTAAATATTTTTATGAGCCAATAGGTGGTCTGAAACGGAAGTGAGGAAATCAATTTCCTAAAAAAAATTGAGATAGATTCACATATCGTAAAATTCACTCTTTTAAAGTGTACCGTTCTTTGGTTTTTAGTATATTTACAGAGTTGTACAACCATTATCACTATTTAATTCCAGGACATTTTCATTACCCCAAAAAGAAACTTCATACCTGGTAGCAGATGCTTCCCATTCTCCCTTTTCCCTGGCCCCGGGCAACCATTAATCTAGTCTCTGTCTCCATGAATTTGCCTGTTCTGGATAGTTCAGAAAAATGGAATCATATAATATGTGGCCTTTTGTATGTGACTTCTTTCACTTTACTTAGTAGTTTCAAGATTCATCAGTGTGATAACATGTATTGATATCTTTTCTATGGCTGAATAATATTCTATTGTGTGGCTAGACCACATTTTGCTTATCTGTTCATCAGTCGATGGACATTTGGGTTGATTCCATTTTTTTGGGATATTATAAACAATGCTGCTGTGAACATTTGTGTACAAATTTCTTACATGGACATATGTTTTAAATTTTCTTGGGTATATATCGGGTATATATCTAAGAGTAGGATTGCTGGATCACATGGTAACTGTGAAAGTGCCGGACTGTTTTTCAAAGTGGCTACACCATTTTACATTCCCACCAGCAGTGTCTGAGGGTTCCAGGTTTTCCACATTCTCAGCAATACTTGTTACTCACCATCTTTTTTATTTTCTCAATCCTCTTGTGCATGAAGAGGTACCTCATTATGGTTTTGATTTGTATTTCCCTAATGATGTTGAGTATGTTTTCTGTACTTATTGGACATTTGTGTATCTTTTTTGGAGAAATGTCTGTTCAGATCTTCTGCCTATTTTTTAACTGGGTTCTTTATCTTTCTATTATTGAATTTTAAGAGGTTTTTAAATATACTTTGGTTAGTAAATCTTTATCAGATACATGATTTGCAAATATTTTCTCCATTTTGTGTGTCCACTTTCTTGATAGTGTCCTTTGAAGCACAAAACTTTTTGATTTTGATTATCTAATTTATCTGTTTTTTGTTTGTTTGTTTGTTTTACCTTGAGTTTCATATGTTATTGGTGTCATATCTTAGAAACTATTACTTCGTTCAAGGTCACAAAGATTTATTCCTGTTTTTTCTTAAGAGTTTTAGCTTTAGCTCTAAGTCTTTGTTTCATTTTGAGTTAATTTTTATATGTGATATGAAGTAGGGGTCCCTTTTATTCTTTTGCTTGTGGATATCCAGTTGTCACAGCATCATTTGTTTAAAAGACTATTTCTTCATCAGATTTTCTTGCCACTTCTGTTGAAAATAAGTTGCCCGTAAATGTATGAGTTTGTTCTTGGACCCTAAATCCTATATTAGTGGTGCGTGTATCTAACTTTATGCCAGTACCACATTGCTTGATTGCTGTAGCTTTGTATTAAGTCTTGGAGTCGACAATGTGAGTCCTCCAACGTTGTTCTCTTTCAAGATTGTTTTGGCTGTTCTGGTTTCCTTGCATTTCTACGTGAATTTTAGATCAGCTTATGAATTTCTGCAAAACAGAAAAGCTATAGGGAGAAAAAAGTGGTTGAAATTTACAGCTTAAAATCTTAGAATGTTATGGCTAATCGGGACTATTGAATTCATCCAGTACAACACACTTAGTTTAGTTTTGAATGAATGGGCCTGTAGAAGGGAAGGGATTTGCCAAATAGCTGGTCAGAGACAGAGTTGGAATTGGAACCCAACCTTAGAGAGTACATTCATTCAATACTAAATGAAGAAATCTAGAATCTTTGACTAGATGAATTCCACAGTCTCTCTCAGCCATAACATTCTGAGGTTGTAAGCTGTAAATTTCAACTTTTTTCTTCATTGCTGTGCTGATTTAGTTCCTTCGTTTACATTCACTTTTGCTTAGGAATAACATGTTTAGTTTATCTTCTCTAAGACTGGCACCTGACAAACGGGTACTTTGGACACCAGCATGCTGAGAGAGACTAGCTTTAATTTTATATGATGGCCAGCAATGGTTGGGGGAGGGTGGGAAAGGGAAATGCCACCTGTACTTTTCTTTGATTGTAAAGTTCTAGAGTTTTATCAGAAGGTTATTGTCCTTTAAATATTAATAAATGATTGCCACTTAAGTCAAGGGTGTAAATAGTGGCCAGTAGCTCAGGGACCGAGAGGTTGATCACATTGGTTTTGGTGGGCGGTCCCCTTTCGCCTCCAGCGCCCCTTTTTCTTCAGCCATTTGATGGCTGTAAAGCAAATGCGGAATTGAAGATGCAGTGATAACGAGACAAGGAATATTCGGATCTGCCTGCCTGGGCAAGGATCCTGCTTTTCTCTCACTTGAACCACCTCAATTGTGTTTATGAGAAAATACCAAAAATTACTAAAATAAATCCTAAAACTGAGACTTAGCTCGAAGTAAGGGTATCTCCGTCTCTCTTCTGTTCCTCTTCTCCCCACCACACACACACTTTTCAGGCCCATTGCATTTTAGTTCTTGGAGTCAAAATGAGATTTCAGGTACAAAATCGAAGTTTGGAGAGTTTTACATCTCTTTCTGTAGGTGAGAGAGCCAGACATGGATGTGCTCCTTTCTGTGAAATCGTTAATGGATTCAGTGGAGCCTACTCGAATTTTGATAGTGGTAAGTAATCTCAAGCGAATATACAAAGGATCCATAAGGCCTTCCTATTATTTTCTGAAGTTTCGTTGATTTTTGTGTTCAATATACACTTTATTATATGTATTTTTCCCTGAAATGATTGTTACATTTTTTTAAAAGCTATTACTACATTGTACATTCAAAACTAGTGAAGCCCTTCAAACAGATCTCTGCGGGAAGCTATTTTTATTCCAAGGGTATTGTAGCTGTCATTCTCGTAAATGTTCTAGAGCTCTCATTTCTCTTCAGATTCATTTACCGAACTTATGAGGAAATATAAATTATTTTAGAAAAACATCATGGTCTTGGGCCAACATAACATTACCACTGGACTCTAAATGATGACAACAAATTAATCCTTCTTCTACAGACAGAAATTTGCTACCATAGGAGATTTTTAATATTAAGAAATTATTTAGTACAAACTATAATTAAAATAAAAGTAGTATATACCAGAAATCATAAAGATACCCTAATTTCCAATATCACCCATAGGTCATGGTTCAGGTTAAATTTCATAATTAAATATCAAAGTCTATAAGTCTAATGAGATTGTATACATCTTTATCAGTTATAATAAATTACCCTGAATGGAGAGGGTTCAGGTTCTCAAGATTTTCCAGTATCTTGTATATGTGATTTTTTTCAATAAGACAAACTTGCAGCCAGTAGTATGGTTAAACTTCAGAATATTGTGCATTTTTTAACTTTAAAGCAGAATTTTTTATATTCACATTATTGCCCATTAAAAACAGTTTTCACATTTATTTCCATTATTCTTTTGAATAGTTTTACTTGAGATAATGAAACCATTAAGGAGAGATTTTTCTAGTCACATAAAAACTAGTGCAATAAATTCCTAATAGGTAAAAGACCACTTCTATGCATCTTATTTTTTAACTTATTTTGAAATAATTTTAAACAGAAAAGTTAAGAAGAATAGTTTAAAAGATACTATGTTCTTCCCCTAGATTCCCCTGTTTTAACAATTTGCTGTTTTTGCCTTATCATTCTATCTATTTGCCTATTATTTTTTTAACTGGTAGATACTAAGTGGCAGTTATGGTGTCCCATGAACCTGAAACGCGTGTGTATTTTTTAAAAACAAGGACTCCTGCATAACTACAGTACTTCCATCAAAATCAGAAAACCAACACTGGCAAAACTCTACCATTTAATTCACAAACAACATTGAAAAGTTACCAATTAATCCAAAAATGTCCTTATAATCTTTTTGTTCTAGGACCCAATCCAGGACGCTGTGTATGTTTAGCTATGTGTTCTCGTCAATCTTCCTTCATCGGAGCACTTCTTCGGTTTTTCCTTGTTTTTGTTTGTTTTGTTTTTTTATGACTGTTTTGAAGAGTGCTGGCCGGTTACTTTGTATTATGACCCCTGCTTTGGTTTTGTCTGCTGTGTCTTCATGATTAGATTAAGGCTATGAATTTTTGATGGAAATACCAGAGAAGTGATGTTGTGTTCTTTATATTATATCAGGAAGCACATGGTCAATTTTGACGTTACTGATAATTTTTAAGTTGGTTATGTGTACTAGGTTTCTCCACTGTAAAGTTAATAGGTATTTTGTACTTATCAATTAATGAGGGGTAAGTATTTTGTGGGGAGCTCTTTTGAGACTCAATATCCTGTTCTTTATAAATTCCTATCCTCTAGTTTTAGCATCCATTTGTGATTCTTACCAGAAGCAGTTATTGCCAGATGGCGATTTTCTAATGACACTGTTGTTTCTACATTTAATTAGCATTCTAGTGTAAATACTGTCCCTTCTCCATATTGACTTATTGATTATATTAGTGCAGATTCTTTTTTATAATCTACCTGCCATCATGATTTATTTCGATGCTCCTGTTGACCTAGGTTTGGCTAATAGGAGCACTTTCAGGCTGGCTTCTACATTCTTTTGACATGTCCTTGGGTATTTTGTTTTTAAATCATAACTTTTTAAATTTATAGTTCAGTATGTTAAGTGTGTTCACGTTGTTGTGCAACAGATCTCTAGAACTTTTCATCTTGCAAAATTGAAACTCTGTTTACTAAACACACATTTTCCCTCCCACCCCACTTCCCAGCCCTTGTAACCAACCACCTTTCTATTCTCTGGTTTTGACAGCTTTAGAGAGTTCATGAGTGAAATTATACAGTGTTTGTCCTTTTGTGACTCTTTATTTCACTTAGCATGACGTTCTGGAGGTTCATCCGTGTTGTAGCATGTGACAGGATTTCCTTATTTTAAGACTGCATAATATTGTATGGATTTACCACATCTTTATCCATCCATTCATTTATTGATGGACATTTGGGTTGCTCCCACTGCTTGGCTGTCGTGAATCGTGCTGTGATGATTATGGGTGTGCAAATATCTGCGATCCTGCTTCCGGTTCTTTTGGATATATATCCAGTAGGATTGGTGAGTCATATGGTAATTCTTCTATTTTTAATTTCTCAAGGAACTTCCAAATGTTTTCCATAATGGCTGCTTATCCTATGGTTCTTTGAGCACTTCCTTACTTTCAGGAACCACAAGATACTCCAGGTTGTGTCTTGTGTTTTCCCTGCCGTTCCCGGGACCAGCCATTGTGCCAGAGAGTCCTGTCTGCGTAATAGAGAACTGTGTTTAGAACCAACATCTGGGTGCTAGGTCGTGCCCATTGCCCCTGTGCTGTCGTTGCTACTAGGTCCTTTCAGTGGACAAGTAGGAAATATGTACATCTGTGCTTGTTGCCTCGTCCGCCCATCTGTATGTATATTAAAAGCCATGGCTTCACTCTGATCTCTGATTCCATTTCTTGTCCACAAAGTTTATTCTAGACCCCCCTTTCCATATTTTTACTTCCTTTATTCTATAGTAAAAAATGGGGCTCCTATAACCCTCAATATCTTCACTTATTTGTTCACTTCCTGTGATTAACCAGTCTGACCATAGGGCTGGCTGCTTTGCTCTAAGCCCCCTGCACATGGCTGCTGCAAGGGCTGAGTTTCCTCCCACCCCCAACTCATGGCAGCACCTGCCCGCTAAACCCTGCAGCGGCTATTTTACAGGAAGGCACCTTTGGCTCAAATGGCAATGCCACAAGAGAGACTTCGTTTCAGTTTACATGGAGGCTGTCAATGGTGAAATAAGCAGAGATTCCAAAGGTTCCTACTTTAAATGGGACTGTATAGTCTCTGGGTATCTGTCTTGGTTATTGTGTTACAAAAATCTTCCTTCATTCCTTTCTATTTTATAGCTAAACCAGACAAAATAAAGATCACTGTGGAGTGGGGTTAGAGGAGGAGAGTAGAAAAAGAGGCGGAAACCCAGTCTTGAGGGGAGTGATGGGTATGGCAGGAGGGTACCACACAGCGATCGCAACCTAAAATGCTCTCTGAGCTAAAAACTTCAGCAGTTAAAGAGCTTAAGTTCTGTGTTTCTATTATTTTATAACTGTCCTTGCAAAAACCTTTGCCTGTCAGTTCATCATTTGGATCATCCACCCCCTTAACTCTTAAGTCTTAGGAGTGTCAGGACCAAGTTCACTATAGTGAGTGCTGAGGGGTTCTTTTATTAAACAGCTATTATTCAATCTTAACAATTTTTGTGGGAGGAATAATATCATCTGCCTCTGGACAAATGATTCCTTAGTAAGCTCAGGATGGAGTCCAGTTATGTAACACATGCAGGAGCCTTATAATAATTAATAGAACTTATTCCTACCTGTGAGAAAATGGAGCCTATGGCCACAATTTTTTCCATTTGAGATTTGGTTCACCTAATGGGAATTGCTCAAGTGCTTTTTTCCTAAAAAATACCTGAGCCCCTAGCAAAAGAAGCCGACACTAAGTATTTTCTATGTATGAAAAAATACTGTGCCGGGGACGTTACACGCATTATCTCATTTTACCGTGATCGTGGGTAGAAAGGGCCCTTTTATCACCCCATTTCACTGATGAGGAAACTGAAGCTTATCTCATTGGTGCTGCCATTCTCACACATAGTAGCCTTATAGTCTATGTTGGCTTTGATACATTATCGGTAAGAGTTCTTTCATTCTGAGGAAAGAAACCGTCTCTGGCTAACCTAGGGAAAAGGGAGCGTATTGGGACAATAATGCCAGGTAGCTCTGGGGATCCAGGCAGCAGGCGCAAGGCTCTCAAGCTCCACTAAGAAAACGCATCAACTACCATGCGGGTCCCTCCACATAGACGGCCACGAGGGAATCCATCGTTGGCCTGGCTTTTGTGAAATGCCGACTCTCTGGCTAGAGAGAAGAGCACCTTGACTGTCAGTTTACCAAGATTAGACACAGATAGGAAGATGGCACAAGAATTTGAGGGCCCGCCACCAACAAAAACCCACCCAGCAGAAGATGTGGTAGACAAGAGCACAGGCTCCGGAGTTCAGGGCTTCGGATGTCAAGGCCACCACTCTGTGCTGCACTCAGGTACTTTATATCCGCGCTTCCAGGGTCTCACGAAGATTAAATGAAGGGAACCATGCGAAGCACTTGGAGTGTCTGGCACACAGTAAGCACCTCAGTACATGTTAACAGTTAGGGCTCTTTCACATACATCACCTCGTTGATTATAATCCTAAAGGCTAGGTATCACCTCCATTCTCTTTCTTTTTATGAGGGGGGGGAGGGCGGCGAGGCGACCTTGGCAGTTTATAATTCCTTATATTTTAGGCCTACGGCACCTGGTCTTCCTAGGTGGTCTCCCATCCGAGTACTAACCAGGCCTGACCCTACTTAGCTTCTGAGATCAGACGGAATCGGGCTTGTTCAGGGTGACATGGCCGTAGAATCACCTTTGTTTTCATAAAAAGAAACTGACTGGGGAGGACTAAGTGGCTTGTTTAAAGCCACATAGCTGATCAAAAGTGAATTGGGGGCTTTTACTCTGCCACTTGACCTACAAAGAAGTGGTCTAACTTTATTCTTTTAGCTTCTAGGTATGAATTATTTAATATAACTTTCAGTGTATTACTCATAATTTCTTCTAAATGACAGTGGGATTTATATCATATGACCTAATATAAAACTAAGACATTTTTATCTTAAAACATTTTCTAGGACAATTTAAATGCAGCAAACTTTCTAGTTTGGTCAAAGTGATAATGCATTAATTTAGAGACACTGAATCTTTTCTCATCGTTATTGCTAATTTTATGCTATTCCCATGAATTACAGAAAGCAGGCAGCCTTTGGTCAAAAATGAGAAAGTCCACAACCTGCTTAAAAATCTTGGGACATATTTATCCAGGAATACTTACATATTGATTTCAAAAAGCCGTCTTAACACATTTGCGTAAAATCTTTTATCAATAAGAGGTAGAGGTAAGGGTTGGGTTAGGATTTAGTCAAGTGGGTGTCTAATCTCTCTAAAGCTATTTCCAAGGGCTGCTTTTTGATGAACATGTGTTAGTCTGAATTAGGAGGCTCTGGCCCCATCTTACCCTACTTGACATGTTTGTAAGTTTTCTGGTTGAGGATATTGGTGGCAGGTTAAGAAAATTTGCAAATGACCTGCCACTGAAAGAGGTAGCTCTCGTGTGAAAAGACAGAATTGGGACCTACAGAGATCCTGACAAGTCTGGACAATGGGCAAAAACCCAAGAAAATGAAATTTCACCTTTCTTTCTACACCAATGACACAAACGCATGGTGGAGAGAAAAGGCCTAGAATTCTTGGTTTAAAAAAGAAAAAAGCATTACTGGACTGTGAAGATGGCTGCCAAAAAAGTTAATGACTTTGGGTCACATTCCTAATAGACTAATGGACTCTAATTACTAATAGATTGTTTATGATAAAGATGGTGATGGTCCTACTTCATTCCACTGTTAGGACTCCTTAGAGCCTTCAATCAGTAAACATTTTTCTACCCCTCTTTTTCTTTCCCCTTTAATGATTAATACACATTGAAAATTTAGAGGGTATAGAAAAGCATAAAGACAAGAAAAAGTCCTATACCAAATGTAGTACTTTTATCTTTTGGCCTATTTCCAGCTTTATTCAATGAAACGTTTATGTAAATCATATGTATACAATTTTTTATTGTGCCTTTAGAGAAAATTTCCCCATCTTTATAACCATCTTTTAATTGCTACAAATATTGCATCATATGGGTGTATCATTGTTTAGCTCTTCCCAATAGTTGGATATTTTCAATTTTTCTCAATAATCTGAAATACAGACAGATTTATTCATAGTCATGCGTCATGGTTATTTTAATGCTAACGCACAATTGCAAATAGCTTCAATACAACGTTTTAAGGACATTGGTCTCTGAGTGAGGTCCAGGAGAGAGGGCCAGCCTGTTGAATGACTTGGAAACCACAGCAAACAGGAAGCAGAGACATGGTTCGGAGCATGTAGTAGGGCTTATTTTCGGAAAAGAGGGTACCTTACGACGAAGTGAGCTAAGAATCGCAAAGCATCCGAGATGCTGACTCTCAGGGAAGCTGCTGTGTTTTTCACCTTCCTGGTAGTGACCTGGCTTTATGTAGTCAACATGCAGTAAACCCTCTTTCTTTGGAGGAGTAAAGTCTTCGACATTCACCTAAATGAGAGTGTCAGTAATCTACCTGCCACGTACCCCCAATGTAACCGTTCCAAGAATTGCTTCTAGTGCCAGCATGTATATGTGAATTCTCTGTATTTATCTTTGCTTCTCTTGCTGCCTTTTTTTTTTTTCCAAGGTTTCTCTCCAAACTTGAGAGAAATTTGACCCTGACCATTCCAGGGGAGGCAAAACAAATTTTAAAAAGCTTTGTCACAACTCTTACTCTTTTCATTACCTTATTTCTAATAATTATTAAAAATATGTGTCACAGTGGGAATAAGCAAGGCTGTTGTGGCATCTGTAAAAATCACCCACAGACGTCAGCCTCCGGCAGCCAGCCCAAGAGGTACGTACCAGTGCTTAAGTTCTTCATTCCATGACTTTGGTTTCCTGAAAAGTCAGGCCAATGTTAGCATATTTAGCTCCCAAGTACCCAGACAGGGTTAACTTCCATTGGCAATCTGCGGAAATGAAGGAAAAAATAAGTGTATGCCATAACAACCGAGTACGTTACACACTATTTAGTACGCTACAGAGGGAGATGATCTGTGTTGCCCTTTGGTTGCTGACCCAGAATGAACACAAGTCTCGTTGGATGCTTACTATTTATCGCACGCTTGCTGTGAATTATTTTATTTAAGCCTCGTGGCAGCCTATGCCAGATCTAACAAGTTATCCCCACTTTATATAAATGAGGAAGTGAAGACTCAGAGGCTAGAGATTTCTCTGTCAATCACCAGTAAATACTGTAGCTAGAATATGAATTTCTGAGTATTCCAAAGTCCACACTTGGAGTAGGATAGATTAAAGATTTCAGAAGAGTGACTATGGCTGTAGACCTATCCCAGTGTGGCAGTGAATCGGTAATCAGGAAATGGAAAAGGTCGGTCGTATGGATTGAAATGCCATGAAGACGCTCATAAAACAAGACAAGCATATTTTCTTTCAGAGAAGGAAACCGTTTTTCCATTGTACCGAAACTTCAGAATCTATTTCCAGGGCTTTCACTTGCTTTCCTCAGGGCCATTTCAAAATAGAAACCATGGTTGTCTTAGTTTAAGCTGGTGTCTAATCTGGAGTCACGTGATGCTCCTCTGTTCTAACTGGTTTTGGAGCAGGACCCTGCTTTCCTGTCCCACTTCTGGGCCGTCCTGCTGCTGGCAGGGCTGCTCCCGACAGATTTAACATCTTGAGATCTCCGCCTTTGAAATAAAGCAGGGAAAGGACTAATGTCAAATGCAAATTCAGAAACCAAGGAAATCTATGAACTCATCAGGAAGAGATGTGCAAAATGATCAGTGGGCCTTTGGAATTGCTGACCTCAACTTCAGTTTCCCTTTCTGGCTGCGAATAGCTGTGAAGGCACCGATAGCTAAGGGAGATAGGGGACCTGACATTCGGTTTTTCTATACCACAATAGCAAATTTAATTAACACTGAGCATCCGTGAATAAGAAGTTGATTACGGTATGTCCAGACTGTGGAATATTTAGCATCCCTTTTAAAAAATAACTTTGATACATACTGACCATATTATATTAAAATAACAAAAAATAAGTTATAGAGTATAAGTTATGATTACATATCTGCAAAACCATATATGCAAATGGCTGACGAGAGATTTTAACCCAGGTCTGCATTAAAGATGAAAATTTTCCAGTTTTCGGTTTATGAATTTTACTAGTTTTTTTTTTTCCTTTTGTTTCAATGAGCAGCATGAAAGAACAGTGTTATGGATGCCACTTGAAAATTTCCACCTCCCCTTTCCTCAGATGGCCATTGTACCACGGCGGGGCAGAGAGCAGTCGGGGAGGTGACGGGGAGAGAAGGGAGGAGGGGGACAGAGCTGAGAGTTAGAGAAGGCCGCGTGGAAGCATTACCCGCAGAGCACCCTGCCCTTGGCTTTCACAGCCTCCCATTGCTTAACCTTGCAATAAATGGACCCCCGCCTTTGAAGACATCACAGTTCAGTCCAATCTATGCTCATCTCATTTCCAATACATGATCCATCACCCTTTCAAAATGGTAAAGTCTGGACAAGTTGCGATGTTTAATATGGCATCAGGTGAGATGTTTAAAAACGTACACTTGTTTTGGCACTAGTATTTTAGATCTTGTCCCCAGCTTCACCACTCAAAATAGATGGAAAGCATGAGTGAGAACAAATGAGTGTCTCGGTGTAGAAAGAACACCGCCTGGAGATTTGCAAAGCTTGAGACTGCTCGTTTCTGTGGGACGTTGGCCAAGTCTCCGGTCTTCGCTAATCCTCAGTGTGTCCTTGAGACGGACCCCGAGTGGGCTTAGTCTGGGTAATTCGTAAGACCCTTTTCTACATTATGATTCTATCATCGAAATTAAATATATTGTGGAACTTAGGGCCTGGCGTTCCATTTTTTAGATCCCAGATATGGTAGGGAATCGGTAATAAAAGCAAGACCTGGCAAATGAATGCCTTTCGGGGCTCGTCCCGCCCACGGCCCTCCCCTTCCTCATTACCATTATGACCAGTGGGCAGAACACAAACGTTGCATTAATTCAGCCCACCGTTCTCAGCAAAGGGGAAAACTGCTCACATAATTTTTGCATTGCAAGCAACCAACATTCCTTTGTTGTATGGATTTACTAGGGATCTCAAACCCAAACTGGGGAAAAAATCTTTCTTGGATAAATTGCTGTTCCCTGGAGGTACCTTCATACAGAAACCACATTTTGTTCATCATAAATTGGTTTTATTAGTTTTCAATGGTGGGCTCACCTAATGGCTTCAACCTAACATCTAGCCTTAAAAAGGGTAATTAGTGAGAGTTATTAAAAACTCACCATCTTACTGATTTTTGAAAATTCATGCTGGGCTTCAGAAAACATTAATTTCTCTTTCTTTCATGAAATAACCTAAGCAAATGAGATATTCCTTAGAAATAATAGAAGTCCTAGAAAGAGAGATGGAGGTGATAAATCTTTAGTGCTCCGAGTAATCTAACTTCCTATTCTCAGCCCGAAGTCAGGCATAGAATCTAAAGAAGACATATAAAAATTTGAGGAATATAAAAAATATATCTATATAGTCTTCTATATCTATAGATCTTCTATAGAAATCTCTATAGAAAAAATAAGTATTCCAAAAAATGGAGAAAGAAATGTAAAAGAGGGGCTTTTTTACTGTGAGGAACTTGGCTAAGAAAAGACACCATTTGGAGAAATTATTTTCTAAAAAGTACCCGTGAAGCAACTGAAAGATGCTTTGATTAGGAAAATAACCCGAAGACCAAATCATATCCTATGTAATGCTTAGGGAATTGCTCCCATCCACTCTGGAACAATCTGTGGCTTCTGGAATAATCTGTGATAAGGAAATTTAGAATTAGAAATAGAATTTTGTTAACGCCCATCACAGTGCCCTCCCTTAGCCCCACCAGTGCGCTGAGTGCAAATCAGCATCATCTATTGCAGGCTGTCTCTGCGCAGGGTGCTGGACCAGTCGTTCTGGGGGAGAAAAAGGTACGGCATGGTCCCTGGCACTGGGCAGTTACGTTTAAGAACACGGGCATGGCAGTTTCCTAAGCTTGATCAGAACTGTGTTGATTAGATAGGTCTCCAGGGTGATGGAGAGAGAGGGAAGTGGGGGACCACCACTGAGCACCTCATGCCGGCTGGGTAGCCGGGGTTGGGCCGAGCCACCTAGGAAAGAAATGGAGGCTGGGGGCTGCACGGCTTCACTTTGTCTCCCAGCAAATGTAAAGGGAAGGTGAGGGAGCTTGCCTGCTGACCTACTGTGTGCCTGAGAAAATGCTCTTTCTAAATGAAAGGCGTTGCTCGACAGAGTGGTGGTGGACACAGGTTCATGCTCACTGCATCACAAGTACTGAATGCACTGCCTTAAGGGCGGGGGTTGCTTAAAATAACACGAATTTATTATGTTAGAGTTCTGGGGCTCAGAAGCGGACACAGTCTCACTGGGCTAAAATCGAGGCGTCGGCAGGGCCGTTCCTTCTGGAGCTTCGAAGGGAAAATCCATGTTCTTGCCTGTTCCAGCTTCTGGGAGCTGCTGCATCCCTGGGCGCCTGGGCGCCTGGGCCCCGGCCCTGCTGCATCGCTCCAACCGACCTCTGCTTTTGTCGTCACGTCTCTCTGCCCGCTGCCTTTCTCTGGTAAGGACCCTGGTGATGCCAGTGGGTCCCCTTGGATATCCAGGATAACCTCCCTATCTCGGGACCTTTAATTACGCCTGCCATGTCCCTTTTGCCATGGAAGAGACCATAGTCACAGGTTCCGGGAATTGGGAAGTGGACGTGGAGTGGGGCACTGTTTTGCCCCCCACGGAGAGGGGTGTAGGGGCCACAGGACTCAGTGCAGACTCTCTGGGCTGGGTGGAACTGGGTCTGCAGGCCTAAGACGGGTGGAGACAGGCACTCGGGATGCTCGAACGTTTCAGTGGTCCTTGAAAGTTACGCTTTTAAAAAACGACATCTCACATGATTCTAAAGCCCTGCCCCTTAAGGACTAAATCTGTGTTAAATGTCTTTGTCCACCTTTTAGAACTGTTTCTACCAAGTGATTATCAGGCTCTTGATAAGCATCTCAAGTTAGCCTTGACTGATTCTTTTTTTTCAGATTGATTTATCGTCTCAAAACAGTATTTTAATTTTCAAAATAACAAGAAAGCTTCCTATAATACGCTAGAGTTTGTGAGGATCTGGATACAAGGCAACTCCTGAGGGGTACTATGGGGGGAATCTTGATCTATCCTCGCATGTGTATAGCAGTAGCTTCGTCAACAGGAGAACTTATACTTTACATTATATTTACCTGCCAGTTATGAATCTAACAGCTGCTATGTGATAGGTCAAGAGGTCGTTGATGATTATTTATATGCCAGAAACAAAAAGTATTAATGCGTTCCCCACACCCCGCCCACGTAAGAAAGGGTACTTTCTATATGGGCATGGTAATCGTGATGGGGATACAAGTGCAACTTTGAAGGGCGAAGAAAATGTAGATCGAGTTATTTCCAAAAGGGCAGAGATCTGTGTGCAAGAGAAAAAGGGTAGATCCTGAAATGGGAGGAAATGAGAAAAAAGAGAAGCAATATTGAAGGGGCCCAGGATAGGCACCCCCTAGTCGGTAAGTAGGAGGGCTGAGATTTGGGGTCTCCTCTCTCCTTCTGTCCTTTCCCTGGGGCTCATTCCTGCTTTTTCATCTCTTCCCTTCCAGCATCCCTGCCTCACCACGCCTACTGCACAGTGACAAGCCCTCCTGTCTGCTCTCCGAGCTGACTGCCTCTGGAGCATCCCAAAGGGGCACCAGGCAACGTCTGACCCACCGAAGCACTGACCGACCGACTGGTGTCTCTGTCCGCCAGGCTGGCCTGCCCACTCCCTCTCCTTACACACCCCTTAGGGGGTGCTGTGCAGAGGAAAACATGTAGGGCTTGTTGTCAGAACATGTCTTGGAAACCACTTGTCCGTATTTTCCACGTGACCGTGAATACATAACCTAGGCTAAGCTCATGGTCTCCTAATCTATAAAATGGAGATCATATCACATTTTATCGATTCCAAGAAGCGCATTTTCCCACATTTCAGCACCTCTGAAATTGGGATGAGTCTTGGGTTAGCCTGGACATTTCGTGACTCAGTTTTCCCATCTGTAAAATCTGGGGTTATAATATTATCTTCTTTATATTTTGGGGAGGATTAAAAGAGGTTATAGTTGCAAAACACGAAGAACAATGTCTGGTGAATAAGGGCTCAGTAAAGCGACTGTTCCTGTTATTTACATTACCTGAATAATTCTGATTTTATGCAGATTACATAATTAACCCTCGCAGGATGTTTAGTTATATCATCTCCACACCTTCCGTTACCCTTTCACCTCCTGGGTTCCATCCACATCTACCGTCTCCCTCATTCGTCCATTCATTCACTCGCCACTTATTCATTCATTGAGTTCTGTCGATTTTAGGGGACAAGTTTGGTCTCCTGTGCTGCCTTGCCTTCGACTCAGTAGGAATCCCAAATCGATCTTTCTTCCTCGACCTCCTCCCTTCCAGTTCAATGGGATCTCAAGGACATTAGAGTGAAGTTAGGCTGGCAGGTGAGGGAACAGAGGCCCAGGAAGGGAGGTCACACAGTGAGCGTGACGTAGATCCCCTCATTCTCAGCCACCACCTGCCCATCCTCTGCAAAATCAGTGCAGCTGGTCAGAGGTCCCCGGCAGGGAAGGCGGGGAGCAGGGCAACACCCACCCTAAGGTCGTGAGGTGCCTCTCAAGTGGCGTCTCCAGCTCATGACCGACCCTCGCTCCTGTGAGCGCTGTCAGCTAAAGGTGGCACCAGTCTTTTGCAGATGGCAGCTACAGATGAGCCATCGGTTGGAAGGTTGCCCTAATCCCGCTCTCCCCTGCTCTAATTCCCTGCAAATAATCTCCCCGGGCCGGCCTTAGCCTACTTACCCGGGGCTGGAAGGCACATGAGGTAAGCCACTCGGCTTAATGACAGAGTGGCCAGGCTCTGAACGCACGGCATGTCACTAGCACATACCACCTAGAAGGGTGGGTGCTGGTACTCCCATTCCACAGGCCAGGAGGTCCCAGGCCACATGGGGTTTGCATGTTGACTCTGCACCGTGAGGCTGGACGTGAGAAGACTAGGCCTGCATTGTGCGGTGTTAACTATTTATGAGGTCGGTCCTGAGCTCCTGGAGCCTTCCTGAGTTTTGTGCTAACGAGTGAGTGAGTCGAGTGAGTCACCTGCCTGGCTGCAGCCCCTCAGGGGAATGCCTGGTTAGTTTTCCTGAAGTGACAGTTGGACTGTGCCTGCTCATAAGCACCACTAAAGGATTATTTGCAGAAAAGCACAATGGAGCCCCCCTGAGCTTGGCTCCCGTACACACTCGCGCAGGCCGGCTTGTGGGCAGGTGAGTGGCTGGACCACCTGCGCAGAAGAGCCGACTCGATTTGTGAGAGGCATGAGATGTCCATGTGTGCAACAGACACGACAAAGCACCTACTATGTGCCAGACACCATTGCAAGAGGCTCACACCATCCGGCTCTCCTGTTCTTAACGATGCACTGAACAGCCACTGTTGAATGTCGCTCCACACACGGCCCTTAGGAATGGACAGGGCCTCTCCCCCGAAGATGCCAACTGCAATGTCAACCCTGAAGTGTAAGACACAAAAGCAACAGCATCGAAAGCAAAGTACTGATAAAGCTCCCAGGACCTCCGAGGAAGAGGGATATCGTTTACTGATTTAATTTAATATATATATTTTTTGTTCAGTTTTATTTATTTGCTTGCCCATCTATTGTCTGTATACTCACACTAGAAAGTAAGTTCCATAAGAGCAAGAACTTTGTCTGGTCACTTCTGTATCCTTAGCACTAACAATAGCCCCTGGCATATAGTAGGTGCTCAATAATACAGTGTTTAAAACATGTGGCAAATTAAAGATGGCCGTAAAGGTCTTGGCTAATTTTCCCTTGGAAAGGTGGCCGAATTCTCCTCACTTGGGGTCCAGGCTTGCCTCAGCGACTTGCCTGGCGAATGCCCAGAGGCCGAGGGGTGCTCTGGGGCTTCCGAAACGAAGTCTAAGAAGCTTCGTAGGTTCCACCTGCGTTTTTTGGAAACTCCTCCTTCTGGGATGCTCCTCAGAACCTGGCCTCCTTGCCTGCACAGTCGGAGTACGTGAAGAGGCCCCGTGTGGGTGCTGCGGGCAACGGCCCCCACCGCGCTCCCAGCTGACAGGCAGTGGCAACTGCTGGCCACCGTAGTGAGTCAGTTTGGACGTCCCACGCAGGTGAGCAGTCGGATGACCTCAGCTCCAGCCAGTGTGTGACCGCTCCCACGAGAGACCGTGAGAACTGCCCGGCTGAGCCCTGGTCAATCTTAAGAACCAAGAGAGGAGTGTGTGTGTGTGGCGGGGGTCAGGGGAGCCGTCTGATACGAAGGGAGGTGGCAGCATGCTCATGATCCAACAGCACGTGTGCTCTCGTCTCATTTAGGAAAGATCGTGTGTGTGTGAGTGTGAGTGTGAGCATGCATGAAGAGGGGCTTGGTGGTTATCTCACAATGGTGACACCCCTGTGACCTTTACTCCTTTCTTTATATTTTAATGGATTGTTCTGGTTCTTTACAATGAGTGTATATTATTTATATGATCATACATAATAAGCAAGGTTATTTGAGGGTGGAGTGGGAGGCAAATAATAAATTAAGCACAGGTTTTTCTACGACACAGTCGATGGCCTCAAAGACGATCACAGCTATTTCCTTTCAGTGGTAGAATTAAAAAGATTTCGGTTTTCATCACGGGGCTTCTGTTCGGATCCAGGCTCAGGTGAGGTTAAGGAACTTGCCCAACGTTATAAGGCTAGGATATCGGTCAGGGCTCCTATTTGCAACATAAACCAGCTCTGGATGATTTAAGCAGAAAAGAAATGTATTAAGAGACCATTGGGCATTTAGTCATGATAAAAATTCTCAGTGAACTAGGAATAAATAGGAACTTATTCACCTTGACAAAGAGCATCTACAAAAACCCACAGCTGATGTATCTAATGGTGAAAGACTGGCCGTTTCCCACCGAAAACTGGGGAAAAGGCAAGGATGTCTCTCCCTACTCCTAGTGAACATCCTACTCAGTGTGACAAGAAAAAGAAATAAAAAGCATAAAGACAGGGAAGGAAACTCTAGGCAATATGATTGTCTACACAGAAAATCTCAAAGAGTTTAATAAAGACACTATTAGATCTAGCAAGTGAGTTAAGCAAGAATGCAGGATATGAGGTCAATATTACAATTTGTTTATTTGAATATTTATATGCTAGCAATGCACAAATGGAAATGGAAAATTTTTCAATGGTACCGTTTATAATAGCATCAAAAACCTGACATACTTAAGAATAATGTGTAAGATTTGTAAGCTGACAACTATGATATATTGATGAGAGAAAGTAAAGATGTAAGTAAATGAGATATACTATGTCCCTGGATCAAAAGACAAAATATTATCTAGATGCCAATTCTTCCTAAATTGATCTTCAAATTCGACACAATCTCAATCAAAATCTCATCAGGGTTCTTTGGAAAAAATGACAAGCTGATTCTAATATTTGCGTGGAAAAGCAAAGAACTTAAATTTGGCCAAAATTATTTTTTTAAAAAAAGCATATTGTAGTACTCATAAACCTGATTTCAAGACTTACTATAGTAATCAGTACAGTATGGTGTTGGTAAAAAAGATAGACATAGATCAAGAGAACAGAAAATAAAACTCAGATATAGACCCATACATAAATCAATTGATTTTGTAAATCAATTGATTTTGTACATAAGTGCCATAGTAATTCAATGGAGAAAGGATAGGCTTTTCAACAATTGGTGCTATTGTGCATCCATATGCATAAACAAAAAAAAAAAAAAAAGAAACACAAAACTCCTCAACCCATACAATATACAAAAATTAACTCGCTAATGTATCATAGACCTAAATGTAAAAGCTAAAATTATAAAACTCCTAGGAGAAAACAGGAGAAAGTCTTTGATTCTTTGGGTTAGGCAATATTTCTTAGGACACAAAAAAAGTGAATTGTTAAAAAAATGATAAAATAAATTTCACCCAAATTAAAAACTTCTGCTCTTTGAAAGAAACTTATGTGAAAATATAAAAGACAAGCCAAGACTGGGAGAAAATATTTGCAAAACACACATCTGAGAAAGGACTGGTAACCAGAATATATAAAGAACTAAAAATTTAAGGAGAAAATAAACAACCCAATAAAAATGTAGCAAAAGAATTGAATAGATACCTCAACAAAGAAGATATATGGATAATAATCACATGAAAATATGCTCAACCACATAATTAGGCAAATGGTAGTTAAAGCCATAATGAGATACCAATACCCCTACTGAAATGGCTCACATTTCAAAAACTTTACAATATCAAATGCTGGTGAGGATATGGAGCAACTGGAGCTCTCAGACCTTGCTGGTGGAAATGCCAATTGGTATAGCCACTTTGGAAAACAGTTTGGCAGTTTCTTAAAATTATACATATATTTACCATATGACTCAGCAATTGAACTTCTTTATATTTACCCAAAGGAAATGAAGACAGAGTCCATACAAAAATCTACATCTAAAAGTTTATAGCAACTTTATTCATAATCTCCCCAAACAGGAAACAACCTAAATGTCCATCAATTGGTGAATTGATTGATAAATTCTGATGCATTCATAAAATAGAATATGACTCAGCAGTATTCAGCTAAGTTAAAAGAAGCCAGACTCAAAAAGCACCGTTTATATGACAAAAAACTACAGAAAAAGAAATCATGTCAGTCATTGCAAGGGTTTGCAGGGGATTGGCCACAAAGAGGCACATGGAGATTTTTTGACATGAAAAGAAATATTCTATACCTTGATTGTCAGGTAGTTACGTAACTGTATAATTTTGCCAAAATTCATAAAACTGTACACTTACAAAGGGCGAATATCACTGCATGTAAGATGTACCCCAGTAGAAATGGTCAACGAGTACCCAAAAAGGTACTCAGCGTCACTAATAATCAGAGAAATGCAAATTAAAATCACGTGAGATATCACCTCACACTTGTTAGAATGATTATTATCAAAAAGAGATAGAAAATGCTGGGGAGGGTGTGGAGCAAAGGGAGCCCCTGTACACTTTTGGTGGGACTGGAAATTGGTACAGCCACTATGGAAAAGAGTTATAAAGTTCCTCGATAAAATTAAAAATAGAACTTCTATATGAGCTAGCAATCCCACTTCTGGGTATGTATACCTGAAGGAAACGAAAAAACTAACTTGAAAACATATCTGGCCCCCTCACCCACACTCATTGCAGCGTTATTCACAAGAGCCAAGACGTGGAAACGACCTAAGTGTCCATCAATGGATGAATAAGGAAAATCATATACATGTATATATATATATGTATGTATACATGTGTACGATGGTTTATTGTTCAGTCATGAAAAAAGAGAAAAGCCTGCCATTTGTGACGACATGGATGGACCTTGAGGGCATTGTGCTAAGTAAAATAGGTCAAATGGAGGAAGACAAATACCATATGATCTCACTTGTATTGGAATCTGAAAATATCGGACTCATAGAAACAGAGTAGAATGGTGGCTGGCAGGGACAATGGGGTGGGGAACATGGGGAGATCGGTCAAAGGGTACAAACCGTCAGGCATAAGGTCCAGAGATCTGATGCACAGCATGGTGACTACCATTCGCAACACTGTATTGTATACTTCGAAGTTGTTGTCAGAGCAGGGCTTTAACATTGTCACCATAACACCACTAAAATGGTGATTATGTGAGGCGAAGGATGTGTTAACCAACTGAATGGTGGTCAACATTTCCCAATCTATCTATACATGTATCGAATCACCACAATGTATCCCTTAAACTTAGACAATAATATGTGTCAACTATATATTTCAATAAAGCTAGAAAAAATGTCTTGATAAATCTCAAAGATGTTGGTCATTAGTAGGGCCAGAGAACCTGGTTTTGAGACTACATGGCCAGAGTCATACCAGACACTGGACTTCGCCCTTGTCAGTGGATTTCCTGTCAGGAAAATGGAAGGTACCCCGGGTTTTCAAGCAGAGAGGAACTTAACCCATTGGCTGAATTGATGGGTATGTGGGGCTGGGCCATGCACCTGTGGCTTCATTAGCAAATGAGATGGGCAGTGGGAGCATCAGGTATTTTCCATTTCTATAGTGGGAAGCAGGTTCCACCTTTTCAAGTGAGGGATTCACCACGAAATAAAGGAAATCAATGCTAGAGGCCAAAATAAAATGACAAATGTCCACTCTAGCTATGAAAGTTGGGTTTCCAACCCTTATCTTTCCAGACCTTACAAACCAAAACCAAGCTCTTAATCACTACATGGCAAGTCTTGAGTTGATGCCCACACTTTGCTCCCAAGACTCAGAGCCACTTAGTCTGGGAGGGGTTAAAAACTGTGGCCCCACAAGGACAAGCCGTACCACACATTCTCTCCATCGCCACACTCATTCTCTTTATTGTCACACGCCTCCTCTCCATCGTCACACATTCGCTCCATCATGAGCGTGGAGTGCTCTGGGCTTCCCAGTGGCTTCAGCTGCTCCTCTGAGCCCTGCCCACACTGAGATCACATCTGGGCCCTTCGGCACCACGTGTGTCTTTAGTCAGGAATGTCCCCTTTGCGCTTGGGAGCAGTGAGGTCCCCAGAGAAGAGGAGGAGAAGCAGGAGGGGTTCCCCTTGGCTGGGCACAGGTATCTGGAGGCTGGAGCTTTGAGCAGCATCATGTCTGAATGGAACAAGGAGAAGGAGGTCAGGGTGGGTTGAGGAAGGGTCAAGGTCAAGCTGAGGTTTTGTTGCCTCTGTCCACTACCCCTGTTCCCAGAGAAGAACTGCCTCAAGGTGGCCCAGCTGTTCACCTACCTCTAATCTCAGCCTCTGTTGAGCCTCCCAAGCTGCTCAGCGCTGTCTTTTACCTGCCTCCAGCAATATCTGGATCTCCTCCTACCTAGTTCTTATTAACTCCCAGCACATCCAGCCTCCAAACACCCACACACCTACCAAACGACACCTGCAGGCCTTCTTTTCAAACGGAATAACACAGCTGGTAGAAAGGCGTGACCTCCCTAATTCAAAACCAACAAACCCTGGGAGGAAGCTTAAGGTCAAAAGAAACTTAAGAGCTGAGGCGAGAAAGAAAGATGCAAGGAGCCTCTTGGATGCACCCCCGACCCACCCTTCTCCACCCCCGCTTCCTCTCCTCATATAAAGAGGCTGAAGTGGCCAGAGACACACCTCGCCATCCTCCTGTGCAACCAATCAGGTGCTCCGGTCCTGCTCAATGAGAGGACTTTGTTGGGATCTTCTTTCCCAATAACGGGAGACGCATTCTCCAGGCAGACGATGTCTTGTGATGTCTTGTCCGGCTTGTGACGTTGGACCTGTGGCAGCCGTCATGTGACTGTAAGGACAAGCCTAGGACTAAGCTATTACACTTGAGGAGGGCTGAACAGAAAGATGAAAAAGAGTCTGGGTCCCTGATGGCGTTGCTGCGCATCAAGCCTGGGCCTGGACTGATGCAGGCGTTCTAATTATGTCAGGTAATGAAGCCACCATGGTTTAATCCTCTTGCAGTTGGTTGGGTGTTTTGGTCTGTACAGCTGAAAGTATTCTGATGAACACGTAAATAAGCCAGCATTTGCCCAATTCTCCAGTGTGTTAGGAGCTTTACAAGGTAATTACATTAGCCCCATTTTACATTTGAGGAAACGGGGGCTGTGTGCACCAGGTCACGTATCAAATGTCAGCGGCAGGACTCTAAGCTAGTGTGACTTAAAAAGAAGTCTTGTTGAGTGCTTACTACATGCAGGCGCTCTGCAGAGGGGACAGGTCAGTCCGGCTTTCTCGGACGTCCCATTCCAGTACAGGAGGCTGGCAACAAACAAGCGATCAAATAAGCAAGGTAATTGTACATTAGTGATAATTGCTAAAAAGGTAATTGATAGGGCGATAAGACAGGAAGCAATTTGGGGAAGGCGTGGTTGAGCAGTCACAGCTGAACTAAGTTTTGGGAGATGTGAAGGAGCTGCCATCACCAGGTGAAGCCCCAGGGCACAGCCTTCCCGGCAGAGAGCAACAAGTGCAAGTTCTCTGAGGCAGCAGATAGCCGGGGATGCTGAGGAGCCGAAAGAATGCCGTTGTGACCAGAGCCTGGTAAGCAACCGGGAGAGCAGAGAAGGCTAAGGCCGGAGAGAGACAGGAGCTAGATGCTCTAGGGTCTCTAGGCCATGATAAAGGGTGTGGATATTATTCCGAGAGGTGAGGAGTCGCTGAAAGGTTTACACAGGGAAGAGACATCTGATGATGTTGTTTTCGACAGGTCTCTCTAGATGATGTGCAGACGCTGGATTGTAAGGAGTAAGAGTAGAGGCAGCAAGACCACGCTGGAGGCTGTTGGGTGAGGCCTGGGGAGGGGTTGATCGAGGCCTGGAATTGGGAGGGGTTTTGGAGAGGGGTAAACAGATTCCAAGCAGGTTCCCAAGGCACAAGCAACAGGACTTGCCAGTGATGGAGGTGCAAGAAAAGGGAAAGGGAGGACTATAAGTTGACCCCCAGGGTTGGGGCTTGGGCATCCGAGTGGATGGCGATGCCCCATGGGAGAGGACGGGATTTGGGGCAAATGCAAGGGCTCTGTTCTGGAGTCCAGAGCTGGTGCTGTCTTCTCACTCTCCTCCGTCGCCTCCTTAAAGGTCATCAAATATGAACCTTATATTTGGAGTTATTGCTGCCGTTGGGCAAATTCGAGTAGGGTGTGATGGGTGGTAACGGGAAGCCTGAAAGGACTCCGGGTGTAGCGAAAGCTCTAAGAGGCTTCCTTAGCACCTCCACAAGGCTTACCAAGCACGGCTGCCAGGATGCGAACACTGGGTTCATTAAACGAGCACAGCGTGAGCCCAGCGTCTTAGACAGGGCTCCCCCGGGAGCGGACCCAGAGACGAGAGTGTGAGTGTGTGTGGTCTGGGCACTGGGGGGCGATCTCAGGAAGCGCTGATCGGAGAGTGGGGGTGCGAGAGGAGACAGGGACAGAGGCAAGACAGGGCTGGCTGATGGACATGGCACTGCTGTGGGCCGCCAGGGCGGGGTCCTGCTGGGACACTCTGGGAGACAGCACAGAACAGGCGGCGGAACTGTCCCTGCAAAAAGCCGTTTATCTTTTACATCCTGTTCACTGGCCGAGGGGTGGTGCTCCTAGGAGTGTCAACTCCAACTTCTTCCCCTCGCGCTGGCCCTCAGGGAAAGCCCGCGGGTGGGACACTGCGGGTGCAGGCAGGAGGAAGCTGTTGCTATGCTAGGATGGGGAGCCTTGAGGAGATACGGAGAGGGAGCCCAGGAGCTTCTGCTGTAGCCACATCGGCAAAATGGTTTCACTTCTGTTATCCCTTTAGAGTAAGTCTCGAAATCACTAGACAATCCTGTGCAAAGGTGAGGCAAGAGGTTAGCGCCACAAACTCTTGCTTTCCGCAATAAAGAATTTGTAAATCAACCCACTGCCTCCTCCATTGAGGAAGTCTTGTTCTAGAAAAGGCAGCCGATCTAGACACTGTGCCTAGTGTTGGAAATTGAGTGACATTCGGGCTCACGCTTCTTATCGTGTTGCATTCTGGTAACGAACACTTCTCAGAGCAGCGTTTTCTGTAGCACCGTGCTGGACTGTGAGCTCGTCGAGGACAGACGCTGTGACATATTCATCTACGTCTCCCCAGGGCCTGGGATGGAGTCTAGTACAGAAGAGGCTCTTGGTTGAGTCTGTACTGCGCGATTTTACAGGTGAGGAAACAGGGACATAGAGGGGGGCTCTCAGTTCTGCTGCCTGATCCCTCTAAACCTCAGAGCTGCCCCCTGGCCTGACATCCATTTGGGATGAGCTCTCTCCTAGGACAGTGGCATTGATTGCAATCAAGCACAGGGTCATTCGCCCCTCTCCTGCCCCCCACACACTTTAAGAATTGTGTATTGGGCTGTGTCCATCCTTGGGGACCAGTCATGTAGCCAAAGCTCTTCCCCATCCCGCTTCTGCCTGGACCCAGGCTGCTTCCTGTTCCTAGGGCCACGATGAGTAACTACATGGCTGCCACTGACCACTCAGTTCCTCCCCTCCCGCTAGCGCCCAGGTTGCTAGGTTTAAGAACGTTTTCTGTTCCTACTTGTGGTGCACGGCCTGAGCACCACCCACAGCAGGTGAAGTGTGAGGGGAGGCACAGCTCCAGGTTAGGGTTGAGCTAGGAAGAGCATCTGCTAAAGATGGCATTGCCCGGGGTGTGTCAGGGGTAAGAGGAAGACAAGGTCAAGGCCAGAAAGGCAGTGACAAGTACAAGAGGCAAAGAGGATGGGAACCAAGGGCATAAACCACAGTGCCTTAGCCGGGAGGATCAAGAGTAGGACAGTGGGGTACAGAGGGGCAGGGCACAGACCAAGGTTATAAATAGCCCAAGAGCCCTGGGCCTCTTCTTGCCTCCCTGCTCTCCACGCTTTGCAAGCACCTCTGATCCAGCGTCAGAAACACTGGCTTAAGAAGCCAAGAGACAAAAAGAAGCTGAAAATCTGGGTGCCTGTGGCTGTGACTTAACCACCTCTCAGCAAACGCAGTGAATCGACGGGCGGACCTGATGACTAATACTAGGCTTTTCCCGTGGAGGAGTTTTTCAGGGCGCTCCTGAGAGGAAAAGGAAATAGGGCTTGCGTCTCAGGTACCCCTCGCCCTGGCTTCACGTGGCTGAGAACCATGGAGGGGCAGCCGCGGGGCGGGGCAACCGTGGTGCTACTTGGATGCCCAGCGAGAGCCTAGGTGACATGGAGCTCCCTGTCCCTGCAGTGGATCCCAGAGGGGATTTGCACAGTGGGGTCGCCCCGGCAGGCAGCAGGCTCTTCGTGCCCTCTGATTGGCAGTCAGGGAGCACTACGGGCAGCACCCCATCGGTAGCAGGAATGACTTCACAGAGTGCAGGCCCCAGGAGGACCCGGGAATGAAGAACTCAAGAAGACCACTCACGAGTATGCAGGGGCCGCCTGGGCTTGGGGAGCTGTGCAAGACGAAGGTGGGGTGCGGTGCTGGGGCTTGCGGGGAGGGAGGCCCCCTGCCCCTGCACATGGGGCCGTGCGTGGCTGAGGAAATCTCAGGGACCACTGGGGTCAAACCCCAGGAGTTCGCAACTTCCCTAAGGAAACAAGGACCCCTAACAGGCACACCTCAGCCTCCAGAGAGTCCTTCTGCATTGTTTTTGTGGCCTTTGGGGTTGCGGGGCTCTAGGGGGGAATTTCTTTCTAAAGGATCAGAACAGTTGCGTTACACTCAATATTGGGGGCTACCTCCCAGATCTCTGGCCTGCCAGGAATCCCCGGGGCCCTCTTTGGTGCCCTCTGAGGTTGTATGGGGACATTACCAGCCCCGGTGGCTTCCTGCCCTCTGGACAGCCCTCTGGTTTTAGAGGAGGGATGCGTGAGGGCCCCTCGGGTCCACCCCTGTGGGTGGACGTTTCTCCTCCTCTGTTTCCTTCAGCAACGTCTTCTCCTTCTTCCTGTCTTCTTAACCGCACCAAAGAGAACACACGTCGAAGCAATGTCTTGTAGTAATAGACCCCATGGAACTCCCCCAAATACTCAGGGCTTTCTCCTCTCTGTCTCTTAGAACCAAAGAGTGAAGAAGGCATATCTTGGGTGTCCTGTCCCACCTATGGAAGGCCCCAGACACAACCCCCACCCCCACATTTGACACATGTGCTGTTCTGATCCACCGAGTTCCCAACTCGCTTTGGTGAAGCTTGAGACAAGACCAGGCCTAGAACCCCGTCGTGTCAATCGGGGCTTCAGCAAGTGCAAAACCCCCGTCTCCATCAGCTTTTATGAACCGTCAGACGTCAGACGGGACCTGTCCGCTAAAACAAGGGTATTCTGCATGCATAGATTTTCCTCTCGGCTAATGTCTGGCTGCATTTCCAGAGCCCTGAGGGAAAGTGGCAAGACCGTCTCTGGTCCACGACTCCGTAAACAGTAGGCCTGAGAGGGAATGCAGAGAAAATCCTCGCACTTCTGCAGACGTGGCCTTGTCGGGTTCTGATGAAGCGACTTCCGAGGTGAGACTCTGCTAAGCTAGGACTGAACTGAAAGAGGTTGGCTCAGAAACGGATTTCTCAGAGCTGGAGGAAGCTGCCCCCCACCCCCACAGTTGCCAAGGCCTCCCCTCCCACCCCCCCTCCCCCGGCAGAAGTGCTGAATGTGTGAATTGTATCATTGTTTAAAAATGAGCCAACTCAGAAACTCTGGCTTCAAAGAGCTCAGCCTCAAAGCAGCAGCGGGAAGCCGTTAGGGGAGGCTCACCTGTGATCACGCCACCCAGGAGGGGTTCACTTGCTCTCTCTGTGTTCCAGCCCTGGGAAACGACAGATCGCAGGCACAGCTCCTGCTGGGGCCTGGAAGGCAGGCACTTGGATGGCAATGCAGGGCGTACAGAGAGAGGCCAGAGGGTATGAGCAGTAATGAACCGGAGGCCAGGTAAAGGAGGGAAAATAAAGGTAAGGAATGAGGGTGAGGATGTTTGCATGCCTAGAGAGAGACTGACACATTGTAAACACGCAGTAAATCTTCACTGAATGAAATGAATGAATGAATGAATGACTCAGTGAATGCCTAATATATGCCGAGACCTGTTCGAAGTCCCGGGGATACAGCCACGAACAAACAAAACAGACTTTCCCTACGGAGTCTCCATTCCAGAGGCAGAGGAAGCAAGCAACATGCCAAATACAGACGTCGTCAGTAGCATGCATTCGACGGTGTGTTCCCCGTAAGTCTATGATTGTGTCCCCTCAAAATACATACCGAAGTCCCAACCCCCAGTACTTTAGAAAGTGACCTATTTCGGAGTGGGACTGTTGCAGATGTAATCAGTTAAGATGAGGTGGATGGAGCGGGGCGGGGGGGGGCCCTTAATCCAGAACGACTGGTGTCCGTGTAAAAAGAGGGAAGACAATGTGAGACAGACACAGAGGGCTGAGCGACAGCAGAGGCAGACACTGGCGTGATGCTGCGGCAAGCTAGAGAAGCCGAGGATCAATGGCCACCACCGGAAACTAGGAACAGGCACGGAGGGTTCCAGTCGGAGTCTCAGAGGGAGCATGGCCCTGCGGACACCTGGAATTTCAGACTTCGCGCCTCCAGAACTATGAGAGAATATATTCCTGTGAAGTTACCCAGTTCGTGGTGCTTTGTTACGGCAGCTCTAGCCCTGGCGCCGCCCAGTGCAATGCCCGAGTTGACGTTTTCAGGCCGCCGTGCTGTGGGCAGACTGCGTCACGTGGCTTCCTGATGGGGCTTCTTTTCCTAGGTGCTCGTGATAATTTCGCAGCCAGACTGACCAAGAAAAAGTGACCTGTCTCTTGGCAAGCCCTGGCCCTCCCTGGCTCGCTGGGACAACTCTCAATGGCTCGCTAGCCAGGCACTGTGAGACAAGGAAGGGAATAATTTCCCTGAAACCCTCTATGTCTCTGGTGAGGGGCATTGAAAAGGCGACTCAGCCTCTCACAAGCCCGGCAGAGAGTCGTAGAGTTGGCATTCAATAAATGCTTTTTAGACTTAAATTAGTTGGGGTAGTGGGTTGAATAGTGACCTCCAAAAAGATATGTCTAGGTACAGATCTTCAGAGCCCGTGACCTTCTTTGGGAGGAAGGTCTTCGTAGATGTGATTAAGGATCTTGACATGACGTTCTTCTGGACTCACAGGGTGGGGCTCTAAATCCAATGACAAGTGTCCTTACAAGAGACAGAGGAGGGGAAGAGATAGACACACAGAAGAGAAGGAGACGTGAAGGTGGAGACAGAGAATGGCACACGTGGCCATGAGCCAGCAAAGCTGAGCGTTGACATCCGGCTGAAGCCGGAAGAGCAAGGGACAGATGCTCCCCTGGAGCTGTTGGAGGGAGTGTGGCCCTGCGGACACCTTGACTTTGGACTTCTGGCCTCCAGAACTGTGAGGGGGTGAATGCCTGTTGTCTTAAGCCACCCGGTTTGTGGTAATTCATGATGGCAGTCTCAGGAAAACAGTAGAGTTGGGAGCCCTAACTATAGGAAGAGCCAGTCCTCATGGTGGCTGAAGCCACTAACGGATGAATAAAGCCTCTCGGGGGCATCGAACTGTTGGCCGCACTGGGGAGGGTTCAGTTCTCAGAAGGGCCAGGGCGTGTTAGAGCTACCGGACAAGGAAATAGAACCCAGACAGAAAAAGTGATTAGCCAAGCCTGGGGTTTGTGTTCCTTTGTCTTGCTCTTGTTTGTGTATCCTATTTTGTGATTTGTCCAATACTAGTTAGCATTTCTGATGAAAACTTCTTTTCTTCCATGAGGAGGTCCCCATTGAGAGAAGTGGCTTAGTTTTGGGTCCATCTCAGGGGACGCTCTCTTTACAGACAGTTCCCTGGCCTTCTTGGGGTCCCACTGGCGGGGGCACAGCCCCTCTCAGCTGCCAGCAGCATAGTTCACTTTAGTTTCTGGACAGCTGGCTTGGTGTGGGTGGCCCAGGGCAGGTTCCTCGCCTCCCTGCCAAGCGTCTCCTCCTGCAGACAGCAGGGTGCAGCACCATCTGGCTTCTGAGACATTTGGAACAAGATGGTCCAGACCAAGGCCAGGCCTTCTGCCCCACGGTTCCTTACCAGCTGGCCTGGCCAGCCGTCCGTCCCACACACGCTCAGCCCGAGTTCGAACAGGAGAGCTTAGCTTCCCGCCTCTGCCTTCCTCACTCACATCTGCTTTTCTGGACCCAGGATTCTTCCAATTGATGGAAAATACAAGCATGCTATAAAGAAGAGATGAAGAAACGGAACATGTTGATTTAGCCTAGAAAAGAGAAGACTTGACTGTGATAAAGAGTCGCATAGAATATTGACTGACCCAGAGGGGGCAGATTCAAGAGACGGATTTCAGCTTGGTATGTAAACACAAACGTGATTAATGATCAGAATGTGGTGGATGTGCACGGGACGCTTTCCACGCACTCTGCTGAAGGAGCCGGTCACGGCGCTTTCCCAGACTCTGTGGCTGAACAGAGACCAATCAGGTGCCCCTACTTCAGAACCTGAACTAAGAGACAGAGATTCCTCAGCTGGGGTGGGAGCTTGCAGGAGGCGCTGCCCATGCCCCATGCCCGTCCCCTCCACCCTCATCTCTGCACACCCACGCAGCTGCTGGACGCACCTGCACACGCCATCTGAGGACTTTGGTCTGGCTATGGAAGCTTAGCCCATACACAAGACAAGCCAGAAGTGCCTGAGACTCCGCGACCCTCGGCGTGAGCAGACCTGGTGGGCGAACACCCAGACTCCTCAGCCCTCTGCTGGGATAACTGTGTTTTCTAGTTTCCCTGCAGGATGGGGTTCAGTTGCCCATGGTGGTAACTTGCTTGATAATGGCCCCTCTATTGACTTCCTTCTTCTCTGTCTTTCTCATCCCCATAGTGTTTGGGGGAAACTCCCAAATCAACTACTTACCCAGAATACTTTTGTCAGGGTCTGCTCCTGGAACAAACCAACTAACTCGCTAGACCTACTAGGTCATGCAGACTTGAAGCTGGAGTCATCTTTGGTCAGACATGAGCATGAAGCCAAGTTAGCAGAAAGATGGTCCCAGAGAAGACAATTGTGAGGTTCCCCTAGAGACAAGGAAATAGAAGTCACAAGGCACCTGAGAAACAGAGGGAACAGCTCTGCCCTCGCACACCCACAGTCCCCCTTCCCTACTCTGTACGTTTTCTGTTCATTACAGCCCAAAGCTTAACCACGACAATTAACCCTATGTAACTTGACAATGAGCTTGGCACTATCATAACAGCTACGTTGACGGGGTTGCCACGTTTCGAAATGAGAAATCCAGGATGCCCAGTTAAATTGGGGACGTGCTCTTACCAAATATTCACTTACCGGAAATTTAAATTTAACTGCGTGCCCTGCATTTTATCTGACAACCTGATACGCTATGCATAAGGCAAGTGCTCTTGTTAGCATTTCACAGAGGAAGAAGAGCCAGAACAACTAAACAACTCACCCAGGTTCCCACTGCTGCTCCGTGGTGGGCTGGGCAGTCCGACTCCAGAACGTTCCCTCTCAGCTGTCTTGGTGGAGCCTTGACTGGTTTCATACCATCTCAAATGAGTGAGTTCCCTGCCATGTATTTATTTTCGAGGTCAAGCAGCTGAGGACATTAGTAGATTTGACATGTCATCCCTGCCTGGGAAATCGTTAAGGCAAGAAAGGTGCGCTCATGAGCTGCCGCTGTGTGGGGACCAGAGCTGGTCCCGGCAAGAACGTGTGGGTTTCCCCGTGGGCCCGTCGTGGGCCATTGGTAAATGGCCGCCTGCCCTGGTTTGTCTGGACAAGGCCAGTTTAGGCCTGTTGTTTAGTTCCATTCGAACAGACTGGATGGGTTTGGGAGACCTCTAGACGGTACTCGTGGCTTCCGTCATGGTCTCATCTGATCGTCTGAGACACGTGCGAACACTTTAAATTACGGTTAAATCTGGAAGTTTCCTGGCAATGTCGGTCTTTCACTGTCGCACCATTAGACCAACCCCTGTCTTTCCAGACGGCACGCAGGGCACTCACAAATAAATAAAGTGCATTACGACACGAGCGACTAGGGAAAGCTGATTGCTGTCAGCCTTGCCTGATGGTAGGAGGAAGTCTTCGATGCTGCTGATCCCATGGCCACTTGGAGTGCCAGCCAGTTGTGCCAATGGCCTGTATCAACAGGCCTGTGTTGTGGCCTGCAAAATGCTTGAAGCCACTGGGCTGACAAGTTGGTGTCAGTAGAAAATATAGGAAATGGGAGATTAGGTGTGTGGGACACACGTTCTCAGCGTCCTGTACTGGAGTGTACAGAGAGGGAAGCCCGAGGGCTCCTGCTGCAGAGGTGTTGTCCCTTCCCAGACAGTGTAACTCTACTTACTCACTGTGTTGCTCGGTAATGCTTTTCATGTTTTTCAACAAACCCTTCCAGCCATAATGAGCTCCAAAGCATTCGTATGCATATTTAATGAAAACCTAAGCACCGCATTTCCGCGTCTCTAAGAAATTGATGACGAACACGTACCTAGCACAAAATGTTGATGTGCACCGAGACTCCCCAGGGGCCATCGTCACCGACCACATAAAAACTGTTGAGGAAGCAGTGACATCCACTGCAAGAGGTGGTGATTATTTTTAGGAGACGGTGCCCCGAGAGGGTGACAACACGCACAGCTATGGCAAAGCCCAGGGAGTCAGGACTTTTTCTTTCTATCAAACGATTGTTCTTTAAAATTAATCTAACCCATTTGGGGAGGCAAAGGACTTCAATAGACACTTCTTCAAAGAAGATATACAAATGGCCAAAAAGCTCATGTAAAGGTTCTGGATGTCACTTTGGTGCGAATCAAAACCACAATGAGATGGCACCCATATCCATCGGGGTGGCTGTTATCAACAACCAAAAGATAGCTAGTGTTGGTAAGGTTGTGGAGACATTGGAACACTTGCGTACTGCTGATGGGAATGTAAAATGGTGCAGCCACTACGGAAAATGGTATGACAGCTCCTTGAGAAGTTAAACATAGAATTACCATATGCTCCAGCAATTCCACTTCTAGATATAAACCCCAAAGCATTGCGATCAGGGATCCAAACAGATAATTGTATAACCAGGTTCACAACAGCATTATTCATAATAGCCAAGAGGTGGAAACAACCCAGACGTCCATCAACAGGTAGCCAGATAAACAAAATGTGGTGTATACATGCAATGGACTATTATTTAGCTTAGAGAAGAATGAAATTCTGATAACATGCTACAATATGGATGAACCTTGAGGACGTTATGCTAAGTGAAATTAGCCAGACAGAAAAAGACAGATTTGGTACGATTCTACTTCCATAAAGTATCTAGAAAACAGAAAGAAAGTACAATAGTGATTACCAGGAGCTGGAGGAAGAGAGAAATGGGGAGTTAGTGTTTAATGGGTAGAGTTTTCGTTTGAGATCATAAAAAAGTGCTGGAGATAGGCTGTGCTGATGGTCACATAACGATATGAAGGTCCCTAACGCCACTGAAACTGTGCACTCAAAAATGGTTGAAATGGTAAATTTTATGTTCATGTATATTGTACCACGATAAAAATTAATCTTGCTCATTTTGATTCTAAGTTGTCTTGTACATGTACAAAGAGAAGTGCTAACTGTTAATATGTGGGCTCCATTGACAACAACTTTGCAAACAGTTAAACGATGCCAATTTGCTATCAACGCCATCTGATGTTTTAAGTAGATCAGTTAACTTGAATGAGGATTTGTTGGGTTTTTTTTCTACCAATTCATGGACTCGAAACAAAGCGTTAGGAAGTCTATTCTGCCAAAGTTTAAAACCTCCAAAATTAATGTAAACACTACTGTAAATTTAGTTAAGATATCCAGCAGTGATAAAATCATTCTTGTGGTGCCAATACAAATACATATTTTGGTGAAACACAGCTTCATAAGAAAAATGGTCTGTTTACTAAATTAAATGATCAACCAGCAAATGGCTTGGAAGGGCTGTGATGCACGTGCAGTTTCTAATTCATTCACACCAGCTGTGATATTCCACCAACTGAAATAGGCGCTGAAGTTGTGAAACATTACAAACATTTTTATTTATCCTCGGAGTAACCGTGATGAAGCCAATGTAGTATTAGAAAAATACTCCAGCCTGGAGTACAGGCTTTCTTTTCTTGCTGCAAGTCATCTTTGCTGCAAATCAGATGTTAGGGATGCTTGAGCTTTTGTGGAAAGATTTTCACTGGGCAAATCACCTGAGTGACGGTACCAGACAAAAATTAAGTTTTTGTAAAGATTATACCACGCATTCTGTATGAAACACGCATTGCTAAGGAAGCCTGTATGCATGAAACCAAGTCGACTACTCTCTGGAGGATTTTTAAAAATTCCAAGGGCAAATTTTGACTCCACTGGGACTTCAGTGCGTTGGTTTCAGAACACGGCCCCACGTTCTCTGAGCAGCAGTCACACGTGAGGCAGGTGAAAGCAAGACAGAAAGCAACGCCCGGAATCGTCTTCCTGAGGGTTCTAGGCCGGGGAGAATTCTGGGAACTTCTGCTGCTGCAGACTCTCGGCCACCTTGGACCCAGAACCAGCTTTCACTCCTTGTCATTCCTGAGGTCCAGCTCTTCTGCGTGTCCTGAGTTCTCCTGTCTCTGGATTCTGACCCTCAGTCCCCCGAACTCCTGAAATAGAGTCTGTGCCTAGCAACCAAAGAGCTGAACAGTGTGGAGCCTACGAAGCCCACTACTAACTCAGAGAAAGGCTCTTGTCCCAGAAGAGAAGGGACTGGTGCTGGCTGGTGTCCTGGGTGTGTGTATCAGCTGTTGTGTGCCCAAGGGAAGGTGGGCAGACCGTTTACAAAACTGACAAGGCCCTACTAAGTTTTAAACTTATCAGTGTGCATTAAAATAGACAATCATTAAACCAGAGAGTAGGGAAGTAATTAGGATCTAAACTATGCTATCAGCTTGAGGAGAGCACTTGACCTCTCCATACCTCAGTCTTCTCCTCTGCAAAATGGGAATCCTTTTGATTTAAGTGGGTGGTTGTGAGAATAAAATTATATAGACACAATCAAAATGTTTTGAAAAGTACAAAGTGTAACACAAAATGCAAGTTGATTTACAAAGGAGCTTACTCAGAAACACACATACCAAGGGCCTTCAGCATTTAGGGTTAAGGTGGCCCAGTGGGTGGAGGTACAGCCAGGCCTTACCATCTTACACAGGGTTGGCAGATCTGTTTGGGCTGCGTATAGACTACCTGTTTTGAATTTGTCATTTATTAGAAGAGGAAACTAGCTAGAAGAGGTAAACCCAAGTGAGAAAAATTAATTGCCGACCTCTTATTATAATTGCCTTTATTGCTCAAGATTAATAAATTATATAGGTCATAAAAATGATACGATGATTTCAGAGTTTAAAATTTGAGTATCAATAAGTGCAAAGAACAAGTCTTGAGTGTTTCTTGTTTGTTCACCTAGCAGGATTTGTGTTTGAATCGGCTTATTTGAGATTGAGTTGATTTGTATGCTCCATTATCAACCACCCAAGATGGCATTCAATTCAACTCAGTAGATTTTGACTGAGTTTCTATCTTGCTCCCAAGCTGGGGATATACAGTGCACGAGACAGGTTTCCTCACCCTTAGGTTGTACAAAGGCTCTTGGATCAGCCCCAGCCTTGGCCCTGGGGTCTGAAGGGATGGGTGGCCAAAACCTGCGGACATACACAGCCAACATACTTCAAAATGGATTTTGGCCAAGAATTTCCATGGAACTGGTATCGGCAGAGGTGGCGCCCGGGTTGAAACCATTCCTTCGAATAGCTACAGAACCCTCTAGACCCTTAAGGACATCCTGAATCAAGAGTCTGATATTTAAAATGACAGCACTCATCACGTTTGAAGGGCAGACATCTGAAATTAGAAATCCCAAAGATCAAGAAAGCAGAAGATGATATTTGGTGTGTTTTCACAAGGCAATATGTTTTAAGATATTATGCTCATCTGCATAATGGTCAAAGAAATTTTTTTAGACATCCACCAAAACCCCAAACCAATTTTCAGCCTGAATACGCTCCATGATTTTGCTCCAGATACTGAACAGATGGGTTCTGAGTAGAGTTTTCCTGAATCTGAGCACCAGAAACTCGTCCAGCTCAGAAATACAATAAGTAGGACTCACAGTGAAGTACAAAAATACTGACTTTTAAAGAATTTTATCCCTCCAAAGATCACAAAATACTCACTCTAAGCTGCCTGCAAGTGTGAGTTTCTTTAGGGACTCCCAGTTTCCTTCTGACCAGATGACAGACTGGCGAACCCATAGGTTCTCATCAGGTGTGTGTTTGTTTCTCAAACAAGTGTTAGAAGCGTAGGCTGGAAAGAGGCTGAGGATTTGATTTTGCCTTTTGGGGGAGGAAAGAATCTCCTTTTAAGCATTTAGCACCAAGAGGCATAGAATTTCAGAGCTGGATGACACCTTAGATTTGGTCCAATGTCCTCCCTTTATTTTCCATTTCCAGAACTTTTCTGACTTTCCCAAACTGAGATTCTATACCCATTAAACAGTGTCTCTCCATTTTACCCTCCACCCCAGCCCCTGGCAATCACCATCCTACTTTCTGTCTCTATGGATTTGACTACTCTAAGTATCTCATATAAGTGAAATTATACAATATTTGTCCTTTTCCTGTGGCTTATTTCACTTAGCAGCATAATGTCCTCAAGTTTCATCCATATTGTAGCATGTGATCAGATTTCCCTCCTTTTAAAGGTTGCATACTATTCCATTGTAGGGATAGATTACATTTATTTATCCATTCTTCAGTTGATGAATGGATAACATTTGGGTTGTTTCCACTTTTTGGCAAATGCTTCTATGAAAATTAATGTACGAATATCTATATAAGTTCCTGCTTTTAATGATTTTGGGTAAATACTGAGAAATGGAAATACTGAATATGGTTTAATTTTTTGAATGTGTTTAATATTTTTCAGAAACTGCTATGTTTTCCACACTGGCTGCACCATTTTACATTCCCACAGCAGTGCACAAGGGTTCTAATTTCTCCACCTCATCTCGTCACAAACACTTGTTCTTTTTTTTTTTTTAAGTAGCCATCCTGATGTGTATGAAGTTGTATCTCACCGTGGTTTTGATTTGCATTTCTCTTATGATTAGTGATGCTGAGCATCCCTTCAGGTACTCATCAGCCATCTGTACATCTTTGGAGCAATGTCCGTTCTAGCCCTTTGCCTTTTCAGATTGGGTTGTTTATTTTGTTGCTTGTTTTGTTGTTGTTGTCTATGCAGCCATAGAAAGGCTGCACTCATCCAAAGACACTCTGGATAGTGGTAGAGCCAGAATCAGAATTTAGGGGTCCCAGTACCATGACGGGGCTTTGTCCCACTTCATTCTTACAAGGAAGAAACTGAGGAGACTCACATCTGCTAATTAAAGCTATAGCCTTTGGGCACAATCTATCAGTGATAATCTTCACCTGCTGCATCTTGATGAGTGTGGAGCCTCGTTTCTCAACCTTGGTGTTATAGACTGAATTGTGTGTCCCTTCCCCAAATCCACATGTTGAAGTCCTAACCCCCAATGTGACTGTATTTGGAGATTGGGCCTTTAAGGAGGTAATCAAAGGTAAAATGAAGTCACATGGGTGGGCCCTAATCCAATAGGAATGGTGTCCTTATAAGAAGGGAAGAAACACCAGCACTCTCCTTTCTCTCCGTGTGCACAGAGGAAAGGCTATGTGAGGACACAGCGAGAAGGTGGCTGTCTGCAAGGCAGGAAGCAAGGCCTCACTGGAAACCAGCCCTGCCAGGACCTTGATTTTGGACTTCCTGCCTCCAGAACTGAGAAAATAAATTTCTGTTGTTGAAACCACAGTCTGTGGTCTCCTGCTATGGTAGCCTGAGCCGACTAATACACCTGGATTCACAGAGTTCTCAGATGGAGAAGGACCCAGAGAGAAGTGCCAGGGTGGGTATGGAGTCAAGGTGGCCACAGGTGATCACGGTGGTCAGCTGGGTCTCCCAGTGGGTGTGCCCATGTTAAATTTGTCTGGAATCTTGTAGGCTTCAATCTAATGTCCAAGTAATCTCCTCTTGGCAGAACATAATTTCCTGATGTTGAAAAAAAACAGCCTCACAAAGCCTACGAAAGGAATCCCAAAGACTTCCTGGATATTGAATGGCTCTCACCAAAAAGTATTCTGATGATTTAAGAGTTCCAGACATGTGCATATTAGATTTCCCTCAAAGTGCGTATGGTTTTACTACCGGTATTGAACTTTTCTTCTTCCGTTCTCTTCTCTGTGATCTCTGGTTTGGGTGGTTTTTTCTCGGCTGTTTCTGATGGCTAAGTCAGCCTTTCCCCTCCCTGTCACCGATTAACTGCCAGATTCCTGTCGAAGCCCCTTATTTCTATAAGACCTAGTTATATTTCAGATGGTCTTGACCTTAAGGCAAAAGGATCTAGAAAACAAGGGCCAACGGGAAGAGGAGGGAGCTAAGAGTAGCTGTGGATGGGGCGTTGCTGGGGTGGGGAGCAGGGTCGTCACGGGGCTGGCTCTTAAGGATGGGCCTAGGGCAGAGGCTGGAATGCCAAGCGGGAACCTGAGGCAGAACCCTAACCAGGTGGTAGAAATGGATTCAAAGGCGTGGGAGTTGCCCAGCCTGGTGTCTGCAGAGGATTGATCTTCTGAGCCACTGACTTCCTCCTTTCCGCCCCTCACACAGCTCTGTTTTCTCCATTCTTCTTCCTGTGCTCACCTGTCCTACCCATTCAGTCTCTCTGTTTCATGCTACGTACCCTTTCATCACTCTGTCTTGGCTTGCCTGCTGACTGGAGACTCTCAGGACAGTGTCACAGCCCTGGGACTTCTCTCAGTCATAGGCAGGATCCCAGCAGGAGTTAGGGGCTGGCTGAAGCTCACCTGTCTCAGCTTCCCAGAGTGAACTCTGGCACACACCCAGAGACGCTGAAGTTTTCACCTGTTGTCAGGAACTAGCGGGTGGGGATTCTAGACAGAAGGCCTAAGAAAGCAGTGAAGTTGGAATTTACACTCAGGAAGTTAAGACTCCAAACCTGATGCTCACTTTACTATAGTACGTCTCAAAATCTAATGTGTGTCTGAATCTTTTCATGTAGATTCTGATGGGGTGTGGCCCTAAGTTTCTGCATTTGTGACAAGTTCTCAGGTGACATGGATGCTGTTGTTCATGCCCTTTGAATAACAGCGTCCCCCCCCCCCCGCAAAAAAGAGAAAAAGAATAGCAGGGGCCCCCAGCATCACATTAAGGGAGGGATACCTCTGCTGGCATTGCAGCTGCCACAGAAGCCTGGACCATTCTGGGTACCATGGGTCTCTAGTCACACCTGGCTCCACCTCTTCCTGCATCTCATCAGACTTGGATCCGAAGTACAGAGGTTGTCAAGCTTGAGCTCCAGTGGACTCACCTGGAGGGCTTGGAAAAACACAGCTCGCTGGGTCCCATTCCCAGAATTTCTGATTCAGGGGGTCTGAGGTAGGGTCCAAGACTCTGTCTGCATTTCTATAAGTTTCCAGGTAATGCCGTTGCTACAGGTCTGAGGACCAGACTTTGAAACCACTGTTGCAGAGTAACTGATACTGGGGTATACAGCAGAGGGTCAGACGGCCTTGCATTTGAACCTGATTCTGCCTCTACGAACACTGTTATACTGGGTAAGTCCCTCCTCTTCTGAGATCTAATTTTCCCATCTACAAAGCAGTGATAATGCACCTCACTGCAGTGGGTTGCTGAGCGGATGCGAGAAGGCTTGTGAGTGCTTTCACACACGTTTGTCCTTGAGGTAAGAACTCCCCGGCTGTCACAGCGATGAAAAAGTTGCTTGAGTCTGTTTGTCAGTTCTTTCAGTTGCTTGAGTTCCCCTTTTCATGGAATTCAGTAAATTAACCAAGCGCATAGGTGGATTTTTTCCCCCAGGACACCGTTTGGGAAAGTGACATCTAGGAGACCTGCATCTGAAACATTGAGGTGGGGACCTCTCAAACACTTATGTGCGTACAGATCCTTTGGGGATCTTGTCCAGTGCAGATTTTTACACAGTAGATCTGGAATGAGGCTTGAGAACTTGCATGTTGAATAGGTCCACAGGTCATGCTGAGTTGCTGGGCTCAGGACCACACTTGGAGTAGCGAGGATTCTAGAACAACATCAGCATATTATAGGACATGAGGAAGGGAGGATAATCCTGTAGGGCTGAAGAAGGGGACTCCATGGCTTAAAAAAAGGACCCTGTGCCGGGAAAAATAACGATCTCAGGAGCATTTCCTCGGGCATGCTGGCTTGGGGAAGTGTCTCAAGCCTCCTCGGGGCCTCGCTGTCCACACCCCAGCCTCTCGCTTCCACTGTCTCAGGGCCTCTGCAGCCTTAACTTAAGAATCCAGGAAGGAAGGAAGGGCGGCAGACTCTGGGTCAGCCTGACACTCACCTGAGTCCCCTGTCGGAGCCTGATCCCCAGCTTCCTCAGGTGTCCGCAGACCTACCCTATAAGTTCCTAAGGCGACCCTCTGGCAAATTAAAATTTGAAAGCTCTCATCTCGTGATCAGCCTTCATCTTTGGCCTTTTAAATTTCAGCTGTAGCTCCAACAGGGGGAGAGATCAACCTCACAGGCCTACCCCGCACCTTTTCATGGGGATGTAAAGGGAAGCAGAGGGGCCTCTGACTCCCACCTCTACCACATACAGTCTGGGTGAGTCTGGGAAAATCATTTCACTTTCAGTTATATTATATTTTTAAATATCTGCTCGTCTGCAAAATGAGAAAAATAATACTGTCCTAATAATGGGTCGTTGTGAGTCTGGATGACCCACTGGGTCCTGAAGCAATTTGGAAATTGTAAATTTGCAAATGCAAAAGATTATCATAAAAAAAAAACACGCAACAACAGAAAAGCTTAGGGCAAAACTTTGTGTCAACTTATGAATAACTTATTTTATGCGGGCATTGGCCATAGGCACACTGGATAGATGCAGAAAACAACTTTAAAAAAGTAAAATATATACTGTGTGGTCCTAACTTAATCCAACTGTAAATTCACATAACCTTTGAATTTTGACCACCTCCAAAGAAAGCCAGCTTGGTATGAATATCTCTCCCTCAAAAGTTGCTTAAATTGTTAAGTGTACATTAGCACGTATAAGAGCTAGACAGTAACACATAAGAAACAGCAGAAGACTTTTCCAAATTAAGAATCAGTAGGGTTTCATAAGCAAGTGAGTTGTTTGGAACTTAGCTCATTTCACAACACCAATGTTGTGAATATTGTTTGAATACCTGAGCTAGCCCCCAGACCCATTTAAGTCTTAACATAGCTAAAATCCAACTATAATAAAAAGTAATAGCAATGATGTGTGAAGAGCATTATCATTTACAAAACATTTCTGTATTCACTAATTTTTACTTCCAATTTTGAAGATGAGGAAACTGAGGCTTAGAGAGTTTTAAGTGAATAAAAATTATGAAATCACTAAGTAACAGGTCAAGAGCTCGACTCTGGTCTGCTGATTTCGACTGCTGCATATTTATGGTATTCTGAATCCATTCCCTGCGAGCAGGATTCTAAGGGTTCCATCTTGGATTGCCGCGTGCATACCTACCCCTGCATCCACAAGATTTGGGTACTCTCCTTTACCTGCCTAGTCTCCTGCCTGCCAGTGGTGGATTCAGTAAGACAAGGTTGAAGGCAGAAGTATTAGTCAGGAGCGAGATACTACCTTTGTAGCTTTTCAGGGATATTTTGCCCCTTGGGCTCCTGGTTACACTTTAATTCCGAGGGGTTCTGTCTCATCTCAAATGGGAAGCAAAGTTACTGTCTCTAATTTAAGTAAGAAAATGAGTGTGTTGCTTAGGATTCATTCTGGCTGTTACTGACACTTGAAGTAATATTGGCCTATATAAGATGGAAGATTGTTTTTCTCCCACCTGCAGTCTGAGGGTAGGTAATATAGAGATGAGATGATAGTTTCATGAACTCCTCTAAGGAGCTTCTATGCAAAGTGATTGGCACATAGACTATATTTATCACATTGTCGCTATTCTTATAACTCATGGTCTGGCACAATTCCCAGCACACAGGTTCGAAAAAATTAGCTCTCTTTCCTTTATAAGTGTTGGTGGTCATCTCCTTCCGCCTGTTAGGTCTGGGCTGTAATACAGAGTGCTGAGCAGGGTGGGGAGAGTCTCCATAAGCATCTATGAATGCATTTGTCCCTAGAGGTCCCTTTCTAGTTTCACCCTTGCTTCCACTTTAGGACTCTGACAGGCAAGACCCCAAGCTCAGGGGGCAGCCCCCATTTCTCAGTAACACTTCCTGTCAGTCATGAGGTGGGGTGGGTATCCCAAAGGGAAAAGATGAAGCCCCTAACTTCAGAAGTGTCTCTACCCAATGGGGACAAATAACGCCAACTGATTTGGGTTGAGACTGGGACTCAGGAACAGCATGTCAGCTAGAACCATCTGCTCCAGCAATTCATTGTGGTCCTCTGAGGTCTGACTCGTCCCAAATAGCTCCCGGGTTTCCTGGGTTACCTACTCCCCTCCCCACCTGTGCTGACCTGAATCCAGGCAACCGTTGATACAGAGGTCCTCACCAGTATTATTAGGCTCATGGGTAGTTAGAATGACTTTGTTTTTGGGTTTTGTTTTGTTTTTAAAGCAGGAAATCAGTTCTCGGCCAATTCTAGAAATTCATCTTGTTAAACACATTGAACTAAGGAAAAGGAGGATAAAAAGCATTTCTGAACAAATGGAGTGAACAGGCCAAGTCAGGAGATGGCTTCCTTCCACGTCTCTGCAGAATGCAGGAAGCATGCTTCTCCTGGCCCCGGAATCATGGAGCTGGGAGTTGTCATCCCCGTGCCCCACAATATCCATCTCCCTACTTGCCCCAGGCCAGCTGAGTCTGGACTTTATTTTCCACCAAGGACACCTGAGGAACCTGGGGATCAGGCTCAGACAGGGGACTCAGGTGAGTGTCAGGCTGACCCAGAGTCTGCCGCCTGCCCTTCCTTCCTGGATTCTTAAGTTAAGGCTGCAGAGGCCTGAGACAGCGAAGCGAGAGGCTGCGGTGTGGACAGCGAGGCCCGAGGAGGCTTGAGACACTTCCCCATGCCAGCATCCCGAGGAAATGCTCCTGAGATCGTTATTTTTCCCTGCACAGGGTCCTTTTTTTTTTTTTTTTAGCCATAGAGTCCCCTTCTTCAGCTCTACAGGATTATCCTCACTTCCTCATGTCCTATAAGCCCAGACTCCTTCTGAGTGTGTGGGAGGGAGCAATATTTCCTGCCAGCAGCCCGAATGCAAAACTTTTTGAAGTAAATCCACCCCTCTTGGAGAATTCTTGTAAACTGTTATATTCTGTACTCTCACACACTTTCTGTAAAAGTAAAAATTAAATGGTACTTTGGAACCTGGTATCTTAGGGTGTTTTCACCACAGCCCAGGGAGCTACATGTTTCCTTTATCACACATAGACCTCATCAGGCAAGATTTGTTTTTACTGCACCCAGCTCTCCATTCAAATGTTCAGTGCAAATCCAGTTGCAAACGACAATATCTCTCTGCAGCTGTGATGATGGAGGCTCTTGAGAGTTTCTAATATGTAAGGGATGGTAAAGGGAATATAATGGCAAGGTATTCTTTATTACCAACATATGTAGGCTGTCGTTGACAGTATCTAATTTGTGTATTAGTTATCCATCGAGGCAAAAACCCATTACCCCCAAACACAGCCGCGTGAACAACATTTATTACCTCATACTTGCTGTGGGTCAGGAACCAGGAGTGGCATAGCCCAGGGCTTCTGGTTCAGGGTCTCTCAAGAGGTTTTGGTCAAGCTGTTGGCCAGTGCTGCAGCCACCCAAAGACGTGACTCAGGTGGGAGATTGGCTTCCACACTCACACCCGTGGTTGTTGGCAGTCCTTGGTCCCTCACCATGTGTACCTGTCCACGGTGCCGTCTTGTGACGTGACATTGGCTTCCCCAGAGTGAGTAATCTGAGAGAGACTGAGGCCCAAGGCAGAAACCACAGACTCTTTATAACCTAATCTTAGAAGTGGTGGCCTGTCATTTTGCCATATTCTATCCATTAGGAACAAGTTGCTCGATCCAGCCCACACCCAAGGGAAGGGAAGAAAAAGGGTTGAGAACCAGGAGGCAGTGATCCTTGGGCCATGTCAAATGCTGCCTTCTAGTTTCTACCTTTGTCCATTCCAGTGCATCACAAATACTTCAGGGATTCTCGGCTTCATCGTTACCCTGGCGTTCCTACTATTTTTTCTTTAAAGTTAGAAGTTCCTCAACCACAAATTCTACAAGAGAGTTCTCAGGGGTCAAAGTCTTGGCTGGGCAGGGAATTCTATTCTGTGGTTATCGGGTCTTTATCTTCCATGGCTTGGGGATAAACATTCCACGAAGTGGATTTTCCAGACAACTGAGGGCTCTTCCTTTTAAACATCCAAATTTTTTTTCATGCTCTACAGACAACACATGCTATTCTGGCATATCAGTCCTGAGACCATTGAGAATACCTAGATTACAAAAAGAAAGGCATGTATACATGACTCGATTTCTCAGGAATCACAATCCCATGATGTCGCCGGTTTCTTATAAACGTCCTTCCATATTAAGCTACATATCTTTATAAGTTTTGCTAAAATCTCTTTCACTTGACTATCGATTTTTGTACTGGTCGGAGCAATTGATGAAGTAGCCTCAAGAATCATTTTTTTCTTATTTCTATAGGACTTGACTATGTCCTCGCTATGAGCCACCATTGAATGAAACTTTTTTTTTTTTAAAGGTACATATGATCTTTTATTCCAAGCTGAGAGGCGATTCAAGCACACAGGTAACAGAGAATTCCTACGCATTTGAACGCAAATCTATTCGAGGGTAAACTTAGACCCGCCAAGACATGACTGGAAAAGCTGGGCCAAGCAGAGCGTGGTCAGTTTACACCGCTGTGGACCGAGATGAAACAGAGGCTGTGACTGCCGTGGGAGGCGAGATTCTAAATGATCCAGAAATGATCCCTCTGACAAAAATTCCGATATGAAAAGGGCATAAAGTTAGGACAAGGCATACACACATGGTAAAATAAAAGAAACACTTCATCTGTCTGTAGCTTACTGCAAACATGTATTTCCTTCAAAAGAAACACCCATTTCTTAGTTGTCATCTCTCTCTCTTCACTTTTGCTGCAGCCCTAAAAGTTAGCTCCTTTCATGCTCTTATTCTTCAAGGCGGTGGGGCCCAGGGGCTGCTGGGGGCAGCTCTGGAGCTCTCCAGTCTTGGCTCCACCACTAACTGGGTGTAGGTCTGTGAGCGACTCATTGACCCCTCCAGCTTCAGTTTCCTCATCTGTCAGATGGGGCTTGTTACAGTTCCTACTAATAGGGCTGCTGTGAAGATGAAACCTTGTTTATACCTTGTCCTACTTTACATGGAATGATCCATGTAAAGTTTTAAGAAAGTTCTTGGAACACAGTAGGTGCTCAATAAATGCTAGAGGTCATGGAAATAATGACCAACGACAAGGCTCTACTGAGAACAGGCGCTGACCATTGACTGGTGTGCTCATGGGCATCCTGGTGTCCAAATTCTTGTCACAACTATGGGGAAAATCGCTGCGTGTCCGACCTTCGGGTTTGGCTTGTGAGTAGAAACACGAAGAGTCTACTCTATTAAGTGCTTCCTGCCGCAGCAAAGAAAGCCAGGAGCCTGAAGTGACCTTGCTCTGGGGGATTCCAGTCCTCACTGGAAACCAGGCCCGCTGCACAGGTGGGTCCTGACATGTCGCAGAGGTGTGTATTTGGGGGCCATTGGCCCTTGAACAAAATGACCTGGCCACTAGCGTGTTTGGAACGCGAATGTTTGCATTGCGTGTTCCGCCTCTAGTTTGCAATGTTTTGCTGCCTTCTCTTCCTCTGCCAGCGGCTGCTTGCTGTAATTGCCGGTGTGCCTGCTTCCAGCCCTCCCTTCCTCCTCCTCATTTCCTGCTTCCATGGGCTGGGGAACCTGTACAGTTTCACAGACTTATGAGCATTTTCTGTAAAAGACGAGGCTTTGAGGGCGAGCCCAAGGCCTGCGCCATGAGCAAAGCCTCGAGCTGGTTTAGGCAACGTACCCTGGTGGAGACAGCAGAGGGCAAGGAGTTGACCTGGACGCAAACGGAATTTTTTTTTTAAAGTGCCGTTTAAAAAATTATCATACCATAAATGTGGCTCTTTTAGTGAACAGTTCTCTACATTTGAACACATGCACAAATTTATGTAACCACCGTCACAGTCAGGATACAGAACAGTTCCGTGACCCCAAAAAACTCCCTGCATAGCCACACTCTCCCCCACCCAGAAGCCTGGGTAACCACTGATCTGTTTGCCATCACCGCGGTTTTGTTTTGTTCTTTTGAGAAAGTCACGTAGATGAAATCATGCCGTTTGTAACTCTTTGAGTCTGCCTTCCCTCACTCAGTACAGTGTTGCTGAGATTCTTCCAAGTCATGTCTATCAATAGCTCATTCCTTTTTATTGCCGAGTAGAATTCCATTGTATTGTTTAACTCTGAGGAACATTTGGGGTTTTCCAGCTTTGGGCTATCACACACAAAGCTGCTATGAGCATTCATGTGCAGGTTTTTGTGCGAGGGACATAAGTTTGCACTTTTCTAAGGTAAATATCCAGGAACGAGATTGCTGAGTCATATTGCAAGTACTTGTTTAATTTTATGAGAGACTGCTCGGCCGTTACTCAGCGTGCTTGGACCGTCCTGCATTCCCACCAGCAGTGTTCCAGCTGCCCTGCATCCTGGTCGGCACCTGAACTTGTCTGTCTTTTTTGTCTTAGTCATCCTAGTGGGTATGAAGTGAAATTCAATATGGTTTCGATGAGCACTTTTCTAATGGCTAAATTTTGAACATCTCTTTGTGTGCTCATTTTTTTAAAATTAAGTTTATTGGAATAACATTGGTTAATGCAATTATGTCATTTTCAGGTGTACATTATCATTTGACATCTGTATATTCTGTTGTGTGTTTACCACCCAAAGTCCAGCTTCCTTTATCCACTTCACCTTCCCCCTACCCCCCGATATTTGACCCCCTTTAACCATCTATCTACCCTCTCCTCCCACACCCTCTACCCTCTGATAACCACTAGTCTATTGACCATGTCCATAGTTTGTCATGTTTGTTTGTTGATCTTAGGTTTATATCCCACATATAAGTGATATCATGTGATTTTCAACTTTTTTCGTCAGGCTTATTTTGCTTAGCATGATTATCTCGAGGTCCATCCATGTTGTCACAAATGGCAGTATTTCATCTCTTTTTATGGCTGAGTCATAGTCCATTGTACATATGTACCATAACTTCTTTAGACAGTCATCTGTCATAGGACACTTTGGTTGCTTCCATGTCCTGGCCACTGTGAATAATGCTGCTATGAACAACAGTGTGCAAATATCTTTTCCAGTATGGGTTTTTTCATGTGCTCATTTGCCATTCTTATATCCTCTTTGGTGAAATGCCTATTCAAGTCCTTTCTTGTTTTTTAAAGGGGTAGTTGGTTTTCTTACAGTTGAATTTTAAGAGTTCTTTATGTATTTTGCATACGAGTTCTTTGTCCGACCTGAGATCAGTGAATGCTTAAGCAAATTACTTAAGCATCCGAGCCTCTCCCTTCCTAAATGTGGGTGATGTGGTTTTCTCTATCTGCTTTGTAGTGTCGCTCTGAGGATCAAATGATAAAGGCAAGTGAAACACTGGAAATTGGGAAGGGACCACCATTGCTGTTTGGATTACCCAGGTTCTTGGTTAATGAGTATTTATTTGCTTCATGGTATGCTCCTTCCAAGCCTGTACTTGACAGATTAAAAAGATTCAAGTTAAAGGGGAACTGTGCAGAGAAACGGTTTCGCTGACAAGGTATGCCCTTTCATCTCAGCCGCCCCTGGAACACAATTTCTTCTCCAGAGCTCTTGAAGGCTCATGGAGGAAGGTGCTCGAGGCCAGGTGGTGGTTGAGCAGCCAGTGTCAGAAGCTGCTCTGTACACAATCTTTCCAGGCTTTAGAATACAGCTGCTGTTGACCGTGGCCAGAGCCCAGGGCTCCTGTTGCAAGAGGGTCACATGTCACAATTGAGTATTAAAGAGCGACGTGATAGGAAGTGCCTCTTTCCCAAGTGAAAGGAAGATTACTTTAGACCCCACCTTCTAGTTTCCCATGGCTTTGCAGGTCCCTCGTGAGCGAGCCCAGCACAAGGGTGGCTCAGAGGAGGCGCACGTGCGAAACGCGGTACCCACACCGCAGAGGCTTACCCTGTGTCCTAGCAGAGCCTACCTATATTGCAGTCATGTGCACAGTGGTGCCTCCCCACTGTCCCTTGGCCCCTCCGTCCCTCCCGCAGATCCCGTAGAACTTCAGTTTGGATTATTAACTTCAGCTCATGGGGTCATGCTGAGGCATTTGAGAGTAATCCCAGTTGTCCTGCCAGTGACTGGTTCTGGAACGAGCATGATCGGATTCTGCCAGTGAGGCGCAAGAAGAAGCTTGCTGAAGTTCTCTGGAAGAACGTTCTGTGCTGTGTGGAAGGGTGAGGAGCCAGGCCCATTCTCTCTGTCTCACTCTGTCGGCTTGTCTGTCGCTCTGTCTTTGTCTCTCTTTCCTTGGCTGGGGAGCTAGTAGCCATGAGCACAGGGGCCCAGGCTTGGAATGGTTCACTGCCAAGTTTGGATGAACAGAGATCTGGAAAGTATGCGAGTCCTGCGTTCTGCCTTTGAGCCACAAAACTGACCAGCCCTGAAGCCCACCCTGCCTGGGCATCTTCTCATGAAGGTGACGACCCTCGCCCAGTGTAATTCACTTGGAGTTGAGTCCCTTATTATTTGCAGCCCCAAACGGTAACTGTTATAAGCTGTGGCCCTACCACACACAGGAGTCCTCCTGGCTGGTTAGACTTCGGGGGGTGTAGAGAGGTTCTGGGGGTGGAGAAGAAAGGAAGAACATGGAAGAGACAGTGACCTCTTTTCGCTTCAATGCCCTGAGATTAAGAGAGTTTTGTGGACAGTCTCAGTTTTTTCCATTTTAACATGGAAGAATTAAAAATCACCTAAATCTTATTAACTTGGGTTAAATAGGGGAGAGCCTGAAATAGGCATCTATTCAAAGGAATGCAGTTTTATTGTTTCGATGTGAACAGTAACTCAACATGGGGTAGAGGTCCTGCTGGCCTGCTTTAGGGAAGACACAATTAGCATATTGTTGCTATGCCAACACTAATAATTTCTTTGGGGATTTTTCTTCACATATATGGCCACTGTGGCTGAGTCAATAGTGTCAACGAGGTAACAGAGGCAGTGGAGGGGGGTGAACCCGTTTCAGGGAACAGAGTGTTTTCAAGGACTCAGGGCAGTGGCCATTGGCAGAACAAGTGTTGCTAATTATGCATTCAGCACAGCGGGCGCTGCCCCGCCAACCCTGGCACGGCCCAAATGGTCCCAGATTTTCAATCCGAGGAATCCAGACGAAGGATGCTGCACGGAACGTGCACCGAAAGACCGGCACGCACCTGGCCTCACACACTCACGGGCGCTTCCAAAGCAGCACACGCGAGACGCGTCCGGAGAAACTCGCTTGTCCCCTGTGCGTTCTCACAGGATTTCTCCTTGCTGGGAATGTGGCTGCATTTGGGCTCTTTTGGTAACCACTGGTTACCAAGGCAGGGTGTGTGTGTGTGTGTGTGTGTGTGTGTGTGTGTGTGTGTGTGTGAGAGAGAGAGAGAGAGAGAGAGACAGAGACAGAGACAGAGACAGAGAAAGAGAGAGGGAATGAGAATGAGAATGAGAGAGAAAGGGGAAGGGAGGGAGAGGGAGAGGGAGAGCTGGCAGGAGCTCGGCTTGATTCGTGGTGATTTCTCACAGCCCTCCAACCCCTGAAAGGACTGTGAGTCCTTAATCCTGACCCTACAGGCCAGTTTTCCTCGCTGACCTCTGACGATGATACCTGAAACCCTGAAGCCAGGAGCACATGAGGCCACTGCTTTCCTTAGCAGATAAGGACTCGCTCATTTTCAGAAAGGCAGCCATCGAAGTTTATAGATGCAGGTGTGGGAAGACCTTTTAGTAAACAGGAAGTGACTGGCAGAGGTGTTGGAAGCATTCCCTGAGCTACCTGAGATGCAGGTTTCCCACTTTCTTTCTTCATCAGGTGTGACTTGAGCACCCACTATGTGTCAGGCACCGTGCAGTGTGGATACGAGTTTGAATGAAACTCAGAACCTGCCCCGGAGGGGGGGTGGGTTATGTGTAATCACACACGACTCTAATGTGTGCTGGGACATAGCTGGAATCTGAAGGTCAAGGAGGTGCCCAAGCACAGGAGGGAGGGCAGACAGCCCCACTAGGTTGGTTTGGGGACCAGGAACAGCCCCAGCCTGGCCTATGGTGCAGTGTAGACGCACACAGGCCCTGTGGGTCGTTCTTTGCTAATGGAAACAGGCCTCCTTGGAAGGTGCCTTGTCTACCTTCCTTGTCTTGGGGCCTGAGAAAATCAGGATGGAAAGTCCTGGATCATTTTTAAGAAAGCCAAGGGCCTCCTTCAGGTGCTCACATGGACAAGTCTGACAATTTGACCACCTAATGATGTGGTTAATTGGCACAAAGTCGTGAAAGTCCAGGAGTTCACAACGAGATGCAAATGAGAACAATTAACCTCACATGAACAAAAGGTAGTCGAATGGTTTGAGATGGATGACTAGTAGGGTGTTTTCACTTTTTACCCTGATAAGCAAGGGAGTATCAATTTTACGAGGCGTTCATTTGATTAGGCGTGTGACTGGTTGTCATGAGTGCGTGCGCGCATGTGCGTGCGCGCGCCTCAGATTCACGCTGGGCCCGCCTCTGTTCTGCTTGCGCAGGACCAGCCCCCGCAGGCTGCATTTCCCGGGCTCCCGGCTGGGTGTGGCCAGTGGGAGTGAGGCCGGAGAGTGGGAGGAAAGAAGAAACCGGGCTCGCTCTCCCCGGCACCAGCTGCATCCCCTCCCTGCATCGCCTCCACAGCTAGAGCTGCTGCCTCGTTGGAGGTTGGAGCCGCCGGTGAGAGCTTCTTCTGCGGGCCCCCCCCCCCCGCCCCTGCCCTGGACCCCCGCAGCACCTTCTCCTTCCTCGTCCGACCAGCCCAAAGGTGCTAGCAGGGCCTCTCGTTAGTGATCTCCAGGTTACCTCGCTACCTACCCTGTTGGACTTCTCAGCTCTATTACCAAGGTCTTTCGATAAATTCTCTTTGTTTCAGTTACTGAAATGACCTCCATTTTCCTGGTTAGTATCTGATGGAATATGTCATTGTTTCTATCTGCGTAAGCAGGGAAGAATCAACACCAGAAACTGTGAGTAAACCAAATAATCTCAGAATAAACAGACACAGTAGCAAGGGCAGGGAGGGTGGATGAGCATTGGGGTCACATAAAATCCAGGCCGAACGGACCTGGCCGGCACAGGTGGGCACACGCACGCAGCAAAGAGAAAGAGGGTTCAGCAGGATGTTCCTCAGTGACAAATTCGTCAAATGTCCCGAGGAGAGGAGCTCACTTTGCACATCTGACCCCACAAGGAGGAGATGAAATTTTTAGGTGGTCTTACATTAATTGTAATCATATTATAATGAGAATATGTTAAGTTTCAAATAATATTGTCAGACCGGGTCAATGCATCCCAACAGGACAACGGGTTAGATGCTGTCAGCCCAGAGACTTTTAAAGGTAGAATCTTCTGGGAAAGACATGGAGAGTGGCAGGTGCCATCAGTGCCCTGTCCACCTGCCCTCGACACATAGCATCCCTTCACCCATCGCTGGACAGCTTCCGTCCTGAGCCCTGCCGCTCTGCCTGAGGACTGTCCCTGCTTGGCCCACATGGGGCAGCTGGGGAGTGTCACCCTCCAGGGCAGCCCTCAACCAACAACCGATGAGAGTGGCAGATAAACATTCTAACACCCCTTCTTCCCTCTTGGGGTGACTCTGAGGTGTGACCTCCGTGTCTCCTTTATTTCCAGTCAGGGCTATGCCCGGTCGCCCACAGCAGGAACCCGCTTACCTCTCTGATTTTTCCCGTCCCAGTTTCACTTCCCCGTAACCTACCAGGGGGTTCTTAGACTCACCTCCCAGAGAAATTCCTTCTGCTCTCATCCTTGTCTCAGGGGCTGCTTCTGGAGAGCCCCGACTAAGGCACCATTAAAAAATAATAATAATTCATTGGAATCATTTTAGATTAAGAGAAAAGTCGCATAGATGATACAGAGAATTCTGACATACCCTTCACCCAGTATCTTCCAATACTGGTGTCTGCTTTTTTTTTTTTTTTTTTTTTTTTACAGCTTTATTGAGGTATAACAGATACATGAAGAACTGCCTGTATTTAACGTGCACAGTTTGGTGAGTTTGGAAATATGCCAACACCCAGGATACCATGGCCACGATCAAGGTGACAGACACCTCCAACACCTTCCGAAGCACCTCTTATCCCCTCCAGCTTTATGCTGCTGTTGCTTGGCACAAACATTTAATGTGACAGCCACCCTCTTAGCGGACTTTGACGTGCACAACTCATATGGTTAACTCTAGGCGCTCTCTTGTACAGAAGGTCTGTAGAACTCACGCGTCTTGCAGGACTGAAACTTTATGCTCATCCATTATCTGGTCATTTGTTGTTTGTCAAAACTGAGAGATTCGCCTTGGTACGTTGCTATTAAACGAACTGTGAATTTTATTCGGATTCCATCAGTTTTTCTAGTACTGTTCTCTTCCTGTTCCAGGGTCTCATCCGGGGTCCCATGCTGCATTTAATCACATGTCTCCTTAGTCTCCTCTGGTTGGTGACAGTTCCTCAGTCTTTCCGTACTGTGCGTGACCTTGACCGTTTTGAGGAGTGCTCAGGTATTTAGTAGAATGTCCCTCCGTCGGTGTTTGTCTGATGTTTTTCTCACGGTTGGTCCAGAGTGGCGGGTTTGAGGGAAGAATACCTCACAGACGATCTGCCCTTCTCACTACCTCACCCCAGGGAAGACAACAATTTTAAAACTTAAAGAAAAAAATCCATAAAAAATACATGCTTGAAATTCCCAAGTCATCACAAGTGAAAGTTTGTTGTTTTTTTTTTTTAATCAAAAGGGACCCAGCCTGGAGACCTGGGACTCATGTTTGAGTCACCTTCTCTGAGAAAGTGTCCTCTGTCTTCGGCTCTGGTAAGACTAATGACTCCCCAGGAAGGAGTAAAATATTCCTGAAATCCTAGGATGATATAAAAATGCAATGAAGAATAGATAAATGTGGCAATAATCCTGGGAAGGTGATATATCCGGTGCAGTATAATGAATTAAGGCCGCGGTGTGTCGGTTTTAGAGTTGGCATAAGCGAGTGTGGTCATGTGTTGTGTAACCATTGCATTTTTAAATGTTTGGTCCACATTCGAAATCCTTAAAGTATTCAAAAAAATCAAAGGCGTTACTTATGATTGCATTTCACATTGTTTCAGAATATTTAATTCATCCTATTTATAATTTTAAAAATTATAAAATTATAAATTTAAAAATTGGTTTTCTGAATTCTGTTAATTAGACGTACGTGTAACAAATTAAGCATTAAGGAAAGCCCACAGAATTGTGGGGGTTTCTTACCCCCCAAAGAAAAGCCCTTTGGGTGTTAAATCATCTGTCAGTGGTTGTAATGGAACTAACTGTCTCCCTGCTCCATCATCAAAGATGTTAGCTTTTAGGCCACTGAAAGACTAAGGGACTCTCGTGGATGCTTTTAGGCATTTCACATCTTTCGTCTCATTTTACCCTCACAAAAACCTGGTGGTATTATCTGCATTTGACACGTGAGAAAACTTACCATAATTTAGAATGTATTCAACTGTAAGAGAGAATATGAGACCAAAAATGACTTGAAAAGCGATAGATTTATCGTCTCCTTGGAAAGTAATCCTACTAGCTTATCGGGCTAGTTAATTCCGGGCTCCATAACACCAGCTTTGCTGCGATCCTCTGGGCTGCTCCTCCGGGCACAAGGTCGGCCACAGTAGTCCCAGGCACCTGTAGCATCATGGAAGTCGGTTTCTCCTGTGCTGCTTTTGGTACTAGGGAGGAAATCCTCTGTCCACAGTACCGTGTGACATTTCCTCGTTGGCCAGGGTTGAGTCGTGTGTTCGGGTGTGAGACAAATCACCAAGAGAGGGGTGGAGTTACATGACTGACTCTGGCCAGTCAGCCTTCAGCCCTGGGGCAGGGAAGGTGAACACCCTGCCTCACCCGTGAGGGAGGTGGGCACAGGCAGAGGTGGCTGTGCGAAGGTGTGGGGAGGGGCGTGGCTCGCCTAGGCTCACACTGCCAAGCCAGGGCTGGCACCTTAGGTTGCACCTTATGCTCTTAGCATTTCCCAGCAGACCCCTCTGAGTTCTTGGAATGAGGTGACCCCTTCAAAGGGTCTTCGATTTGGAAAGAGCCTCCAGGGACTTGAGGGCCAATCTCTCCCTGACCACCCAGCAAAGGTGGATTTAAACTTTTCAGAATGAAGCATTGTCTCGCTCATTCCCAGAGGCTGCCACGGTTCCTGACGCCCCAAGGTCCACACCTTCTGTTGCAGAGGTGAGAAGGCTGAGGCAAGGGCAGGAAAAGGGGGTCACAAAGTGAGGTGACTGGAATCAGGGCCACCAACACCTGATTCTACTACACCTGGCTGTTTTGCAGGTGGATACTAACATGGGTGGGAGGCACTTCAGAGCAACCTTGGAAAGTACGGGCCGTGGACTGAACTGCTCGGTTTGTATCCTGGCTCAGCCACTTATCAGGTAGGTGACCTTGGGCAGCTTACATAACCTTTCTCAGCTTCAGTTTCCTCGTCTGAAAAATGGGCATTTTAACAGGACCACTTCTTCGGGCTGTTGTGAGGAATAAATGGGCGAGTACATGCAAAGGCTTTGGAGCAAAAACGTCAGACAGTAAGTAAGATTTTGGTTATTATTCTGCTCCTACTGTGTGTCCAGCTCTATGTTTTGCAGCCATCGGTCTTTGCGACATCTCTAGTATTAGCAGACTCATTTTACATTAAAGCACAGATGTGCGGAGCGACTTACACAGGGTCCTGTAGCGGAGGCCACGCTGAGTGTCAGACCCTCGTCTGGCTGGCCCCAGAAGCTGGCTCGAAATCGCGTTGCTCTTCTGTCCCCCTCGCCCCAGCGTCCTGCCTTCTGGGTCCACTACCGCAGGTAAAGGAAGCCAGGCTAGTGTGGTCGGCACCCTGGTTCCTGGTTACACACCATGAGATGGGAGGTAGGATGCAGGGACCTTTCCACTACCCGACACTGCCCTTTCCCCTGCAGGGACAGAGGCTCTTCAGGCTCCAGGAGCAGGATTTGTCTCAGCCACCTTGACCGTCACGCGGTTCTTCCTTGTGTCCGACCAAAATCTGTTTAGCTTTCATTTATGCCCAGCTACGTTTGCTGAATCTCCAAAGAGGCCTTTTTCTCCAAAGAGGTCTGTTCAAATCTTTAGCTTATGAGTCAATGAGCCCTCCCACCTGCCACCTGGCTCTGCCCTGTTTATCCCCACATGTCACTTCAGCACCTTCCCTTGAGGATGTGGCCAAGGCCTTCCTATGCCACCTTCAGGGTCAAGGAGTCTCTAGGGAGTGTCCACTCCCGCCACAGTCTCAGCAGAGCTTAACAGAGTCTGGTTTCTCCCTGGTCCGAAATGAGGCGTCTCCTTCCATCTTTCTCCTTCATGTTTCCCAGACTCCCCACCTTCCACCTGGCCGGGGAGTCCTGCGACTATTTCTAAAATGCGAACCAGGTGTGGAAAGATTGTCCTCTAAGGCAGCTGCTAGTCACGTGTAGTGTAGCTATTTAAATTGATTACAACTAAATAACATTTAAAATTCAGTTCTTCGGCTGCACTAGCCATGTTTTGAGTGCTCGATAGCCATGTGTGGCTAGTGGCTTCTCTCCTGGACAGAGTGGCGATCGACCATTTCCAGCACTGCAGACAGGTCTATTCGATGGCACTACCTGCGGTTCTCAACCTCAGATTTGTTAAAACACCAAACATCGGCTCTCAACCACCAGAATGCTCGTGCACCCCAGGCTGCCTGGGCTGCGTCTCCACCTGACTGTAAGTTCTGAGCAGGAGCAACTGCAGTTCTAACCCTGATCGCTGTCCTTCTCCAAGAACGAATATAAAACAAGGAGCCACTCCAATGTCACCTAGGACGTTGGACTTTGGGTGTGATTTCCTTTCTACCTTGAAGCTTTCTAAGACTCACTGGTACCTGGTACCTTCTTATTTGGAGAGGCCATGTGGGGAACACAGGAAAGCACAGGACTTGGCTTTAAGAGATTGGATTCAAGTCTCTTTGTGACCCTGGGCATTGCCCCTCTGAGTTCAATAATGGGGTAATAATGGCCACGTTATCACTTTATAAAGCTGCTTTATGCTCAAGTGGTATAGTATGTGAATTTTGTTCATAAATCACAGAGGGCTGTCTAAAACGCAGGCCCGGGACTTGGCTGTGTAACGATTAGCGGAGGCTATGTTCAGTCAGAGTGATTTGTTTACATGCCCATCTCTCAACAGCCTGAGTGCTCCTTGAGGCAGGCTCTTAACTCATCTACTAATCTTTGGGCCCCCTAGTGCTTGACTTGAGGTCCAGCAAATAATTATACTAAAAATGATTATTATACTAAAATATACAAAAGCATTTATTACACGAAAGCATTTATTATGTTTCAGGTGTTGTTCTAACGTATTAATTCATTTAATTCCTCCTGCAGTCCCATGAGGCACGTATTCCTGCTATGAAATTACATAAGAATGGGTGCCAGTAAATATTTATTATACCGTCTAGGGAAGGACTTTCTCCAACTTCAACATGCATAGGAATATATGGGGATTTTGATCTCGTTAAAATACACATCCTGATTTGGCAGGGCTGGGGTAGGGCCTGGGATTCTGCATTTCCAACAGGCTCTCACGTGACGCTGCCAGACAGCAGACTGTACAGTGAGTATCAAAGCTCTAGATCATTTAACATATCGCCAAATTAAAAGCATCCCTTGTGAGGTGGAGGCAGGGGTGGGAAACACCCTGGAAAAAAATGGACTCGCTTCTCACTTGGTAATGAGAGGGTTACAGATCCTTTGGATAAACATTCTTCGAGGGGATAATGAAGCGAGTCAACTTAAGGTAGCTTTTAAAGTCTTATTGGAACAATCCGTTCTCACGGTTTCCAGGAAAGGAGCAGGGAAGACTTTTCCAGATTAGGGGATGGGGCCACACATCGGACCTTAACAGGGAGCCCAGCAACTGCTGCCAGATCACCTGGAATCTGCCATCCACAGGGGGCTGTGAGGCCTTCCCAAATCAGCCACAGGTACAGGGGGAACTGAGGCCAGTGTCCCACGTGGGTGGAGTAATGTTCAAGGGTAGTGGGAGGAAGTATGTGAATGAAACATGGCCTCAGAGTCGGACAGAGCTGGGTTCAAATCCAGCATCACCACTTGCTGGCTGTTCAAGCCACGGCAAGCGTCTTACCCTTGCCGTTCTGTTTTTCTACTGTGGCATAGAGATTACACTGGGTTTGATGAGGAAACTGAAGCGTCTGAGGATTTAAAACAGACCAACTTTAATTCAGGGAATTCATTACATAGGAGATGGCAGAGCTGGGAAGCCAGTGGGGGAGGGTGAAGTAACCCAGAGATTAGCAGGAAGACCACAGTGGGCTGGAGGGCCCAGGGAGGAGACAGCGTTACTGCAGCCCAGGGGTTGGGTCACTAGGGTGGTGCTGGAGTCACAGCCCTCACCAGGATGCTACCTGAGCAAAGAAGAAGAAGGAAAAATACTCCTGCTTCTCCCTTTCCCCCTACCATCCAATCTCCTGCCATTGCCCTCCTTGGCTGAACCTAATGCTGGGCCTCACCCTCATGTGACCACCACACTAAGTCTAGTAATCATCGGTAACCATACAAACTAATCACAATATTATTGACTATGTTCCCCTTCACTTTTCGGTGTTCTGTTGTTAGGCACATACACACGAATGATCATTACGTGTTCTTTGAAACTGACCCCTTTACCATTATGCAATGCCCCCCTTTAACCCTGATGACTTTTCTTGCTCTGTTATCTGCTGTCTAAAGTTAATATAATTACCCTGTTTTATTTTGATTAGTGTTAGCAATGTATATCTTTCTCCATCCATTTACTTATAACCTATATGTGTTTTCATATTTGTTGATCTTGAGAAAGAATATACCAGTTGGGAAGACTGGTTAATTGAGCCCAAATTTATAAATTAGAGTCTAGCAGCCCTTTTTATGAGGGGAAAGGAGAGCATGTATCTCACCCACACTTTTTGCATATCAGGGAAAAGCCACAGACTGAGCTGCCAACTCTTTTGCACTGGATTCCTACTCCTGAGCCAAACTTTATAAAGGAAGTCTTGACCGATAGGCTAAAACCTACCCTGTCCAATTGTAGCTACACAGCTATATCTTCATTTGTGCTCTTTACTGACCGACCAAAGATCCATAATGGCCAACCAGGACACGAGATTCCAACCAATTGGGACAGCGTTATGTGGACCAATCAAACTGCAAATTTGGATTCCTCATTTGCATAAAAATAGACCAATCCAGACGACGGTGAGCATTTTCTCTATATAAGGGGGCTCCCATTTTTCTCTGGGGGGCATACTTTTAGTTTCCCTTGAAGGTTGCTTTTCCTGGTTTGCAAATGCTCAGCTGATAAAGTTTCTGTTTTTACTGCAGCAAAGACTGAGGGCTCCTGTTGATATTGGGTTGATGGCAGATCTTTTGTTGACATATTTATAGTAAGTTTCTTATGTTAAATGTATAGTTGGGTTTTGTTTTCTGATCCACTCTGACTACCTGTCTTTTAATGAAAATATTTTGACCATTGATGTTCAAAGTGATTACTGATATAGTTGGATCAATATCTACCATATTGTTACCATTTTCTATTTGTTCTTGTTCTTTGTTCATATTTTTGTCTTCCATTCTTTCTGCTTTTTGCAGGTTTCATTGAGCATTTTATATGATTTTATTTTCTCATATCAGTTGTATGGTTTTTCATTAACTTTTTTTCTTAGTTAATTGCCCTAAAGTTTGTATGTAATGTACATTTACAATTAATCCAAGTCCACTTTTCAATAATACTATACTGCTTCACGAGTCTGTGAGTACTTTATAATAACAAAATTATTCTGATTTCCCCCTCTTATCCCTTGTATCATGGCTGTTATTCATTTCACTTATATATTTCACAGTCCTTGGATAGTCTGTTCTTCCCCCCAACCCCTTTAGTTTTTTTCTTCTCTAGTACTCGTTCTTTCTTTGAATAGGTCTGAATTTCTGACCAGTATCATTTTCCTTCTCTCTAAAAAACTTCTTTTTAACATTTCTTGCAAGGCAAGTCTACTGGCAACAAGTTTTCTCAGTTTTTGTTTGTCTGAGTCTTTATTTCTCCTTAATTTCTGAAGGATAATTATGCAGGGTACAGAACTCTAGGTTGGTGTTTTTTTTTCTCTCAACACTTTAAGTATTTAACTCAACTCTCTTCTTGCTGTGTGATTTCTGGGGAGAAATTGTATGTGATTCTTATCTTTGTTCCTTCACAGGTAAATTTTTTCCCTCTTGCTTTTTCTAGATTTTTTTTTAATATTTGATTTTCTACAGTTTGAAAAGGATATGCCTAACTGTAGATTTTTGTTGTTGTTTTGTTTTGTTTTGTTTTTGTTTTTTTTGTTTTTGTATTTTGCATTTGTTATGCTTCATGTTCTCTTAGCTTCCTGGATCTGTAGTTTGGTTTCTGACATTAATTTGGCAAAATTCTCCATCATTATTGTTTCGAATATTTCTTCTGTTTCTTCCCTCTTTCTTCTTCTGGTATTCCCATTACAACTCTTGTAGTTGTCTCACAGTCCTTGGATATTCTGGGTTGGTTTTTTTTTTTACCCTTTGTTCTTTTGCTTTTCACTTTTGGAGGCATCTATTGCTACCCCCTCAAGCTCAGAGACTCCTTCCTCAGCCATGTCCCGTCTACTAATAAGCCTATCAGAGGCATTCTTCATTTCCGTTTTAGCTCTTTTCATTCCCGGCATTTATTTTTAGTTCTTCTTAGAATTTCTATCTTTCTGTTTACATCGCCATCTGTTCTTTCATGCTGTCTACTGTACCAATCAGTGCTCTTAGCATATTAATAATAGTTGTTTTAAATTCCCAGCAGCCTGATAATTCAAACATCACTGCCATATTTGAATCTGGTTTTGATGTCTGTTCTGTCTCTTTAAACTGTGTATTTTGCTTTTCGGCATGTCTTTTTCTTGATAACTGGGTGTGATAGAAAAGAAATTGCGGTAGGTAGGCTTTAGTAATATAATGGTAAGGTGCGTGTGGAGTGGGGGCGGGAGCATTTGTAGTCCTCTAATTAGAGCTCAGCCTTTTTAGTGAGCCTGTACTTTCGGGTTATGACCTTCACATATGCTTCTGCTTTTTTCTTTCTCCCCTTAGGTGGGACCAGAGGGGGCTGGTTTGGGTCTTTTCCTTCTCCCATGTAGAAAGCTAGAGCTACATAAAAGTGTAGGGCTTCCCTATGACTAGGTTGCCCTGGATTTTTTAACTCTCTGACTTGTCCATGCTGAGTCTCCAGCAATGTGCTAATTACAGTTCTGGTTTCCCTACCCGGCCCTGGTTCGCTCAGAGGTTGCAGCTTGTGAGTTTCTGTTCTGATAAGTTGTGACGCTCTATATTTATCTGTTGGTCTCTCCAATTTGGGAGTTTGCCCTGTGACCTCACTTTTATGGCTCTGAGGAGAGATGCTAATTTTTCAGTTTGTTCGGCTTATGGAGTGGTGACTTCCAAGCTTCTTACACCCAGACTGAAAACAGGAAGCCTCCTCCTCTAGTTTTAGTAATGACCATTTTTTATTTTCCGTTTTCTCTCTCCTCTTAACATATCTCTTTAACTCAATTTCTTTTAGTGGTTGTCCTAGAGTTTACAAAATACATTTCTAGTAAATGTTAAGTATGCTTTCGAATAATACTAGTAGCACTTCAACAAGTAGTGCAGGTACCTTTTCCTCAACTTCTTTCTTCCAACCCTTGTGACGTTGCGCTGTCATCATTTCATTCACTTATGCCATATGCTATAGTCATACAATGCATCATTAACATTACTGCTGTGTTTATACTATCTTTTAGATCAATTAAAAATAAGAAAATTGAAAGATTTAGTTTTACTTCATTTATTCCTTCTTTTGACATTCTTCTTATATAAATTAAGTTTCTGACCTTTATCATTTCTATCTACCTGTAGAACTTCTTTTTTTTTTTTATTTATTTATTTCTCTTTCTTTCTTTATTTTTTTTTTTTTTATTTTTTTTAATTTTTGCACAGAAGGTCTACTGGTGATGAATTCTCTTGTTTTTTGTTAGAGAAAGTCCTTATGACTCCTTTATTTCTGAAGAATAATTTCATTGGTTGTAGAATTCTAGGTTTGTGGGGTTTTCTTTTCCTCAACATTTTAAATATTCCACTCCATTTTCTCTTACTTGCATTGTCTGTTTTGAGAAGTCCACTGTCATGCTTATCTTTTGTTCCTTATAAGCAAGATATATTCCCCCACTCTGGCTTCCTTCAAGATTTTCTTTTTGGATTGGATTTCTGTAGTTTGAATGTGATGTGCCAGACCTGGGGATATTTTTGTTGCTTGCTTGCTTGTTATTTTGGTATTTAGTCTACTTGGTGTTCTCTGAACTCCCTAGATCTGTGGTTTGGACAGTTTGGCCATTATTACTCAAATTCAATTCAAATGCTTCTTCTCCATTTTCCCTTTCTTGTTCTTCTGGTAGTTTAACAATGCATATGTTACACCTTTTGATGTTGTCCAACAGTTCTTGGATGTTTGGTTCTGTTTTTCTCATACTTTTTCCTCTTTGCATTTTTAGTTATTGACGTGTCTCCTGGGCTGTACCTAGTCTCCTGGCGAGCTCATCAAAGGCATCCCTCGTTCTCTTACACTGTCTTTGATATCCGCCATATCTTTTGAATTCTTTCTTAGCGTTTTCCTCTCTCTGCTTATATTACCCAGACGTTCTTGGATGTTGTCTACTTTTTCTACTAGAGCACGCAGCACATTAATCGAGTTTATTTTCACTCTCTGCCCGATAGCCCACATGTGCATCATGTCAGAGTCTGGTGCCGCTGATTGCTTTGTCAGACTGTTTTTCTCTTGCCTTCCGTCATGCTTCGTAATTTCTCGTTGAAAGTCAGACACGTATTGGGTAACAGGTACTGAGGTAAATGGGCCTTTAGTGTGAGAACTTGTGAAAAAACTTGGGGGGTTGGTTTAGTATTTGCTGCAACTATACATTCCAGTGGTTTCAAATTCTTCTAGTGGTTTCGTTTTTGTCTCTTCTTGAATTGTGCTTCCCTAGCACTCCTCCTTAGAGTGTCCGTGTCCTGAAGTCCTTTCCACTGTAATCCACTGTTATTATACTGGAACGCTCTCAGTGGATGGCTTTGCTATTCATTAGCTTTGTGACTGTGGGCATGTCTCGTCACTGAGCCCGATTCGTAATCTCTAAAATAAGAGTAATAGCTCCTTGTAGGGCAGGGCAAGGCAGTGCCGAGGACGAAATGAAATCCTGAGCATCGTGTGGTATAGACAAGATGCTTCATTGACTTGATGGGCTCATTTGGCTCTAAATCATTAATTGCTACTGGTTTAGCTGGGTGGTGACCAAAGTATGGCCTTGCCTCCCTCAACCATATAGTTAGAATCAGAACTCATCTCTCCTCAACTCAGTGGCTCAGCTGTATGAATGCCTCAACAGGCAAGTTTCTTAAAAATAAATGAAGTGTGCCTTCCTGGTACCCCAGATGCTTTAAGTAGAGCCTGATGACATATTTTAGAACAGGGCCTGCCAGAACCATGTCCCTCTCTTGAGAAAATAATAACCTTCCTAATTGCACATTGACCCCAGATACATTCTCCCAAGTAAATAATACTCTGTTCAGATGCATCCTAATTAGGTATTTACCTCAGAGATTGCAACGGCTTCATCCTGCTGCCCCAGGGAAGTATTAGGCATCATATTTGGGCCAACAGAACTGAAAAACAAACCAGCATCAAGAAAATAAATCCTACCAATGATTTACCATGGGAAGGCAGAGGGCTGGGGCTCTGGAGCCATTAGGAACCATTAGCCAACTGTGGGGTCAGGCAGCCTCCCTGCTTGAATAGAGGCAGCCCCCTCAAAGATAGCCACAAGTTGGGCTAAGAGCAGACCCTCCTTGTCCTGCTTCTCTAGGATTAGGAGTTGTTGCTCTGCTGGGGAATGTCTTGTGTCCAGTCACAGATTGCTCACACAGGAGCTGACCTATGAGCCAGGGCTGTAATCATTAAGAATCACATTTGGTGCAAGGGGAAGGGTTTTTTCAGTGTCCTTCTCCCAGTTCTCATTGTCTCTGTGTCCCTGGCAGTCCCTAAAGAGGCCAGGGAGCCTGGGACAGCCTTGCTAGAGGATGGGGGGTTTACCTGCTCCCCACTCACTACCTTTTATTTCCTCCTCTCTCTTCATCGCTCTCTGTCTTCGACTTCCACTCCCTCTCTTCTTCTTTCTTTTACCTTGTTCCTCTCTGCCTTCAACAATCCCCTTCTCCTCTGTCTTCCCTGTCTCTCCTCCCCCCGCCTCTTTCTTCTCTACTCACTTTTACTTCTCTGCTCCTCTGGAACTTCAGGAAGTTCTCACCCATCCTCACCATTCACAAGGCAAATGTCCCCTGGCTGGGCGGTGGTACCCCTGGCAGGCTCTCTGGTGCTGGGAAAATCATGAGCACTTGGGAAAATTAACTTCAGCCTCTCCCAGGAACTGACTGGAGATACTCTTCAAACCTCATTCTTTTGCTCGCAGGCACCATCAGCTGTGCCTCAGGGTCAAAGTCATAAAGTTCTCCAGGCTGAATATTTCTCCAAACCCATTATGAGGTACCCAGGGGCTGCCCTTCAGAGTTTGTAGGTTGTACAGTTAGAGGTGAAGGGTGGTGAGACTTCTCAGCACACTGAGGACAACCAGAGGTCACAGTCGATGGAGGAGGGGGGTGTGGAGCACTTGGGTCTCCTTCCCATCTTGGCTTGCTCTGCAGTGGCCCACAGAATATACCCCTTTATCCTCACGCTCAGAGCCCTTGTTCCCCTGCCTGGAAGGCTTTGTCAGCATGGGCCTAGTTGAAGGAAACTTAGAGATTCTTCCATCTGTACTTTTTAACCTGGGTTTCTATGGACTGGAGGTTTGTATTGTCCGCTTGGGCTGCCATAACAACACACCACAGACGGGGCGGCTTACACAACAGAAATGTATTTTCTCACAGTCCTTGGGGCTGGAAGCCCAAGATCCAGGTGTCAGTAGGGCTGATTTCTTCTGACGCCTCTCTCCTTGGCTTGTGGATGGCTGCCCTTTCTCTGTCTTTCCTCTGTGTGTGTCTGTGTCCAAATCTCCTCTTATAAAGACACCAGTCATACTGAATTAGGGCCCACTCCAATAGCCTCATTGTAATTTTACCTCTTTAAAGACTCTATTTTCAAACACAGTCACACTCTGAGGTACTAGGGGTTAGTAATTAAACATGAATTTTGGGAGACACAATTCAGCCCATAACAGAGTTTATGGATAAAATTGAGGAGAAATGGAAAGGGAAAAACTACATTTTAATTTAATTTTTAATTTTAATTTAAACTACCCTTTAACTGAAATGTAACATTTCCTTTCTACATTACAAATGTGGACAATAAACCATAGTTGCATTAGCAGCACCTGTGACATTGTCTCTAATAAAAATCACAAATATGGTTGTCACAGACATCCTAAAATATTGTTTACATTCATAGCTACTTTGAAATTACAGTTGTTACACCCACTGCTGGGTCTTGTTCTTCGTTGCACTTATTAAAAAGTATATATGTTACTATATAACAAAGTTGTTTTTTCAATATGTTGATAATTTTGTGACAATATAATTGATGTCTCTTGTAAACTTTATTTTATTCGAAACATTATTCTGAGGAGGGCTTCCATAAGCCTTGCAGAACTTCCAAAGGGATCCATAGTATATAAAAGGCCCTGGACCTAGTTTAAACCTCCATTTTCACAAGGAAGGAAAATGGAGCCCAAAGAGGGTCATTCACTTGTCCATTGTCACACAGTGGTTTAGTGGGGCTTGAGCTCAGACCTTACAGTTCCTCGTCCACTGTTTGGTCCACTCTATCACATTTACTAGTTGTTCTCTTCTGAAGACTGGTATCATTAGCCATGATATAAAATTTCAAAAATACCTTAGATTAGGAGTGTGCCCCATACATCCCCGATGTGCGACCTTCATAGTCATCCTTTTGTGTAATAGCTGAGGGGCCTAGTTCCCTCCTGAGAGAGGGGAAGAAAGCTCAGCCCTTAACTGCTCCCCCTCCCGACGTCTTAGGGAGACCTTGGAGGGATGCTTCCACAAATGGGTACTGGTTTTCTCTGATCATCCCATCTAGGGAAACCGACTGCTCCTGGTGTGCCTGGGACTCTCTCGGCACTGGCGCTGAATGTCCCATGACTGGGGCCTCTCCTTCCTGCTGGACAAGTCAGCCTCTTGCCTGGGTAGCTGCTCCACCCTCTGCGTGATTCTCCAAAGACCAGCTAAAACCAGGATGTCTCTTGATTTGCGATTTCTCTGAGGACTTGAGAACTAAATTGTGGGAAAGAGAGCAACCTGTTATCTGAATGAACCTCAAGGCTCCTGGCTGCCCGGGACCCTAGCGCATGGGCTGGTTCTTTCTCTCTGTGGCCCCGGCCTGCTGCTGCCTGGCGTCGGTCGGTGTGGAGTCCTCCCCCACTCTTTCCCCACCAGAGGACCCCGACCGTGGCCCTCTGCCCTCTTTGGGTCCAGATCATTTATGTCCTTCCTCTTCGTAGGCAATATCCTGATCTTTCTCAAAGGCGCTCCCTTGCAGTGAAGACTGGCTCTCACATTACACAGCACAGCTTAGCTTTTAATTCTCACACTCTCCAACTTGGCATCACCTCTGCACAGCAAGAAGATTCTTTGACATGGTTTTCTCAAAAACAATCAGAGCTTCCTTCCCTCCAGTGGTGACTTCTGCAGCCATTCCTGAGCAAGGCAGTGTGAACAGAGTTTATTCTGCTCCTAACTCCTCGGGTGATTGAAATGCACTTGCATCATTGTTGCAGGCATTCATTTATTCACTTGAGATACATTTACTGAGACCTACCACCTGCAGGGCACTGAGCTGGGATGTGTAGAAGCCAAAATGAATGAGATCAGCACTGGCTCTCTGACAGTTCTATGCCAGTGAGGGAGACAGACCATCAATAGCAACCATCCTATGATATGGCCAGGGTTATACGGTGCAGCCTACCAGGTGTTAGATGAACCGATGGAGGACGTGTTCATTTCTGCCCCGTGATGGGGTTGGGGGCAGGGAAGAGACGACATCGTGCCGTGACACTCAAAGAGTGGTGTCTGGACCATCACATCAGTCACCTGGGAACTTTCTGGAAGTGCAATATCAGCCCAACCCAGACGTCCTAAATCAGCATCTCTGGGCAGGGGCCCAGCAGTCTGTGAGCTAAGAAGTCCTGAAGAGAATTTTAGAACCACTTGAGTTTAAGAGCCAGTGGAGCAGTAGATGTCATTCTTGTTCTCCCTAGGGCCCTTTACAGGTTAGTATGAGCATCTCTCAGCTCCTGCAAGTGTTGGCTGCTAACCCTCACAGATGCCCCCTTTGCTGGAGAATTTCCTTCTGCCAGGAAGCAGCCTCACCTGGGAGGTTATCTCTCTTCCCCTCCCCAGATAATAGCTGACGACTGATATGGGCTACAAAGGGCTGCTGTCTTTGCCTCAATTCTGTGTGAGTGGCTGGCTCTGGGCTGCAGTGTATGATTTAGAGCTCCCTGTAGGCTCAGACTGGAGTTCATTGTCAGATGAGTCCACATTCTTGCTCAGCTTGTTCTGTCCCTAATCCTGCTTTCCTCACTCCCTTCTCTTGAGACCACCCCAGTAAATCACTTGAACAAGGGACCCCCTATCTCAGCTCTGCTTCCAGGGACCACGGCCAGAAGCTTCACTGAGAAAAGAAAGCTTGAACAGGTCTGGAGGAATAAATAAAGCCTTGTAATCAGAAAAGCAAAGAAGAACATCCAGGCAGAGGGAACCGAATGTGCAAAAGCATGGAAGTGGGATCGGCATGGTGAGTTGTCTCTCCACTGCTTGTTTTTGAGTGGCTGGGACACAGGGTGCCTGGGGAGCACAATCTGAAAGCTTTCCAAGTCCTACAAAGGAATACTGATTTGTAACCCATGAGCAGTGGGATGCCACTGAGAGATAAGGTAGGATGGGGCACAATTCTATTTGCATTTTTGGACGAATTACTCTGGCAACAGTGCAGAGATAGACTAGAGAGCAGAGCGACCACTTAGGAGGAAATTTCAGTACTCCAATTATAAATGATGGGGACCAGACCGAAGGTATTGATGGAGGAGGATCGAGAAGAGAAGACACATTGGTGAGAGATATGGAAAGTAGAATTACCATGTGTGGGCTCACCTTTGTGTAGGTAGGGGCGGTTGACAGAGAGGGAGGCACTGAGATGACCCCCAGATATTTCTGGTGAACACTGAGACCATGCGATATCCCCAGTGTGCACAGAGATATCCCCAGTGTGTGCAGAGAGGGGTGACGTGGGGGAGAAGCCCCGGTTCTGTGAGGAGTTATGAGTTATGCAATGGGCATGTTGAATGATGGCATCTGTGAGCCGTGCGGAAGGCTGAGGGTGCCTGTGTGGTATAGTGGTGACACTTGAGTTTCTGGGGGAGCGGAAGTGGGCAAGTTGGCACCCTAGGAGAACCAAGATTAAGCACCAAGTGGAGGACAAGAAGGAGATGGAAACATAGCAGCCCTGGGTTTGAGGAGAACACGATGTCATGGGAATCAAGACACAGAGTAGAAAGTAGAGGGAGAGCGGTCCTGTGAGTCACGTGCCCTGCGGTGTGAACACTGTCCACTGGGTGTGGTCATTCACTTTAGTGTTTTTCAGTGGCATGGGGAGTGAGGTTCAGGAGACATCAAGTGTCTGGGAGTGAGTGAGGCTGAGGAAGTATAGAGGTATAGGAGCAATTTCATGAAGCCTGGCTGTGATGGGAAGGAGACAGCTGGCACCCTCTGATCCCAGCATCTCCCCCTGCTCCCAGAGTCCTCCTCAGGACCAGTCGCATGCCATGCAGCCAGCCAGCCACAGCTGGCTTCAGGCTCTGCATCCAGCTGAAGCGTAACCACCTAGACACAGGAGATTCTAAGGGTGACCTCAACCTCATGCACCCCAACTTCAACCCCCTGAGCTACCTGCCGACACAGAGGGTGATGACAGAGAGGGTGATGAGAAGCTCATAGACAGAGATGCATATATAACACATTCTAAAATTTTCAGCTCCATACCTCAACCAGGTAGGTATCAGCAGATATCTTTGTTCATAGCCAGACAGAAGGGTGATAATTTAATATGGCTGACATGATTGGAACATGCATTTGTCACTGGTGAAGATTGAGTGTGCTTTCCAAGGCAGTTTTTGGCAAAGCTTTAAAGAGAGGGCCTCACCAGTCACTTCCGATTCCTTGGCTGTGTGTTAGAACCATCAATCAGGATGAACTCTCTTGACGTTGATGGGAATGCCAACGGTGCTTCTACAGGGTTCTCCCTGTACCTCAGCTCTAAATAGCAAGATTATTATTTTTGACATGTTATTCAAGTGGGGATTTTTTTTTTTTTTTTTACACCTCTATTGCTTCCTGTCTTGGAAACCGTCACCTTACTGTAAGCACTTCTCCTTCTGGTCCACCCAAGGAGACTCAGTTCACTTCAGACTAATTAGGGGTTGGGCTTAATTAGAGGTGTTCTAAAATTTTTGCAAAGATTGCAGCATGTCTCTCCTGACATCGAATATATATATATATCTTTTTCCCGAGGCCAGGAGCACTGTGTGCTTGGGCTTTGCCAGAAATCCAACAAGTTGCTACGACTCCCATGAGCTTTCTGTGGGCACAGTGCTTGTAATCTTGGTGACCTGCGAAGCGGGCCTTCTGTAATCACAAAGGGGATGTAAAAATACCTCAGCTATTCCCTTCTTGGACCAAGAAGGCCTGTGACTCAGAAGGGCAAGCGCACGTGTCCCAAGCCAGCCCCCTAAAATGAGCATTCCCTGAGGACGAGTGTGATTAAAGGGCTCCATGGAGAGGCAAGGAACAAGTGAGCGAATGAGTGGGGGGCTGGAGGCACGGGCTGGGATGGGGGAGGAGAGAGCAAGAGAGCACCATTTGCCCCAGGCCGGGGTGCAGAGCGGAGCCCCTCTGCCTGGTGGAGTCTAGTTTCAGTCTCCAGTGCCACAGTTTTGTCTAATCAGCCTTGACCCTGACCTTTGGGATCAAAGACTCCTTCCTGACAACCCTCCTGTGAGTTCCATTGCTAGCCTGTCTTACCAGTTCAGCAATTACTGGGCCCCTGTTATGTTTCTACTTTGGGCTCATTCCACCCAGGAGTGACCTGGTAAAGCAGGTCTGTGCAGGCGGCAGGGTTCAGCTCAACCCATCACACAGTCTTGGTTATGAGATCAGGAGATGTTAGAAGCTATAATGGGGTAAACAGGATTTGGGAGATGACGGTATTTATTGAGTTTTCCTCATCTGCCCTGTCTCGCATCCTCACTGCCACTTCTCAGGAAAGAGAGTGTGGGTCTAGTGAGGGAGTCAATGAAAAGCTGAGTAAATGAATGAATGCCACCTAACTGTACCTCTCTCGCTTTGGTACACACAGCTCTAGTTTTCTGAGAAGGTCACGGGAAGCTGGAAGAAGCAGCTTACACCAATACGAGAGGAGCTCCCAAGGGGCCTGCCGGCGATATCGGTTGGCTTAGTGGTGAGTAAGGCCTTGGTCAAGTGACCTCGGGAAGGTAATGTTGTCCAGGGTCTGCTGGGCCAGGAGCCACCTCCCCCACCCTCCGGCCTCTGTCTTCCCACTGTTCCCTTCAGATCCGGGTCTGTGTACAGATGGCAATTGGCAAGCCGTGGGGGCTTTTTTTTTTTTTCAGTCCCAGATGCCAGGAGATCTGGATTCCAGCCCTACCTTTGCCCAGATGGCCTCAGGAAAACCTTTTGTGGCCCCAATGTCCTCATCTCTGCATGACAGGGTGTTTAGATGACCTCTGAGGGCTTTTCCAGCACCCAGTTTGACCAGCCATTTGACCTTCCCTGGAGTTTGGTGTCAGCGTTCTTCAGAAGCTCCCTGAGGGGCGGGTCTGCGCTGAATAGTAGTTTGTGATTTGAAACACGTTGGCGGGGTGGGGAGGGGCTTTGTTCAGTTAAGACTTTCTGGTGATCTGTCTGTTGCATCTTGCAACATCTGCCTTTTCAATCCACTTTCTGCTGCCGGTAATGAAGAGGAGAGTGGAATTCCAAAGGAAGAAAGTCACAGGCAGAACAAGCCTGCAGGTCTGTGCCAAGTGGGTCCTTAGTGCTAATGCCAGCTGTTTTCAGTGGTCTGCTTCTGCGTAAGTGGTAGGATTGTGCCTCCTGACCTCCACGTGGTTGGGTGGGGCCATGTGATTGGTTATGGCCAATAAGCGGTGAGTAGAAGTGATGTACATCACTTCCAGGCCAGAGCATTTAGGTGAAAGTGGAAATGCTTTGAGGTCTTGACAGTGTTTGAGAAGGAGTCTGCTCTGTCAGTCCAATCTGCTCTGAATGACCATGTAAGCAGAGCCTCCAGCTGACCCTGCATAGACATGTCGACATGTATCATGAGAGAAAAATATCCTTTGTTAGCTTAGGTGACTGAGATTTGGGGGTTGTTTGTAACTGCAGCATAACCCCGCTGTGTCCTGACTATTACACAAACCTAGATTCTGCCAAGAGCAGTGGAGAATGTGCTTGCTTTCCCCTGGGAAACTTTCATTAATCCTTCATTGGTAAGAGTGGTAAACACAAAATGCCCACCTGGAAGCCTACCTGGGTCTTCCTTTCTCATCTGCAGTGGGCGGTGCTCAAAAATAAAGATGCCTTGGAAATACACTCTGAATGCGAAGGTCTGTGCAAATTCGTGCTGCTCAGTTCGGACACCTTAGGATGCAGAGCCTGTGTGTCCTCTGCCTCCTCTCTGCAGCTGGGCTCAGTACCCCAGCACAGGACTTCCTTTCTTCTACTAGGCCTTTCTGAGGCAGAGAGATGAGACAGCAGTCTCGGGAGGAAAGCAAGACAGCTTGATCTTTCAGGGAGAAGTTCGAACACTTTCCCCAACTTACTACGTTACCTGCCAGGCAAAAAATAAGTATTCATTAGGAAATTACCTGTAAGAGCCCCATGTGAGGGATGAGAGCTTGTTGTCTGCAGTGATGTTGGTAGAGGACATGATTTACTAGGATAATATCAAGAGAGATTATTATTGAAGTCCAACACACGGTTTGTCTCAGCTTCTTATTACCAGAGAACGCTAATTACATGTATAAGAATTTTAATGTCCAGTTAAGACCCCCATGGTGGATGATTTCAGAAAAGCAATTATATGGGCTTAGGAAGAAATGTTTAGCAGAAAATTTCCTGTCGAGAAAACTCTGCACATATAAATCTTTCATGTACCATCGATTGGCTCGTTATCCCTAAAGTGAACTTGGGATGTGTCCAGTTTAGGATCACCTGGTCCTTCACTTGACGAAAGCTGTCCGTGCAGTTATAATGATCATTGATCGAATTTGTGTGACTCCCTGGACATGCCCCTTGGGTACTGGTGGCTGTTACCGGGTTCGCTGTTACCAAGCTTAGATTCAAGGCCCATCGCCTGCCTTCCGGCCCTGAAACCTTAAACAAGTCAGTTTACTTCTCTGAGACTTCATTTCTTCATCCACAAAATGCAGATCAATTTACCTATGTTTTAAGGTAGCTGAGAAGCCCTCTGCTTCTGAGGCGCAGTTCTGCTCATGTTCTCCCACTGAAAATTGTCGTTGGTTTCTCATTGTTTTGGCTGCATGTCCAGTATGATAGCCCCCTGACCACTATGAGATGTGCCGGACTGTCCCCTTTCTGAGGCCAGATTTCAGAAAGACACCTTTCCCAGCAGCACCCACCCTGCCCCCAACCCAGTAGGAGCCACCATAGGCGAACAAGGATTCTGAACTTGCCAGTGGCCTTAGCACCAAGGTGACAGTGTTGGATAGGAAGGTCAGCAAAACAGCTGATCAAGGGTCTCATTTGGATGCCAGCTCCTGACCTGCATGTGTTTTGGGAGAAAGTGTCAGTGTGTGGGGAGGGGGGTGGAATGGATGGGGGTCGGGTCATTTTGCTGTGTGACCCCGTTGCCCAGGCATAAAATTGAAGGTGCTTTTATTTAGAAAGGCAGATCAGAGCTGTCTCAGCTCAACAGGATCGGGATGACCAGGCTGGAGTCCTACGCAGTTAGGAACGGGCCACCAGAGGTGGTAGAGGGTTGCATGTGGGGGGACTGTGGCCATCACGAGGTACTTGGTTTTCTGCTCCACCCTCAGGACAGAAAAGATGTGAGAAACAGAAATCCTCAGGCCCAGACATGAGTCAGCACACCCGGTGATTCTAAGAACCCCCAGGCCATGACTAAGTTTCCTTTGAGCCAAGCAGACGGAGCCTCAATGCAGAGATTTGGGTAATTAACATAATTTGGGTAATTAATTGGCCTGCTTTGGTCTCATCTGGACTATACAGACCTCGCTAACGTTTGAGATGCAATTAGAGGTTGTTATACGGCTCCCTATCGACCCGCGTGGGGGAGACTGAGTTCACCTAGCGAGATGACTTCATCTGGCTTATAGCGTGAGATCCAGTGTCTGTGTGTTTCCGTCCTGTGCTGTGTGGAGAACAGTAGACAGTAGGAAGCCACGAGACTGGCTTGTGATAATCCCAAGGCAATTTAGACAGGGGGCAGGCAGCCAGGCTAGATGATCTTAAAAATCCCATCCGTATTAGTCTACTAGGGCTGCTGTAACAAAGAACCACAGGCTGGGGGACTTAACAACAGGTAAGTCCTAGAGGCCAGAAGTCCCAGATCAAGGTGTCAGTACAGCTGGTTTCTTCCGTGGTCTCCCGCCTCGGCTTGTAGGTGGCTGCCTTCTCCCTGTATTGTCACACGACCTCTCCTCTGTGTGTGTCTGTGTCCTCTCTTGTAAGGACACCAGTCATATTGGATTAGGGCCCACCCTAGTGACCTTATTTAACTTAATTACCTCTTTAAAGATCCTATCTATAAATATAGTCACATGCTGAGATACTAGGGGTTAGGACTTCAACCTAGGACTCTATGGGGACACAATTCAGCCTATAACGCCCCCTAATCCCAAGGTTCAGAGGTTCTGGGGGCTCCCGCTGCTGCTAACCCCCCATGAACCGAGGAGTGCCCTTCTCTCTCTGGGCTTCAGTTCTCCAATCTACTCTGCTTCCCTCAATTGGGAGGCACAATCAGTTAATGTACAAGAAAGTGCTTTGTCCACTCCCCAATAGTGGTTCAGGAGGGACAGCATAGCCTAGGGGGCATTTTGGGTGAGTTCATGCTTTGGGTTGTCACAATAGTTGGGGGATCTCACGGCATTTAGGTGGGAGGAGCCAGAGAGAAGTCTGTTTCATGAGGGACAATCCCACACTATGAATTGTCCTCTGTCACTCACAACTTTCCAATAAACCTCTGTGCATCATGTAGGTGAAAAAAACAACACATAAACCATCCAACCTCTAACCTAATTCTGTTTTACATGTAAACACAGAGCATTTCTTTTTGCACAGTTTAAAGATGTGCTTTTTAGGAAGGCTCTACCACACAAATTGAAGGAGAGGTGTGCTGTGTTTTGTTTGGAACTTGATCAAAAAATTATTCACCACTTTAGAAAATTCGTGTTACCTATAACACACATTTAGAAAACAGGTCTCTAATGCAACGTTGTTCACGGCGCTTTCATCATTGATACAACATACACCAGTTTGCACGTGTCTTTCCATGTCTTTCCGTCCTAGTTAGAGATGCAGCTGTTACTTCGTATGTCTCCTAGTGTAGCTGGGAAATATAGTACCCTAATTTCCTTTCCTTATCCTCCTTTCTATCATAGCCAGGGCATTCTATAATATATTTGAAATTATGGGTTGAATAGTTACATTATCTGTGAATTTCATTTAAAGACATTAAAGGGAGGGGTACATATTTTAAATGAGGCCATAACATAGGGGTTGAGAAAGCCTCTAAGGCATCCTTCGAGTGCCAACTTTTGCTGAGGTGGTCGACAGCGGCAGTTTGGGGATTTCTTTGGCCTCCTGGCACTGTCACACCTGACCCAGTCCAGGGTGATCTGCTTGCAGCGAAGCACCCTCAGAAGGAAGAGAACGTCTTTGTTTTCATTTCTCCTGCCTCTAATACCAGCCTTGGGCCTCTACTCATTACTTCAGACACGGGGCTGGTCACTGGTGAGGCCTCGCCCTGTTGCCTGGCACCAGGAACCTGTGGATGTGGAGGGCATGGCTGAGAGGACAATTCCTCTGGGCCGGCCACCCGTGCCAAGAGGCTGGCAGCAGCCTGAGAGGCTGGGCCGCCTGGGCTGGGTCGTCACTAGCGACGTCACGGCCACGTGCGGCATCACAGACTGCGCCGCCGCCCTCCCACTTGTTTGTGCTCCAGCTCGGTTCCAGGCCGCCATACCAGCCCTCCCAGCCTCGGGGCTCGGGCTTCATTAGTGGCACAACACTAAATGAGGTCTGGCTCCCCTGGGACGGCCACCTTCCCGCGGGGCCGCCGCTAAGCAGGCAGCTCCTGCCCTGACCTCTCGCCCTGGCCCAGGTTACTCCCTGGCCTCAGTGCTCTGGTGAGTGGAAGTTCCCCAAGAGTGAGGCCTCCTTGGCATCATGCCAGAAATGGACCTGAGGGGGTCGCTCCAGGCCGGCTCTTGTTTCTGGGTACCTCTCTCTCAATCTGGTCTCAACCTCCTCCAAGTCATGCTCCCCGGCCTCCAGAGGAACCCCCCACCCCCTCACAAAGCCATATCCCCTCCTTGGCACCCACCCCGCCTGCACAGCAGCTCCTCAGCTTCTGCAGAGAGATTCCTCCATGTGTGGACCACCTGCCCCTGTGCTTGTCAAAATGCAGGTTTCCAGGTCCTACCCGGGACCTACACAATCACAATTTCTGAAGGTGAGGCCCTGGGGTCAGTATCTTAATACGACCTCCCTCGGGGATTCTGTGTCCTTTAAATTTGGGAATCCCTGGGCTACAGAATAAAGGCCATATCTTGATGGCCCTTTGTGGTCTTCGTGGCTAGGCTCGGTCTACCTATCTAGCCTCGTTTTCCACAGTGGGACTTCTCATTGCTCTCACACTTTGAACCCTTCATTGATCACATTGCGTCGTGGGCCTTACCCTTTCCCAGTTCCTCGCACTGCCCGCTCTTCTGCCTGGAAGAACTTTCTCTCCTTCCTCCCTTGCAAACACCTACATGTCTTTTAAGGCAAGCTCACATAGCAACCCCTGTCCTGACGCCCTCCCGGTACGTATTTGTTGCCGAAGCACCATGACATACCATGATGATAGCACTTCTCACCCCCTTCCAGCCCCTTCCCTTAATCCTTACCTGGCAACCCTACCTCATCCCCGTGCGTTGTCAGCCATTGGAGGCAGGGCAGTGTCTTATTTATCTTTAAAACCCTAGCAACTGACACCATTCCTGGTACATAGTGGGTGCTCAGTAAATATTTATGTAACTTTAAATGGTCTCTCGGACTAATTTCCCATCTCTCTTAATTGGGCTTCTGCCTCAGGCTGCTGGGCTTCATTTAAAACTTGGTCATTAAAAAAGCAGTTCCTTTGTTTCCTCCGCGTGGTTCATATTTAGCCAAAGAGATTTATTTCTCCAATAAACCCTGCTCTCCAGACAGCCACACGCATCTGCTCCTCCTGCTGAGAAACGAAAGGCAGCCACAGGATGCACCTCGAGCTCCTAAGCTGGTGAATGCAGGAAAAAAAGACCAGGAACCGTCTTTAAATCTCACTGCAGCTGCCGATCAAGGTCAAGTCCCTGGCATTTTTTCCCGGTTTGCAGGGTTTAAATGAGATTCCTTAGGGGGAAAAAACCTCAGAATTCTTTTATTTGATCTATTGACTGCTTTAATTGCTTTCTGAGATGGTGGCTAACCCACCAGGGAATGTAGAGATGACTGGTGTGGTTGTTAGAAACCCAATAGGCTCCAAACTCCAAGCTCCAGGAATGCAGACTGAGGACCCAAGACTGCTGGAGAATTCTGCCTGACATTGTGAAGTTGGGTACAAACTCCAACCTTAAGAGGCGGGTTGAAACCCAGCTGATGTCGTCTCCAGCACAGATCTCTTCCTTTCTGTTTTGTTTTTTTTTTTTCCTGGTGGAGAATTTTCTATCTCTAAGAATTCCTGCTGCTAAACTGTTTTCATAGATGCAAACCAACTGATTGGTAGGGAGGCTATCGTTTTCTTTGCCAGCTTATCTCCCAGTAGAATTAAAGGGCTTTGGGGAGAGGGAAGGATGGCCAACACTAAACGGACTGGCTAGGTGCTGAGTTGGACACAACAATATGCTCTCACTCCTGTGCCAAAGAACTCATTCTCAGGCAGCCCACTCCATTTTCAGATTGCTCTGCTGGCCAATTTTCTCACGTTTTCTGATATTTCCATCTCTATAACTTTTGTGGGAAGGCCTCGCTTATGCCTGCTTGTGTATCATGTAGAGAAAAGTCTTCAAAGATGTGAGGTTTTCCCTGGTATCTAACCATCCTCAGTTCCTGTACCTCTATGGGTGATGGGAGCCACATTACTTTTACCCTCTGTCCATATAATGGAGATATTCTGATAACGAGCCATTTGGGGAGAGCTCCCCAGTGGTATAGTTTACTCCTCCGCAGGATGGGCACGCAACTGCTGTCTGTATCGAAGTGATGCCTGTCACTACCTTGGTACTTGGCTGGATTCAGTATTTATTGGATGGATACAAGGATAGATGGATGAATGGGTAGGTGGTTGAATAAATAAATGGATGAATGAATGAAATTAACTCAAGTAAGTAGGGAAAACCAACTTGGAAATATTTAGATGGAATCACTGTCATGGACCCTCTTCTATACCAATACTGTGTCGGGCAGAGGAAAGGAATGCCGAGGAAAGTGAGTGTTGCAAAGAAGTATGGGTACAATCTTTGTCCTAAGGTGGAGAGAAGCTGGACCCATGCCCACGAAAACAGTCTCCTCCCTCTCTAATATCTGATTACTTATTGATATCCTGTCATACAGCAAGTCGCCAACACATCATTGGGCTCATAGAAATCCCAGTTTGGGATTGAAAAAGAAGTAGGAAGAAAGAGATATCGGTGATAAGTTGGTCAAACCGCCTCTTTTACAGTGAGGCCTAGATAAAAGTGACTTATCTAAAGTCACACGGAGGGTTAGCGCCAGAGCCGACACTGGAATCTTTGTTTTTTTCACTCCCAGTCTAACTAACATGTCTTTCCAATAGTGTTTTCTTTTCTCAGAGACTATTTGTGTTGATCCACATTTGTCTGCCTTGTATTGGCCTTGCAGTCCTGGCTGGCTTTGATTCCATAGACATTATTCGCTCGCTCGCTCACTCACTCACTCTCCATCCGCCCATACTTGGGAATACTTACATCGAGCTCTGTGTGAAGTTTTGGGATAGAGGAATGAAACAGCGCCTATGGTGGAAGACTCTAGCAGGGACGAGAGACCCACAAACAGGCAATGTACTCAAGCTATCAAATGGGTGTGTGAGGGCCCAGAGGAAGGACTAGCTATTCTGCTTGGGGGGCAGAGAGGGCCTCCGGCCTGAGAGCAATAGAATGGATCTTGAAGGATGGGTAGGAGTTTGTCGATGGATAAGTAGGGGAAGGCATTTGAAGCAGAGGTGTAGCTTGGGTGTAGGATGCTTGAAAAGACCCAGTATAGCTCAGGGTGGGAGAAGCCATGTGGAATGCAACTATACATGTGGACCAGGGCCACCTTTTTATGGGGTCCCCAAGCCCAAGGGGACAGTGTAAGATGGCCTTAGCATTTGTGATTATTTGTTCTTGTGCCCTATAGAGAAGTTGGTAAGTGAGAACCTGAAAAATGAGTCCATCTGGGGAGAATTCTTTCAAAAAATATGATTTTAATGCAATAGTTATGGAGTGAACCACAAGTCTTCTAACTAGTTGTGGGAAGTGCAATGTTTTGTAGAGATTATTTAGATTGCTTGGCTTTCTCTTTGGCCATGTGTATATTCTAAATAACTTTCACAATGCTTCATGTGTATATTATAAATAACTTCTAGGTCAGTCTCTTTGGTTTTTATGTAAGGTTTACAGCAGTTGCCATTGGAAGCCCATACGGAATTGAAGAAAGATAGAATGATTTAAATTTAAAGATAGGTCAGATATGACCTGTGATCAATTTTCAGTAGCTGTTGTGCGCTTGGGTTTCAGAGACATTAAGGAAAGCTTGTAAACTACCTAACAGAGCACTAACAATCTAATACATAAGAAATACAACGCCACTGTCAGAGCCTTGATGGGAGGTCGGAGGGAGCCAGAGAAGTAATTTTGTGTAATAAATCCTGTGAATTCCCATTACTTTTTTTTTTCTCAGAGAGGCTAAAAAATAGAAGCCCCAGATAAATATTATATCAGAGGTAAAAGAGAAAACGCCGGAATGAATTTGAAATGAGTTGCTTGATGGTCTAAACTGACAATAGAAAATTAGGTCAGAGGTTACAGGCACAGGGGATACTGTCATGTTTCTACGGAGCCATATTTGATTCAGAAAAACTTCCAAAGGGGTAGTTGGGGAAAAAAATGTTGCTTAGAAACAAATCAAAGTAAACATGGTAAAGGCCCAGGGAAGTACGACTTTAGTTATGACTTGGTAATGTCTCCCAGACACTTATAGTCCGACTTCCTTATGATCATTAATGCCTGTGATTGAAAAGTGTCTGAAGTTCTGATGTCTCAAACCACCTGGCTTCCGTGGACACTTGCTTATTTCATCTCCTGCTGCATGTGGCACTGTTACTGACCCCTCCCCCTCCCGAAATGTGTCTTGTTTAGCTTTCAAGACACCTGCATCTCATACTTTGCTTCCCCTTCTCGTCCTCAAGTTCTCAGCATCCTTCGCTGGATCCTTTTCTCCACTTGTACTTGGGATGTCGATGTCCGCCCGAAGGCTGACCTTCCCTCTCATCTCTTCTCCCTCCATACACTCAGGGCGACTTTGAACCCCCCAAAAGTCTGTCCTCACCCAATCTATGTCTCACCCCCACATTTGCACATTCTTTCTAGAGCGTGCTGTGTGCAACATAGTTGCTGCTAGTCACAGGTGGCTCCTTAACTGAAAAATCTTAAAATAAAATGTAATTCAGTTCTTCATTCACCTAGGCCACATTTTAAGGCTTGATAGCTGCATGTGGCTACTGTGTTGGACAAGTCACATAAAATCCATCTCAACAGGCTTAAATAGGAAAGGGAGGTGATTGAGCCATGTAGCAAAATGGTCCAAAAGAAGGGTGAGTTTTGCATAAGGCGTGGTCCAGCAACTCAGCATCGTTACCAGAGGTCACCTCTTTACTGCGTCCATGGTATTAACTTCATTCAAATGCTACCACCACTCGCGGGAGCAAGGTGGCTGCCAGCAGCTCCCAAAGCAATAGTTTTCGTCTCTCTGGTCCAGAGGGGGACAGAGGATCTTTGTCTAAGCATTTTCAATGGAAGTCTTGAGATCCACTTTGGTTGGACCAGGCTAGGCTGTGTGTGCCTGTGCCCGAACCAATCGCTGTGGTCAGGGGCACGGAAAGCATTGGCTGGCTTAGTCCTGTCATCCATCCCTACAGCCGGAATCGTTTAGAATAAGCTTTTCCTGACTCACAAGGGTCCTCAGGCAGAAATTGGGAGTTTCGGGGAGAAAGAAGAGGAATGTGGATGCTGAGTGGGTGCCTCCCCACAGATGTCGGGTGGAGAGGGATGGCATGATTTTAAAAGGAGACTGGAAAGTGGAGTTGATATCGAATGTCCTTCCCTTTCAGGACTTAGGTACGGGGTTTACCGGAAGAAAGCCAAGTAGGAGCAGCAGCAGGGCCGGGCTTCCTCCAGGTACCCCACCCTCGACTGAGCGGGAGAGGGCTCCCTCCGTCCCACATGCTTCCTAAGGAAAGGCTTTGCTTCTCAGCCGCAGAAATGATGGAATTTTCTGGGGTGTTCGGAGACCAGCAAATGGAGTGAGTTGTTCTTTCAAAGCCTAAAATAGAATGAAGAGAATGTGCATTGGCCATTTACTTTGAGATATATATATATAGATATCTATCTATCTCTCTCTATATATCTCCTCTCTCTCTCTCTCCCTCTCTCTCTCTCTTCTCTCTCTCTCTCTAAATATATATATACGTATATATAATATATATATATATATATATATATATACGATATATTATATATGTATATATTCTCGAGTTGGGGAAAGAAATACAAAGAATCAAGGGAGGGGATGAAAGCGGGAAGAGAGAGTGCAATTGAACACAGCAGACTGGCAAAAAGTAAAACTGCTTTTATGATGGCGCAGGAAATTATAGGTGCCCAAACTGGAATAGACAGCTTTTCTATGATTCTTATACTGCTTTATTTTATTTATTGCTGATAATCCATGTGACCTGTAAGGACAGCACTGTTTTCTTGAGTGTTTTGGCAAAACTGTATTCATTTCATGGCACAGAAGTTAGTTAAGCCATGTCTTCTTAGCAAGTGTGAATTAAGGCAAGGATTCAAATGGATCAGACCCAAACTGCTTCCTTTTATAACTATGTGAAATGGGTATCTTAAGCGTGGAGTCAGAGCAGCCTCACAAACTCCATTAACAAATAGTTACTTTACTCAAAAAGCCTTATAAACCCCATTTAGTGCTAAGTATTTGTCACACCTGGAGGGTCTTCAATTTTCTTTAAGTAATGTGGTGCTGGGAAAATTGCTTAGAGCATGTTGAAATTCCCTCTGCGCAAATGCAGAAAAATATTCTTCTCTGCAGTTGCTTAAGATGATTTTTCAAAGCCAAGGCATTTGAAATGTGTCTACTGTGAGAAACCTTCCTGACAGTTACTTAGGAAGCTCTGAGAAGTGACGGAATAGGGGAACGGTCACTGTTATGGGCTAAATTGTATTCCTTAAAAAGATATGTTGAAGTCCAAAGCCCCAGTACTTGTGAATAACACCTTATTTGCAAATAGGGCCTTTGGAGATGTAATCGAATTCAAATGAGATCATACCAAATTGGAGTGGGCCTTAAGCCTGTCATTGTGTCTTTAAGAAGAGATCCTTTGACACAGAGAGGAGAACATGGGTTGACAGCGGCAGAGAGTGGAGTGTGCGGCTTAAGCCAAGGAATGCCAAGGACTCCTACAGCCTCCTAAGCTAGGAAGAGGCAAAGTAGGATTCTCCCCTAGACCCTTCAAATGGCACATGGCCCTGTCAACATCTCGATCTTGGACTTCTGGCCTCCAAAACGGAGACAGAACCAATTTCTGTTGTTTTAAGCCCTGGTTTATGGTGCTTTTTTATGGCAGCCTGAAAAAAAAAAAAAAAAAAAACTCATACAGCCACATGGGTCCTATGGGCTTCTTTCAGACAGAGCAAGACACAGGTCTCTTTCCTTTCTGGCTCTTCAGAGAAGCACAGGTCCTGAACTGCCAGACTGACTCAATGTGACCTCACCGAATATCCACCTTGCCAGAGTCACTATGTTACTGACCCTCAACAATCAAGAACCTCCAACTTTTTACGTTAAGTCTCACCAACCAAACAACACACTTCAGTTAGAGTAGGGAGATTTGGATAGAGAATACAGGATCCGGTTTTCTGGGCATGAATTAAGTCTGAGCTCAAGAGCATCTGCATGTTTGGGTAGAAGGCATTGACTCTAATCTTGCTTCTGAAACGTAATTCCTAGGGCCTTGGATAAGACTCTTCAGCTCTGTGCACCTCAGGCTCCTCCTCTATAAAATAGGTCTGTAATTCCTGCCCTGCCAGTTTCTTAGGGTTGTTTGGGGAGGGGGGATCCGATGAGAGAGAATGTGAGTGAACCAGTCTGAATTGTATACATATCTAAGGCACTGGTTTTACAAGTGTGGGTAGCCACAAAATCCCACTTCTTAGCGAGGGAGAGAAAAGTGTGAGATTTAATAACAATGTGTGTTTCAGGCAGAGCTCAGAAGGGATCTGCTTTCGGTCAGCTAGGAAAACCAGACATCTGTAGTCAGCACGGGGGTCTCTGAACCTGAAGCGCTCTGCCTCATTCCTGTCTTCTCACTGCAATGCCTTACCCACCCCCACCAGCCTTACACCTGTTCTTCTCTAAGTCGCTTTTATAACACAGGAAATTTCTGCCTATACTTCTCCCCTCCTCAATTCCTGTTTCTCTCTCTGTTCTTCCCTCTCCCCAACCCTCTTTCTTTCAAACCCCATCTTTCCTTTGAAAAGTTTCGAGTAGAATGGATTCAGTGTTCTCAGACAAGTCTTCCCATAAAGAGCTCACTATGCACTTCAGCCAGAAATTATCTCCTTTGAAGAATCTCTACTTTAATCTCCTCCAAGGCAGGTTTTTGTGGTGTTAGAGCAAAATGACACAATACTCTTCAAACTAAAAGCCTTATTAAGTGGCATTGAGAAAATCTTGCAAGTTCCTCTTTTCGCCATCCTCATAATTAGAGGCTTAATTAATTGTGTGAGTTATATAATTTTTAATAGCATTTGGTTTTTAGGACTAATTAAATATTCTAGAATAATTATCTCAACTTTTGGGGGACAGTTATCATCTCTTATTGTCATCATGATTTAAAAAATACATCTTGGCTGAGTTAAAACATTTTGCTATATAATGCATGTCTCAGTGGGTTCAAAACCAACACACCTGAGCCAACAGCCTTTCTTGGCGGATTCGGTCACAGCAGGTGACCTCGGCCTAAGGGAGCATCTGTTCCATCTGAGGTTTCTTGTGATGCGATGAAAAGCTTGATTGTTTCTGGGAGACCTGTTTCAAGACCTGATTACAGGTCTGGGGGAGAGACAATTGGATTAGATCATGTTGTATCATCTCCCCATGGAGATAATAACCACCATCCCAGCCGCCTGGAAACCCTCCATCCCTTACTAACTGTGGGACTTCAGAAAGTGTGGGGGGTCACTGGGTTCTCAGCAGGGGAGGTGAGCGTAGCAGTTCTTGGCCTTACTTGTGTTATCCGCATAAGAGAACGAGTGTGAACAGCCTAAAATCAAATTGCAAAGCTCTATACAAATGAGGAGGCTACTCTCAGTGCAGTAAACAATCTTCAACCCGAATGGGGTGGGGACATCCCCATACTATTGCTTTTTTTTTGACTTAAACTTTAAGTGAACCCCCAGCCCAGCCCTTTCCCGGGAGCTGGCCTTGACATTCTGATCCAGTGGGACCCTTTGGCCCTCCTGCCGTGCCTTCCCCCATTGACTTGCACTGACCCCAAAGAAGGCGAGGGTCTCCCTCGGCCAACTCAGTCCTTCAGTTTCGCGCCCCCACTGCCGCCTCCGTGGTTCTGCTGCTCCTATGGCAGCTCTGGTCTTGCTGGCTGAAAGCAAAGCCTGAGAGGACCAGGTGAGGGGTAGACTGCCCTCACCTCTGGCGCCTTCGGCACTCTGCCGCCACTCCAGCCATAAGTGAAAACTCACCTGCGGTCCAAGCCACTGCCACCTGCAGCACTGTGAGTTCTCGGGGATGCTGGTAACTACACTTCTTCATTTCCACCTCTCCAGAAAGGTCAGCATGACACCGGGGCACACGTCTTACTCCTGTCCAATCACCCCTCGTTTCCAAGGACCGAAGAAGCAAAGGGGCTCGTGCCTGGCCCTGTGTCTGGCTCTGGACTTGGATGGGGCCCCTGCAGAAGTGAGGGGAGCACTCCTCAAAGGTGCTCTCCCCACCACGGAAGCCCTCACTCTCCTTCACCGGCGCTCTCGTTCATGGGGCTGGTAGGGGGAGAAGCAGCGGGGACTCAGTGACCCCAGGAAGCTTTGGGGTGACTGTTCAGCAGATGGTCTTCACTCTTGCGTCTACCTGTACCTTTAGTGTAATCTTCCAGCAAAAAGGAGAACCCCCTCCCCTCTATGGGCAGCTCTGGTGCAGCCCCCCAGGTTACATGAAAATCGTCTACACCCGTCCTTTTCCCCCACGCAGTTCTAGGCCGTGAGTTCCATTAGGAAATTGATAATAAAAGGCATATCAGTCACACTGGAACCTGTTCAAGGGGGCAAAGAATTGAACTTGGGCTTAAGGATCCAGGAAATACAAGGTTTTCTGTGAGCTCTTCCGTTAGGACACATATCCGTTCTTCCAGATTCCCAGGTCTGAAACCTGGAGTCTTCCATGCCCCGCCGTCTTTCCCCACTGTCCTGGGGCTCTTCGGTCAGTCAAAAGATCTCTAGGACTTCTTCCAAGCCCATGCCCGTCAGGCCTCAGTTCACACCTGGCTCCTTCAACTCTTTTTTCCTTCTCGATCTGCCCTCATCATTCCATCTTTCCACACACACTGCACAGTGGTCTCTTTTAAAAGCTGAATCTGACCAGGTCACTCACCTATGCAGAAATCCCAAGGAGTCTGTTATTGTCTCCAGGAAACACCCAGAGTCCGTTGCCTGACCCCCAAGTGTCTGGCTTCTCCAGGAGCAAGTTAGCCACCCCACCCATCATGTCCCCTTCTGCCACGGTACTGTCATTCCTCAATTCAGGGGTCACCTTATTTTTCTCTGTGTGATGTTCTGAAATTCAGACATGTCGGAAATTGATATATACACTCAATATTTTGGTTTCCTCCCTGGGAAATAATAGATTGTTAATAAGTTGTTGATAAATCATGGTGCATCATATAATCAATAGTGCGTTGGATCGAGGAGCCAGCGTGGCAAGTGGCGGAAGTGACAATCGGTTTGGCTGGTCTGGAAGGCAAGGAGAGAGATGTTGCACGCTGGAACTCAGACTTTATCTAGTGGACCCTCCCCCGCCCCCGCCACCCCTGGAAAGGCATGGGGAGGGTCAAATTGCTGTTCAGCAAGATCTGTCTGAAAGTCCTGTGAAGAATGGATTGGAAAACGATGAGAATGGAAGGAGGACAGGAGAAAGAACCAGACCTTAGAAGCGGAAATTCTAGAAGATGTTTTGCAGACAACATTGAAGCGATGATCTATTAATGAACAGTTAAGTACGGAACAAGGGCAGGCCAACTTTTCCCAGAAAGGAACAGATTGTAAATACTTTAGACTCCGCAGGCCATTCTGTCTCTGTCACAACTACGCGACTCTGCCAGTGCAGCGGTGTGAACACAGCCAAGACAATTTGTAAATGAATGAGTGTGCTGTGTTCCAATAAAACTTTATCAACAATATGTTCTATGGGTCATAGTTTGCCGGCCTCTGGTAATGGCGAGTGATACCCAGCATATTTTCTTAACCAGAATTCTGTAGTAGCTAGAATCTAGAATTTGTACTGTGGGTATCAGTCAGGGTCCTTGACCGAAAGTTTGAAGATAAAGGGCCTATAAATAAAGGCACCAGTGCCTAAGGGTACTAAGAAGGGTGTCAACCCATCATGGGGACCTGCAACAGCAGGAAGCCATCGCCACCCCAAGACCTGAAGGGGAAGGGGAGGGAGTGGTGTTTCTGGAGCCCAAGTAAGAGCTGTGGCCTTGGGGACAGGAGCCACCTGGCGAAAGCTGAGGCTGTGGTGGACTAACCGCGGTGGGACTGTACCCAAGTCAGGAAGTGAGGAAGGCGGGGACAGATACTCCAACCTCTCTCTCTCTGCAGTTGTTTTTTCCCAGAGTCAATATTTGCTCCATCGCCCGTCCTCACCCTCATTTTGCTTCTGGCTCATCCTCCTGCCTCCAGACACTTAGGTATCTCAAACTAATGAATGTCTCAAGATATTCCCGAATGACACGATTCTCTATGTAGAAAACCCTAAAGACTCCACAAGAACACTGCTAGAAACAATAAGCAAATACAGTGCAGTTTCTGAATACAAAATCAACATTCGAAAATCCATAGCATTTTTATACTCTAATAATAAAGTGTCAGAAAAAGAAGTGGAAAAAAATAATTCCTTTTGCAATTACAACAAAAAGAATACAATAAATCTAACGAGACATGTGAAGGACCTATATAATGAAAATTTATAAGACTCTACTAAAAGAAATCAAAGAAGATACAAAGAAATGGAAAGATATTCTGTGTTCTTGGATTGGTAGGATCAACATAGTTCAAATGACGATATTACCTAAAGCATTATACAGATTTAATGCAATCCCCATCAAAATCTCAACAGCATTTTTTAAAGAAATAGAGCAAAAAAATCATGAAATTTGTAGGGAAACACAAAAATCCCTGAATTGCCAAAGCCATCCTGAGAAAAAAGAATGAGACTGGAGGCATCACTCTGTCCAACTTCAAATTATACTACAAAGTGACAGTAATTAAACCTGCACGGTATTGGCAGCAAAACAGACACACGGACCAGTGGAACAGAATCAAGAGTCCAGAAGTCAACTCATATTTATATGGGCAAATAATTTTCGACAAAAAAGCCAAAAATATTGGTGACGAAGGAAAGCCTCTTGATAAATGGTGCTGGGAAAACTGGAAGGCCACCTGCAAAAGAATGAAACTAGGCTGTTGTCTATCACCACACACCGAATTAACTCAAAATGGATTAAGGACTGAATATAAGCTCCGAAGCAATAAAATGCATAGAAGAAAACATATGGGAACTAAACTCAAGGACCTTGGACTTAAAGAGGATTTATGAATTTGACCTTATAGGCAAGAAGAAATAAAATCAAAACAAATGAATGGGACTACACCAAACTAAAAAGCTCTGTACAGCAAAAGAAATCATCAACGAGGTACAGAGACAACCATCAGAATGGGAAAATATATTTGCAAGCAACACCTCAATAAGGGCCTAATATCAAAATATACAAAGAAATCACAATGACTAACAATAAAAAAACAAACTATCCAATCACAAAATGGGCAGAGGACCTGAACAGACACTTCTCCCTAGAGGACATACAAATGGCCAACAAATATTGAAAAGATGCTCATCATCGCTAGCTATTAGGGAAATGCAAATCAAAACCACAATGAGATGCCATCTCATACCTGTTAGAATAGCTATAATCAACAGGACAAGTAATAACAAATGTTGGAGAGGATGCAGAGAAAAAGGAACCCTCATACACTGCTGGTGGGACTGCAAATTGGTACAGTCACTATGGAAAACAGTATGGATTTCTCAAAAAACTAAGATTGATCTACCATATGATCCAGCAATCCCTCTATGGTGTTTACCCAAAGATTTGAAACTCATATCCGAAAAGATATTTGCACACCGATGTTCATAGCAGCATTATTCACAGTGGCCAGGACATGGAAGCAACCGAAGTGTCCTATAGATGATTGGCTAAAGAAGCTGTGGCACATATACACAATGGAATATTACTCAGCCATGAGAAGAGATGAAGCACTGCCATTTTCGACAACTTGGATGGATCTTGAGATAATCAAGTGAAATAAGCCAGACAGAAAAAGTTGAAAATCACATGATATCACTTATATGTGGGATATAAACCTAACAGCAACCAATAAACAGGACAAATAGAGACTCATGGACATGGACTATAGACTAGTGGTTACCAGAGGGTAGAGGTAGGTGGGGTAAAGGGGGTCAAATATGTGGTGACCGAAAGAAATCTAACTATGGGAGGTGAACACACAACGTTACTGTTAAAGTGTACAGCTGAAACTTATTGGAATTCATTAACCCATGTTGCCGTAAAATTAGATAGATAGATAGATAGATAGATAGATAGATAAATAGATAGATAGATAGGTAAATAAATTTAAAATAAAAAAAAGAGGGGAGGGAGATATTCCAAAAGGCTGTTCCACAATCCTGCTTTAGTAATTAAGTGCAATGTCCAGTCCTTTCTATTCATCAAGCATCTCCCCTACTTGAACCTCACATCTACTTGCTATTTATATCCTCTCGCTGTAACATTCAGAGATGCCGGGCACAGTTTTAGGTAGCGTGGATAGCTTGATAACTAAGGTGATTACGACTCAAGGAACTCAAAATCTAGTAGAAGATATCGACCTGCTAACTAGCGAGAATAGGGATTCAAACACTCCATACACGAGGTGTGAACCCAGGGCCAGGAGAACAAAGAGGAAGGAGGGCCTAATTCTGACTGGCCCAAGGGAAGGCTTTCCAGATCTGGGTGACATTTGAATTGCACCTCGGAGGGTGGAGTAGAGCTTTTCCAGGAACAGGAAACAGTTCCAGCGGAGGCCCAAGGGAGAGAGTGGTGTGTGAAGGGCTGTGCACTCCCTGCCAAGACAATGGAGTCTGATTCCAAAGGCACGGAGGCCTGAATAAAAACAAATAACCATCGATCCCTAGACCTTAAATACTAAACTTCCATTTTAAAGTGAAAAACAAAACAAAACTCGGAAACTCAGGCCTCTTGCCTTCTTTGCTCTGACATTTGCCTCAGCGTCAGCTCCAGCTCCGTCTCAGAAACGGACCCTCCCCTTACCAGCCCCCACTTTCATTCAGTCACTTTTTTTTTTTCACTAAAACTCTTCTTCCAAACAGTCGAATGTGAATTTTGGACCTCATTTATCTATTTCCACTTATTATCAACTGCAGTTGGAAGATTTGCATGATGGAAAGTGAGAAGATGAAATTGTCTTCTCCTTGGAGAAATAATGTGTGCACCTGCCATTTAGAAATCATTCCAAGTTCATGCTTCGTGAGAAAAGTTACAAATTGCTCCCTGGAATGGAGCTCCCGTACCCTCCACAAGCGACCTTCCTTGTGTCTGGGTGCGTTAATAGCTGGAACACCCCCTCAGTGTGGCCTTGGGGAAGGGAAGGAGGAGTCATGGGTCAAGGTCACTGTTAGGGCATTCATTCTTTCACTTAATAAATATTTATTAACAATGAATAAAGTGCCCAGAAACAGGAAAGATGTATGAGGAGATATACTCATGTGCATTGGAAAAACACATCTTCCCCCACCAGATGCTTGTCTAAGTCACTGCTCTATTGCTAGCTCTTATAACTGTGTGCTGGGGGTGGGGTGTGGTGGGGTGGTGTCAATTAATATTTACCAAATGAATGACTAAAAGAATACAAGCTTTTGTGTTTTAATGGAAAGAAGATTAGAAACCTGGGTTTGAATTCTAGAATCCGATTATGAGCAAGCCACTTTCTTTACCTGTAAAAAAGGATTTCCTTAACCTATTAAAAGTTAAGGCTTTGATCCTGGCACTATGGAACATGTGCAGGTTCGTGTCATATCTCCACGTATCTTTATCTTTCTAAATGGTTCAAGAAACTAATCTAACAAAATATAAACATCATGGTTTCTAACATGTTACCATCCACTCTGTGGGCCCTAGATAAGACTAATTAATACTAGAAACCGGGAAACTGGGAATCCAACAGAACAGAGACGGTAAAATGTAGAATAAGTGACTGTTTTTTCCCCTCCGCTGTTGGCATGGTGTCCAAGAGCCAGAGGAAGAACAGAAGCCCTACCGATTCTCGCTCTGCCACGCACGGACTGCACCAGTTGATGGAACTTTCTCTAGCCCCCTCATTACACAATCAGGAAAGTGAAGTGATCAGCAGAGAGCTGGGCTCTCCACCCCCATCCCCTTTGCTTTTTGGTCAAGTGAGTGCTGACAATGGTCAGCGAGCCCGCGCTTCCTGGGCAGTTATAACAGTTTAGATAATAGGCCCACAGACGTCAGCCCTGCATTTATCTGCTGACAACGGATCAGTTCTGCACTGCAGCATTATTTGAAGCCCACTTTGAAACAAACGCGCCTTGAAACACATACAAATGCGTCCCTCCCACCCCCGGCCCCGCTGGAAACTTTGAAAGATACCTCAGCGAAACCAAGCTGGGCTCTAATGAGATGGGGGTTTTCCTGAACACGAGCCAGAGGCCGGCGGAATCTTAATCAATCAACTCAAACGCCTGGTGAGTTGGAGATTCAGGGGCAGAGCATGGACGCCACGTCCTGCCTGCCTTGCAGAGTTCCGCTGATACCGCTTTTCCCAGGCTTGGTCAGAAGTGCAGGCAGAGCGGGTGTGCGACCTGAGATGTTTCACAATGTCCTGTTTAGATGGAAATCTCCTCCTCCTCCCTCCTGACAATCTTCTTTCATGCCTGAAGTATCCAACTCAGGCCACTCTTTTAAATTTGTAGAAAAAACTGGGTCCCAAAACCCTCTCTAAGTCAGCAGACAGGCTTATTGTCGTCGCCATCATCATCATGTGTGCCTTGGGTACTATTTACAGTTACAAGGGGCTTCCCCTGTTCTGTTACTTGACCCTCGCCATACTCCTATTGAGGTACGTGAGGCAGAGACTCTCACCTTTATAGATAAGGAAATGGAGACTCAGATGGGTTAAATAATGACTAGCTCACAGTCACCAGCAGACACACTTTGGAACCAAAGACTCTTCAGGTTGAGACTGACTCCAAGTTCATCTCGTCCCAGACATCTCTTCTACAATAACCTAGAGAGACAGTTGCTTACTTCTGGCAATGCGCTTGCTTCCTCCCTAGATCGCTGCTCCAGCCGCCTGTTGGTTAACTCTCAGTGCATTCTTTGGATTACAGAACCCACGTGTGTCTTCCTATCTATATCTTACAACCATCCTGTATCTTACATCCATCCCATATCTTACATCCAGTGCTCTGGTGCTCTGGCTACATGGAATAGGTTGAGTCCTCCTCTGAGGATCTTTCCTATGTCTAAGGATATATATATATTTTAGGTGAGGCAACCCTTGGTTGACCTCACAGGTTGCAAGGACCTTGTCAGCTTGCAATCCCTTATTTTTTTATTTTTTACGTCTACTGCACCTGGTCTTCCTAGCTGGCCTCCCATCCGAGTACTCACCAGGCCCGACCCTGCTTAGCTTCCAAGATCAGATGGAATCAGGCTCGTTCAGGGTGGCGTGGCTGTAGACAGGACAATTCTTATGCCTTCCATTTGCAGACCTTCTTCTTTAAGCCACACAATTCCCCAAAGTTTTGCGATACTCTTGCTAACACCGTGAAGGTGTTTTTTAACATGGACCGTCAAGAGTACATAGAAATTCCTACTGTGGCCTGAGAAGTAAATAGAACAGGTACTCTCGCCTCCTTGGATTAGGTCCATGTGCTTGTGTTAATGCTACCAGAGCCTGCATCATTTCTTTTATGTAGCTCTTACCTAGAATAATGGGATACAGGGAAGGTAAGATTAGATAAAAAGGATCTTGGAATAATGACACAGGACAAGTGAGATTGGCTAGGAAATCAAGAAAGAATGGAATGCTGCAGTAGAGGTCACCCTGGGGACAGCAGAGTAGAGACCTTAGGCGTGCCGGGCTGCTAGAAAGGGCTCTCAGAGAGACTAAGAGGGGCTTGGATCAGCTATGCAGCCACTTCCTCTGCCGTCCCCTGCCAGGCCCCAAGTTCTGGAAACACATTTGCTAAGCTGCTTCAATCTCCCACCTTGCGGTTGCCGGGGTGACTGAGGACGTGACAGCAGAAATTGCTAGCGGTCCACCCAAATCTGTTCTCCCCCACCACAGAGTTATAGCTGGAATGGTGTCCGCATAACTAGAGATGACATTTCCCAGTCCTCTTTACAGATAAGTGTGGCCGTGTGATGTTCTCACCAGTGGACTGTGAGCCACATGCTGGTCAAGGCCTCAGAAACTCGGGCAGGGCTCCTCTCCCCTCCCCCACAAGATGTGGCAGAGACCAGATCTCACCCATGCCAAAGAGGACAGAACCTAGGGCAGTGGTTCTCATACTTACCCTCGTCAGAATCACCCAGGGGGCCTGTTAAAACACAGATTGCTGGGCCTCCTCGGAGGGCTCCTGGGGTGGGCCCGAGAATTGCATTTTCAGTGATTTATCACAGGCGACGCTGCTGTTGCAGGTGGTCTGTGAACCACCCCCTAAGAATTTCTGCCTTGACAGGCTGCCCACATTTATGGACTTGTGGTGGAGAGGGGTCCAGGTACAGAGGCACCTCTGAGAAGGAAATTCCTGAACATAGCAGGGAAGAGGGCTCTGGGAGGAAGCCTGGGGTCCTGTCGAGTTGGCATGAAGGGGTGTGAGGGGCTATGGCCCCTGCTGTGGAGTGATGCCCCTCCCGGGACCTGGAAAGTGAGATCTGCCAGGGACTCAAGGTTTTGTTCCTTTCAATTATTTGAAGCTGGGCTCTGCTCATCTAATGGGACCCAGGGGACTCTCATTTTGGATTTGGGGTGCTGGCCACCTCTGATCTAAGAGGGGGAGCTGCTCCTCCTCTGTGCACTCGGCAGAACCTCAGCAGTCAGCCCTTACTCTGTCCAACTGGGGTGTCTCATGCTCATCTGGCTGCAAGTCACCTCTGCTGGCTTGTGAGGGGGACCCGCCAGGACCAGCCAGGAGCGGGGGCCTATCGAATGCCTCCTCTGTCCCCAGGCTTTGTACCAACTGTTCTCTGCACTTTCTCCCATTTTGGTCCAGTCATTTGTTTAATTCATATCTGGATTCATCTCAAAAGGATTTTAAGGTAAATTTGTTTTTCAACCCTCCTGGAAACCCTGTGAGGTAAGGATTAGCATTTCCATTTTAAAGACCTTGAACTGCCGTGGAGAGGGGACAGAACACAGCTAGTGGGTGCAGCTAATGACAGAACTGGGATTGGAACACGGGTCCTTTTGACTCCAAATTGCACGCTCTTTTTCCCCCCATAGATTTTTAAAAGAAAATTATGAAGCATTTGATACTGATAAAAGAACCTATGTAATGTATATGCAGGTTATGATGGGTAACAATAAATGCCACCTATGAACTGGCCCCCGTGGGCTCTCCACGGGCCACATGGCTTCCACAGGAGCCAAGCTGAGCCGAGAGCTTTATTTTTGTCCTGTGATTCTCAGGTCCCTTGGGGGACAGGCGTTGCCTCCTCAGCACGTAGATGGGGAAACCGACGTGCTGGGCGTCCTGATGGTGACGGAAGTTCACAGAGCCCAGGGCTTCCCCATCTGCTGCTTGTCACACCCTCTGGGGGCATTTTTGGAAAAATGTAGATCTCTGAGCTCTGTCTCTGACCTTGAAGATAAGAATTTCCAGAACTGCGGCTCAGGAAGACGTTTCTTCGACACTCCCCAGGCGCCTCTGATGCGGCTGGCCTGCACACCCAGTCGGGGAACTAAAGCAGTCTAGCACGGGCCTTGCTGAGCGACTTAGACCTCGCCGGGTGACTGGGCGGGGCGAGGATGGAGTCGCAGAGCTGCAGGCAAACCTCCTCACTCGGCGTGAGCTGCAGCCTGTCGGGAGGGCCTCGGGGACCTCCTGACACAAACATGAAAACCCTTCCCCGCCGGGCAAAGGGGGCTCCATCTCAAAAGCTGTCATTGTTACTTAATAAATGAGCATCAAGGGTTTCTAATGTTCTGTGTTTATAAGGTAGAATGAGCCCATCGCTAGAATTTGCTAAGGATTCTAATTCAGCATTCGGCTAAGGAGTCTGGCTGCCCCCCAGCTCTTGGCAGCAGAGAGGGCTGGGAATCCTGCAGCTCTGCGAAGCAGCCACACCGCCAGCATCCCCTCGGTGCCGGTGCCTTGTGCTGGCTGTGCTTTTCAGCTTCGCCAGCACCCGTGGAGTCGGGGGCGGGTCATTTGGTTAACCCTGCCGTGCGCAGTGATAACTGTTTACGTCAACTGTTGGTGGAGTCTGTAATTTTCTAATAACTAGTCGCTGACATTGTAGATGTTCTGATGCACCTGCAGACTGTCTGCATCCTTGTTGGGAGGCTGGGTGTGAGCAGGCACCTCGGGCTCCCGCTGCTTTGCTTGGATGGGGGCATTGCATCTTAGCACACAGTTCCTTTCCCATTGGAAATTGGGAGGGGTTGGGGCAGGGGGACCATGGGATCTTTTATCCAAGTGAGTCACCAAAGTTTGAGCACCATTGGCCTAGAAGCATCAACTCTTAGGACTGGGAGGGATCTGGGTCCCAGAGTCAGGGAGCCTCAGAATTTGCCATGGTTTCTTTAACAAACTAGACCCAAGAGGCAATTTCTTCCACTTTCTAAGACACAGGCCAGGAACATGGACAGTGGCTGCCTGCCCAACAACGTGATATTTCATTTACAGCAGCCCAAGAGCGTAGCTTGTGTGTGTTAACACTGGATTATTTCTCTTCATAGTTAGCTGCCTCCTCACTTCACTGTTTCCATGGCAACACTCCTCAAACACCACTTCATACTCTGAATACACAATGTAAACAATCTGCAGTCGAACATTTCCAATTTAGGGGTTTGGAGCCAGAGCCAGCAGGCCTGCAATAGGGATGCAAGTGAGACTCCAGTTCGGAGAAGCTACCCAGAAGCGGGATTCTGGGGGACTCACTGCGAGGAACGTCTGGGCCAGGTGTCTGGTCCCTCGCTAAGTTCTTTGCTGTTTCCTTCGTGGGCATTTAGTGTACGAGGGGCTCAGGGTGTCTTATGGAACTGGCAGCGACTTTTCCATCACTTACGGATGGAGAAACTAAGACTCCAGGAAGCGAACCGACGGCTCCCGTTGTCCCGGTCTATGGCGGAGCGCAAGACCGGAACATGGGCTCGTCCGGGAGCCGCGAGTGCTCAGCCCGCGCGCCCCGCGGCACCCCATGCTCAGCTTGGTCCATCTCGGTCTCCTTTGCCGTCCAAGCTGGACTCATTTTTCGCAATTTCAGTGCGACGCTCTGGGAAGCCGCTGCCAGCCGATCGGAATGGCGTGCGAGGGGACGTTCTGTTGCCATTCGGCACAACCGGCGCCAGATCCGGTACTGCAGCGGAAACGGGATGAGCACGGGTCCCTCATGGGTTCCAGGGGCCTGGAGATGGAAGCAGCGCGAAGACCAAGCAGGAGGAAAGTAACTTGGGGTGGGGTGGGGAGGGGGGCGGCCTAGACGCTGACTGCGCTTGGCGCTTCCACGTGCGTGACCTTGTTTCACCTTCGAATCTCATCAAACCCCATTCAAGGGGAGCCCGGGTGGGCTCAGTCCCGACGACAGTCACACAGATAGGCAGCGCCAGGTGGAGGATGTTAGAGAGAAATCAAGTGTGGACGTCGCCAGAGGCAGAAGACAAAGCAAGGTCACGGGGAGCTCTAAGGAGTGGATGAGGAAACCCAAGACCAAAAGACAAACCCCGGGGACAGCGGTGAGGCCAAAAATGGGAGACCAAGCCCAGTGCTGGGAGCCGAGCGGGATGCGAGAGGGGAACCAAGTTTGGGAGCATAGCAGAGGTGCCCTGGGATTGCACCCCGAGTGCAGCTAGAGTCCGTAGCTCACCTCCTACGGGCTCTGGGGCTCTGGGGCTCCTACGGCACGGAAGACTCCGTGCATGGCAGCAAATTCTCAAGGAGAGATTACTCCCATGTTCATAGCCAGGAAACTGAGGCACAAAGAGATTATTAACACTCTCAGAGCCATCGAACCTGCGAGGCCCACATGAGATTGGGGATCGAGCCTGCAGGCTCCAGTCCTGCTCTTTGCCTTGCGGATCTCTGCTCATGGCAGGTTTTCCCCTTCTGTTCAGAGTTCTAGACAAATAGGTGGGGGTAGGGGCAGCATGGACAGTGCCCGGAGGTGTGGGGTCTCGAGAAGCACAGCTGACGGGCAGAAGTAGGGAGGGGCGGGGTGACGTGGAGGCACCCTGGGAGGCAGTGTGACTGTGGAGGGCGCACCCTCTCTTTCCAGGGTTCCAATGACAGGGCGATACGTAGAGTCCAGAGACACCTGACTTGGGGCTTCTCAGCAGCGGGTGGCAACATTCTTGTCCCTTGAGAATCGCATCTTCTAAACTTGCTGGCTGCAGGGATGTTCCCTGAGGCAGCCAAACCCGCACCCACTTCAGCCTCAGGGAAAGGCACTGATTCATCCAGGCAGGGATGTCTGGAGAAAAGGGACATGTCCTTTTCCCCTCAGCCCACGGGGGCACCACTGATGGGTGCTGCGAGGGGCTTCTCTCTACTTAGGCAAACGGGGAGACCTGAATAGACTCTTCTCCCAGGAGGGCATACGGATGGCCAAGAGACATATGAAAAGATGCTCAACATCACTCATCATCAGGGAAGTGCAGATCAAAACCACAGTGAGATACCACCTCACACCTGTCAGAATGGTATCACCAATAAATCAATAAATAACAAGTGTTGGCAAAGGGGTGGAGAAAAGGAAACACTTGTGTGCTGTTGGTGGGACTGTAATCTGGTGCAGCCATCATGAAAAACAGTACGGAGGTTCCTCGGAAAATTAAAAATAGAGCTGCCATAAGACCCAGAAGTTCCACTTATGGGTTATTTATCCAAAGAAAACCAAAATGCTAATTGAAAAGGTATGTATACCCCTGTGTTCATTGCAGCATCATTTACAATAGCCAAGCTATGGAAGCAACCTAGATGCCCATCGAAAGATGACTGGATAAAGAAGATGTGGTGCATACATACAATGGACAATTACCCAGCCATTACAAAAGAGCGAAATGTTGCCATTGTGACAACATGGATGGATCTAGAGGGTATTACGCTAGTGAAGTAAGTCAAACAGAGAAAGACAAATACTGTATGATTTTGCTTATATGTGGAATTTTAAAAAAGGAATAAACAAAACAAAACAGAAACAGGCCCATAGATAAAGAAAACAAGCTGATGGTTGCCAAAGGGAAAGGGGATGAGGTGGATGGGTGAAATTCAACAAGAAAAGTATTACCCTCGAATACTTGAAAACAAAAACCCAAACAAAACCCCCAAAACAAAGTACCACAGACTGGGTGGCTTATAAACAACAGAAATTTATTCCTCGCAGTTCTGGAGGCGGACGTCTGAGATCAGGGTGCCCGCGGGTTGGGCTCTGGTGAGGGCCCCTCTCCAGTCGCAGACCCCTCCTTGCAGCCTCACGTGGTAGACAGCAGAGAGGGGACGCGAACCCTCTTGTGACTCTTACAAGGGCACCGGCCCCATTCATGAGGCCTCTACCCTCACTACCTCACTGATCCTTCCCAAAGGCTTTACCTCCTCACACATTAGGCAAAGCTTTGACATATGAATTTGGTGGTGGTAGGGTGGGGAGGTGGCGGGGGGGGGGGTGGCGGCCATAAACATTAAAAAAAAAAGAAAAAAGAAAACAGAGACTCAGTCTGCTGTTGAGAGAATGGCTCAGGACCCCATTAAAGGCATTTTTTTTTAAATCAAAGGAGCTCTTTTTATTTCCAGTCTCTACCCACACGTAGTAATGCACACATTTCCCACATAGTTATAAGCATGACAAGGAGGATCGTTGGCTTTTTAAAAATAGAAAACCCTCAGACCTTTCCTTTCAACTTCTTAGCAAGCCTAACATCCTTTGATTTCTGAGCGAATGATCACATGATTGCTGTGTCTTTAGCGATGAACCAAAGGCCTTGTGGAGTGGAAGAGATAGCTTATTTGGGAAAATGCTACCAGCGGTGGGTCCTACGGGGTGTGCTGCTATTCCTAAGGGTCAAGACTTGGGGAAGGGGAGGGTTTCCGATTTAGCAGCCTACTGGGCTTCAGAGCAGTGGGGGGATGGAGTCTGTCATTTGCCCATTTTAAACAAGCAGGCTGTACGTGCGGCTCACCCCTAATGCAGTTGGTGCAGTTTCTGCCTCTCCACCTGCATCCCAGGGCACCTGAGCCGGTTCCACTCACCCATTGGGGCCCCTGTTGCTGCTTTGAGTCTGTTTTTGCTGGTTACAAAGGTGTGCACTGGGCGTAGGGGTGTGCCTGCTGTCCGTTCTCCTCCTTACGGCCCATCAGGTTTCCTCATGATGGCAGGTGGGGTTCACCTGATCTGTAAGTGTCTCTGAGAACCAGGCCTGGGCCCCAGGTGTCTCTTCAGAAACCTGTGCTGAGCTGGTCCTGCCTAGAGCCCTCAAAATGAGCGCACCAGGTGACCATGGAACAGAGGAGAGAGGACACTGAGAGCAGACCTCCCTGCCCCTTATGTCATCAGAGAAGATTTCTACGATGTCCCCTTGCCCAATGGGAAGAGCTACAAGCCAGGAGACCAAGGCCTGGCTCCAGCACTGACTCACTGTGGCCCTAGGAAAGTCATGTCCCTTTTCTGAGCCTCTGTTTCTCCATCTGTAAAATGTGGGATCAGGGCACATTGGGGTTCCTCAAAACACCGGTTCTATGAGGATGCTAACTGGCCATAGGAGCACAAAGGGTCCCAGGGCCAAATAAGTTTGAGAACTGTGGAATTCCACAAAATAAATGATGCTCATTGATGTGGATCTTTTCTAAGCCTTTAATATATCTTGCAGATCTTAAAAGGGGATTCAGCATAACGTATTTCCAAAATTTATTTAAATATCAAACCTCTAAACTCACTCATCATCAGCATTAAAATTGTCTTTCTCTCCTTGGAGAGGCATTGATCATCATTTTTTTTTTTTTTGAGTGTCTAAGCATGTTTGCTCTCTTTAGTTTATTTCTAAAATATAAATAATCCTTGCTGGGGCCTTCGGCGTGGGGTGAAGATTCACCTTAAACCACAGATTCTTGAAAGCCCTTAGAACGTGGATTTTGGGGAGGGGTCCCAGTTTTCCAGAATTTGTATTCAAAATCCAATGCATATAGTTTGTATTCTTGCCTAGGGGACAGGGTTTATAGCATTCATTGGGACTTTTAAAGGCATCTGTACCCCAACGGTGGGAACCACTGCATTTAGACTCTTACCCTCATAGAAAGTAAGTGTGGTTTTATACGAATTTGGATGTGAGGACATACTGGGGAGACTCTGATATCTTGATGGGATTCAAGGCAGTGGAGGAACAGGGAACAAAGAAAAATGACAGGAGAGTGGACAAAAAGATGCGGCAAATGAGAGGTCAGCAGCAACCCCATCCTGGGCATTCATAATTTCTTCCCTGGTCCCGCTGTGAGTGCTTCGAAGAATCGTCACGCAGTTCTTAGTTATGGAACTTGGCTATTGAATATTAATGCTTTGTGGCAGAGAGAACATTGCTGCTGTCTCGCAAAGGCTCCATCCCTTACAGGGGATGGGGGCTCCATTAGTTAAGTTGTTGCTCAAGGGCACGAACATCCTGGAAGTATGTGTCTCCTCAAGGTGGGACACACTCCCTCTCTCCTTCTCAAAGTCACCAAGGTCTCCACCTTGGCGGCCTCTGTGCAAACCAGAGAGCGATGCTGAGAAGCTGAGACATGGCTCCCCCTCATTACCGAGCACAGCCTGCAGACACAAATGTGTCCCAAGGCAGAGGGGCCTTCACAAGATGACCAAGAGAAGTACTGGTGGAACTGAGAGGCCAGAAGGTGAGAAGTCTGGATATGCAGAGGGAGCCTATTTGGTTAATTCAAAAGAAGTCTTCTAAAGTTCACTCTGCTAACTGTCTTTTGATCACTGGCCTTTGAAACAGAATCCTAATCATAAGTTTCTACGTTAGTATTTACCAGTAGCCTGAGGGATTAGAACTCTCCCTATGGCTCACGTGCAGGACCCGGCACAGGTGGTTTTAGCACTTGGCAGAGGGAAGGAAGAGCGTGTGTGTTCATCACAAAAGCTCTTTTCTTTCTCTCCTTGGACACCGCTAAAGTGTCTGCATTTCCTACCCTGAAATATCTCCACCCTGCAGGTAAGAATTTGCTCAAGAGTTTGCTTTCAGAGCCCGGTTAAAACGGAGAAGAGAAAAGAAGAGGCCCCAAAGCTAACCAACGGCATTCATCAGAAAATCCTTTAAATTAATTTAAAACGCTGAGTCATACAGACCCATCAACATTGCATAACAGCCATTAAAGTATTAGTATTACTTTGGGGGGCACTTTATTATGCAACCCACTGGTAAATCTCCTCTGGGGACTTTTTTTTTTTTTTTAATTCCTCCAAAGAGTTGCAGTTCACTAATTTATTTTCTAAAATGGGCTGCGTGTGTGTTGATCCTGGCTTCCTATTCAGCTTTTTCCCTCCGTGCAAGGAGGGAGGGCCCGTGAAAGTTGGTCTCTAGCATTAAAGCCGTGCTGGATATTTTAAAAACACTTTCAGTTTGTATACAAAGGCAGAGCCATCAGTCCATTCATTTCGCAAGTGTTCACTGTTGGCTTGTATGTGCCCGGGGGGGGGGGGGGGGGGGGTGGGGAGGCGGGGGGTGAGCTCTGCACCTGGAATGGGAACTCTGAGCTTCGATCTTACTTTGTCTTTTCTGGGTTTCAATTTCCCCATCTATAAAAGGAAGGTTTCTCCTTGAGGTGGGGCAGTTAAGAGCAGGGATGCTGGGCCCAGACTGCCTGGCTTTGAACCCCAGCTGCGTCAGTTACCAGCTGGGTGACTTTGGGCGGGTCACTTAACCCCACAGAGCCTTGGGTCCTTCATCTGTAAACTGATCATTATAATGGTGCTTAACTCTCAGAGTTGTTGGGATGAAATGGGTCGATAGATATAAAGTGCTTTGAATACCGCCTGGTCTAGGTCCAAGGCAGATAAATATGGTATGTGACTGTGATTTTTCTTGTCGAGGCCCTGGCAAGATGCCAGCGGTGCATGGCAGAGACCACTCAGGCCATTTCGGCGTCTCCCTGCACTCACAGCTGGACCTCACGTCCAGCCTCACGGCCACGGGGCTGATTTCTAACCTACGGAATGTGGGTGGACGTGAAGTCACCATGTCTAAGTCTGCACCATCGAAACCTTCCACGTGGGATTCTCCATGCCCTCCCCCCTCTGCCGGTTCAGTGCAGATGAGCTTGGCCCCCCCCCAGAAGCCACATGCTGAAGATGGCACAGCCACAAGATGGAAGGGACCAGGATCAGATCTCTGACTAACCGCTCGGAGGAGAAGCGCCTGCCAATACACCCAATCTGGACTTCAGTCGAGTGAAAAATAAACTTCACTATGCCAGTGAGCTGTGGGGGCAGCTAGAGCTCTTATAGCAAGGCAGTGGACTGGGTACAGAGTTTGGTGGGGACAAGGACATTTTTTTTTTCCCCAAGGACTGAAACTGACTGTGATTGTTCGGTTGCTTGACTCTGAGTTTCTGATGTTATACCGGCAACAACCAAAAGACACTCAGTGCTCGGGTTGGGGATAAGTGCCTGTACGTCTCATAAACGCTGGCCAGGGATCTGGCGGCTCCCACGACAGCTGCCCGAGCTGGCCGCCCCCGCTCTCTGGACACTGGGGCTGCCTTTCTGCCCAGGTCCCCCAGGCAGTCGCCCGTGTTCGAACACGGCATTTCAAATTCTCAGGTCTTGGTCCCCTCCGTCTTCCCAGCCACAGCTGTCCCTCGAGTGGGAATTAGCAGGAAGAGTTGTAAAGGAGCCACCAAAGTGGACGAAGTGCAATTTGCCTTTATTAAAACTCAAAACGCAACACATTCCCTGATGAGGCACAGGGCCACAAGGACGCTCGCCGTGTGGAGTCGGCTCCTGGTAGGGAGTGGTTTGCGGAAGGTGCACCTGAGTTGGAGACGCGTCTGCCCTAGCGATCCCAGCTGCATTTACGAGTTTCCCTCGTGGCGTTTTCCCCTCGCCCTCCGACGAAAACCCTCCTCCAACACTCTGTCTGCCTCTCTCGCCCAGCACTTGTCAGTTTTCCTCTTGGCACGCTGGTCATTTCTATCCGTGCAGCCGGGCCCTTCCAGGGATGCAGAGAGGCCCGAGCCATTAGAAAGAAATGAAGAAACGTGAAGACGAAATAGGGAACGTCCACAGGAAAACAAAAACGCAAGCTGCTCTCGCCGTTGGCTGTGCCGCACGCCGCTCGTAAAGGAGAATCTGGCTTTTGCGCAATGTCATTCTCATACTGAGCATGGAGAGGCCAAGCCAACAGCTGAAATTTAGCAGGAGTCTACACTGGAGGCACCGTTGAGCCAGGTCCCTTGCCAAATAGCCCTTCTACTGTCCCTTGTGGTCAGCTCCACCTGCCTTATCTCTACCCTTGACTGACAAGAGCCGAGTAAGCAGTGGACATGTTCTAGGCAAATGAAACAAGGGTTCCCTCCGGAGAGCAAGAAAGAGCCTGCACGGGATTCTGAATGATGGGAGTCGGGAGCGAAAGGAAGGAATGATGAAAGATTGGGCCAGAGGGGCCAGGCGGGTCCGGAGCAGTGGTTCCCCACCCTGGCTGCAGCTTGGAGAAAACACCAACACCCAGTTCCCACCCCCGGTGGTTTAAAAAAAATCCCCAGGTGGATCGAATGTGCAGGATCTTCTATGCCAAGCTCAAGAGCTAGAAGTCTATCCTGAGAGCAATGGGGGTCTCTGAGGGTATTACGGAAGAAACGGGACATAATCGGAGTTTTCTTTCTTTGGGAAGAGTAGCCTGGCTGCTGGGTGGAGACAGGAGCACGGCGGAAAGATGGGGGTGAGACTGGGTACAATCATCGGACTGGGAAGGTTGCTGCAGAGTCCAGGTGAGGGATGGATGGAGCCTGTGGCATCAATGGGAATGGCAGGAGGTGGACCAACCTAAGGCCTGGGCGATGATTGGCTGGAGGAGTGGAAGGACCAGGATGAGGCCCAGACTCCTGATTTGGGCAATCCCCTGAGCGTGCAGGTCGGAATTCCCATAGAGCGCCAGCTCCAGCCTCAGACTTGAAGCAGCAGGAGAGAGCAAGGAATTTCAGCCAGAGAATTGATGAGCTCTCCTGGGAAGGAGGGGTAAAGAGTGAGAAGAAAAGAGAGCCTAGAACCGAAGCCCAAAGGGCCGAGGGAAGAGCTGGTCAGAGAAGAGAAAAATACTGTAAGCACACACTGTCAAGGAAGCTAAGGGTGTATCTTTTGTAGGAAGGGTGCGTTCAAGGGTGTCAAATTCTGCTGAGATGTATCCACAGGTCTCTGGTGACCTTGACAGTGAAGATTAATGGAAACTTGGGATGGTGCTGAAGTGATGGTGAGAGCAGGCACCACCTAACAGGGGCAACTGTTCTTTATCTTTTTCACATTGTAGCCAGAATGTGTTTATTCATTCCCTAAGTACTTTATTTATTAAGCACCTAACGTGCTGGGCACTGTGTTCAGAGCTGTGGATAAGACGAGTCCTTGAGGCAGGAGACAAGTGAGAAGACAGACACCCTCATTCATATCACAAAACCGCGTGACGTGAGTGCTATCATGGAGATGCACGCCAGCGGCTTGGGGACGAGCGGGACCGACTGGACTCGGGAGGGGGAAGGGGCAGGCAGGCAAAGGTCCTGGAAAGCAGGGAAGAGGAAAGAGGCTTGCGTTTGTGTGGCTCTCACTAGGACTGTCCACTGCTGAGGTCAGTCCTCAGCCAGCAGGGGAAGAGGCAGCTCTTCTGAACCTCCTGGTGGTTTGGTGGGGGCACGGGACTGACTGGCCATCGGGGGTGCTGCATGGCAGAGAGCAAGCACATCATCACTTCCAGGCCACAGTACTCAAGTGCCAGTGCGAGGTCTCTCCTCTCTCTGGCTGGGCAAGCAGCAATGTTTGGGAATGTGACCGTTTTTCAGGCACCTGAAAACACACTTCCCTTAATAGGCAAGACGTCTGGGGAGGAAAAACTATTTTTCTTCTACCCGTCTTGGGTTCATTGCCTAGGTCCCTGTAAATTAGACCAATAAAAGACAGGCTAACGAGAAATGCAAACATAATAAGTTCATGAACATGTGCATGGGAGCACCCAGTGATGAGTAACTCAAAGGGGTGGCTAGAACTTGAGCTTCCATAGCATCTTAAGAAAAAAACACTATGTTTTAGAGAAGTGACAACAAAGAAAAAAGACTGTGAACTTCTAGGGGTGGCCAACTATGCGAAGGCAAACATACGGGGACACTCGGTAGGTGAGGGCTAGTTTTAGCAAGGTTTGATAGATTCCTCTGGTGCTACCTCTGGGCCGATAAAGATTTTACAGTTGTCACCAATGATTAATCTCTGTCCTTCCTGGTCGAGAAAGGAGGGGGGGGACATCTCTACAGATTTATGTCCTGCTTTTAGGCAAATAGAGGAAGGGCAGAGCACTTTTCTTGTATCTGCTTCTTCTCGCTTGCCTTCAGCTCAAAATAATCCTTAGACCAAAGTGGAGTATTTTGGGGTGGCATGTTCAGCTACCCTACAGCAAACTTGTGTTGTTTTAATGTCACCATAGCAGAACCTAACTCAGTGGTTCTCAAAGCGTGGTCCCTGGACCAGTTGCATCAGCTTTACCTGGGAACTTGTTAGAAATACAGATTCTCAGGCCCAACCCCAGCCTTCCTGAAGCTGAAACCCTTGGGGTGGGGGCTCGGCCACCTGAGTTTTAACAAGCCCCTCCCCCCAGGGGATTCTGATATATGCCTAAGTTTGAGAACCACTGTCCTCGTTCGTGCTGACTGATACGGTCATCTGGTAGGCAGAGCAAGGAGAATCAGAATTCGTAGAGGCTACTCCAGTAAACTTGGAAAATCTGAGTAATTAAATGGTGAGACTCTTCATGTCCTAGGTAAGAATTTTTAAGAAAAAAAAAATAGTGTGCGCATCCCCACACACTGAGCCTCCCGGTCACTATAGTGGAAATGGGCTGCGCGAATGGTCTCCTCTTACGTCACAGCAGAAGATACCACTGTCACAGGAGGGGTACTCTGAACCCAATGTCACTGAAGCCACATCTAGGCCCTAAGAGAAACCCCGAACTGCATTTCCCATTTGTCTGCATGGCCTTGCTGACTTAGACAATGCTCCGAAATGCTTTGAATCTGAAAGGTACACAAACCCCAATTCTTTCCTCTGCAGGGAGAGGCATTAGAGCTTCAGCAAAGGCTATTTGGTAACGGGCACTATTTAAATGAAGCAAAAAGTACCATTTCAAACGAATCGCTTTTTTAAACTGTCAAATCAAAGGAAGCCATTTGTGCATGGGAACTTATTCCAAGGGTTCTAACTATTAGCTGAGAGCAGGTGAAAGACGTCGGAGAAAAGAAATGCTTTATTCAAGAGCTGGCTAAATGTTTAAAGACAGACACCTGATGACTCCTTTGGCTTGTTTGGATTCAGAAATTTCTATTTTCACCAGGCCTGGTGAGCTCCACGGAAAAAGTTTTAAGAAAATTTAAAATCCTGGTGACAAGATGCCATTTTGTTACAGGAACTGCTTTAACCACCGTGAGCCTAATGCCGTCTTATAGGCAGGTGAACAGCATATGATCACCTTAACGTTTTCCTTTGCCTTTTTGATATTGGCTAGCTTTCAAGTGGCATATTTAACACCGTTCTACGGTCTTCTATTTGTCATTAAAAAAGTGCATCCTTGTACAGCCTAGTCAATGAGAAGAAAATACCGCAAGAGTATGAAAAGTGCTTTTTCTGTCACTGGCAGGCATGCGTAGAGGTCACCGATATGGAAGGTGAGCTTCAGTGGTAGGTAAGGCATCTCTGTGGACGACAGGGAGCCCTGGGCTGTGCTCGACAAGGCCAGCCTCAGCCTTTCCCATTTCTCTTTCTCTCGCGGGATTCCACTGCAGTTAGTCTTATGCATGTTCACGCCGTCAGTATCTTTGTGGCACCGAAATGAGGCTGTTCAAACTAGTGAACCTTTCTCCCTTCCCTGGCCCTCCAGGTACTTCTTACCTGTGTCGCTACGCCAGGTTAACACAGGCAGAATTATCCCTGCTTACTCAGTCCAAGAGAAATCATCATGTAGATGATGCCCAGTTAGAGGCGTTGGGACAGACTCAGAAGGGCCATGGCTTTCACACTGGAATGCACACACAAATGGGGGTGCGGGCTTGTTAAAATGCGCATTCCGACTCAGTTGGCTGGAAACTTAGAGCCTGGATTTCTTGTAAGCCGGCAGGCAATGCTCATGATGCCACAGCCCACACTGAGTAGTGAGGGAATAATGCGCATTCTGCAAAACAGTGATTTTTAGAACAGACGCTAGCCAACAGGCATGTATGAGTGTCTGGCTCCCCTTTAATTTGGGGTTCCTTGAAAGCAGGGACTGGGATATTACACTTTTTTTTTTTTTTTGCTTGTTTTGTTCTCTGGCTGGCACTTGGCACAGGTCCCACACGGTGGGTGTGTATTTATTTAATTAAACAGAGCTGGCCTTGTTCCAAAAACGGTTTTAAGTGGACTTAACCCCTACTTAGCAGGCCCTAACCAGGTGCATGATGAACTGGCCAGGGAAGGAAGGAAGTCCCAGGGGGCTGTCATCTCAAACCCTCTCTGTCTGGGCTGAGTCCCTTCCGCTGAAGGTCACCGCCACCTACTTGTACCTCAGCGGCTGAAATTCTCCCTCCTGCCCCATTTTTAAAGCAGTTTACACTCGAGAAAACAAAACAAAACAAAACCCAGAAAGCTCTGCGAAGCCTAACGGCTCCGGAACATCAAAGCTCAACTCCCAGCTGCGAGGCGGCGGAACTCCGGGTTTCTCTCGCCGCCTGGTCTCCAGCGTTTTGCAGGTGGGTGTTGCGCCGCCGCCGGCTCGCCAGCCCGCCCGCCCCGACAGCCCTGCAGGAGCCGGTCCTGGCAGGCGCGGGCGCTCGCAGGCTTAGTGCAAGGCTGTTTGTTCGCTCTGCACGAGCAATTAATCTTCTCGTGCATGTCCCGCCCCGCCCCCACACCCGGCGGAGGGCTCGGGTCGCCTCCGGGGTCGTGGGGAACCCGGACAGGAGCGACCGCTCTGCCGAAACCCTTGTTCTGAGAGTCCCCTGAGGTGTCATAACCTGTTCCTCTCTGCAGCAGCCTCGGAGGGCTCTAGAGAGCTCTCTTCGGCTTCACGGGGGAGGAGGGAGAGAAAACGGGAGAAGGAGAGCGATTGTATTGGTCTGTAGTTGAGCCCCACGGGAGGAAGGGAGGAGCACGGAGGCGAGTGCGCCTTAGGGGAGGAGCACACGTGCTGGGGAGGGGGGGAGGCGGGTGGGAGGGGAGGAGAGGGGAGGCGTGAGTTGCGGGCGGGAGGCGCCACGGCATCGCAGACGCAGGCGCCGGCAGCCGGAGAGAAAGTTCCCGCGGAGAGCTCGCCCCCGGAGGGCCGGCGTCGAGGTCGCTCGCGGCGAGGGCAGCAGCTCCGGCGCGTCCAGTCTGCCTTCCCCCTGCGCGCGCTGGGCCGCCCGTGCTTGGCTCCCTGGGAGGCAGGGGAGCATCGCAGTCGGGCTGCTGCCTCCAAACTTGGAGGCGGAGGATGCTGCGAAAGGGAGCGGCAGCGCGGGGCGCGGGGGCGCACTGAGTGCTCCCCGCGGGCGGCCCGGCGAGCACGCCGAGGCAGAGCGGCCAGGTAGCGGCTCCAGCGCCGGGACTGCGCCACCCCGCGAACCAGGGCCGCCAGCGCCACCGTGCCGGCGTCGCCTCCTCGCCACCGAGCCATGGTGCGCGGAACGCGCACGCTGCGCGCGGGACTCTGAGCTCCGGCCGCGCCGAGCACCTCCGCCTCCCCATTCCCGGCTTCCCCGCCAACCTCGCCCGCGGGCCATGAAGCTTTGGCCCGGAGCCCCTCGCCTTTGAACCTCGCATCGCCCGCTCCACCCCCAGCGCCACTTGGCCACAGATAACACTCCGGCCGCTGAAGCTCCCCATCCTCTCCCAGGGACGGCACACAGGCGCTCCAGGATGGCGCTCCCAGGGCCCCTCCGGCCGCGCAAAGTTCGCAGGAGGCGAGAGATGCTGCCGCAGCAAGTTGGCTTCGTGTGCGCGGTGCTGGCCCTGGTGTGCTGTGCGTCCGGCCTCTTCGGTAGCTTGGGTAGGTGCCGGTGCGGGCACTGGGGTTGTCGGGGTGTTGGGGCTAGAAAGCGGCGGGGCTGCTCCAAGGTGTCTCCCCTTCCCTGACAGGTTGGCCCCTAGGGTTCATCCAGTTCCCTCCCCGCCGGGCAGGTAGAGCGCACCCAGGGGGGCTGATGTCGACGCTTTGAGCTGTGGTGCCGGTTCCTCTGAGCCGCGCGCGGCCCCTGCGGGCTCAGGACGTGGCTGCAGGTCTCTGTTACTAAGACGAAAGCCTGAACTACTGGCCCCTCGGTGCCACAGTTCTGTCGCTGGATTGAGCGGCAGCTCGGCAGGGGGCCAGGTGTGGATTCTCTTGACCTGGAGATGAACGAAACTGAGTGGTCTGCTTGCCCATTCTGCGGAGCAGAGAGGGTCGTTATCCGTGTGCTCGAAAACCTAGATGCAGAGGCTGGGAATTGCATTTCAGCTCTCTTCTTGCTCAGGGCCACAGGGGCGCCCTGGGTGTCCTGCGTTCTTTTCAAACCCTAAAAACATTGGGGGCAGTCTGTCCCCTCGGAAGGTTGCTGCTTAATCCCCACGGTAGCAGAGCGGTAGCAGAGCGCTGCTGTCCGGTGCCCCATCCACACCCCTTCTTCCAAGAAGGGACTCAGGGATTTGGGAGCCACTTTGGAATATGCAAATCTGAGGTGGAGAGGAGAAACTTAACACAAAAGAGATCTGTTGGTGGGGCATGTGAGCCCACGTGGAAGGGTCAGAAGACCGCTCACTTGGCTGACATTCTCATCTTTAATTAGATGCTGTGGACTTTTTTGTTTTGTTTTTCACATTTTAAAAAATGAAAGAAATGCAGGTGATTTAGCACCTCGAGCTGTTAGTAAGGAACAATATGGAGAAGTGGATGGGTAAAAATCAGGTGGGACTTGATTAAACTTAAAAAATATATATATACTGCCTTTCACAACCCAAACTTTGTGATTTGCAGATGTAAGGTTCATAGTGGCCATTTTCAACAGAAACCCAGAGGGTTCTTTGAACATCTTAATACCTGGTGCTTTGCAATCGGGCAAGTTGATGTATTTTTTCCCCTCAGACACAAGAAATAACAATGCCCGGAGGCTTTTGGATGTCAGCAATATAGAAGAGGAATTATTACTCAGCTGAACCAGTATATGCATCAGGAGAGTGAAGGAATGCTTTAAAGGTCTTACATTGAGAATTTTATTTGCTGGATCAGGAATACCTTTAGGAGTTTAGCTGTATTTGGCCACCGGCATCCACGCCAGTGATCTCCCTTGTTCCTCAGTTTGGGCCTTGGACCAGCAGAATTAGCATCACCTGGGAGCTCATTAGTGTGGAATCCCAGGTCCCAGCCCAGACCAACTGAATCAGAATCTGCATTTTAACACGGTCCCCAGGTCATTTGTGTGCACACTCAAGGGTGAGAATCCCTTGGCCAGATCCCATTAAACTCTACCTCCTTGCTGACTTACTGTCCATCGGTGGCAGGGACACCTGATCATGTTTATTGGCGGAGAACTTAATAGTCACTTATCTAAACCCTTTGTGGCACCTGTGAGGATCCGAGAACTGAGCGATCTTGGCCAAGGTCAGGTCACATGCTGTCCTACCTGGGACAAGAAACAGTGAACTAGATCTAGGAAACAGATTACTGTAGGTGAGCAGGTAATATTTATTGTGCTTCCAATCATTGTATCAGTCCCTACAGGTGGCTCTAAATAGTCAAATAGTGCTGTTGTGAGAACGCAGGTGCTACCTTGACTTAATATGTGATTTACTTTCCAATCCAGGGCACAAAACAACTCCGGCAAGCAAACATGTTCTCTCAGACATATGGAGAAATAGAAAGCTGATGGCACCAGTGAATGGGACGCAGACCGCTAAGAATTGCACAGATCCTGGTAAGAAATAGATTCTCTTCCTTCCTCCTCCGGCCACCAGAGGCATTTGGCCAGGCCTGGAAATGGGGCTTGTGTGGACAGGTACATCCAGAGGTGGGAAAGGTGGTTTTATAAACCGGGCTGGGAGGCTGGCTATAAGGCGCTGAAGGGCAGTGTACACGCCATTCAGTGGTGCTGCTAAGCAACTCAAGTACTTTCTTTATCCAACAACTGAAAAGGTCACGTTCAAGAGTTTTAAATTTTCATTTTTTTGTTCTCACATGTTCCCAAAGGCTCAGTGTCTTCCTGCTCTCTTGATTTTGCTCGCCTGGGTCTCTTATTTCCCCTTCGTTTGCTCACTGTGTCCATTTGCTGGAGCTCTAGAGGAATCACATCCAGCTCTGGCAGATGGCACTTTGGGATGACCTGTCAAGGTCAGAGCGGGCCAGGGCAGCTGCAGGCGTAGGATCCTCTGAGGTGCTGGGCACCTTCTCTGGAGTTCCTGGGGTGTCATTCCAGCTTGGGGATGGATTCCGCTTGCCTGGGGGCAGTTTGATGTTCCTCTTCAGACTTCTCTAGATGACATCTTGTCTGTCCACCCACCAGAGGCAGGCTTTGCTTAAACTAGTGGAGAAGGTTCTCGGGAGACGTGTGTACCGGCGAGCAGCGAGGCAAATGGGAGTTGCTCAGGTCTCAGACCAGGCAGACCTGGGCTTTCGCTCTGGTGCCAATGTGTGGTGGGGTGGGGGGGGGAGGAGAAGGGAGGGGTCTTTATGAGAGGGACCCAGTGGGACAATGTATTCAAAAGATCCTTGGGAACCATGAGGTTTTATTATAAGCGGGTACCACTGGGCCCTTCCACTGTCAGGCAGGTCAAATATCTCTTTAGGTCTCTGTTTTCTCACCTGTAAAATGGGCAGAGTCATGCTTGCCTGCTCTGGGGTTGTTGGGAGAATCTGGTAAGGCTCTGTGTGGGGCTGTGGAGCGGGTTTGGATGGCGTCCGCACATGGCGTATTTTTATAGGCAGGTGTTACCTGCATTTGACAGGTCAGGAGACATCTAGGGAAGGACACATAAGCTGCTCAAAGTCATAAGACTTATACGGGGTGAAGCCGCCATTGGAGCCTAGTCCGTGTGACTCCAACGGTTAGTCGGTTCCACGGGCATACAGAGGCCAGAGCCTTCCCGTTTTCTATATCAACTTCCCTCAGGATACCGTCTAAGAAGTATGTTTGGGATACAGAGGGTAGGTGAGAGCAGGTTGGCAACTGGGATTCCTTTTGAACTCTCACCTGTCCTGGTGACCTCGTAGGTGGTGGCGCCTGTCCCATCATGTAACCTCCGAGCATCACGAGCATCAGCCAGAAGCAGGGATGCAGGTGCTGGATTGACACTTAACAGGTGCAAGGCCAGGGGGCGATGCCGGGGCCCATCCTCTCACTCCAGTAACCCAAGACACGACCCTAGCCCCATCCACGTGGGCCACACTGAGCGACTGTGGGTGAAGAATCTGGGGTGGCACACTTAGCGACTGGTTTTTCGCTCGTTAGCACCTTCGTCTGGGGCTGGCTATGCCCCTCCTCGTGTCACACCTAGTCTGGGCACATCGGCTTAGGGCCCCATTTCTTAGAGTCCCCTCTGCCCCATTGTCACCTGTGTCTTCCGTGTACTATCTGATCAAAAGTGATTCCACTCACTATGGAGCCGTCCTGTTTGGCAGGAGGACCCGGCCTCGCCCCCTTGCTGAGAGGGAAGTGGAAGGAAATCGGCAGTCACTCTCATGTTCAGCATGCGCATCGTGCTTTGTGTTGGCTGACTCTGGCTGGAATAGGGCCTGGCACACAGCAAGGGCTCAGTAAATGTTGATCGAATGATGGAACGATGGCAAATGTTAAGCGCTTTAATCCTGTGAGCATTTCTGCAGATGAGGAGCACAAGGCTTCGAGGTTTAGTGACCTCCCAAGATGTCCTGGCTGGCAGGAGCACCCCTGGTCTCTTGGTCCCAGGGCCCCTGCGTCCCCCACGGTGCTGCGCCTGCCCCCTCCCCCGCCCCAGCGCACACCTGAGCTCTCCTGTTAGCCCAAGTGGGGTTGAGACCCGACCTCCCTTCCAACTCCCTTGTCTCTGGCCACAATATCCAGCCCCGCTTGGCGTTTCAGAACCACGTAGCACATACCTGTTTCTGGCTGGCCCTGTGGTGGGGCCTTGGCGGGGAGTACCAGCGAGGATGAGAAGTAGCCCTTGTCGTTACGTAGTTCGTGGGGTGGGGAGAGAGCATGAGTTCTGGTATCGCTTCCTCTTCTTAGAATAGCAGTGACCCCACCATGGTGACCCGCCCCTTGTGACCTCATCCAATTACCTCCCACCTCCAACCGCCATCACATTAGGGGGTAGGGCTTCAACATAGGAACTCTGGGGAGACACAGACCTTCAGTCCGTCTCTCGGTGGTGGCCCCTGGACTGTTTGACAACAGCTGAGGGTGGAACCTGGTGCTTCTCACCTCTGTCCTGCAGGTGAGAGACACTTGGGGAGCTCTGTACACACAGATGCCTGTGACTTCGGAGCCAGTGATGGACGCCCCCTGTGGCCAGTGTGTGGTGCGTCTGGGAACCCTGCTTGGGCCCCAGACCCTCCATGGCAGGCTCTGGCTTGTCATTGCAGGGTCCTCAGGCTTTCCCTCGTCATCCAGGCCAAAAGGGCTTTCTGAGTCACTCTCGTTTTAGCCCTTTGCAGGCACTGATTCTATCCATTGCTGTATTGTTGGCTTGCCTCCCCCACGTAGGCTGTAAAAGGTGGAAACCTTGTTTACTTTCCAAAACCGCAGTCAGCGCTTCAGTTTTCCTTCTGCAAAAGGGGGCCGATGATCGCATCCACCTCACACAGTTGTCAGAATTAAATGACTTTTAATACCCGTCAAGTTATACATACATTCGTGCTCAAACATTCGCATCTATTTTCATTATTATTTTCCTCTTGCCCCAGAGATGATACAATGCCTATGAATAGTAGGTACTGGAAAAACTATTTGTCAGTCAAATTTTATGAGGATAAGAATGAAAGGCTTTGCCAAACACTGTTTCTTTTCTCTTCTGGAAACAAAGTTCTTGATTTGATTACTTAAAATTTTTTGAGGATTTGGGATGGCATACTTTGTAGAACTTGTCTCTAAAAGGAACTTGTCTCTTAACAGGTGTTATTTTACAGTTTGGCTTTTAGCCGGGTGTGAATGGCTTCTGCCGTTCCCCCCACCTCGACATCTGAGGTTGAGTCAGTAGTGACCTCTGTTTGTTTGGGTTCCCACCCTCCGCCCCACATTTGAAAAGAAGGAGAAGAGAGACACAGAAGGGGGCTTGACTCCCCACTGTCGTCACTGGCTGGGTTGGGGGCGGATTTGCTTTATCTTGTTTGGTTTTTCACTTCTCCCATACGTTTTTTGGAATGCTCGGTGGCTGTGTGTCTTAGCTCGGGCTGCCATGACAAATACCACGACTGGGTGCATACGCAACAGAAATGTATTTTCTCACAGCTCTGGAGACTGTAGTCCAAGAGCAGGGTGCCAGCATGTGTCCTCTTGTGGCCAGGAAAGTGAGAGTGAGGGCAAGCTCTCTGATGTCTCATCTTAGGAGGCTGCTAATCCCGTAACACCGGAGCCCCAACCTCATGACCCCGTCTACCTGAATCACCTCCCAAAGGCCACTCTTGGAATATCATCGCTTCGGGGGTTGGGGCTTCAACATAGGAATTTGGTGGGGGGAGAGGGGTTGTACACCAACATTGGGTCCATCACGGTGTCCACAGAGAGAAGGCTGGGAAAAGAGGGCTGACGGAGGGGTGCTTGAGAGAGATCTGAAGATGAAGGTGGTCCCTAGCATTTCAGGAGACCAGAGGAACTGACCGGATGCAGGTACTAGATGGAGGATCTTTGGTGGTCAGCCTGGCCCTGATCGACCCTTTTTATTCTGTATGCAGTGGGTCTCTGTAGGTGCCCCTGTGTGGGCAGCAGAGGTGCGGACAGCACAGGGAGGAAGGGGGGACCTCGAGCTGCAGAAGGCACATCAGGACCTGTGGGCGTGGAGGGGAGGTGACATTGGTGGCGAGATGCAGCGTCCGGATTCTGAATGACCGTCTGTGAATGCTGCTTCAGCACACTTGGGAGACACGTCACACACCCAAAGTTTTAAAGTTCTGTAAAAGCAAATTCTGCGTTGGAAAAGCAAGAAATGAACTTACTGCTGTGGGCAGGGAGATCAGGGTTCAGTGACTATCCCAGACGGTGGAGGCAGGACTGTGAGCCTGGGGAGGGGGTTTCCCGGGCTGGGCAACCTCCAGAGAGCCAGGTGGCTTTTTGGGGAAAGTGTCACCAACCACTCTGGGATGGTGATAGATTGGCAAAGCCACCAACCCGATCACAAACGGAGGCCGAAAAATAGCAGCCCATTAATCAATGTGATCACTCTGCTTTCAGGGGGTAGGAGGTTGGGATGTTATGCATTGGGTCAAGTGGCTTAACCAAAGCTCTGGGTGCTGGTATCGGCTCTGCCAAGATTCTGCCTGGCATTTGGGGATTCTGTCCCTCCCACTCTCAACAAAACGAGATTGTACTGGATAAGTACAAAATTTTCAGCAGCCAGGAATGGCTCCAGCATTTCTCGGAGATGGCACTTTGATGAGAAGGCAGGGGTGCGGGTTTGAGTCCCAGCTCACCCTTTCTAGCTGGCCGTGTGACTTGAGCCGGTTATGTGATCTCTCTAAGCTTCAGGTTTTCTCTTTTATAAAGTGAGCCTAGCAGCAGTTCCTCCCTGCCTCATAGGACAGCTTTGAGACTGAAACCCCGTGGTGTATAGAAGTATTTAAGATGTGCCCAGCCCATGGGAGCGGCTGTCATGGCTAACACCAACATACTAGCCCTGGGGCTACTCTAAGTGCTTTCCGTGCATTCACGTACTTGCTCCTCATAACAACCCTTTAGGTTTGTGTCTTTATTTTGCAGATGGGGAAAAGGAGACCCATAGAGATTAAGTAACTAGTTCAAGGTCACCCAGCCAGCCAGCAAGAAGCAGAACCAGGTGTGGGTATGTGCTTTTTTAACCATCAGACTTTATTTTCTTAGAGCAGTTGTAGGTTTACAGAAAAGTTGAGCAGAAAATTCAGAGCTACTAATTACTACCCCCTACCCCATCCCACGCTGGCGTTCCCTACCTTGCATTAGTGTGGTTACAATTTGATGATCCAGTACCGATCACATTATTATTAACTGAAGTCCATAGTTTACATCAGGATTCACTCTTTGTGGTGTTGTACATTCCGAGTTTTCATAGATGTATGAGGACGTGTACCCACCCTTACCATATTGTACAGAATAATTTCACTGCTCTAAAAACACCCTGTAAAGCCTTTTAATTAGGATGGTCTAAATTGTGGGCCTCTCTCCCCACCCATTATTATTAATAATGGGATGGAGAAAAGTCAATCCGAGGTCAGGATTTCCACTGCAGCTTCCCGCCTCCATCGCTGCCTGGGTACCCCTCTGAGAAACGGGGGGTGCTGCCCATCGCCATAGCCAACATCTGTGTGGGCCTGCTTCTTGGTATGTTTCTAATACTGATTTGTTTGCAATCAAAAGTTATTTTTTTTCCCTTCTCCAAACTCTTGGGGCCATCTGCTAGCAATCCCGTTCCTTTCCCGGGCCATCTGCTGTCATGACTTCCAGAGTCTCCACTCCTGATGCCATGCGGCACCCCCCGCAATCCAGAAAGCACCCACTCGGCTTCCTCTTGAACTCAGGGATGCTCCTCCCCATGTCAGAATGGAAATTATTAAGCTTTGCCATGTGTTGCCTTGGGTGGGAGAGATCCAGCCGTGCAACTCAATAGAAATTTGAATGCTTAGAAAGGTTTTTTTATTTTATTTTTTTATTACACAGTGTCCATTATTGTAGAGGCCATTGGAGCATAGCATTTTCCTAAAAAAGAAGAAAATGTGTCGGAAGAATTTACAGTTTCTCCTGAAAGGGCAGTGGCTGTCCCCCTAGGAGAGGCACGGCGTGGCCCCGAAGTGAAGGAGCTCCCTGCCCAGGGGCGCATCCGCCTGTGGATGGCAAGTCCCGATGGCAGGACCCTCGGGCTCTGGGCCTATAGCTCCTTTTGCGGATTCAGCACAGGGCAGGGCTGCAGCCCAGAGTGTCGTGGTAATTGCCCAGGACATTCACTGCAACATGCTGCCTCGAGTGTCTACACACCCACTCACCCCCCTCGTTCCAGGCTCTGAGGCTGGACGGGACTCGTTTCTGTTGTCAGGGAGTGGACAGGGGGATGAATGGGGGGACTCAGCCAGGGGGGCTTAAATGAGAGTCCCCTGTGGCAGATGTCGCTGGAGGGACGAGTGTGATGGTTCAGGGCAAAGGCGCCCTCCCTGGAGGAGATGACATCTGAGTTGGACCTCAAAGGGTAGGAGGCGACGGTGGAAGGACATTCGAGGCAGACACGCGGTGCATTTGAGAATCACAGCGGCATCTCCGGGCCGGAGCAGTGCTCACTAGCAACCACTGCCTCTCACCCGTTGGCTCCAAGGGGAGAGAGGAGACAAACACCTCCTAAGATTACCAGGCACAATAGTAAGTAATTAGGCTTTGGGGATTTAGCCTGGAGTCAGTGCTCAACCAAGAGTAGGGCTGAATCAGATTACTTTGTTTTTTGTTTGTTTTGTTTTGTTTTGTTTTTAAAGCAGAAGAAGAGAAACTTGGAAATGGGAGGTGGGCACTGGCCCAGGATGAAGTTGGTAAACTGGTTTACAGTGGCCTCACTAAGCCACAGCTAGGGCAGTCACCCAGTTCACAGTTGCAGCTGGGTCTAGTGACAGCTGGGGGCAGATCGCAGGTATCCTGATGGAGGTATTTATTGGTCTTTCCCCACTAGCCTGCCTGCTCGTGGGGGGTGCTGGGCTGTGTCTCCAGCTCCTTGGCTTTTAGGGCCGAGGCTGGAGCCTGGCATGAACTCAGCTTGAAGCAGCAAATGGGGACTGAAAGGACAGGTCCCCTCATTCTGCCTTCCAGGGAGCTGTGCCCCACAAAAGCAGCTACTGTCTCTCTGGCTGCTCCTTCTAGCCTGTGGTTGCCTGGAGACAGATCATGACACTCAGCCAGGAGAAATTAAGAGTTAAGCGGTTCAAGGGTTAGGAACATGGACTCCCGCCATGCTGCTTGGTTACCAGTCCTGCCTCTGCCCTTACTAGTTTCATGACCTTGAACTAGTTACTTCTAACCTCAGGAAAGGGGCGGGATTCGTTTTGTCCACTTATCTATCCCAAGCTCTAAAAACAGTGTCTGGGGGTGTGTGTGTGTGTGTGCGCGCGCGCGCGCGCGTGTGTGCACGTGTGTGTGTGTGTGTGTGTGTGTGTGTGTGTGTGTGTGTGTGTCTTCTAAATCTGGTGTCTGTCAGTGATGTGGGACCTGGTGAGTGACATCTGGAATTCGGAGACCAGAGTTTGTGTTCTGGCCCCGGCACGTCCTGCAGAGTTTTGCACATGTCACTTTGGCTTTCGGAGCCTTGGTTTCCTGCCTGTGACATGGGCACATCGACAGTGCCATTTGTCCTACAGGCCTTTAATAAGCCATCGCAGGGTCCTGTGCCAATACCGCTACTGTTGTCTGCGTCACTGTAGTAGATGCTTACCCCTTTGAGGACCTTGCCTTCCCTGCGAAATGGAGAAAATCCATTATCCGGGGCCTTTCAGAACTGATCTGGAAAACCACAAGCAGGGCTCGGATTCTGTGAAAGCATCGCGCTCGGCGCCCGTATGGGGCCAGAGGCCTGTCGGCAGTGTCTCTGGCTGGATAGAAAGATGAAGATCATCAGACCATCCCTTCACGCACCGGCTCCTAGGACCCCAGCATCAGTGTGTCTCACGTCGCACTGTAAATGTCCATTACAGCACGATGCCATTATACATGCCAGGTTCAGGGGGCCACCTGTTAGCTGGGCAGATCCCATGCTGGCTGGTTCAGCTTCGTACCTAAGTTATGTGTTTATTAAAATAACCCCACACGTGAACAAATGACCCTGGTTGGAGGGCCTCCGAGGAGCCATTTCTCTGCGCTCTGGGAAGAAGCCATTCTTGGCTTTAATATGTGGTTGCTGGACAAATGCCGATCAAGCAACCCTGTCTGCTGGGCCCGTGGGGAAATTAAAACTGACCTAGAAGTGGACCCCGTCTCTGGGGAGCTTCCTTTCTAGTCAAGATGATCAAAATCTATAAAACTCACCTGTGATGTGAAGGGGAATGTGAGGCGCTGGGGTCCTGGTGGTGTATTGAGAAGGGAGAAGAGCCAAGTCCTAACTGTCAGGGTCGAGAAGACATCCCATCAAAGCGGGCGCCGGGGAAGGGCATTTTGAAGGATAATCGTGGAGTAGACACTTAAGTCGCATTTACAGGTACGCTCTTGCTGAGCCCTGTAACAGCCCTCTGCGGGGAGGTGGTCTGTGGCGTTGTGATATGCATTTTACACAGGATGTGAGTAGGGCACAGAGAGGCTGAATAACTTGCCTCAGTTCTCCCGGCTGGAAATTGGCAGAGCTCTTTGGGGGAAGAAGATGAAGAGGCCTCCGGCTGAGGAACAGGTGGATGCTGGGTAGGCTTGGGGCACGAGGCATGTAGGTGAGAGTGATAGGCGAGTCATCTTGTAAGGAGTGTGTGTTGGCCAAGAGCCTTAAACAGCTGAAGGCCTTTGGACTCTTCCCTGTTGTAAGTTGTGGGGGCGGGGAGGGGGGAGGCATGGACGGTTGCCGAGCAGCTGTGTTTTAGGACAGTGGCTCTGCTGGCACAGTGGGGGATGACTTCAATTGAGATAATATGTGAAAGTTCTTAGCACTCAGCTTATTGATATGGAGAAAAACCGTGAAGACAAGAACTATTAGGAGCTGTTGCAAAGAGATTTAGGCAAAAATGGTGGTCTCGTGCAAGATGATCAGGAAAAGGTGGAGGCAGGCAGAGTCCGCAAATCTCCACTGATGTCGGGCGTGTGTGCCGAGAGGTGGGGTAGCCAGCTCTGGTCACGGGTGCGGGTAAACCGGTCATGACACCTCCATCACTCAAGACGGCACAGGAAACGCTCCTTCCTTCTTTCGACTTGGACCCCTCTGCAGTGATCTTTGTCCAAAAAGGACCTGGTACCAAGCACTGCAGTTGGTTTCCATCCTATATTTCACGTCCCAGAGGACACATCTGATAGACCCTCGTTGGCCATCTGTGGGTGGGACATTGGTGGGACGCTGGGACTAGGAGGAGAAACCCCTGTCCTCAGCGAGCCCGCAGGTTCGAAGGAGAAGGCTGACTTGTGATCAGTGTGTGTGACCTGGAATGACACTCTAATGCCCAGCCTGGCTGGAGGGCGTCACGAAGCATGTAGCATTTGAGCTGCACTTTGACGCAAGTGGAATTTGCTGGACAGATGGGGAGTGTGCGACATGCCTGACAGTGGATGTGATGATCGCAGGGTGGAAAGAGAGAACCTGGCCGGATCCGGGACAAGGTGGTGTTTTCAGCTGACCTCAGATTGGGGTCCTCGGGCGGGCGTGGTGGGCCCTGTGGCTGCGTCGTGCCAAGCGCCAGGTACCCTGCCCGGGTCTGGGCCTCCATCGGGTTTGTGTTGGGTTTTATGAGAGGGAAAAATTACTCTCCCCTCTCCAGGAACCACTCACCTGTTCATCTACCAAGACCTACAGGTGCCTGCTGTGCGGGGAAGCTAAAGGGACAACAAAGATGCTGTTTTTGTCCTCAGAGAGCACAGCAGAGGTGAGGGGCAGGGATCTCTGTGACCCTCGTGCTCCTTCTGCACGTTGCTCGGCATGTTGGAACACCCAGCTTATTACACTTTTTATCATCAGCGCGGCCTAATCCCTGCAGGATTTTGCAGAGGTCCCAAAGCCAGGGCTTTGGCTATCAGCAATGCGTAGGCATTTAAAACCGTAGGGAAGAGTTATGAGATGTAGAGCATTATACATGCATAGAAAAGGAGGACTCTGTGGCCCCTTCTTTGGGGACAGCCGATACCCAGAGCCCGATCTTGGTTTCCTTTCTGCCTCTCTTCATCCCCTCTGATGGGTATATAAGGGGGCAGCTGAGCGCTCATCCTGAAAGGATTCGTGTTGTCACATGGGCACTGGCAAAGTGGCAGCAGCTCAGCCTCCCTATGTGGCCTGGTGGCCTTTGTGTCATTACCTTATTTGGAGGTGAACATCTGGGACGGGTGACTTCTAACACGCTATGTGAAATGCCCTCTGCTGAATGAGCATCCTCGTGACGGCTGATGACCCTGCCTGGCTCCGGGGTGGGGTGTGGGCGAAGCACTGGGTGGGTGCTCGGGTGATGCAGGACACAATTCACAAGACGTGGATGGGAGCCAGGAGTGGGAGTCCCTGTGCGGAAAGGCCAGTCTGCAGCCTGGAGACACCCAGTAACAGAGAGAGGTGGAAGCTCCCCGGAGACCCACCGGCGTGTTGATAAAGGCGATTAATGGAATAGATAGAATGACTTACAAGCGAAGATTAGAGAAGCTGAGTCTCTCTGGCTTATTAGCTAAGCCTCTGTGAAAGAGGGCTGTGTGTGGAAGGGGCACTGGAGATGGTTTTGCAGTGATTTCACCTGAGACCAGGGAGGGGAAGAGCCAGGGGGCAGGTCCCCACCCCCTGCCGTGCCTCTTAAAGGAAACCTTGGCTCCTCAGCCTCCCCAGGAGACCGGAGGGCCACCCCGTCCCCTGAGATGTTTCAGTTATTTTGGGCAGCCTGCTGGAGAGGGTGAGAGCCACCCTGTGCTGGCCACAGAATGGCCTGGCTGTGCTGTTGCTTTTCTCTAATTTCTGGGTAATTCTTCCGTGGGCCTCGGAGGGAGCAAGCCCTTGAAAGAATCGCTTTAAAATCTCTTTGATCATTTAAACTGTGCTTGTTTTTCCTTAGCTGGCGAAAATCCCAATGTAGTGTAGTGTGACAAGTAGCTAAATGACTTGTGGGCTTCGGGTGACTCATATGTATTAGGAAGAAAGGGAAAGGGGGGTGGTGGTATCTAATATGCAGACCACATGCACTGGGAGGGTGTTCACAGTGAATACTTAGCTTTGCACAATGAAGTCCAAAGGGACCCAGGAGACCTTGGAGGAAGGCAGTGTGTGTTACAGCTCAGAGTTCTGCTTCTCCATCCATAGTGTGCCCACGGTCACCTGGGGACCTTGTTAAAATGCAGATGCAGGCGGAAGTCTGGGGCGGGGCCTGAGGCTCTGCCTGCCTAACAGGCTCCTGGGTGATATCAGAGCGGCCTCTCACGAGATCGCACTTCGAGAAGTGGGAGTATAGAGTCTGCCTGACCTAGGTTCAGGTCTCAGCTCTGCTGGGGAGCTGCGTGGCCTTGGGCAGGTCACTTCGTCTCTGAGAGGCTCAGTTGTCCCCATCAGTGAAATGGCAGTCATAGTATTTACTTAAGCAGGAGTCCTGGCAGAATGACACACGATCATGCCCGTCGGCTGCCCTGCTCAGCGCTGTGACCGCTACATAGCCAGGCCTTGGTGATAGAAAGCTTGCACTGAGAGCTTGATCCAGCATATCCCAGGCTGCTTTGAGGAGTGCTGGTCCGCAAGGGGTCTGCCCCTCTCCCCATCTCCTGCCCAGAAAAGCTTCCATGATCAAACATGTGTGGGGAAGACCGAAGTCTGCCTCCAGTGGAGACAGATTGGGTGACAGCGAGTGGCATGCTATGAGACAGTTTGCAGTCAAGAAACCTTCACACTTAAAAACACTTTATTGTGGTAAACTACAACATGAAATTTACTATTTCAACCACTTAAGAGTTAAATGCCACCATAGTTCCGTGGCATTTAGTGCATTCACATTGTGCAACCATCACCACTGTCCATCCCCATAACTCTTTTTACCTTGTAAAAATGAAGCTCTATACCCCGTAAACAATAACTTCCCATTTTGTCCTCCCCTAGTCCCTGCCAACCACCCTGTTACGTCCTGTCTGTACGAATTGGACTGTTCTTGGTACCTCCTATAAGTAGAATCATACCACATTTGTCATTTTGTGACCGGCTGATCTCACTTTGCATCATGCCCTCAGGGTTCACCCAGATTGTAGTGCGTGTCAGAATCTCATTCCTTTTTCCAGGCTGAATACTGTTTGACTGTGTGGATAGCCGGATTTTGTTTGTTCATTCATCTATCAATGGACGTGTGGTTGTTTCCCCCTTTGTGCCGTGGCGGATTATGCATCTATGCACGTGCGTGTGCCAGCATCTGAGCTTTGAACTTTTTTCAACCAGATATTTGGGGTCATGTGTGGATGGAGGGTGTCGAACAGCCCAACTCCCTGTCCCCAGTGCTGTTTGGTACAGGACGGGTGCAAATCTCAGGTCTGAGCTGAGGTTGCCAACCCCGGCTGTGCTTTAGACTTGCCCAGGGAGCTTTACCAAAACTACCCATGCCCAGGCCCCACCCCGGACCAATTAAATTAGAGTCTCTAAAACCAGCACCTGGAGGGAGGTATTCTTAAATCTCTCAGCTGCTAAAAATCAATCATCCAGCGGCAACGCAGGGCCAGGACGAGAACGGAGGTCGTCATATGCCTCCCTCGTCCCGACCAGGCTCCTACCCCGGAGTTCCTGCCGCTGGCACAGGGCGGGAGAACGATGTGCCGGAGAGCAAGGGGACGACCTTGTGGTTGCAGCCCGTGGCCCTCAGGCTCCCATAAATCCAGCCCATATCGACCAGCGTGGCTCTTGTCCACTTCTGCTGGGGATGCTGGCGAAGGTCCTGTCCTTGGGGACTGATCCCAGCCATGCGGCAGGCCATGCCCACAGGAAAGCACCAAGCATGGCTCAGTGCCGAGACGCTGACCTGCCGTGCCATGTGTGCAGGGCTGCGTGCAGATTTCTCGTTTCGAGGACAGCTTTTGCTCACAAGGACAGTTCAGATATCCCTCATCCAGGAAGGGCACTGTCCATCCTCCTTGTCACTTAATTGAGAGATGGAGTTTCTGGCCTTCATGCTGTCAGCCAGATGGCTTGGGCTGGTGAATGGTGCCCCTCCCTGAGACAGGGATTTGCCTGGGCAGGACGTGACCTCAGAGACCGCTGTTTAGTGGTCCGCTGTCTGTATTTAATTTCCAGGGCCTGGCAGTTTTGATTGCCCAATCCCATTTTGATCCGATGTGTAATCATTTGGAGGAACGACTTAAAGGCACTTAAATCATTATTTTTTTTTAAAGAATATCGTAGGTCTGGGGAAGCAAGCCAAAGGTCTGTTTTTATTTCAAGGTAAGTCTTCTGACGTTTCGGGAGTGTATGATCCTGGGGTCCTCGATAGGGTTTATTAGGGCTCAGCCGTTCATGCACTTCTTCTCCTCTTCTGTAATCGTATCATAGGACCATCTTCTAGACGCAGGCCACATCTTAAATTGTAGGGCCTCGTCATCTCTTTCCAGGTGAAGGCGGCAGACAGAGTAAGAAGCAATCTGCAGACTTGTCAGAAATTCACCATCACTCTCCATTTGCTTGAATAATCGTTACTCCAGGTCTAGCTAATCCTTGAGGACAGATTTTTCCAGCCAGCTTCTCTCTGCCTCGCAGGCCGACTGGGTTCTCCGTGCGTACCTCTTCTCCTGCCTCTGGGGTCAGAGTCTGCTCAGGCTCTCTGCTCTCATTGATTCACTCATTTGTTCATTTATCCAAGCAATTCAAGAGCCTCTGAGGTGGCAGCGCTTTGCCAAGTGTAGATGAATTGCACCAAGGCTCACCCTAACATGACAGTGCGGGAGGGATGAGGAAATATGCGTCCAAAGGTTAGCGGGTGTGATGAGCCAAGTGACTGCTTCTGCTCAAAGAAAGAAAAAAATCTAAAGCCAAACGCAAATCTAGCTCTCTACCCCATAAACTCATTCACTCACTAAATAAACATTGCTTCAGTGCCCACCCTGTGCAGAATCCCACAGGCAGGGGGACAGTCTTCACTGAAGGATCCGACAGGGAAATGAATTGTGAAATGCCAAGAACTAAGACACTCTCTTGGGGACAGAAGGACATTAAGGTCTGCATACTTTCAGAGGCAGGTGAAGCCATGTGCGGGCTCAGGGAAGCAAGAGATTTTTCCTTGTGGGGAGGGGGAATTGGTCTTGAAGGTATTGACAGCATTGACCACATGGTCCTGGCCCCAAGGCATGACTTTCTGTGATGGCTCGTGTTATCATTTGCATTTACTTAACCTGCAGACCTTCCTCTCGAGGTGGGGATGCGACTTGCATCGTCGGGTGTTCAGTCTGTTGACATTGGACATGGACATGCTTTGGTCAGTGGCATGGGAACAGACACGACTTATACTATGAGCAGAAGTGCTAAACGCTGATGTGTGTCTTTGTCAGCTCTGGCTCGTTCCCCTTTTCCATGAGGATGGCATGTCCTGGACGGGGCTGACCATCTGCCCGGATTCTAGAACAGGAAAACACAGGAGAAATAACCCGTAATTGCCGATGTGTGACATGTGTAAGAAATAAATGTGTGTCCACACCGTTGATGTTTGGGGGTTGTTTGTTACTGCTCCATCACAGTTAGCTGGTGGAAGCTGACTGATACAGTCTCGGGAGTAGAACAGTGTGTGTTGCTCACGTGGATGTTCGGTGAGGAGCAGACCTGAGGAAGGGAGAGTGTTCTGGAATCAGGTGACAGCAGGCTTCTGTGGTCCAGCAAGGGCATTTCGATTTCTCACCAGAGCAGTCGGAAGTGGGGAAGGCTTCTGAGCCAGGGGTTGATACGATGAGGAATGTGCTTTGGGAAGATGACTCCAACCTCAGGGCGGAGGATGAAACTAGTTCTGAGGGGATGTCCCAGGCTGTGTCCATGCACAAGGACGGGAGGGCAGCAACAGGAGTGAAGAGAGGGTTCGATTTCAGAGACTAGGTCAGGGTCAGAGTGGCGAAGACCTGGCAGCTGTCTGACGGTGAGAGGGGGTGGGGGAGAGGCACGTGGGCCGAGTTGTCAGCAGGGAAGGAGCCTTGCCTCGTTGGGCCCTCCACGAGCAGGGAGAGCCGGGCTAACCTAGTGTGCGCCATCTGGCCGGCTTGCCAAGTGTCCAAGATCCGCCTGTTTCACCGTGCTGTGTTTTGCTGTGTGAAGACAGGATGTCTGGGGAGATGTGCCAGGAGCTGGGCGCACTTCAAGTTCCTCCCCGGCTTCGAAGCATCCTAAAATCCTGCTGCCGCACAACTGCTGTGCAAACCGGGTGAAGGTGTGATGGGGCCCGCCCGGACCGGGGAGACAGACAGAACGTCTGGGGGGATGGGACCCAGTCAACACTGCAGAGCAGAACTCAGGGTGCCCCCTTCGAGGGGCTCAGTGTGGCAGCACCCCTCATTCATTAATCGCCCATTCAACAAAGTGGTCCAGAGTACAAACTCCGGAGCCGGTCTGCCTGGGTTTGAATCCTGGCTCTGCCACTTACTAGCAATGACCTTGGGCAAGTTGTTTATTAGCCTTTCTGTGCCTCAGGTTCCCCATGGTAGAGTGAGTCGTCTTAGCGAAGGTTCAGTATGTTAACGTAAGTACAGAACGGGTTGATACGCTAGGGCTGTTGCGGTGGCAGGGTATTTATTGAGCACCTGCTAGGGGCCAGGCACTGTGACACAGCAGTGAACGGAAAGTTCCTGCCCTTGTGGGGTTTGCTTTAGGAGGAGGGTGAAGATAAATTTGCAGATAAAAAGGTGCGTAATGTCAGGTGATACATATGGCAAGGAAAAGTAGAATAAGGAGATAGTGGCCAGGATGGGTTTGGGGTTCTAAAATAAGGTGTTCAGGAAGGTCTCTGAGTGGCTGGGACCTGAACCCGGAAGGGATGATCGTGCAAATTTAAGGAAATTGAAATGTTCTGCTTCTATTACAAGTTCCGGTTTTAGAGCAACTGGGATAGAAAATAGTGCAGGAATACGCAGGTCTGATGTTCTAATTCTTTTTGGAGCCTCAGTTTTTCCATCTGTCAAATGAGAATGGCCTTCCCTCCGTCTGTGGACAGTTGAGGACAAAGCGTGAGGTCACGTCTCCTCTGTCTGCACACGCGAGGTGTTCAGTAAACATTATTAGAAGCCTTGGGAGAGTGTGATCTGAGGGCAAGGATGGAAGTGTCTCTTGGCTATAACATGTTGGGCTGAAATCTGAGATCATAGGGAGTGAGGGGTCATTATTGTAACCATCTACTTAGAAAAACCGAGCGGCCTTATGTTCGAACTGTCATTTGTAGTGCAGTAATAGCTGCCTGCAGTGGTGATTTCACTTGTGGAAGGGGTAAGTGACCATGACATCTGTGGATTGGCATTTGAACTGGGGCCGTGCTTCTCTACTTTGGCTGTGCATTAGAGTCACCTGGGGAGAGTTTTTTTTTTTTAATCCTGATGCCAAGGCCATACCCCAGACAAATTAAGTCAGAATCTTTGGGTGTGGGCCCAGGCTGCAGTGGTTTTTAAAGCTCTCCCAGTGATTCGAACGGGCAGCCACCGTTAAAAACCACTGAGGCTGGGCTGGACGGCAGTGTGGCCTTTCTGGCTCTGAAAGTTTTCTGCAGGGAGACTTAGGAGCATGTGTGCCAGACCCATGATCCTTGCCCCTGTGATATGGGCCTGGGGCAGGGGTAGAGGGGTGGAGAGGAGGGGGGTGCTGGGGTAAGAAGGACCTCAAGGGTTGGGGTTCCTCTGAGCTACTTCCTTTGCCGTGCTTACTGCCAGGATGGTTCGTTAATGCAGCTGGACATTATTTCTAACCTTCTTTTAAAAAGTCATAAAAAACGAGTGGGCTTTATAATTGACTTTAGTCTTACTTAAAAAAAAAAATGTACAGACTCCTTAGCGGGTTCTGATATCAGTGTCCCACTTCTTCCTGGGGAGTTGGACATCACCATTGGTCCATGGGGTGATAGGAATTGACATGATATGTTCTTGGTTCCACTCAGGGTCCCACACTGGGCTAATGCCACCTGGCTTGTGCTGGGATGTCCCAGATCTTTCAAGGATCCTGGTGTGTGTCTTTGTGGCATAAGACCTCACTAATGGCAAAAATCAGGGTCAGGAACACTAACTGAAGCTGCAAGGTAAACTAGTGGCCAGGAAGGGGTGATTCCTCTCATCAGGTAGTGAGGTTCTCATTGTTTACATTCTCCTCCCCCACCCCCGCCCCATCGCTTTGGCTGCCAGGAAGCTTGAAAGTGTTTTATGCTTATTTTTTAATGTAATGATCCATTCCCTCTTTACATTACTTCTCCACATGGTCACTTTGCTTTCAGCTTGTCACACTGATCTCAAACCTTTTTGGATGTATTTGGATTATAGAAAGACTTTGAAAGAAAATAATTCCAGTGTTGGACCTTTGGGCCATTACCCTGCACCTTGATATCCGATTGAGAACGTGTTGTTCTCATATTCAGAGGCATAGTTTGGATGTTAGAGCTTCTTTTGCAACCCTCATAGAAGAGGACCTGGGCCCAGAGAGAGGAAAGATTTGCTCAGGAGGTAAGACAGTATGTTGGAAGGAGCCAGGCACTCAGCCTCAGATGCGCTGGAGTTTGAATCCTGGCTTCTCCACTTACTAGGTATGTGTGAACTTGGGCAGATTTTAACCTCTTTGAGCCTCCGTTTCCTTATTTATGAGATGGAGGTTATCCTAACTTTGCAGGTTTGTTGTGCGGATTAGATGAGGTGAGGTGTAAAACACACTTGGCATGATGCTGGGCACTTAAATACTGTCCGTGGCATTTTCATCGTGGTTATTGCTCTAAGTCAGAGGTCAGCAAACGCTTTCTGTGAAGGGCTAGGCCATATTTTAGGCTTTGTGGGCCTTACAGTGTCTGTGGCAACTGCTGAACTCTGCCATCGTAGGCGAATCTGTGAAGGAACGTGGGTGGCTGTGTTGCAATAAAACTTTATCAACTCTGGGCTGTGGTTTGCCAACTCCTGCTCTAGGTCACCAATCTGGTTGGCAGTTTCATGACTCCCAGTCCCTGGGGTCGCTTCCTGTGAACTCACGCTGCACAGCATTCGAATGGAGACTCCACAGTAATTAGTTTCATGGTGTCGTCCATCTTAGCTTTGGGGTTTGGGGTTTTTTCCTCTAAGATTTACACTAAAGGAAACTTTCATCTTGAGATCTGAAACAGGATCAGCTTGCCCGTGTTTTTTCTTTGGGTTTTGTCTTCCGACGTACATGGGGAAAATTCTTTTGGAACGCAGTGTTCTAAGGGTCTCTTTAGTGAAGCTCGTTGGAGCCCAGGGCCACCAACAGTTGAAACCAGCTCCTGTGAATGTGGGACATCATTACTGAGAATGTCACAAGAGTGACGATCTAAACCAGGGAAGGAAGCCAGACTTTGCCTAAGGTTTAGCTGCTGCCTGTAGCTTATGATCTAGAGTTATCAGCTCTCGTGGGGGCAGCAAATCTGCTACGCTTCGGGAGGTGTATAAAATGAACCATTACAAAGCAGGAGGGAAAGAATGGGAACACCCCCAAGTCCAGGTAAAAAGGCTAATGTAAGGATTGCAATGAATTCCACCCCTCACCCCCCAGATTTCATTGTCCTAAATAAAGCAAAAGAAAGATGTTTCTAGAGGGTGTAGGGCATGTTGTTTTTTTTAGTTTTTTTTTTTAATTAAACTTTTTTTATTTTGAGATAATTGTAGATTCACACACAGTTTTAAGAAACAGTACGGAGGGTCTGTGTCCCCTCATTCTTGTTTTTCCTCTAATAGCAATAGTTTGACAAATTATAGTATAAGATCACAACCAGGATATCGATATTGACAAAGTCAGACACAGAATGTTCCTGTCACCACAGGGTCCCTCATGTTGCTGTAGGGCATTTTGAAAGAGAAGCTTCTGTTGAATTGGGGGGCGTTCAACAGGGTGGCATGCCAGCAGAGCGCTCCAGTCTTTTTAATGATTGCCTCTTCAGGTACCCTCTGGGCCGAGGGTGTTCTTTCCAGTAGAAGGTCTCCTTTCTGAATTATGAATAAAGGAGCTTTGTAACTGATTGTCTTCCCTCAGAGGCAGCTCGTGTGGGTTTGAGGGTGTGCCACCACCCTCGTCCCACAGCGGAGACGCTCACCACACCACCTGGCACACATTCGACCGAAAGGAATTCTTCAGGGCTGATCACAGAAGGAACATGTGCCCAAGCCCAGAATAATGTACGTGTAAACCATAGTTGCAGGCTTCTGAATAGACTGGAACCTCTTAAAGACTCTACCTGCAAAGACCGTGTGGTGGCAGGTGAGAGCCCGCTGCTCCTGAGTGCCCTTGCTTCCAGGTTATAAAGAAAGCAGCTGCCAGTCAAGTTCTGCCACGCAGATGTGCAACCTTCAGTAAGACAAATGAGGTCTCATCACTGTCCTTCTGGGTGTTCTGAGGACAACTTGCAGGAAAGATTCACTCAAGGTAAAATTGATGATACTCACGTGTCAGGACTCAATTAACTTTATCGTCAGAATCAGGCACCAGAACCCACCGAAGCCACTGGCCAGACTTGGGACCTTTGAGGACAGGGCCTTGGCACCATCCCTAAGGACTGAGGATACAGGCTTCGTGCCTTAGTCGCCGCAGGTGGGGATGACCTTTACGATCTCTCGGCCTGTCTCCATGTGTCAAACGCCTTTGCTTTCAACAGTGAGAGTCCATTTGTAACACCAAGTACGCTAATTACTGAGTCGCTAAGTTACCCGTACACCCCACTCTTTGGCAGATGAGCACTTCCCTGGTGTGGACGGGAAACGGAGGTGGCTGAAGGGCTCTGGAGTTTGGCTAGTCATCACACTAACTTCCCGCGCAGGGTGGGAGTTCCTGATCAGGGCACCTGACCTCCCCTAGAGTTTGGCTGAAAGCACAGGGCACGCGTGCTCATGCACGCGTGCACACGCGCGTGCGCGCGCACACACACACACACACACACACACACACATTGGGCTGAAAGCGCAGCACACTCAGTCTTTACATATGGCTTGATTTAACATGTAGCTCGCTTGGCTCCTCCCTACGTTCCGTGCAGGACTGTTTAACTTGAGGCACGCTGGACAAGTAGGAGCTGCCACGATGGAGAGAGAGGGAAGAGGGGGATGGCAGGTGCAAAGGCCCTGAGGCAGGGGAGACAGTGGGGTGTTACAGCGACCCCGCTGTGTCTGCTGTGTTTCGGAGCAGCGTGATGGGGAAGGGGGCAGGAGATGTGGACATAAGGTCGCAGGGACTTTGTTGAGCAGAACCTTACAGGCCGGGGGATGGACTTTGGACTTGGGTGGAGGGCTCTACCCTTCTAGGGCTGTGCGTTGCCTCCAGCAGAGGCCTGTTTTCAAAAGATGGTTGTCGTCCTCATTTTGCTGTGTGGCATCCTCATTTTGCTGACGAGGAGTTGAAGCTGCTGACAGAAGAAACATCCAAACCTGTAGAGAATTTTTACGAGTTTGAGCAAACTGATGACCATTGCCAGGAAGCGGAATCTCAACGGTTTGAGAAAACGCGCCAGAGAATGGCAGTTTTGCAGCTTGTTTTATGCACGAGAATCAAAGGAATGGATGTAAGGAGGGTTCCACGAAACCCAGTGGCGGTAGATTCAGGAGTGGGAGAAAGCAAAGGTGGGAGGCATCTCTGGGATTGGATAAAAAGTTAGACAGACACATCTTTTACACTGGTGGGTGCAGGATAGTTAATAATGAACCTTTACAGCACACGGAGGTGGTGTGCAGGGAACAAGATAACCGTGAAGGCTTCCGTGGTCCCCTGCCCTGCTGCTGATAGTCGCGCCTCGAGGTCTGGGAAAGAAGGTAACTCCGGCGTTCCAAGTCTGTGTTGCCTGAGATGCAAAGGGGCAGTAACAGACAGGCTCACTTAAGGTAAAAACTGGCCTTTGTCAAGGAAGCTCGAGACCAAGGATGTGACTACCTGTCACGACTGCTTTTAGGTAGGAATTTTGATAGTCAGCCCACCCTCCGGTTGCTTGCGATCTCTGAGTTTGTAAGGCTCATCATTCAGGCCTCCCCTGAGCTTGTCAGGTTTAGTATGCGGCCTCATTTTTTGTCTGCAAGGCCCAGGGAGGTTAAGTCCCTTGGAAGCTGGAGAGTGGCCCCAGGCTTATTCATTCCCTGGGTTTTGTGGCTCCACCTGCCCAGAGAGGAGGCTGCCTGATGCCCGAGGTCCATCCCAGCTAAGTTAGAGTTAGTGTTGCAGGGGGACTTACGTCGGGTGAGAGCAAGGCACCTCCTGAAGAACATTCAGGGAAGGAACTGAGATTGCCTGCTGAGTTAAAAATGAAATCTCCACTTAGGAAGTGCCATCGACCATCTGGAAATCAGTCCGTTTGGGCAGCTCTACCAGAATGCCACAGACCGGGTGGCTCCGGACCGCAGAAATGTACTTCTCATGGTCCTGGAGGCTGGAGGTTTGAGATCAGATGCCAGCGTGGTTGGGCTGTGGTTAGGGTCCTCTTCCTGGTTGCAGACTGCCAACTTCTCATTGCAGAAGGAGGAGGGCAAGAGAGCTTTCTGGGGTGGCCTTTTTTAAGGCACTGATCTCATCCGTGAGGGCTCCACCCTCGTGACCTAGTCGCCTCCCAGAGGCCTCACCTCCTCACACCATCACACTGGATTTCATCATAAGAATTTGGGTGGGGGGTGGGGTGGGGATACAAACATTCAGTCCATAACAGTTCCATTGTCTGAGAACGTGATTCTGGAGAGTTTGGGAACCCCAGAAATTCTGATTAGGATTTCCTGGCGGTGTTTTTGACATGAGCCCAACTGCAAGTCAGTGTAGGGGATTAAAAAAAAAAAAAAAAGGAGCCTCTGAAGAAGTAATATATGTACGTGATTTAAAATTCAAAAAGGACAAAAGACGTTTAGGGTAAAACTCCCTCTGACCCCTGTCCACAGCTACCCAGATCCCTTCCCCAAAGGCAGCCCTTCCCCGGTTTCTGCAAGTCTGCACGGAGGGCCTGGCTACGCGATGATTCATGTATTTCACACAGTTAGAAGCCTGACATACTCATTGTTCTGTGCCTTTCCTCGCTTTTGGAGGCCAACCCAGATCGTTGGTAAATAAATGTGTGTGTGTGTGTGTGTGTGTGTACTCTTTTGTCTGCGTAGTATTCTGTTGTATGGATGGGCTACATTGAAGTGGCTCCCTACTGACTCAGGTGTGTAGAGGGCAGAAAACAGTGTCGTGATAGCTTAGAAGTAGACTTGCTGGGCCAGGAGGTAGATGGATTTGTGATTCAGAAAACGGTTGTGATAAATAGCTTAGAAGTGCAATTGTTGAGCCAGAAGGTAGATGAACTTGTGATGTTGACAGATGTGCTAAATGACCCTTCGTGAAGTCTGACAGCCTCTGTCCCAGGAGCCAGGGATGAGACGCCCAGGTGTGTTATCAGTCTGGCCGAGCTTGCCAGTCTGGAGTGGCGGGAGGCACAACCTCTTGGTGGAGTTTTTTGTTTTTTGTTTTCCCTGTTTCATTCATGAGTGAGGTGGAGTATCTTTTCCTGTTTGATCCACTCGTGTCCCCTTTCTGCTGGCTATTGCTCCTGTCCCTTTCTATGCAGACACTTAATCAGTTGTACTCTACTTGGGCTGCGTTGTCGGAGGGGAATTGTCACCTTCAGGTTTCCTTAAGATAAGCCTAGAGAACCCCGAGATCGCAGGGCCCGTTTTAGCACCACCTGGGGCAGGGGTGGGGGGAGGCGATCCTGCTCTGCATTGTCCTGACCGCAGTCCATTCACTTGTTCACGATCTGTTAGCCTACAATGTGGCACATTCATTTGTAGTTTGGGGACCACTGGCAAGGGAGCTTACAGCCTCAAGCGAGGAAACAGACACCGTAAATAAGCCAAGTATATAATGGCTAGAACAGAGTTTCTCACACTTGAATGTGCATGTAAATCCGCTAGGGGCACCCTGTGACAATGCAGATTCCACTTAGTGTGTCTGGGCAGGGGGCTGAGATGCTACATTTCTTATAAGCTCCCAGGGATGTGGCTGAGGTTGGTCCCCAGACCACACTCTGAGGTGCAAGGCCCAGAGGGTGTTAGAGGCAATGTGGGGCGGGGGTGGGGGGGGGATAGAGCAGGCCCTCTCTCTTCTCCCTTCTCCCGCTGTTGGGGCAGAACAGTTGGAATATCCTATAGGCTTCCCAGCCAAGGCCTCATTGAGAAAGTGACATGTGAGCAGCTATGGAAAGAAAGTGGGGGATAGGCTTGCAGACACTGGCGGGGAGCAGCCAGCACGCAGGCCTCAGCCTCAGACGGGGCCAGGGGACGGCAAGGAGGCTGCTTGGGCTGGAGTTCGCTGGGGACTGGAAGCATAATTTGTAGGTGGGGAAGAGGCCAGAGGGGGGTGTAGGCCGTGGAATCACGAATGGACGCTTCATTTACGTACTGACAACAGCCCGTGAGGCTCTCACTCCCAGGTAGAGGCTGAGTCTTGAGAAGTTCAGTGGGTTGTTGAAAGCTAGTCCTGAGCCCAGGTCCTCGGCCTCCAGGCGCTACTTCGAGAGGCTAACCTGCAGCGTGTGGGGACTCCGGCTACCCAGAAAGCGATCTGGTATTTTGAAACAGCTCTTTGCCCAAATACGAGACAGTGGGACTGGACTAGGGAGAGGTGAGGACCGAAGGGGCAGCTTAGGTCTGCGGGGCCTGGGAGTGCTGCCCGCCCCAGGTTCAGGGGTGTCTGGCGGTGCCCCGTTCCCACGCTTTCGAGACTCTGTCTCCATTCTCCCGCTGGAGGTCGTGAGATGCAGTTACGCGTGACGTTGGTACTGCGCGCCCGTGTGAAGCCCGAGTCGTGTGTTTCTTTGCTTGTGGGTGTGTACAGGCTACTGGGAGGTGGGAGGGCTGAATTACACTGTGTGCTCACCTTGCACACCCAGCCCAAACAGGACACGTGGAGCTCCGATGAAATTAATGTGACATTTCTTTGTGTTTGTCTTTCTTGAAGACCAGAACAAGCATCCTGCTGTGTGGACTGTTGCCAGGTAGTAAAGCATCGTGGTAAGGGCGTCAGCTCTGAAGGTTGTCCAACACCTGAGCTTGAACCCCAGTTCCATTACTTACCAGCTCTGTAGCCTTGGGAGAGTCACTTGACCTTTGTGTGCCTTGGTTTCTCTAATTGTAAAGCGGGGCTGGTGGTGACGCTGCTCAGGCTGTTATGAGGATTAAAATAATTAAGAGATATACATCACAGGTCTCAGCACTGGGAATGGAGGACATGCTCAGTGAGCTGGTGTGGCGTGGACCATGTCCTTCTCCTGGAATCTCATGGGTACAGGATGACGTCTGTACTCTGGGACTTGGCTCTTGTTCTCCTCTCGTGCCCCTCTCCTCTCGTGCCCTTCACCTACCTGCTACCCAGGTGTGCTGGTCACAGTCACATATACACGTTGACTACATCCCTGAGGATCTAACACTTAGATGGAACCCTTCACGGTCCCACAGTACAGAGAAGACACTTTCTGTGCTGGAGATGATTGGATGCAGAGTAGCATTTCATGGAGATGACCTGATGTTTCTTCAGACTTGACAGTAATAGGTGGAGGTGGGACATTTGCTTGTGTTGGGGCTCAGCGGAGTTGTTGCCTTTGTATTTTACTCTGTTGTATTTTTAGCTTCGGTGAGTATTAGGTCGGATAATGACTCTTCCTTAGTATTAGAACCACATTTCTCAGTTTCTTGAGACTCACTTGGGCTATTTCATCAGTGAAGGTCAAGTCAATATTGCAGCCTTTCTTCAAGGCTAAGACGAGGATCATCGCAGCAGGACTCAGCACAATTAAGATCTAGAGAGAAGTTCTTCTAAAGTCAGTAAAGATACAGACAGAGAGCTTGGCTGCCAGAAGGAATCAGATATCCTGGTGGAAAATCAGAAATCAGCCAGCTCGATTCAATTTCATTTAGGAAATTTAACTGAGGAATTCATGTTACATGTCAGGACTCCACGAGATATTTGCACAACCATGTTCACAGCAGTGTTATTCACAATAGCCACAAGCGTCCATTGATGGATGAGCAGATAAAATGTGGTCTGTCCGTACAGTGGAATATTATTCCGCTTTAAAAAGGAAGGAAATCCTGTTTACAGCCATGCCACCCTGAACGAGCCTGATCTCGTCTGATTTCGGAAGCCAAGCAGGGTCGGGCTTGGTTAGTACTTGGATGGGAGACCACCTAGGAAGACCAGGTGCTGTAGGCATTAAACAAAGAAAAAAAAAGAAAGAAAAAAGAAATTCTAACACATGCTACAGCCTGGGTGAACCTCGAGGACGTTATGCCACGTGAAATAAGCCAGTCACAAAGTGACAAATATTGTCTGATTCTACTTATAGGAGGTACCAGGAGAAGTTAGACTCATAGAGACAGAAGTAGAGTGGTGGGTGCCAGGGGCTGGGGGAGGGGGAGTGGAGAGTTATGGTTTCATGGGGACAGAGCTGCATTTCTGCAAGACGATAAGAGTTACGGGGATGGACGGTGATGATGGGGGCACGAGTGCGCATGTGCTTACTGCCACTCAACTGTGCGCTCAGGGTTAGTTCAGACGGTCGATTTTATGTTATGTGAACTTTAGCTCAGTTTTTTAAAAAAACCGAAAATACGAGTTGCATTTCAAAACGTTGACAAGTGAAGGAAGTTTGTTCGATCCTGTCTTAGGCGGCTTCTGGGGGGGTGGAATAAATGGAGATGTTTTTACTTCTGAGAACGTGCCCCCGGAAAGGCCTGCTGTTTGAGGCTGCTGTGGCAAAACGTGGGTTCGTTAAAGTTGATGCTTTCTACTGGAAGATTCTCTTCTTCCTAAAATGACTGGTTTCAATTCTGCTTAGAGGAGACCTCAGGTGGAAATACGGGGAATGAAAAAGAAAAAGATAATGTGTTCGGTTGGGCCAGTTACACGCATTCAGCTGGGACCCGGTCTTTCTCCATCTGAAGAGGGAATGGTGGTGACCCATTTTGAACCTTGCTTATTTCTAATTAAGCTGATGCTTGGCGATGGTCGGTAGAGTGCTTATGCGTCTCACTGTTAGGAAGCACTAGCTGAGATTCCATTACGTGGGGACAGTGTAGCATTTGCTGACCCACAGCAAACGGCATATTGCTCTGTGGGAGCCAGGAGACTGGCATGCGGGACGGGTGAGTGACTTGGCTGGGCTGCCTAGTGACCACCGCTCGGCCGTCTTTATTCACCTTCGTGTGGTGAGCTCCAGGCTCAAAGATCCAGTGGCCCCCCTGACACCGTTTCTGGGGTGTCCAGCAGGCACCTCCAGCTTAATATGATCAGTGCAGGTTCTTGATGTCCTCGCGTGCCCCTCCCCATGCCCCTGTCCCAGCTCTTCACCATCCCAGTGCCATCACCAGGTGTCCAGGTGCACAAGCCAGAAGCTCTCAATGTCCTTCTTTCCTGCACCGCACCTGTCTGACCCTTCGACCTCCAAAAAATATCCTGCATCTGTCTACTTTTCTCCATTTCTGTACCACCTCCCTAGCCACCATCCTCCCTAATATAGTCTAGGGTAATAGTGTAGCCTAAGGAGCTAGTCTGGTCTAAGCTAGCCTTACCTGAGCCCGGGGAAATGTCTGGTCTAACTAGCCTTACCTGAGCCCGGGGAAATGTCTGGTCTCATCTAGCCTAACGGGCTTCTCTGGACTAGTGGAAGGGCGTCGTACGGAGCTCCTGCCTTCCTGTTCTCCCACAATCCACTCTCAGTGCAATCAGGACGATGTGTTAAAACCTTTTAGTGATGATCACATATTAACCAGTCATACAGAAATGTACACAAAACACGCAGGTAAGTATAGCAAATCCTTCTAAAGTGAACACTCATGTAAAGATCACTCAGGTCAAGACATAGAGGACTATCAGGATGCCCCAGAAGCACCCCGGGGTGCTTTTACTCCAGTAATCACTGTCCTGACCTACCTGTAATCACTGCCTTGAATTTCCTAAACTAGGTAAAACCAGTTTAATTTCGACTTTAAAAAACCATTTGTACGGAGATAGATACACACTTCCCTCTATTTTCTCTTACTCAGTGTTAGTTTTGTCCACATGCTCCTGGTAGCTGTAGTTCATTGTCATTGTGATTATTCCAGACAGTGGGACACTATGGATTTTACTTATCTCTTTGCAGCTCTTGGATATGTGGGTTGTTTCCCTATGGGGCTAGTACCAGGAATGCTCCTAGAGACACCGTGTCCATGTCGCCTGGTACACCTACTTACCCTATCTCAGGGTAATGCCTGGGACTTGAACTGTAGGCTCACACTGCCAAGCAGTTTTCCAAGACATTCGTATCAATCTACATTCCCCTCTAGGGGGTTTGTGAGTTCTCCTTGCTCTATATCCTTGCCAACACTTAGTGTTGATGGCTTTTTTAATTATAGCCTTTCTGGGTGGGGAGAGGGTGGGAGGGTGTAGTGCTATCTCATTGGGTTACACTTCCCAGATTTATGATGAGATTGAGCACCTTTCCATCAGTCCAATGACCACCTGATACCTGTATAAAGTGACTCTATGTTCTATTCATTTTTCTGTCTTACTGATTTGTAGAAGTTGTTTATAGATTTTGGATATTAGTTCTTTGGGTTTTACGACAAATATCTCCCAGCCTGTGACTTGCCTTTTTTCTCTTAAGAGTGTTTTCGATAAAGAGGAATAATTTTAATATAGTGAAATGGATTTGTCTACATACTTAATATTCCCAGTGTTTTGTTACAGGATGATTTGCCTACCTCGAGGTCACAAAGGTATTCTCCTACCTTATCTTCTAAAAACTCTGTAGGTTTTCATTTCATAGTCAGTTCTGTGATTTGCCTGGTTTTGATTTCTCAGAATGTTGTGAGACAGGAGTCCAATGTCACTTTTTCTGGTGGATAAGCTCAATGTCCTGTTAACATAGGGTGACCTTTCAAAAACATAAATCACGTCATGGTTCCCCCTTTTCTCATCAGTCATAGGAAATCCTCAAATACCTTCCAAACCCCTTGCCTCTTGCTTACCCTGCTATATAGCCATCTTAGCTTTAGATCCAGTGCTCAAGCAGGCCATGCCCATTTCTGCCTCAGGGCCTTTGCACTTGCTGATCTCGGTCTCTAGAACACTCTTCTCCCAGAGTTTTGCTTGGATACCATCTTTGTATCTTTGCTATCAATATCACCCTCTCAGACAGCCTTCTCTCTTTACCCCATAGAGCTCTCCCTCCACTACTCTTTTTCCTGTATTAAAAGCATTCGTCACTATCTTAAATTTTTTTTTCTCTAACTTCTCTCTCTCCCCATTAGAAATATCAGTTCTTTGAAAGCGGAAATCATTTGGCTCATCCTCTACTGTGTTCCTGGTCTCAAAACAGAGCCTAGCTAACAGTAGATACTCATTCCTTGTGAAAGATTGAATAAATCAATCAGAATTTTGTGAAACGAGAAATTTTGTGAAAAATAACCATCCTGTGCCACAAAGGACTTTCGGGAAATTTGAAAAGGTAGTTGAGGCGTGCTGTGTGAATTTTCTTTATTTAACAAATACTTATGCGGTGCTAGCAAGTACTAGGCACGGTTATAAATTGCTTACGAAACAAACGCATTTTAGTTTTTATAAAAACCCTTTGACAGAGGTAATACTGTTCCCATTTTGCAGATGAGGAAAATGAAGAAGAGACACATTAGACACCTAAGGTCACCTAGCTAGGGGTGGCGAGGAGCTGGGATTCAAACCCAGGCAGGAATCACGTGCACTGTGCAAAACCGTGAAAACATGATTGGGACAGAGAGTAAGGGAGTACGTGCTCCTTCTCTGTCTCTGGAGATTGGCGAGTGTCCTGGTAAGCAACAGAGTTTACTGTAGTGTCTTCCCGGGTGTTCTATGGGATTACGAACCCTGAGGGTGGTCCTTTGGTAAAGGACACTGGAGAATGTCATGTATCCTGTGTCCTTTGACCGTCACAGCCCACACTCCCCTGGTAGGGAGGCATCCTGCTGGAGGAGCAGTATCCTGTTAAATCCAGCATCCCAGCTCCCTGGGGGGACAGCCCTGCGTTCAGGGTCACTATTCACTGTCCGTTACTTAGTGTTCTATGGAACAAGTTTGGGGAAATAACACTATACTGCAATAAATAAAACAGAGTATGTATGTTTAAAAAGTAAGAAAAAGACATGTAAATAGAACTGTTATTATACTTTGGTATATTTCCTTCCAATCATTATGGGTACATGAGGTTTTTTTAAACATATCTGATTATGTTGAATAGTTTTCTATCCTGTTTTTCCTTCTGCTTAGCATTTGATTCATAAATTAACTTTGTTTTATCATCTTGGAAAAGTTTACTTTTTATAATTGTATTATATCCCAAGAAGTGACTACACTGTTAGGTAAACCAAACTGTTTACTTGAGGTGTTAGATTTCTGGGTGGTTTCTAACTTTTGCTATCATAAATAAATAGTGTTGCGATAAATGTCTTTTGTAAAAGACATTATTTTTTTAAAAATATAAACAATTGTTTCCTTTTGACACTTTTGGAAATGGAGTTACTCAGGAATAATACACATGTTTTTAAGGCCATGATCTATCAAATTGTTTTCCAAAAAGAATTGGTCATTTTGCCATCTCCAGAATATAAAATTCTTTCTTGTTTTTAAATAAACTTTAGTGGCCCATTTCTTACTAGAAAGTTCTCTTGCAAGGTGGATAATCGACACCATGAATTTTTCATATCCTTGCCATGAAACTCGTTTCCCGTGTATTGAAATGAGACTATTGCTCAAGAACCATTCTCACTTATTTCAAATTTTGCAACCTCTCTTTTCTGTAAGTAGTGGATATATTTGTTCCCTGACCGTCTTGGGGATTTTGGTGGTTATACAACAAATGTGGATCATGTTATTTAAACAGAGTAAGGAAAAGGCCTGATTAAGTACTGAGATTCAGCATAGTTTCTGAGGGTGGGGATACAGACGGGCTGGGCCCTTGGTGTGGGGGTGCATCCTGTCCTGGCTGAGCCCAGTCCAGCCTTTGAGACCCTCCCCCCCAAAGGATGTGTAGCTAATTCCTTCTGTTCACAATTGAGCAGATAGAGAATATGAGTTTATTTGTTCCAGGTCATCTACATTTTAATAACATCGTGAAGATCCTTCCCCTCCAAACCTCCAGAGTCCAAATAGAAAAGTCTTAAGGGATTTCAGGCATTTTAACTGGCCAGTGGAGAAGATATTTTGGACAGAAATGCCTACCCAGTGTTCATAATACTCAATGCTTTATATTTCTGCACTGCATCCTGATCTCATTTGTGCCTCGCAGAAGCCCTGTGAGGGACAGAGAACATGATGACTGTTTCAGTTTATGCGTAAAGTGGTACCCTTTGGACAGCTGAGGAAGTAGCTTCTGGATTGTGTGATGCTCACTTACTGGCCTGTGCATCACCCACACTAGGTCTGTAAGCCTTTGAGGATGGCCGTCCTCTGGTCCATGATCGTGGTGCCAGCACACTGCCCATCCTCCGTCCGGTTTGCGTCGTTTGCCAGGGTGACCCAGCTGGTGAGCGGCCCCGCGGCCCCTGGGTCCCGCCGTCTCTCCCTTTGCACCCGCACACTTCCGGGTTATCACGGAGCCTCTCTCGGCACGGAGATCTCCAGTGGACAACCCGGCGCACGGCAGCATCCTCGCCCTTCAGGGGACAAGTCATCCTGGGCGTGCAAGTAATTAGAACAGAGCAGTAGGCTTTTGAGGGTACATTCGAAGTGAAAGGGAACATTTTAATCTCCTAAAAAACGATGGCGTTGCCATGCAGCCGGCCTCGGCGTTCAGGTGGGAGGCGTCAGGATGGAAAAAGCCACAAGTGTTCATGGCCAGAATGCGCCCGTGGCTGTGGCGTGTTTCAGAAGGTTCTTCTGCAGTTGGCATTGTTCCCCACACATTTCTCATCTCAGCGATGTTGATTATGTAATAGAACTTTTTTTTTTTTTTTGGCTGAAGATAGCATTTGAAACTGCAAACACGTTCCTTGCCCTAGCTGGGAAAAAAAAAAATAGTTTTTAAAAAACCTTCGGCTGCAGGCATTCTCCTGAGAAAATGTCACAGGGGTGGAGAAGCAGAGTTGGGGAGCGCGAGGGGGTTCAAAGGTAAAAAGAGGGGCAGCCGAATGGATTTTCTCAAACCTGTACGAGCTCAGGAACCTCTGCTCCCTGCATTGCTTCGTAAACAATAAAGCACGTGGAGACTGAAATGGACGCGGATCGGGCGAGAAGGACGGGGGGGAAGATCTTCCAAGGGCGAGGGCCACTAGGTTCACGCTGTCAACAGGTCCAGCAGCGTCGCCCTTTGCCGGATGCTGGGGACGATGGCAAGATAAAAGTTCTTGCCCTCACGATGCCGCCAGCTAGGTGTTGGGGAAAAGAAGCGGTAAACAAACCCTGTTTTTAGTGGAAAAACACAGCAGGGTGATCATTATGGTGGGGAGTGGATGAGTCAAAATGACGCCGGTTTGAGTTGGGGTGTCTGGGGTGGGGTGGGGTGAGGTGACGAGCCTGGCTTTAATGGTGTTGAATTCGAGGTCTCCATGGGTCTTCCAGGTAGAAGTGGCAGCTGGAAAGGGAGCCCAGAGACATGGGGGCTAGATATGGGACTTTAGGGGGGTGTGTGGGGGTGGGAGGGTGTGGGGCAAAGACAGCAGCATCCGTGGGTGCCTGGCTCACAGGTGCTCCGGAAGGACTGGTTGAAGTAACAAATGCCAACAATGTCCTGGGGCACCGAGAGGCTGGCGCCGGTGTGGTTCCCCGGCCAGGTAACTTGGGCGTGAGGCCTGGGGCTTTCCTGTCCTTTCCTGGTCGGGCTAAAGTAGAAACCCCTGGCCTCCAGCTTCGCTGTGTCATCCCAGCGTGATTCGGGGGGCCTGGTGTCTGACCTCGGGGGCCCGTCAGTCCACTACGCTCTGCGTAGCTCAGGCTTCCCCAGCCTTCTCCCTGTTACTCCTCCAGGTCCCTGGAGAGAGTCGGAGTTTCCTTTCCAAAATGCCTGACTGGCGGTACCTCAGCACCCGTCTTCCAGGGGGGGTTGACTTCCAGCCCCTTCTAGGCTCTTGGCCCCTGGGCGCCTCCCTCTCTCCCTTCCTTCCTTCCCCTCCGTGTGGTGCCTGGACTCCCACCTCTCCCGTGTCCGCCTCTTGCTGCTCCAAAGCAGACTGGGGGTTGGGCAGATGAACACGTGGGCAGCTCTAGGATCAAGTCATCAAGCCGGTATATTCACACAGCCACTGACCCAAGGGGGCAGCCATAAAAGGGATTTGGTGGGAGGGGTTCATAGCAGCCGTGGTTTCTAACTTAAGGACTTCCAAGGAAATGGAAGTGTTGGCTTAAAAATAAGGGAACTGTTCCCTGAAGTCCTTGAGCCCTGTCATTGGTAAAACCGTCCCCTCCCCACCAATCAAACACTGACATCTGTGCCAGTTCAGCACATTTTGCTCAAAAAGTTTTGCAGAATGATGTGCAAAGAGGGGAGGCAGACGCTACAATGCTGTTGCTATTCGGTCAGCAACTGCTGGACGCCTACTGTATGCCAGACGCTGTTCCAGGAGGCGGTGGTCTGCAAGGAACACACCAGAAGAGGCCGTCAGCCCGGCTGGGTTTCTCTTAGCTTGTGTCTTCCCTGCCTATGCCAGGCCTTAGTAAATGAAACTGGGAGTGTGCCGGTGGATTTTAAAAACTAATAACCAAGAGGCAGAGAGAGGGAAACCCGAGGGAGGGAAAGCTGACGTTTTTCAGATGTTTGACTGTCTCCCTCTGTTGTGGGCGCTACACTGTGACATGAGGACCATGGATCGGACTGCTCAGCCCAGTCTGTGCCTGGAGGACCAGCCTGTCTCCATCTGAGTCACAGAGGTGACAGTACAGCAGCGCTCCCCCAACCTTGTGCACGGGGACCGGAGCTCCTCTGAGAATCTCATGCCCGATGATCTGAGGTGGAGCTGGGGAGGGGATGCTGGCGCTGGGGAGCGGCTGCAGACACAGATGCTTTGCTCGCTCACCCACTGCTCACCTATTGCTGTGCGGCCCGGTTCCTAACAGGCCACGGACTGGTACTGGTCCGCAGCCTGGAGTTGGGGACCCTGCGTTCTAAGACACGTGGACAGAGCAGGCCAGCTTGGGGCTGAGCATGAAGTTGGGGTACAGGAGGTTACTGCTGTGCAGACACCTTGGTCTGGAAGTGAATCTGTCCCCGCATTCCATCCAAAGGCTGGTCTGTGTGCTGTGGCCGGTTGGCCACCAACTCGTGGCCCGTGGCTGCTGCTTGCCAGCACCCCCAGAGCCCTAAGACACTTGACTTTACATGTACTTTGAACGTCCGCCCTGGATTCAGTGCCTAAAGGTTTCCTTTCCACGTGGCCATGACATTGCCCTTCTGAAAACGCTCGCTGTTCGCATCCCTCCTTGGAGTAAATCTCCAGAATTCCCTTGCCCTCGGGATGAGGAAACTTCTCAGCCTGCTGTCTGGTGCTGCTGGCTCCCTGAGCCTGCTGCCCTGGCTTCATCACTCCGCCTGTGTGGGCGCGCAGCCAGCCACCTGAAGCACACTGTCCCCTGACCGTGCCACCCTTGACGCGTCCCAGCCACCGCTGTCCTTGCTGTCCCCTGTCGTCCCCTCTGCATGGTCTTTCCCGCATCCTCTATCTGGTGGCTTGAGCCTCATTCTTCAACACCCGACGTAAACAGTGCCTTCTGACGACAACATTCCCAGCTCGCTCAGTCAAAATTATCCTTGTTGTTTTTCCATTAGTGCTTTCGTAACGTAATTAGATTATAATTATTAGCGTCTCACATAATTAGCAGACCACGATTAGCTGTCTTTCCAGACACACTGGCAGCTCCTCAGCTCACCGCCCGACACCCAGCCTGTGGCTGCCGTGTGGTGGTCCCAGATCTGGACGCAATGGACTGAACCCATGATGGTTATCGTTATTTCCTTGGGTGACCTCCCAAGGTGACCTCCTTCTCTGGGCAGCGCTCTCTGCTAGGCTCTTGGGGACAGAGGGGAATTAGGAAAGATAAGAGGAAGTGGCGGGGAGAGCCACAAAAAGGGGATGGGATCTTTGCCCTTGAGGAGGATAAAGAGGCAGAGGAAGCACAAATAGTTACCCGTAAACACACAGGAAGCAGAAGTGTGTACACAGACAGCAACACCTGTGTGGCCGTAGGGAGGAACCAGGACAGCAGTGGCTCTGGGCACAGTCTCGTGACGTCGGCGCACACAGCTCAGCGGACGAGTCTCTGCTCACTTCCAGAGGCCCCACCTTTGTCACAGGAGGCCGGAAGTGGGAAGGAAGGAAAAACTCGGGTGCGCACTTGCCATTCCATTGGCTCGCTCTTCCCCGTCTGGGCATGGTGGGCGCCCCCTCCTCCTTCAGGGCTCTCTCCCTGATCACCCCAAGGAACTCAGAGCTTCTCCATCTGCCCCCTCTGGATGACACACTGCCCTAGGAATCAGCATGGCTGTGACTCCCGCTTAAGGGCATTCAACAGACTCTCAAACTGTGCCCAGCACAGACCAGGTACTTAATAAATGCTGAGTGAAGCTATCTCCTGCCCTCCTCCCCCACCCCTGCTCTTTGAGGCCCAGCAGTCTGCTTACAAAACATACCTGTGGAGCCCTTTTTCCATGCCTCGCTCCTGCCCTTCCCTCTGCCTGACCCTCCTCCCCCCCAGTCCTTTGAGCTTAGTTTGTGTGGCACCTCCCTCATGGAGCCCCCCTGGATACTCCATAGACTGAACCAGGTCATGGGGGCATAGACAGACTTGCAGTCTGCCCACTGCCCCGTCTTGGGGACAGCAAGGGCAACGACCACTTGCTTGTCATTTGGCTGCTGGTGCACGGCAGTGTCTGGCATGTGCTGGTGGTCACCGGGGAAATGTTGCGTCCACCTAGATCCATCTCCCTGGACCCTTGGAGCCTTGATGAGATTGGGTCCTAGGGAGACTGGGTCTGTGGATCAGCTGGCTCTTAAAATATTAGGAGGTCCGCTGTTGTCTGAACGACACGCCTTTCGGAGCGGGCTTCTGAATAGGTTTGTAGCTCATGTTCAAGGTTTTCGTGTCTCAGGAGGACTTAGGCTGGCACCCCACGCCCCTGAGCACCTGCATTTATGAAGAGGACAAGCGGAAGCCTCTGTCTGGTACTGGCTTGTGCTTCTCCCTCCCTCCCAGGCCCTCCCCCATCTTCTCGGACAGACCAGCACGTCTTAGCTCGGCCTGGTAGGTGGCCTTCCTCCCGCTGAGGAGGGGGGACTGTAGCTGTTCACGCCTCTGTCAGCGCAGAGGGAGGGAGCTCAGTCAAGGATTGAGCCAGCCTCACTTTCCCAGTGCCTTAAACATTCCCGTGCTATGTGCTGTGACATGGAGGTCCCCAAGCAGGTCAAAGGTGCCTGCACAGCAGCAACTGTTCATTGACTACGTGCGACGTGCCGGCCGCCGTTCTTGGCATTTCACGTACATTAACCACCCTTTTTATATTTTAGCTGTATTATCATATAATTGCCACGTGCCAAAATTCACCTGTTTTGACTGTACAGTTTGCGAATTTTGGCAATTATGCCAGTTGCGTAACCACACTGCAATCGAGATGCAGAAATTTCCTTCACCCCCAAGGTTCTTCGTGCCTGCTTGCATTCTGTCCTCCCGACCCCGAGTCAGATATTTTCCGTATGATTTTCTTAAGTCTGCTCTTCTCTCGTTTACTTTATTGCGAGAAGGCAATATGCGATACATGTAACGTACAAAATACGTGCGAACTGTTTTGTCACTGGATGCTTCCGGTCCATGGTAGACTAGTAGTAGTTCCGTTTTGGAGAGTCAGAGCTCATCCCTGGGTTTCTAGCTGCTTGGGGGTCAGCGTTCCTCACGCCATCATCGTCCAGGGTCAACAGGGTGTAGGTCGTCTGTGTCCGTTTACGTAGGCGGGGGGGGGGGGGGGGGCGGCGGGGAGGGGCTGCCCTGTGACTTCACGCTCAGGGTGGGGCTTCCTTGCCCTGAACTGATACCCACCCCTTCAAATGTCTCCTCTGGGGCTTGGAATGACCGGACGCCTTCAGGTCTGGCTTGAATGACAAAGTCGGTGCTGGTGGGCACTTTCTGTGAGCCTTCTCCTGCGGCCCTCACCCCTAGTTTCCCCAGCCTCCCCCACACCCAGCGTAGGTTAAAATGAGGGGGCGCCCGCCTCCCCCGCAGACACGCCTACGTGTGCTCTTTCCTGCACACCTCATTGCCACCCCTGTGAAAATCAATAAAAATGGAACAGGGGAAGAGGCCTGAGTCAGCACTGTTTTCTTTTAAACATGTCTGGTTTAGGACTTGCCCTTAGGTGACAATGTTGATTTCAGGGTAGGCCAGGGGCGAAGGTTCTCTAAGCCAGAGTTGCTGTTTGTATTGCTTTTATCCTCTCCTATCGGAATACTGAAAACTCTTTAAAACAAAACAGTTAAACAGAACGTTATCTCCCTCTGTCTGCTGGCTAATGAGGATAGTGGTGATACTAGTCTTCCCTTTATATTTTGTGTGGGGTTTCACAAGCATTGTCCTTTTAGATTTTTAAGACAGCTTTGGAGTAGGCAGGGAAGGCGTGATTACTTCATTTCTTTTTCAGCCCACGGCCCAGAGAGCCTGAGTAACTTGCCCAGGGTCACACAGCTGGCATGCCAGCTGCTCATTCCTAGACCTGGGTCTCTCGTTCTGGGCCCAGTGCCGACTCGTCCACTCTGCAGAGACCCTTCTTGGCTTTGGTGGAAGAAGAAGCTGTCTGTCCGGCTTCGAGGTGATGGGCTCCCCGGAGTGGAGGGAGGGAGCAGGTGCATTAGTGCCTCCTGGTGCAGCAGGAAGGAGGGAGGAGGCACACCGGAGGCCTTGCCCAGTCCAAGGCGGGGAGCTCCGCCTTCTGACTCTGGTCACGAGAAAGCAGGAGTAGAGACCACGCTTCCACCCCAGCTCTGTGCCGTTCACAGCTGGTGACGGGGCTCACACATCCAGGTGCCGGGGCGCTGTTTGCACAGCGTGCTGTGTTTATTTGCGGGGTCCTCCCAGCAAGGCTGAACGGGGTCACCGGTGCCAGTTCGTCAGTGCAGAGCTGAGATTTCCCCCCACCCCCATCCAGACAGGCTCTTAACCACTCACCTTTCACCAAGCAGCGGCGTGGGCTTTGCTTATCCCAGGGTTTGGCCCAGCCTAGTGTGGAAGATGATGAACCTTGAGGCAGCAAGCTGAAACGCTCTGCCTGAGAAGTGGACACGAACGAAGGGACATCAGGAAGGAGAAGGCAGCTCTGCATCGGGGAAGCAGCAGGAAGAAGAGGGTAGCAAGCCACTCGAGGCGAGGGATCACCCGTCCCACGGGGAAGGTCAGGGCAGTTCAGAGCTGCTGAGTCGGGCTCCATGGCAGGTGGTTCTCCCAGACCTTCAGTTGCCATCTGTCCGGGAAGGGCTTTGTGGGCTGAGGTGCTCTTGGGGGGATAATAGAACAGGTGACATCACATCGTGGGGCAAAGCCAAGACAGGCCAGCGTGTGGTGCCTGCGTGGTCTGGGGTGGAGAATGAGCTGCTTCAGAGGAGCGGGACTCGGAGAAACAGAAGCGCTTGGAGGTTGTCAAAGTGTATTTTTGAAAAAGTTCAACACATTTCTCATACAATAGACAGCGAGCGTGTGTCGGAAACTCGTTTAACTCATTAATGAGGGAGTCAGCAGGACGGCGAAGCCGGTTCCGGGGAAGATGCAGAGACAGACATCTCGGGTTAGTGAGAGGATGCTGGCGTCCGATTCCTACGTGAGATACGGAACGTGCGAACATCCCACAGGGCAACGAAGCCACCACCCTTGGGATTGCCTTCTCCCCCCCGCCCCCCAGACAGACACGAGTGGCGATTTACCCATTTCCAACAAGTTAACCTCTAACTTTACGAAGTCTGAGCCACAACGAGGAGGAAAGTATCAAGACAAATTCCTAGGAGACTCAAGCGACCCTTCGCATGGCTTGTTATACACTGCTCTGGTGTGACATTGGAATGATGGCAGACATCCATCTGCCTTATTTTGGAGTTTTGGATAATTGTTTCCCCTAAGTCTTCGAAGACCTCTGGGGATGGATCCTCTGAATGCCCCATAGTAGATGGGTTTGGGACTCTAGCCGTTACTCACATGTTAAAGGACACAGGCTCCCCATCAAAGGGAGAGGGTTGAAGATGTGTATGACCTTCACTCCTTCCCAGAGTCCCCTTATGAGACTGGTAACGGGGCTTTTCTGGAAAGCTAAAGTCCAGGAAGACAAGAAAGAGAAAATACCAAGAATTTCAGAAGCCAGGAAGCAGAAGCGTGAGAAGTAACTCAGTCATCCTGCAAGCGAGGGACAGCAGGCCTGACAGGGGGGCCGGTGGGAAGTCAGGGAAGCAGTTTGGTGCCCTCCCCCAGCCCCCGCCCCACCCCAGTTCGCACACTAGACTACCCTCTACTACCCCAACTGTGGCAGGAAAATGAGGGCTTGCTTTTTGGACAGTGAAACTGAGGGTCCCCCGAAAAGAGATGGAGAGATTTACCCGCCAGGTGAAGACCATACCTGTCTTCCCCCACTCAACTTCCATCAAGCCGGTGACCAGTTCCGTCTCTGCTTGGAGGAAATGTTCGTTCTTCTCTGGGGACTCTGATCAGCCTGAGAGGCGAGATCTAAAGACCCGACCTCCAGAGGTCCCCACTGGAACAACCTGATCGCCCTACAGCGAGACCTTCAGCCGCCAGCCTCACCCACATGCCCGCGTGCCCAGGCAGCCTCGTGTCTCTGGAGGGCTTTACGGAAGAAAAGCAATTTGGGGGCAGCCAACTATGCAGGGAGGGAGAGGAAAGTTGGGGGTGGGCATGTGTCCCCAGGATGAAGGAAAACTTTGCATCACCTGTGTAAGTACTCTTGCTAATGTGTAGCAGGAATGTAACCATGAGGAAACAGGTGAGTCCACCTGTGGACGAGTCTACAGGAAGCCACATGGAGACCTCAGAGCTGTCCCTGCTCTAGGACAAGACAGACCACCAAATGCCACGGTTGGATCCAGGGCTGGAAAAAATTGTGGGATATCATTCACAAGTCATTCAGTATGTATCTCTAAAAGGCACTTTTTTTTTTTAATGCTATAACCACCACCATTGCATAGCATTGTTGCAGCTGAGAAATGATGTGCTTTTTATTCTTTATTCCAACTGCACCTGGGTCTCCATTGCCTCCTTGGGAAAGGAGGCCTCAGCCAAAATGCCGAGCAAACCCCAGAACATTATTTGCCTTTGTTCTTCCCTGGGCCTGGGGTCCTGGAGATGGAAGAGTGGTTTCCGAGGTCTGCATGAATGATTTTTACTCTGCATGCGTGATTTTTACTCTGCCTCTCCTGAGCCAGGCTGGGCCACTTTCAGTCCTGCATTTCTGCCCAGAAGGTGAGGAGGGAGCACTGGTGTCAATCAGGCCCCTCTTGTGGGAGGAGCATCACATCCTCGTCTCCTTGGGAGGTGAGGGGAGGCGGCAGGGGTGGGAGGCACGTGGTGTGGCTCCTACTGAACAGAGAAGACTGAAGCTTAGAGGCCCCTCAGGCAGTGAGGGAGAGGCTGGGATCAAACCCAAGACTCTCTTAAAGGGTCTGACTCTCCGGTCATGGGTGCATGAGCTGTCTGTCACTTGGAAGGTGCTTCAAGTCCCAAAGTTTATCTCCATAAAAGGGAGTTTTCCGTGCAGGTCCCGCATGCCCAGGGCTACTCCCATGGGCAGGTACCTGTTGGGCAGGTACCTGTGTGTGTGGGAGGGGGCACCAAGCCCTTAGCACCCATTGTGCAGAGAGCTCGGGCATTCCAGAAAAAGAGTGTCCCTTACACCGACCCCAGCTCCACCTCTCCATGACACTCAGCAACACTGGCTTTTGTCCCATTTTCTCTTTATGCTCAGGGTTTGAGAACTGAGTCTGATTTTTAATTCGTGCTCTCTGTATATTGAGCCTTAAAACATAGGACATTTCAGCCTATTACACAAAGTTAGGGGACCTTTAAACATTGGGTACAGTGTTTTGCAGTTGGCTTGCCTGCCCTATTTTTGTTAATAGATCTTTAATTCTCTTTAAACATTTGTTCCTATCTTTTGGTTTTATTAAATTTTGAAATGCACATGTGTTTCTGAGTCCTCTGGGTAACAAAATGTCAACAGATTATCAAATTCATTTTTTCATTGCCTGCTGGCCTGCAGAGTTAGAACAATAACCTAAATCTGATTAGAAATGAGGTTATGACCCCCCACGCTTACCCCAGAGCTTCTAATAATAAGACCAGAGAAACGTGAGAAATTAAACCAATGATTAGGTTCTCCTTAAACAGTGTAACTTTTTACCACATTCTTCCGTGGGGATTGGGCTTGGTTGGACAAAGTATAGTTCAACCCTTTCATCAGTGAGCTGAGCACCTTGAGAATAAGGTTAATTGAGGGTTTGATCAAGAGAGAGAAAGAGAGATGCCTCTTCACACCCATTGAGATGGTCATGATTGGGGAAAAAAAGGGGAAACGTGTCGAGAAGGATGTGGAGAAATTGGAATCTTCATACATGGTGGGTGGGAATATAAAATGGTACAGCTCCGGTGGAACACAGTTTGGAAGTTCTTAAACAAGTTAAACATAAATTACCATATAATGCAGCAATTCCACTCCTAGGTAGCTGCCTAGTATAATTAAAAGCAGGTGCTAAAACAAAAACTTTCACATAAGTACTCCTAGCAGTATTATCCGTAATAACCGAACGGTGGAAACACCCCAAATGTCTATGAGCTGATGTGAACAAAACAAAGGCGGTATATCCATATTGTGGAATATTATTCAGCCAGGAAAAGGAACGGCAGGCTGATACCTGGTGCAGCGTGGAGGAACCTGGGAAACATGCCACGTGAAGGAAGACTAACACCAGAGGCCACTGATTGTATGATTCCATTTATGTAAAATGTCCAAAAAAGGCAAATCCGTAGAGACAGAAAGGAGGGTGGTCATCGCTTAGGGCTGTAGGGGGAGGGAAGGTGTGGGGAGTAACTGGTCAATGACAGGGAGTTTTTATTTGGGGTGAAGAAAATGTTTTGCAATTAGATTGGGAGGCCACACGTTGTGGATGTACTGCCACTGAGTTGTGCACTTTAAAATGGCTAATTTTATGTGACGTGACTTTCACCTCGATTATAAAAAAAAGAGACAGTTTAGATTCCTTTAATATACTGTTCTACTTACCATGAAGCCAGGTAGGTGAGTTGGGGATCTCCAAGTGGAGGAGAGAACAGGCTCTGGAGGGAGACGTGGGTTCACATCCTGGCTGCTTCAAGCTGTGTAGTGTTGGGTAAGTTAGTTAACCTCTCTGAGGCTCATTTCTCTCATCTGTAAAATGGGATTGCAGGGGTCCGGACCTCACGAGGTAGCGAGGGAGCCCAGGCTCTTACAGTCAGCTGTGAATGGGTTCCAGCTGGCAGCCCAGGAAATGCCACCTCAAGTTCTAGTTTCCTCTTCAAAACTAAGAGTAAGGACCCTGCCTGGCACTCCCTTGTCACATGGGTGACAGATACCGGCGGGAATATGCTCAGGCACCTCCATGTTTCCATGCATTTCTCAGGCCACAGAGGTTGTGGGGGACACTTAGAAGGCGTCTGTCTTTCCTGTCCTCTGGGACTCATTAGGCCACCGCAATCGCTGTCAAGAGGCCGGGCTGGGCTGACCACGGCCCTGGGAGCTCTCTGCCAGGTGACAGGTGGGCCCATACCTGTTCAGCCCTTGTTGAGAAGCAGCAGTGTACCCTGTCCCCAGTGAGGCATGCAGGTTTTCCCAGACTTCTCCCAGCGCCAGGATCAGCGTGTTAGGGCAGCGTTAACTCAGGTGCTGGGAGAGTTTGGGGTTTCCCAAAACCTGAGTCAGTGGTTCTCAACTGCCCGAGGATGTGACAGGAGGACATGGCTATGTCTGGAGACAATTTTGGTCGTCCCGACCCTGGGGGAGGCATTTTTACTGGCATCTGATGAGTCGAGGTCAGGGATGCTGCTAAATATCCTGTAGAGCCCAGGATAGCCCCATGGGCAGAGACGGGCCCGGCCCAGAATGTCAATAGTGCCAGGGCTGAGGTCCCTCAGCTGAGCGAAGCCATGGGAAGGACAGGCTTAGCAGGCCCTGGGAAAATGCCCCGCGAGGGGACCGTTCTGCCATGTGCATCTCCCCCTTCACAGATGAGAAAGGTTGAGACCCAGGAGGAAATGAGTGACTTGTCCAGGGACCCACAACTGCCAAGTGGCCGAGCTGGGATTTGAACTTGGGTCTATCTTACTCTAGAACCTGTTACCTCATATGCCCACCAGTAAAAACAGGGAACGACACATGTCTAGGTGACTAATGAAGACCAACCTGGGTAAGGTATGTTTTTAGATAACCCAAAATTTCCGAGTGCCTCTTCTTTCCTGGGAGACACACGGCATGGTCCTTGCTCACGAAGCACCTAGGGATGTTTGTGTATGTGCGTATGTGCATGCATGTGTGTGTGTGTGTGTGTGTGTGCGCGTGCGTGTCTGTGTGGTGGGGCAGACCTTAAAACATAAATCCAGTATGCCGAGGACTGAGAGCCCGAGGGAGAACTGTGTACCCGGACAGAAGAGGTGCTGTCGGACCTCAGTGTGAGCAGAGATGCGGTCAGCATGCAGAAGGTGAGGTGGAGAGTGACAGGGGAGGGTGTGTTCTAGATCAGGCTTCTGGTTGCTGTCTGTGGGGGAGGCAGATCTGGAGAAGCCTGGGCCAGCTGGTCCCACAGGAGGCTTTAGGCAGTGAAGTTGGGCTGAAGCAGCGGGGATGGAGAGGGGAGACAGGTTAAAGGCAGGAGGTGAAGAAGGCAGAACTTCCATTTCACAGAAATGGAAGAGGAGAGTGGCCTAGGGTTATCCTAGGTTTCTTGTTTGAGCGAAGAGGGAACACAGGACCTGGGGGTGGGAAGTTTGCCTTTGAGCCGCTGTGGGACATGCAGGGGGGTTTGTCCCCCACAGGGTGGAGCCTGACCTCAGGGCAGTGGCCGGGCCTGCTGTCTGGCTACAATCTCATGTTATCTGTGAGATTCAAATGTGTCGCAAATAATTATTGTTCTTTTCTTTTCATTGCTCTGTGAATTCCAGTATATGAATACCTAAGTGACTAGTTTGTCCATCCAACTGTTGAGGAATAGTGGGTTGTTGGGGCTATTGAGAATAACGCTACTGTGAACTTTCTTATGTCTTATGAAGCCTTTTGGGGGACATGCACTTTCATTTTTGTTGGTCAGGTTTTGTAGGATTGCTGGGTCATGGGAACACTCTAGGACATCTGTCGTAGACACGGCCAGATAGTTTTCCAAAATGCACCACTTGACGCTCTCACCAGAACATAGGGTTCTTTCATTTTTTCCATTTCTTTAAAAAAATTTTTTTTAATGGTGACATTGGTTAACAAAATCCAATAAGTTTCAGCTGTACACTTTAATAGTAAGGCGTGTGTGTGTGTGTGTGTGTGTGTGTGTATTTTTTCACACTGTGTGTTCACTTCCATAGTTAGATTTCTTTCTGTCACCACATATTTGACCCCCTTTACCCCATCTACCTCCTCCCTCCCCTCTCCCCTCTGGTAACCACTAGTCTATTGTCCATAGAGTTCTTCTTACTTCAGCTCTGGACCCGCCTTTCTCTTCTGGTACCTTGCGGTGGTGTTAACATGCATTTTCCTGAATGGTTCTGAGCACCTTTTCGTGTGTTTAATGGCTATTGGATGTCGTCTTTCTCCCTGTGACATGTCTAAGTCTCTGTCCAACCTTCCATTAAATTGTTTCTTGGCTCTGTGTCCAGGTCCTTTGTTGGATCTGTGTACTGTGAGTGTCTCTGTCTCCTGTGTGTTTCATTTTCACTTACTGGTGTCTTTCGAATGAAAGTTTTTCATTTTAATGGATCGCAGTGAATAGAGACAGCAGCTACGTAAATGTCTTTATTAAAAACGAAGTAAAGTGGTGTCTTAGGGGAAGCCCAGTGCTATGGTATGGTACGAATACGTAAGTGGCTGGTTTGTCCATTCGACTGTGGAGGAACGTTTAGTGTGATTTTTAAGTGAGGTAAAATCTCTCTGTCCGTTTTTTGAAATGCATGAAAATTACTTAGGCAAAGTCCTTGGCTACAAGAAACATCTAACTCTGTGGGAGAGTGAAGTGGGCTGTAAGAGAACAAAAACGCTCAGAAAGTGCGGAGGTCGTTCTGGGTGACCCGCAGGGGAGGGACCAGGACAGAGCTTCCCGAAGGAGGTGGCCTTTGAACTCAGCCTTGAAGGACGGACCAGGTTGCTTTTCCTAGGAAGTAGCTGACCGTGCTTATTTATCCCTCATGATCCTTGGGCCTTGGTCACTTATGAAGGGGTGGGAGTTGGCACTGGGCCCATTCCTGCCTCAGGCAGGATCTGCCCTGCGAAGCCCACTTTCTGCCCCACTTGGAGCCACATGTCGCCAGCCTGGCCTCAGCCCAGACCAGGCTCAGAGGAGTACAGATAGCCCTTCGCTCGAGAAGGAAAGGCTTTCAGGTGTCTGGACAGACACTGTCAGCAGCCGAGAGCCTGATAACCCGTGACTTTGTTTTCGGCGTCCTGCCTGACAGTGGTAGGGCTTCTCTGAGCACTCAGGGCAGGGCCTGCTGCGTTTCTCACTCCCTGGGCCTTCCTGATAGCGACTGTGGAATGGCTGTCTTTGAGGGATGCCACTTGAAGCAGGCATGGTTTATCAGCTTCCGAAGGAACTTGGCTCCCACCCAGGGTCACACAGCACAGAGAACTCAGCCCACAGGCGAAGCTGTTCCCTTGCTGGAGGAGGGGGCCAGGCTGGTGCCAGGTGGGCAGGACAGAGGCTGTGGAGGCACAAGGGGCTCAGATCGGGCTCCAGGTGCTGCTGCTTGTGAGCCAGTGACCATGGAGAAGAGAAGTGACCCCTCTAAGCCCATTGTTTCTTGTGTAGAAGGGCAAGTGCTCCTTCCTGTGGAGCCCGTTGTGAGGGTTCAATAGAAGGCAGCAGCCCGGGCCTGTGCGCACAATGTAAGAGCTGGCAGAGATGCCCTCTGAGCCATGGGATGCAGCCTGATGATCGCTAAAGAGCTGTCCACTGCGTTCGCACAGTATTTTTAAGTTCTAAGTTATTTAATATTAGTTTGCTTTTTTTTTCCTTTTAAATCTTTTTGAGCTAGTGATTCTCAACCATGCCTGTACATTGGAATCATCTGGGGAGCTTTAATCTTTTAAAGAAAACTTCCCAAGCCCTCTCTTTTCCCAACATTATGACGCAGTCCCGTGGAGTATGGCCTGGGCACCAGGATTTTTTAAGCTACCAAGTGATCCCAGGGCTGAGAGCCCGTGTTTAAGCAGTCATGTGTATTCTTTAATTCATCACCTTTCAGGAGTCTGTAAGATACCTTTTAGGTGCAATATCATAGTTAATCATGCAATCCGCCAAACAAACTTACGAGGTAGGTAGAAGCAGAAACCGAGGGAAGTAACACAGAACTTCCATGGATTGTCCTAGGAGCAGGAATGGGGACGCAGGTTCAAGGTACCACCTCAGAAGGTCTTGTGTTGACCGCCTGACCCTACCCGGACACAAAGGAATTGGTCAGAGCTGCAAATCAGTCCTGGAGCAATTCTTAGGGCATCCTTGCTCCGCAAGAGACTGTTTTGTGATGCTGGGACTCCGAGGGTCCTGCCCTTGGGTGCTCTGCCCTCCAGTGGCAGATAGGGGAAATGCATCACCTCTCCTAGGCCATACAGCCTCTTGGTGCTTGTGGTATGACGGGCACTGGATTCAGGTCAGAACCTGTATCACCTGTGGCTTCTTCACTCACTAGCTATGAGAGCCATTGGCTAATCCCTGCCCTGTTAGACCGGGCCCCCGCCGGCCTGGCTTGAACTGCTGCCGTAGTCTGCCCTGTCTGCCTCACTCCCCAAGCCATCATTCATATCGCAGTCTCTTGTCATTTCGCACATAAAGACCCCAGGGGACCCCAGGGCAAGGGCAGAGACCTAACATTTATTAAAGGCCTGGCCTGAGCTGGAAGCTCGCATGTAAGACCTTCCGTCTGGCCCCCACCCTGGTCTCCAGCCTCATTTTGTGCCCCCCAATACTGCACACCCTCACATTGCCCCTGAAGGGCACCATGAGAAATGGGACGGGGTTAAGGAATTGACAAGCCAGCGAGGGCAGCCACACTGGTGCAGGGGTGTGAGGCGGAGTGCCCTGAGTCTGAGACTTGGCGCTGCTGCGGCCCTTCTCAGTGCCTTTCCTGTCTCCGGACGCACATGCACAGCGCCCTTAAGCTTGATCTGCCCTCTTCTGGAACATCGCCTGTCAGCACCACGGACAGCACAAACGGCTCCCTCCTCTGTTAATTGTGTGCTAAACCCACCCTGGCTGCTCAGGCCTCACCCAGACAGTGTGTCTGCTTCCCACCTGGCCTCCCTGATGGGCTGAGAGCTTCCTGGGGCGGAGGCTGTGTCAGCCTCGGGAGTCGCTCCCCCTGCCGCAGCCAGGTGCCCAGCACACATTCATTCCTGTTTGTGAACGAATGGACAGTAATGCCGAAGGTGACACCCAGACGTCCAGCCCCTGTCCCGGCAGATGCAGCTTCTTTATCTGTCCCCTTGCAAAGATCTTCAGTGTGACCCGGAGCTGTGCCTGGCGGGACCCTGTGCACAACCGCAGGAGACCAGGCGTCCGGCGGAGAGCAGAATGGCTCTGAAATGTAAGGATTAGTTGGGAGCAACCCGTTTCATGACTCAGCTTGACTCAGACGAGATGTGAGCCGAGTAAACACCGAGCAGAATGAATGTTTGGTTACTGCGTGGGTATTGCGAATCTTTCTCTCTGCTTGCCCAGTATTTTTCCCCCCAACTCAAGCGTGAAATACGCTCCTCAGAAGAGCCCAGCAGGCACGGCCTTTGGGGTTAAGTAACGCTGGAAATGATCAGCTGAAGAAAGGAAATGACAGGGCTCTTTGGGCAGAGGTGTTAGCCTCTGTGTTTGTAATTAAAATTTACTTTAAACGTCAGGACTGCATTTATCAAGACTGCAGGGGGGTTGTACAGTATAGCCTAATCACATTTTAGAGCTGATGCTTTTTAAGGGAAGTTTAATGGAGAGGGAGTTTTGAGGTCAATTCTGATTTCTAAAAATGTTATCAGTACATGCACTGGGGGCGTGCTCTGAGCCTGTGCTGAGGAGAGGGTGATAGAAAGTTAAACTGGATAAAAAAGACTGTCTTCAAGCAAACAGCTGTAAATTAGGTATAAAGACAAGTAGAAAGGTTTCAGGGCTCTAGGAGAGAGCTGTAGTTCAGAGCCCCAGCAGGTCAGTCCTAGGTGGCTTCCTGGAGGAGGTAGCATTCTAAGCCAGCCTTGAATGACAGGCTTTATTTATTTATTTTTTTACTTAGGTTTTTATTTCTCAACTACAATTGGCATATAAGATTAGCTTCAGGTGTGCAGCATAGTGATTAGACATTTATATAACTTACGAAGTGATCCCCATGTAATTCTGGTACTCATCCAACACCATACGTAGTGATTACAATATTATTGACCATGTTCTCTATGCTGTACTTTACATTGCCTGTTCTCTGTGACTATTCTTATAACAGGCAGTTTGTACTTATTAATCCCTTCACCTTTCATCCATCCCACCCCCCCCCCCCCCGGCAACCATCAGTTTGTCATGGAGGCTTGAAATAGGAGTTAACCAGAGCTGGGGATGGGTAGCCCAGAGGGAGGGGCAGGATAAAGGCACAGAAAAGTAGCTCACTCAGAACGGGGTGTAGCTGGGCCAGAGTGGGACCCAGGAAGTGGTGGGGGGGACAAGCTTGGGGAGGAGAATTGGGGTCCAGTGGTGTGACGTGTTTGAGAGTGCTCTCATGGCAATAGTTGCCCTTGGTGCGGATTGTCACGAGAGGCGTTTTTTTTTTTTTTTTTTTCCATCCTGGAGACTACAGAGACAGCGATGGGCACGAACCCGCCAGCTGGCATGTGGTCGGTGAATGTTCCAGCTCAGAAGGCAGTGCATAGGGGGAGGGTTACTCAGTGACCCATTGGCAGGATGCAAAAAAGAAAGGATCTGGTTTCTCTCTACCTCCACCCCCACTCCCATCTGCTAAGAGGAGAGTAATATGTAGGAGACTAGGCTTGGTGAGACACGCTGCCGGGGCGTCAATCCTGCCTCTTACTCATGCTAGCTGTGTGATTTCAGGTGAGTGGCTTAACCTCTCTGCACCCCCACTCCCCGCTCTGCTGTATAATGGGATAGTGTCGTTAGGATAGCACCTAAGACATTAGGAGGTTCTGAGCAATGAAGGAAGATACACGTGACTTAGATCCGTGCCTGACAGACAGCAAGTGCTTAATAAGTGTAAGCTGCTGCTCCTTTGCTGGATCTGACTGATCCCGTCTGACTTGGATCATGCCTCAACTCTTAGCATCTCTAAGACCTTGCGCCTCTCAGCTCCCAAGTGCTGTCTTAAAAAACAGCCGGGGGAGTCTTCCAGGTAGTTCTAACCCCCGAAGAGGAGAAACAAGCTCAGCTGGAGGGCAAGGTCACAGACCCCCATGCAGATGCACACCCAGGGCTTCTGAACGATGGCTCCGCCCCCACGGCTGCTTGGGGACAGGGCTGGCCCCTGCCCCAGGTCCCAGGCAAGCCGGCACTGTGAGCTCTGGGTGCAGCTCTGTTCGCCTGAGCTGGAATGTCTCAGGGATGCTGTCTGCGCATCTGAGTCCTTTTCTCCCAGCCCTTATGCTCTTCTTGATGCTCTGCCTCCCAGGATACGTGGGGGCTGGGTATGCACCCCTGCGACGGGGCAGCACAGGTGAGCAGTTACGCAGGTGGCTGGGCTGTGGATGCTCAGAGCCCATGTCCACAGCAGCTTCAAGGCAGCCACCCATCTGCTGAGGGTGCTGGGCTCTGGTTTGGGGGCACAGCTAAAAGGCCTGTGAGATCAGAGAGGGATTTCCAGACTCCAGATCTCCATTCTGGGGGGCCCCAAGGTAGACGTGTTTCCCATAATGGTTTCATCTCTCTCCCTCCAGTAGGTGTTTAGAGTTCAGTGGGAGAAGATAGTTTGGGGGGCGGGGGCAAGGTGACCTTCCGAGTAATGTGTGGCCTGGAGTGTTGTGACAAGCACTGGAGTGATGCTGGGAAGAGAGGGGCCTGGGCTTGACTCCTGTAACCTCCAGCAAATCAGCTAAGCTCTGCGTCTCAAGCTTCTCAGCCGTAAAATGGACTCAGACCTGTCTCCTGCTGTCACTGTGCAGAATACCTGGATGAACACCAAACACTCAACTCTCCTGCTGTTTATAACTTCCACTGGGGACCTATGACCAGTGGGGTGCTAGGGATCCAGCTGTGAGCAAGTCGGGCTGGGCCTGTGGAGTCTGCTTTCTTGGGGAGCGGGTAGCTTTTAGCATCGTGCCTGGCACATGGACAGCTCTCGAATGATACGTAGTACCTGCTGGTAACCAGAATTAGTATTATTTAAAGCCAACCTCATTCTCCCCTCGTGGCCCCCGCTGCTCCCAAGGGCAATGAAACCAGCAAAAGTCAGAAGAATGAGTCCACAGCACAAGCCCATCCTACTAAAGGGGTTTGTTTGACATTCCCGTTAATCTGAGTTTAATGTATAAACAGATTAGCTGAGCAGAACTCGACTTCTGTGCTGGGTGATTTGCCCAACCCTGCCCTGGGCTCTGGCCTGTAACACTGCCATTGAGGCTCAGTTCATTCTCCGTGTTGAAATTCCACAGAATTTCATTTATATGGGAGATGTGGGGTGGGGTTCTGTAGCTGCAAAAATGTGTTTTGGAAGGTATCTGTGAACACAAATGTATTTTAACCTTGACATTCGAGAGGCTGTTATAGCAAGCCCTGCTCTCACCCTGGCCCTGAGTGAGTCTGTCTTCACTCAAGTAGACCCACTTCTGCCAGCCCCTGCCGTCCTGCTGGGTCTCAGGGAGGAAATGAAGCAGCAGGAACCGTGGGTGATGGGGTGGCGGGACAGGGCATGGGGAGAGTGGTCTGCCTCGACCTGAGGAGTATTTTTATCACCAGTGTTGTTTAAAATTGCTGACCAGTGGTGACCGTAAGTCATTTTTATTATTTTTAATTGTTGTACTGTGGAAAACATACATCGACATAAAAGTCACGATTTTCACCGTGCGTAAGTATATGGTTCGGTAGCATTGAGTGCATTCACATCGTTGTGCAAACGTCACCGCCCGCCGTCTCCCACCTTCTTTGGGAAGAACTTTTTCATCTTCCCAAACTGAAACTCTGTCCCCATTAAATACTAACTCCCCGTTCACTCCCCCGCACAGCCCCTGGCATCCAGCATTCTGCTTCCTATGAATTTGACTACTCTGGGGACCTTATGTAAGTGACATCACATAGCGTTTGTTTTTGGGGGGACTGGCTTTTTTCACTTAGCATAATGAGTCCAGGGTTCATCCGCGCCGTAGCACGTATCAATACTTCATTCCTTTTTAAGGCCGCATAGTATTCCCGTGTGCGCGAACACCACACTGTGGTGTTGATCCTCCCATTTGTAGAAGGGACTTGGGTTGCTTTCACCCTTGCCTGTGCGAATAATGCTGCTGTGAACGTGGATGTGCAAATACCTGCTTGAGAGCCTGTTTTCAGTTCTTTGGTTATATGCCCGGGCGTGGAAGTGCTGGATCAAATGGCAGTGTTTAAATTTTTGAGGAACCACCATACTGTTTTTAAACTCTTTTTTTAAAAAATCTTTTATCCCGCCCGCTCCCCCTGCCATCCTTGCTGCCGACTTCCACCCCTCCGTGGATGTTGCCGTCTTCTCTTAAGAACTGGATCTCTGAAGATGGGGCGTCTCCTCCCACACGCTCGCGGTGTGCACCTGGGCCCTGGAGCATCTGGGGCCTGGCACACCTGGAGTATGGTCCGTGGCTCCACCTGGGTGTGAACCCAAGACCTTCTGCGTGTTAATCAGATGTGCTAACCACTACACTATGGAGCCACCCTGTTTTTAAGCTCTATGCACAGTGTACCCTTTATTCCCTGTGTCGGGGGTTGACACTGCCAGCCCCCTGTGGCACCCCATTCCTGTCCTGTTTTCCTCTATTGTTGCCTTAATATTGAGAGCAACGAGCAAGAACTGAGAAGGACCTGCTTGTGTGAGGTCTGGAGTATGAAGGAGATGCTGAGGGCGTGTCCCTGTCATGTGAGACGGTCTCCCCCAGGGCTCAGTAGTGAGGTCTGTGGGCAGGCTGAGTTCCACGTTCGCTCTGGTTCTCCAAAGCTCCTTGTGGCTGGCTTCAACCTTCTTTTCATTCGAAGAAGGCCCACAGGCATTGGTTGGGGACACCTGTCCTCAGGGCTCAACGTTAGCCAACGGCCTGGGTTGCCGCTCCTTCTTGGCTCGCAAGCCACTTAATGTCTACACTTGTGCAGTCGCAGGGTGGGGTGCTGTGTTTCCTATTCCCTTTCAGTATCGAGGAGGAGGAAAGGGGACATCAGCGGTGTCCTTGCCCATCTGCTCATCGGGGCATCGCTCCAGCTCCGGGCGATGGTTCTGGAACTCACATTGCTGACCTTGGCCCACGTTGCTCAGGTCCTCGGTGACAAAGCCACTCCCCTGTGCCCAGCAGGTGCGCCCGCCCCAGGGGCCGCACTGCCTCATTAGCAAGCTCTCATTTCCTGTGTCTTCCCTGGGCTCCTGAACTTTGCTGCTCAGATCTCCCCTCACCCTTGGGCTCTCCTGCGGTCCCTACTGAGTCGCCGTGCCAAGCATCCTCTTCAACCTGTTTGCTCCCCGTCTTTCTGGTTCCGGAGCTCGCCCTTCTGCGCAGCTGGCCTGGTGCCAGCGGTCCCTCTGCAGAGGTGTAGTGGGGCTCTCTCTCCTCCCAGCCCCTTGGCAGAGTTCTCGCTTCCCACCTCTCCCTGCCCCTGCTCTCCTCCCCCTCCCCAGATCGCCCTGCTCCTTGCCTCCTGCCTGCCTGTGGCTCCCCAGCCTGAGGCGTCCGCACTGCTGTCCCTGCTGGACTCACAGCCCAGGCTGACAGTTTTCTGCCTCCCTCGTGGAGGGAGCACATCCCTCTTCGTTCCCAAGGCAGGCCCACGCCATCTCACCTTCCCCTGAGCAGAGAGGGCACAGCTCCTGCCAGCCAGGACCCGTTCCCGGCCTCCTACTCGGTTTCTTCAGCCTGTCAGCCCTTATTACATTTAAGATATTTTTAAACACTCCTAGCACTTGTGCCTTAATTTTAACCCCCTCTTCCCTAGTTAAAACCTGACTCGTTCTCTGGTGAAATTTTGTTTCTAAGATCTGACAAAATATTTTCTTTAAATGTTTTCCGAAACTTTATTCCTTTGCCACCATAAATCTGAAATGAGAGCAGTCACAGAAATGATAAAACACCCTCCATGGACATACTCTGTCCCCTGCCCCATACGGAGCTGGGGGCTCCTCTGCTGGCCCCACGCACCTTCCGGGCCCACCTGTATCACCGCACTGTCGCCAGGCAGGCCTGCTAGTGCCTTTTTATGAAAGTAACACAGGCACCAGGTCTACCAGGGAAAACTGCAATTCGTATTTTAGGGTTCTCGAGTTGCCCTGGGCCTAGGAGCTGGTGTAGTGTTAGGTAGGATGTTGCTAGCATAGCAGACCCTCCTATTTCAGCATCTCTTAGCCCAACGGAGGTTTACATTTCACTGTGTAATGCTCTAGGGTGTGTTCCTGGCTGGTGGAGCTTCTTCCACGTGGTCATTCAGGGACCCAGGCTCCTTTTGTCTGCGGCTCTGTCTCTCTTGGGCCCAGAGTCTTGTAGATTCATCCAGTGGATGGGGAAAGAAACAGGTAGAATAAACACACCTGGTGCCTGACAACCTTGGTTTGGAAGGCCATGCATCCCTTATACCAGGGAGAGCTGGTCACATGCCCCACCTACATGCAGGGGGGCCTGGAACTGTCCCTGGCTGGACACTTTTCAGCAACACTTCTACCCTGGAAGAGAGAGCCACAGTCTTTGGAGGACAGCTAGCCATGTCTGCCATACGCGGGGATGGGGTGGAGAGAGAGCTGGGAGACATTCGCCATTCTCATCAAGCTCTGAGTTGCACTTTTAAAAAGCAGCAGTTTTTCCTTCGGGTTTGACCTTCAGATTGTGCCTGTATCCCAGCCGAGCCCTGTGCCCTGTGATCGGGAGCCAGGGCGCTGGTGTGGATCATTACCACCTTGAACTCTAGTTTCCTCAAGGTCTGTCTCGGGACCCCTCACCACATTGCTACGGAAAGCTCCGTGTAGAGAGTCTGTCTGATTCACCACCGTCTACACCCCGTTATTCCAAGTGTTTACATTTAGTGGGGTGCATGACAGGTGTAGGTGATGGTCATGGCCATCTTTGGTAGATAGTATCTCCTGCCCGCATGTTCTCCTGCAGTGTGACCTTACCACTCCCCGTCAGGCACCCTCCCCTCGAATCTAGGCTGGCCTTAGTGACCTTTTTGAACAGTAGACGGTGACAGGGGACACAGTCTGGACCTCTGAGAACAGATCATGGCTGTGCAGCTTTCATCTGCGTCTCCTGGGACTCTCCCTCTCAGAGCTCATCTGCCGTGTTCTGAGAAGCGCAAGCGATGGTGGAGATGTTCCACGTGGCAGCCCCAGCTGGGCTCCCAGCTGACTGCCAGCATCAGCTGCCCGTCATGTGAGCGTGCCGCTGCGGTCATCCATCCCAGTCGAGCCTTCAGATGACAGCAACCTCGGCCGACTCCTGACTGCAGCTGTGTGAGGGACTCCAGCTCCACATACTCTCTCCAGCCCACTCTTCTCATGGATCCCCAAGCCCAGATGGAACCATCACCACCAGCTCTGGCTGCATATGGGCCACTCCGGAAGGCTCCTTTCTCAAACTGCCTTTCCTTTTTCTTCCTCCCCAGTGCCCGTTGATTTTGTTGACCCTTCTCTTTCAACACGGTCAGACACTCTTTGTTGTGTAATTTTATAGGCAAGGCAGGATTTCTGGCATTAGAGATAAGTATGTAGAACTCTAGCGTGTCTTGATCTGAAAAATACATTGGATGGTTATCTTCTCATTTGTAATTTTAGGATTATTGAAAGAAGAGATAATAGTAGAAGATTTTCTTCCTTTTTCCTGAGTCCTTGGATTTTGTTAGCTTGTTTAATTTCATGCTCATGTCCCCTCTGCCTTCTCCTTGCCTTCGGGATGTGGAGCCCCTGATGACTCTATTCGTATTCATCACAAACAGCTTAATTTATATGTTGGGATGACAGCTCCTCACCTGCGTGGTGGCCGGACGTGGCCTTGTTCCCAATGAACGCTCCAACAATGGGACAGTCCCATTTGGGGAGTTGCTTTGTGTGCCCTGCTGTTTAGGCAGAGTTCATCTTTATTAACCAGCCGCTGAAGGGGGCCTTGGAATGGGAGGTGGGCGCGTAGGCACCGTAACGATGGACTCGCAGAGCCCTCTGTGTTTGTAGGGAGGGTGGCAAAGAGTACGGGGGAGAAACGATCGGTTCGTGTTGACGTTCCTTTTCCATCATTCATAGCAGCCAAACTCTTGGTGAGCAGCACCCGCTCTGGAGGTCTCTAAGGAGCAGTAACGCTCAGAGGTTCCAGGCGGTTCTGATGTCGTCCTCCACGTGGTTACCAAGTGGCTCCTGCAGCTCCGAGGCCACCGGGAGCTCGGCCCACGTGAATGCCCGCTGTCCGAGATGGGGGCGGGGCCAGGCACGAAGGAAATGGTCACGGTTTCTATCTAGTTCCACCAAGATAAGGTCTTAATACTAGAAACGATGCCGTGATCCCCAGTTTTCCGTTGTCGTTAATCCTCACAGCGTTGGTGCTTGTCATCTTTCCTCTCTCTCCTTCTACATGAGAATGTTTTCCTTAGTTTGGAGAAATCACACCCATTTGCAATGTTTTTAAAATACAGAAGAGACAGACTTCTGCAAGCAGTTAAATATGATAATTCAGATGGGAAATTACCGCAATTGTGATATTATTGTTTTTACTGTAATCCTGCATAAAATTTTGTGCAAAGCTATCATAAAGGAAACTAGGATCAGGTGATCTTATTTCAGTGGAAATTCAGGTTATTCTTTATATAACTTTAAAACTACTCTGAGCCTTAAATAGCTGCTTAAGGCACACGTCGTGTAGGATATCAGCAAAGCCATTTCCACGTTCTCTCTGAATGCCATTAAATTTTAAACGGCGGGTAGAGTGGGCAAGGAAGTAAATCATACTCTGTCAGTCCAGGCTCTTCTGCTTCAGGGCAAATTTGCTGGCTTCTTCCACCCAAAGAAAGCAAGGGCCAATTAAGAGATGCTGTGCGACCTGAGGCGTGGGGTAACCTCCCCACTTATATGCCAGACAGCGTGAGTGACCGGTGGGGGGTGGGGGGAGGGTGCAGGGAAAAAGAAAGATGCAGGTGTATGGGAAAGAGTGTGATGGCCTCCAGGATGGATGAGGCAGTCAAGTTCTGAAACTGGACCCCAGACAGGTTTCTAAATTGTCATCCTATTCTCTTTAGAGTGGTGCAGGAGTGTGGGCCCATCTTTTTGTCTGACTTTTATAGTCGTTTTCCACCTGACTTGGATGGGGGCTCAGGCCTCTCGGGTTAAGGGCTAGTCTTGGCTGTACCACACTAGCACAAGCGGAAACCCGGCTTCCTGAGCTCACTGCCCAGAACAGCGCAGGGATGCACGGGTCACTCTAGACTGGCGATTCCCATGAGCAGGGTCTGCGGCTGAACTGTGAACTGGATGATTCCCAGGGCCAGGGCCAATGAAAACAAAATGAAAAGGAACCCCTCTCTGGTCCTTGTGGGCAAATGATGTACCTATGACTAGCTCCAAACACTTCATTTGCAGAAATTGCTAATGTTTACTGTTACCGGAGGGAGTTAGCGCAGGCTGCTTTGCTAAGACATTTTATGTGTAAAGTTAGTGAGTTTCTAGAATTGGAGGACCCTAATTCGGGATTCTGTAAGGAGCCTGGATTCCGCTCAGCACCTGGAGATGCTGCCCAGTTCTGACTGCACACGTCTGCGCGTGAGAGCGTTGGCATTTTCCTGACTGGGAGGAAGCGTGCCTTGTAGGTGCACCGTCTGCTTGCTGTCTTAAATGGTCCCAGTTTTTAAATTGCTGCTGGGCTTGCTTTTCATTTATAAGCGCGTCACTGTTAGTGTGGCTTGGCGTGAGTTGTTCGGTTTGGTGTGAGTTGTTTGCATCACGGTGTCAGGTTAGCCACACCTGTGTACTTGGGCTTTTCATTCACAGTAGTGAGATTGTGACTTGACTTGCGTATATTCATTCGAATGAGATGATGAGGTTGGGTGATTCCCAGGTGCTTTTATTCCTCCTTTGTGGGCCAAAGTGTAAAAAATAAATGAAAGGTGTGGGACCCTGTGCTCCTAAAGACTAGGGTGCAGGAATCACATGGAAAGGAATGGGGCCCAAACCTAGCAAGGTGACTTTTGGCATCATCCTACAACTGCCAATGTCGTATTTAAAAATACACCCACAGCTGCTTTGTCGTAACAGTCATTTTGCTTCTAGGGCATCTGTGGCTCTCGATCTGTGACTAGGCATTTTATACAGAGCGTGCAGGATTTCGTATTCTACTTTATTTCTCTGTGCTTGGGTAGTCAGAATTATTTTTCTTCTTTGCGGAGCAGTCTGTCGAGTTGTGATGTCATGTTGATAGCCCTAATGGGGGCATTCGGTTGGCTTCCTGAATCTGTCATCACCCCTCAGCTCGGGGTGCTCCCCACCCTCCACACACCTCTTTTTTACCAGTGTAGAGAAGAGAATTGGAGATTTGCTATAACATGGGGCTATAGGGCACCATCTCTGTGCCAGACACCGTGCTGCCCCAGAGATTCTAGTTTGGACAATCCTCCGCTCCCTGCCTGTAAGGCACTAATGGCATCTTCTTAGTCCGGTAAGAAACTAGAGGTAGAAAGTGTGCATTTCCTTCTTGATCTCTGAGTTTGAACTGCTCATAAAGTCTCATTACAGAGAAGCATCGTGGACAAGGGGAAACGCTCCCCGCCTTTTGCTGTGCTAGTTCACACCAGTGGTTCCCAGTTGCTCTGAGGTTGGAGGACGGTGTGAAATATATCACAGTGGAGAATCCAAATTTGCATTTGGAATGCAGAGGTATCTGTTCTCAGAATCCCACAGAAAATTAGCCTCCCTCTGTGCCCGGCTCCTCCTGCTCTCGCCTGGCTGGGTGGCATTGGGAGGAGTCCCTGAGTCACCATGTGGAGCAACCATCTGTGGCCGATTGAGCGATCATGGCCTGGATGATTTGGTTGTCTGTCTGTGGCTTGAAAACACATCTGTGATGAGCCAAATGCAGCTTCCTTAACACCCAGCCTGGTGCTCTTTCTTCTCTTCCGGGAGGAGGGAGCGCTTTTTGCTTGAGTGTAGCTGGGTTGCCCGGGTGTCCTGGAGGAGGGGACACTCAAGGGGATTTAAATTGATGGAGGGTGTGGGTGAGGAGCAGAGGTGCGGCCGTTGGAATGGCTGGAGACTGTGTGCAGGACAGTGGTCAGGCTGGAGCGCGGCGTCCTCGAGGACAATGGCTGGCAAGGTCGGAATTGTCGAGCCGAGTTTTGGAAAAAACAAAAGATGTTTCTGAAAGGTTTGTTTTTGGTGATCCAACATCACAAGTTGAGATTTAATACAAGTCCAGTAGGAGCCCATCTGGGGAGGCTTTTCCTACATATATTATTTTTTCTATCCTAAAAATAGAAGCAAATGACATACTGTTATTTAGAATTTGTAGAGTAAGTCGCGTTTGACTCCAAAGAGGTCCCGAATCAGAAAACTGTATGTGTGTCAGCAGGAGCCGCCTGACCCCTCACGGCGTCCTGTTTGAGAACAAGCCTATGACCAGCACAGGCCCACAGGGCCAGACCCTGAGCAAGGGCCACATTCACACCCCCTCCGCCACAGCCCCTCCATCCCGGACCCTGGCCACGAGGAGGACGGGCCCTTGCTATTTTCCCTTCTGAGAACATACCCAACATAGGCCTCATCTCTGTTCTTTCAACGTCCCTGGCGTTTGCATGCTTAAGCGGGTCTAAACATTCGGATGGGCCATCATGGTTGATAAATTGGTTATTGGAAGCCATGTGGCAACAGAGGTAGTCCAGGGCCACACTGAGGATGGCCTCATCCCTGGGACAGTAAGGGCCACCGAGGGCCTCAGAGGAACAGCCTGGTGCAACCCAGCTGGGTTGATTTGTCCTAAGAAAAAGCCTTGTTAGCCTTGGCCCCTTGCTTCTCAGGACCCTCAAGCAGCCTGGGCTGCTGCATGGGTTCCCTTCCATCGTCCGACTCAGTGGGCTCAAATAGAGCCCTGTGATGCTGGCCAAGCTGGGGAGGGGACGATGCTGCCGTTGTTTGGCATGCTGGCCTGAACACGGTGTGGGGATCAATGCCGAGAGAGACGCTGACGCTAGATGGGGTTGCCACATAAGGGACATGGCAGGGTGGCCCTTCCTTACGTAAGGGACACTTATCTCTCCTGCAGGGTGGCCCTTCCTTACTAGCGACTTGCTTCTTTCCCATGGCGAGACCCTCACGGGCAAGGACCGTGTCGATTGAAATCTGACGACCCACTTGGTAACTGTACAGTGTTCGAGGTTTATCAAGTGGCCTCTTCAGGGGGATTCCAGCGAGATGTAGGATCTTAATTAATCTTAACAACCCGATCCTGTTGAGCCTCGTTAGACGACACTTAAATGCCAGCACATCCATAAAATACCTGGGGAGAGCCCCGCTAATTTCTTCAGCCTCAATTGATTTTAAGTGCTTTTTCTGTAGGTACAGAGTTATCTAGACCAGGGTTTTCAGAAAATAACGTGGTGTTAATTTCATGCACACTGAGTTAAAAATGTCACTCTGTGGGGTCTCAATTGCCATAAACTTGCTGATGCAGCTGGATCTCACCTTGATTTTAACACCTACGAGATAGGGGTAATGAGTTTCCATTTGGCACGGTTAATACACACAGTTCAGATTAGCGGCAACCAGACCTGAGGTTTCTTATCTCAGGAAGAAGGCGCAAAGCAAGAATATCTAAAAGAAATTGAGGAAAAAGCAGCTGGATTTTCTCAAATCTGCGTAGGAAATATCTTGATGTGACTGTTACTTTTCCTATGCAAGGCGTGTACCTAAGGAGGAAATCGGTATTTCATGACGAGGACTTTTGAATTGAATGTTGCCCTGTGTTTCGATGGAAAGCTGTCATCTTGCCTTCTGGGAGCTGCTGGGACCCTTGGAGCATCTTTAGTCCCTTGCATCGGCCTCCACGTTGGGGAGATTGGAGCCGGCACTCAGCTGGCGACCAAGACTTTGCAGGAGCCGATCATTCACTCCTCTGCTACTCCGTACATTCTCCCCGAGAGAGTTTTTATCACATTGGTTAATTAAGACAATTGCAGTGAAACTTACTCATTGCAAAGTAGTTAGAGAAGAGATTTGAATGTGACCTAAAGAAAGCTTTGCAGAGGAGAACTTGTTTCGTTGAAGCTATAGGGCGGGGAGTCAGGGAGGAATAGAGAGTAGGTAGGGCGCAGTTTTAAATAAAGAACCAATATGGTGGAACTGGTGGCATTCTTTTAATGATCTGTAATTATGGTACCTCGATAAACTGGAAAAAAATTAGAAGATGTTGGCTTGGACCTGGGGGACACACACATACACATACCCATCTGCCCACCCACCCAGAGAACAGGTAAACCAGGAGAGAGGAGGTTCAGCAGGGCCTAAGACGCTCTAGCCATTGTCACTTCCTTTGGGCCAGACTGTGGCTTCTGGTACTCACAGCTTTAGACCCCAGTTCATTAGGAGTGCCCCTCCTTTTCTGAGGAAGTACTGAACAGTGTATAACTGAGCGCGTTATCACCTGTAAGACGAGCTGCATTGATACGAAGTTAATTCAGTTAGTTTCCCCTGGAAGACCTACAAGCAGCCTGAGAACGTGGGTCCCGTTATCTTTGCTTTTTCCTGTGGGCATCGGTGTTCAGACAGGTCACATACTTTGCAAATGCAAGTCAGCGCTTTCGTCACTACTCCCGATGCCTGGTGTGAACAAGAATGAGGAGTCATTGGCTGAAGGAAGAAACATCTCAGATATCTTTGGTACTTTCGCCAGTCCCCACTCAGAGGAGAATTTGGGAAGTGGAAGTGAAAACATTCATTTTGAAAGTATCTTCACTTCACAGAGAGGGAGGGCTCGCATAAGAGGCCCAGTAACTTGCAGTCCTTGCTCCCCCACCAGCAGGACAGGAGGAAACGAGAAGGCTACAGCCTCGTCTCCCCGTCTCATAAGGAGTCAGGAATCACCTGCCTCTCAGAGGTGAGTTAGCCAGCAACTCTCGCTAACGAGTCGATAAGAATTGATTGCCCCTGTTATGTGCCTGGCTCTGTGCTAGGAGCTGGTGGCACCAAATGACAAATCAGATACTGTCCTCAAGGAACTTGTGCTCAAGGTCTGGTGACAGATCACTGTATACAGCTGTGCAGGTTGTGTACTGCACAACCCTAGAGGGTACCGAATCACAGACGCGGTTGATTTGTCTCTTTATTACGACAGTATTCCAACAGATGCGAGCAAAATGTCTTTAGGAACGGCCATTTTTTCCCTGGTTCTAGACACCCCACGGGCCAGTATAACCTGAATAATGAGGTGGGAGGAGAAATAATGGCACAACGAGACAGTGGCCAGAGTGGCTGTTATGTGCAAAGGACAGAAGGACTTAGCAGAGGGACACCTTCGTGTGTGAGAGTCATAGATGGCTCACAAAGGGGCTCCTTGGAAGACCATGCCCCTCAGGAGTGTTAAAGCAACGGTTCTACAGTGGCAAAGAGACCATGTTCAACACTTGATTGCCTGTGTTCGAATCCCAAATGCGCTTCTCGCTGTGTGACCTTCGGCAAGTTACCCGACCTTAGTTGCCACTAATTCTATGTGCCCGACCTTAGTTGCCACTAATTCTATGATGCTGCAGGATGGATCAGGGGGGCATCTCAGCCCTGCCTCCCCAAAATGGTCCAACCTTTTCCTGGGGCACAGACCAGGCAGAGGTCAACTGCACCTGTTAATAACAAAACTCATTCTGTTTTCCTCTAAAACCCAATGCCCATAAAAAATATTCAAGTTTATTAAGCACATTGCCTGATTTTCTTGATGATGGGCTGATTAAAGTGATAACATGTAAGCACTTTACAGTTTGCTGATTGTGGTCCTCAGATAACGTTCATCAACGTATACTCTTTGTTTCAAGGTACAAGGGCAAAGCTGAACAAGATTAATGTTCACCGCAGTCAGTAAACCGTTATGTCAAAAGCAAGACATAAAACTGGTTACCCTGGCTTCTGAAAACACCTCCGTGAGACAGGCAGGATTATTGAGTGCTAAGTGATCACAACTTAACTTAGTGTGGACGTCTACTTCCTAATTGTGATGGTCCTGAAATATATTGAGTTATATATATTGATCGTCTAAACTTTTCCCTTTGCTGGGTATATCCTTGGGGACAGCCATGAAGAATATCTAGGTCCTTCTCATCACCTAGAGTGGTCCACATACAGGGATCGGAAATAGGTGGATGCTTCAAGATTGTTGGACAATCATGTGCTTGAAAGATCAGAACATGTCATTCCTTTACAGGGTCCTTGGGATAGAAATCACAGTAGTAACAGAGAAACCCCAAATCTTAGGAGCTTCCCCCAGAAGAAGGTTATTTTTCACTCCTCCAACAATCCTGTGTGAGTGTTCAGCTCTTTCCATCTCGGCTCTGCCGTCTTCGGGCCCCTGTGGAAGGGTGGAGAGAGTTGAGAAGACATACCTGCTTCCGAAGAGGTTTGAAACAGAAAAGGCACAGAGCACTGTGGTCTGTCTGCCCGACAAAGCCCCCTGGAGGCAGCGGTGTTCCACGGCAGCTCCACACTGTGGAAGGGGGCTCGGATCTTTGGGAGGCGGCGCCCAGCTCTGCCTCCGTGCAGGCATGAGCAGCTAGCCCCCCACCCCACCCCCATGCCCATGCCCCCTAGCTAAAGCTCAAAGAGTACCGGTTGGAGTTTGAGGTCCTGGAAATGGGACCTCAGAAATCAGAGAGACTCGCCCCGTAACTCTTCTGGATACAGCTAGGGCCAGTCTTTAGCCCAATTTTGAAATAGGCGTCTTCTCTCACTATTTCTTCTTTCTTCTACGTCCTTCTCTGCAGACGCTGCTACAAATCCCCATTTGGGCACTGCGCCCCCACCCCCTCCACATATGCTCTGTTCCTACATTGTGTAGCTCCTTCTCTCCAGCCAAACCACTCGTGATTTTTGTGCTTTTGATGCCCAGCATTAGGAGGTAAAGCTGATGGGGCTAATTTATACTAATTTGGAGTAATAATAGCTCTTTTTCTCTGGGAAGTAATTGCATTTTTGATAGAATTTTTGAACAAGCTTCACTCTGGGCTTGCCGGACGCTCAGAGAAGAGAGAGTCTGAATTTAAACATAAAAAAGAAACAGAAAACCCCGATACTGTCCTTGGTTCTGTGGGTCCTGTGTTTGTCTGTCTCCCTGAGAAGAGAAGAAACTCCCTGACAGAGTAGTGATGAAGCGTTGACCACCTGGGTACAAACTCCAAATTTGCCATTTGCTGTGTGACTGTGGGCAAGTTTCGAAACCCCTCTGTGTCCTAAACACAGCTGGCACAGAATTTCTGCACTATCCCAGGAGGGGTGTGCGCCTAGCCAGGCAGGCCAAGGTAGATCCGTTAGCCCTTCAGCTAGGCGTTGTATCCCCTCCAGGGAAATGACAGGAGTTAAGAGCAGGATGTAGGAGGTATCTGTGTTTGTAACAAAAAGATAAATGTGAACTCCAGTGGGAGCTTTTCCATCCCCAAGTGGTCACGATGAGCCAGGAGTTGTTTAGCACAGGCCCCTCTCCAGTGGCGTCCAGCATAAAGGGCTGTTATAATATCAGAACCAGTTTGCAGGGTGATTGATTTCAGCAAAGGCAGCAGGATTTATATATGTATTTTGTTGGGGGGGGGGGAGGGATTCAGACAAATGCTTTTCAGTGAACCAGTGTTGAATTGTCACGGGATGCTCATGCCTGTTGCTGCTGAAGGAGAGAGAGAGAGAGGGAGGGAGGGAGGGAGAGATAGAGAGAGAATGTGTGTGTGTGTGTGTGTGTGTGTGTGTGTGTGTGTGTGTGTGTGTTTAGTTTCACATCCACAAGGGAGGATGAGTAAATATGGAATAAAAAAGGGGGTGACCAAATTGACCTGGGATTAAAATCTATTTTTGTGTTTGTTGTGGTTAAATTGAGTCTTCTGGGTTTATTTGTTGAAGGAAGTAGCTTACTTCATTATTTCCTTGATTATCCCAGAATAGCAGGCAATTAGTGCCTATGCGTTGGAAACTGCAGCTAAAGCTCTCTGATCTCCACAAAGTGCGTGAGTTTATGTCACCTTGGAAGCCTTCTAGGTGGGCGAAGTGTTTTAAGATGATGGCTGTGAGGGCTGAGCCAAGAAGGAAAAGCCACAGGCCCAGGAGCTAGGCCCAGCTGGCTTGGGATGGCTTCTGGCTCCCCAGCGTATAGGCTGATGGCCTCAGGCAAGTCGCTTAGCCTTTCCGAGCCTGGGTTTTCTCGTCTCCTGAATGGGGAAAATGAGCCCCCTCTTCAGGTAGTAGTTAGGACTAGATGATGACTTAAAAAAGGTTGGTTCCCTGATTTCTCTACTGGCGTTAACCTCTGTTTGTGTTACCCTTCCCTTGTTCTGAAGCAGGTTGATCTATACCTGTTCTCCCAACAGGGAGTTTCCCGGTGGGAAATTTAGAGCAGATGGATTTATGCGTGCACGTTCCTCACTGTGCCAACGTGGGGACTTCCGATGCCAGCCCGTGTGAATCGCAAGCCGGGACCACACAGAACAATCCTAGGCGCTGGAGTTTTCTGAGATAAGAAGCTGCAGGAAAGGAGATCGGGCCTGAGGACCTCTGGCTGGGCGGTGGGGTGAAGTGGGGTGAGCCGAGAGTGTGCATGGGGCTTTGGCTGAGGTGTCTGAGGACGGAGGTGGGGCTGGGTCAGAACGGCTTGTGGAAAACAGCTCTGGGGCCAGTGCTGAGTGAGGCTCAGCTCCCGCAGGCCTCTCCCGTCTGGGTCATTCCAGTCGCTCTGGGTCATTAAGACACGAGCGGTCTGGCAGCTGAGACATCAGCGACTTCAGGCCGTGAGAGGAGCCGATGTTGAGCCACTGGACGGAGAGGTAGACCGGGGGATGGCGCTGTCCCCCAGCCAGCCTGCTTGCTGCAGAGCCGAATCAAGCCGGAAGCTGTTTTAGGCTGTAAGGCACGGATGGGGGCCGTGCAGCTGCCGTGGATGTTCATCTTCGTGTAAGAGTAACTTCTGTCTAGAACTTTTTATTGAAGGGTAACGTATGTGCAGGAGAGTCCATTTAGTGCATTTTCACATACTGGATATACCCAAGTCGGCAGCACCCAGATCAAGAAAGAGAATACAGTTACCCTCAGACAATGTGGAGTACGGTCACTGACCCCGGCACAGTCCAAAATTCGTGTATCACTTTTGACTCCCCCCCTCCCCCCCAAACTTAACTACTAACAACCTGCTGTTGACCGGAAGCCTTACTGACAACATAAACGGTCGATTAACACATATTGTGCATGTTACAGGTGTTATGTGCTGTTATCTTACAATAGAGTAAGCCAGAGAAAAGGAGATGTTGTCAAGAAAATGCTAAGGGAGAGAAAATACATTCACACTCACACTTATTGGAAAACCTGCATCTGAGTGGCCCCGCGCGCTTCAACCCACGTCGTTCGAGGGTCAGGAGTGTCACAGCCCCAGACGCTTCCTGGCATCCGTCCCTCCCTCCCGCGGGATGGTAGGGGCGGGCGGGACCACTCTCCTGACTTATGACAGCGGAGCTTAGTTTCACAAGGGCAGCTTTTAAAGGTAAGACTCCACGAACACCCACGGCGGAGAGGGCTCGTTTCGGCGTCACTGGTCACACGGAATAGCCACACGAACCGTCTCGCTCTGTCCCCCACCGTGTTCTAAGAGGCCGTGACGAACAGTTGGCACGTTTTGCCAATAGGAAGCCGTGACGTAGCAGGTTAGGACCTTTGCCCAAGGCCACACCACTCGTTAGCCACGGAGCAGGAACCGAAGGCAGCGAGGCCCACCTGCCCGTGTGGCCTCGGGCGGAAGCGGAGGGCACTGCCGTCTGGAGGGACTCACGCTGTTGTATGCTGAGACGACAGAATGACCGAAGGCGATGGCGAACTTAGGAATCTGGTGACTAAGATATCAGTGCACCCCGAAGCAAGGTCTGTGCCTTCCCAGTGCTTGCGCATGCGGGAAGTGTGTTCATTTTGTGTTCACTCAATGCACGTGGGTTTGAGCACCTCATAGGCACACTCTGAGCTGTCCCCTGGATCGAGGCTCACCCCGCTGGCCTGGCCCTCTCATTTGTAGATGAAGAAAGCGGGTCCCAGCCAGTGGAAGTGACCCGCCGAAGGTCACACATTCAGTACGTATCAAGGCTGGGACTCAGACCCTAGTGCGTGGACTCCCTGTGCAGGGCTCGTTCTGGTCTGACCTGCATTCTTCATTAATCAGCCTCTCCGCACACGCATTTCAGGAAATTCACCTGAGGTGATTGTTCTAGAGCTTCTGTTGGGTCACAGGCCCGGGACCCAAGTCGCCTGCCCACATCCCCAACCCCAGTGGTGGGATCAGGGTCAAGACTCTTAGCTGGGCGCCACTGCCCATTTGCTCTCTCTTCCCAATGAGCCGCCGCTAACAGCCAACGCTTTCCACGCCCAGCGTGAGGCCTGGCCGTTCCTCGCCATCTCTGGGACCCACGTAACTCCCTGCTTTCATTTAGGCTCCTGCTCGAGCACATTTATAGCCAGCGTCCCATGAGCCCACTGGAGCCGTCTCGGCTGTTTGTATGAGGCAGAACCAGGTCCCTGAAGGTCATGGGTTCTCTGAGCATTTAGAGAGGAGGAAAAGACATCCATACCACCTGCTGTTTCTTTTCAGAGTTTCCTCTAGCTCAGACTGTTTGGTGCCCTGGGATTCTATGCCTTCATTCTTACACCAGCAATTATTAAGCACCTGTTGTGTGCAAGAGATACATGAGGTAGATGCAAATGCTTTTAGACAAGGCCGTTTGTCAAATAATCCTCTAAGACGGGCACTTTGTCACACATGATTCCAAGAGGAGGCCTCTGCCCTCCGGAGCTTTGTTCCAAAAGCAGCTAGATGTGTTAGGACTTGGGTTGCAAGCGACAAAAACGCGGCCTGGACTGACATATGGGAAATGCTTAGCTCCTGGACTGGGACATCCATGCTGTCTTCAGGCGTGGCTGGATCCAGGCATCAGTGGGTGGCATCAGCTCTCTTCCATGCCGGGTTCCTTCCCAGTCAGTCTCTCTCTTTCTCAGAGGCCCTGGAAAGTCACGGCCTACGTTTGACCACTTCTGGGTTGAGCAGAAAGAAAGCTTCACTTTCCCCCAAATTCCTGGGATTGACTCTCTTTGGACCATTCACTTATCTCTGAACCAACCTGGTAGCCCTGGGGGAGGAACCAGCCCCACTCGCATCGATGGATAAGAACAGGGGAAGGGGCATTCCTCCAAGGAGGACCAAGGCTGCAGGGTGCTGGGCAGGCAAAAGCAACAGACGTCAGCTCTGTTGAGCGCCCCAGCCCTCCGGGTACCGGCTCTGGTGTGACGTCTGAGACAGGCTGATCTGCACCAGGCCAGGCAGTTGTCCCCTTGGGCGCAGAGGGCGTGGCCACAGTGCACGGGAGGTCTTGGCCGTGCCATCTCCGTGTCTAGGTTCATGGCATCACGGTGCCCTCTTGTCACCCTCTCGTCCCCCAGCGGAAGACCACGGGCACATCCCTCCGCCCCTCCGTCAGCCCGCATCCTGCAGCTCGGGTGGCTGCAGCATGTGTGCATCTGCCCCTTCCGCTCCATCCCCACATCGCTCCAGCAGCGTCCACCCGAGCGCCCTGTTTCCCCCAACTTCCGCACCACCCTGGACGACGTTTCTAAAACAGGTGTCAGCAAACTGCGGCCCAAAGGCCAAGTCCAGCTTACCACCTGTGTGTAGATGGCCCACAGCTAAAAATAGGTTTTACATTTTTTAAATAGGGAAAACTTAAATAGAATAATAGTTCGTGATCTGAGACTTATGGGAAATTCAAATTTCAGTGAGCATAAATAAAGTTTTATTGGAACGGAGCCGTGTCCTTTTGTTTGTGTGTTATAGATGGCTGCTTCCACGCTCCAGCTTCAGAGTTGAGTAGTTGTGACAGAGACCATATGGCCTGCAAAGCCTAAAATACTTACTATCTGGCTCTTTACAGAAGTAAGTTTGCCAGGTTTGGGTTTAAAATACTCTAATCTTGTCATTCCTGTGCCCATAAATCTTCTCGTGCTCCCTAGTGTCACTGGGACGTAGCTAGATTCCTATTCTGGCTCTTAACGTCCCCTGATCTTGTTCAAACCAAGGTTCCAGGATCTCTTCCCACCATGCCTCCCCTGCCGCCTCCCCTACACCCTGGCTCCTGACTGCTCAGCATTCCCAGTCTCCTGGGCTCCCTCCCACCTTCCCGCCTCAGCATCCAGTGTGTTCTTTTGCCTAGAAAGCCTCTCTCCTCCTTCCTGGGGAGGATCCAGGATATCCTTCAGAGCCCAGCTGTCTCATCTCCCGCTCTTCCCTGAGTCATCTTTTCTGAGTTAATTATTCCCTCTTTTGGATTCCACTAAAGCTCTGTTGAAACTTCTCCCGGTGGCATTTGTCTCATTACTGTCACCATCAGCTACATATCTGTGTCCCCCTCCCCAGCAGAGTGCACACATTGTCTGATTAACCCATATTCCCTCACCGCTCCGAGCACAGACCTTCAGTGCTCACCGGAAGGAAGGAAAGTCAAAATCTGGTCTGGGAGCAGCTTCTGTTCCAGAGACAAACCTGCTAGTCGTATGGGAACACACCCATTGGAGGCTGGCCGCTGGCAGAATAAAAATATTTAAGACGGAATGAGCAGGGAAGTGTTATCATCCTGCACCATTTGCGGGTAAGATAAGAGATGTGCCCTTATCGAAAGGTGTGGATTTGAGTTGACTTCATGAAACTTTAAAGAGAGGGTAGGGCATATTCCTAGATACCCAGGTGGAATAGAGAGATCGGTGAGTGAAAGGGACCTGTGCTTATCAGCACGTGGGCTGGTAGAGACAAGGTACGTGAGAGGCAGAGGGCGGCAGGTCGTGATGACGAGGAGGCAGAGTGAGGCAGGCATCACTGTTCAGTGGACAAAGACAGCAGCCACCATTTTAACCCATTTTATTTTCAAGCCAGTGTTCCTCAACCTGGACACTGACCGTCCGTGGGACTGCATAATTCTTCGTTACGGAGGCTTCCTGTGCCGCACAGGCTGTTCAGGTGCATCCCTGGCCTCTGCCCACTAGATGCCAGTAGTACTCTTACCCCTAGTTGTGACAACCAAAAAATGTGTCCAGAGGTCACTGGGCAGGAAGGATGCAGCTGCCCCGCGGTTGAGAAGCACTTCCGCACCTGTCCGCTTCTCACACTCTGTGGCGAAAGACTTGTTAATTTGCCCAGTACTCTTGTAACATACTAGAAGGACGAATCACTAGAAAAATGATCACGCACTAGGTTGCCACGATGTCAAATTGTATAAAGTGTGTAAATGCTTAGTATCACTGTCTTCTGTCACAATGGGTAACGAATTGTTCACGGACCACACGTTGTTACCCCAGCTCTAGACCCAGGAAATATTAGGAAGACATTCTCTGCTTGTGTAGAAGTCGCCATGGACTCTGGCCACTTTTTGGCCCTTGATCTGATGTTTATTCATCATCTCGCACGTTGACTTTACCTTTGAGTGGACCTGTGCACGCGGGAGGACCGTGTTAGATTACATGGAAAGGTGATGATTAACTCCTCATTGGAACAAGTTCCGTGGCTGCCTCTAAGATAACACCCCTCTGCGGGGACTTGGCGTTGCTCGGAATGCTCCTGAGGAAGGGCTGGCGTTCTCCTTTTCCATTGATCTTCGTATGAGTCGTTTTACTTCCTGATCGTTCTCCAAAGCTGATGGCTTTGGAGCCAGAGGTCAGACCTGTTGCTGACACATTCCTCCGCCAGGCTGTCCCTGGAAACAGGCTGTTGTCGTCCACATTCTGGCCCAGAGTCCTGGACGGCTCCTTTCCATGGGGGCAGTCAACCTCGGAAGCTTGAGGCCCTTGCCTTTCATACAATGGCCCAGACTGGGCTGTACTTAGCAGGAGACGCAGTCAAATTTAAATTCTAAGCCTTTAACTATGCGGAGACAGAGAGGACCCACCATTCCTACTGGGAAGTGAAAGTGCTTGGTATGTGTGTATCTGTGCACGTCGGAGCACGGCAGGGCGCGAAGTGAGAAGGTCGGTGACTTTGTAGTGTCGCCAGTTTTAAATACAGGGTCCAGTGTGCTTGAAGAGTTCGGAGGATTGGGCAGGTGCGTAGAGGAAGAGAGAGGCTGCCTGGGAAGGAAAGAATGAAAGTGAGCTGAGGAACCGCTGTGGCCAGGTGTCGCCCCGATCCCCCCACCCCCGGAAGGAGACGGAGGCTGGTGGTGGAATTACAGCCAGTGCAGGACTGAGCGTACAACTGGCCGTCCTGGGCTCCCGGTCCAGTGTGCATTGTCCTGTTCTTTATTGCCTCGTGACGATGAATTTTGTTCATGTTTTCGAGGAGGGAGGATGGTCCTGCGAAGACATCGAAGGGGAGAAAAGGCCACAGGTGAAGGTTCAGTGAACGAATGTAGTCCACCTTACATTTTGTCCTATGACTCGGTGAATTTCCTGTTTATCACCAGCGAAAAATCCCCCCTCAAGCCTCACAGTGCTTTGTGGAAGGTAGAGGAGCTGTCATTTTCCACAAGCTCACACAGGAAAGTCGGTGAGTCCGTCGGAAATGTTTTTGACTGCAGCCGACGATGAGCATAAGCCTAGAGCTTCAACAGAATTAGGCAGACTTCTTTGTTCCGAGAGCCTAGGAAAGAGGGGTCGTGTGTCCCAGTTACAACTGCCAGTCATTCGATGGCTATTTAGTTAAAGTGCCGACTGTACGTGACACACCTGGAAATCCACTAAGCCTGCCCATTTCTTCCTTTCTAGCTATAATCTTGCTCCATTCACCCTATTGGACTAGAACGGCAAGGTGGTCCCGTGAGAAGTGTGTTTGCAGGGACCACGTACTTACTGGCTGGCGCTCATCGAGAGACTGATGTGCGGGCAGCTTTGTGAACGGGGTCTTGTCTGTGCTTTCCCGGAGGCTCTCAGCAGGCCTCCCTGGAGCCAGCCGCGGAGTTCAGACCCCGTTCATGCGGAGTCCAGCCTCCATTCACGCAGAATCCAGCCCCCGTTCATGCAGAGTCCTGGCCCCAGACCTCTCGCCTTGAGGTTGTTCGGGGGACCAGCAGGGGACTAGACCTGGGAAGAGAGGCAGGATTGTGCCAAGGAGGATGGCCAAACAAACAGGGAACCCCGGGGGCAGAGGGACCATGGCAGGCAGGGTAGGACCTAAGAGTGTGGAGGGGGACCCAGCTCCCAGCTGTGGGGAATCAGGAGGGGACAGCAGCCTGCCAGGGCCCGTTGCCAGCCTGGCCTCTTGGTTCTGCCTCATCGAGGAGCAGGAATGGCTCTTTAGTCTTCACACCCCAATCCCAGTTTGCCAAAATCCAGTGCATCAGGGTTCTCTGGAGAATCAGAACCAATAGGTGGTACACACTGGTACACACACACGCGCAGTCTACCTATGTGCATATATAGAGAGAGACACATAGATGTATATATACTTAAGAGATTTATTTCAAGGAATTAGTTCATATGATTATGAAGCTAGCAGGTCTGAAATCTGTAGGGTGGGCTGGCAGGCTGGGAACCCTCCTGCAGGAGCCGAGGCTGCATCTGGAGACAGAATTTCTTCAGGAAACTTCAGTTTTTGCAATTTTTGAGGAGGGAGGATGGTCCTGCGAAGACATCGAAGCAGAGATGTGGTCCCCCCCCACCCCCACCATATTTTGAATGACAAGACACCCTTAGAACAAATACCAATGATGAACTTCTGTGTCAAAGAGAAGAAACATTTTCTTGCTCTTGGTATGCGGTCAAGTGCTACGTAGAGTGAGTTGACCCAGCTGTGAGTCTTGGGTCTGCCGCTGACTTGCCGTGTGACTTAACAAATTTCTTAACCTTTGTGTGCCCTAGTTTACCCATCTGTAAAATAGGGCTAATGATATTTCCTAGGCTTATTGTGAGGATTAAATGAAACACTATGTGTAAGGTACTTAGAATGCTTGGCACATAGCAAGCCCTGTACGTATACTTGCTATTTATTTTTTATACATAAAACATACCATGCTAAGAAAAGTTGTGCCTGTTTTTCCTAATAGAAATGGTTTCTCTTAATTATCACTGTGCTTCTGATAACTCGGTAGCAGTGTGATCTTGGTTACTAACTCACTTCAGATATGTTACGTGCATTATTCTTAATCTTTTAGCTGGATGTCGGCTCATAGCGGTGGGGGTAAGACGGATGACTAAATTGTCCCCAAAGCACTCTGAGAGCACTCCACCTAGTGTTAGAGAGAGACCCATAGACAGAACCACCCAAATGAGAACAAATCCTCAGTACTTATTCAGAGTTTACTACGGTAAGGGAGTGGGCCACCGACACTCGTGTTTGGCAGAGACTCAAAGGCAGGCAGGCAAGTGGGAGCTTTATAGTGAAAAAAAAAAAGGCTTCAGGTGTTCCTGGATGGGCGGTCGTTGGGCTGGGGAAGCTGGCGTCTCGTTAACTTAGAAGTGGGCATTTTATGTCCTTGGTTTGGGGAACGTATTCGTTTCCTTGAACTGCTGTCACAAATCACCACAAATGGGATGACTCAAAGCAACAGAAATTTATTCTCTCATAGTCTAAAGGCTGGAAGTCTGAGATCGAAGCATTGGCAAGGTTGGTCCCCCCGGAGGCTCTGAGGAGTGGTTGTTCTTTGTCTCTCTCCTAGCTTCTGCGGGCTGCCTGTGGTCTGTGGTCGTCCTTGGCTTGTACATATGTCACTCCAATCTTTACTTGGTCATCACATGGCCTTCTCCTCGGTGTATCCTGTCTTCTTCTGACAGGGACACCAGTTACTGGATTTAGAGACCCCCCAAATCCCATATGACCTTATTTTATCTCAACTAATTATATCTGCAAAGTCCTTATATTATGGACTGAATCGTGTCCCCTGAAAATTCATGGGTTTGATGCCCTAACCCCCACAGTGACAGCACTTAGAGATCATGCCTTTAGGGGGATAATTAAGGTTAAACGAGGTCATAAGAGTGGGGCCCTAATCTGATAGGACGGTGTCATTAGAAGAAGAGGAAGAGACAGCAGAAGCGTGTGCGCACGGAGGAAAGGCCACGCGAGGACACAGACAGAAGGCAGCCATCTGCAAGCCCAGGGAGAGTCCTCGCCAGAAACCACCCCTGCTGGCCACTTGATCTTGGCCTTCCAACCTCCAGAACTGTGAGGAAATAAATTTCTGTCGTTTATGCCCTCGCCCTGCCTGCAGTGTTTTACGACGGCAGCCCGAGCCAACTGATATACCTCCTTTCTGAATAAAGTCATATTCCAAGGTTCCTGGTGGACACAGATTTGGGGAGGACACTGTTCAAGCCATTATAAGGAGTGTATTTAGCTTCCTCTGGCTGGTCTTGAACCAGACATGGGGACGAACAGTTGGGAAGCTGTCCCTCCCCGACCGTGTCTGGACCATGTGGGCCAGTCGTGTTTGGGCTCCCTGGCCTGGCTGCTGCAGAGGTCATGGGTCAGAGTTTCGTTGTCCTGTGTGGTCCGGCCATCGGCGTTTGGATGTTCAGGCTCTTATTATTCTGTTGCTAACCGAGTAAAGCCCTTGGCCTCTCTAGACTTCAGTGTTCTTTCTTCCATTTAAAACGGGGTGGTAGGTGGTCCTGGCAGGTGGGACAGGGATGCTCAGCATCAGGGCAGGAACGGAGGTGGGATGGCAGGGATGCTTAAGAGGTGTTGCCCCAGTGATTTCGGCAAGCCCGTGTTCTCTCCTGGGTGGAGCGCAGTTGGACCATGTGACATCTGGGGCCCCCTCCAGCCAGAAAATTTCATGGGGCTTGCTCCTGGAGAGAGCAGCCCTTCTGCTGGGTCTTCCAGTTGTACTTTGATTTTTCATGCTGCTTAATCTTTTTTGGAAAGTACGAACAGAGGGAGAGAGTTTTAAACTCCTTTTCATGCTGATTAAGTCAGTGATTTAATCTAATTATTTTTACTCTTCTTCGAGACATGAGGGAGGTGGTATAACACATAGACATTCCAACTGTTGCCTATGAAAGGTGTAGCATTCTTACCTAAGTTATTTTAAACCACAGACTTGGGGAAAATCATGTTTTGTTTTGTTTTTGTTTGTTTGTTTGTTTGTTTTTGCTTTTGGTTTCTAGCCCTTGGGTCGCTTCTAAAACATGTAAATGAAAATGATGGAAATTCGAAGGTATTCAAATTACTTCCCAGCCTTCCAGCCTAACTCTCAGAGTTTCAGAATAAATGTCAGAGCTTAGAATGTGGGGTTATTTTTAACAAGGGTAGAAAGCAAAGAGAATGGCATGTTTTGAGGCAATTTTTTCCTTTTCAAAAAATTCAATTCACAGTTTATAGTCCCCGAAGAGCGTCAACTAATCGAAAGGTTTAAGAAAGATCAGCATCTAATGGAAGTGTATCTCTGTCAAACACTTCCATCTGGGAAGGGTCATGGGTCAGCGAACGAGCTGTAGTTGGGGAAGCTTGGAGCTTCTGCAGAGAGCTCATTCTAGTGGCTCCTGGGTTTGCAGCAGAAGGGAGGTGGAAGGCCAGATACTCATTCACTCAACAAGGCGTTCCCTGAACACCTGCCTTGTGCCGGGACCTGGCAGCTCACAGGCTTGACCGGTGCAGCCAGAGCAGAGTGAGCACGGTAGGAAAGGTGACATGACGAGGCGGCGTGCACACAGGGGAGGTCATGTGACTCCAGACCATGTGGGGCCTTGACGGCCTTGTCGACAGGGTCAGGGGCATTTTTCTGAGGGTAATTGAAAGCCATTTAAACCATAAGTGTAGGTGGAAAATCTGGTCTAGCTGCCATGTGGAAAATAAGGAGGAGCAGACTGAGAAGGGACATGGGAGGCCAGGTAGGAGGCTGCTGCTGGGGTCCAGTGACAGATGATGCTGGTGGGGGAAATGGAGAGGTGGATGGACTCAAGAGCTATTTAGGAAATAGGATTGCCAGAACTCCGTGGAGGATTGGTTAAAAGGGCAGAGAGTATCAACATTTAGTGTAGGGAATAGAAGCCATTCTTAGTATTCTAAACAGAAAGGAATCTAATTCAGGGAATTGGGTACTTACAAAGTTGAAGGAAGGGCTAAAGGAGCAGGAGTTGGAAATGGGGTGATCAAATTAAAAAACATCTATGCGGGAGGAAGGATGTGGATGCTATTGCCAGGAGAGCCTGCCAACACTTAGGTCTCTATGCCCTGGGTTGCTAGCGAACACCTGCCTCTTTTCTGCCTCTGAATTTCCTAGATTGGCAGAACTTCCTTCTCTTAGGTAGTTCAGGCTCAGCAGAATAGGGAGTAGGGCTGGTGCATGTGACCGTGCCGTGCAGCCTGCCCACCCGTATCTGTTGCCTCCGATTGGAAGGTTCATAGAAGGAAGTTGAAATGGATGCTGAGTGCCGGCTGGCTTGCCACCCCTCAGGGGACTTGAGAGAGGTCATTTAGGACAGTGCTGGGATTTCTTTCATGCAGACCAACGCGGATGGTGGGCCTTTCACTGGCTACAGGTTTAAGGTACTTACAGGATGACCAAGGAGTGATAGGCAGTTGGCAGCTGGGTGTGTTAGGTCTCGAACTCCTAAACTGAGGTTTAGGAGAAATCTGCAGATGTTGGAAAGTCAGAGTCAGAGTAGGTGGAGAAGTGGACTCAGGACAAGCGAACACCAGCATTGGAGTCCCACGGAGGAGGGGCCCTCTATGGTTAGAGACTGGGCAAGTGAGGAGAGTGCGGGCTCGGAGAAATTGAGGGCATTGCCAGGAGGTAGGATAACACAGCAAGACATTTTGCTAAGCGTGAGAAGGCAGACTAAAAAGACTACGTATTCTGTGATTCCATTGATATGACATTCCGGAGAAGGCACTCTATAGGCAAAGGAAACATCAGTGGTTGCCAGGGACTGAGGTGCGGGGGAGGGTTTGACTGCAGAAGGGCAGAGAAGGGAGTCTTGGGGTTGAGGAAACGATACTGGCTCAGGGGTGTGATGGTGGATGCAAACCTGTGCCTTTCTCGTACCCATAGAAGTACACACCACAAAGAATGACTTTTACCGTATGTAAGATAGATGGGTGATTGAACAGAGAGAGAGGTGATACATTCATTCACTCACTCATTCATTCATACATATGTTCATGCACAAATAGGAAGTGGTCAGTGTTATTCAGCATTTCAAAGAAGCCAAGGAAGGTGAGTGGCAGGTTCCTCTCAATCCATGAAATAGTGGCCTAGACCAGCGGTTCCCAACCTTTTCAGCACCAGGGACTGGTGCTCCTATGAGAGTCTAATGCCTGATGCTCTGAGGTGGAGCTGAGGCGGTGATGCTGGCGCTGGGGAGCGGCTGCAAATACAGCTGTAGCTTCGCTTGCTGGCCTGCTGCTCACCTCCTGCTGTGTGGCCTGGTTCCTAACAGATCATGGACCAGTATTGGGATTGGGTACCCCTGGGATTACGTACCCCTGGCCTAGACCTCTGCTTGGGTGGGTCCTGGGCCACATGCAGAATTAACCTACAAGATGCAGTCAGTGTACATTCCTTCTTTCAAGAGCATGACTTCTTGCCATGGCCCTTAAACTTTCAGGAATACAGAACCTGCTCCTTGGATAATGGGGTCCTTAGCCCCGAGATCTGTGCCTGTTGTGGGTAAAATGCTCAGAAGAGAAGAGCACAGTGTTGGTCAGGCTCCCAACCTGGGCTCTTCTCTCACCTGTGCCAAACCGTGGTTGTGTGTCTGTAGGTGAATCCTTTAGCCTCTTGGAGCCTCTATTTCCTCATCAGTAAAATGGGGATAAGGACCCTCTCAGGATTGATATGGCAGATTAAAGGGCTTGAAAAGTTAGTAACGCAGCCTTCAAACCTTGACACGGGCGCCACTCTCTCCATGGGCTTGCTGCCCGCCCCTACTCCCCTGGGTCAGTAACCCTGGCTTTGTTCACGCCTCGCCAGCACAGCAAGCTTCTTGTTGGCTCCCAATCATCTGTGTACCTGTCTGTCTTCCCTACCAGCCCCTTAAGGACATGTCTGCGAGGCTCAGCACCTAGCTCAGTGCCCGGCACCTAGTAAATGCTCAAAAAAATGTGTATTGATTTGTAATCTTTCAGAATCAGAGTATTCGCCATCCCGGTAACCTACCACTTGCCGAATCACTTTGGCTTTCTCTGAAAGTCAAATCACCCTCCAAGATGAGGAGCTGCCAGGCTCCAGGATGCTCCCAGATGCATCAGGGTCTCGCCTGCTGTTCCCCAAGAGAGTCCAATACCTACTGCATGGGCGCTCAGCAAAGACTTGTTGAACAAATTCCTGCATTTGGAGAACTAGCAGCAATTTTGGTCAAAGTGAAGAGCCTTGAAAAGGCAACACTGACCGAGGTTTCTGAAATGTAACGGTGTCAAACCCACGTGACTTTGTGTGTCAACAAAAGAGATCAAGTTCACCTAGGCGTCTTGATAATGGGATGTTAGGGAACTTGGTAGCTGATGTTGGGGCGGGGGTGTTGTGGATGCTTTTGTCCCCAGGGATCTGTGGTTTCCCTTCAGCTATTCAGGAAGGCAAGTGGCAGGAAAGATCCCCGCTCCCCAGCCCAGCCCACAGTGAGTGTGGATGGCCCGGAGGGAGGCAGACATCTGGGTTTGAGGGGAGGGCTGTGTCCACAACCAAGAATGATGGAGAAGCCAGTTTTGGGCACTGAGGTCCAGAGGAAAGAATTCTAAGATGGGAGTGGGGAGTGGCTGCTGTGGTTGTCAGCTTCCCCTCCCCTCCTCTTTCCCCTGGCTCTCCCACTCTCACTCCATGGTGTGGAGGGTGCTGGGATCCCTGGTTTCCTGAGCTGGGCTCCACCTGCAGACACATCTCTTCCCTCTGCCCATACCCACCACCCCAGGATTTCTGCAGCTTAAAGGCTTAGGCCTGACCTCGAAAGCTGCAGTGTGTATGCCCTGTTGATTTCTCCTTGTCCCTGCTGGGGATTTGAGCAGACAGGGCAGGCTTATCCCCTCTCAGACATGCAAGCATCATGCCCTTGAATGTGGTCCAGGGCTCCAGATCCCAGCTAGTCCGTGAGAGGAGAAGGATTTCTCAGGAAGCGGGGTTAAAGTGCATGGGCACAGAGATGATAACGTGGTCCATCTCACCTCGCTCACTCTCTTCCCCGCTAAACTGGCTTTGTCTTCTCTTTTGCTTTTGCAAACAGGGCTCGTTCTCTGGAACAGGCCAGACAGAACTCCTACCAAGGGAGGAGTCTGTAAGTTTAGGTCCTCACATGACAGCAACTAAGTGGCTAAGTGCCATGCATACATTATCTGTCTCATTTAATCCTTACAGCAACCTGGCCAGCAGTGCTATAGGATCCCCATTAATAGGTGAGGTAATAGTCATAAGGTGCCAAGGAACGTGCCAAGGTCACGAGGGTAATAAACAAGGGGCAGAGGCACTTCCTGAAACCTAAGTCATCTGCTTCTTTAGCGAGTGCCGCGAGCAGCTGCCTGGCTGTCTGCAGGCCGGAGTTGCTGGGAGGGGCAGAGTGGCTCCTGCATGTGCTCTGTGCCCTCATCTACCAGTTTCTAGCAGATTTGACCCCTGAACTGGGGACTGGATTAGTCCCAGCTGCCAGCTGCGAGGCGCAGGTGGCCATCTGCCTGCCAGGAAGGGCAGGGTGGCCATCTGCCTGTTTGAGCCTTTGCTATCTGTGCCAGGGCATGCCACACCTAGTAATGGTGACTATTTCATTACCTTGTGTGGCACAGATTGCAGCTGAAAAAAATAGGGGACAGAAAAATTAAATGACTCAGCCAGGGTCCCACAAGCTCATGGGAAGTTGAGCCAGGACCCCAGTCCAGGTCTTTCATGTCCCGATGCAGGATGGTTTCCATTGTTAGGGGCAGCCCCTAACCCTGGAGAAGAACGCGGCATCCCCCTGTGAGTCCTGGTTCATGTGGCTGGAGTCCTTGGGCTGGTCACTACCACTCTGAGCCCCATCTAGAAGGCAGGGGACATCTACAGCTGCAGTGCCTGCCTCACGGGCTCAGGATGTACCTGGAAGACTTGGGTGGGTCCAGAGAGCAATGGGTCATTGGCAGCTGGTAGCTCTGCTGGTTACTCACTGTCTTTGCCGGCAGAATGAGGGTGATGGCTGGCATTTGCTCCCCTCTGCAGCCTCTATCATGTGCTTGGGGTTCGCCAAGCTAGGTGCTAGGGCTGAAGTAGAAGCCTGTCCCTACCAAGGACAAAATCATTTCTAATCCACACCCCCTCCCTGCCGGAAGCCAGACAATATGTCTTTACAGCAGAAGGGCACTCCTTTATTCTAATTTTCAAAAAAGTCCCCGGATTGGATGGATCACCAGCTCTCAAAACACTGGTTTGGAGAATCAGGAACTGCTTTGAATTTTCATGGCAGAAATGTCTGTTGCTCTGCACTGAAATATCCCAGACAGTTGCATTTCTCCTGGAAACGAGATCCTGGCCACAGGAATGCCGAGTTCTCCCTCTATAATTCTCCATCTCTGAGCTGACAAACCTTGAAGTAGATCCATGCCCTTGAGCTGACAGCAATTCTATTAAAGAAGTTTGATTACAGGAAGGAAAAAAAAACCAGAGAAGTGAAAGAACTTATATTAAATATTGCTTGTTTTAAAGTGGGAGCATTTTCTGGGTGTCTGGGGAACTAATCTTTTCTATGTCTTATGGGGAGAATCTAATCTTAAAAAACAGAAAAGTTTCCATATAAGGGAGAGACGATCACTTTCAGAGTTTAGGGCCAAATTACATTTACAGAGAAGGGATTTTTGTCCTGGGAGTTTATTTAATAAGCGTTTATCAGGCCCCCACCATGAACGGGTATCATTCTAGGTATTTAAGGGGTTTACAAGGGCAACGGAAGCATTTTATGGGACAAGATGACATAGCTTGTTATTTTTGTTAATGTGGATCCCTGTCTTCTAGAAGCTTCTGGTCTAGCTGACATAATGAGGACCAGTGAAGAGGATGTGGGGGTGTGAGAATGTCTGAGGGGGACCTGCAGAAATGACATTCACAAAGTGGTTATCCATTGGTCGTCTGAATGGGGGGGGAGGGTGAGAAGGAATTATTCTTCCATTACTTAGAATATTATAAGGCCTGAAAGGCAGACATGTTGCTCAGTCCACTTGGGAGGGGTTGCAAGAGGGGTATCAGGAATGGCACCCGAACCCCGAGACTTTGATTCCCGGGACAGCGGGCTCTGCACCTCCCAGGCTGCCCACCATCCCGGACGATGTGATTCTCTCGCAGGAGTGGTGGTGCCCACCGTGGCAGGGGCATAGCTGGGGCCAAAGGAGGACCTAAGACATGGCCCTCGGTGAGCCGAGATGCCAACAGAAGCACACCTGGCCCCTGCGCGGGCCTGAGGGGGCGTCCAGGGGATAACAGGACAAGAACCCGATGCTTCGAACCCTCATCCCCTCCCGTGCTCCACCTCCGCTTCGAGTCCAGCTCCGAGACCGACCCCGGAGACTCTCCCCACGTCGTCAGCTAACACTCTGCCATGTCCTCCTGTCTTCCAGCAATTCACGAGTTCCCCACGGACCTGTTCTCCAACAAGGAGCGACAGCACGGAGCCGTCCTGCTGCACATCCTCGGTGTAAGTGGCCCTCGCAGTGGTGGGTCTGTAAACGCCAGGCAGGAGGAGCTGGTGTGCAGAGCGTGGCAGAGCCATAGCGTGTCAGACATCGCGTGCAGCCCTCACGAGAGCCCTGTGTGGGGGACAGATACTGGACTCATTTTACCCACAAAGACACAAAGTCTTGAGGATGCTAGGCGACTTACTCGGTGTCACACAGCGAGTAGCCCCGGAGCCAAGATAAGAATCGAAGACTCCTGGTGTCCCATTTTCTACTTGTACACAATGGGAGGGATGGCGCCTTTCCCAGCCGTGCAGGCATGAAGGAACGTGGGCAAAGCGCATCGGACATCACATGGCACATAGGAAGCGCTCTGTCTGTATGCGCTTGTTGGCATGATTCCCACGAGCCCCCCTCCCATCCCCCCATTTTATCACCTTGACGTAATTTATAGTTTAAAACGTCGTGCGCTCCTCAAACTTTCCTCTTTTCTTCGATGGGCCTTGATGGCAAATGGTGGTGTTTAAGTGGCAATTCAAAAAAGGATTTACACAGAAAAGCTGCTCTTCCCCGGCAGGGCAGGCAGCCGGCAGCCTGCAGCCCGCAGCCGCTGCTCCCGTTTGCACATAGTTGTATGGAACACAGAGCTGCGTCCTCGTGACGGAGACTGCGCGGTCCACAAAGCCCAACACGGTTGCTGCCTGTCCCTTTGCGGAAGAAGTTTGCCAGCCCTGTTGGGGACTTAGCGTGGTGGTCACAGGTAGCTCTTCCCCCTTTGGATCGACCGCAGCAAACGTCCCTTCTGATCAGATGCCCAGCCTTCCAGCACTATCGACTTAAATATTTAAACCCAACCAAGTATTAGCCTTCGAGAGAGAGAATTAAGAAAACGAAAGCTGGGATTCTCGTAGGAACAGTAGCCACCAGCGAATAACGAATGAGTGAAGGTTTAATTAACAGGGTAAATCATTAGTGAAATGAAAGGTTAGAACGAGATTAAAGGCGAATTTCGAATGTGTTTCTGTCATTATCTTCCTGGTGTCTCTGGCTTTCCACACACCCCCCCTTTCACTAAGAGGGTGTGGGTTTGGCAGATTAGTTCAGTAGTTCTGTCACTATGCTTCATGGAGTCGTGAAATGGCTGAGACAAAACCTTTTTTTTTTCTGAACTTGCGAGCACCTCAGGAATTTCGCAGGAACCCTTTAGAGCAGGGCTTATCAGACTGTGGCTGGAGGGCCCAAACCAGCCCACCTCCTGCTTTTATAGATAAAGTTTTATTGCAGCATGGCCGCGCCCATCCATGGCTGGTCTCCCACAGCAGCAGAGTCGTTGTGACAGAGACTGTGGGGCCTGCGAGGCCAAGAAGACTGTCTGACCCTTTAAGAGATAGTTTGGTGCCCCTTCTGCAGAGCAAGAGGAGACGAGCTTTGATTTCGGAAGCTGCTGACACGTCCCAGCCCAAGCGATGGGAATCGTTAGCACAGGCTTGCCCCACCCTCGTCTCCCCAGTGTTTCAGGGGCGTCAGACAGCCTCACAGAGCACCCTTTGCCTGAGAAGTGATGTCGGGGCGGGGGTGAACTTCGGGGGGTGTGAATTCAAGTCGAAATCCTGAGATTTGCAGAAGGGTCTCTCCCACCTCACTCTCTCCCGTTTACCCTCACCCCCAATATTTGTTTATTTTTCCTTCCCCCCAAAAGATGATCAACCCCAGAAACAGCCATGCCTGGATTGCAGTAGATACCTGCCCCGGAAGCCTCCGCCACAGTGAATGTATCTTCCATTTTATTTACTGATAATTAATTGTGACATTATCAGAGTATCACACTGTTTGGGGTGAAGCAGCCCAGCCTCTTCCTCTTTTGCAAACAGGGCATCCATGCCACTTTTTCATTGAGGAAACAGTGGCTTCCCCAATGCTTAGCATCAAATCCCATCTCTTAAACATGGGTCCTGGTCTCTGCCTCTTCCTCCAACCTCACATTCTTCATCTCCGACCTCGCTCTGGCTTTGTTCTACCTGTACCCGTGTCCTGGCTGGTCTTGAAGGCCTCTAGCACACTCCTGCCTCAGGACCATGGCACTTGCCGTGCCGCGCCTGTGGCAGGCACCCTCGCTGATGCTCTCTGCCTCCCTCCTTCACAGGCTCTGTACATGTTCTACGCCCTGGCCATCGTCTGCGATGACTTCTTCGTTCCTTCCCTGGAGAAGATCTGCGAGGTACGTGGGAGGGACTCGGGGTCCCTTGGTGAAGCCTTGGAGGGGACAGGGGGTGATCGAGGACACATGGCACGTCAGTGCCAGGCCGAGGACAGCTGGGGAGCACTCTGGTGGCGAAGACGATCAGGTCAGGCACTTAATATCACCACACCAAACCCTCACTCCGAAACCCCCAGATCAGAGTTGGTGGGTGGCGTCCTCTCCCAACTCGGCAGAAGAAATTGGTTCCCAGAAGGCTGTCGGGACGATTAAGCCGAACCTGGTTAGTTAGGGAACATTTGTCATAACCAGGTGCAGGAGGCGGGTACCAGGTGGGGGTCTGTGTCTCTGGGGAGGATGCTGAGCTGCAGTGGCAGGGAATGATGCCCTTTGTCCCAACCTTTGCCGGCTAACATTTTCGCCTTTTAATTATTTTAAGTTTTCACTGTCTTTTCGTTTTTCTCCCCATACACAAGACCCCAGTCTTTTTCTACTCTGCCCTACTCTTGGCTTTGAACCAAGGAAGGAAAACTCCCTGTTTTCAGCACCTACTGTGTGCAGACTGCTCAGGGCTTTGCCATGCTTCACTCCCGTGAAATCTCCCGGCTTTTTGAGGCCGAGTTGTTGCTGTGACATTTGCAGCTGGGAACACAGATTGTTAGGGGCAGGCACTTCTGTGCTACTTTACCCTACAGCTGAGCAGAGGGCAGGAACCGGCTGCTTTTCACTTGGGTCCTTGGAACAGTGAGTGACCAGGCAAAAGCACGCCAAGATTTGCCCTGACCTCCCCATCCCCCACTCACATCAAGCCACGTGCTCGTCTCCTGATGGGGGAGGAGGATGGGATTCTGCCGTGCGGGCCCAGCGGAGTGGCTGAGGGGTGCGTGTGTGTTCAGGGTGCAGGGAGGAGAGGCCATCGGCCAAGGGGCTGGCTCCCCACACTCTCCTTGGCCTGCGAAGTGTCCAGTTAGCATGTCCACTGCCCCCATGTCACAGCCTGAGGACCTGTGGTCACTTCTGTTTCAGAAACTCCATCTGAGCGAAGACGTGGCAGGAGCCACCTTCATGGCTGCCGGGAGCTCGACCCCCGAGCTGTTTGCCTCTGTGATCGGTGAGAAACCCCGCCAGCCCAGGGCACACGACCTGGAGAGAGCCCGGGCGTGGTGCCCTGACCCGTGAGGGCGTTCGTCAGCTGAGCCTCCGTGTTCTCGTCAGTGAGATGGGAGAGTCAGACAGGAAGTGCATGAGTGGTTCCCCGGGACAGAACCTGACGGGCGGGGTGGGCGAGCTGACAGGTACAGCGTTTCTCTTTGGGGACGATGGAAGTTCTTAAAGTTCTAAAAATTTAGATTGTGGCGACGGTTGCACAATTCCATGACTGTACCGCACAATACCGAATTGGTGCGTTCAACAGGTGTGATTTGTGGCACGGGACTTATATGTTATAATAAAGCTGCCCCGAACACCTGGGAGGATCGGGGTAGCTGTCCCGGGCACGCCTGCCCCCCTGGGTCCGGGGTGCACAGCACCTCGGGAGTTCTGTCTGATAGAGCGCGTGTTGGCGTGGGGGGGGGGGGGCGGTCAGGGGGATGCGTTGCTCTCAGCCAGCCTGGGTCTGAGGACCAGCCAGCCGGCCTTGCACACGAGGAATTGGGCCTTTTCCTTTCCAGGCGTGTTCATCACCCACGGAGACGTCGGGGTTGGGACCATCGTGGGCTCTGCTGTGTTCAACATCCTGTGTATCATCGGAGTTTGTGGGTTATTTGCGGGGCAGGTCAGTGGCTTCTCTCCTCTTGTGAAGTGGCATAAGGGACAGCAGAAGGGAGACCCGAGGCCTGGCCTTCGCCGTGCCCCTCACTCCCCGAGGCTTCGAGCGAGTCGACTGCCACCTCTGAGCCCCCCGCCTCGTGCGCAGCCGGTGTCTGAATCCACCTCCTCCCGCGGTCCGCGGGTCTGAGAGCCTGAGAGCAGGAAGAGCGTCCAGCCCTGTCCAGTCCCAGCCGAGGGGGCGTGTCCATGCGACAGCAGTGAATGTCTAAGAGGCACTTCCGTAACCCTGACCCCGACCCAGTTTCTGGAAATATTTGGGGCCTGCCTTTGGCCTCCCAGCAGGGAACATGTGCTCGGCCTCTCGTTGACAGCCCGTCAGCATCTTCCTGGCCCTCGGGGCCCCGGAGATTGTGCTCTTTGACCGACCTCAGAGTATTAGGTGGGCCCTGCCTGGCCGAGGGAGGTAGAGGAAGACAGCCAGTTACCACCAGAAGGTTCCATCATGGGGAAGAAGACCAAGTACCTCTGGCCTCAGCATTTTTTTTTTTTTTAAGACATGGCAACCCTTGGTTGACCTCACAGATTGCAAGGACCTTGTCAGTTTGCAATCCCTTATTTTTTACGCCTACAGCACCTGGTCTACCTAGGTGGTCTCCCATCCAAGCACTTACCAGGCCCGACCCTGCTTAGCTTCCAAGATCAGATGGGATCGGGCTTGTTCAGGGTGGCATGGCCGTAGACTGGCCTCAGCCTCGTCGCAGGGCTTCTGTCATGAACATGCGATGTTGTTGCTTCGGAGGAGTAGAGAGCAGCTTTGCCATCTTTCATGAACACTCCGTAGTTCTGTTCTGTTCCCCAAATATAACGAGGAACACAGAGTGGCCTTGAGCAGCCAGGCAGGTTTGTTTGTGGTGGCAGTTAGGAGTGGGCGCGTCGCTGTACTGTGCGGTGCCCGGGGAGGTGGGGAAGACCCCCTCCCCCAGCAGCTGGGCCCACCCCTGTCCTCCCAGCCAGTAAGTAGCTGACGGCCTTTGCTTGCAGGTGGTCCGTCTGACGTGGTGGGCTGTGTGCCGAGACTCTGTGTACTACACCCTGTCGGTCATCATGCTCATTGCCGTGAGTTCCCCTCCTGCCCATGAAGTCACAGGACCCTGCCCACCTTTGTCCCTGTCCCTATAACTGGAGAATCGGTAGCGCCTCAGCCATGGGGTGTGCGCACCACTCACTGCAATCTCATTGACCAGTCCCCTTGCTACTGAGGCTCAGGTTGGTTTTTTTTTTTTTTTGTCATTTGCTTGAATAGTTAGCAGGATGTTTAAGACTCATGCCAAATGTGGAATTACTTCTCCAAAAGTACAGTTTCCCATGTTCTAGGCTGGCTAACGCCCCTGGCTGTCACTGCCTCTAAATGCCAGCAGCCCTCCACCGGGCTGTAAAAACTAAATATATCTCCATAAATATCCCCCAAGTTCCCCAGGTAGTGGCACTGGGCTCCCCTCTGTTGAGTGCCTCTTCCTCAGAGCCTTGAGTTTGGAGAGCCTCAGAGCGATGTCCGGTCAGGATGACCCTCTCAGAAGGCAGCATTCCAAAGCAGTCCTTGTGGTCGCTGCCCACAATGACAGCCAGGAGAGGGGTACACTAGGCCCAAGTCCGGACGACAGTCCCCTGGCCTCTCCTGGGTCCCGTACAGGGACCTTCATATCTCCAGGATCAGATTGACAGACACAGCCCCTCCACCTCCCTGGCTGGGTGCTCCCGGGACTCCCCCGCTGGACCACATTCATCCACGTCACATGCTGAAGATGCAGGTGTAGTCGTTGGGCAGAGTGGTGCCCAATCAGGAAGCCGTGGCATTCCCGCCACCGCCCCAGCCCCTTCATGGTACCTGTGGGTCCTTTGTCCTCAGCATTTCCAAAGAGGTTACTCTTTGTGTTTAAGAAAATGACATCCCTTCCTTCTTATACACCCAGGCACCGTAGGTAGGTAGGTAAATGGGGAGGGAGGGAGATCAATAGATAGGTGTCTTTTCAGTTTTTGAGATTCTTGATTGCGGCAGCCCTGCTCTGCTCTGTCAGCGAGGGCGGGTCCCTGCCAGTTCGGCCCCAGCAGCTGCGTGCCCCAGAAGGAAGTGCAGGCCATCCTCTCCGAGGGGCCCACGCCGTGCTGGGAGGCAGGTTGCAGCATCCGCTGACCGAGGTTTCAGCTAAGGCAAGGCCACGTCCTGCGGGTGAACCCAGAAGGAGCCTAGCTTTCCGTGGGACACGTGACTCGCCCAGATGTGTCAGCTCTGGGTGCTCAGGGGTCTGAGTTTATGTTATTGGGAATAGATATGTCCCCCCTCACCCTTTGTTTCTTTTGCCTTCCAGTTCATTTATGACGAAGAAATTGTGTGGTAAGTTTTTTTAAAGTTTGCGTCTCGCTGTTCCTTTTTGTTGTTGTTGTTAGCATCTTTGCTTGCTGGGTTCATTGAATCTTCTTTAAAGTTATGTTTACAAACGTTAGCTTATGAACTTGTGAAAGTAAGATGTGTATCATGCTAGGCAATCGTGCCTTTATTTGTCCTTTCGAAGTGACAAAAATTGTTTCTTAATGTTCCCACCCCGCCAGATAGCGATAAAGCTAAAATATATTAAACGTATGTTTATATTCTATCATAGTAAATTATATGGTAAAGCTAAAATGATAAAGACAGTATAGTATTTTGCACAAGGATAATAAGTAGAGGCCAATATGGACTATGGAGCTGAGAACCCAGTAGTGGGCCCGTTTCTGGGCTGGGGATGTGACAGATGTGACAAAGCAGTGAGTTAGGGAGGGGCTCTCATGTACTGCTGGGACAACTAGGAATCCACGCAGAACAAGATAACATCAGCTCTCTCACGCACACCTCATGCAAGACGCAAGACCAGCTGAATTAAAGATCTTACTGGAAAAAGCGAAGTTAAACAGAACCACATAGACTAAAACATAGAGACGCATCTTAACGGCATTGAGGTAGGAAACGATTCCTTGATGAAGGTACATGTGGTGCAGACTTTAAAGAAAAGGTCGATATGTCCACTTTACAGGGCACGACCGTATCTTACGTTCATAAGCCATGAAAACGGTCTCTTCGAGGCAGTGAATCAGGGTCTGCGTGCCGTGCGTGACTGATTGTGGGAGGATGTTCGGGAGGCCTCCCATGAGTGCTTTCGTGCTTTGGGCTCAGAGAAACCTGGTTCTGGTCCCCTGCTGGCCCTCACCGGCGTCGGTAGATGGAGTTTGGGGGTGGGGAGGGGGGCTCAGATTGTCTTCAGGTCCCTTTGTGGCTCTGCTGGTCCTCGGGCCCTTGTCACCAGAGGAGGAGCTCCCAAAACAACTGTCGCCCATGCCAGGCACGTGGTCGGCCTTTACGACACATTGGTCAGATGAATGAACAAATGAAGGCTGTCTGGCTCCTCAGAGGCCTGCGGTCAGTTACAAAAAAAAAAAAAAAAAATCCCCCCCCCGCCCACGCTGCCCCCACCATGCTTGGGGTCGGGAGCTGCATCTTCAAGACAGCAGTCACTGTGTGTCCCAGAAAGACCCCCGTCCTACCCTGTCCCAGTGTTCATCCAGGGGGTCCTGCACCCCCGCTTCAGGCGGCGCTTGGGGCCCTGCCCCCCCTGCACGCTGGGCAGTCCTCAGGTGGTCATGGGACCTCTTGCTGCCAAGGTGGCAGGACTCCAGGCTACTCCCCTCCCTGAGTCCTCGGATGTGGTGGCCCCAGCCCCTCCTTTTTCTAGGGAGCTGAGGGAACTAGCCTGAGTCCTACAGACCGCCCCCCCGCCCCCGTCATTGAGAAGACCCCACCCTCAGCCTTCTCTCTCTGTCACCGAGAGGGCTTCAGTTTGCAGGACAGCCATGGGCTGGGGTGGCTCTCCTGCATGCCTATGGCCTGGGTCCTGGGCCCAGGGTCAACGTTGGGGATGAGGAAGGTCAGAGGTCCTGCCCTGCTTCAGCCTCCGCAGCGATCAAGCAAGCCTCCAGCACCGAGGGCCTCTCTCGTTCTAACCACAGTCTCCTTTCTCTCTTTGAGGTGGGAAGGCCTGGTGCTCATCATCTTGTACGTGTTTTACATTCTGATCATGAAGTAAGTGCCCTTTTAACGCCTCGATTCATATCCTGTCTAGCCTTTTGTCAGCAGGGAACAAACTTCTGCCAGACCTTTCAGTCACCTTTGGCCAGCCCCCATTCTCCAGGGGCACCCCACTGGGGGCAGCCAGAATGGGGGGAGACACGTTGAGACATTGTTATTGGGGTGCTCTCCACACCACCAGGGAGCCAGGGGAGCCAGGGCTGCTGGGTGCAGGATGAGGTCACTCCCAAACGAGGAGCGATCCAGGACCTCTCTCCCACCCCGCTTCATGCTTCTCCATGCCCCACGGTGGACACTGTTTGTCGCTGTCTGTATAAACGGCCGGGCAGCCTCACTTCCGCTCCAAGCTTCAGAAAATGCCGCCTCTCAGGGCTGCTGCCTCGCCCAGCTGCAGGGGGCGCCACTCATAGCTCTGCTGATGCAGACGCCGGGTCTGGGGCTGTGCGCCCTGGAGGCCCGCTAGAAGCTGCGCGGGTCAGAACCATCTCAAAACCACCCATGAGGAATATTATCAGCCCTAAAAAAGAAAGGAATTTCGTCACATGCTACAGCATGAATGACCCTCGAAAACATTAGACTGGGTGAAAGGAGCCAGTCGCAAAAGGACGGAGAGCGTCTGATTCCTCTCACATGAGGTACCTGGGTCAAACTCAGAAACAAAACGCAAATTAGAGATTGCCAGGTGCTCGGAGGGGCGTAATGAATAATTAATTGACCAACAGGCCACAGGGTGGTTGGGGATGCTGAAAACATTTTGGAAATAGTGCTGATGGTTGCCCAACCTTATAATCAGTGCCACTGAATTGTGCACATCAAAATGGAAAATCGTTAAAATAGCAAATGTTATGTGGTATATGTATTTCCACACTAAAAAAAAAAACAAAAGGAAAAACTATGGATGAGCTGAGCCATATTCAGGTTTTACCTTCTTCAGACCTCCGCGGGTAATCAAAAAGAAAAACGCTGTTTTATGAGGCTGTGGATCAAATAAAAAGAGGTGATAAACTCGAACTGCAGGAGAATTGTCCTTAAAAGACCCGAGTGTCGTTCAGTGAGGCGGATAGCCTGAGGACCGAGATGGAGAAGGTCTTCTCTGTGGGGTGGGGCGCGGGCCATGGCCCCCAGACTCGCCTAGGGGGAGAAGGACAGGCCTGGTAATGCCCCTTTAAGCCTGTGCCCAAGGCTGGGCCGAACTTTTATCAGGAGGGGCTTGTGCTGTGCAGTAAGTAGGCATCGGTCATTTTCTGGGCTGAAGAGTTTTTATGTCCCCAGGAAGCCCACCGACAGCTCGATCGGAGCAGGGCCCCTCACATTCATTTCTGCCGGGACACTCCGTGAGCTCGGTAGAAACGCCTTGCTTTCCTGCTCCCTCACTGCGGGATGTCCCGGGGCCGCCGGACTGGGGGACTGGGCGTGCAGGGTGTGAGGGGAGGCGGAGGCCTGGCTCTTTCCTGCCAGGTCTCTCCCCAAGCTCTGACCTCCTGCCTTAACCTCCAGGTACAATGTGAAGATGCAGGCCTTTTTCACCATCAAACAAAAGACCGTTGCAAATGGCAACACAGTCAACAGTGAGCTGGAGGATGGTAATGATTACTGTGATAGTAGCTCTGATGACCCTTCCATGCCATTGCTGGGGCCAGGTAAGGCTGAGCAGACAGGAGTGGCGAACCACGTTACTGAAATCACCTCCCCTTCTCTTTCCTGCACACACAACACGCCTTCAGATTGTCACTCTCTTACCCTTGGTCCCAGGACCCTCAATGAGGAGGGAGAGTCAGTGTTATCCTGCCCAGCTTGGTGTTGGCTTAGGTGGGAGGTGGATGAAGAAAAATGCAACAGTCACGTCCCTGGGGATATCCCCTAACCCCCCAGAGGAAGGCTCAAGGCCCGCTTGGCTTTTCTGAGGTGCAGTGAATTACATCTCTGCCCCATGTAAGAGGCCAGTGATGGGAAGCCAAGGACTTGGGGTAGCAGAGCAGGCCACAGTCTACTTGTGGTTTCTCAAATGCCTGGTCCAGTTTCGGCGAACTCTGTTCTGGAGAGACCCCTGCCTCATTGCCCAGAGCAATGGCGAGGCCAGGCAAGGTGGGCACAGCTGAGCAGGGTTTCTGAGGGCGGCCCCCAAGATCCCTGCTGGGGAGCCTCGTCCCCTGGGGGCTGCAGCCTGGTCTCTTCAGCTTCTCCATGGCCTCGTGTGGGGACGCTGGGCCTCCAGGGCCCCTGTCATCTCTGTCAAGTTTCCCAAATCATCTGGGCTGCATGGGAAACTTTGTCTTAATCCAGTTTCCAGGTGATTCTGTCTGTGGGGCAGCTGCCAGGAGGGTGAGAAAATTCACTCTCTTCCCCAGCAAGACCAGTGCGAAGGCCTGAATAGGGTCTGTTAAAACAGGGTTTAAGCCATGTCCTGAATTCCACATGCAGAGCAGGTAAAAGTGAGAGCGGGAGACTGGCCACCTGAAGGGTCTTTCTCTCTTGTTGCCTGTGGCCCTGGGCAAGTCATTCTCTTCCAGATGACTTTATTCCTTTGTCATGTCAGTGGTGAGGCCAGGTGGTCTCAGAGGAGCCCGCTTGCCTGCGTCTGGGACATGTGGAGGCCCAAATCTGTATTTCTTGGTTCCCTTCCCAGTTTCCCCCTGCGGTGGATCAAGGTAGGGCTTCTTCCCACGTGTACTTTAGGCAACTGTGTTTTGTCCTGTCTCAGGTAGTGAGGGATGACTAGAGCGAGGGATGAATCTCCAGACAGAAAGAAGAAGCCTTCTGGGCTGGGGTACAGGTGCAACCATGGCCTGGCTGCCCGAGACCCACCCATGAGAGACAGAAAGGCCGCCTGCAGGCCCCGGGGCTGTGCCTTAGTCCTGGTTCTTAAGTGCCCAACAGGCTACCCCAGGGAGGGCTCGTTTCCAGGACAACCTCCTCAGAGGTGGCAGGGACGAGGTGGCTGCTGTTTGGGAGTTTAGCTCCACAGACACGCTGTCTCCGAGGTCCCTCCTGCAGGTCCCCGCACAGCCTGTCGGGACAGGCTGATTCCTTCCTGTCTCTACACAGAGGTTGGTGCTCCTGGGGCCCTCTGACCCTCATGGCAAAGAAAAGAGATGCCGAGTGCTGAGTCATTCAGGCTGGTGGCAGATGCCCGCTTCCTCGGGTGCCCGCCCCTGGAGCTGCCTGCCACCCGTGTGGATGATGGAGGCAGCCTGCCCCCAGTGCCCTGCGTGAAGGATTCCTCACTGTAGCGAGGCAGGGCCTCAGCCGCTGCCCTTTCCGGGGGCGTCAGGCCGCCGTGAGGCCGCTGCCCACTGGGGCCTTTTTTGGAGCCCTCCCGTGGCACTGTTATTTTATTTTTTTAATCACTGTTGTACTCATGCCACTGGGACTTCCCCCGCAAGTTTATTATTTTCCCCAAAATGTCCTAAATCTAGGACAATTTTTTAAAAATTGGAAGACTAGACAAAGGATGGTCCTCCAAATACAGGGAAAGGAAGGGACTTTATCAGGGCAAAAACAAAACAAAACAAAACAAAAATTTAGATCAAGGCCAAGGGGGAAATATGGTACAGGCTTGGAACTGGGCCAACTCGGGCCAGTTTTCTCTTTGAGGGGATAAGAAGCACCCACAGAACACATATGAATTTCTCACATCACATTTCCCATTCTGCTCAGGAAGGCAGAACCCAGTACACCAAGGACAGGTCCCCAGGACCGCGGCGGGAGGGCACCCCATTTCCCGCCACTGCCAGAACTCCAGTCTTTCTTCCTGGTTTTTGGGTGGCCTTGCACATGACCTGACAGCCAGGGCCGCCGTGGCCACTGGCTGGGCTCACGATGGACCCTTCCCAGGCTGCCCTGGCCCTGGCCACAGCTTTGGCTCGGAGCAGGGAGGGAGGGGGGTGATACTTGGCCTTGAGCGAATCCGCCAGGAGAACGTGCTGTCATTGGGCTACTTTCTGGGCCGCCACCTTTGGCTTGGATGTATCTCTCTGTGCTGCCACTTGGCGGGCAGCATCAGGACAGTGCCCAAAGGGTCCAGGTATCATGGCTCTTGGCTTTGATGGCTGACACACTCTGGGCTCCCCCGCCCCCAAGCCCAGTTGTCTCCTCAGGCGATGCCTGGGGCAGGAAAGGGTCTGAGGTCTGGACAGCCTGGATCCTGCAGCTGTTCCGCTGGTTTCCTCTGAGATGGAGGGTCCAGAGTAGAGAGGACTTGCGCTTCCCTACAGCAGGGAGGGGTGGCGGGCACAGGGGCGCCTGCCTCAGAGTGGGACCGAGCCGTGGAATTCAGCCAGGAGAGGGGCCATCCTGAAGGCCAGAGGCCCCAAGCATTGAAGGCCCCATAGCAGACAGCCCTTGACTAACATCCTCCTTTGAATAACCCCCCGGCATCTTGGCCACCATCAAGAATGCCGCCCCAGGCTCTGGGCATCCACCGCACGCTAATCATCTCTGGCAGTCTCTGTTGGCCTTTGTCTCCTTAACTCTCCTCTCCTAAAGTGTAAGTAATCCGCTTTAATCCAAGCGATAACACGTGCATTAAAAAAAAATCCACAAGCCCAGCACATACCTCGTCAGAGGCTGGTGCCTATCTCCGGCAAGCGCATGGTCCTCTTGGCTGTTTCTAACTCACACGCCTCCTGTCTGCTGAGCCTTGCTGCCTGTTGGGTGAGGGTGCGTGTCTGGTGTGTGTGTGTTCCTGTCTGTGCCATTAACTCTCACGTGGGTTCGCCCTGACTGCCCCTGGTTACCCTCTTCCCCGGGGAGGATGCTTGCCGGGAGCTGGCGACCAGTGCAGAGGGACGGGCCTATCTGCTTCGATAGCCCCTCACAGGGGAAACCACCTGCTTCTGTGTGCTGTGTTCCTGAGTGTTTCTGTCACTAGGCCCTCTGGGGCTCTGGAGTTAGATGTCCAATCCCCCACGACTCCAGCCTGAAGCATGTTCACAAAGGTGGCCAGGACGCGTTCCAGGGCCTGGCGAGGCTTGCTGTTCAGCCTCGCGAGGGGAAGCACAGGGTCAGAGACAGTGGCCTCCCTGCTGGACGGTGGCAGTTATACCAGAGACACGGGGCTTGGCCAGCAGCTCCCCTCCTGGGTCTCAGCTGCCTCATCCAGAGCTCCCAAGCTGAATCTTTATCCACACTGCCTGCCTTGAGGGGAACGAAGCTCAAAGTCACCTTCTGTGCCGAGGCCTTCAAAGGCAGCGCAGCTGGCCAGTGCTCTCTGTGCTTTCCAGCATTTTCCATTCCAGGGGCCCTTGTCAAGTTTGTAAAGTTTCGTCTGAGCCTCTGTACTCGGGGGAAGAAAGCTTTCTTCTTAGTCATGGATAAAAGGCGGTAGGAACCCTGTCTGGATTGCATGAGGGCCGCCTGGTGAGGCTTAGATGAGGAACGAAAGACCCGTGCAGTTAGCCAGACTGGGCCGCAGAGGAGAGGGGCATTGATTGTCAGGGGGTTTAGATGTGGAGGGGCTGCCTGTGAGTGGGCCGAGAATGGGGGGAGCATAGGGCTGTGTCTAGTTCTCCAAGTCAGCAGGTGGTTCAGAGCTGGCGGCCGCTTGACTAAGAGGAGGAGCTGAAGCTAGGCTCCCAGATGGCTGGCTGCCAGCTCCCAAGATCTCAGCCCAAGAAGTCTACAAGAGAGCCAGTCACCCCAGTTCTTGGGTGCTGTCCCCAGGGGGATCTCGGTGCTAATCATGGCATTGTGCTCAATACAGTGAAGGAGGAACCGCAGTACAGCAAAACCCCTGTGGTGATGGTGGACGAGGTCATGAGCTCCAGCCCGCCCAAGTTCACCTTCCCGGAGGCAGGCTTACGCATAATGATCACCAATAAGTTTGGGCCCAGGACCCGGCTGCGGATGGCCAGCAGGATCATAATTAACGAGGTGAGTTTTCTTAAAGGACCATGAGAGCGGATGCCCTTGGATGGGTTCAGAAGGCCCTGGCTTGTCAGTACACTTCCTGATGCTCGGCCGCCAGAGCATCCTCTGCCAGGCTGGCCATTAGCACCACATCTGTTAAGGAAGGAAGCCTGCACGTCACCGCAGGCAGCAGACGGTGTGATCCGGGGTGATTCTAAGGCGGACAGCAACTAAATATCGTCCTGAGTATTTTGTCAGGAGCTAGAATGAAACTAATTGGAGAAGGCCTAGTCTGAAGTATGGATTGTTTCTTTAAAGTGTTATTTAGGGCAAAAACAAAAAAAAAAGATGGCACACCCCGGTTCTCTGTGGATAAAACGACTCTAGCAGGAAACTGAGACACTGGCGAATGGCAGTCACTTCTGGGCTCTCCTTTCACTCTGCACCCTCATTTTCTGCTTAACCATGTGCCTCGTCTCTTCTCCATTTGAAAACAAAACAAACAAGTTCAAATATTATTCAATGTACAAACAGTGTAGCAAAGCTCACAGGCTTATTGCTTCACCAGCTTTTCTAGTTTTTGCTGCATGTGTGCATTTTGGAGTTTCAAATCCTTATCCTCAGACCCAGGTACGTACCTGAGACCTTGAAACTTCAATAGCTCATCATTGACAGCACATCGATTATGTGCAAGAATGAGGTTGTGCAGTGTTTAAAGTTTTCTGTATTTTGAACATTTCTACTTTGATTTCATATATAATGTGCCTCTCTGTGGAAGGTGTATTAAGAAAGGGAAACATGTAAGTTTTGAATCATTCTAAATCATTTTGGTCTAAATGTATAAAATTGAATTAATGAAATTTGATTGAATCCTGACCATTTTTCAAGAGTCTAAGAATTGTATCTACTGGGAGTGGGAAGGGCGGGGTTGAACAACTTTTAAGATTTGGGGATTTGGGTTTAGAGTATATTTTTCATGGTACACACAGGCAGGGAAATAATAGGGTTTTGATGAGCTGATAAAATGCTGGTTGTCATGCCCCCAAATGTTTTAAGCGGCTGGGGGAATTTTGTTTTCCAACTTGCTGGGATTCGCCTGCCCGGGAAGGTAGCAAGGAGAGCCCTCTGGAGGGGGAATTCTCAGTTTTCATCTCACATGAGCTATTAACTCAGTCCCCCTGGGCCTTAGTTTCTCTATCTGAGGGTGCTTCCAGCTCTAACAATTTCGGTGACAGACAACTGAAAGGCTCTGCCTGGGAGCTATGTAGTGTCTTTGGGGAAATTCATTCTGGAATAGGAAAGGGGAGAATAAACCCTCAAAATACCCAGTCATTTCTTAAGATCGTTCGGTCTCATTTCCTCTCCACCCCTTTCAATTCCCGAACGTTACAGAGAAGTTTGCACAGCTAAAATTAATCCGTGGTAGAAGTGCCTCTGGGCTGGACGCCCTTGTTTGTTCGTGGTCCGAGAGGGTTTGCTGGGGGCGGGTGCTTGGGGACAGGGGTGCGGGGCGTAGATGAGGGCTCTGTTTTCCTTTCATTCCATGGTTGCACCTGACCTGACTTGACTGTCCTCACCCGCAGCCACTGCGATGCATTGTCAAGATGCCCAGAGTTTCGCCCCGCTCAGGTTCCCATCACTCTCTGTGGACCCACCCCACATGGTCACCCACCTCTCTTGTCCCCACGATGCTCTTCTCCTCGTCTCACAGGCGGATGCCAGTCATCCTGCGCTGGCGCAACTAGCCGTAATTTACTGAGCGCCTGCTCTGTGCCAGGAAGATGCTGGGCGGTTTACCTTTGTGGTAGCGTGAAACCTCTTAATGACCTTCCAGGGAAGATGATGGTATTTCCGATCGGTCTATCAGAAAGTCGAAGTAATTGTCCCAAAGCCACATCGCTAAAAAGAGGGCAGAACAGGAATTCCAACCCAAATCTGAGTCTGCACAGCAAAAGGGAACTGCGTAGATTTTTGGGGGGTCAGTCTAGTTCGCCTCCCCTGCACCCTTCCTTCTGTGTCTTTATGCCTTCAGCGATATCCAGCCCCTGCTTGAGTTGCTTGTAGTTGCTTTTCCACGTGACAACCCTCTGAACATCAGGCAGCAGTTGCCACCCCTGATTTTTCTACTTGAATCTAAACATCCTTGGAACTTCCCCGCCCTCCTTATGTGACAGGGTTCCAGTCCTCACCATCTAGTTACTCTCCTTCGGTTTGTCTCTCTCAGCATGTGGATCCATCACCTCCTTTATGTTATAATCTGTGCCTCTCTTAATACAACCTCAGATAGGCTTAGATATTTTTTCCAGGTATAATTTCTGTTTAGTCCTATTAAGTAGAGTTGTGACCCCCTCCCATTGGTACCATTCATGTTGCTACTATGTCATGCCCCCCCCCACCTTGCAACAGCTAGTTTTGTTTATTAGTTTAGTTACAAGGATAACCTGTTATTTAACCCTACTTGGGTAGCAAAGTACTATGCCTCCATGTCTGAGTCTCAGGCATAGATCACTGTGTTGTTTTTTGTGGTGTGTAGTTGTGAACATACTTATAGGACAAAAATTTTTAATTTCCACCCCACCTTAGACTTCGTGATTTAGGAATCCCCACCTAAAACCAACATGAAGGCAGTTAAGTAGTCAATTCCTCTCCTTCAGAGGAATGACATGCTTCCACTTTAAGAAAAAATGACTTTGTTTTACTTCCAGTAAGCACAAGGATAGGTGTTGGGCATTCAGAGGATTGCCTTGAACATGTTTTCTGATTCCTGGTCTCCTGCTGGAGTGATATGTGTATCCATTGTGTGGTAATCATTACCCACAAGGCATAAAGCTGATCCATACATATTTTTTAAGAGAACCATATAAAGGTGAGCTGTGCAAAGGCAAGCAGATTCTCGGGAAAGTGGAAACCTGTTGATTTCTTGAAATGTGGCCTTTGTCTTTCCCCGGTTTCGTAGAAACTCAGACTAGGTGAAGAAGATCAGCTTTCGCGTGGGTGGAAAGGAACGGCCTTCATCAGTAGCTAGAATGAGCTGGGGGAGGGGTGGTTCAAAGCACACTCATTGCACGTGGCAAAAGTCTTAGACCACAGAGGCCATCCACACGGCCAGTAACCCTGTAAGATGCTCAACATCGTTCATCATCAAGCAAATGCACATGAAAACCACAAGTAGATACCACCACATCCCTACCAGAATGGCTAAAACTAAAAGGACTAACAATACCAAGTGTTGGCAAGAATGAGAAGTAACTGAAATTTTGTTCCTTGCTGGTGCATGTATAAGATGGTTCAGCATGAACCTACCTTATGACCTAACAGTTCCAATCCTAAGAGAGATGAGTGTGTACACAAGCGTTCGTAGCAGTGTTCTTTATAATAACAAAAAAAGGAGAAACAACCCCAATTCACATTAACAAGTAACAGATACATCGCTGGTTACTCAGACGAGGGAATACTATACAGTCACGAAAAATAATGACCCGCTGAGTCTTGCAACAACGCAGGTGAGTCTTATGGATCTTAGGTTGAGTGAAAGAAGCCAGACATAAAATAGTACGTATAATGTGAATCCATTTCTATGAAGCACAAGTTTGGGAAATTAATCGACATTTCTAAAAGTCAGAATATCAATAGCTTTTGTTACCTCTGGAGAGGGGGAACATAGATGAGGAAAACGTCTGAGGGAATCTTCTGTGGGGCTGGAAACGTTCTACATCTTGATGTAAAATGTCACTGAGCTGCACACTTAATGTAAGTGTACTTTTTGTATGGTAAACCTAAATTATTTTTAACTTTTAAGAACGGTCCAAGGCCTCTCCTGTGTCTGTCTTCCGGTGGCTTACGACTGTCTGTTGAGGGAGCTGGAGTGATCACTGTCATCCAGCGTCAGGGGCTGGGTTGTCAGGTCGGCCGTGAGCAGAGTCCTCCGACTGTGCCCCAAAGGCTTGCTCGTATTGGTCCAAGTGGAGATAGGCAAACGTCGATGAGCCCCTAGGCCCCGGGGCCCGTCACAGACAAGCCGCTCTCTCGGGGTGTGTCCTGGAAACCGTTAAGGGCTGTGTGCATGTGAGGAACAAAGCAACAGTGCAACACCCCGTCACACGTCTGGGTGTCTGTCTTGCCTCCTGTCCACACAGCGGCAGAGACTGATCAACTCGGCGAACGGTGTGAGCAGCAAGCCGCTTCAAAACGGGAGACACGAAAACATGGAAAACGGGAACGTTCCCGTGGAAAACCCGGAAGACCCTCAGCGGGAGCAGGAGCAGCAGCCTCCGCCCCACGCCACCCCCGGAGCCGGAGCCGGTCGAGGCTGCCTTCCTGTCCCCCTTCTCCGTGCCCGGTGAGTTCGGGGGTGCGGGGCCCTCAGGCCATGCTATCCTGGGCTCTGTTGGGACACGCTTGCTCCAAACTCTGCCAGCGTGCTTCACCTTGAGGAGAGAGTCCGTTTGTGCAATCACAGGGCTTCGCTGGATTTTCTGGGCATGCTGGTCGCAGCTCGCCAGAGGCTGCTCCTGAAATTCAGGGCCCGGCTCCAAACCCCGCACGTCCTGTTGACCAGCGTCAGCATTTTCAAACCTCCTCCGGGTGTTCCCAGGAGCTGGCCGACCTCGGCATGGCTGCTCCTGCTCAGCCCCTCCCAGCTTCTTGCGCATGAAGGGCGGGCCCAGAAAACGGAATCGGTCCCCTCATCGAGGTTATAGAGGGGCCCAGCACAAGGGTTTGGGCCCCCCTAGACTGCCCTCTGCTGACCAGAAGGCGGAGGGGGTCCGTGTCCTGGCCCCCATCTAACACGTCCCTGGCACATCGGCACACCATGCTCGGCCAGCTTGTCTGGTGGGCTAAAGGTCCCACGTACTTGGGAGGGAGCTTGGTCCCTGGGTCCGGGACTCTGAGAGAAAGATGTGTGGGCTTGTCCAGATCCCAGGAACCCATATCAGATTGTCTGTGTGGGCACACGGGGAGGGGGGGTCTCTGTAGATGGGAAACAGTGCGTCCACCCAGAGGAGAGCCAGCTCCAAGGCCGACGAGCCGGGCTGGGGCCCTGCCCCGCTTGGCGTATTTTACTTCGGTGTTTATCAGAGGTCCGGAGCCCTGGGTATCCACACAGCCCTGAGTCACATCGCCAGCCCGGACCCTCTCCCATGACTCGGTGCATGCGTCCGAGTACAGGGACTCTAGGCTACGGTCACCAAAGGGGTTTCGGTTCTTTGGGGCCTGGAGACCAGACGCTGGGGTGGGGGGAGCAGATGCCGCCACGGTCCAGGAATCGGCTGGGTTTGCCAGTGGGTGGGACTGACCAGGAGCTGCCACCCGGTGGGATCTCCTCTCCACCCCCAGGAGGTGGGTGGCAGAATCCCTGCTTTATAGCCATGGAGCCTGACGGGGCCACAGCACCACCCTCCACTGGCCACTTCATCCGAATCCGTGTCCTGATGCTGCCCACGGACCAGGGCTCTGTGGAAGCCAGTGAAGGGCTGTGCCCTTCTCGGCGGAAGTGAGGCAGCCACGTGTGAGGGTCACTTGTCTCCATTTCCTCGAAACCTTGAGTTTGGCAGGATTGTAGGATGGACCCCAGGGCCAGCCACTCTCTCCCCTCGCTCCAGGATCCAGTGCCCCTCAGAGAAGTGGCTGTGGGAAACCAAATCTAGTGCCCTGCAGGGACTCTCGGCAGGTCCCCTCCCAAGGTGGGAGGCTTGGAATGCTGCTGTCCTACAGGGACTAGACCCAGACAGCTCCCAGGGTCTCCGCACCCAGGAGTCCTGCAGGGAGCTCGGCCTTTCCTGGTGGGCCAGGACTTCCTGTTGCATTTGGTCCACCTTCCTCCACAAGCCAGGGGCTCCAGAACACTCCCCTAGGCTTGGCTTACCATGGAGCCAAGTGCTGTGAGCTTCTGCCCAGTGTCTGCTTCTCCCCGCCCTAAAAAAGGAACAGGCTGGGGCTTCCTGTGTTTCTGCAGAAAGCTCCCTTTGTATTCCAGCGGATGTGTTTTCAGGTGTTGTCCTTGGAAACCACAAGTCGCTTCCTCTTCCCCTTCTCAACGTGAGGGGAGCATGGGGGGTGAGAACGGAGTTGTGTGGCTGCTGCTCTTGGGTGCATTGCCACGTAGTCCTCACAGCTGCCTTGTGAGGGAGGCATTATCATTACCCCCATTTTACAGAGAGGGAAACTGAGGCTCAGAGAGGCGATGGGACTTCCTGAGTCTTCCACCCTGTGCCTCCCAAGCTGTGAGCACCATCACGGGCTAGTCCGGTGGGGAGCAGAGTCCCCGATCATGAGCCCCAGGGCTGTCACTTAGCGGCCAAATGGCCTTAGATATACATGTGCCCTGGACCTACAGTGCGGTTCAGCTCACTTCAGCGGAGAAACTGGGGCGGACACGTGTTTCGCAGAAAAGTCCATGCCCTTGGGGGTTCTTGAACAGTAGTGGGAGGTGAAACTTGCTGAGAACTTACTAGGGACCAGGCAGGGGGCTCCACACATGTCACACGTGTAACTCATAGAGTCCTCGTGACAACCCCATGGGTACTATGGTGCCCATTTCCCAGGTGGAGAAACTGAGGCATGGAGAGGTTCAGCCCAGGGTCACACAGAAGGAAGGGGCAGAGCCGGGATTTGCACACTGACAATCTGACCCCAGACGTGCTTAGGGGACGACACTGTCACCTGACCGATAGATCCTCTTAACTCCTTCAGAGCCGGGAGGAAATGCTTGCCTCTGTCCTAGCTTGTTCCCAGAGTGCCAAATTCCTTGTGCCTGTGCTAAGGAAGCCGTGTTAAATTTACTTGAATTATGGGCCCTTGGGCCCTAATATTCTCTCATCAGGCCTTGGATGGCGCAGCTAAACCTTCTGTTCCTTAATGATAACAAAACTCAGCATGAGCACTCTGGAGATTTCCAGAAGCTTTTCGGGCTTATTCTCCCTCCCCACCCCACCTCCGTCTCCCTCAGTTCTACAGAGCACTTGAGAGAGCTCTCGTGGCCGGAGGAGAGAGGTCAGTTGCGTCCTTCTAAATCCCATGAGGGGGTGCAGCATGACGGGACTCTAGAAAACTCCACGTGCCCGTTTTTGCCTCTTAGCCCCTGAGCCCTGCGACAGAAGCAGTGGAGAAGTGGCAGGTGCCGTGGGCACATTCACATGTGACATTCCATACACTGTTCCCGTCCGCTCCAGGCCCCCAGAGACACATGGTACTTTATGGTGGGAATGATCTTGTTCTTACCTTGGTCTCAGGAGCCACTGGAGAAATTGCACTTTAAGTAAGAGCGTCTCATAAGTCAAGGTCAGGATTTCAAAGACATGCCCTTGTCAGTCACTGTTTCTGGCACACTGACGTGTCAGATCACAGCTCAATTAGAAAAAACCACTGGCTGAGCATGTTTACTGTTTAATACAACAGCTGTATTGAGATATAATTCACTTACCATAATAGTCATACCTTTGAAGTATACATTTGAGTGGTTTTTAGTATATTCGCAAAGTTGCGCAACCATCACCACAAGCAATTTTAGAACGTTTTTCCTACCCCACCCCAGAAGAAACCCCCTACCCATTAACACCTGTTCGCCATCCCTCCTCCCTCGTTTCCTGGCAACCACTACTCTTTCTGTCTCCTTGGATTTATCTACTTGGGACATTTCATATCAATGGAATCCTGCAATATGTGGCCTTTTGTGACTGACTGCTACTTAGTGTGATGCTTTTGAGGCTTGGCCATGTTTTAGCATGTATCAGTGCTTCATTCTTTTGCATCGCTGAGTAACATTCTGTTGTGGATATACTACATTTACCCATTCATTGGTTGATGGAAATTTGGATGATTTCCACTTTCTGGCTATGAGTGGTTTCTAAAAACAGCTAATAGAGCATAGTGGAGAAAGAGACTCAATGTTTTTTTTTTTTTTATCTAAATGAAAGCAATTTTCCTCCAAGTTTTCTGTGGTTAGCTAGGGTTAAAAGGGGTCTTGTATTCCAGAGTGGGAAACGAAGTCCCAGCAGGGGCAGGGTCTTGCCCAAAGGGCGCTCTCAACCAGGCAGAGCCAGGCATCCGGGCCACCTGCCCAGGAGCCCACCTGCAAGCTGGGAGGTAGAGGTGGTGGGGCCCAGGACCCGCAATGCACGGGGCGTGAGCTCGGTCCTGAAGCCTCTTTGGCTGCCAGCAACAGAAGCTCACACAAACTCCCTCGAGCGAAAGAGGAACCTCTTTAACATAAGGACAGAGGGGTGTGTTGTGGATCCCAGGAGCAGGGAAATGGCTGGACGTAGGGCCCCAGTGGGTGTGAAGACACTTCCTGGCTCTTCATTTCTCCGACGTGCCTGTCTCGTTCTGCTCCGTGGCTGCAGGCTGGCTTCCCCAAATTCACTGTCTGTGCATATGGCAGGCAGGCCGTGGCCTCCGCTGGTCCCAGACTGACTCGTGACAGTTCCAGCCTCCCTAACATAGCTCGCTGGTGTTGCATCTGAATTCCAGAGTCCTGGCAGAACAAATGCCATTGACCTAGAAGGCAGGTGTCCACCTGGTCACTTAGCTGGGCTGGCTGTCACTTAGCATGGCTTTGGTGGCCCCTAGGAAGGGTGGTTCTGAGGGAAGAGGGCTGATCACAAACACACACCTGTACCCCTTGTGTGTGTCTATGACAAGTGCCTCTAGCATTATCAGGCAATGAATCTCAGATGCAGGAGTAATGGAAATTAATGCAGAGGCCGAGGTGCCTGATGCAGTCTTGGGAAGGGCACTTTAGTCTGGGCACCAGCAGTGACTCCAGAGCCTATCCGCTAACCTGGCACTGCCACCACACTAGAATCAGAGAGGCGGGGAGCTGGGATGTGCTAGAACTATCGAGTTCAAGAGCCAGCCATCAGAGCTGTGAGACAGGGGCCAGGACGCCACTGCCACAGCTACGTCTCGACTCCCACAGCAATATCCACTGGACGCTGGGACGCTGACCAGGCCTCCGGAACTGTCGCTGATGCCCACCGGCTCGTGCCTGGGCCTGGGCCCCCAGCTTGACAGTAATGCATACAGAGGAGCAGAAAGGTGGCCCGGCCCTACCTCAGTTCTGCTTTTCAAATCAGGGAACCTAATTTGACTTCCTGAACTTCAGCTGCCAGGAGTGTGGGAGACGCCTCTGCAGATCCCAGGCGGAGGTTGGGAGGGGGCTGCTGAGGGTCGGCTCCGTGTGTCCACGTCCATGTTGTCATGCGGCTTGGAGAAAAGCAAGAAGACCAGTCTCAACTGATGACTTGGCTTAGACCAGACCTAGTAAGAGACCCGTATGGCATTCAGTCTCACAGTCAGGCAGAGGAGGGGGGGGGGCCCGACCCAGAGCTGGGCAGCACATGCTTCGTCAGGCACCTGCCTGAGCCCTGCTTTGCACCTTAACATTCAGTGCTTAGAGTCTGCACACAGCTCTGTTGGATGGATGGTGTGATCCCCATTTCCTGGACCAGGAAACGGGGGCTCAGGAAGCCACACACAGGTGAGTAGGTGCCATGGGCAGGGCTGTGCCCAGGTCTGCCTGACTCCAAAGTGCTGTCCTCTGCCTGGTCCCAGTGGTGACTTTGGCAGGAGGGCCCTCTGCTGAGTTGGAATGTCCACTCTGGGATTCAGGGGGCAGCAAGGAGGAAGGGAAGCACGGGAGGAGGCCAGCCGCTAGGTCTGTGTGGTTTGCAAATGCCAGGAACCCAACAGCCCCGCCCTGCCATGGAGCATTTACTGGATGTTTAAGGCAAAGGGCCTGCCAGTGCAGTGGAGGACCAGAGAGTGTTCTGGACTCCGCTGGTATTTCTGGGACCAGCAGCCTCTATTTCACGCTCTCCAGGGGCCACCAAATTCAAGGTGAGGCCTTTAGAGACAGGCAGCGAGCTCCATACTGTTGCTTTTCGTCAGTCACCCCACGCTTTCTCGGACTGAGTGAGGTGGAGCAGTTATCACCGTCTCGCAGATGGGGACGTGGAGGCTCCGAGAGGTGGAGTTCCACTTGCCACCACACAGTCGAGAATGACAGAGAACAGAAGAACTCTTTGCCGGAAGCCTTGAGACCCCCGAGGTGGGGCGCAGGGCTGGCTGGCCACAACTTGGGGTCTCCGTTAGAATGAGGGGGTGGATGCGCCCACCCTAGATGTCCTTCCAGCACTGGACCCGTTTACATCTGTCCCAGAGTCGGACATGGAGCCTCGGGTGGGGGCTGTAGGCACATGTGCAGAGCTGGGGCAAGCGTCCCTGAGATGGGCACCAGCCAAAGGACCTCTGGGCCTGGCTTCTCTGTTGCTGGGAGATCCCGATCTGCAGGTCCAATCCACCCCCTCTTCCTGGGAAGGCAGCTGCTTCCATGGGAAAGCATGAACAGGGTCCCCGAGGCTGAAGCATATTACTTGACTGTGTCAGCATGAGCCGCGTCAAGGTCACCTCTCGGGGAAGGTCCCCCTCAGCCCTCAAGAGCTCTGTAGGTCTCTGCACTGGGCTTTCAGGCTTCTCTTTTTAGGCCTTTGGTTCCTGTGCACCCAGCCCTGCCTGCCCACATCCTGTGTCAGCCCTTAGCAGGCCTGCCTTAGACCTTGCTGAGGCCTAGTGTTTTTTTCTCACATCTTCCCTTTCATTCTTTCTTTTTCTCCCGAACTTCAGCACAGCAGCTCAGTCGGGCTGTAGCCCTGACCCATCTGCTTCCCGTGAGGCCCCTCCTAGCCCCTCGAGTGCCCTCAAGATTAAAACCTCCCCAGGTGTCAGGGTGCTGTCACTAAGAGGCTTAGTGTTGGGCTTCTGGGTCTGCCACTTCCTAGCTCTATGTCCTGGGGCAAGTTGGCTTACCTCTCTGAGCCAGTTCTGGTCTTTATAAAACCACTCCACCCAGTGCTTGACAATACTCAGTAAGTGGAAGTTAATGTGGCTGTTAATATCAAAAATAGCTAAGTTTTAGTGCTTACTCTGTTCAGGCATTCCTCTGAACGCATGTGTTGGCCCATTTTCAATCTCACAACAGCACCGTGAAGTGTGAACTGTTATCCCCGTTTTACAGATGAGAAAACTGAGGCACGGAGATACTTTCCCAAATTCACACTGGTAGCACAAGCCAGAGCTGAGATTGCAGCCTGGATATCTAGCTAGTTATTAACCATGAAGCTTCTCTGCTTCCCAGTAGGCAATCAGTTTAATGGTAACTCTACATTTAAGGGGAAAACAAAAATATATTTTAAAAAGTGAAGAATTATTCTAATGTTTATTCACCCCAAAGAATATTGATTGGTTCCCCTTCGCAAGAGTATTTTTCTGTTTAGATCACAGCCGTGAGCAAAAAGTACCTGGCTTTAATCGGAGGGTTGACACCTCGGCCAGCTTGTGGGTAGCAAAAAGACTTCCATGGGACTTGAAATCATGGGACTCAGAGGGCAAGCAAGCAAGATAGCACAGAGAACCCAGGATTTAGACTCTAAAGGCCTGTATTTAAGTTCTGGCACTATTCTCACTTTCTGAGATGTTTAAGTAATTGAATTTCACCAAACCTCAGTTTACTTACCTGTGAAGTAAGGAGATATCTATTCCCCCCAAACTGATACGAAGAACAAAAGGAGTGTTTATGAAAACCACCTCCAAGATCTGAAGCGCCACGCAAGTGTTCGATGATGGCGAGGTGGTTCTTCATTAGCTTTGATCTCCGGCTTCACCTGTATTCCCTTGCCCCTCCCCACAAGGGCCAGCCCAGAGGCCGCAAAGCTGGGGAAGCAGTTTATCTGTGGCTCTGCCACTAATTTTCTGTGAGATTTTGCATATTTCATTAACATTCATGGGACTTCATTTTTCTCCTTATAAAGTAGAGTTAACCAAATGAGGTTTAGCCCAGGAAGGCAAGGTTGGTTCAACCTATGAAAAACAATCAATGTAACATGCCACATTATTGGACTAAAAGGCAAAAACCACATGATCGTCCCAGTAGACAAAGAAAAACATTTGATAAAATTCAACACCCTCTGTTGATGAAAAAACACTCAACAAACTAGAATAGAAGCAAGTTTCCTTAACCTCATAAAGACCATCTGCAAAACCCCACAGCTGTAACATCATACTTAAAGACTGAAAGCTTTCCCCCTCAACAGGAATGAGACAGAGATGTCACTCTCATCACTTTCATTCAGCATCATACTGGAGCTTCTAGTCAGGGCAGACAGGCAAGAAAAAGTAAGAGGCATCCATATTAGAAAGGAAGGAATAAAACTATATTCATAGATTATATGATCTTGCATATGGAAAATCCTAAGGAATACACACACACACACACACACCAAAAAAAACTATTAGAATTAACAAACTCACAGGATATAAAATCAACAAACGAATCACGATAATATATATAAAACAAATATAACAAAAATTATTAAAAAAAAAATTAAATTATATTTCTATGCACAATCTGAAAATGGAATTAAGAAAATTCCTTTTATAATTGTATCCAAAAATAAATAGGAATAAATTTAATGAAAGTAGCATAAGAATTATACACTGAAAACTACAAAATATTGTTAAAGAAGAGCCTAAAGATCTATATAAATGGAGGGATAGCCATGTTCATGGGTTGCAAGACTTAAAATTTGTCACATGGCAGTGTCCCCGAAATGGTCTATAGATTCCAGGCAGTCTCTATAAAAACCCAGCTAGTGTTTTTTTGTTTGTTTTTGTTTTTTTTACAGAAATTGATAAGCTGATTCTAAAATTCATATGGAAATGCAAGGGGACCCAGCATAGCTAATGCAGTCTTGGAAAAACAAAGTTGAACTCACACGTTGTGGTTTCAAAACAGTATAAACATACAGTAATCAAGACCCTGTGGGACTGGCATAAGGATAGAAATATAGATCAATGGAATAAGACTGAGAATCTTAAACCACACCCATACGCTTACGGTCAGTTAATTTTTGGCAAGGATGCCAAGCCAATTCAATGGGGGCATGGTCTTTCCAAAAAGTGATCCTAGGACAGCACGTAGCCACATTTTTCTAAAAAATTAAGTTGGATCTCTAATTCACACCACATACAAAAGTTAATATGAAACAGACCTAAATATGAAACCTAAAAATATAAAACTCTTAGAAGAAAACATAGGTGTAAATATTTACAACTTTGGATTAGACCATGGCTTCTTAAATATAACAGTCAAAAGCATATATATCCAAAGAAAAATGAATTGCATTTTATCAAAATTTCAAACTTTCGTGATTTATAGGACACTACGAAGACAGTGAAAAGGCATAAGATGGAGGAAAACATTTGCAAATTATATTTCTGATAAAGAGCTAGTGTCCAGCATATATACAGAACTCTTAAAACTCAACAAAAAAAAGACAATCCAATTTTTAAAATGGGCAAAAGATTTGAATAAATAGTTCTTCAAAGAAAACGTACAACTGGCCAAAAAGTTCATGAAAAAGTACGCAACGTTATTAGGCATCAGAGAGATGCGAATCAAAACCACAATGAGATACCACTTCACACTCACTGGAGTGGCTGTAATCAAAAGAGGGCAGTAATGTGGTGCAAGGAGGCGGAGATGTCGGACCCCTCATACACTGCTCGTGGGGATGTGGAATGGTACAGACTCGGAACACAGTCTGGCAGCTCCTCAACGGTTAAGCACGGAGACGCTGTAGGACACAGCAGTTCCATCCCTCGTTACATACCCATAGCAGCCAAAAAGTAGAAATAATCCAAATACCCATCAAGTGATGAAGGATAAACAAAATGGAGTCTGATGATTCATCTATAAAGAAGAATGAAGTACTACGCTATGCTACAACGTGGATGACCTTTGAAAACAGGCTACCGAAAGGAGCCAGACACAAAAGGCCACATATTATGATTCCATTTATATGGAATGTCTAAAATAGGCAAGTCTGTAGAGACCGGTAGATCAGTGGTTGCCAGAGTTTGAGAAGAGAGAATGGGGAATGATAGCTTAATGGGTACGTGGTTTCTTTGGGGGGCAGTGAAAGTCTTCTGAAATTACGTAGTGGCAATGATTCCACAGCTTTCTAATATACCAAAACCCACCTAATTGTACATTGAAATAGGTCAATTTAATGATATGTTCGGTTGTTTTTAAATGGCAGTAATCTAGAGTGGCAGTTAATCTAAATGTGGTCCCAGGACAAAAAGCATCAGCAGCACCTGGGGCCTCATTAGAAACGCAGATTCTTGGACCCCCATTCCACCTGCCAAATCGTTGGCTCGGGGGGCTGTAACACGCTCTCCAGGGGATTCTGGTTTAAATTCAAGGCTGAGAACCACTGGCCTAGCACAACACTTTCCAGATCATGTAAATGCTCCCAGTTCCAGGGTCCGTGAGTGTCCCTTTACATCATCCAATGGCAGACACATCCCCATATGCTTCAAGTTAACCACTCCCGAAACTGGCCTGTCTGGTTAGTTAACTGTCCAAGTTAATTTATTTGAAGTTTTTCATCAGCAAGTGCATCTGTTCTTAGTTTTTTCCTCCAGTATGATTAGCCATCTGTTGTGTTACAGTTCGTTTTAAGGATTTTTTCCCATCACTGTCATTTTCTATTTCAAAGGAGAAATCCGAGCTTAGTGAAAGTTACAGCAACAGCGCTTTCTCTCGTGTTTGCACGTTGATCAGAGTCCATGAGATGAGCATTTCTCAGGTGTCCCTTGAAGGGATGGCAGTGGGAGGCCAGGAGGGGCTCCTGGTGGTGCTGGGGGGAAATGTCCCTTGGTACAGACACTGTCCCATCACCTGGTAGCTCCCCAGACTCTATTAGCATTTAAACCATGAATTAGTCCACACTCTCAACATTAGGGAAACCCAGTTCAGGCAGGTTTAAGCTGAAGAGCTCCGAAACGCAGGTTCACTGGGAGAATCTGTTGGATTCAGGCAGGGCTGGACATTGGCCTCACATGAGGCCACAAAACATGTTCTTCACTCAGCAGTGCTTTCCCCCAGGGTGGCTTCATCCTCAGACAGCTTGCAAAGGTGGCCACTAGCCAGTCTAGACTTACATCCCATTGGGTTAACCCAATGCACAGGTTGAGGTAAGGATTGCATCCAACAGCATGTAACAGAAAATTTAAGTGGCAGAGCCTTCACTTCAAGACGTTTTTATCACGTAACAAGAAGTCCAAATATTAGGGAGTCTCAGAGCTCTACCATAGCATCAGTGTTCCATTTGTTCCTCCATCCTTAGCAGGTAGCTTTTGTCTTGAAGGTTGCCAGTTGGCTCCTGCAGCTCCAGTGCATCTGTGTTTTAGGCAGGAACAAGGAAGATGGACAAAGTGCAGGAGACACATGCCACTGAGCCTCTCTCTTGTCAGGAAATAGTCACCTTCCTGGGAGCCCCCACCATGTAGACTTCTCATTGTCCACAGTCATCCATGGCCACTTTTACCTATAAGGAAGCCTAGGAAAGTAAGTTTTTATCTGGGGACCTATTGTCCCGTGCAAAACAGGGTTCTTTTACTAAGGAGAAAGGGACAGTGGATGTTAGAGGCAGGGATTCCCAGCGAAACCCCCAGAGTTGACCCTACATAAACTCCTTGATGGCAAGGGTTGTCTGTTCACTGTTGGAGTCTCAGCACCTAGAGTAGTGCCTAGCATAGAGAATGAACACACCAAGTATTTATGGAATGCATGATTAGCTAAGCTTGAACCACACGCCCATAGAGTCAGCCCTCCTAACCACGTGGGCTGACATGGATGGAGGGTTGGTTCCTAAAGGAATGTTAGGATGCCGTTGCCAGTAAAAGGGCATGGGTGCTGGCCAGACAAGAATGATGAATGTCTGCTGTGACCCCAAATTGTTCCGCAGCCAGTTCGTAGAGATAGCAAACTACTCACTCAGGAGTGTGTCCTTCATGTGCAAACGAACCGATCCAGAGCCTAGTACTCTGAACACCCCCTCACACTCCAGGAAGCACCATTCCTCTGCCCTGATTGCTCCAGGGTCAAGTTCCATAACTTGAGACAGCCCCTATGCTCCAGAGCCCATGAAATGACTCAAACTAGCCAATCCTAAACCTGCTTATCCTGCCTTGCTTTTTCCCGTGGAAACCGCAATAAAGGCGCCCGCCTGTGCTTTCTCCTGTCTCCTCCTGCCTTTCGGTGACCCGCGTGCTTCCCCGTGTGGCCCTGCGTTGCATGACACACTTCCTGTTTCTAGGGGTCTGTGAGTATAACCTGTCTTTCCTCATGACAGTCATTTCAGTGTCTGTGTGTCTTACTAGGCTGATTAAAACCAATGCTGAGTTCATTTTAAAACACATTAGATGTGGGTTTGGCGAGATAATGTGTATTTGAGCATGACCTTTGAACTTGAGGGCATTAAAGTAGAAAGAATTTCTAGACCCTTAGAAGGGCTTGGGTTGGTGTGTTAACAAGGTGATGGATTTAGCTCGATTTAAGAACTGTCTCACCCTCTCGTTTCTTGGATGAGGAGGCTGAGGCCCAGCTTGGTGGGCATGTCTGCTGAGGAGACCATACCCTGGGCCAGGAGGTTGCATGGTGAGCACAGAACTACAAGGAGCAAGATGCTCCTGGCCAGGGGGACAGGATGGAGAGCCCCTACCTGCAGCAGGACTCTTTCTACCTTCGTAAATCTATTGTTTTGGGGCCCTTTGGTTACAAGTAACAAAAACCAGCTCGAGCTTGATTGAGTAAGAAAGGGAATTTTATGAGAAAGGTAGAGAGGTGTGCCCTGGAGCAGGTGCGGACAGGAGGGTCTCAGAACTAAGGGGAGCCAGGAAACAGATGATCAGACAGACCCCTCTCTCCCCATCTCCATCCCTGACTAACCCGCTGCCCTCACACCTGCTTCTTCTGCCTCTCCTAGCCTCACCTCCCAATTCCAGCCACATGCGTGGAATTGGGCCCCAAATTCCACATCTGGGGAACAGACTGTGACCAATCAGTCTGATTGGAAACCACCCCCCAGGCCCATCACAGGCAGGAGCACAGATGTGACTGGAGAAAACAACTCCCAACTAGGTTTGCTGCCAGAGGTGTCCTAGGGTTCCTACCAAATCAGAACTCCTGCGCCCAGACAGGCGGCAAGGGTGGGGACGGCCTTTCCAGGCCATCCACATTCCTTCCCCCAGCTGGATGTGACTAGGTTCTCTAATTCCAGTAACATCTCCCAGTGTCATGTTCGGTTCTTTTGATAGAAGTTCAGGAAGCATCTAATTTCATCGGTATAATACGTAGAAATCCTCTCCTGGGAACAGGATTTCAAACAAAGAGTCTCACATCCATTCTCTGATTTTTTTTTATTAGTTTTTATTTCAGATGGCCTTTTCCAGATCTTGTTCTGCCATTCTGGGTGGCCCTTGTGGCCTCTCGTTCATTTCATATGTATTAGGCCGGGGCTGGCTGGGCTGGGGCTTTGCCGAGGGCACCGCATGGAAGAATCTGTCAGGTTCTTGTGGTGAGAGGCTTGCACTCTGGCTTCAAAATGCATACAAGTGCCTATCTTCCAAGCCGATGCTGGGAGCCACGGTCTGACAGTTCCACAGAATATCTGAAACACGGTCAGCGTTCATATCGTCAGTATTAATGGTGAGACGTGCTATTTACTGAGACTCTTCTCTGGGCCGTGCATTGACAGATACTGTCCTGTTCCCAAGCCCCCAATATACTATTATCAGCACCCCGCCTTTAAGGTAAGGAAATGAGGCTGGTGGGGATGCTTGCCCAGTGACCCATACCCGATGAATTACCCAGCTGGATTCGAACCAGAGCTTTTCCCACTGCTCGTCTTATCCTTTGATCATTGACTTCAACATATAGAGCAATTAGGAAATGAAACAGTAGATAAAGGGCTGAATTATATAGTACAGTGCGTTAGGAAATAGGACAAGTGCTATTAGTATAATCCATGTATAGTCATGCTAATCATGTAGTCCAGACTGGTGCAGAAGGCACCAGGAGCTGTCATCAGCTGTGTTTACACCCCATCTGGGAAAGGCAGGGTAGTGGATTCAGGCAGTGGCACCAGAGGTCTGCTTGGGTGGAGTCTCAATAATTCATTAATATTCTTAAAATGCAAAGCAGTTACAGAAGAAAGAGATCACCATAGACTGGATTAATGAGGAAAGGCTTTCCAGAAGAGTCAGAACAGTGGAGAGGCTGAAGACAGGTGAGCTGAGCACTGCAGAAGTTTGTGGCGCTTTGACCATGACCCACAGTAATGGGTCACACACACACACACACACACACACACACACACACACACACACACACGGATATCTATAAAAAGGAAACAGGAGTCTCATGGAATAATTAACTCTTACTATATAATAGCATAACTGTACTGGTTTTTTTTTTTTCTGTTAAGAAAATGCTAGTTGTCATCCTCTTAATTTCACAATCCAGTCATTAATGGGTCTCATCTAAGAGCTGGAACATGATAGAGCATTGTTTCTTAGCAAACAATGGTGGGCCATGACACTTGTGGCTGGATGGGGCCAGATCAGGGTCGATGTCCAGACTGGGTGGGAGCCCCATACCAGACTTAAAGACAAACACCAATGCAATTTGGTGTCTGTGAAAATAAGAAAATTACTTTTCTGCAGTGTCATTGGTATTTATCTGCAAAGACGCTCCTGGGCATTTAAATATCCAGGGTTATAATTCCCCAAAGTGTAATCCTGCCCTATAGACAAAGTTTTAGGTTAATTCTGGAGTGCCCTTGGCCTTCCCTAATAGCCTAGATGAGTTGAGATGTGGGCTGACAAGGGAAGAGCTGAGAATTTTGGGCAAGCCAATCAGACAGGAGACCTTTGTGCCATTTGTGCAAGGATTACAAGGTGCAGAAAGGTACATATGTAGAGAGAGATCTGGAAGACAGATGTTTTTCTGATGAAGCATCCAGGATGAATACATAAGGGAATTTGCTAATTTTGACTTAACTGTATTCTCTTGGTTCATTATTATGAGCAAGCTGGTTTTTGTTTTCTTGGTAAACATGCTTTTAATTTAAGAAGATTCATGCACAGATGTACACAGCTAAAACAGCTATTGCCAGCCAGCTTTGCAGTTTTATTTTTTACTGAGATATAATTCATATATCATAAAATTCATCCTTATAAAGTATATAGTTCAGTGGTTTTTAGTGTATTCATAAAGTCATTCAATCATCACCCCTAAATAATTCCAGAAAGTTTTCATTACCCCCAAAAGAAACCCCATACCCATAAGCAATCACTCCCTACCCGCTCCCCATCCCCTGGCAACCACGAATCTACTTCGTCTCTATGGATTTGCCTATTCTAGACATTTCATATAAATGGGATGATATAATCTCTGGCTTTTGCGTCTGCTGTCTCTCATTTTGCTTAATGTTTTCTAGGTTCAGCCATGTCGTAGCATGTGTCAATCCTTCAGTCCTTTTTTAGTTGAAGTAGCCATTGGATTTATATACTATATTTCATTCATCACCTGAAGGATATTTGGGTTGTTTATACTTTTTTGGTTATTATGAATAATCTGCTATGAATTTTTGAGTAAAAGTCTTTGTGGGGGCATACCGAAGAACTGCCCAGCTGTTTTCTGAGAGGTTGTCCTATATTTCATTTCCACCAGCAAGGTATGAGGGTTCTCATTTTCCCATATCTTCTCCAATCTTGTTATCTATTTTCTTAAATTATAGTCATGCTTGTAGGTATGATGTACTTTTGATGTGCATTTCCCCAATGACTAAGATGCTGAGCATCTTTTCACATGCTTAGTGCCCATTTGTGTGTCTTTTGGAGAATTGTGTATTCAAATCTTGTGCCCATTTGTAAAACAGATTTTTTAAATCACTGAGTTATGAGTTTTTATATGCTCTGGACACTAAACCTTTATGTGATTTGCAGATATTTGCTCCTACTCTTTTGTTGTCTTTTACTTCCTTGATCATGCCATTTAAAGCACAAAAGTTTTTAATTTCAGTAAAGTCCAATTTATCTAATTTTTTCTTCTGTTGTGTTTTTGGTGTGATTTAAGAAACAATTGCCTACTCCAGGGTCATGAAGAATTATACCCATGTTTTCTTCTAAACATTTTCATAGTTTTAGCTCTTTGATTTAGATCGTCAATCCATTTGGAGTTAATGTTTGTTTATGGTATGAGGCGGAGTCCAGTTTCATTCCTTTGCATGCGTGTATAGTCCCAACATCATTTGTTAAAAAGACTTCTTTTCGCCCCCTGTTAAATTGTTTTGAAACCCTTGTTAAATATCAATTCCCCTTAAATGTATGGATTTATTTCTGGACTCTAAATTCTTTTCCCTTGATCTAGATATCCTTATGCCAGTAGCCCTTTTCTTCATAGTAAGTTTTAAAATCAGAGCATGTCAGTCCTTCAACTTTGTTCTTTTTTTAAGATTTGCTTGGCTGTTCTGGATCCCTTGCATTTCCATATGAATATTAGAATCAGCTTGTCAGTTTCTACAAAAAAAGTCAGCTGGGCTTTTAATTGGGATTGCATTGAATCTGTAGATCAGTTTGGAGAGTATTTCCATCTTAACAATATTAAGTCTTCCAATCCGTGTACAGGACGTCTTACCATTTATTCAGGTCTTCTTTAATTTCCATTGATGATGTTTAGTAGTTTTCAGCATACAAATCTTGTGCTTCTTTTGTTACATTTATTTATAAGAATTTTTTCTTTTTAATGCTATTATAAATGGAATTATTTATTTAACTTCATTTTTGAATTGTTAATTGTTGTTATATAGAAACACATCTGACTTTTGTATATTGATCTCGTATCTTGCCACTTAGCTGAATTTTTTTTGGTTCTAAATGGGTATTTTTTTATGTATTCCTTGGAATTATCTTTTTACAAGATCATGCCATCTACAAATAGGGATACTTTCATGTCTTTCTTTCCAATCTGAATGATGTTTACTTCTTTTTCTTGCCTAGCTTCCCTTGCTCAACTTTCCATATATGTTGAACAGAAATGATAAGAGCAGATGTCCTCATCTTGAAAGCTTTCAGTCTTTCGCCATTAAGAACAATGTTAGCCGTGGGATTTTTGTAGATGCCCTTTACCGAGTTGAGCAAATGCTCTCCTATTTCTAGATCATTGCGTGTTTTATGAAGAAAAGGCATTGGATTTTGTGAAATGCCTTTTTTTGCTTCAGTGGACGCGATTCCACTCTTGTCCTTTATTCTGTTAAGGTATATCGCATTGATTGAATGTCATATGTTGAACCAAACTTGCATTCCTGGGATAAATCTTACTTGGTCAAGGTGTATAATCATTTTTACATGTTGTTGGAATTCAGTTTGCCAGATTTTGTTAGGGATGTTTGCATCCGTCTTCACAAGGGATATTGGTCTATAGTTTTATACTCTCGGTGTCTGGCTTTGATGTCAGTGTAACAATGGCATCATCAAGCGAACTGGGAAGTTTTCCCTCTTCTTTTGTCATTTGGAAGAGTTTGTGAAGGATTCTTGCTGATTCTTCTTTAAACATTTGGTAGAAATCACCATGAAGCCATCTGGTCCTGGCTTTACTTTAAAGGACGTTCTTTTATTACTATGTCAATCACTTGTTATAAATCTATTCAGCTTTTCTATTTTTTTTTTTTAGTTAGGTTTGCTAGTTTTTGTCTTTATAGGATTTTGTATGTTTCACCTAGGTTATCTAATTTTTGGGACACAATTGTTTATTGTATTCCTCAATAATTCTTTTTATTTCTGCAAGGTCCATAGGGATAACCCTCTTTCACTCCTGTTTTTAGTAATTTGAGTCTTTTTTTTTCTTGGTCAGTCTAGCCAAAGGCTTGTCAATTTCATTCCTCTTCTTAGAGAACCAACTTTTATTTTCATTAAGTCATTTTTAATTTTCTATTGAATTTATTCCTACTTCAATCTTGTTTCCTTCCTTCTGCTTTCTTTGGATTTAATTTGCTCAACTATTTTTGTATTTTAAGGAAGAATGTTAGGTCATTGATTTAAGGTCTTTCTTCTTTTTTAATATAGTCATTTATAGCTATAAATTTCTAAGCACTGCTTTTACTGCATCCCATAAGTTTTGGTATGTTGTGTTTTCATTTTCATTTATCTCAAAGTATTTTTCTCATTTCCCTTGCAACTTCTTCTTTGACCCATTGGTTATTTAGGAGCGTGTTATTTAACTTCCACATATTTATGAATATTCCAATTTTCTTTCTGTTATTGATTTCTAATTTCTTCCATAGTGGAATGGTTATAGAACATACTTTGCATGATTTAAAACCTAAATTTATTGTTGCTTGTTTTATGACCTAGCATGTGGTCTCCTGGAGAATGTTCATGCCAACTTGAAACAAAGGCGTGTGCATATATTAATGTTTTTTATTCGATTTGAGAAGTTTTTGAACATGAATTCTTCGGATATATTCTTCCTGACCCTTTTCCTCTCTCCTCTCTTTCTGGCACTCCCACAATGCATATGTTGGCATGTCTGATGGTGTGCCACAGGCATCTGAGGCCGATTTATTTTTCTTCAGTTTTCTCTGTGTTCCTGAGATGAGATCATCTTAATTGACCTACCTTCAAAGTTGTTGATGTTTTTCTTCTTCCTTCTCAAATCTGTTATCGAGCCCTTAAGTGAATTTTTCATTTTAGTTATTGTACTTCTCAACTCCAGAATTTCTATTGGCTCTTTTTTTCCTAATTTTTACTTCTTTATTGATATTCTGTAGCGAGAAATCATTCTCACACTTTTCTTTCGCTTTTTAGATATTTTTAAAAACTTCCTTGTGCGTATTTAAAAATCGCTGATTTAAAGTCTTTGTCTAGTAAATCCAATGTCTGGCATTCCTCAGAAATAGTTTCTCTTAGCTCTTTTTTTTTTTTTTTTTTCTGTGCCTGGGCTACTTTCCTGTTTCTTTCTGTCTCGTAATTTGTTGTTATTGTTGAAAACTGGGCACTTGAAATAATAAAATTTGAACAACTCTAGAAAACATATTCTCCCTTCCCAGGTCTACTTGTTGTTACTATTTATAGTTGATTTTGTTTGTTTAGTGGCTTTTCTCAAATAAGTTTTATGAAGTCTGTAATCATTGTCACGTATGGCAACTGAAATGTCTGCTAGGTTAGCCTAAGGCCATCTGATGATTGCACATAGTTTATTATGTCCTTAGATGCCTGGATCCACTAAGTCTCCCAGGCATGGCTGAGGGTTCTGTGTGTCTGGAGGCGCATCTTCAACACTCAAGCAGGCAGTTTTACAACTCCACCTTTGTCTTTACATCTTGCTCGCTCAGAGCCTCAATGTTAGACAGAGGTGAAAGCTTAGGGCATTTCCCCAGTCTTTCCTGAACATGAGAATAACCCTAGGCACAGTCCTATGCATGCTCATGGTTTTGGAGGAATGTAGGAGCTTTGCAAAGCCCTCTATAGATAACTCATCCCCTGGCTTTTTAAAAAAGGCTTTTTGGTTCACTTATTGTTTGTCTCAACTGTTATTCAGCACCTGAGGCAGTGCGATGCTCAACAGTTGCCTCTGATTGTAACAAGATAAAGGTTATCAGGGTCCATCCAATTCAGGTAAAATAAAGATAGCCTTGGAAGTGGGGTCTTCCAGGAATGCACCAGACAGGTTAAATAAGGCTCACTCTCTGGGAATGGACTTAGAAGATTCACCCCTGTCTTACCCCCTCTGGTGGGTGCTGGTTTTCAAGGCTACTCCATATCTTGAGATGAATGGAATAGCTGCAAGTTAAAACTCCACGAAGCTCACTGGAGAGGATTTTCAGAGGTCTAGCCTTCACACACACAAACCCTACCTAACGTCTCAGTGGCATCACCGACAAGCTGGTTTTGAGGCTGCATGTGCACAGCCCATACTCTGTGGGTTATTAAGGACACACGGTTGCACTTGGTGGCTTATTGAGGCCACTTTTTTCAGCTGAATTGTTTGTGGATTCCCATGGTTGAGGCCAGTGAGGTCATACCTGCCAGCCAGAACACTCGCATTGTAGTCTTACATCTACCGCAGGCTGAGCATATGACCTTGTAGTAAAGGAGCTAAGGTTTCCAGAGCACCTACTATGTGCTGGGCTCGCCATGCTGGATGTTTTACGTACATCATAACATCTCCTTTTTGCAGCAACCAAAAAAGAGAGAATGTTTCCATTTAACAGATAAACTACTAAATGTAAAATGCAGAGTACTTAGCACTGTGCCTAATATGCATGGCAAATACTCTGTGTTAATTATTACCTTGTTACGACAAGTGTTATTGTCAGAGGAGGACGTGGAGTCGATGGGACTCCTCCAGGTCATTTGAATGCCAGTCCAGGTCTGTCTGATTCCCCATCCATAGTCCAGATCCCTATTCCAGGTCTCCCGGGCAAGCCCATTCCTTCTCTGGGTCTTCCTTTCCTTATTCTGTCAAATGAAGGATTTTGACTGACAAACACTTAATGAATCATCTTGCTAAGATCACTTTGGGCTGACATAAGACGTGTGTGGTTCTGTGAGGTCCGTCACACAGAGACACATTGGTAGCATTCTCTTGTTTGGCTTGAAAGATAAACCGACAGGTAGACTGACAGGTGTGTAACCTAGCGTGTGTTTCTCCCCCCTCCCTTCCGGCCCTGCCCCATCCCGCTGCAGAGGCGAGAGGAGACAAAGCCAAGTGGGTGTTCACCTGGCCACTCATTTTCCTCCTGTGCATCACCATCCCCAACTGCAGCAAGCCTCGCTGGGAGAAGTTCTTCATGGTCACCTTCATCACCGCCACGCTGTGGATCGCCGTCTTCTCCTACCTAATGGTGTGGCTGGTGAGTGGTGGCAGCAGGTGGGCTGGATGGACAGACCCTGCCTGGCACCTGCCCGAGGCTGGAGAGCCGGCAGGTCACCTACCTCACTGACCTCAGCTTATTTCTCAGTAGAAGGGGGTTCCAGCGGAGGTGCATGCCACCATGCTATGTGCCAGGGACGCCCAGATGGACACAGCAGGTGCTTGCCTGCAGAGCAGGGGTGGCAGCGGGAGATGCACCTTCACCGGGCAGCCTGAGCTGCACCGCCCTGGTGCAATGGGCAGAGGAGCATGGCGAGGGTGATGTGGGCTCTCTGTACCGAGCTCCGGAGGGCTGTCGCCAGGGCCCCTTCCTTTCCAGGGCCCCCAGGGGAATGTGAGGGAGACTGCAGCCCGTGGGAGATGAACGCCAGCAGCCTGTCAGCTGCTCCTCCCCGCTTTCGATGTTCAGGCACATGTATAAGTTTTGTATAAACTCCCTTGTCTCTGTAACAACCATTTTTATGATGCCCATTTACCGATGAGGAAGCAGAGGCATAGAGATTGCATAATTTGCCCAATGAGTCACCATTAGCATCTGGTACACCGTTAGTTACATCATGAGTTCTAGAGTTGGGATTAGACCTCTGGTCTGTTACCTTCCTGCGTCCATGATCTCAAGCACTGTCCTGAACTGCCTCGATTAGTTGCCGGAGCTCTCAGATAGATGCCTTTCGGACTGAAGTTTTGCAGGCGGAGAGGCAGTAGCATGGCTTCTTGTCAGCTCCTCCGGCCATGTGTCAAACCTTCATTGGCTAGGCTGGGCCAAGCAGCAACCGCCACCCCTTGCTCTGTGGACCACCCCGTAGGGTCCCTCCCCCCCCCCCCGTGCTCCTCATCCCACACAGGTGGTTACAGGTTGGCTGCATTTCTGTGCCGTGAAGCTCACCTGTTCAGCCCTTCGTACCTCAGAGGTGTCGGTACAGTCATTTCACTCTCCACGAGCACCCGATGCCGGCCGCGGAGAGCACAAGCAAATCTTGGTTCCAGAGGCACATGGGCCATCTTTCCCTTAACCCCAGAGGAGCCCAGAGTTCGGTGGGGAAAGAAGGGCTGTGTGGTCACATGGTAATGGATTCGAGTCCTAGTTCCTCCACTCAGGCACCATAAAACGTAGGCAGGTGACTCAACTTATCTGAGCCATGGTCATCTCCTCTACAAAGTGGGGACGACCATCACTGTCCAGCAAGTCTGTGTGTTCAGGCACCACGATCTGAGTTTGCAGCGTGGCAAGTTGCTCACAACTGTAAATATCAGCTGTGTTTACCATGACGTGCAGCCGACACGGACTGCTCCGTGCTTTGTTCAGACGAAGCTTAAAATCCCCATAGATATGTGTGTGTGTGTGTGTGCGCACACGTGCACGCTTGTGTGCGTGTGTGCGTGTGTTGGGGTGGGGGAAGAACTGGAAGTAGCTACTATCCAACCCCACCCACAGAAAAGGAATGACAATCGAAGACAGTGAAAATTATGCCTTAAATGAATTAAATTGGCAAACTTAAAATTTCCTGAGTAGGGTTGAAGGCCAGCCATCTTTACATTTGACAAAAAAATCTATCATTTCCTCTTACTAATGTGCACTTTGCCCAAAAAGACATTGCAAGTAAAAAATGTATTTCATGACATTTAAGTGCGGGTATGAGAATAGGGGATCAAATTAATGAATGTGTGAAATGTTTTCTTCTCTACCGAAAATAACAATATTGTTATTAGAGTAGTTCTAATAAGCAGTGAGGCTGGACATTTAATAGCACTCCCACCCCCGCTTCTTAAAGCAGAGCCTTAGCAAAGGGCTTGGCTGGCGTCGCAGGAACCACCTTGCTGGGGCCCTCTGACTTGCGGTTTTGAACTTCAACTGGCCTCAGTTGGGAGAATGCAAGGCCTCGACTCTAGAAAGTGGTCAAGTGCCACGTGGTCGCCTAATTTCTACCCAACCGCGAAGTTCTGGCCTCACGGCCACGCAAACGTTGACTTTCGTTTTGCCCTGGTGAGGGCACCAGGAAGCAACGAGGTCTTACCTGCTCACCCCTTTCCCCCACCACCTGTCACATCTCTCACCCCAAGACTGTGGGGGGGGGAACAAAAACTTTTGAATGCCATTGTCAAATGAGAGGGACCTTTGAATGGACCCTCCCGTCCAGCACCCTTGCACAGTTGGGAAGATGAAGGACCAAAGAAGACTAAGCGTCCTGCGGGCTTGGAGGGTCCAGGGTTGGGTCAAAGTGACACTGAGGCAGCATCTCTGATCCTGAACACCTTGGATGGGTGTGTGTGTGTGTGTGTGTGTGTGTGTGTGTGTGTGTGTGTGTGTGTGTATGTACAACCTTCCTTTTATCCTTCCACACTTCAGCGTCTTAGCCACATAAAGGTCAGTGATTTGTGACAAAAATGGAGGCATCTCCAGCAATGCCAACATTACCTAGGTTTCCGGTATTTTACGATGTTGGGTACCACCTGCTAATACCATCAGCCACGGCCTGCTCGTGCTTGTGGAGGAGACCTCCTTCACGCCCAGCATGGGTTAAGCATTGCTCAGTCAGTGTGTCTCTCTTGCATAGCCCAGAGCAGGCCCGTTGGTGTGCCCTTCCCTCTGATCCTGGGGGTGCTGAGCTGAGCGCTCCCTTTGGGGAGCGGGACACCTTCAAACTCCTCTGCAAAGCCCTGTCCCGGGACAGATGTCATTTTAGTCCACATGCCCTGGCTGCACTCCAGGGCTGAGCTTGTGCTTAGAAAGCACTTGCTCTCGGGCCCTCAGAGCCCTGTGAATCTGATCGCCCCTGTATTCTCTGCCCCCATAGGTTGTGAGACTAGCAATTAGAGGAGAAGGGAAGCATACGTCTATGAACATCTTCCTCGGTCACCTCACATTAATCCTGTCTCACTTAATCCTTGTTAATGAGCCCATTTTGCAGATGAGGGAGCTGAGGCTGAGAAGCAAACCAGCTTGTCTTAAGTCACACAGCCATTTGCTGGGATCGGAGCCATCAGCTGAGATGCAAACAACCCTCAGAAATGCTGCTGTTCTCATTTTCTAGATGGAGAGGCCAGCCAGAGCTAAAGTGTGTTTCGAATGGGGTTATCCAGTTGCTTCGAGAGCTGTCCATCAGGCTGCTGCTCCAGGCCCCAACCATTGCGCAGGGGTCAGACATTTATCAGAGGAGGAAGTGACTGTGCATCAGGATCCTTAAAAGTCTGCATTTCCTTCCATCCAACAGTTCTAGTCTTGGAACTTATCCTAAGGAGTAGTAAAATGAGAATCCCCAAGCTACCCACACAAGACAGCATGATGGTGAGGTTGCAGCACAGCCTTTCAAGTCAGAAAGACTTGGCCTGGAATGCCTGCTCGCTGCTCACCGGCTTCAGGCCCACACGTGTCCTTACTTAGCCTCTCTGATCTTCAGTTTCCCGAGGCAGAAAAATGGGCATCGTAATATGCCTCCCTCACCGGTAGATATGAATAACAGAGCGTATGAGTTCACGGAAGTAAAACACCTGGAAGAGTACCTGGTAACACACAGAGTGCTCAAGAAACGTTACTTACATGCAGTGATATTGTAAGAGCTAAAATAGGAACCACCTCCATACCCAACAGTCAGGGATTAGCGTAAACTTTATACAATGAAAAGTATATATCAGTTTAAAATAAGTAGATGAACATGAGGTGGAAAGATATTCACAATGTATTATTACATGAAACATGTTGCCAAATCTATGTTGCTAGTTCAGTCTGATTTCATTTTCTGAATACACCACAAAGGTCAAGGATATAGTCTAAAGCAGCAGTTTTCCAATGGGTTCCCAGACCAGCAGCCTCAGGGTTCCAGCCACCTGGGAACATGTTAGGAAGACAGATTCCTGGGCTTCACCCCAGACCCCCGGAGTCAGAAGCTCTGAGGGTAGGGCTGGCAGGCGGCATGTGAACGAGCCCGCCAGAGGTTTTTCTGCATGTTCAAATTTGAGAACCACTGGCTGACGGAACGTGTTCATAGTGGCTGTGTGTGGGTCTTGAGAAACGGGAGGTGATTTTTAAGTTTCATTTTACTTTATTTTCTAAACTTGTTGAAGCAGTAAATGTGTATTACTCATGTAATCAGGAAAAAATAATAATAAAAAGAAACACTCCGAAGATGTTTTTAAAATAAAATCATATTCCAGATTTGTTTCAGTTCGTGGTAGCCGTACTATGTTCAAGTTAAAAACTCTCAGGAGGAGCAACGTTTCTCCCCTTCTCCACAGGTGACTATTATCGGATACACGCTGGGGATCCCTGATGTCATCATGGGCATTACTTTCCTGGCAGCAGGCACGAGCGTTCCAGACTGCATGGCCAGCCTAATCGTGGCGAGACAAGGTACGTATGCATCGTGCCTCGGCCCCCACCGCCGTCAGCATCACCACGCAGGCCCCCTCGCCCCCGCCTGAGTCGTAGTTCATGGAGCCTGTGACGGGTGGTGGTGAAGGGTGGCTGTGGAGGGAGCCATGGTGTCCGGAGAGCACAGGTATCAGATTCCACCCAGGGGGAGAAGACTACCAAGATGAACTCCAGAAGCATCTGTGTGCGTAGAGCTGTATCGAAATGAACTTGTTCTGAAAGCACCCACGTGAGATCGACCCGAGCCAAAGCCCAGACTTCTGAGAGCAAACGAGGTAGTAACGAGACATGTTCTGGTCCCAGGAAGGCAAAGTGGGCGTGCCCTGCACCTCCAGCGTGATGCCTGTGCTTCTCCAGGGTTCTCGAACGTGTATGTTTTGGGTCATTCGGTGGGTTTTCTTTGGGGCTTACGGAGTGACACGGGTTTAGCCTGATGGAGAGAGCCTATACGCGCTTAGACCGTGGAACAGAAGAGCTGTACAGAGCCAGCCTTTTTTTTTTTTTTACTGCCCCTTTTCTGAGGGTGAGATGGTGTCTCTGCGTGGACTTCCACGGATCCCCCTCTGTAGATCAAAGTTCGAAAGTATTGGGGGCCAGACGGTGCGGCAAATAATGGAGTGAAATCTCCAAGGAGACAGGAGAGGAGAGAAATACCCAGAGAGAAAGTTGGCTTTGGATAGAGGGAAAGGACATTTTCCAAGATAGGAGAGAGGGTTGGTTGGTTGGTCGGTCGGTCCTGAGAGACGATGAGTTGAGCTGGCAAGAGCAGGTGTGTGTGGGGCTGCGGGCTGGAGCCTTGCAGGGAACGGGGACGGCCGAGCACAGCAGCCGAGGGGAATGGAATCTAATGGAGCGGATCTGGGCGGAGTGTGTCCGGTTTGTGGGGGAGGGGGCGATGTCCCCTTTTCATTTGTTCTTCTGGCTAGTCTCGTAATAATCAAGTCGACATAAGCCAGATTAGCAGGAGGAAATGACCCGATTTAATCACGAAGGTACATGCGAGGATGCCGTAAGAATATGGGCCCCGAGTTGAAGTTCGCATGCCGTCTTGAGCTGAAGAGAGAGGCAGGGGCTGGGGTCAGGGAAGGGGCGGTGGTGTTTGGGGTTCAAAGGGGGACGAAGGCAATGCACATGGAGATGGAAAAGCAAATGTTTAGGAAGTGTGCGTTTGCCAGGCCATCTTCCAGGGACACAGAGAGGCCCTTGCTCGGGTCCTCCCTGCCTAGCACACACTGGGTCATTTTAAACTTCAGCTGTCCTTTCTGGAGCAGATCCTCTCTCAGTTCTTTTAGGCAGTTAGTGTTGGGGGGAGGGCAGTCAGAGGTTTTCCCTGTCTCTAGTTTCTTAAAAAATAACCAGCTTAAAATAATCAATAGCCCCAAACAGGCAAGTTTTGGGGGGTGATAAGCTCGCTGCCCCTCGGTGTCCTAGGGGTGTTGTCATACAAGTAACCGCACTGGGGGGCGTGAACCAACCGCAATGATTCTCTCACAGTTCTCAAGGCCGGAAGTCCCAAATCAAGGTTTCGGCAGCACCGCTCTGGGGAAGAGACCTCGCTGGTTGGCTCCTGGCTTCCGGCCGTTGCCTGGGGTTCGCGGCGTTCTTGGCGCATGGCGCATTGGCCCCATCTCTGCCTGTGTCTTTATGTGGCTTCTTCCTCTGCGCACATGTGCAGACCTCCCTCTTCGAAGGACACCAGTCACTGGAATCAGGCCCCCCCCCCCAACTCGGCATGACCTCATGTTAATTCGACTATATGTGCAAAGACCCTCTTTGCAGATAGAGCCACTGTCAAAGGTTGGACCCGAGGGGCTCTAGTCAACCCAGGACAGTGACTAAAAGGTCCCCGCTGACACTTTAGTGGTGTGAACTTGGGTGATTCACTCACACCAGCTCCAGCGGCATACAGAGGAGAGGGGCCAAGTCCACCCGGAGCTGGGCTGGGCTGGGTGGACGTGATGGAAGGTCAGGGGGCAAGAGAATGTGCAGCGTAAACGTCTGGCCCTGGAGTCCAGGCGAGTGTGTTTGGGGTGGGGAGTGCTGGAAGGCTAAGGGCCGGGGCGGGGATCCCCAGTGAGGTGAAGGAAGGGGCTCTGCAGGAACGAGGGACAGGGATTCTGAGGGAGGAGGTCATCTCAGCGGGCGACTGTTGAGTGTAGAAGCAAAAAAAGGGAGGGTGAGGCAGGGGTGGCGTTGTCATAAGGGCGTCAGAGCGTAGAGTTGTCATAAGGGTGACGCTGATGTGATTGACGGAGGATCCGACAGACGTGACGAAAACACGGAGTGTCTCAATGGTGGAGGCTCCAGAAACCGCTGTCCTGGGTCCACTGCACAAGGCGGGTGCCACGCAGGGCGCTCTGCCCCGAGGTGCTGCATCCAAGGCTCCCTCAATTAGACTCACAGCTTTCGGTGTGGTCCAGGCTGGGCTCGTGGGGAGCCTTGAGAAATGCAGATTCTCACGCTCCACCCTGGGCCCCACCGAATGAGAATCCGGTTTTTAGCAAGACCCACAAGTGAGTCGCGTGCCCCTCAAGGTGGGAAGGGGTGCCATAGCTTCCTCTGAGGGCAGCACCTGTGTGAAACGGGAAGCCCACCGGAGCCGAGAAGCTCTGCTCCCCGCCGCCCAGCCCTTGCTGCCTCCAGACCCGTCCCGCGAGCCCCGCCTCCTCGCCAGGGCCACAGGCTGGACCGAAACAGTTGCCACACCAGAGCCCGGGAGACTGGCAGGCAGGGTTCGCAGAGATGCCGCCCCTCACGAGGAAGCTGCCCAGCTGAGCAGCGCCCGAGGCAGGCAGGGGGAGGATGTGAGGCCCTTGAGGAAGGAGGCGTCATGTCCCGGAGGTCAGCAGCAGGGCAGGAGGAGAAGGCCACCTGGCCGGCGGGGTGGTGCTCGGACGGAGATGAGCAGTCCGTTGTCCAGATGCTCCTGACTGGCTACGGGCTTCTTAGTGACCAGAGCAATTTTACAGTCACAAGCATTTGTGTTTCGGGCTCCTTTGTCCCTTCCGCAAACCTTCGTATGTGTGCCAGATGACGACAATCAGACCGAATTAGGGCTACGTGGCCAGGTTAGAACGGGTTTCAGCCAGCGTGAGTCTTACTGGTAAAAAGCTTGTTTTCCAGCGAATACCCCTCAAGTTATTAGGTTCCTCAGGGGGCGGCCGGCACGCTATTGCATAACGGGGCGGGAAGGGGAAGATGATGACGTGGCTCCCACCCTCAAAGACCCTCGTAGTGTGTTTGGGAGAAAAGAGTTCACCCTTTGTAAGCCACTGGGGCGTGAGACCCGACACCCCGTCATTCAAGCCAGGGAAATGGTGCGATCTGGTGGCTCGGTGTGAAGGACGCGGACCACATGACCTCAGGCACGTCCCAAGCCTTAGTTTCATCATCTGCCCTGTGAGGACAATGCCCCCTCCCTCCCAGAGCGACTGAGGGCTGTTAAATGAAGCGAAGCACATAGTGGGCCCTCAGAGAACATCGGCTGACAGATCTGGCAGGGGAACTAGCAAGGGCCCTTGATTGGATTCCTGGGGCTGCTGTGACAAGGGGCACACGCAGGGAGGCGCAGACGCCTGAAACTTACCCTCTGCCGGTCTCTGGGGGCTGGGGTCCGAGAGCAAGGCGGAGCGAGTTCCTTCCGAGGGCTCAGCGGAGGGCGCTGCTGCAGGCCGCTCTCCCTGGCCGGTGGACGTGTGTCTCTGTGTCCACATGACACTCCCCCCATGCTGTCTGTGTCCAAGTTTCCGTTTTTACAAGGAAACCAGTCATGCTGGATAAGCACCCACCCTCATGACCTCATTTTGAGTATCTCTGTAAAGATCCTATCTCTAAATAAGGTCACATTTGGGGGCCCTAGGGGTTAGGACTCCAACATATGAATCTCGAGGGGTCCCGGTTCCGCCCATACAGGCCCCCATGGACTTCATGAAGGGAGTGGGTCACAGGCCTCAGAAAAGGGTTTGAGAAACGTGGGGTCCATGAAGAAGGAGTTCTTTCCTAAGGAAGGGCAGTAACGGGCAATTACAGGAAAGCACAGGGTTTCCAGTGACCTGCTCCTAATGAGTAACACGCGTCAATTGTCCCCTCCAGGCCTTGGCGACATGGCGGTCTCTAATACCATAGGAGCAACGTGTTCGACATCCTGGTGGGACTGGGCATACCGTGGGGCCTGCAGACCATGGTCGTTAATCACGGGTCCACGGTGAGTTCCTCTGGCCTCCTCAGTAAGCGTGACGGATGCCGGGAGCGGGCATGACAGTGGCATTGGCCCTGCCCCACCGAGGGCTGCAGGGGACACGCTGCCCGCTTCTCCTTGGCTCCCTGGCACCCACTCTCCACGAAGGCTTCCGGAGCAGCTTGAGGGGTGCCTGCAGGGGGAAGCCCAGGCGTGCCAGCACTCACTGGCACGTACACCCCACATCTCAGCTCACTGTCATGCCCACCCCTGCCTGGTCCTTTTCTTCAGATAAGCAGAGTCCAGGGACGTGGCCCTCCTCGGCCACACGCTCACCGTGACCACACCGTTTGCTTTCCAAACGGGCAGGAAGGGCCAGGGCGCCCCGGGCTCCCGGAATGGGTGGGGCCTGGACAGCCCAGAGGTTCAGGGCCTGTGTGTTTCTTCTTCCAGGTGAAGATCAACAGCCGAGGGCTGGTCTATTCCGTGGTGTTGCTGCTGGGCTCCGTGGCACTCACCGTGAGTTTTCCCAATTCCAAAACGGAAGCCTCGCACACACTTCATTTCGTCGGATTCTGCCCGGTCACTTACATGTCTCTGAAAGCCCCTTTCGCTTCCCCCTGGCAGTGAGGGATAAAGCCGAGGAAGCAGAAAAATTCAGATACCCCCAGACTCGATCTGTGCCGAATGGGGATGCGACGGCCAGGCCTCAGGACCGGCACATAGGAGTGCTGAGGCCTCCTTGCTTCCCGTGCCCAGGACTGTGCTGAGCTCTTTACCGCTGCTTATTTATTCAGTCCTTACAACCACCTTACATTCCCATCTTGCAGACGAAACCAAGGCTCAGGGGTTAAGTAATTCACCCGAGGTCGTGGGGTTAGGCAATGGCAAAGCTGGGATTTGAACTCAGATTAGTCCGTCTCCATAGACCCACAACATTGCTCTGATGAGCTAACTATGACCCAGTTCACGGGGCACCTCCTCAACTCGGGGTTGCGAAAGAAGGTAGTGAAGGGAAGTGTGGGAGAGTCTGGAAAGAATGGAACACAGGATGTGCTCTGACCTGTCTACATAGAGAGAGAGAGAGAGAGAGAGACAGAGAGATCGAGAAACATGGTCCAAGCTGATGTTTGCCAGATTGGGGGCCAGCAGGAGCCTTGGAAGTATTTTTGAAGAGTGCTGAGAATAAAAAGTTCTAAAGCAAAGAGAGGACACAGCGGAGACCCTCGTTGTTGCTGGAGAAGGCCTGGGCAGGGAGGACCTTGGTGCCCAGACTGAGATGGGAAGGGTCAGCTCCCTGAGGGCAGCTGCTGTGTGTCCCTGGAGTCCGCAGGGCTGGCCCAGGGCCTCCATCTTCCATCGGACAAACCTCAAGCCTGCAGGGCTCACTCCAGTCAAACCAGGGACATGCCCGGCAGCAGCCGTCTGCTCTGCTCCACATTTTGGAGAAAGTTCTGGGGCCCATTGTGTGTGCGTAGTTTTCCAGTAAAAAGGTCTCGTGGGCTTCTCTGTATCTGAGCCCGGTCCTTGCTCTCTCTCTCCTCCCAGGTCCTCGGCATCCATCTAAACAAGTGGAGACTGGACCGGAAGCTGGGCATCTACGTATTGGTTCTCTATGCCATCTTCCTGTGCTTCTCAATAATGATAGAGTTTAACGTCTTCACCTTTGTCAACTTACCGATGTGTCGAGAAGATGATTAGAGCTGAGCCACAGCCCGGCTGGGAGCCGTTCCGGACACTGTCCTCCTTTCTCTCCCCTCCCCCACCACAGGTCCCACCCGCGCCCGCAGCCACAGTCTGTCCTTTCATGCACTGGAAGGAAGAGCCGTCGTGGTCGATGGTCACGTGCCAGGCTGCTGGGCGTCCTCCTCTTCCTCCTGGACTCCTGCCCCCCAAAAGGCAAGATTCAGGGGCTGCTGTCGGAGCAGCTTTGCAGACCTCTGAGTGGCCGCCACAGGATGTATGTGTCACGTTTCCTGGACACCTTAGTCAGAAGGACGTCTGTGTGAAGTTTGTCTGTCTGTTTTGCAGCATCCTCAGAAATGAGGTGGTCAGTGAATGTGAGTTCTCCCGGGGTGAGTGCAACATAAGAACGTTGTCTTGAATGTCCCCTCTGGCTAAGAGGGTGTGAGCTCCTTAGGCAGCGTGTGCTGCTGAGGGCCTCAGCTTCTGCTGGAACTGCTCACGGTTTGGAGGGGCCAAAGCCTCAACCTGCCGGGGCTTTGAGGCCATGATGGCAGACAGTCCACCCCTTTTTTCTGGAAAAAATTGGAAGATGGAAACAGTTTTTCACAGCAGAAGAGAGAGAGGAAAAAAAAACACAACAATATTCTTATCGCTTTTATTGATGCATTCAGAGAATGAGCAATGAAATATTAAAAATAAAATATCCTAAAAGATCATCATACTTGAAAAATATCATTCTATACATAAGGACCGTCATGGGGACCAAAAAGGTAACACGGAAAACGAATCCTGTGTGTATCGCGTTGCGTGGACATCAAGATGTTTGGTTTGGAATTGAGGGAAGAGCGAAAGACTAACATCCAAACGAGTGCGGACTCAGAGACCCGGTGGAGAGTGTAGTTTACAGCCTTACATCCCAGACCTTCCATGCAATGCGACTGTCACTTTGGGTTTGTCATTTCTTTGTGAACACTCTGCTCTCAGCACCCTCCTGCTGAAAGACCCAATTGTTCGTATGCCCAGCAAATTTCAAAGCCTGCTGAACTGGAATGTGGCTAACGGTTAATGACAAGAAGACAGGTTTCCTGGAAAACACACCATTTCTCCCTGGTTAGCTGGAGGCAAGTACGAACACCGTAACTTGGAGTTTTTAGAGCTTAAGTTTCTTGAACCTTATAGTTTGCTACCCATGAAAGGCCAAGGATGGGAGGCTGATTTTAAAAAAAAAAAAACAGAAAAATATTAAAAACAAGTTTTGACTGCTTCCTAGCTCTCAGATAGATATTAAAAAGATTTATGAACACAAACCATTCGTGGTTTCTCAAAAGAAAGCACAATTAATTTTGTATAGAAGTGGGTTTTTTTTATTTTTTTAATGTTTCTATTGCAAAAATCTATCAGATCTAATGCACTTTTAATATTGAGATATTTTGCATGGAAAACTGTGGGAATTACCTGTGATGGTGTGAGGAAAGAAGGTTTTTAGTGACTCATCAATGATCCGTCATGGGTGATGAGTTGAAATCCAAGAGCTGATTCCTTCCTGAGACAGAGGAGACCCGAGGTGCACTCGGGACTGATCTCATTAAGCCTCCTGAATCTCAGAAGGAGGAAGTGGTCCAGCTCGTGTCCTTCACGTTAGGGTGAGCCTGTGATGGGCCGGAATTTGTCACCAGACGTCTCGTCTGGAGCCACATCAGTGTTAGTAGCCACGCCGTGCGAAGGCTTCTCTTCTCATTGCTCTACCTAGATACAGGCCTCAGTGGTCTTTAAGTTAAGAATAAGTGTAATTTTCCTAAGAAATTAGCTAAGTGGGGGGCCAGGGAGCCCATAGGCCATCAACCTAAGCTTTAGACACAGAGGTTTCAGAGCCCTCGGGACACTGTGTCCTCTTAGCACACCTGGCCCGGACCCCTGCGTCTCACACTCATCAGGTTTCAGAGTGTGTTGCTGGTGTCTGTCTTGAGTCTCAGAACCGCCCTATGGTTAAGTAGGGGATTGTTCTCCCTGTTTACCAGAAAATTTAGTCTTGGAGAGGTCAAGTGTCTCTAGGTCATTATTATGTCTAGTAAGTGGCAGAGGGGCGCTAAGCTCCAGATCATCACCCCTCCCAGCTCAGCCAACCCAATGGGTTGGCCACCCTTGCGGGGAGGAGTGGGTAGGTGGGGTATGTTTTTGCCTTTGTGATTCGTTCTCATTTCTTGAGTTAAAACTTCACCAAATATTTAATTGACTCCTGGGTGTCCCAGCTCACATCCTAAAAGCGATCCCTATTCAATTTTTTGGTCCTATTTATTTTCTGATAAAAACCAAAAGACATTTTTAGCTGCAAGGCACAGGTCACGTGGCCCCAACGATGTCCTCGCTGGTGTCACTTTTCAGAACACATGTGTAGCTTTCAGAGAACAACACACTCTAATTACCCACCTCTTCCTCAGCAGAGTCTGTCTGAGATTATAAAGTATACTGCGATTGTAGTTGAGACCAAAAAGTAATGTTTTTAATATGTAGAGCACTCCTAGTTAATTCTCTTTTGACTTTAACGTGCCAATGTAACTTCTTTGAAGAAGCTATGCATTTATTGCATCTAAGAAACTATATATATATATATATATATATATATATATATATATATATATATATATATCATATATATATATATACCATAGGTGAAAAATTCTCTTTTTAAAATATTTTTCCATCACAAGTTTAAAGAATTGCTTGATTAATTAGACCTTCTTTTAAAATAATGCTTTTCTCATTACACGGGATAACTTCCTTTATTTTATTCCCAGAGCTAATTAGCACAGGGTAATTACACTGCTACAAAAATAGGCAATTAAAAAAATTAATTTAGCTCTTCTGATTGGGGGCAGAAAGGAAAAGTGAATCATTGTACTCAGAAAAATGTCTATAGCAGCAGGAGCAGATGGTTCCCGTTGATTTCTGGTTTGGAGTTTTCCAGGCGTGGTCAGACGGGAAGGTGTGGTATCTTGAGAACCGGGCCCTGAGGAGAGAAGGTTCTGGGTCAGCTGCCGTGGGAGACTCATGGTTCAGGGCACCAGGGGCGGGGCAGACTCATCCCACCCCTGCTCCTCCTGTCACTGGTGGTCAGCTTCTCATCTGCTTCTCTCTGCTTCTCATCCATACGCAAAGACTTTGCCTCCCTTGGGAGTTTTCACCCGCTCATCTCCCACGAACCTGTTAAGGCTGTTTCTTGCTTCTGCCTGTCGGTCCCCGGTCTTTATGGACCTGAGCAGCTGACAAGGCATTAACCCTCCTGGAGGTAAACCAGGAGGGATGTGCCTGCACCTTGCTCTAGAGCATCCTGTAGACTCTTGACCAGAGCCCCCCTCCTGGGCTGCCCAGGGTCTCTGTCCCGAGGAAAGAAACTGCCCCTCCTCCCTTTTGATGAGGATTTGTAGGCCTTATGGCATCAGCAGGAGCCCAGCACTCAGGGATACTGGCCTCATATACTTATACTGCCTGGGAATCTGGGAAGGGGCTGGGCGGCCGCCTTGCCTGACACCCTACTTTCTTCCTGGTGTTTCTCCTCCCTGAACCCTAGCCCCGACCCCCTCCCCTTCAGGTGGGTGTGGACACAGGCAAGAGGGACTGGGAGAGGATCTGTTCCTTCTCTCCTCCCCCAGGCGTGAAGTGTGCCAGCAGGGTTCAGGTGCTGGGGCAGTGTGGGTTCTGCTGCCACGTTTGGGGACTTCCCCCGGGAGTCGGCAGGAGGGAGGCAGCGCCCTAAAGCTGGGATCGGTGCTCCTCAGTGAGCCCTGGCCCTCTCCAGCCCTGACACTGAGCGGCGCTTAGGGCCTGGGTTGGTCTCTTCTCTCCCACCCCCACCAACCCTTCCCTCCTAGGCCATGTTCCTCCTGGGCTCGAAAAGACAGCCCTGCTGCATGTGTGACAGGCTCCGGCTTGAACACACAAAAGAACTTGCCTGTGAGGATGAACATCCTCAGGAGATTGTTCCCGTGTGCTGTGATTTAAATATTCCTGGGTCTCGCTAATGCCCTCTGAACATGGTTTTCATGAGACTCTTCCTTCCCTGGAGGCAGTTAGCAGATGCATCCAGGGCACCTGAGATGGCCCGTGTCTCAGCAGCTTTGTTGCCAGATCGTGCCCATAGAAACTTGCAGAAATTTCTGAAAATGATGGCAGGAAGTCCATGATCCCCCACCTCAACCTTGGACCCAAAGTGGCTGGCTCTTCCAGCCCCTGCAGATTGACCCAGTATGAGCGTTTTTTCTCTCTGGCTTTTCACTCTGTGGCTGAGTGAAGGAGCCCCACCAACGTTGGGTATATCATCCCCACGGTGGCAGTTGTGCAGTTAATAGACGAGGGGGGGTCCTTCCATGAGCCCAGCCCACAAGGCAAAGGACATGGATGGGACACAGATTCTGTTGCTCGTTTCGAGCCCAGCCTTTTGCCAATCTAGCTTGTTGCTGTGTGCCCCAGAGAACGTTCCCCAATGGGCACAGGTTTTTAAAAGGCATTTAGGTGGTTGTATTTGCCTCTTAGAAAGGAAAACTGAATAGGGACTAGTGTTACACTTAAGTTCAGGCACGATGGCCGGTGGGAGAATGTCCGCCCATCACAGTGCTGCCCAGCAGAGAGGAAACGGACGCCCGCGTGAAACTGGGAGACTCTGCTGCCACCTGGCAGAGCTGTGTGTCCCCGTTACAGCAGGGAGCCGGATGAATGATCTTAGAGCTCTGAAGTGTTACGGCATTTTTAAAATTCTAGCTTTTCAAGACAAATAGCTCCCCGCTTCAATTCCTATCTGCTAAGTCCTCCCACACTGGTGGGGGCTGGTGGCCATGCTTCGTGTCACCTTTTCCTTACATCTGAGGCTTCTCGTGGCCTCTTAAGAGTGTCAGTGTCCAGTTATCGAGGCTGCGTATCCATCACACACTTCTAACAGGGCTGAGACATTCTCCTCCTAGGAAAACATCTGCCGCCTGAATACCCCAGTATGGAACAGGGGACACTGGGAGGCAGCTGGAAATACCTGCTGTGCCTGTGTGGAGTCCGGCCCTTGGGCGTGTGGCTTTTCCGTCAGTTAGATTTACGCGTCTGGATTGGCTGCTCCTTGGTTAAAATTTAATGGCAAATGCGGGCATAATCCATACCTAGTCCCACTGTTGCCAGAATTCAAACAGTTGTTTTTTATGCAACATGTTGGTTCAGATTTTTCCACAGATGGAGGCCAAAGAAACCCTTGATCCTGGGGAAAGTATGTACCCTGCCTACCCCACCACTGGAAAACAATTTTTTTGAAGCGATCGAGAGAGTATGTGCAGCTTTGGGCTTCTGGTTGCATGATTTGGTATGATCGCCTTTGTGCATAAAAGGAGGGTCCCAGACAACAGAGCCCTCCCTACTCCTTCTCCACAGTCCCCAGGTATCCAGGCGGGCACGCAGTCCCCTTCAACAGAAGGAGCAAGGCGTTTCCTCCCACTGAACATGACTGGGGTATGAGCCAGGCAGCTCTGTGTTTCCAAATCAGATATTCTGATAGCTTTTTTTTTTCTGGCCCCTGGGGCACCCCTGCCCTCATCTCCAGAGGTGTCCTGAGACGTAGACCACCTCCTAGAGTTTCCTCCATGTGGCTTGGACTAAGGATATTTGGGGACCCAGTGGACAGAGCAGTGGCTGAGCTGCTGTGGCCAGCGCTCGGGGAGCCTCCTCAGGGAACTGCTATTCTGGGCTGCTGGATGTCCGGTGAAGAGCACACGCTTCTTGGCAGGGCGCCCTCTGCCTGTGTCTTCCATCCAGCTGCCGCCAGCGGGGAGTAGTTGCTGGGTGTCTGAATACAGAGAGCCTTGATTACCTAGAGAGAGGAAAGAGGGCTGCCAGCCAGATGGGGCCAGGCCGGAGGCCCTGCAAGAAAGGGCTGAGCAAGGCCAGGCCAGGCAAGTCCATCCCAGATGCCCAAGAGGCGGGCTGGGCGCGGTTTCTGCTGGGCCATGCGAACTTTCTGAGGCTCAGCCATGACCTACCAAACAGCAGGCGAGTAGAATCAGAGGGCGCTCGTGTCCTAAAAGAGCCCCTTTAAAAACAACAAAATCTAGAACTTCTCACACCACTTGAGTCCCCCGCTAGACTTTTCTGGCCTGCTGGGCTGAAGGCTACCATCTCTGTGCGTTCTCTCTAACAGGCGAAGCAGGAGCAGTGAGTCAAAAAGTTGTAAATAATAAATATATTTATCCTGCTATTTATTTTTTCAACAACTGTGACCTCCTGCACTGTGAATGCTCTGTGATATGAGATTCTTAGTTTAATAAAACTGTCATTAAATTTGAATGAATTGATATTATTGGTTACTAAACACTGGCATGAGTTTATTTTTATTGTGAAGAAAAATCTAGAGTAAATATGAATTAAATCTTTATAAGAAATCTAGCAGTCAGTATTGTAATGCAATATATCAAGATCTGTACACTGTCAATAAAATAAATGAGCACAAACTGTCTTTCCCTACGTAGAGCTTCCATTCGTGTTCTAATAGACACATACATATTTGTATTTTTTCAAAGAATGATTTACACTGGAATAAGCCATTTGAAACCATTTATATTTGCCTATTGAGAAAAAAAATAAACTTCAAAAGGATGAGGGTTGGAGCTTTTTCATTATGATGATTGGTAATGAATGAAACAAAGCAGAAATCTCATAACTTAGCTAGTGTGAATGAGCCCAGAACGACCCAACCCTTTCCTACCTCAGCAGGAAGGCCCGCTTTACGGACAGGGGACCCGTGCAATCACGCCGGGCCCCGCGCTCAGAAGGGCTCCAGGCTCCGTTGTCGCCATCTTGAAATCCTTAATGCTTTTTGAAAGGGAAGCCCCATGCCTTTATTTGCACTGAGCCCTGCGAATTACCTAGCAGGAATAAGGTTATACCATCAGCGCTTGTGTCATGAGACATGGAGATTAAAGGGAGAGGTTCCGGTTAATTCCTTTTCTGCAAGTCTCCTGAGCCCTAGCGGGTTCAGGTGCCACCACCTGAACATGCACATGAATCACCTGGACATTTTAGGAAAAAGCAGCTTCCGGCTCAGCATGAATGGCATGGGCCAAAGATGCTACATTTCTAGCAAGTTCTCAGGTGATGCCAGGGCTCCTGGTCCATTCTAAGCAGTGAGTAGGTGAGTCCTACTCAAAATGTGACATGGGCACTTGCACAGTCTCACAAACTCAGTCTGCAACAAGATGAGTATAGAAACTGAGAAAAAAGTTTGGCAAGACGATGAGTAAATTTTATGTCCGAACATGTTTTTTCATTGCATTTTTCTGATTATTTTTTATTATACTTACAAATATCAGTCCACAATGAATTTAATTTTAAAAAATATTTGTAAACGATCTTTCCCACAGGTTCTACTTTAGATAAGAAATTGTACTTTAGATGAAAATTAGTCAGAAACCCCTTTTGTTTAACTCTTTCCTGTTAAAGTCCGTCCATAACGTCTGAAGGACTTTGTCTTGGTAACTCCGGTCCAATAAGCTTTGTGGGTCCTGCAGCCACGTGCTCTTGGTTCGGAGCATCTCAGTGTCCCATAGTCCACCTGGCACCTCCTGGCTTACCAAGCCAGTGAAACACAGGACAGGTATTGTCCTCGTTTCACAGATGGGGAAAATAGGGTACGGAGCAGACATGCTGTGCGCAGGATCTCAGCTACTCACCGTGCAGGCCAGCCTGAGAAGCCACGTCTCATTCCACTGCCTAGGGCTGCCCAGACCAGATGAGGTAGTAGGTGTTGGGCTCCCCAGGACAGGACCAGGTTCATGGGCATGTGACCTATGCAGTCACAGAGCCCATGCTTAGAGGGTCCCACACTTGGAAGGGTCCTATGGTTGTTTTAATGCTCTGCTGTAGCTGTCTTGAAATTTACAAACGTTTGGAACATGCGGTTGCACATTTTCATTTGGCATTGGGTCCCACAAATCACGTAGCCGGTGCTGTCCTAGGCCCGGGTCCCTGTGAGGACCACCCTGTGCACTGCCTGCATCTGAGGCTTCTGGATGAGACCCCTGGGTTGAGGGGACACCACACCTTCCTTTCTGGTCCTCAACATCACCTCGTCCAATGCCACATTAATTACTGGCAGCTGGATTGAACCCAAACTTCCTCATGCACACCTCCAAGCACCTCTGTCAGGGGCAGGGCACAGCAAGGAAGACACTGAAGAGCCCATGGAGCTGGGCAACTTGTTCTGCTCTTTATAAAAACCAATAAACGAAAAAAATTTTAAAAATTCATCAATGAAGGGAAACTGACATTTATCACAAGCCTTTTACTCAACAGACACTGTTATCCATCTCCTATATAATCTTCACAAGCAGCTTGAGGTAGGTACACCTCCACCGTCTTCTAAAAGAGGACCTTGGCCCCAGAGAGGCGGAGAAACTTGCTCAATGTCACACAGCAAGCCAGAGTGAAGCCGAGACCAGAACCGCTACATGGTTCTGATGCAGCCAGAGCTCCCATTCCTCCAGCACCCAAACTCCTTCACAGCAGCTCTCAAAGGAAGTGAGTCCACACTCAGGTCCCAAGAGCCTCCTGCTGAGCACACACCTGTCTGTGGGCACTTCCCTGAGATGACGACAGAAGCCCAGACTGGGACCGTGGCTGAGGAGACCAGTGTGGGATCAGGTTTCTGCTCACACTAACCAACATACTGCCACCCAGTCTTTCTCATGAGGAAGGCTTGAGGACACCACACTGGATTATCAGAGGAAGTAAATAACCCCAAAAGGGAGAAGTGAAATAAATCACAGTCTCGGCCCCAAGTCATTATGGGACATCTTTTTTAACCAAGCACACTATACGAAGAAGTGTAAGATCCAGTCCATCGTCCTTGAGGCAAAAGATGAACGGAAAGATTATCAATTACAGTACCTCTCGATGGTGGGCACTCGAGCTTTCTTAGGCAGTAATTCATTTTCCCCTCATCACTACCTTGAGAGGTAAGTAGGGTACTTACCTTTCCAGGCCTTCACTCACACTGTCACCTCCCCTTAGGACACCCTTCCCTTATTTATACCTGTCAAAATCCTACTCGAGAATACCTCCAAAGAACAGTGGTTTAAACATGGTAGGATTTTATTTCTCTCACATGAAGGTGCTTGGTTCAGGCTGGTGTGGCACTCCACGGTGCTGGTGGTCCCGGCTCCTTATTATTGCTTTGTCTTCCTCAGCATATAGCTTCTGCCACAAAGCCTAAAATGGCCACCTCCCTTCATCCTGACTGCAGCCTGATGAGGCATCTTGAGTCAGACCCAACCAGTTAAGCCGTTCCCAAATTCCTGATCCCAGAATCTGTGCAAGAGAAGAAAAAGAAAAAAAAAAAAAAAAAAAAAAGCAGCAGCAGCTTATTGTTGATTAAAGCTGTTAAATTTGGGGGTAATTTGCTATGCATCAATGGATAAATAATATATCACGTATACAGGTTTGGGCCCATTTATTCAACTGTGCTGAGCCCCCAACCTGGACACACACAGAGGAATCAGACGTGGTTAAAGATTGTCTACCAGAACGCAAAGATCTCCCAGGGGGACGGGGCAGAAATCATGTCGTATGTGTCCTTGCCCTTAGAACACTTTCCTCACCTTCACACACAGTAGGCTCGCAGTGCCTGGCACATACTAGGAGCTCCGCTTCCCAGAGAACAGCTCCAACCTCCTGGCTGGCCTTCTGGTAGATGAGCCAACTTGAAGATGATGAGCTGCTAATGTACAATTACCTGGCCTCTTGTCAAAAATGTGGATTTGTTCCCCCGAGGTCACTGCTTCAGTCTCTTTCCATTCCCTCATTCCATGTGCTGCCAAGAGGAAGGATGTGATGACCAGGCAAGCGAGTCTTTCCTGAGCCAGCTGCCTTTCCCTTGCCTGCAGACAGGCCAGTATTAAGGGCTGAGTCCTTCACCACTCACCAGAGGCTGCCTTTTCCTGTGGGCCTCCTTGTTCGTCTTTCATTTTGGGGGAGGGAGCAAAGAAAATGATCTTGAAGAATGATTCCCCCATGTCGCATCTTTATGATCCATATTGTCAGAGCAACTTGAATTATACCTATAACGCAAGGCCTTGTTTTCTTAAATTATAAAGTGTGCAATATTCTACTATAAATTCTACATAGCCAATTGATTTGCACACAGTGCTTTTTTGCAAAACACTTGTATCTATAACCAACTTATGGTTGCAATCGATGAACAATAGGAATGTCATAGATTAACACATTTTGTTTACACGAATGGGTGCAACCAAAACAAAACACTAAAGGCATTAGTCAGAACTTTACTCACTCACCGAGGACATGAATGACTTCTCTGCAGAATTGGACAATAGTTTTTGAAAACTAGAAAAGTAATTGCTTAATTATTCGCGCTTTTCATAACATAATGACCAAAGATTTCACACTCTTTTAAAAACAGCTTCTTTTCAAGTATAATTGACATACGATAATTGTACATTCTTAAAGTTTGCAATTTGATTAATCCTAATATATGTAAACATCCATGAAACCATAACCACAAATCAAAATAATGAGTACATCCATCAACCCCAAAGATTTCCTCACGTATGGCCTTGTTTTTCCGGTCGTTTCTAGGCATATATAGTGGACACTGTTGGTTATCTACCCAACATCCCTTCTATTCTTCCTTTTCAACAGAATCTTAATTTTGATTAAGTATCAACCCCCCAATCTGATTGGAGAAAGGTCACCGCCAAGCCCAGGACCAAGTGTGGATCCTGATTAAACTAAACCAATTGCAGCATGACATGCTCCTGGTGACTGGGCCAGGTGTGTGACCTAAGTTGACCAATCACACTATGTAGACTTTCATTCCATGCTTTGGAGAGAAGCTTGTCTCCTTTCTTGCAGGATGGACCCAGAGAGCATGATTCCAATTGCCACCAAAAGCTGTCTGGGAACCACAGGAGAACTAGCCTGAGTGTGAAGTCAGCGCTGAGGATGTCAGAGCAGAGAGAAGGACCAACCTGAGTGATTGACAGCAGCTGAGTCCCTGATCATTTCACACCTGGGGCTGACCCCATCGGCAGCTTCTAAGGTGGCTCCCAACGATCCTTGCCTCCTGGTCTTCACACCTTCAATCCCTTCCCCTTGAGTATAGGCAGGGCCCGTGACTTGTTTCTGATAGGACAGGGCAAGGCTGATGGGATGTCACTTCTACGATTAGATGACATAAGATTGTGACTTCTGTCTTCCTAGCTGCTCTCTCAATTGACTTCTCAGCTTGCACACTTTGGTGAAGTAGCGGCCTTATTGGAGATTTCCATATGGCCGGGCATTGAAGATGGCCTCTGGCCAGCAGCCAGCACAAAACTGAGGCTCCTCAAAGGACTGCATCCTGCCACCCACCATGTGAGTTTGGATGTAGATCCTTCCCTAGCTGAGCCTTCAGAAGTGACCCCAGCCTGGCCAACCGCGTGACTGCAGCCTGTTACAGAGGCAACCATCGAAATTGTGCCAATACTCCAAACCCATAGACACTGGAAGATAATAAATATGTTGTTTTACGCCACTAAATTTGGGGGTGATTTGTTGCCTAGCAACAGATAACTGAAGCACTAGGTTTCGAGTTATACAAGACAATCCAGTTCCCTTGTAGTCCATTCACTCAGAGTCAGAGTTTTCTGTTGTTTAAACCTAAGAGCACCTCCTGTGGCATGTCCCATCCCACGAGTGAAATCTCCTCAAAGATGGGACTCACATAACCTCCCAGGGCTTCACTGGGGTCATAACTCAGTGGACTAGGAATTAAGGATGTTCTTGACCCTGATTTTAGCTCATCTTCTGACAGCACAAAGCAGAGACAATCCCCACCATGGCTCAGGACTCAGAAATGGAAGAGGCTTTCCTTGGGTTCCAAGTGGTTTTTATTTAGCCAACAAGAGCTTATTAAGTGCCTGCTGTTTGCAGAACCCTTCACTGGGTATTGGTGGTGGGAGTAAAAGAAAAAATTTAGAAGGAGGATGTATTTTCTGCTCCCAAGGAGCTTGCAATCATGCAGGAATGGAAGTATGTGACGAGTGTAGGTTAAGAGGGCACTGCATCTGGAAGCAGACAGGCTTCTGGAATGGACCTTGAGTCAGAAAACAAATGCAGCTAGTTTTCTCAGAGGTTCCCTGAGAAAGATCTTAGAAGCCTTGGGTTTCTGCCACAGGGATGGGCAGGGCTGGTCCAGGGGAAGTGGGACACCAGATAAGAAGCTTCCTGATAATTCAGGTTGGGGGCTGCTGTAGAAGCTTTGTGGAGTGTCTTCTCAGCTCATGAGCACCGATCTCTCTCTCTGTCTCTCTCTCTCTGTCTCTGTCTGTCTGTCTGTCTGTCTCTCTCTCTCTCAGATTGCCTGCCCCTCATGGCCAAGATTATCCTTCTAGAAAATTAGGAACTGAGACTGAGACATGCAAACGTCACGTTTGGGCTGGTCTGTCTGCAGGGAAGAACGGTAGGCATGTGAAGAGAAGATGGTGAGGGAGAACCCCAGAGAACGGAGCTGGAGACAGCCTACGTGGTCCAGGGAAGAGACTCAGCATCAGTGTTTTCGAAATCTGAAGCTATCCTATAGAAATCCTGCTTTTCATTTTTTTGTTTTGTTTTGTTTTTCTTGTAAGGCCTGTATGCCCAGGTCCTCATTCAGCTGGGCAGCTGCCGGTGAGAGCTGAGACAGTCTGTGGCTTTCTCCAGAGCCTGATTCCCAGGTCACCCCAGCCCCGACCCAGCCGGTGCAGACATTTTGTTCCCCACTGACCCCTGAAGATCCTGATTGATTTTGCAATAATAAAGCTCCCTCTCACCCTCTCTTTTTAAAGATCTCTCCAAAGTAATAGGAAATGGAGAAATGGAGACACGTGGACTTTTGGGGGGTCAGAAGAAGATGGACGAAACCACAGAAAGAGCTGTTTTCTGTATCGACTTCTGCAAAGCAAACTATCCCAAACAGCAACCATTTCATTCTATGTCATGGTTTTACCAGTCAGGAATTTAGGCAGGGCCTGTCTAGTGATTCTCCTGCTCCATGTGACATTGAAGGAGGTATTTAGCTAACAGATGGATTCGTCTAGAAGAGCCAAGATGGCTTCGCTTGCATGTCTGGTGCCTTGGCTGATTTGCCCAAGGTTCCCAGCCAGAGGCTGAGTGGGATGTGAGCCCAGTTAGTCTGATTCCACAGCTTTGCCCTCCTGCCACTCCCCTCACCCCTTCTCCATATCCCAGGAAACTGACCCATAGGGACCCCACACCCATAGAGACTGGCCAATGAGCTCCCACACTTTCTGGGTCCAGCTGACTTTGGTGCTGAGGGGCCCACGACAAAAAATTGGAGGGATGGAGGAGAGCCAAAGTATTTATTTTCCTGGTTACCTCCCTCAGGGTCACCATGAGCTGGCTATGTCCCCGAATAGAGGTTCCTGCCCTGCTCCTAAGCCCTCGTGTCTACAGGACAGGACTCTACTTCTGGGTCTGGTAACCGCTCCCCGTGTTTGGCTAAGGAAGGTAACATGTCTGAGGGTAAAAGCACCCTGCCTTGTACTTCCCCATCTACACGTTTATTAAACCCTTCTCAGATTATCCTAATGAGAAATGCCATTTGGTTCCTGTGAGACCTGACTGCTACATGAGGGACCTTAGTCATAGTGCAAATAAGAGCTAATGCGTATTGAATACTTGCTGTGTGCCAGGCTCCTTTCTAAGCCCATTACCTGCATTAGCTCATGCGACATTCACAGGCACCCTGTGAGGTAGACACGATGAATATCCCATCTCACAGATGAGGAAACTGAGGCACAGAGGGGTGAAGTAAGGTTACCTAAGGTTACGCAGCCTACACAGCCATGAAGTGGCAGAGCTGGGATTTGAACCCCGGTGACCTTACTCAAGCCCCTGCTCTCATCAAATACTCTACATAGTAGAGAAATTTCTGTCGCAAGAACGTGCTATTTCTCCAAAGGCTCTTATCTAACTCGGAGCATTTCTGTGGGAAGGGGAGAGGAGGTTGAAAAGCAAGACTGTGCTGTGAGACTTTCTTCTTCAGCGATTGTCCCCAGGAACTCCAGTGAGGCTGGGAGTTGACCTCATAAAGGTGACATGCCCCTGAAAATTCCCACACTCCTCTTCACCTGTGTGGAGGGAGGAGGCAGCTGAGGAGCATGTGGAGGTAAAGCCATCCCATGAGGACCCCAGACATGCGAAGCAGCCTCTTATGCTTTGGGGCAATAAGCTGAAGAGTTTACCTCTCCATTCCTGTGGTCCCACAACCATGGACATTCTCTGGACCCAGCGAGGAACGGAATATCGGAGGGAGCAGCTGCAGTTATGGAGAGCCTGAGCCTTTCGCTGACGACTAACAGGAAGCTGACTCAGATTGTGTTTGAGTTTTTTTAAAAAAGAAAAGAAAAAAGGACTGTATTGGTTCTTGTAACTGAGATGTCTAGTGGTGCAGCTGGCTTGAAGCATATCAGAACCTAGGCCTCAGAGGATGTCACTAGGGCAGTCTCTCTCTGTATTGCTTTTCTCCGTCTTGGCTTTCTCCTTGAGTACAATTTTACCACATGGTGGCCCTGGTAGCTATTGGGCTGCCCCAAGTTTATGCTCTCCCAGCTTAATGCCAGCTTGGAGTAGGGGGAAGATCACTGCCAACAAAATGTCCCAGAGAAGGATCTTATTGGCTCAGCTTGGGTCATATGCTCATCCATGAACCAATCACTGTGCCCAGTAAGTGTAGAGCTCTAAAATGGGAGTAGGGGGTTGTTATCTCCACCTGAAGCAACTGGAGAAGAGTGCTCCATAAAGAAACATTAGCTACTGGGATATTATTAACAACAACAACAACAACAACAAAAAGACAAGGGTACAGGGAAGGAGCTTGCAGACTCAAACAGCAGTTACTTCCCAACAGGAGTCCTGAGATCCATATCCAGGGAGAGAAAAGGGAGGGGGTACAAGGACTTGGGAGCGAAATGGGGACCCTGGAAGGGGGCTGAAGGCAAGCTTGGCAGAGGCTACAATGAAGAGGGCCTTCTCAGATTTCTGGAATCTTGGCAACCTCTCCTTCAGTCAGTTACTATTGTGGGGGAAGAGGAAACTTTCCTCTATCCTCCTAGGTTCTTTTGGCTGGTCTAATAATTAAATCTACAGGAGACAGACTAACAAGAGAAAATAAGCAAATTTAATTACATACTTATGCATGGGAACCCCATGTGCATAAGAGAGGCAGAGACTGCATATGTGGGAGGTTCAGAGGCAGAAAGGGAAAATGAGGTATATATGACATTCTGAGCTAAGGATAACTTTGGGGCTTCAAAGATAAGAAAGTCATTGCAGGACTATAAGAAGAGCATATATTCAGTAATTAGATGTTTGCCCTGTACTATGGAGAGATCAAAAAAGTTATCACTGATACTCTCTTATTATGGACAAGGTCTCTAATTTAAATTCTTCTAGGTAGTTTGGGGAGGGGTGGCCGAAGTTTCTCTGGAGCCCACAGTGTCTCAGTTGTCTTTTGCTCAAAATAATCCACATACCAGAGAGGTACATCATCGGTGACTTGTTCTGAGCCCCTACACTAGCCGTAGGGTCATGCTGGGGCTTCCTTTCATGTTCTCGCCTGAAGAATTCTGTCTTCACAGAGCAGGTGAGCAGTGGGCCTTGTGGAGGCCTCTGTGGAGGCCATGATGCTAGTCGCAGGGAACCCAGTCTCTGAAGGGTTTGTTCTGAGTTTCTCAGCAGTGGCCCAGGGAGCTGAAGGAAATCCTCATATGGGGAGGATGTGGAAGAGTGGGGTTACTCACAGTCCAGATCAACCTAGAAGGGCCTGAAGGACTGTCTGTCTAGATGCGATAGTTGGACAGACCTTGTCTCTGAAGCCTGGGGAGGCCTGGGAGTGGCCAATGGGCTTATTTTAGCAACAGCAAAGGGCTTACAGTGGCAACCTGTAGCAGGTGCCACATTTGTACTCATCGCTTTTGCAAATGAGCAAGCTGGATTCCTAGGAGGTGACTTGTGTGAAGCTACCCAGCTGGAAGTTCCCTGGGGCTGGATTTGAACACATTTCTGTCCTCGTAGCCTATGCTTCTGAACAGGGAGCTACAGTCCTCTCCAGGGAGATGTGGAGATGATTCCCACCCAGGGAGGGAAGAGTCTAACCTCTGGAGGAGATGAAAGGTCGATGAGGCATGGTTATGAACTAATGAGGGGGCCTTCAGAAATCTCAGTTAAGCAGGAAGTGGGGTGGCTGGAGTAGTCAGGGTGGCCTTTTGGAGGCAATATTTTTAAAATAATAGTTTGCAATATAATTCCCATAACATACAATTCACCCGCTTAAAGTGTACAATTCAGCATTTTTAGTATAGTCACAAAGTTGTGCAACCATCACCAAAATCAATGGTAGAACATTTACTTCTCCCCCAAAAGAAACCCTGCAACCATTAGCAGCTGTTCCCCATTCTCCCCTCTTCCCTTTAGCAAACTCCAGTTTACTTCGTGTGTCCATGGATTTGCCTACTCTGAACATTTTATAAACAGAATCCTACAATACGTGGTCCTCTGTGACTGGCGTTTCTCACTTGGCATGAGGTTTTCCCAGTTCATTCACGTCGTAGCATGTGTCAGCACGCCATTTATTTTTACGGTCTAATAATGCGCCGTCGTATGGAGGTACCACATTTTGTTAATCACTTCATGAATCGATGGGCATTTGGGTTGTTCCCACTTTCTGACGGTTAGGAATGATACTGCTACGATCACTCATGTACGAGGTATTGTGTGAACATATGTGTTCCTTTCTTTGGGGCGTACGCCTAGGAGTAGCATTGCTGGGTCATATGGTAACTCCATGTTTTACCTTTTGAGGAACTGCCAGACCGTTTTTTCCAAAGTGGCTGCACCATGTGACATTCCCACCAGGAGGCTGCGCTTTTCATGAGTGTCCAGATGGGGATTCTTTTCTAATTTCTGCCAGGTCAGTTTGGTGGAAAGGTTAGGAAAGGCATGGAGGAGGGTGCGAGGGGAGAGTAGCAGGGTGGGAGGCCTTGTGAGGCCTTCACCAGAGCCCTGGGCTTTGGTCCTGCCTGCACCTCAACTTACTGTGTGGCCTCCAGGGAGTCACCTCCTCTCTTTCCATCTCAGTTTTCTTATCTATAAAATGAAGGCACTAGACCAGAGTGTCTCAACGGGGGATTTGGGCTCCCAGAGACATTTAGTAATGGCTGGAGAAATTTTTAGATATTGCAAGGAGAAGATGATGCTACTGGTATCCAGAGGTTTGAGGCCAGGGATGCTGCTCAATATCTTATAGTGCACAGGACGGCTCCAACAACAAAGCAACAAAGTTATCTGGCCCCAAATGTCAGTAGCGGAGAACCCCGGCATTAGGTGGGGTGACTCCATAGTGTTCAGTCCTGTCCAGTCAATGGGAAATGCTCTGAGGGCAGCCCAGGCTCAGGAGGCATTTTTGAGTGCCCAGGCACTTGGAAAGGGGGCCTCCCGGTGTCACCGGGGTTGCTGTGGACGTTGTATTCGTGCGAGCTGACTGGCCTTCTCCCTCTGCTCCCATCTAGGCGTGGTACCCAGGAGAGGTGCATTAGGTGCCTGGCGTGGCAGATGAACAAACTGCCTCGGAAGGTAGTGAGTTCATCATCAGTGGAGGCGTCCAAAGGAGGCAACGTGGCCACCTGTCAGGGACGCGGAGGAGGCGCCCGCTTCTGGTCCGGGGCTGCCCTGGTCCGGGGCCGGCCGTGGGCGATTTTGAGGCTCCTGCGGGCGGGCGCCAAGGCCCTGCCTCCCTGTCCCGCGAGTGCCCTGCGCAGAGCTCTTGGCCTCCCCACCTGCGGGTCGCGGTCACGGCCACGGCGGGCGGGCGCTGGGAGCGCCTGCCTTCCACCGCGGCTCTTCTTCGCCACGCTGGAGAGACTTTTCTCTAAGTTTCCCTCCCGGCTCTCCACGAGCCGCGCGGGCCGCAGCCGCGGTTCGGCCCCCCGTGCCCGGCGCCTGGTCCCGGCACCGCCCGCCGCCAGGCCCGGCCCCGGGGGCGCGGCCGCCCAGCTTCCCTGTGCCCAGGGGGTCTCCGGGCCGTGAGCTGCCGCCGAAAGGCTTTTGACCAAAAAAAAACAAAAAACAAAAAACCAAGAACAACAAAAAAAACCCTTGACCACCAAGGCCAGCCTCTTCCTGAAAGCCCCGCTCGCTCCGATACAGGAAGTAGCAGGGAGCGAGCGCCCCAGAGCGCGGCGGCGGCGGCGGCGGCGGCGCCCGCCCGGGCCCCTCCCCAGGGCCAGCACGAGGGACATGCGGGCGCCCGGAGCACGGCCGCCCGCGCCGCCCGGCGCCTGAGCCCCTCGGTTCACCGTCCCTGCCCTGCCGGAGGCATGATCCGACGCGCCGCGGCGCCCGCGCGCGAGGACCCCGCGGGGTAAGTCCGGGGCCCGCGCGCCCTCCGCCCTGGGTGTCGCCGGACCCCAGCTCCTCCGTGTCCTGGCCGTCTCACCCCACTTCCCCACCCTCCGCGAGTGCTCGGAGCTCCCGGAGGAGCACCCTGGCTGCGGGACCTCGGGGTGTCAGGCGGAGACGGAGCCCCTGGCTAGCGCCAGGGCCAGACCCCAGTTCTGCGCGGAAGGGGGAGGCTCTGGTGACTGCAGGACGCGAAGAGTTGGCTCAACGCGCACACCCAGCGGTCGCTGTCTGGAAAAAAACAGCCCTCGAAGTTGGGCGGCGTGGCGGGCGGGTGCGAGAAGGGCGTCCCTACCTGTCAGAGCCGGGGCGCAGGGGCTGCGGACGTGGCCGGTCCCCGGGCTCCTGTCCCGCCTGAACTTTGGATGCAAATCCCAGCGGTGCGTGCGTCGCTGGCTCCCGCACCGCCTTTGTCCCCGCGCGTCCTCCCGCGTCAGCGCCGGGCAAGACGTGGGGTGGGCGGGGGGCTGGGGTCCCCGCCACTTCGGGCGCCCGCCGCCCAGCAGCTGACCAGCCTGTCTAGACCGAGGACACACCGGAATCCCCTCTCCCGCTCCTCTGGCGGGTCGGGGGACCGTGACCTTCGGACCGGCCTTCGCCAAGCCTGATGCTTGGGGAAGGACCTGGCGCCCTTCGGGCTCAGCGTGGCCTGAGGCATCCCTGGGGAGAAGGCTCAGCTGGAAGTGCGTAAAGCCTAACCGGTTTACGAACGGGGGTCTCTAGTGTCTAATTTAAGGTCCCCTACCCCCACAGTGCTCTGGCGCGCTCTGCCAGGGTCTCTTCCCCCCATCCCAGCCCAGAGGGATTCCTGAGAGAGCTTCAGGGGGCTGAGGAGCGTCTAGTTCGTAGGCAGTTTCCTGGGAAAAAAAACTCTTAGAACCTTTCTGGGTGCCAAGGTTGATGGGCGCCTCTGGGAGCGCCATTCAGGGTTTTTGGTTTAAAAGTCCCGGAGCCTACTTCTGTGCTGGACACCCAGCCGCTACCCGGCCTAGCTCTGTGTCCTCCGCTCCCAGGGCCTCGGTGCTTCGCCTCTGTAAAAACGGGACGAGGCCGATCTCATGCAATCCCAAATTGGGGGGCAGTGGAGTCACTGGCTCCCACTCTGGTGGAGGGGTTGCTTGGCGGACCCTTAAGTTCATTTAGATCTGAATGTCTCCCTTCTCCCCGCCCCACCCCATCGCCCCCCAGTCCGGAAATTCTACATGCATGTTTTCCCTTGGAAGTGACCTCTGGAAAGACAAATGCCATCCGGTGGGGGAACCGAGAATTACTTTGGGGACAGGGCGCCCCAAGGGCAAGTATCTGCCACACCCAATATTGCAGAGTAAAGCCTGCCAGGAGGCGTTTTATTTTATTTCTGGCTAGAAGAAGGGCCTTTTTTCTGGGAGGAAGGTGTCCTGACCTTTCCAACTTCCCATTCCCCCCCCCCAGGGATGACCTAGCCTGAGCCACTTCCTCTTCCCTTTCTTTGTTCATTACTGGGCCAGTTATTCAACCTCTCTCTGCCTCAGTTTACTGATCTATAAAATGAGGGCAAGTAGTAGTAACTACCCCTTATGGTTGTTTTACGGATTAAATGAGATAATGCATGGAGAGGAAATTGCTCCTTTGCCTTAGGGTAAAAACTCTTATTGTTGTTATTATTACTATCATTTTTTATAGTGCAATCCCTCTGTTTGCCCGAAAAAGACCTATCCTTTGCCTCAGCTGTCAATCGGGGGTCATAGAAACACCTGCTGGTAGGATTGTTCGGAGGATTGGATGAGTCAACCAGCTCAGGCCTTCTTAGAGCAGTTCCTGGCCCTTCCTCTTAGATGAATGTTGGTTTGTTGCTGAAAATGCCACTTTATTTAAGAGGATCTTTTGGATTGGAAGGGTTCCTAGACAGTATCTCATTTAACCTTGCACCTGGTACAGGAATACCTTTGACAGCATTCCTGAAAGGTCCTTGCATGCCTCCAGTGACAGAGAGCTTGCCGCCACTGCGCCAACCCTTCTGACAGGCAGATACCTAAGAAAGGAATTCCTGAACTTGAGTTGCAGCCTGCCTCCCTCTCACTTCTTCCATGCGAGATGCTGTTCTCCCTCAGGGCCCAACCCTTCTTGACTCTCAAGTAGTGGAAGGCAGTTCTCAGGGGCACCTCCCATCCCTTGTCCCCTGGGCTGCACACCTGCATTACAGGGCCCGAAGATGATGAGGAGCAATCATCTACGACCTCCCACCCCCACGCCACCCCCATACTCGGCTGGGTCCCGGGTCCTCGGTTGAGCTCAGCTGTCCACCCTTCCCTCCCAAAGCCTCCTCCTTCGTGCTGGTGGGAGATGGATACTGAGAGTTCAGACAGCTATGGGAATGCCACCCACTCTCACTCCCCAGGGGCTAGGATGGTGTCACTTGAGTGTCGGCTCCTCAGAATAGGAGTGTGAGGATCTTGGCAAGCAAGCTCTGTCTACTTGTTGAAGAAGTCGGCCGGGAGAAAGAAAATGCAGGCAGGCTGCTTATTAAAGTGTCTGCATTAGAAGGAGGTGGGAGGGACTGCATTATAACAAACTCCTGCCTGCTGCTGACGTTCCCAGGAGAAGATGCAAAAGGGATGTGGTTGGCCTGTTGGGAACTCCGAGGCCCTCGAGGTGGGAGTGGAGCGTGGGCGATGAGGACAGGAAAGGCTGGTTGGGTAGGGGGGAAAGCTTTGGGGACGGCTCTGAGGGAGCCGGGGGCCGCGCGGGTGGGGTGTGCCCAGGAGGGCGACCTGGCTTGGTTTGGGGCTGTACTGAGGCCAGACAGTAGGGGAAACAGAAGCAGAAAGGGAAGCCCGCGGGGAGGCTCCTGCAGTGGTGGGGAGAGAGGGCTGGTGGCCGGAACGGAGTGGGAGTGGAGATGTGAGAAGCCGGAGGCGCGGGATGTGCCGATGGACTGGAGGTGAGGCGGGAGGGAGGGGGCGTTGAGGATGACTCTGGTGTGACGGGCAAGGGCCAGATGCCCGGCTCCGGGGAGGATCCCTGAGGATGTGTGTGCTCAGAGCCCACACTTACATATGTTGATAAACTGAGGGTCTTTTAAGATATCCTTTGAAAAAGGATTCCACTTTTGGAAAAAAATGTGGCCCTCACAGACCAATTCAATCCCCTAATTAATGACAAGGAGATGGAGACCCCCAAAGATGAAGCGCCTCACCAGGGTCTTGGGAGCTGGAGGTGGAGCTGGGCCTAGGAACCCAGGGCCCTAAGCCCGGGCTGTGCAAGGGGCCGCGTGGGCAAGGCCCCGGGGTGTGGAGAGCCCTGGCTCCTGTCTCATGCCTGACATAGTGCAAGGGTCCCGCTGAACGCCTTGAGTGACCCATTCAACAACTCCAATGTCTAAGACAGAGGGCTCTTCTGGGTGGGGCCCACCCAGGGCAGGTACCAGTGATGATGCAGAGTCCCAGCTGCCAGCTCCAGCTCAGCCCACTGGCCTGGGCCTCCTTGCTTTCAGGGGCTAATGCTCCTAGGTGGTTCTGGCTGGCACTCAGCTAGGGAACCACCCCCTTCCAGATCTTAAGAGACTCTGGCCCATGGACAATGGAGCATCACCTCAGCAGCTCACACCTGTATTCCTGAGCCTTGAGAAGCCCCAGTGTACCCCCTGAGAAGCAGGAAGGAGTACAGGGCGTGGGGGCGCAGGGCCTGCTTGGGATGCGGGAGTCTCTGCACGCTTGTCCCCACGGCCTCCTTCCCATCTCCCCCACCACTGATAAGCCCTATCCTGGGCCTGGAGCCCCGTTTGGTGATCTTTTCTGAGGCAGCAAGTGTTACAAGCTTTAAATGTTATAGGGACACCAGCATTTTAATCCAGGAGATGGAGAAATCAAACACAGAAGCCAGCCAGGAACAGGAGAGACTTTGGAAGGGCGAGCCAGCCTCCCTGGAGCTCCGTTTTGCAGACAGAGATCTGAGCGGGCCTGTGGTACCTCCCGGCATGGCGTCAGCAAAGGGCAGGAAGAACACATGGCAGGCAACCTCGAACGCCAGCCCACCCGCCCCTCGCGGATTCCACTGTCACTACGTGATTTCCCCTTGAGTGAGCGTCATCCCCTGGGTCCCCTCCGCTCATGGCAGCCCGGCAGTGACAATTGAGCAGAACTGGGTAGGCAGAAATGAGGAGGAGGGGACAGGCTCAGGGGAGAGAAGCACCTGAGCAAAGGCTTGAGTGAGAGAGTGTAGCGTGGGATTGGGGAGGCAGAGAGGGGAGTCTACATCCCGTTATCAGATAACAGGGTTTGAGGGAATGAGGAAGGCAAGCAGTGGCCTGGGAAAGACTGATGGAAAATGACAGGAGTAAGAAGGAGGAACCCACGGGGCCTACTCCAGGGCTTGGGGCACCTTTGTGCCTAAAAGAGCCCCAGCATGGGGGAAGTGACTGAAAAAGAACCCAAACTTCTCACTGCCCCCTTATCTGCCCTCCGAGGGCGGGGCCAGGTGCCATCTGGCTCTTGGCGAGTCAGCTCACGGCCAGCCAGCTCTAGAACTTTCGTCCGATGGCGGCTATTACCCTGAGACTGCAATTTATCTTCCGACCCAGTGGTGTCCAAAACGTGGGTGTTTTCTCTAATATTGGAGCTAAAGATGAAAATCGCAACTTTAATGACTTGTCTAAATTGTCGCCCTCTTCTCCATCGCCCAACCCCAGCCCCAGAGGAGCCCCGCTGCTGCTGCCGGTGCGGTTCTAGCCGGCAGTCAGAGACAGAACACAGCTGCTCCAGCCGCTGTTGAGGCCCCTCAGGCCAGGCGGGGAAAGACGAATGCCCCCCCTCCCAATCACTCTTAGGTGCCATGATCTCATATTTAAAAGACCCCTCGAGAACTCCCTGCCCTCCGTGCCCCACTCCAGTCCCGCATGAAGCCAGGGCGCAGCTTCACTTTTTCTGTCCCTGACATGCAGAACTGCCGCAGCCTCCCCACCTTTGCCCAGGACACCGCCGCCTCCTCCAGGAAGCCTTCCATCCACACCAGTTCACAGCTATTTCTCCTTTTCGAATACTCAGAGAACTTTTGCATGAATTATTTATTTGCCTAGCAATTTTAGAGATGCAGAAAACCACTTAACAGCATGCTTTGTTTGGATTATAAACTTCCAAATAAAAGCGATCGGATTCTTGTCGCTTCATATCTTTCTGTCCTGCACACAGTTGGTACTCAATAAATGCTTGAGGATGCTGATAAACTAAATGGGATTTTAAAAATCACCTTGCAGCCTTCTCTCTTGTGTCCCAAAGCACCTGAGCTTCTGGAAGTATTTGCAAGGTGGAGCCTAGGAGGGGTTGCCCAGGCCTGGGAGGTGAGGAACCCAGCTCCCCTTCTGCAGCAGGGGGCATTCCCCCCGAGGCCACCACAGCCCTCCCTCAGTCTGGAGCATGGAGGGCGGCTGGCCCCCAAGAAACGGAGTAGGGACCCGACAGAGTCCTACTGCCTTCAGGTCCTCCTCCCCGGCTGAGCTCCCCCACTTCTCTGGGACAGAGGCTGGGAGAAGATGAAGCCAGCTCACATGTGATATTGCATCCTTGGCCGAAAGAATGGTGTTAGCTGGATGTGCAGGTCCTGGGGGAGCCCTGGCTGGGTCAGTGGGTCCCAAATGCCGGTCTATGGTCCACTGAGAACCTAGGAAAATAAGGGTGTTGTTGTTGTTTGTTGTTGTTGTTGTTGTTGTTGTTGTTGTTGTGTGTGTATGTGTGTGGTGGGCGGGGTGTGCATATCAGCTAAGGTTGACGAACGATCTTTTTCTTGCGCAGAATCATCCTTCCTGTTGAGATTAGGTCTTTCTGCCGTATGAAGCCTCTTTTCTTTTATGAAATGATTGGGTAAGTCGATGGAGGGGGTTAGTTTTTAATGTCTTCTTGGCAAAATAAAAGGTTACCGAAGGAGAATCTGAGGAGTGTGCTCCAGTCCACTTCCCTGCACCGACCTGCCCCTGCCGCCCGCCTGGCAATGAGAGTCGGCCTAATTGTACCATCCTGTGCCGATCTGGAAGATGCTTAGGGACTTACTTGCGGTTGGGCATCAGGATATCTTTGAGGTCCCCTCGGGTGATTTGGGATTGTAGTCTAGGAAGCCAGTTTCTTCCTCTCTGGACCTCAGTTTCCCCATCGAAATGAACTCAGTGATCTGTAAGGTCCCTGTTCGGTCCGACGTCCAGGGTTCCTTGAGTTTCTGGCCAGCGGGCAGCAGAAGCTGGTATCCGAAAGCGACAGTCAACTCCAGGGGGTTGAAGCGCCATTCAGAGATGAGGCAGCACTCGTCCCCCTAAAGCCCAGAAGGGCAGCCTGTGGAACAGTCTAGAAGGTACAGGTGCGCTTTCATAAGAAGCAAAGACCCGGAAAGGAGACTTCTGGGTCATCACCCTGACCGAGTGCCTGGAGGGAACTGTGTTTTCACTGTTGCACGTTTATTTTTGAAAAAAAACTAGTTTTGAAAAAAGAGTGTCGTCTTGGGGAGTCTGCTTTGGGGAAAGGCCCCTGGCTTCCTGGCAGAACTACCTGGCGAGCCAGGAAGGTTACGGGAGAGCAGCCTCTCTGGGTGGGCCGGTCCGTGAAGGGGAGCCTCCTCCGGCCATGAGGTGTGAGAGCTGTTGGGACCTCGGGCAGCCTCGCGTGGTGGGGATTCTACCTGTGAAGGCGCTGCGTCAGGGCAGGGGGAACGAGCACCAAGGCAGGCCCTGCAAGGGGGCCACGCAGGCGCCGAGCTGAAGGAAGGGGCTCCCTGCCAGGTGGGCGGGGGCCTCCCCACAGCACACCCAGTGATGCCCCCAGAAGGCCAGCCCGTCCTCGTGTCCTTGTGCAGGCAGGGGCAGCTGAGGACACTGTGTGCCTCCTCCCACCCCCCCCCCCGACACACACACTGTTATACTGTGAAACCAGCCCCTTCCCTCAGCCTGGGTGTCCACGGGGTGGTGGGGAGGGCCTCACTGACTCCACACCTGTGTGGCAGTCAGCCTTAGGTCTTTGACAGAAGAATCTGGAAACCACAGTCATGGCCATTGCCTCTGGCTCTTCCTGCCTGCGGGAAAACCCTGTGTGCAGCCTCAGGTACATCTCTCCACGGGAGGGGGTGGGGGGGCAGGCGCTGGGAGGAGGCTGCCCCAGGGGCTGAACCAGCTCTGGTGGTCAAGAACTTCGAAAGTGATGGCAAAACCCCTCACCTCCATCTTGCCAGCAACAACGAGGGAGGTCCCTGCCCTGGTCTGGACGTGTCTGAAAGCATGGACCGGCCTGCTGTGAAATGTCAGTCCCCTTTCAGAAGAGAAGGCCCGGGGAGCGGTTGTGGTCAAGGCCTGTCGCTGGCTGTACGCACCGCTGCAGCACACACTCAGGCCACATCCTATGGGGTAACTGCGCCTGGCTGAGGGCAAGGCCTCCTGACTCTCAGCCCCCCCAGGCTGGGCACAGCGACAGCTTCCCCAGAAGCTGGCTCCACCCACAACCTGGAGCCCATGGGGGGCTAAGGAGGCCAGGGTGTTGCCTACGAGCTGGTTGGTGAGAAGCTGCCCTACTGGGCTCCCCTATGGGACGTTTCCTCCCACGAAGGTGGCCCCCATTTTGTCACTGTCTCTGGGATCTTTATCAAAGCCGAAGAACTTTTTATTCTCTAGTTAAGAGATGGGCCTTCGAATGCCAAACAGCAGCCCCACTCCATGCTGACATTCCATACGAGGTGTCAGGGCTGAACAAAGAGCCTGTTTTCTGAAGACAGGAAGAGGGAGTGGGGGACAGGGACAGCTCAGCAGAGGGAGAGGGGACCACAATGGTAGCAGAGGACCCTGCCGCCCTGCGCAGATTGTCCCAGGACTACACTGCTCCCCGGGTCAGTAAGCGTGCCTCTTCACCCACTTCCAGAGACAAAAGACATAGGACTCTGCATCTGAAATTCAGTTTGGTGACCCCAGGTTACCAGAGCGAGCTGTCAAGGAGGAATTCACTGGGGTCCTCCCTCCCCAACCTCCATGTCCCCAGCTTCTCAATCTCAGTGTCAGAGATTGATACCGCACGTTTCTCTAGGGATATTGCAATTCAAAGTGAGGACTTAGCTCTCTACTGATGACAACTGATGACAGCATTTATTATGCTTGCCTCTTTCTGCTCTTGACGTTTTAGACAGAGCGCCCATCTAAAATACACTCAATGATTCTTTTCTCAATGAATGTCTTTCTCATGCATCCTCACCCACCCACCCATATATCCACCTATCTATCTGTCCACCCATCCATCCACCCACCCATCCATCCATTTACCAAACATTTTTTGGACGTGTGGGAGTTTCCAGTTTACCAGACAATAAGAGAAACATGCACATAATTAAAATACGGGGCACTATATAAACATATACTGAGGCTCTGTTACACCTGGCTGTGGTGAGCAGGAAGGACCCCCGGGCAGAGGTGCATCTGAATTGGGTCTTGAAGGATGAGTGGGATTTTAATAGCTGAAATCAGGCATATGCAGAGAAAGGTATCTCAGACAGGAGAAAAGCACAATGCGGGAAAGTAGGGAATGACAAGTTGTGTGTGGGAGCCCGGAAGGGCCTGGTCTGGGGACAGGAGGAAGGTTCCGTGTGTGGTGGGTCTAGAAAGGCATCGAGGCCCACCTGGCCGCAGGTGGAAGAGTTTGGGTTTTCTCATGGTGGCGAAGACCACAAGTCTGCTCTCCCACTCAGAGCTGGGCAATCCTGGGCAAGTCACTGCACCTGTATCTGCCAGGTCACCTTTCTCCTCCTCCTCTGTCAAGTGAAGACACAATCCCTGCCTCCCAGAGTTGTTGCCATGGTTACATAAGAGGATGTTAGCTATTTGGGCTGTGAGACCAGTTGGGGGCTGTTACTTGTATATATAAGGGATGTGTGTGTGTGTTTGTGTTGTGCACTGTTGATCTACATATATATTGAAAAAGTTCACACGTAGACCTACAAAAATAGTGAAATTTAAAATATCAAACATATTAACCTCTTTGAAGCTGCACCCGGTCCACTGCATGTTTACTGAATTTCGATCTTTGTATGCACGGTTTTGATCTGTGTGTACATGTTAATTTATGTTCCTCTTCTTTACTGGGTGTTATTTCCTATATGGATTTCTACATGCCATGCTGAGGACATATGTTATCTATCAACCATCTTTGGTGCTTCATCATATTATGATACTTTTAATGATTGGAGTAAGTGGTTAGACATGTGTCGACTTCTTTCTAAGTCCCCTCTGTTTTAAATGAAGCTCCTGAAAACTTTCGTGGTCTAGGGTTTGGGACTATTGCCTTGAGATCTATCACCATCCTAAATAAAGTATTTGAGTTCAAGAGTGAAGCAGACCCTGATGGTTGGCACCTGAATTTTAGTTGGGTATACATTTTAGCTAAACACTTTTCAATTTCTTGCAGCTAGATGTGGCTATGTGATTAAGTTCAGGATAGTGAAATATAACAAGGAGTGCAATTTGTTTGGATATGTCCTTAAAGGGAAAGAACATCTCTTTCTCTTTCTTCCTCTTTTTTGTTGTCTGGACTGCAGACGTAATGGCTGGAGTTGAAGCAGGCATTTTGGACTCAGACTGAACTTGAGAATGGACGCTATACAGGGTGTAAGCAATATAGTAAGGGTTCGAGACATGTTGGAACATCATCCCAGCCACATACTACTTATCCGGGCTTTTATATGAAAGAGAAATACATATCTATCTTACTTAAATCACTGTTATGTTAGATTTTCTGTCACTTTCGGGCAAACTTAATCCTAACTAACACAGAAAGTTTTCTCTCTTGTCACATAGCGCCAGGTTATATGCCAGAAATACTAAAGCTGTGTTGCAGGTCTCCCTGCAAGTTTATTTCCTAGTGGAGATGGGAGAGGAGGAGAGAAGAGAGGCACTTTTGCAGTGACTAAGGCTCTCATTTCAAAGACTAGATTGCAAACGTTTTTTTCATATTGAATGTTTGTGAGTTTTAGATTTTACTGGAAACTTCAGACTGGTTATTCTGGTTTGAGCTCTGACTCTCAAATTCGGTGCTTTTCCACTAGGTGGATGTGGCCACCATGTCTCTTCCCTCAGCCTCAGTTTCCCCATCTGTGTTTTAGATGGAGAACTCTCCTGGGTTAGCCCTCCCTGGGCTGATGTTCTGCAGCTCCTTCCGAGACTGGGCCCCCACCACGCCGGCACTAGAAAGGCCAGGGCTCGATCCGTACAGTGCCTATGTCCCTGCTGGCTGCATTCATTCATTCATTCATTCATTCATTCACTGCCTCTTTATCAAGCACTTGCTGGGTACCAGGCTGGGTTATGATGACCACTGGCCACTGGGGTCTTGAGTGGTCACTTTGCCTCTCTGCTTGGCCTTGGGCAAGGTTTGTCCTGCTGTGGCTGGGTCTGGATTTCCCCATTCCAGGGATAGTATAGGCTCATTTGGAGCCTGTAAGAGCTTGCTCTGAGGTGCCCTCCCACAGCCCAAGATCACGCCTGGGCATGAAGGGGCCCTGGGAGCTGCGTCAGAGACCCATGGTGTGGCCAGGGATTGAGTAGGGTGGGCTCTCTTGAGATGCTGAGCAAGTACCCCTTGAAGAGGTTTGAAAGACAGTCAGGGGTCTTCTTTCCACAGGCCAAAGCAGGCCTCATCCCTGGCTCTAGCATCGTCAGATGTCAGAGCTCAGTTTTGCTCTGTAGACCCCCTAAGCCAGCCCCCGCTCACAGACGAGTCTGTGGCTAAGAGAGAGGAACTGGTTGGTCTGAGGTCTCATAGCTGGACCCAGGCTCTTCCCAAGGTTCTATGCAAATACCTAGGCCACTCCCGTGCGTGAGGTACCAGAGATGGAAGGGACAGGCACTTCAGCCTTCACTGGCTGCCCCTCCCTACAGACTCTGGAAAGTACTGAGCTCTTTCCTGCCTCAGGGATTAAGCACAGGTGCCCCACCTCTACCTCCTGCAAAAAGCCTTCCAGGCGATCAACCTCCAAGGCTGTTGCGTACAGTTGTACAGGTTGTTCACTGCGCAAAAGCACCTGGCTGAGAGAGGAGCAAGAGGCGACAGAAATTTCATTCTCTTTCCAAGCTGTGTATATGATGTCAGGTGTGCGTGTGGGGAAGGTGAGGGGGTGCTGCAGGCTCGGTGTGTCTGGCTTTTGTACTCTGCGTGGATGGGAGTGGGTGGGATGCCCAGGAAAGGGGACCAACCAGCAGAGGCTCTTAGGCTATATCCTGAAGGCCAAGAGATTGGAACAAGTTCGTTTCTACGTTTTAAAAACCGATATATGTATTAGTTTCCTAGGACCACTATAAAAAGGTAGCACAAACTGGAACACTTAAACGACAGAAATTTATCCTCTCACAGTTCTGGTGGCCGGGAGTCCAAAGTCAGTGTGGCAGTTGGGCCGTGTTCCGTCTGAGACTCTGGGTAGGATCCTTCTTTGCCTCCTCCCGGGCAATCCTTAGGTCTCCTTGTCTTGCAGCTGCATCACTCCGATCGCTCTGCCTCCATTGTCACATGACGTCTTCTCCCTGTGTGTCTGTCTCTTTGTTTCTTCTCTTCTTATAAGGACACCAGTCATATTGGATTAGGGCCCACCCTACTCAGGCATGACCTCATCTTAACTAATTGCATCTGCAAGGACCCTCTTTCCATATAAGGTCACGTTCTGAGGCCCCAGGGGTTAAGACTTAAACATATCTTTTCGGGGGATGCAACTCAACCCACAACAAGCTAAAATCACCCTTTTGAGTGTACGGTTCTACACGTTTTGGCAAACAGAGACGGTTGTGTAACTACCACCACAATCAAGGTTTAGAACAGTTCTGCCCCCTCCAAAATCCCCCTGTGCCCTTTGTAAGTCAGCCCCAGACCCTGGCAATCACTCATTCCTTCTTCGTCCTTACCCTCTATGCCACCGTGTGAATCTGGCTTCTTTCCCTTAGCTAAATCCGTTTGTGTTGTGCGACTCAGGGTGGTGCGATGCCTCACAGTTTGCTTATCCATTCGCCCGTGGAGGCACATTTGGGTTGCTTCCAGTTTGGGGCGATTACTGCAAACATTCGTGTGTAGGGTATAGTTTTTTTGCGGGGAACCGCCCGGGCTGCCTTGCATTCGGGTTGCTGTGTGAAGAAGGGCATGGGGTGAGGGGGTCACATGAGGAGACCGGAAGGAGGCGACCGCAAGAGTCTGGGCCGACAGTGATGGTGGCCTGGACTAGGGTCTTGGCGAGGGGGACGGGGGGACGGCTGGGGCACGTCCGAAGCAGAGGGGCCGAAGCATGTGCTGGTTTGGGGGTGGGCCATGGCGGCAAGGAGGCCACCTTTGTTGCCTCCTGCTCACTCGCCCTCCATCTCGCCAGGCTCCCCAGGATGGCTACTGTGTCTCCGTGTGGCTCTCTGGACATAGGGACATTGAGGGGTGGAACAGCACAGTGTAGTGGTCAGGGGTGCGGGTCCCGGAGCAAACTGTCAAGGGCGCACACTGCGCTCCCTGCCTCAGTTTGCTCATCTGTAAAACAGGGATGCTGGTAATTCCTAACTCGTAGAGCTGTTGTATTACATGAGTTAGGCCACGTAAGGAGCTTGAACAGTCTGACACGTGCTTGGTGTTTCAGGAATGTGGGCCATGATCCACGATGCTGTGAAGGGTCCCCCGCTCCACGCCCTCTCATCCACTCCACTCGCCCCTTTAGCCGTGAGCCAGTTTGCGGTGCCTCTTGTGGCTCTGTGGGGGCGGTGGATGCACCCTGATTGAACCCCCGTCCCAGGCCTACCCTGACTTGCTGAGAGACCTTGAGCTGGCTCCTTGCCTCTCTGGTCATTGCTTCCTCTGTTGTCCATGGAGCAGAGATACGGAGTCCCACTGTGTGCCAGGCTCTGTGCAGAACAGCACACGGCACAGCAGCCCGTACACAGTAGGCTCTTCATGACTGCGTGACCTGCTCATGACACAATGAAGGGAGGCCCAGGTGAGTGGCTCTCAGGACACCCCCAGGTTCGGGGGCTGGTAGACAGAGGATCCCCTGTTTACCACAAATATTGTCCTCCCCTTTCCCTCCAAAATATATCCTCTGCCTTGGATAAGAACTCGGCGACGTGGCAGCCCAAGCAGCATCAGCAGATCATCGGTGAGCTGGGCTCCATGGGGAGAGGTGTGGTGGGTCCTGGTTCAGATGCCCAGAAGCTCCCAGTGTCTGATGGAGAGCCTCGCTCTGAGACCAGGATTCGGGTCCAGGTGGCCATGATTGGTGCCAGCCTAATGAAGGGACATTTACAGTCAACCTTCATTATTTACAGATCCAGTATTTGCAAATCTGTCTATTCGATAAAATTTATTTGTTACCCCAAATCATAGTGCTTCAGGAGTCATTTGCAGGCATGGCAGAGTGATAAAAAATTTGAATCTTCTGACATGCACCTGAGGCCACGGGAGGCCCCCCACGATCAATGACAGAGCCAGGACCTGAATCCGATTCATCCGAGTCTAGAGCCTCTGTCCTTAGCCCCAGAACTCCCTGCAGGCCTGTGTTGAATCCCAAGGTTGCAGGGCCCTGCCACTCCCCTGATCCAGGTATGCCTGCATCCTGGGACCCCCCCGCCGCAACCTTCTGAGTGCCACTGAGGGGGTGACATCCCACCCCCTCCCTTGTTTCTCCCTTGTGTTCTGCTGGCCAAGTCCCACCCTAGAATGCCTGTGCCTGGAGTCGCTGGGAGACATTTTAACCGGGGGGGGGGGAGGAGCATGCCTTCACGCCTCGATGCGGCTCCTGACAGCTCCTTACTCTCTCCTGTTGCCCCCCAAAGTGAAGGAGCCAGCGTCCTCACTTCCTCCAGCCTCTCACTCTTGAAAACGTAACACCAGTGGCTTCCCTCATGCTAGAGCCTGAGCGTACACTGTAGAGTCTGACGGCGCAGGGGACATCCGTGGTCACGGGGAACAAAAACCTAAAAGGGCCGCTGCCCCGAGCGTGGGACTCAGGCAGGGGCGGGCGCCCCCCTCGTTTGCTGAGGCGGGCCTGGGCCCAGGAGGCCGCCCCTGACGAGCAGTGTGTGCGCATGACGGCTCATCCCCCAGCGGAGGAAGTGTGGCCACCACAACTGTTAGGTGGGTTGCAGGGTGACTCAGTGTCACCAGGGGTGGGAGGGATGTGGCGCCGCAGTAGTTTCCTGCGAGGCACCAGGCGAGCCCGGCGTCCACGGCCCGTGCCCACGGGAGGGCCTTCATGTGGCCCCTGAGCCGGGCTCTGTGCCTGACCCCCCGCTCCGGCTTAGAAATGGGGGTGCGCTGGGTCCAAGCATGGCCCCACACAACTGTTGTCGTGCGTTACCTTTCCAGCCACCCTCTCGGAAGTAGTAGGGTGTGAGTATCGTTTCACTTGTTTCCTGACTGAGAGCACTGAGGCCCAGAGAGGGAGGGGCACTTGCCCAAGGACACACAGCAAGCTTGTGGAAGAGGTTAGACGAGGCCTCGGCTCCCTTTCCTGGGCAAAGCATCTTCTGACCAGTCGGAGATGCCCGGGATGAATAATGTCCACAGTGACCATTTATCCAGCCATGGTTAAGCTCCTCACTACAACCCTCTGGGGCCTGGACCGTGGTTCTCCGCCTCATTTGACAGACACGGAAAGGGCAGGCTCAGAGTGGAAGTCAGGCCCCCAGATGCCAAGGGCAAGGAAGAGAGAAACTCGAGCAGGGATCCAGCAGGAGGGGCCGGAGGGAGGGCACGGAGGCCCCTTGCCTTCCCTTTGGGGGCGAGTCACCCCTTGCCTCCCCTTTGGGGGCGAGTCACCCCTTGCCTCCCCTTTGGGGGCGAGTCACCCCTTGCCTCCCCTTTGGGGGTGAGTCACGTCCAGCATGAGGCTGCTGCTCGCCCCCTTGCCCGTCCCGCTTCAGCCACAGCGTCAGGTGGGGAGGAGGGAGCTGCGATCTCCTTCCCTTTTCCTCCAGACGGTGGGGAACCACTGAGTAAGCAACAGGCAGGGCTGGAGGCTGGGGTCACAGTGGGACATGTGGACTGCTACAGTCACGGGTGCTCCTGGAGGGAGGGAGGCCAGATGGGACAAGGGACACTTCTCCCCAGAGTCCCCTGAGCCTTCTGTTTCTGAGCCTGGCCCATCCCTGGGGAGGAGGAGGCAGCGGCAGCAGCAGAAGGAAAGTGGGCGAGGCCTCTGGGGGCCCCTGCAGAGTGAGGCCCAGGGAGCACCGGGCTGGGGTCCCCTGCAGAGCGAAGCCCAGGGAGCACCAGGCTGGGGTCCCCGTGCAAAAGCCCGACCTGAGAAGGGCCTTGACCTGCATGCAGCCAGCCTCGTGGGGCAGCTCCTGAGAGGAAGGGCCCGTACACACCAGACCAGATGGCCGAGAGCAGAATCTCCTTTCCCAGAGAACTTTCTGAATGGGGTAATGGCTAATGGTGATAATACTCCGTGCACCTCTAGTTCTCCTTTTTATCTTATGTCTTTTACTCTTTCTTCCTAATTGAAAACAAATCCCACACATAGTTCACGAATTCACACACACCGAAAGGATAAACAACAAAAACATAATGTGCTGGACGACGCAGTGTGTTAGCCACTAGCCGCATGTAGCTATTTTACAAATCGAATTACTTACAATGAAGCAACAGCCACACTAGCTGTATTTCCAGCGCTCCGTGGCCACAGGCAGCTAACGGTGACCACGCTGGATAGTGCAGACAGAAAACATTTGCCTCATCGCACACAATTCTTTTGGACACCACAGACTAGATCATAACGGGAAAAGCTCACCAGCTGAAAAATAATTTTGGGGATCAGTTTGATTCCTTTGGACTTGTTTTATGTATTTACACATGTCTGGTTCTACCTTTCCTTATCTGCAATCCTGTCTGATCCGCCCAGCTACTTGTCCCGATGGGTATGAGGATGGGATTTCCCCATTTTTTCCAGATGAGGAAACTGAAGTCAGAGAAGGTAAATGGGCCATCGGTAAGGGGAGTGTTGGAAAAAGCTTTGCTCCCCAGGGACAAAGGTCCTTCCCCCTTGGTTTGTCCGGGGTGGCTGAGGTACAGCCAGACAGAGGCAACCGCGATCTTGGAAGCTCCAGCACTTTCCAATCATGTTGTCTGTGAGGGAGAGACCCAGACACACAAATCGAAGACTCGCTCCTGGACATCACTTCTGCCATTTTTATTGTTTCCCCTGGAGTGTTCACCCATTATTTTATGATTTTCGTAATAGTACACACTCCATGTAAAAGTCTGGAATGTACAGAAAGTGTAAAGAAGGAGAAAGAAACCACTTACTCTCAGAATTCACCACCACTATTGGATCAGCTGACGTCGCCGTTGGCCGAGCAGGAGCGTTCCGGTTCCTCCGTGTACCTCGTGTCCTCCCTGGTCCTCGGGGGTGTCAGTCTTCGTGAGAGCCATTCTCATGGGCTCTTTCATTACAGATTCCCTGCTTCCTCATGCAGTTGGGAATCTTCTCACACGCTTGCTGTTCATTTGGATGTCCTCTGTGTGAAGTGCCAGTTCAAGACTCTTGCCCATTTGTCTATTTGTTGTCTTATCTTTTCCTTATTGGTGTAGAAGTTCCGTGTGTGATCTGGTTCTGAGCTCTTTGTTGGTTATGTGTGTTACACATATCTTCTCCCCCTCGGGGCTTGACTTTCATTCCCTGAATGGTGTCTGGAGGGATTTTTGATGCAGGTACATTATCAGTGTGTGTGTGTGTGTGTGTGTGGTGTGTGTGTGTGTGTGTGTACTTAAACAGAAGACTCTTCCATCAGATTATGAAGATATTCTTTATTTTCTTCTAAAGCCTTTTTGTTTTGCTTTCCACATTTAGGTCAGGACAGAGTCTTCCTGAAACAGATTTTTTAATAAGCTGTGAAAAGGGGGTCAAGTTTCTTTTTTTTCCCATGTGGATACCCAGTTGTCTCAGCACATTTTGTTGCAAAGACTGTCCGTTCCTCAACGTTCTGCTGTGACCACACATAAATCAAGTGACTATTTCTGGACTATTCTAGTCCACTGACCTACGTGTCTGTCCCTGTACCAATACCACACCATCTTAATCACTGTAGCTTTATAACAAGACTTGATATCCCGCAGACCAAATCCTACCCCCTTCGTCATGTGCGTCTTGGACATTCTTAGCCCTTTGCACCTCCACGTGCCTCTCCTGAGAACACCTTTGGGATTCTCATTGGACTGATTCTGCAGACCAGTTTGTATAGGGTTCATACCTGGACAGTATTAGATCTTCTACTCCATGAACAAGATCTACCCTTCCATTCCTTTAGTGTCGTAGTGTATGTTTGTATTGTTTAATGTTTAATCTTATAAGCAGGCATCTGGAGGGATTTGGCAGAGTGGTTAAGAACATGAACTCAGAGAATAACAGGGTTCAAATCCCAGCTCTGCCACTTACTAATTCTGCAGCCTTAACGATTGGTTTAGCTTCTCTGTGTCTCAGTTCCCTCCCCAACCCCCGCCCCGTAAAATGGGAATGATAACCAGAGTTCCCTTATAGGGCTGTTTTACAGGATGAACTTAGTTAATATATGTAAAGCAGAGCAATGCCTAGCACTAAGAAAGTTCTGGAAACATTATTAATTTATTTCGAGTAGGTAATACATTCGCAGGACTCAAGATTAAAATATAACTAAAGATAAAAGACGTAGGGTGAAAAAGTTTTCCCAGCTTTGTCCCCCGTGTGCCTCTTCCCATGCCTGCCGCACTGGTTACTAGTTTCTTGTGTCTTCTTTATGCAAATACAAGTAATTCTTTTTTTTTTTTTTTGTCAACAAGGGAGCACAGTGTCCTTACTGTTCTGTACTTCGGTCACTTAACCACACATCCTGGAATCCTTCCATATCAGCACACAGAGAACGTTCTCATTCTTTTCTTTTTCGTTAGCAGTTATATGTAGTATCCATGTATTTTCCTGGTCCCTTCGGGATGCACCGTTAGGTTGTTTCCAACCTTTTCCCCTTTGAGGACAGTACTCCAGTGAACCCGGTGAGTCCTTTTGTCCACGCATCATTTTGACATGTGCAACTATGTCTTTACAGATCCATTATCCCAGGGGACCTATTAGATCGAACATCTAAAATTGCTTTTTTTGTAGACCAAAATGGTTGAATGTTGACATTTTCATATAGGACTAATATTTCCTGAACCACTCAATCATGAAAAAAATTTTAATGAAACCCTGTTTTGCACTCGGCCCGGGTACACACCAGTAGACATGACTGACACTGGAGCATAGAGTTAGGACAGGGGGAGAGACAAGCAGGTGACAAGCGGTATTGATTACCACTTGATTTTTCCCAGTTTTGGACGACTGCAGGTCACATCGCAGTGAACATCTCTGTCCATTAAACTTTATTTGCATTTTTAAAAAAATCTCTTTGAGAGAGATTCTAGAAGGGAAATGACTTACAATGTGCAATCTTTGCCAAAACGAGAAAGAGTTCTCCAGATCTGCTGGTGTAGAACCCAGCTCACTCCCACGTCTGAAAGTGCCTTAACGGGACCCTTTCTTTTTCGAAGTTCCAAATTGTTTTCGTTATTTATTTTTGCGTAAGTGATAGAGTCACGTGGTTCAAATTCATACGGCACAAAAGGATGTACGGCAAAGAGCCTTCCTACCACCCCTGCTCGTCAGCCTCCCCCCAGTCTCCCACTCCCTGAGCCACCCACTTGGTCACTCTCCCTGTCTCCTTGCAGAGATGGCCTCAGCTCGTCTCAGTGTACCTGTGTCACACATGTGCACGGGGCCTACCTGCTGCCCTAGGTGACCTGGGTTCTCGTGTCCCGGCTGCCTCCAGCTTCAGTCCCGGCCAGAAACTGATCCCCCAAATCCTGGCTTCCACAGTCGCCATCTCCATGTTCAATGAAGTTTCTAAGAATTTTTTTGAGGGGACGGGTGGGAAAGGGAAATGTCAGCTGCTCTTCCACTACATATGACTATTATGATAAGTCTAGAGTAGTATCTGGCCCTTGTATATACTTAGTCCATACTTATTGGATGAATGAATGAATACTAATAACATCACTGAATGTTTGCTATATCCCGGGCACTATCCTGAACTCTTTACAGCAACCCCATGAGGTGGTAGAGCTTATATTTTCCATTTTATTTATTTATGTATTTATGTATTTATTTATTTTAAAAAATTATTGATTTTTTATGGTGATGTTGGTTAACGAAATCCAATAAGTTTCAGCTGTATTATATTTCCCATTTTAAATGTAAGGAAATTGAGGCAGAGAGAGGTTCAGTCACTTGCCAAGCTGACCAAGCTGGGATTCTAATCCAGGTCGTCTGGTTCCCAAGCCACCAGTCGACAGAGCCATTGCCGTCACTCAGGGCCTGATCACACGTAGCACTGGGGACAGCTTTACCAGCGGCTGTGAGCTGGGCCTGGATGGACGTGAACAGTTCTAGCCTAGGACTGGTGTTAGGGAGAAGGGGCCCGTGGCATGGGCAGGCAGTCAGGTTAGGCTGGGTTCAAGGGGCTGGCTGACACAGGAAAAGAGTCTGGGACCTGTGAGCCAGGAGAGGCTACAGAGGGTAGAGCGACTCAGCCCAGGTTCTTAAGAAGCAGTGGGCGTCCAGGGTGCTCGAGAGCATAGCGCGGCCAGGGCCAGAGGGCAGGCACAGGAAAGCTGAGGAGCAATCAGCATGACTGAGAAACGGGGCCTGGGACCAGGCCTGACTCAGAAGGGCCCATTGCACCGAGGCTGGGTGGCTCCCGCAGGCTCCACCAGGATCCCAGTGGGGCTCAGCGTGGGCTGCTAGAACCCCTAGGGGACACTGGAGCACCCAGCAGTCAGCCTGGAAGGCAGGGCTAGGAGCTGGGCAGGGCCTGACACGCACCTAGCAGCAGCAGGCCTGCAGCACACACAGGTGTGGAAAGTTTGAAGGCCTTTAACTGCTAGACCCCTTGATGTGGGCTGTGATGTGCAAACTGAGACAGCCTGACCTGTCTTAGTGCTTCCGGCGTCCGGAAGACCTGCTTAAGCTGACTTCCCCTCTAGAGGCTGTGGGCAGGGACCCACAGAGCCTAGTCCTGGGTTTTCTGAGGCCAGCACCCCAAGGGTCAGAGGCCTTAAGCTGTCCCTCTATGCTCCACCTCATCATAGAAGGCCTTTTGGTTCCTGGATGAGGTGAAACTCTGGGGACATTGTTGCAATAAGATATTCCCAACACTGTCCTTGGAGCTCCAAGTGTCTGTGGGGACCCACCAAGGCCTCATGCAGGTATTTAGCCTGTGGAACTGGATGGGGGGCATTCGCCACATATTTGCACCTTATACATGTGAGAGAGTCTGATTCTGAAGCCGGCTGCTTCTCTTCCATCCCCACATGACCACCATGGTCAGCCTGAAGCTGTGTTTTTTTTTGCCCTGAGTCTAGAAAAGACTGGGCCAGAGGTGGAACCAGGCAGCCACAGTGGCTCAGCTTCCACACAGCCAAGAAAAAGCATCTGGTGGCTAGGAAGCCACAGAGAAGCCGGGCTGGCTGCCTGCCTGCCTTCTCTCAGGCTCTCCACTGGGCCAGAGCCAACCTGGCTTGGAAGAGAAGCCTTCGGGTGGCATCCAGCCAAGAGTCAGCTGAGTCGCAGAATCATGGAATTCATAGCGCTAGAAGGAACCTCAGCCCTTGATCTGATCCGGGCTCCGTAATGCAGAGCCTGGATTCTGCCACTGTCTACTCCGGAGCCCATGGCAGGCATCACCAGTAGACCCTACCACTCTTCCTCTGCTGAGCCTTCAGCATAAACATCTAGGCAGCTGCTGCCAAGCAGCAGGGCTCACATGGAAATTCAACCTCCTTGCCATCCCAGATGTGGCCCAAGCTGCTCATTTTACTGACGAGGCTGCTAAACCCAGAGCGGGAAGGCGCGTTGCCCAAGGTCATGTAGCGCACGACAAAACTGGCCATGGCCCCTTGAGGCTGAGCTCAGTGCCATTTCCTTTACGTGATGCCCGTTCTCCTGATACGTACAGCATTTCTCATGTCGCTACTCATCTGCTAAAGTCTTATCTCCCTTCGTTTCCACAATGCGATCCCAGCCTCGGCATCCAACAACTAAGTATTGTGGTGGTAGAGGGGACTCCCGTAGGGGGACATTGGAAGTAGAGGGCTGACTTAAAATGCCAATGGTGTGCTGCAGCTGGTAGGCTCGCAAGGGCCTGTTGTTACATATTCAGGACTTTTGCAAGCTGTTTGTTAAATCATTGATAGCTTGATATCAGCAACGGTGGGAGTATAGACGCCAAGGAAATTGACAATCACTGCACGTCAGGACTGTGTGTGTGTGTGTGTGTGTGTGTGTGTGTGTGTGTGTTTACTAGCACACCACTAATCCAAACCAAATGTTCCAACTGGTCTTTGGGTGTGCTGGCCCACATCCAAACATTCCCAGGTCCTCCTCTCTTGCCAGCGAATCCTTCCCTCCCCTACCCTGGGATCTAATGAGCCTCGGCTTCCTGCATGAACGGTCCCCGGGCCCTCCGGCTCACCTAGCTGCTACCACTTGTTCAGTGTCCGCCTCTGGGTTCTTCCCTGATGCTGTTCCACTGGACCCTCACCTGACCTTTGATGTAGGTGGCAGTCTCCCAGTTTACAGAAGGGGGCACTGAGGCACAGAGGGGTGGAGTGGCTGGACTTCGTTCATCGCGCAGGACCCTGGGAAGAGGCGTTCTCCCAGCCCCAGACGCCTGCTGCTGGTGTTGTGTATCCCCACCAGTATCTTTCTCTGCGATCAGGAACTCCAGAGCATCACCCTCTCTGCCATCAGCTGCTCCTCCTGTCCCGTGGCTGCCACAGGGCAGAGAAATGGCACCCGTGACTTTCTCTGGCTTGGCTCTGCTATCAGAGGATCTTCCTAAAAGTCCCCTCGGGCCTGATTCTTTGGATGGACTCATCTGGTTGCCTTCCAACACTGTTCTTAGGCTCCAGAACTGACTCTGAAACGCCAAGCAAAAAATAGCTGGAGTCATTGCACGGGAAGAAGGAAGAGGCCTACGTGCCTGGAGACCGCCCTGACTCTGTCTCCCCAGCCCGTGACAAGCTCTGGGACCTGGGGGGAAGGCGTGCGCACGTGGGTGTTTTGTTTTATTTTTTAATGAAATATTTCAAGCATAGAGAAATCTAGGGGGAAACTTAGCAATGCCCTGAGTCCCTACAAGTCAGCTTTATTAAATCCTATCATTTTGCCATATTGCTTCAGATCTTTTCAAAATAAATAAATCATTATAGAACTGGCTGAACCCTCCATCACACCCCTCCCTGATCCCATTTTCCTCCTCCCCACTCACAGGTGAACACCACCCTGAATTGTATGCGTGTGCATCCATGAACGAGATGCAGAACTGTTGTGTTTGGTTTTTACACTCGATATAAATGTTTTCGTTCCTTCTGCAATTCGCTTATTGCACTCAACACTGGATTTGTTGGTTTGTTTGATTTAAAAACTTTTTCTTCTAGCTTTTACTTTTGACGTAATTTCAGACTCACAGAAAAGTTACAGGAATAGTCCAATGAATTCCCGTATGTGCACGCCGCCCAGATTCACCAAATATTAACATTTTGTCTCATCTGCTTGTTTCTTCTCTCTCGCTTTTATTTTTTTCCTAACCTTGTGAGAACAAGTAGCAAACATTATGCCTCTTTACTCCCATATATGTCAGTGGGGATGTCCCAAACACAAGGACATTCGTTTACTAAAGTCAGCGCAAGGATCAAAATCAGGAAATTAGCATTTGTGCAATAAACAGGATTTTGAGATTTAACTGTGTAGCATGGGTTCCTGCCTTTTAGCAGCCGTGTGCTAGTCCAGGGCGAATGAGTCACAGCGTACTTATGTGTTCCCTTATGGATGGACATTGGTTGTTCCCGTATGCTCCTCGGTGGAAACGCTGTTGCCGTGGCCACCATCAGTGCCCCTTATGCCCCTGTGCATCCTGGGAGTGGGCCACTGGGGCCTGGGCTGTAGCCTCCCCGTCACTTTTAGATTTTGACAGACTGCCTTCAGAGCAGGTACAACTGTTTCCATTCTCAGAGGTGCTATTGCCCCCTGGTGCTCCAGCGGCTTTTAGGGAGAGCAATAGGTTCTCACCTATCTCGGGCCATTTCGCACGTTGTCGCCATAGCAACAGGTGTTCCTGGCAGAAGCAGGGCATGACCACGTTTATGGTTACGCCAGCCAGAATAACCACCTCTTGGAGGTGTTCTTACGTGCCAGACCCTGCCTGACACACGTGGCAGGCATTACCAGCTCCACTGTCCAGATGAGAAAGTGAGGCCTGCAGAAGTGAAAATAGCTCGCCCTGGGTCACACGGCCGGGACAGGACGTGGCAGGGGTTCTGCAGGAGGCTGCGTGAGTCCTAGCTCTTTATCTTTGGGCCGCGCAGATCGTGTGAAATAAGCACCAAGGCTCGGACTGTGAGTTCGCCGTGAGAGGGCGTTTGCCGAGAGGTCTGACATCCCACACGCCCCCGCGAACCTGCCCCTGTCTTTCTGGTTCCTCCTCTCTGTGCAGAGGGAGCCATGTCATTGAGGAGCTATCAGCATGGAGGAAGGAGAGGATGGAGTGTGGGGAGCAGCTATGAGTGACTGTCCCCCTCACCCAGGAGTGACACGGATGGCATGGCCTCAGGGCCTCCAGGATCGGAGTCAGGGAACGCTCCTCTCTGGGCCTCTGGACGGTCTTGTCCCAGCTTGGGAAAGAGGTGCCACTTCAAACTGGAGGAAGGGGCTTCATCTGCTGCTACTCGTGCACCTTGTACAGAGTGGTTGGCCTGTCCCATGGATCACTGAAGCCACGCCCAGCCCCTGCTAGCTGGACAGCCCTGGCCTCACAGTAGACCCATCCCATAGACCCCCTTGGTATTGTTGAAGCTGGGAGGCTGGCCCGCCTGAGGTCAGGATTGTGGCTGGGACAGGGATGACCTTTTCCCAGTCCTCCCCTTCCATACCATACTCCCCCCAACCCCCACTCTGCATTCTGGCCAGGTCTGCACAAAGGAACCTCAGCCCTCCTCACGAGGAGGCATCATTGGAACTTCCTGAGGTACTTCCCTGCAGCAGACAGAGGTGGCCCAAAGCCAGGGCCCTCGTGATAGGCAGGCAGCATCCAGCGGGGCTGCACCCCACAAGCTGCCACCTCAGCACTCAGATCCCATGGTGGGGGCCATCTCAGTCCGCGGAGAATTCCTCTTCTCACCCAGGTTTCACAGGCCTGTGCGGGGGACGCAGGTCCAGGCCAGCGAGCCGTGGCCACGCCGCACCCGTTTACTCCCGTCAGGGAGCTGGTGAGAAATCTATCTCCCAGATGAACCCGGAGGCCAGGCCTGGTCCCTGCAGCCCCAGGCCGGGTTCTCCCAAGTGTCTGACCACATGGCAGCTGGGTAGGGCAGCCGGGGCGTCAGAGGCTGTCGGGGCTACTGGCTAGAGCTGCGTGCTCTACTCCCCAGGAGCAGAAGGAACACTAGTTGTGGGCCGATCTCTCTCCCCGCTGGAGTTGCTCTGAAGTTTCTGAGGCTCATCATTGGGCGCCAGCAGTGCCCGTCATACCCCAGCTCCTGTGCAGGGTGCTCGGCTGGAGTTTGGCTGCTGAGAGAGAGGCCGTGCATGTTGGGGTCCCCACCTTTGCCATCCTGCTTGAGCCTGACAGCCCAGCCCTGAGCTCCAACACAGCACAGGCATGTGAAAGTCACAAGTCAGAGAGCTCGAGTCAGCCAAGGCCCAAAGTCAGCAGGGATGCAGGGTTAGAGGGCAGCTGCCCGGCTTCATTACCCTTCTTTGGCCTGGTCAGAGCAGGTGGCTGTGTCACTGTCCTTCAGGGCTCTACTGCTGCTGTGACCCAGAGCAAGGCCCAAACTCCCCCAGGCTCAGCCGCTCCTCCTCTGACTTCTCGATCTGGCTGTGGCCCTTGGCGCTTAGAGATTCCTCTCCAACCCTCAGATCCTTGTGGCCGCCGAGTCCCCACTTAGGGGCTGTGTGCAAGCCTTCGTTACTTCTGCACCGCCCCCCCCACCCCCAGAGAGAAAGGACAGCAGTGAAAGAGCTGGACAACTCCTGGAAAGGACCATCTTAAGAGCCTTCGATTTAGTCTGAGCAGCCAAGGTTGGCCTCTACGGCACTCGTCATCGTAAAGTTTCTGTGACAACTCCAGTTCTTATTTGTCTTTTCACCAGCACTAGCGGGGCTCACGTTGTAAGACAGATCTTCCAAGTGATGTGTTTTCTGTGCCAAAAAAGTTGACGGCTTTCATGTCAAGCCATGTGGTTCCCAGGCACTTGAACTTATGGGTTATCTCTGGGGCCAGATGTCATCTGGGGTATAAGCTGAATGCAACACACAGACTTGTACCCCAGTCATTTAAGTCAAATATGCAAATCAAATCTAAAATCAAGGCTACAAAAGTGGGAGCATTGTAGCAGAAGAGGAAAAGAAGAATTTCGACTAGAAAACCATAGTTAACATTTACTAGGTACTTGACAGACATCTCATTGAATTTTCACAGTAACCCAATTAGGTAAGGACTATTATTATTATTATTATTATTATTATTATTTTTTTTTTTTTTACAAATGCTTAACTGAAGCCCAGAAAAGTAAAGTAACTGGCCAGAGATCACACAGCCTGGATTCAAATGTAGAGCTTCTAGAACAGCAGGCAGGCTTCTTCTGACTGGGCCTTCAGTGGTGGAGAGAACTTCATACCCAGTAGTTTTCCATAACAAGTTTTTAACATATAAAAAAAATATATTAGAAGAACTTCTCAGTGAACACTCGTATACCTACCACTTACTCTTAACATTTTTGTACATTTGCTTTATTATGTATCTATCTTTCCTTCTATCTATCCATGACTTCACCTGATTTTTTTTGGGGGGGGGTGCATTTCAAAGAAAGTTTTCAGGTGCCTCTTGCATATGCTAGCATGCATATCATTAACTACAGTTCAATATTTATGGGGTTTTTTTTTCATTATTTGTGGTGGCATCGACGTATGATAAAATGTAAGTACACATATCTAAGTGTACATTTTGGACTTCACATAAATGGATTCATACAGTACGTAATTTTTGCAACTGGCTTCTTTCACTCAGCATAATATTCTTGAGGTTCATCCATATGGTCGTGTGTATCTGTAGTTCCATTTATCGCTACTATTCTATTGCGTGAGGGACCACTGTCTGTTCATCCATTCTCCTACCAATGAACCCCTGGACCGGTTTGGGGCTGTTCTGAGTAAAGCTGCTTAAGAACATTCACGTATGGTTCTTTCTGTGGACATACACTTTCATTTCTCTTGGGTTTATACCCAGGCGTGAAATGGCTGGGCCGGAGAGGAGGCGTATGTTTAGGTTCATTAAAAAAATTGCCTTTTTCCAAAGTGGTCATACCAATTCACATTCTCACCAACAACGCACGAGAGTTCCCATTGCTTCGGGCCTCGTCCTGTGATGCTGGCATGCTTTTCAATTTAGCCATGCCGGTGGTATGACATTCTGTTGTCGTGGTATCTCATGCGGTTTTAATTTGCATTTCCCTAATGACTAATCAGGTTAAGTACTCTTTCACCTGCTGAGTGGCCGTGTGTGCGTCTTCTTCTTTGAGGAATCTTCAAATCGCGTGCCCATTTTAAGGCTCCAGAATGCTCACAGGGGCGCCTGCCCTGCCCCTGGTTGCCCCAGGCTTCCTCAAGGCTGCTCCTGGGCCGATAACTCAAGGCCTTACCCACCCTGTATGTCTGGAATCTCTTCTCACTCCTCACCGTCTACTATACTCTAGGTCACCCATTCGCCTCGTCCATCGCCTGACTCCTCCACTAGACGTTATTTTGGTTTTGTTTTGTTTGTTTGTTTGTTTCTTTTTTTAACCATTTTGTTCTACTCCAAGGCCTAGAATAACATCTGGCACCCGCAGACCCTCAGAAAATATTCCTAGTATGAATGAATGTAAGATAAACCCTCTCATTTCTCCCAGAGCCTGCTTGTTCGATAATGGCTTTCGTTCTGGAAAAGAAAATAAGACCCTTGTCCCAAAAGCCCAGGTGCCACCTAGAGCCACCAGCAAATGAAGGAATCTTCCAGGCCACCCCCTGCCTCTTCCACAGATGGGGAAACTGAGACCCTGCATGGGAATGGACTTGCCCAGGTGTAAGCCTACTTAGTGCAGAGAAATTGAGAGCTGAGGGCTTTTATCTCCAGCTGCCATTAAAATCCTGACTGGCTAGGAGACCTGAGGATGTTCGCAAAGCCTTTTTGGTGCAGAAGACATTTTTGGTTTTAAAGGGGGCTTAGAGGAACCTGATGGGCCCCAGAGTGCTTATTTTCTGGGTAATTCTGGCCTCTGTCGATTTAACTTCTTTCCCAGAGGAGCTGCTGCGACCATATCTCAGGGCCTGGGAAGAGGTTCTATCAGCATCAGCTGGGCTGGCCCGTCCTTGAGCTCTAAATAAGACCCACTGGGCCGCAATTCCACAGCCTGCGGACATCCAGGAGGCTGCCCTGCTGCCCTTTCCAGCGCCAGGGTGCCTGCCAGCTCCTGGGACATTCTGTTGTCCTGGTGACCCAGCACAGCCTTCTGTGTGGACCCAGAGGGTAAATCCACGAGCCCCGTGTGCACACACAGCATCCGCGAGACGGCGGCTTCTCAGAGGGTTTGGGAGTGGAGGCGTCACTCCCCCCCGTTTAGTACCCTGACACTGGCGTCTCCCTCCTCACAACACACCTCTCTAGTCAGGTCTCTGCCAAATCAGCAGCTTCATACAGCACAGCTCTGCTAAGCCAGTTTAATCCAGCTCTTCCCCGCCTCCCACCACTCAGAGAAACAGAACCACCGCCTGGATCCCATCCCTTTGGAAAAAGCTGTTTCCTCATCAGGACTTCTGGGTCCAGCTGCCCTCTGACCTCCCTCTCCCCCCACCCCCAGCAAGTGGTTCCACTCTCCTAGGCCTTGAACAGGGCTCATCTTGGCTCAACCCTCCCCCAGGCAGCTCCTTACAGCAAACACCACCCCATCCCTGGTGCCCTGGGCAGCATCACGCGGGACACAGGGCAGAAGGGAGGTGCCAGCCTCCCTGGATGTATAACTCTCCCCTCCTGTCTGATTAAGATGTTCGCCCCCGCTGATACCCTGAGAGATTTAGTTCTCAGGCAGAATGCAAACAGACCATCAGTGTACCCGCCCCCACCCCCTCGTTCCTCTTTTTCTGGAATCAGTATGTATGGGTGTCGGGTGCAGTGAGTTTGTTGGAGAGGGTCCAGGAGCTCTTAAACTGGACCTCTACTTTAGTTCTGTTGCTTCTTAGGCTTGTGATTCTCCTCTTCCCCCACCCTGATCTGTTACATCCTCATCCTGGGGTATGTGTTGGGGGTGGGGGTGGGGCGGCGGACAGAGGGTGTTGACTGGGACGGGGCACAAGGGAGCCTTCTGGAAATTGTGTATCAGCACATCGCTCATAGAACTATAATGCAAGCCACATATGTAGTTTCACATTTCCTAGTAGCCACATTTAAAAAGCAGAAAGAAATAGGTGAAATGAATTTTAATGTTTTAGTTAACCCAATATATCCAAACTATTGCCATGTCAGCATGTAATGCATGTAAAATATTGCTAATGAGCTATTTTACAGTCTTTTTTTTCACATCGACTCTCGAAATCCTATGTGCACAGTACACTCGCAGCATGCCTCCAGCTCAGACATCCCACCTTTTAAGTGTTCAGTACAGCACTGAACAGCACAGTTCAACTATCTGATGTGGGTGGTAGACACGCAGGTGTAGACATATGTAAAATTTTGTCTAGCTGTACACCAGAGGCTTGTGCATTGCGCCATGTGTAAGGTACACTCCCGTTGAAGGGTTTTTTAGAAATCCTCTTCAGAGCGCTGTTCAAACCCCCTCGTTCCCCTGAAGCCACCCTGGGCTGCAATCGCTCTATATCTGTCACACTGCGCTTCTGTTACGTTTATGCCAGTCTTGTGCTTTGGCTGGTTGTTTCTGTGCGTGTCCAAGCCATTTGACTATAAGCGCCGTCAGGTGAAGATGTTGATTTGTTCCTTTTTTTTTTTTAAACTCCCCAAAGGGCCAGTGGCTTCCTAGATGCTAAATAAGTAAGCGCAGTTGAATCGAACCCCCGTTGGCTCTACACCCCTCTCCGCAGGGCTTCACGATGGGCTGATCATTTGATTCTGTTCCCAGTCCTGTTCCAGATGTTGACAAAGGAGAGGGAGAGGAAGAGGAGGAGGAAGAGGGCACGGGGCCGTGTCTGCCGGTCACCCCCAAGAACTGCCTTCCTCGCCGGGGCATCAGCATCCTGGAGAAGCTCATCCAAACATACCCCGTGTGGCTGCAGCTGGACCTGGGCCAGGCAGAGACAGCCAGGATCCTGCACCGGGAGGCAGTCGGGGTGAGTCAGGGTCTCTTCATCTTGTGGCCGCGGGGCAGGTACAGCCACAAGGAGCTGCTCGGGCCCCCACAGAAGCAGATCCCATTTGCTTACCTTTCCTAGGTGTATCAGCTTTTCCACCAGGGCGGGGGGCGGGGGGCGGGTCTGGTGGCAGGGCTGGTCTTGCCTTTGGAGAGCAGGTGTCCCCGCTGGAGAACAGGGCCTGTGTGGCTGGCGTGGGCTCTCTGGACATTTTGAGAACTCAGCCCGGCGTCCTGGGACTAGAAAACATCCGAACCAGAGGGCCCTGGGAAATCACTTTATACCCCCTCATTTTACATGTGAAAACAGGGGGTGTGTGATGGGGGGTCAAACGAGTTTTGGGCGTCAAGCTCTGTGAGTTGGGCAAGCGGCTTACATTTTCTGAGTCTCACTTTTCTCACTTCGAAATGAGACCATCCACGGTATCTCCCCCCCGTAGTGTGAGCATTCACTGGAGATGGGTGGGTAGATAAGGAGCAGTGAGTCAGAGCTCACCAAATGCCACCCTAGCCCACCCCACGCATTTTCTCTGACATGCTGCTTCCTTTAAAAAAAAAAAAATGAAGTTAATTTGTTTAATTATAAAAGTGATGCACATATGTGTTCATTGTAAAAAAAAAAAAAAGTCGAGCCGAACAGAAGTGGCAAAGTAGAAAGTAAAATATCTCATCGAGGTCTTTGCCACCTGTTTTTCACCTAACCCACTTCCCACAAGTCTTTTTGTGTTCGTTTTTTACAAGATGAAATTCCCATGACATAGCGTCAGCCGTTCTAAAGCGCAGAATTTCATCCGTTCAGCGTTGTATAGCCACCATCTCTATCTACTTGCAAAACATGTCATCGCCAAATGATAAAACCCCTTGCCTGCAAAGTAGTCACTCCCCCTCCCCCGCTTCCCCGGGCCTCCGGCAGCCACAGTCTGCTTCCAGAAGTCATTTTTGCCAGAATGTAGGATGTACCTTTCCAGCCCTTTCCTGTGCAGCGTCCCACATCCGTGACAGCTAGCATGCACTAAGCACTCACGAGGTCCTCACACTCGTCTTAAGTCCTTCCTGCGAATTGGCACGGTTTATCTTCAGAGCCGCCCTCTGGGGTAGGAAGGACTATTATGCCCATTTTACAGATGAGATAACTGAGATGCAAAGGTGAGTGCCTCCCCCCCCCCCCCCGCAACCAGGTGACACAGCTAGTGAGTGTCCCAGCTGGAATTTGATCCCAGGTGGTGTGGGCACGCCTGTGCCGTGTTGTACTCATGTTTTATTTGACACAGACGGACTTGTATCTTTCAGCTGTTGGGCTGTTTTGCGGGTCTCACCTTCAGTGTGGCGTGGAGTCGTACGCCGTGTCTGGGGAACAGTCCAAGCTCACGAACAGAAGGGGCTCAGTTGGTCAGTTGTACCTGAACACTGGAATTGTTAGAACTTACGGGGCTCCAGCAAAGTTACCTCCTTTGCCACAGGCCTGCCTAGGGATGGGGACGGAGAGGCTGCAGGCAGCAGGCTGCCCGAGACAAGGGAGGCTTTTTGGTAGCGAGAGAGGCGCTGTGAGCCAGCCCAGCCACCTCAGGAAGGCCGAGCTGGCATCCACAGATGGACTCCAGGGAGTACACAGGGAGGTTGTAGTCCTCAAGAAAGCAGCCGGGATCCATCGCCTTACACCTTCTGGGAGGATGCAGCTCAAAAGTAGACCCAAGAGCAAGGTCCACACAGCAGGGGAGCCATTTTCTGGACTTTCTTGGTCAGAAGAGGGGCATGTCCTGGGCATGTGTGTAACTAGGGGTGGACAGACAGTGAGGACCCATGCAGGGAGTAGGCAGGTAGGTCTCTGGGGCAAGCTGGGCTGGGTGTAAGCATGCCCACTTGCCAGAGGGTCATTCTCTCTTCAAAGTGTAAGTTAAGCCCAACTCAAAATAGCCACCGTGGTTTTACATGGAGAATGTTTTTAATGCCAGGCCCTGGTCCCAATATGTATGAGCATCATGTCACTTAATCCTTGCAATAACCTTTGGAGCGGACTCCTATTATCCCAGAGAGTGAAAGTGAAACTTAGAAGCGCCTACTTTGGGCTTTCCCGGAAGCAGACCTAAGACCAGATCTGAGTGCAAGTGGTTTATTTACTTGGGAGGTAACTCACAGGGGAAACCAGCTGGGGCAGGGAAGGCAGCCGATGGAAGGCGTGTGGCGTGGACGTTGCCCCTGGGGGCAGGGGGAGATTGAGCCCCTGGGCACTGTGGGAGTCAGTGTAGAATGCACATCTCAGGGTCTTCTCACCAAGGGTGCGGGTGCTGGGATCATCCACCAACTCTTGGCAGCCGTTGGTCCAAGGTTTGGGATGTGAGGATTCACGTTCCAGCACTCTCTCTGCCTGAGTATGAGAAGATCCGACTCTGGCCAGAAACAGCTTGTGGACAAGAGGATGCCAGCCATGGGGTGATCTGGGCGGACCTCCGGAGGAGGCAGATGCTAAGCTGGGCTGTGCAGGATGGATGGTCAGGATTAGGATGCCCTGGGGAGCTGCCAGGGTCTGTTGGAGATGGCACGGACAGGCCGAGCCCCAGAGGTGGGCGCAAGCTGGGCTGGGGCACACAGGGACGGAAGGCACACAGGGAGGAACTGGAGCCAACCAGGTCGCTGGAGGGCAGGACCACGCTTCATTCCTCGACCTCGTGACGCCAGTGTCCATGTGGGCCTGGGTGCAGAGGAGGTCCGGCTCTGACTGAGCAAGTAAAAGAGGATGGCAGGGAGGGTGGGGGCTGGTCCTGGGGAGCTAACGGAGCTAAGCCAGGCTGTTTAGCACCTTCATGTGACAAGAGGCAGAGACCACAGGGCGTTGCTCATTTTCCAGGTGAGCACACGTTAGAGCCAGGCTTTAACCACAGCCCCAGCCTCAGTGGCTGCAAGAGGCCCAGGGACCCTCCCTCATTCTTCTGTAGTCCAGGGGCTGAGGATAGAAAACAGAAAACTTCAGGCCGGGTCCTGAGGCAGCGCCCGTGTTCAGAGCCTTGACTCTGATCCCGAGAGTGAGGCTGCTGTAAAGACTGAAATGACTTCACGGAAGGAGGCCGGCCAGGCCCTTCCCGCCGCTGCCCACTCACTGCCGCCTCAGAGGCCACAGGTGCTGGATCAGCCCCGAGGACAACAGACTCAGGGCAGGGGCACCTTCTGTTACCTCCCCCGCCCTGACGCCCCATTCCTCCGCATCGGCTTGCATTTTCAAGCAGAAGCAAAGCCCTAAGCTCATGCTCTGATGAAAAGATTGGCCAGCTTTTACCCGAAGTCGCCCTTTGCATGCTCTTCTTGATCCTCGTCGTGATTTCTCTCTGGCAGGTATCATTAGTGTCCACATTTCCCGGTAAGGAAAGGAAGGCACAGAGAAGTTTGCTCACTTGCCTGAAGTCACACAGCTGGTAAGAGCAGAGTCTGCATGGTGTGACCTTCAGGGCGGCTGCATAATGTCTCCCCCACAGACTGTCTGAAATTCTGCCAGTGCAATGGCTTCACTGTTTTTTTTTTAAAGATACAGACACCGGTGGCCCCCAGGCTGTGAGAGCTCATAGGGTCTTCCCAGATCACCCGGACCCCCCCTCCTGCACCAATGAGAGACAGTACTTCATTGTGTCTGGGGCCAATGATCAAGAGACTGGGGATCCAGCCCCTTCACCCTAAGTATCTACGTGACCTTGACCTTGACCATGTCCCACCCCCTCTATCACACCCCATCTCCCCTCCCTGCAGCCTGCTTCTCTGATAAGGCATTGGGAACATATTGGCCCATTTTTGATTTGTGCGTATCCAGAGACACGGTGATTAAAAAGCCACCTTTATTCGTTCCATACCCAAACAGTGTTTTTGTTTATTTTCTTTTAGAAGTTTTAGATTTACAGAAAGTTGCAAAGATAGAACAGAGAGTCCCTTCACCCAGTTTCTCCATGGTTAACATCTAACATTTGTAGGACACATTTATCCCAGTTAACGAATCAATATTGATACATGAGTATCAACTAAAGCCCGTGCTTTATTCAGATTTCCTTGGTTTGTCCGTTTTCTGTCCCAGGACCTCATCCAGGGCGCCATATTACATTTCGTCATCGTGTCTCTTTAGACTCCTCTTGGCCGTGACAGTTTCTCAGACTTTCTTGGTTTTTGACCACCTTGACAGTTTCCAGGACTGGTCAGGTCTTTCTAGAATGCCCTCAGTTGGGATTGTTCGGATGGTTAGACTGGGGTCATGGGTTTCCGGGGGAAGACCACAGAGGCGAAGTGCCCTTCTCATCACGTCGTACCACAGGTACGTGCAGTCAACCGACTTACCGCCACTGATGTTGACCTTGGTCACCTGGCTGGGGCAGTGTTTGTCAGGCTCCTCCACGAAGAAAGTTTCTCCTTTCCTCCCTTTCTATACTGTCCTCTTTGGCAGGAAGTCACTATGCACAGCCCATCGCTCGAGAAGGGGGAGTCGTGCTCTACCTCTTTGACTGAGGATGCACATGAATTATTTGGAATTCTTCTGTACAAGAAATCTGTCTCTTCTCCCATTTATTGACTTATTCGGTCATTTGCTTATATCAATATGGACTCACATTATTTTATGCTTTGGGTTATAATCCGATACTACTATAGTTATTTGGTTGCATAGATTATTCCAACTTTGGCCACCGGGAGCTCTTTGAGTTGGCTCCTGTGTCCCTTTGCATACCCCCATCATGGTGTGTGCGTTTTGTTTGGTTGTTTGATTTTTCTTACACTAGAAGACACTCCGGATTGTCTTGTATATTTCCTGTCCCCCGTCCTAGAATCAGCCATGTCTCCAAGACGGCTTTGTTCCTTTTGTTGGAGTATAATATTAGAAACCATGATCTGGGTACTATGTGTGTTCATTGCTACTGGAGTGTCGTTGCTTCTAGGCCAAAAGGTGGTTTTTCATGAAAAAAAAAAAAAAACTTCTTATAAGATTGCTTTTTGTAGTCAGGGACTAGCTCAAGAGTTGCAGGATCCGGAGATATGACATGGACCAGCCCTGTAGGTGGTTCGAGGCACCTTCCCCCGGTGTGAGCCCAAGGAATACCAATCCCATCCCATCTTAGTTTGGCGAAAGCATCAGTGAAGCTCCTCTTTTGTCCCTTTGTGGGGCGAGGCCAGGGGAGAGGGGCAGTCTGCATTTCTTGCAGGTCTGCTGTGTGCTGAGCATCATTCCTCGCCTGCCCAATGGTCCCGCAGGACAGGGCAGGCTCTCCATGTCAGAGTGAGGAAATTCAACTCCAACGGTGAGGAGCCCGCCCTGAGTAATATAGCTGCTCAGTGGTAACGTGGGCTTTGAACTGCCCACCTTCAAGGGCTTTGCACGGCTCCACATCTTGGCTCATCTCCAGAAACACTGATTCCCTTGGTTTGGAGTGGGGCTCGGGCTTCAGTCTGTTTTAAAGCGGCCTAGGTGGTTCTGGTGTGGAGCCAGGATAGAGAAATTCTCCGTGCCATGGCACAACTGTATGGTAGGTGATGGGACAACGGGCCACGTGTGTCCAGAGTGCGCTGCAGCCACTGGGCCACCCACCTCCTCCGTCACGGCAGCCCCTGCACTAGAGGTCTCTGGGAAGAACTGGCCACTTCTGTTCCTGCCCTAATGGGCATGGTTGGAACATTTCCCAAGCAAACTGGAAAATAGTCCTAAATAACAAAAGTGGAAATGCAGCAGCTCTGGATTGTTCAGGCAAAAATGGAGTACAAAAACAAAACTATCCAGTAGGGAAAAAAAAAAAAAAACCTACCCATTTATAGTGTTTAGTTTGAGGATTTTGTGTATTTATTTGGGGAGGAGGAGGGGAGTGCAGTGGCTGCATACTTCTCTCCCTGAGCATATTGTCAGCTGGTCTTTCTAAACCCAGCACTGGCTGAGGTGGACAGAGAGGGGCTCCATGGCCGACTCTCCCCGCCTCCTGGATTGCAGTTACTTATCCGTGAAACTAAGCTTTGTGCAGGCCTCTTGGGACCTGGGAAAGACCCCAGGGCAGTGATGCTAAGAGAGTGTCTTTAGAAGAAGAAGGAGCCCTGGGACTTTCAGCCCCTACCCCAACCCAATAGACTGGAAAAGTCATCTCAGAGAGGGGAAGTGACTTGCCAAAGGACACAACAAACCAGGGTCAGAAATAGGAGGGCCATGGACTGTCTCCCTCGCCGACAGTGCTTTGACTGCTAACCCACTGTCATTTGGGGGGGTGGGGAGTTAGACCCTTGGAGTGGGCATGCCCCCCATCAGTTTGTACAATTGGGGGAAAAGGCTGCTTCTGTTTTCTGAGGGCTCTTCATCCAGTGCTTTGGGAGAACTGATGAAAGGGGAGGGAAAATGAGAGAGCAGAAGGAGCGGGCTGACACGGACCACGCGTGTTCCCATAGGGGAGAGAGGTCGAGTGAGGACGCAGGGCACAGCAAGGTCTGTTGATGGCCTGGCTAATCGGGGAAGTGGTGGATAGGGGGTCTCGCCGTGGGCATGACCGTGAACTTCTTCATTTATAATAATCCTCGGTTCCCCGAAGGCGAGTGTCCCGGAGGTGGATGAAGAAGGCCCCAGTGCCTGGACGTGTCACCTCATGCTCCCCGCTGCTCGCCTGGAGCTAATGTGTTCACTCAGGACTGAGGTCCTGAGCGAGCCACCGATGATGGTGTCTCTCCTTGTCCGGGACTCCTGCTGCCCCACCGTGTTGCCTTCCTGACTCACGAAGCCGTCACGAACAGCTGAGGATAGGAATGCTACCTCTATAGTAGGGTGTTCTTCGCCACGTCCCCAGGGCTCTGAGGCAGGTAGTGGGGCACCGGGGAAGGGAGACACCCCATACTGAGTGCTTATTATACAGTGGGCACTCTACCGAAGTCATCTGTGCAGTTCTTCCAATAAGGCTTTGGGGCAGTGGGTCATCTGGGAATGCTTTTTGCTTCAAGTAACAACAAACCCAACCTATGGTAACTTCCCTAGCAGCCTAAACGATAGGCTACTGTTGTTTACCCGGCGAGGCATCTGGAGGTTGGGGTCCAAAGCTAATTTGGCAGCTCGGTGATGTCTTCAGGACCCAGGTCCTCTCCCCCATCTTCAAGGTGTTGGCTTTTTGGCCTTAGGTTTGTCACCTCATGGTAACAAAACGGCAGCTGCTGCTCCAGCCATCTCATCCAGTCAAAGGTGGGAGGTCAGAGGCAAAAGGCTTTCTTCTCCTAGACTCAGCCTTTTTGTCGGGGAACAAATGTTTTTCTAGATGGCTTATTGGCCACATCTAGCGTGAGGCAGGCTGGGCAAGGGGGCGAAGCAAGGGGAGCAGAATAGCTGTGATCGGCTGTGATCCAGCAGGATTCCTCTCCCGAGGCAGGGAACGACGTTCCCAGGTCAGAACTGGGGTCAGTTAGTAAGGAAAGGGAGGGAACTGGTTCTTGGGGCGCTAACTCTTAGTGACTGTCACAGGCGGGAGCTAGTAGGATCCCATTTTGCGGAGCAAGCAGCAGTCCCAGAGAGGCCCCCACGGCTAGGCAGCTAAGGACTGAACTCGAAGTCGGGCTCCAGAGCCTGCGGGCTGACGTCTTAAAAGGAAGGACCCCAAGGCCCAGCATTCCGGATCTTCCCCTCCCGCACTGTACCCACACCCGCACAGAGGATAAACTAGTCCCAATCCCAGGGAGGAGGAGTTGCCGGGAGGGATCTAAAACCTCCACCTGGCGGCTGGCGTATGGCGCACGCTTAGTTGACACCTGTGGGCTGATTGGGTTGGAAGGCAGGTCCTGCAAGGGTCACAACCCTGGCCCGAAGGTCACTGGCCTTGCATTCTTGTCCCGGCTCAGCCGCTAACAAGCGATGCGGCCGCAGAAGGTCTTTTTGTATCTGGGTCTCTCTTTGGATGGAGTGAGGAGCTGGGCACATCACTGGCTTTGAACCGCCACCCCTCCCCACCACCCCACAAGCTCTGGGGGCCCCTCAGCTGTGCCTCACAGAAGGAAAAGAGGAGGGGGGACCCAAAGGGTGAGGCCTCATGTGCATGTACCCATGGCTAGGTCATTATCTACCGTTGCATAACAAACCACTTCACAATTCACTGGCTTACAGCGGTCACCATGCGATTTGCTCACGATTCTGCAGGTCAGCAGTTTGGGCGGCATCCTCCTCAGCGGCTTCTTCCGCTGGTCTCTCCTAGGGTCAGTCACATAGCTGCAGTGATCTGGCAGCGTGGCTAGAGCTGGCTGGCCTGAGATGGCCTCCCTGACGTGCCTGGCGTTTGGTGCCAGCTGCTGGCTGGGCCATCCGACTCCAGCAGGCTTGCTCAGACGTCTTCACGTGACAGCTATGGTCCTAAAGGGTGAGCATGGATGTGGGCGTGCCTCTTAAGGCCTAGGCCCCAAACTCCCCAGGGTCACTCCTGCTGCATTCTTTTGGTCAAAGAGAGTCTCACGGCCACCCTTCCCGGTGTGGGGAAGTAGACTCTGCGAAGGGTTTGTGGCCATTTTTGACCTACCATACAGCAAATGGTCTTTGAGTCCTTTTTTTCCCTATCCCTTTGTTCGAATACAGATCCATAATAATGATCTTATTAATAATCATCATTTGTTTATCATGAGATTATGCATATAAAATCTTAGCATGTGGTTTAGCGCTCAGTAAATGCTGGCAGTCTATAATAATGAACATTATCAGTTAAGTGCATACTCTGTGCCAGGCACTTTCTATACATGATCAGCAATTCTCGCAGCAGCTCCGAAAGGCAGATATGACTATTCTCAAGCTCAGGTGAGAAACTGAGACCAGGAGAAGTAAAAGTAACTCGCCCCTGGACCCACAGCTAGGACGCAGCAGAGCGGGGATTTGAGTCCCACTCCGTCTCCATAAAGCGAGCTGCAGGCGATAGAAAGAGAAGCCAGGGGAGGCTTGGAGAATTTGCGCATGGAACCCCCAAGGGTGTTGGAGAAGCAGTTCTGGGCGGCCCACCCCATGCTTTAGGCCCCGTGCACTCACCTGCCACAACTATTATGGGAAGCATCTCCTTGGAAGCTAACCAATGAACGCCCAGTGAGGGTAGAGGGTGAAGGGGAAAGCCGGCTCACACAGGTGGTCTTCCTCCTGGCACTGACCCTGGCTGTGCTGTGCAGGGTTTAAGCTCAGAGATTCGCCGTAACCCAGAATGCTTTGCAGGAGTCACTACATGCTTCAATCTCTGCAGTTTGCTGCACAGGGACAGTTTTTGAGGTGCTGCCTGTGGGTACTTTCCTAGAAGGACAGTGGCCGAGGCAGACCGCTGACCGGGGTTCTGCCCACAGCATGTGGTATGTGGGCGGGGAGGGTCAGAGGACTCCTCTCGCCTTCCCCTCGACCCTCACTAATGCCCTCTTCCACCTCCTCACCTCCTACCCCCAGTGCCTTATCTTGGCTTATTGGATAAGAGCCCCAAGACTTGGCCATGGCGGAGAAAGTGCTATATGAGCCTTTGCAGCCATAGTGAATGGGGGAGGTGTTGCACGTTCAGAACTGGGACTCGTCAGAATTCAGCCTGGGGGACTTTCCGCCCCCATCCACACCTCGCCGTCCAATGAGTAGGTGACCCAGACATGATGGCAAGAGATGACCAAGGGGCTCACGCCGACTCCCGGGGCTGCCTCCTGCTTCTGCACTTGCCGTCAGCCTGGCCTGGCGCTGGACCCCGCTGTGCCCTGAGCCTTCCTGCGCCCATCAGAGAGCACAGTGGGAACAGCGAGGGTGATGCCCGTGCCAGGTGCCTGGGCCAGAGCACAGCCGGCATCCGCTCTTGGAACTTGTGGCTCCTTATTGTCGGCCGAACTGCTCCATCAAGGAAAAGTCCGTCCTGAACCTTTTTCACAAAAGCACATGTGGTAGACTGATCCCCAGGTCTAGATGGAGCCCGACACTGGGAAACCAAAGAACAAAAACCAGCTGTGAGATGATGGGTGCGGGGCGGAGGGGGCAAATGGAGAACGAATCCTTAGCATCTGCCGAGACCCACTTACCCCAGGGAGCTACCCTACGCTCAGACACCTCAAGTCTCTCTTCCAGCACCAAGGGGCAGGGCTTTGGTTTCATGTCTTGTTCCTGCTGGGTGGTCCTAGGTGTTGTTATCCCATTTACAGATCAGAGCACTGAGGCTCAGGGAAGCCACGGAATTACCCAGGGCCACAGAGCTCATCACTGGCTGCTCGGGGCCCTCCAGGAGCCTGAGAAGACATACAGATTGTGACAGATCGTGACAGATCGTGACTCTCCCCAGCTGGGAGTTCCTGTCCGAGGCTCTGGTCTTCTTAGTTAGGTGTTGGGTATTAAAGAGTCAATTAGATGGCAGGGTGGCATCGAGGGAGATTGCTGAGGATGACACCCATGATTTGTTCTTGTAGTCATCTTTGGGAGAGATCAGTAGGCAGTCCATATAGTCAAGGAAGAAGGTGACTGTCAGAGTAAGAAATACGTCTTATCTGTGGCCCTGGTCCTGTCTGTCTGTCTGTCTGTCTCTCTCTCTCTCTCTCTCTCTCTCTCTCTCTGTTCTCTCTCTCTCTCTCTCTCTCTCTCTCTCTCTCTTTCTCTCCTCTCTCTCCCCCCTCTCTAATAAAAAGTCCATCCTTATTATAGACATCCTTATTATTTTATATTTTATACTCTTATATTTTATTTTGAAAAAAAAAGTTGGTATTTGCACTAATGGGTCATGACACACAGTTTGAAAGCACTGCCTTCCGTCCTGTGTCATTCCTGACACTCGAGCATGGGGCCGAGCAGCTCTGCCATGTGTATCTGCTTCTAAACAAGTGCCCGCGCAGGTGCCCCGCACACACACACACACACACACACACACACACACACACGCACCACGTGTATAAAGGGAGCACTTTCCCTACAAAGCAGAAACCCACAGTTTGGTTTCAGTACAGGAGGGAGCCAGCCCCAGCTCTACTCTGAGTCCAGGTCAGGGTCCGAGTTTGCTGTCAGCCTTCCCAGTGACACTGCTGGCTTGGGCTCAGGCCTCCCTCCGCATGCCTTGCTTCAGTATGGAGGCCCTGGGGACGGCCCAGAGTTCACTAACACATACTCACACATACTCACACGCTTACACACTCACTCACTCACTCACACGCTTCTGACAATTCTCCGACGCCAACTGGATGTTCTCAATTCACTCAAAGCTCACACTGACCACCCAGAGTGAGCGCAGGCCCCACAGGTTAAAGGACGAGGTCCCCAACAAGACTGCCCTAACCACAGATGCCAGACACAAGCGGGGTCCCCAGGCTACACCCACACTTCTATCTGACTTGGCTCCAAGCACGACGCCCCTTCAGGTTTGATAATTCGCTAGAACGACCCAGAGAACTCACTGAAAATGCTGTACTTGTGGTGGCTGGTTTATTATAAAGGACGCAACTTCAGAGCAGCTGAGCGAAAGACATTTCGGGGTGAGGCCTGGGGCGGGGGGTGCACCCTCCCACCCCTCTCCTGGTGGAACCCACACGTCACCCACGTGGCTCACAGCAGGGCCTCCGCCGAGCTTCACTGTCCAGAGGACTCATCGTGTTTTCATTCTAGACCAGTGATTAAATGAGCGAGTAAATCGGTGTCATTTAAATGTCATTAAATCAGTGACTCCCTCCCCAGCTCCTCTCCTCTCCCAGGAGGTCAGGGGTGGGCCTGCAAATTCCAGCCCTCTAATCACGTGATGGTCTTTCTGTGGCCAGTCCCCCGCCCCTGCCCCCGCCAACCACCCCCATCCCCTCCTCCGAAACTAAGGGCCCACCTGTTAGCTCAAACTCAGGAAATTCCAGGGAGTTTTGAAGCGCTTCCAGGAAAGGGGGACAAAGGCCAGATATATATTTTTATATCACAGACACACTCATTCACACATAGTCTCTCTCTCTCTCTCTCTCTCTCTCTCACACACACACACACACACACACACACACACACTCCCTCATGCACTGCTGGTTCTCACCATTTTGGTGGGCAGGAGGAGCTAGGCCTTGGACCCCTGAAGAAGAGGAAAGCGACCTATTTTTTTGAAAGTCGTGTGTTCCTGGGACCACTTCAGCTTCAGGTGACTGCATCAGTTCAGGGATGCTGCAGTTTAAAGCAGGGCCCGGCTGCGCTGGGGGCTCCGGTCTCTGAGCGAGGTCCCCCGGGGGAGGGCCCTCTTCCAGGCTGGGCACCGCTGCAGGCAACATCCCACCTGCCTCTCGCTTCAGCCTCCAGAAGACCCCCCCGCCCGCCCATCCTCCCCCGACCACTCCAGGTTCTCATGCTCTCTCCACCCTGCCGGGCTCCAGGGGCAGGGCCGGTAAACTCATTTCCATCCATGGTTCAGTGAGGTTCAGTGACTAATGGATTGATTCACTGTGTCACTGCTCCCAAGGGGACAGCACTGTCACGGAGAGCAAAACCTTAAGCCCAGGGTCCCGCCCTCTGTGGGCCTGGTGGACGGGTTGTTGAGTGCTCAGGATCTAGGGTCAAGGGCCTGAGTTCAGATCCTAGCACCAGCCTTTATTAACCCTGTGCCTCAGGCATTACTTGCCTCTCTCTACCTCAGTTTCCCTCTCTGTAAAATGGGGATAACAGTAGCACTCTCTCATAGCTTTAATAAGAGGATTAAGTTGGAATCTAAGGAACCGGTGTTAGGCTTGGGGCAGACTAGGGAAGCAATATGCGTTAACTGTTAATATCAATAATAACAGTATTATAATACTTCGTTAACAATGGTGATAACATTATATGAACAATCCTAATAATGAAGCAATATGGTAAAAATAATAATAATAATAATAATAATAATAATAAAACAATGGCAGAGAATTTGGAGCATCACGGAGGGGCAGTGGAACAGTGTGCCTCAGTGGGGAGAGGGAGGAAGGGCCTGCTCGGTGCTTCCCCAGAGCCTGTCACATCTGGGGCCACGTCCTCAGGCATGTCCCAGTGACCCTCCACTCACACAGCTTTGGCCAGGCTCCTGGGTTGCCAAACTCCATCCCAGGTGCTTGGGGCCTGAGTGGGAGAAGCTTGGATTCCAGGCCAAGGACAAGAGGACACTGTGACCAACTCCTTCCTCAGGAAAGGAAGGAGTGGGGGAGGAACACCACCTCCCCCTCCCTCAGAGGAAGCTGGAGAGATTCTAGAAGGTGTCCCTCGTCACCCAGAAGGAGGGAAGAGCTCGGCGGGGCCAGGGGAGAGTATCAAAAGGATGTTTTAAAACCCCAGAATGCGAAAGGAAGCACATTCCCCCCGCCCCCCGTGATGGCTGAGGGAAGGGCGCTTCCCCTGGGGGGCCACCGTGGGCGTGAAAACTGTGGAGTCACGGCCCCCTGTACAGCTGTCCCGGGGGCCAAGCCCACTCTGGTATTTACTTGGTCATCACACCAGCCCAAGGAGAGGGATGACGTTAGGGTCAGGGAGTACTTCCATCTGTAAAGTGAGAATCAGAATCAGAACCACGTCCGAGGGTTATCAAGAGGATGGAACAAGTGAATATATGCAAAGTATTCGTATCAATTCCTGCCCCAGAGAAAGCTCTGTATTCGTGATTAGGCTATTTTTATTTCTGTGGGAGGCAAAAAGAGTGTGAATTGACTAATACCTGTGACTGTTTCCATCAGCCTCCCTCAGAGCGTACGTGGGGTGTGAGCTGAAGTTCCGCCTGACTCCCGAACATTATAGCTTTTCTGAGCGTGGACCCTGGACCACCACCCGTATCAGCTGATTCCGGATGCCCCCACCGAGCCAGCGTCTCGGAGGTGGGACACAGGAGTCTGCACTTTAAATGCCCCTTGCCTACAGCACAGAATTCTTCGGGAAACGTCGATGCAGTGGAACCCCTTCCGTGGGAAAATGACACACGGAGACTCAGGAGCCAGGGCACTTGGGCCAGGAGACAGCTGGGTCTTGGGGCAGAATCCCCCGTTCTCTTGAGGGATGCTAGACTGCCCGCCCTGCCTCCTGGTGTCTGGAACATTCCAGACGACTTCTCATCTCACTGTTGTCCTTCTCACCTCCGCCCGAATCTTCCATCATGGCATCCCCCCCGCCCAATTCTGTTGCAGACATTCCTCGTCCGCCGGGTCGCAGCTCGAAGCACCTGGTGCTCTGTGTCCACTTCCCTGCCCCGAAGGAGAGCTCGCCCAAGGTGCTGCAGTACGCCATCAAAGAAGAAAAATCGAGTAAGTGCTCGTCTTTCCGCTCTGGCCTCCGCCGACCCCACAGCAGCAGCAACAGATGCTACACCCCCTCACCACAGACACGCCTGTCGGCTGGAGGGGTTAAAATTAGAAGAAGGGGGGGAAGCTGTCCGTGCACCGAAGCGGTTTTGACCAGGTTTGTTTTGAACCCGGTTTATCACGTGGAGTCGGTGTGAGTTTCCGCTCACCCACGTCACTGCTTGTTGGCTTTGCTTCCTCGTGGCTGCTGTGAAGTTCCTTCCGGTTGGCTCCGGCTGGAGAGAGGGAAGAAATGGGGAGGAAATGTCTGGGCCCCTGGGTCCTAGTGGCAGCTCGGCACGCACCAAAACCATGACGTGGGACAAAGTCCCTTAACCTCTCTGACCCTCTGGTTTCTCATGTGTCAAATGGACCTAGCAGTCACTTCCTGCCTGTATGCCCTTGGCAAGGGTCAAACGGGCAAGCCCTTTGAAAGACACAAAGCCTGTATCTGTAGGGGGCTGCCAGGAGCGGGCCTGCACTTCAGTGGAAAAATGTTTGGGGGCCCCCAAATCAAGGGCGGGTTTGTACTGATACGCAGTGAAAGGGCTTGGACTTGCCACCCCCATGGGCCATGCCAAGTGTTAGAAGAATCTGAAGGCTATTCTAACTAGGCACTTCGGTCCTTTGTAGATGGATCCAGGGCACGTGGTAAGCTTTCTACTCTTGGTCAGCAGCGTGACAATAACAGTCAAAGAATGTAAGATATTTATTAAGTATAATATGTATATGATATAAATATATTTACATAATTGTTACATAATTTATATTTACACAATTAAATATTATATATTTTTAAAATATTTATTAAGCATTTTAGAATACTTGTTTCGTAAGCAATACTTGTACCCTGACACTGAGAAGGTTCAAAGATGAGTAAGCCAGAGAGTCTGGGCTCAAGGGCCTCCCAGTCCAATTGGAGGGTGGAAGACATGGCAGGTGGGAGAAACAGACATCAACACCTGCTGTGCAGTGTGACAGGTGTGACGGCAAAGGGACCCTGGGCCAAGGGGCACAGAAGATGCAGATGTCAAGTCAACTCACAAAGAGCGTTGGAGGCTTTGGCTAGAAATAAATGATAAGGATTTATGCAAGCGTCGTAAAAGCTGCAAACTAGAAACACAGCGGGGCAAAAAGCCAGGCGTGTTCCCAAGAAGACAGAAGAGTTGAGTTGTTATATTACGAAGCACATTCTTGAGAATCGTCAGTCCTGCATTCTTGGCCCTACGACTGATCCAGGACAGTTTTCAGTCAGATGTCAGGGGTCAGGGGTCAGGAAGCCTTCTCACATCCCGTGGTCGGGATAATGGATGTCGGTGGATGTCAGGTGGTCTGGGTACGTGAGTCCTTCACGGGGTAATCAGAAGGTTATCTGGAGGTCTGGCGGATGTGCAGATGTCTATCCAGGTGGGGAGCAGAACCGGAAAGTTCAGACGTTTGAGTTCCCAGGCGAGTGAGAACAAGAACAGAATCATTTCCTCAGGCCTCAACCTACCTGGTTTTAGTAATTTAGCAGCTTGACTAGGTGACTGCCTTTTCTTTCTTTCCTCTATTCCTCACAGATCACCGTGGGATTCCAGGAGGGCGTCAAAGGGGAGGGAACACAGGCCGGGTCCTGCAGGGCTGGTGTATGAGTTCAATGAAAGGCTGATTTTCTAGCTCAGGAGGTGCAAGAGAAAGTGAAAGCGGAGGCAGGTTTCTGCTCTGGCCGTAAAGGGGCCTTTCTATGGAGACCGGGCTCAGCAAGAATGAGGAAAACACGATCCACGCCTTTCTGTATTCGACACATAGTTATTAAGCATCTGCTGTGTGTCAGGTGCCTTCCACCACTGGGGACCCAGCAGGATCAAAGCACAGTCCCTGACTCTCGGCTTACATTCCAGGGGAGGGGGAGGCAGTGAACGAGAAAACAGAGAAAACAGCGTAGGGTGACTGTCAAAAGGAGAGTCAGAGCAGAGGAGGCTCCCTTCCCTCTCACGTGTGAGATTCCAGGTCATTGCGGGAGGCTCCTGCAGGGACCCTGGCTGATGGAGGCTCTGCCGCTTTGAACTAGCAGCTTCCAGGTTCCTATGGCTGACACTCAGGCCCACGTGCTGGAAGGGGAGAGAACGAGGAGGGGGCTCGCGGGCGGGCGGGCGGGTCTCACCGAGGCCTGGAAGTGGGTGTGTCGCCTGCGCTTGCATTCCCTTGCCTAGAACTCAGTCAAGTGACCGTGGGCACGGGGGGGGGGGGGGAGGGGCCTGCAACCAGGGTGATAATGGTGCCATCTCATAGGGCGCTGCAAGGAGTTAGTGTGTCTCACGTGCTCAGGACAGGGAGCCCCTCTTCACTTGCTGCATGAGATGCTGCCCAACTCATGAATGGCTCGATACAGCTAATTAGATAGTGAAACTAAAAAAAATTAATGAAGTGCTTAGGACAGCCCTCAGGCACACACAATAGAATGTTAGAATAGTGTTTGTGGCCATTTTTGTTGTTAACCCTCCTGCGGGATTAAGCCAAAACGGGGAGCAGAGTAAGCCTGCACACATGGTCCCGGGCTCTGGGTGAATCCCAGCCGAGCGCATGGGCCTGCCTTGTAGTCCCTCGTGGGGAGAGGGAGCCACCAACCTCCTGAGCCCTCCTGTGGCTATGGTGGCTGCAGCCGGGGGCAGGCTGAGAAGGAAGTGGGCAAGGGAAAGGCCCAGGGCCTGGAACCGGGGCCTTTTGTTGGGTTCCCCACACAGGGCTGAAGCCAAGGAAGGAGACCAGGGGATCCCCCAAAACTGGGTGGTCAGCCTCATCTTTGGCCTCACTCTGTTTCGAACAAGAAAGACTCACCAGGACCAGCGCCATGCGTCAGGGTGCTTGGGCTGTTCTCTAGTGTCTTGTCTTGTCCAGAGTTTCTTTGAAAACCCCCAGCCGGTCCGCTCGGACTGGTCATGCCACAATAGCACACAACCCTAACGTACACTGGCTGGCTTGCACGCACGCAGAGCGTGCGTGCACACAAAATACTGCACACAAAATGACGTGAGTGTATTTTGCACTCATGACACCTGTCAGCTGAGGTTCTTTATAAGAGCGTCTTTACTCTGCGATCCAGGCTGAAAGAGCAGCACCCATTTGGGGTGTAGGGGAAGGAAAGAGATGGCAGAATTCCACAATGGCTCTCAAAGCCTCCGAGGTGGCAGGTCTCACATCCACTCCCATCTCCTTGGCCGAAAGAGGTCAGATGGCCAGGCCAGATACCAGTGTAATGGGAAGTATTATCTTCCTGCCAGCGTGTGACCAGCAGGGAGAGGTAGCAACTATTTCGAACAAGTGTTACCGTCTACTGCATGCCCGTTCTCTCTCTGAGCCGCATGCCCTCAGGTGATGATAAGAAGGCTGTGCCGTGGGTGTCTGGGTCACCACTCAGCCTCAGCAGGGACCCTCAGAGGCTAGGCATGGGGGGCTGGAGGTGTGGAGGGACAGAGAACCAGCGGAAGAGACACTGAAGCACAAAGGAGCAGGACACAGGATAAGTAGAGGCTAGGCCAGCTTCCGGGCCACAGTCCTGCCCCCTTCTGGTTCCACTTAACCACCTGGCCAGGGGACACTAGCCACTTGTGCATGAATCTGCACCCTCGAAGACGGTGACAGTGACACACTCTGCTAGCTGCTTTAAAAAAAAAAAAGAAACAGTTGGCCTTGTCTCTAGAACAGGAACTAAGAGACAGCGGCGGTGGTGTGGTCTGGCCCCTGCAGGAAGTGACTGCTGGGCACTCAGGCTGAGCCACTGGCCCCTAGTTTCCAGGGCAGCCCCGCTTCATCCCCTGCTTGTCTCCTACGCCCCAGGATGACCCTGGCTGGAGAAAGGCTGGTCTGTCTGTCTCCGTTAAGATTTCTTCTTGTCCTGAGCGCATCTCCCACTCTCACGCCTGTGGTTTGAGGCCCAGAAGTTGAAGCTGATAGATACACTTGGACTTGGGAATGGAGCCCACCTCATGGGCACATTCGGTGAACATCGTACTGGTTCCTGCTGATGGTGATCACCACTGGACCGGGGGGACCTTTTAAACCAAGGAGGGGGAAGTTCTAGGTGAGCCCTCCTGGGAGTGGAGATCCGGATGTACGGGTGGTCCAGAGCATCACCCAGAATGCCCGTGCGGTCCACAGGGGAGGAGTGCATCAATGCTCTTGGGTGCGACCTTTTCCCCAACTGACCCATGATCCTAGAGTGAGATTGAACCTGTATGTGGACCAAAATGTGTTCAGTCCAGAAAAAGGTAAGGAGCGATTATTATTCAAGTCAGGGCTTATATGGAGAGGCAGCTCTCGATCTTTTCTGGGGGATGGGGCGGGCAGCATTGCATCGTGGTGACTTTAGCACTCTCGTCGAGGCAAACCTCTTTCGAGAGCATAAGCTTTGGAAAGGCAGACAGTTCTAGATCTTTATCTGTCTCTGTCACCTCGTGACATCAGACAGGTTACTTCTCTGTGCTTCGGTTTCCTTGTCTGCAGCAAAGCTGTTGGAGGATTTGATGAGTGAATTCTTGTAGAGACATGGGATAGTATTGCCTGGTACGTGGGAAGGACCGTGTTTGTAACAGGGAATCGTGTTTGGTTTTTGTTCCATTCCTGGCACAGAGCTCCCTAAACCCTTAGAATTTCCTGAGTGATAAGAAAGATAAAGGTGTCTTGCTCCTCATAACAAGTCCCTTTCAACCACACCTGAGTTTATGTTAATGGTACTGGAAGGATGAGGACCACCGGTTGCTAGGGGCACTAACCATGGGATTAGAGGGCTGGAACTTTCAGCCTCACCCCGCTGACCTCTAGGAGGGGAGCGGCGCTGGGGGCCGCAGCAATCGCTAATGGACGATTTAATCACCCATGCCTACGTCAGTCATGCAGCCTCCGTAGAAACCCAGAAGGACGGGGTTCGGAGAGCGTCCAGGCTAGTGAACACAGGGGGACACAGGAAGAGCAGCGCTCTCAGAGACCACGCGTGGGAGCTCTGTGCCCCTTCCCACCTCCCTGGCCCCACGTGCCACTTCCACCTGGCTGTGCCTGAGTTACATCATTTGAAATAACCTGATGGTCCGGTCAATCCTCTGAATTCTGTGAGCCGCTCCAGCAAATTAATTGAACCCAAGAAGAGGGGCTGTCGGCACCTCCGATCTGTAGCTGCGTGGTCAGTCACGAGTCCAGGTGACCACCTGGACTTGCCATTGGCATCTGAAGAGCCGGGGGCCAGCCTTGTAGGACCGAGCCCTTACCCTTCAGGGTCTGACACGGTCTCCCAGGAGATAATGTCAGAATTGAGTTGAATTGGAGCACCCCCCGCTAGAGTCAGAGAGATGCTTTGTGGGGTGAGGGGGTACACATACACACACGTTGGAACCGGTGTCAGAATCGGAGTGACTCTCGATTATCAGAGGGTTGTCTCCCGGATGAAATGGAGGCATTTCTGTGGAAAAGCCACCACAGCGTCTGAGTGTCGTGAGCACTCAGTAAACACGAGTGGTTATCATTTGCTATGGGGACAGTAAAGCGCACAACTTACACCTCAAAACCATCATTTCCTGAAACGCCTTGTTCCTGAGAACTCCTCTTAGAAGGTTTTCTTTTTATCTCACGTTGGGTATTACCCAGGGAGGTTTTGGCCAAAAACTTACCACAGTTTGTTTCTGTTTTCAGTAATTCCCTTTTCGACCTCCAAAATCGGGGTTGGCCCAGGAGAAAAAAAAAATGCATTGTTGGATAATTGAACTCTTAGCAACTTATGATCAAACTTGGGTGAATTCCTTTGTTTTTGTAAATAGATTTTGAGTCATAGTGGTCCATACAGTTTTTAGCCTTCCTTTTTTCACGTAAATATTCTATAACGAGCTTTCTCCATGTTATCAAACATTTTTAAGTTTTGGTTACCGATTGAATGCAGGCCTACCTCGTTTTACGGCGCTTCACTTTATTGCGCGGTGCCCGTATTGTGTTTTATTTTCACAAGCTGAAGGTGTGCGGCAACCCTGCGTTCAGCAAGTCGACTGGCGCCATTTTTCCAACAGGCTTAGATGATGGTTAGCATATTTTCGCATAATGTATTTTTTTTAAAAAAAAATAAGGTACATATAGCGTTTTTTCAGACATAATGCTATTTATCGCATACGCAATAGGCTGCCGTCTAGTGTAAACACAGCCTTCGTATGCACCGCGACACCAAACAATTTGTGACTCTCTTTATGGCCACATTCGCTTCACTGCGGTGGTCTGGGCCCGAACCTGCAGCATCTCCAAGGTACGTGTGTGGGTGCTGAATGGCTCCTGAAGGAGGACACGAACGACGAGCTCTGTAAGACAGGGCCCCTGACGTTGGGTCGGTGAGGGAGAGAGACGCCTCTAACCAAAAATGCAAGCAGACTGTCGTCAGGGCTGGAGGAGGTGTGCACTTCGGGGCACTAAAACCGATTACTTTCCCAAAAGTAAATAAATAAAAATGAAAAAACTGATTACTTTCGACTGTGGGAAATCAAGCCAGGCCTCCTCAGGTCTCGGAGGATGGGAAATCGCTGTGAGAAAGAGCAAAGGGAGACCAGGCCTGTTCAGCTGAGCGGGAAGCTTGCCGCAGGCTCAGAGTCAGGACAGAGAAAGCAGGCCAGTGTGAGCGGACGCCGGTAGTCGGAAGTAGAATCCAAGATGAGGCTGGGAAGGTGGGATTCGGCCAGGTCCCAGAGGGTCCTGACAACCACCCCAAGGTGTTAGGGATTCAGTTTGCAGGTCATGGGGAGGCATGAAAAGATTTGGAGCAGGAAGTGGCCCGGTGAGCTTGGTGCTTTAGAAGAGAGCCCGGCTGGGTGGGTGATGGACAGATGGGGCAGTCGACTGTGCAGGCAACAGGGCAGAGGAAGCAGAGGGAGGGGTCTGAGAGACCTGCCAGAGGTCACGAAAGCCTTGCTGGCTGCCCGGGAACTGGGCCTGGGGAGCAGCGAGGCCGCTGTCCGTGCCAGGGGCCGCCCTATGGGTGGATGAGGCCTCGCGAGAAGGCGGAGGTGTGGCATTGTGTCTTTGGGAAGTGGTGGATGAGGCCTCGCGAGAAGGCAGAGGTGTGGCATTGTGTCTTTGGGAAGCGTGAGCACAGGAGCCGGGAGCTTGTTTTGCCCGTGGAGACACAGAACACAGGAGATTTTGACAGAGATGGGAGAGAGATCCAGAACACAGAGGTGAGAGAAAGGGGGAGATTAGGGAAATGATTTCATGGGGGTAGTAGGGGTGGGGGTTGTCATACCAGCACCAGGCCCAAGTGGGTGGCCTCAGCCTGTGTCTGCAGTGATTGCCACCTTCAGGGGCTTTGCAACTTCAGAAAATATGTCTAAGGGGAAAGAGTCCAACTCAGCTGTTTCGGAGAACCAGAGGCCTCACACAGCCACTCCTCTTCTGGAGGTAAGACAGAGGGGTCAGGGTCCAGGCCCAAGTATTTCCTGGGCTTCCTGTCACAGGAGAGCACTGGGTGTGATTCGTCTTCGCTCAGGGTTTACATGTGAGACTCCCCGTTCCTTTCCAGTTGTTTCTGCCTCCCTTTCCCACCCTCCAGGCAAACCTGCTCTCTGGAAATTCTCTAGCCCATACACAGATGGTATACTCACATGTGAAAGGCTACCGTCACCATAAAGTAGTTCTCGAGACCGTGAGGGAAAGTTAACAGTGCCTGAGTTACAATGATGGAATGTCAGGCACCAGCCAGGAAAGAGTGGGAGTCAGTTTGTCTGGAGTTAGCAGAGGAGGGGGCACCTGGTCTACTTAAGGTTCATCCTGACGGCGTACATCCTCCCTGTGCCCACTGCCCACCCAGCCCCTCTGACTCTCCACGAGGCGACTCAGGTGGACAGTGAAAGTCATGATGTATCATCCCTTGCCTGCTCTTGCCTGTTTGGGGCAATTTCCCCCAGATCGTCACAGTGTGGAGGGCCCCCTAGACGGGTGAGAGTGCCTGTACCCCCATCTGGAACCGCCCCGTTCCCTTTCTCCCCGCCTTTACACTCGCCAAGTTCACCCGTCCTCTGTGCTCAGGTGTCTCCCCGTTCTTCTCGGCCTGTCAGATCTCATCCTTCGTTGTCTGGTTCACATTTTCACATCTCCTTTCCCCGCTGGCTGGAAGCGTCTAAGGGTGGAGTGCGTCTGAGACAATATCGGTGGCCCCCGTAGCCTAGCAGAGGGCAGGGCAGGTAGCGCGAGTTCAGCAGACGCTGGGCCACTTATCAACTGGTTCATAACACCTCGCACTTGAGCAGAGACAGCCGGGTCTGGAAGGACTGAGAGGGTTTCTTGGAACCCGGGGGACCCTGGTCCGGATCTCAGCCCTTTGCGTCCATCAGCTGTGAAGTGCTGGCGAAGCTTCCCAGACCTCTACCTCCCTGGTTTCCTCAACGGCAAAATGGGCCATCATCCTAGTGATGACGGGCTGGAACTACATACAGCAGGAGCTCAGAAAAGCTAATTGCTTCTCCCCTTCCCCTGCCGGCCCACCTTTCCCCTGAGCCTGGGTCTCATCAAGTTAGAAAACCTGGCCTTAGAGTCAGTTCTGCTGCTTAACGAGGCCTGGGACCTAAATCAAAGCAAGTTGTCTGACTCCTGGGCCTCACGCTCATCCACCGCAAATGGGGTTAATGATGCATCCGCGGAATTGTTATGAGGAACAGGCGCTTCAACACCTGTGAACATACCCGAAACCTGGCAGAAATACAGGAGCGAGCCGGACGCTGCTGCGTGCGATGCATTCATTCGCTCGAGTGTGTATGTCGCTAGCGTCTCTTAAGCCCTTGGCCGTGATAAACCCAGTTTCTATTCCGAAAAGGCTCACTTGGGTAGCTCGGCGGATTGGGGCAACGTGGGAAAAAAAAAAGCAGAGTGCGTCTGAAGTGCCTTGTGGTTCCCACGTCCCTGTGCAGAGGCTCGCCCTGCTCTGGGAGGGTTCCCCCCACCTTCAGGACTTCTAAGGAGGGAGATGTTTCTAGGGGACTCAGCTTCGGGTGTTTTTTTTGTTTGTTTTGTTTTGTTTTGTTACCAAAATGGGAAGCCAATTGCTACCCCTGAGCACCTCCGGAGCACCTCAGTGAGTCCGGTGCTCCCTACCTGGAAGAGAGAACAGCAGCGTGCGGCCCAGCGTCAGCGCGTGTGAAGCCGTGGGTGAGGGCCGACGGCCTGGCGCCTAAGGTGGCTCCCTCGTAACTTGCCATGTGACCTTAGCGAGTCACTCAATGTCTCTGGCCCTCCTAGGAGAAGGGGCCCCTGACCTCACTTGGCAAGAGATGGATGCAGAATGCCTTGGAAGGACAGAGGCCCGCACAGAGAGAAGGCACTCTTCGTGAGCCTGACCCCAGGTGTCCCAAGCAGCACCTGGATGATAAAGCCTCTCGCCACAGCCGAGGAGAATGCAGATTGCTCGGTGTTGGGGCGGCCCAGCTGGCCTCCTGGGAAGTCGCATTATTATGCTGTCCCACTGACTTCTCCTTTCTCCCCAACTACTTCAGGAAGCAGTGAGAGGTGAGACCTTCTGGGAGGTTCTGTAGAAATGGACTGATGTCTTCTCGGTGGTTCTTCGTGTCCACCTCCCCGTATCTGGCAAGAATCAATGAATAGTCTGTGCTGCTGTTATCTTGTTACCTCCGTTTTGACATTTGACCTGCTTTTGCTGCCTTGGCCTTTGTTTTCACAGTGGAAATTTTAGGGAACTTGCCTCAGTGGAACTTCCCTTGCTGAGATATCCCTTTAATGTTGTCATTGTTCCCATCCAGCGCTGACCCAGGTGGCCTGTGGGTGAGACCCAGTTCCCCAACAACTGGGCCCTATCCATGAAATAGGCCCCCAGTTATTGAGGACTCGCTGCGTTGTACCGGGGACGGGGTGAGCTGTCATAAAAGCTTCCTCTCCTCCCACGGCCCCACGCAGGTGCTGGGACCCCTGTGTTGCAGCTGAGGAAATTGTGCCCAGGGCTGGAACTAGGTTGAACTCGCCTGTGGACTCCGCGTCCAAAGCGCCTTCACCTGGGCCAGGTGGTTTCGTGGCGTGTGTCCGTGGTTCTTGTATATGTGCCTCTCCAAGTCAGGGGAGGCAGAGGCCACCAGGAGGGAGGCAGAGCAGACAGCCCTCAAGCGTGCATAAGAATGCTGGAATTAGCCTCAGAATCCGAGGCCTAAGCTAAGATTAGACCCGAGTGCTTTCTATTCATTGCGAAGAACCGAGCTGGACAGAAGGGGACGAGATGGTTTCAGCAAGCACAGCCATGGTGAGGAGGGGGGGGTCCCTCTAGTCAGCGGGGTCACCTGAGTTCCAGGACTCTTAACGGTTCTGCCTCTTAATGACCATCTGAAAGTGGGTTTGTCTCTGAGCCACGGTTCTGGTGGCATGCTGGAGCCGGCTCGTTCCAGCCCATCTCTCCCCCAGGCAGCATGGTGGGAGTATTGGCATCATGGAAACTGGCAAATGCTGCAAAATCAGGGCTTCCTGGCCCTGGAGGGCCTGTTGACAAACATGTACCAGCATGCCACTGCTGTTTCCTCGTCTACGACGGGACGGTAATGCCCGCCGTACAGAACCATGGGAGGCGACGTGTATGTGAACATCATGCACACTAAAGCGTGATCTGTGTGTGTGTGTGCGTGCAGTGCATGTGTGTGTAGACATAATGTGTGTATTGCTATAGACTGGTTATAATTCTTCCATGAAAAGCTGCATCTTCCGAGAAGAGGCGGAAGCTGCTGTATCTGCAGAAATAGGAAATAAGTTGGAGTCAAGAAGTGGTACAGCAGGTGTAGCGTGGACACGCAGAAATCAGATGGGTAATGAGAGACTGTCCGCCGATCATGGGATAACATTTGCGATCATGAGGTACCTTCTAGACGCCTGAGAACCTCCTTACGGGCTTTGGGGGCCCTGTCGGTCATTCAGAGGACACAGTTAAGCGTTTCACATAGCTTTCTTTGGGACAAACCAGTGGCAGTGGCTGTAATAGACAGAGCCAACAGACGGCAGACCTGGATCTGAAGCCTGTCATCGCCTGGTTGAACTGGGGCAAGTGCTTGAGCCTTTTCCAGCTCAGTTTCCTCATCTGTGACATACGGGCTTACGGAGCCCTGTGGAGAGGGGGTCTTGGCTCACGTAAACCCTGTGTTGGATTTGCAATGGTTCTGCTGTCTCTCCCGGGCTCCCGCAGAACCCCATTTCACAGCACCATCTCTGGATGCTGGGTGGACCCCTAGTTCTCAGAATGTGGCTCAGGGGTTGGCAAAAGAAGCTCCTTCTATGCAGCCCAGCCGAGAATGTTCTCCGTGTGCCTCTTCTATTGAGTTAAGATGCAAAATATTTACTGAGAACTTGCGGTGCCCAGGCCTTAGCTGGCTACAGTGAGAGCCTAAGGAAGTAGGATACTAATCGTGATCATTTTTTTTAAGCACTTTATATGAATTAACTCATTTAGTCTGCATATCAGCTCTAGGATAAACACTATCATGTGGCAGGTTAAAGATGGCTGGACTTTCTTTGACATTTTCTCATTAGGAGGTGAAGGCTGTGTCCTCTCTCTCTTTGACTCTGGGCCGGCCTGGGACTGCTTTGGCCAATAGAATAAGGCAGAAGTGACACTATGCCAGGTCCATGTGTGCCTTTTAAGAAAACTGGCAGCTTCTGCTTGGACTCGGGGAGGCGTGAGTTGCCATGTAAAAAGTCTGACGACTCTGAGACCACTGTACCGAAGAACACCTGGAGAGTCCCAAGAGGCTCAAGCTGAGTTTAGCTTCCCAGCTGTTCCCGCTAAGTCACCAGGCATGGATGAAGGCTTCTGGACCCTCTGGACTAGAACAATCCCCAGCCTAGAGGAGCAGAAGCATCTCCCCGCTGAGCCTTGCAGGGTTTCTGAGACTCTGTGCCCTTGACCTCTGGAGCCGGATCATTCTTGGCTGTGGGGAACGTCCTGTGCACTGTAGGATACTTAGCCGCCTCCCTGGCCTCTGCTCACTAGAGTCTCAGTACTATCGCCTTCCTCCTGCCCCCGACCCAGATGTGACAACCTAACACGTCTCAGTGCACTGCCAGATGTGCTCCTGGTTGAGAACACTACTCAGGGCTGTGCCGTCCCATGCGGCAGCCACGAGGAACGCTCACGATGTAGTGAGTCTGAACTGAGATGCGCCGTTGGTGTAAAATACACACCAGATGTAGAACACGTAGTATGAAAAAAAGAATGCCACGTGTCTCCATAGTAATTTTTAATATTTATGGATTGTTGAAATGATGATATTGGGTTAACTTGACTCTATCATTAAGATTGATTTCACCTGTTTGTGTTTACTCTTTCTAACGCGACTGAGAAAATTTAAAATTGCCCATGTGGCTCTCATTATATTTCCACTGGACAGCAGGGTCTAGAACAGGGTCCCCAACTTTCCGGCACCAGGGACCATGGCTCCTATGGGAATCTAATGCCTGATGATCTGAGGCGGTGATGCTAGTGCTGGGGAGTGGCTGCAGGTACAGATGAAGCTTCACTCACCCGCCCACTGCTCACCTCCTGCTGTGCGGCCCGGTTCCTAACAGGCCACAGACTAGTACCAGTTCACGGCCCAGGGAATTGGGGTCCTCTGGTCTAGGGGACCAGCAGCCCAGCTGCAGTCAGGCTCACTTAAGGTGACATTCTGGCATCCTTACTTTCTAGCTCTAGGACCTTCGGTAAGCCACTTACTCTCTCTGGGCCTCACAGCTCCTGCGCGGAGTTCCCCAACTCCGGGGTGGGACGAACTCAGGTGAGATCCTGAAGTTGCAGTTGGGTGGTTTTCTGGGCACTCAGGGCTGTTCTCACCACCAGGCAGTGTCCTGGGTCACTTCCCTTTCCTCTTCCTACTCCCCAGGAGAGCAAAGTGTTTCTGCATGGATGGTACAGCCAAAGACACCTCCTCGCCGAGGCCACGTGAGCAGAGGAGCAGGTGGCTTGTTTTCCCAGACTAGCAGTTTGTTCCCTGTGGGTAATTCGGCCTCCGGGGGGGTAGGGATGGCGATGGGGATGACAGGCCTTGGCTCAGCATGCCTCCTCCCCAACACCTCTCTGTCCGTCTGTGCTTTAGTCAGTCTCCCTGACACTTGGCAGTTCACACATCTGTCTAACGTCTCCCCTCCGTTTTGGCACCTGAACCTGTAAACAGCTCCCAGGCAAAGTCCTGTCTGCATGGTGACGGTTCCTGCTGTGTTCCTCATCTATACACTGCTAAATATGGAAGCACGCCAGCCAGGGGAAAGGGAAATCATGATAGCTTGCACAGTGTGGTGGCAGCCGCCGCCGATGTGACCGCCAACGTGGGGGTCAGAGACGGTGCTCGCGACAGCGGCGAACGCCGTTACGCGTACGGCATGATCCGGGCAAGGCCCTGGCGCCCAGGGCGTGCGGAGGGCGGAGTCAGGGGTCCGCCCCTGGTCGGTCCCATCCGGGTTCGGGCTCTGCCTGGAACGAGAACAAGAACTCACCCCACTCCGTGCCCCAATCCTTATATGGCTGGGCAGCGGGGCTGCCCAAAGAGCGCAGGACCCCTGCTGCCCAGCAGCCTGCTCGTGCTTCTCACTTCCGGAAGCTTCTGCTGTCTGCTGGAATCAGCGACTCCAGGAGGCCAGGCCAGCAGCGCCCCGCCTCAGGCAGGCAGAGGGCTGTGCCCCCAATTCCGCAGGTGAGGCAGCTCACTGCAGCCTGGTCTCGAAGCAAGTGGGTGCCAGAGCTGGGCCTGGACCCATGGGGTCCCCCGGACTCCAGAGAAGTTCCTGCTCTCCCCGCTCTGACTCTTGGGACAGGGGAAATCGTTTTCATCTGTGGTAGAAAGTGGGGCCTTTGGCTGGGCCCGATGAGAGTAGCAAACAGTCCCTTTTCCATCTCAGCACAAAATGTCCAGGTGTGGTTCCCATGGCGACTGTGGTGTGGCCCGGCCGCAGTGGGTCCCACCAGCGAAAAGGCAACTGTGACCTTCCTAGTGGGGCAAGAGGGGGGGGACTCCGTGGGGGAGGGGCACATGGAAGAGTAGGCCTCCCGGTGCCCCTCCTTCCTGCTCCCCAGCTTGAACCGTTCCTCAGCCCCCTGGCACCTCGGCTTTTTGTCCTCAAGGTTTGCACTCCTGGCCTCTCCTGGCAGGGACCCAGCTTGGTCATCTAGTGCCTTTTCTTTAGGAAAGGGGATCAGAATCCACGAGAGCTGGGCTTCCAACCCGTTCTGGCTCACAGGTTTCGGGGAAGGTTGACTCCGCAGTGTCACATAAGGCTTTGGTGTAGGGCCACTTCTTGGAACCACCCAAATTCCCCTCAGCCAGGTATGATGGCATCCCCCCCACTCCCTCCCAGACAGTGAGTCCACCTCTGAGACTCCACCTCTCCTGCCAACACTGGTCCTTCCTGGGGCGTGTCTTATCTACTTACTGTTCATTCCATAAACAGGCCTATGGAGGCCTTGCTTCAGGCATGCTTTTTCCCCAGATAAAATCAATTCATGCTTTTCCCATTATTCCCGCCCAAGCAAATTTTCAGGCATTGAAAGAGAATGAGCTTGTTGTTTGAAGCTCTGGCCCTCAGGAGGGAGTTCCAGACGATCCCCTGGCCAGACCACTGGCGAATTCCCTATTGCCCTTCAAACTGTGAGGCTTCCTCTCAAATGGCCATGCCATCGTCCCTTTATTTCTACAGACTGTTGATGAGTATTTACACAATGAACATGTCCTAGCTCAAAAGGAACTCTGACCGAGCCCTTTAAAACAGGGCCATAACTGGATATTTATTAACAACGCCTGTTGTCGATCAAAGTGTGTTTCACAGCAGTCTCTTGGGTTAAAAAGGCCACCTGCTAACAGGAAGAATTGGGTTCGTGTTTCTCAGGTCAGCATTCACTTCACAATCTTAATAGCCCTTGACAAAATGTATTCTCATTCCCCGTTTTCATGTAATGATCTTTTCCCCATCAAAGCCCAGCGTCAGACTTAGGTGAATAAGTGTTCATCCTTTATGTGTTCTCAGAGGCCAGCCAGACCCTACTGAAGGTACATGTCAATAGCCATTCTCTGCTCTGAGTGAACATGATATAGAAAGGTTTTCTTTTGCTAGGTTCACTTACCTCAGTCACTGGGAATTTGTGGTCACTAAAACCAGGCGTGTCTGAAGTTTACCTTGACACCAGCCAGGAAGAAAGTATCTATTAAGGGAATTAATCGTGTCAATAAGACTGCAGAGGGGACTTTGGCCTGGATTAGAGTGATAACTGGTGAAAGGCCCATCATAATTAATTATGACAATAGATACTGCCAAATACTAACAAGAGTCGACTGTTAATTACAGCAGGTTGGAAATAACCCCACTGAGTCATTTACACAACACCAGCTGAGTGCTTACTCTTTTGAAGACAAACTTGGACAGCATTCATTTTTTTTCTTCTTTAAAATAAATTCTCCAAAGACCCTATTAAAAGGATGAAAAGACAAATTACAAACTGGGAGAAAATCTTTTCCAATCACACATCTGACAAAGGTCTTATATTGAGAATAAGAACTCTCCAAACTCAACATTAAAGACAAGTAACACAATTAAAAATGGGCAAAGGATCTGAACAGACATTTTTCCAAAGAACATCCACAAATGGCCAATAAGCACATGAAAAGATGCTCAGCATCCCTAATCATTAGGGAAATACAGATCAAAACCACAATGAAATATCACCTGGCACCCACTAGGATGGCTGTAACAAAGGCAATAACAAGTGTTGAGAGGGTGTGGAGAAATTGGAGGCCTCACACACTGCTAATGAGGATATAAAATGGAGCAGTCGCTTTGAAAAAGTTTGGCAGTTTCTGAAACATGTTACGGGATCTCCCAGCAGTTCCACTTCTAGATATATACCCAAGAGAAAGGAAAACATATGTCCACACAGAGACTTGTACACAGATGTTCATCAACATTATTTGTAGTAGCCAAAAAGTGGAAATGATCCAAATATCTGTCAGTGATGACTGGATAAACAAAAAGTGGTACGTCCGTATAATAGAATGTTTTTCAGCCATAAATAAAACAAAAGCACTGTACGTCTACAACGTAGACGTACACTGAGGACCACATATTGTATGATCATATAATGTATTCTGTATCAGTAGGGACAGAAAGTAAACCAGTGGTTGCCAGAAGCTAGGAGGAGGGAGGAATGGAAAGTAGCTGCTAATAGGTCCAGGGTTTCTTTTTGGGTTGACGAAAATGTTCTACAATTGATTGTGATGATGGTTGCACAACTCTGAACATGGTAAAACCACTGAATTGCGCACTTTAAATTGGTGAATTATACAGTACGTGACACTCTTAATAAAGTGATTGTTTTTAAAACCTCAACATTAAAAAAAAAGGACATCCAATTAGGAAATGAGCAAAAGACATGAACAGACGTTTCTATACAGACAGCAAATAACCACACGAAAAGATGTTCAACATCTTTTCAAAATCCAAATTAGAGAAATGCAAGCTACAGCCATAATGAGACATCACCCTACACCTGCTGAAATGACTAAAATATAAAATAGTGACACTGCCAAATTGGTGAGCATGGGGAGAAGCTGGATCACCTCTACATTGCTCATGGGAAAGTAAGATGGTACGGCCATGCTGGAAAGTGGTGTGGCCGTTCCTCCGAGCACTGATGCTGGACTTCCCATATGACCCAGCCGTGGCACTCCTGGCCATATATTCCAGAGAAAGGAAAGCGTATTTTCACACAGAAACTCATACACAGCAGCTGGGTGTGTCATAACTCAAACTTGGAAATTTCCCCAGATGTCCTTCAATCTAACAGTCAAGCAAACGAAGCTACATCCAGGTCATAGACCACTACTCAGCACTAAAGAGGAGGAGGTGATTAACTCACTCAACAACCTGGATGACCCTTGAGGAAATTATGAGTAAAGAAAGCCGTTCTCAAAGGATATACTGCATGATTCCATTTATAAGACAACCATGAAATAACATAATCAGAGAGATGAACAGGTTGGTGGTTGCCAGGGGTTGGGGTTGGGGAGCAGTGGCTGTGGTTATAAAGGGGGAGCACGGAGAGGCTTGGTACAGTAATATTTTGATTGTGGTGGTGATTACAGGGGACCAAACTCCCAGCGCTATATGAACACCCACACACGTGTGCGAGCCCATGGGAAGCCGGTACAGTCTGAGCGAGCTCTCTCAACTATACGCACCTCAGTTTCCTGGTTTCGATATTGTCTTCTAGTTACACACAGTGATGTCACCGTTGGTGGCTGAAGAGTGCGCAGGACCTCCCTGTGCATCTCTGCGACCGCCTGTGGATCCATAAGGACTTCACAACAAAACGTTCTGTAAATAAATAAATCCGTTTTTGAGAGCCAGCAAAGAGCTGAGCACCATGCCTGGCGCTGGAGGTGACCGTGGAGAATGCGAGATACGCACAGTCTCTGTCCCCGGTGGTTCGTCTGTATTATTGAGTGAGAAAATGAAATTTCTTTCTTTCTTTTTAATCTACTAGCTTTCAGTTCTTCATGGATATTTCATTTTGACCTTGGGATTGTAAATGCCAGAGCCCGTTCCGGCATACGTGCACCTGGCACCTCTACCCTGTCCTGACTCAGCCTTGATGGTGAGTCAGAAGGTGAAAGGTTTCCTCTTCTGGAGGCAGAGACAGAGTCCCACTGTTGTCACCTGTTGTCACCTCGGGACATGCCAGGTGTGGCTGGCTGGTACCTGTTCTCTCTCTCTCTTCCCCTTTGAAAGAAAAATGGTTAGAGAGGGTCCGGCTTTTGCTGAGGAACCCTGAAGACTGTACACAGCAGAGGGGTCGCTGCCCGAGCTTTGCAAAGGTGACCGGCAGGAACTGGCATCTTTGCTGGGAGGAGCCGGCTGTCTGGGTCCCTGCCTTGAGCTGCTGCCAAGGGCAGAGCCGGCACGGGACGTTCCCGAAGCTCTTTCGGAAGCTGACTGGGACAGGTAAGAGGCAGTGAATGGCGTGGGGGTTTGTCACCTGTGCCCGGCAGGGCTGTGAGCGAACTCTAAAGCAGCATGAGCTGAGAGGACGCTGGAACCCAGTCGGCTTTAGAGAAAAGTTTACAGAGAACTTTAGGAAATTAGAGAAAGGTTTAGAGGATCTTTGTAGTTTCTCCACTTACAGAACTCATAGATGCTCATTTTTTAAAAATCCCAGGAAGAAAAAAAAACATAATACGGGCAGTGAAATTCAGTCCACTCTGTGTGTGTGCATTTTTCTTTTTTTTAAATTTCATTGAGATGTATTCATATAATGTATTCTGTATTATAAATTCACCCATTTAAAGCCTTTGGTGTATTCAGTTGTATCACCATTGTCAATTTAAGAGCATTTTCATCAACTCAGAAAAGAAACCTGTATTGCACAATGTGAATGTGCTTAATGCTACTGAACTGTATACTGAAAAATGGTTAAAATGCTAAATTGTTTTTTTGTTTACTACAGTGAAAAGAGAGAAACGTCATAGCCTTTAGCATCACCCCCATCTCCTTCTCCCAGCCTTTAGCAAGCTCTAATGGACCCCGAAGGCCTCCGTGCATTTGGTCCACTCTTGATTCTGGCATCAGAAGGCCCAGTCAGCTCTCCTTGTGTGCCTGGCACAGCATGTACCATGCTGGGTGCTGAGGGACATTCAGATCAGGGCCAAGCCCTGGCATGCAGGAGCTCCCCATCTCCCTAGGAGGGGTGTGAAGGGATGCAATTCCCACCATCAGTGCAGGGGATATGTGGGCAGGAGGCTGGGACTGGGGAAGAAGAAGTCTAAAGAAACAAACTTGAGCTTTGACCCTTGCTTGTGATTTAAAAAAAAAGCTATAGTTTTAACAAAGGTGATCAGCCACTATGTCTAGAACTGTGCTGCCCCCACTCCACCCCCGAAATGAATGAGCCCTGGTCCCTGCACCCTAGGAGCCTGCTGGCAAAGAGACAGTGGGGTAAACGAAGTCTAAAAGAAATATGGGCTTTCTGTAAAGTGCCAGAGAGCACAGAAGAGGGAGTGACGGACTTTATCTTAAAGGTTCATCTGTGCTGTGCAAAGCTCAGATGGTGTCTCCATGGCAACGGAAAGCTAATGGTTGAGCAGGTCCAGTCGAAGGCCAGGCTTTCTGCGTGCATCGCCACTAACGCCCCTTGAGGGATTCGCGAGGAAGGTCTTTGTGTTCCCATTTCACAGATGGAGGGGCCTCTGTACCTCTCATGGCTCCAGGAGGTCTTTTCGGCTCCAGGCTCCCTTGACCAGTCTGTGCAGCTTCTTGAGGAGAGAGTGGGTGATGCACCCAGTGCCAGCACTAGATGGCGCTGTGGGCTGCCCCACCGCTGTCAATTCACAGAGGGCGCTGATTCCATGGGCGGATTCTCAGACGTGGGTCATTTGTGAGCATCTGCAAAGTACCTTCCGTGCTATGACCTACGACTTCATATTGTCCTTTAAATGCTCTTAAAACTTTTTAAATATGTGTCTTCATGGGAAACCATTATCTCTGCCATAAATTGAATAATGTAAACTTTCTTCAAAAATCACGTTAACTGTTTGGAACAGTGCCTAGTCTATAGAAAGAGGGCGAACATAAAAATAAAGCTATTCGAACAAAACCTGTCGGTTTGCATATCCCCTGCAGCTCACAGACCACCAACACTGGAATGTGTCCTGGGCTTCGAAAACCGGACGGCAGGCTGACGTCACCCGCATACATAGTGGTTAGGATCAGCTGATGTCACCCGCATACACAGTGGTTAGGATCAGCTGATGTCACCCGCATACACAGTGGTTAGGCTCAGCTGATGTCACCCGCATACACAGTGGTCAGGATCAGAAGGACGCCTTTCATTTGCAGTTGGAGGAACTGAGGTGCTTGGAGGAGAAGGGACATGCCCGAAGTCATGCTGTTGCTCCCAGGGTCAGAGTCAGGCCTGGGGCTGGGCCCTGCCTCCCCCTCCACCACACGGACACTAGAAGGCCTTCAGGACATTGGAGCTGAAGTGTGATGCACACATGCGTCTCAGCCCCCTCTGGTGCCTGAGAAAGTCACTGTGGGGGTCCCCAGTGCAGGGAGCAAACATATGGAGCATATGGAATCTTGGGGTGAGAGTCAAGAGCCATGGGAGTGGTTGGCAGCCAAGACCACTGATGAGCAACTAGCTCAGCTTCTCGAGGTCCCTCGCCCTGAGGGTCCCAAAGGGGCAGGGCATGGCATGGTGCCACATCCTCCGGTCAGTGCACCCCCAGCTTCAGTCACTGACTGCCACATTCTGACATCCTCTGAGAAGCCATACCTATCCTGGGATGGGATCTTGGGCAGATGCTTTGATCCCTCTTGTCAGAGCTGGAAAACACCGAGGTCACCCTGACCCTTGGGTTACCCTTGCAGCCAAATCAAGTGAGGTTCTAAGTGGCCCTATGGGGCCAAAGATCAGTGGCACTAGTTCAGCATCCCTGGACCAGGGAACCTCACCAAGGCCAAGACAGAAATGGGCAACATCCCTCTCACTGGCCCCTCACAATTGTCAAGTTGAGATGACCCTGGTCAAATTAAGTTTCATTCTGCTTTTCTGATCTAGAGGCTTCTATGTTATTTTGCCCAAAATGACAAGTGCGTGTGAAGATAACAGCAGCTGCTGCAGCAGATCGTCCCCCTAAGATCTCGGTGGACTGACACCATACAAGTTCATTTCTCACTTCCCCATGACAGTCCAATTGACAACGGATGTGTACGCAGCTGCGGCAAGCCAGGCATTGCAGTAATGAGTGGGGTAGACGTGTATCTCTTCCTTCCCTCTGGCAAGGACACTCATCCAAGGCCTTTGTCATCTCTCTCAGTATTGTACCTGGAAGGCTCCGTTCTTGTGTTTGAGGACATCTTCAGACTGATCGCGTTCTACTGTGTCAGTAGGTGAGTGGGCTTGGCGCCACAGGGGGGCATCTGGTTGCAACAGACATGCATAGCAACGTTGGGCAGCAGGGGGGGGTTGCAGGGAGTCACGGAGAAGCCCCCAGAAGGAAGGGTGCAGCCCACAGGATGCAGACAGAGGGGCTAGTCCCTGGCTTTGCCCTGGTAACCATGAAGGGAGGCGCTGGTTCTGCTGCTTTCCCAGACCCGCCTGTAAGGACCCTTCCACCACCACCTGCCCCTTGGCTCACTGCCCATCATCCTGGCTTCCTGCGTTCAGGCTTCCAGGCCAGCTTGGAGTCCTGTGCGGCCCTGATGTGCCCCATTGCGGGGATATAGAAGGAACTTCCCGTAGGGGCAGCAGGAAGGGCCGATACCCTATGTGGGAGAGAGCTTATGATTGTTAAGCAACTGCTGGGTGGAGCGGGTGTCTGGTAACCACCCTCAGAGCTGCTCTACTTACTCAGAACTGGTTGCAGGTCAACAGGAATTTAAAACTACATTTTGGTGCCAGAAGCCAATAGCTTAAGCTATAGGAGGTTGACAAGGGCTGGCTAGAGGCTGGGGAGGATGTCGGGGGTCCAGGGCTCCAGGCCCACTTCTCCCTGCTTCAAAGAGACCATCCTTGCTGCCTCTGATGAAAACCACACTCAACCCAAAACACCGCCCCTGCCTACCAGGACCCTCCTGGGCCACGTGGGCAGATCAGAGGGTGCTGATAATACCAGTTGCTAACAGCTGCTGCCTAGTGAGGGCTCTCCAGGTCCCCAGCACTAAGCGTTCTTATTACCAGTACCTTTTTAAATCTTGCAAACAATTCTGTGAGGTAAATGCTCCTGTTACTCCCATTTTCTAGATGAGGAAACTACCACAGAGAAGTAGCTTGCTCAGGGTCTCACAGCTAGTGAATGGCAGAGTGGAGTTTCAAAGCGGGTAAAGCTCCAAGGTCCATGATCTGTGCTACAGCCTCCCGTCTGTGCTCATCCTGCAATAATTCCGACAGCACAGCATGTCCCTCTCGCTCACAAGGCAAAGCATCAGAGGCTCCTGGCCCTTTATAAATTAGGACGCGTCAGACTCTCCAGGAGACAGGCCTCTCTTGTTCTGAGACATTCTTACCTTAGTAAAAGGTGCCTAGCATTGTGTTTAGCACATTCTAGGTGCTTTGCACGAACGAACGAACAAATGAATGAATGAATGATGGCATAATTGCAGAGCACAGAACTTGAGCAAGTTACTGAATCTCTCTGAGGGTCAACTCTCCCTTCTGTAACATGGAATGATAATACCCATAGAGAGAAGCTGGAGGGGGAAATTAGATAAAAGCCCGACACCCAGGCGGTGTTCCGGTTCTGTTTCCACGGGTTGAGCCGTTGGAGGGGGTGCTGGAGAAACAACTTCATTGTGCGGGGAGATCTGGGGCGTGGTCACTGGGCTCACACTGTCACCCCAGTCCTCCCTCCTACGGCTAGAGTTTCTCCCATTCCAGAAAAGCAGGTGCCTGTTTGCCTGCCTTCAAACTGGGGAACCCACAAAGTCACAAGGCATGGAGCCTGCAATCCTATATTTAGGGGTAGGAGGTATCAGCCCCAAGGCCACCTCTGAGGAATGAGGTGTCACAGGAGGAAGAGCCCCAGGCTGGCGGTTGGAGACCCACTACCAAGCTGCATCACCTCGGACTAGTCACTGGCCTTGCCTGGACCCAGCGCCTCATTTACCAAGGGGCGGCAGCTCAGCTGGAACACCAGTGCACCGGAGCTCTGTGCGTCTAGAACTCTAAAACCCTGCCCTGCAGACGCCTTCAGCACCAAACGCCCCGGGTCGGACCACATCTCACGTGTCTGCGTGCTGCATCTGGCAGGGCCTTGCACGGACGGGCATTCGGATCAGTGCTAAACGCCCAGGCGATAAATGCCAGCCCTGGCTCTGAGCTGTGTCCTCAACGCCACGCTGAGCTGCAGGCCCAGCCCACCGCCTCCTCCTTCAGAAAGCTTGCTGCCCAGTGGGCGCTTGGGACCCCTGTGGCCTGGGCTAGGGGACTGTTCCTCAAGCACGTTCCCCATGACAGCACAGACCAGCCCCAGGACAGCCACACGGCGTGAGGGAGACTTCGTCAGAGCAGAGGCCCCGTGCTCCTCTGTCAGCTCTCCTCGTAGAGCACAGGTTCTGCTTCGGGGTGCTCACCTCAAACCTGTCGCAAACCCTAGTGCTCCAGGCCGCATGGTGAACTGGTGCAGGTTCTAGAGAGGGTTCCTGGACCTGGCCCAGTCCCACAGTCACCTGGGGAGCTGGTTAAAAGTCTGATTCCTGAGGCCACCCCAGAGATTCCGACTCCGTGGCCTGGGATGGGGAACAGGGCTCTGCATTTATATAAGGTTATTTGTGTGTGTGTGTGTGTGTGTGTGTGTGTGTGTGTGTGTGTGCGCGCGCGCGCCTGTCTGCAAACCAGGGCCGGGAGCTGCTCCTGGAGAAAGGACAGGAATAGCGTAGCTGGGGTGGGGGTGCCCTAGAAGCAGACTTTGAGGAAAGGATCCACGTGCAGGTGACACTAGAGGACTTGCCCCTGCGGAGGAAGCAACAAGGGCATGGGGGGCAGGATGGCGACAGGAAAGAAGCCCAGCAAGGACGTGATGCCAGGGGCCATCCCAGCCTCGCCCGACCCTGGAGGCAGCGCTGGACACAAAGGGACCCGGAGTCGGCTGCCTGAAGACCAGAGGGCTGGGCTTTTGTACCCCAGGCAGCCGGCCAGTTCCCGGATACACCCAGGCATTTGTGGCTCTCCATAGGGCCAGCAGGGCAGGCGGTGAGGCTCCAGCACAACAGGACAAGCCTCTGAGGGTCACGGGTGCCAGCCCTCAGGAGTAAAACCCCTCAGAGGCTGGGTGGTGGGTGCGGTGGTGAAAGGTGGGCGGCTCAGGAGCAGTGACTGTGGCAACCAGCTCCTGCCGACACGGTGTCTGTGAGGAGTCAGGCTTTGTGGGGTGCGCCGCCCACGGTTTTTTCTGACCCTACAGAATAGGTCCTACTGGGGAGCGATTCTCAGACTCGCTTCATGAGGCAGGTGACCCCTCCCCGGGGGGTGCTGAGACTCAGATCCAAGATCAGCAGAGCGCCCGCACGAAGTGAGCACCCCAGACACCAGCTCGCTCTCGTCGCTGTTGTGGATGAGGAAGCTGAGCTCTGACCTGCCTCATTTTGCCCGGCGGAGTTTTTAGCCGGATCTGAACCCAAGTGTGTCTGACTCCTGAACCCGCACGGCGGGTGTACGGGCCTGAGGCCAGCCGATGTGTGAGGCCAGCCCCGCCCTTCCACACCCACGCAGGAGGCCAGGCAAAGAAGGGCAGGAAGAGAGTCCCAGAGAGAGGAAACGGCCTGGCAGTGGGGAAGCTCTGGCAGCCCAGGGGCCTTCATGGGGAGAACCCAACATATGGGTGTAAGAGAAGATGCTTCGAAGGCCTCGAAGGCCGTGCCCAGGAGCTACGGGGCCTTCTTCTGAAGATGCCTGAGCCCTGCCTGCACGCTGCTCACAGTCAGACTGCACTTCAGGGGTGACAGGGCTGCAGAGGGTGGCCGGACTGAAGCAAGGGGAGGGTGGAGACCAGCCTGGGCCGCTGCAGCCCAGGCAGTGGCTGGGAGACTCGAGAAGGGTGGGCAGCCACTCTAGGGATGAGTGGGGGATGGGAGGGCACCAGGAGAAGCCAGGCTCCTACCCTGGGCTACAGGAGGGTGACCACCCTTGATGATTCTGGAGTGCTTACTATGCCCTAGGCACCCTGCTGAGCCCCTTACCAGGTCAGGGGTCAATAGCCTGCAGGGGGGTAATTAACCAAAATGAGGAAGGAAGGGAGGAGCCCCTTGCGCCTGCCCTTTCTATGAGGCATCTAGGCGCCAAGCGCTGTGACTAAGGTGCTACCCTCCTCCTGGCAGGAGGAGGGGTGTGGGCTTGTCCTTTTTGCCTTTGAAGAAAGCTTTTATCACCATCTGGAGCTGCCTCCCCACCCGCCTCAGCCGGGAGCCACGGTCTTGCCATTGGATGGTCCTGGTGAGCAGGGCAGAGGAAGGACCTCACTCCGCTGCTCAGAGACCCTGAGAAGTGCCCTTGACTCATCCTCCTGGGAGGAGGAAGAGACACACGAGCTCACACTAGGTGCAGTCGGTGGCGTTTCCTATACCCGGGCTCATGTAATTCTCGAAACCCCATAAGAGAGCGCCGTCTCCCCACGGTCAGTCCAGGAGATGGAAATGCCACCATACTGGCATGGCATAGCCAGGTTTTTAGCCGGGCCTGTGGATTCTAAAGTCCAGGAGGGTTTCTCTTTCTCCTTCTATATAATATATATATGCGCCAAAATGAATTCATGCTCTGCCATCTACAGTGGTTGACTTGCAAAACCACAAAAGTCACCCAGAATCTATGAGGAGATGGAGCTGAGGGGGCCATCGGCATCAAGGGGGGGTTCAGATATTGCTCTCTTAGGCCTGGCCTTCCATCTTGGAAGTGCTCTGCAGGTCACCCCAAAACTACAAGACCTATGAGACTGCCAGGCCCCCTTAGCAAACTAGCCTGTGCCAAAGAATTATATAGTGTTTTTCAATCTGTGGGTCACAACCTATAAGGAGGTGTTGTATAAAACAAAAATATATTTACTCTTTGTTAGATTCCTAACACAGAGCTTCCAAATTCTTAGAATTTCCTGAGTGACGGGTGTCTCTTGTTATTCAAAAAGAGCCCTTTTGAATCACACCTGAGTTTATGCTAAGAGGTGACAGAGACAGGGCCCCTAGATAGCCTCAGGATGGGGCTGGTCACCAGAAGACCAGGAGACTTGAAGTCTGGAACTGTAGGCCCCGCCCACTGACCCCCCAGCTGAATGCACCGGCTGCTGGGAGGGTGGCGAAGCTCCACGCCCCTCCCCGCCCCCCCAGACCTTGCCTGTGCGCCAACTCCGCCAGGCCATTCCTGAGTTGCACCCTTTACAATAAACCAGTAAATGTCAGTGTTACCCTGAATTGTGAAAACCATTCTAGCAAACCGTCAGACCTGAGGAGGGGGTCATGGGAAGCCCTGGTGGTTTATAGCCGGCCAATCAGAGGACAGGTGGCCTGGGATTTGCAATGGGCAGCTGAGCTGGAGAAAGTCTGGCAGGACCGAGTCCTTAACCTGTGAGGTCTGCACTAACGCTAGGCAGTTAGCGACAGAACTGAATTAACTTGAGGGCGCGTGTTGGTATACAGGGGATTGGTTGTTGGTGTCAGAAAACGCCCCAGAGGGGGTCATAAAATCAGGTGAGGGGGTCATGACTGGCTCTTTTTTCGTGAAAAATTATACTAGACTACAAAAAAAATAACAGGTGTCTCAGGTAGCTGGAATAAGTCTTGTGCTCAACTCTTGTTTCAGTTGTGCGTGTGTGAGGTGTGTGCACTGCATCATGACGTCCACCAAGTGTGTTTCTTACTGGCTGTCATGGTCCGAAGTTTGAAAAACACGAGAGCAGAAGCCTCCAGGGAGGGGTGTTTGCACCCTGGGAAGTGTGCCAAGCTGACCCAGCAGAGTGGGGGGGGGCAGTGGGGGGAGGACATTAGAATACTTATTCTAAAAGTTCCATTTTAAAACTTCCTATTTTTGTGCATATGTTTTGTTGAACTTAATAGTTTATAAGGAAATATATACATAATACATATCTGGAGAGGTGCTTAAGTTTTGTTTTTATCAATAACTTTTGCTTTGGGGGCCATGAACCCCACCCAAGGCTGCGTCTGTCAGGGTCCCCTTGAGAGCTGTTTAAAAATGTGGAATCCATTTACGGCCATGATGCCCTGAACAAACCCACTCCTGTCTGATCTCGGAAGCTAAGCAGGGTCAGGCCTGGTTAGTACTTGGATGGGAGAACACCTAGGAAGACCAGGTGCGATAGGCATAAAAAAAAATTTTTAATAAGGAATTGAAAGCTGACAAAGTCTTTGCAATCCGTGAGATTAACCAAGGGTTGCTTCACCTAAAAAAAGAAAAAAAATGTGGAATCCTGGCCCACCCCCAGACCTGACACTGGGCCCTCCTGGGTGTGTATCTGGAATTTACATTTTTAGCAGCATCCTAGGGGATTCTGATCCAGAATTAGTTAATTAATTTATATAAAGGTATTAATGCCTACCCTTAGGGTTGCTGTATATAGTAATACTACTACTACTACTAATATAATAATATCATGTGATGAAAGGCCCGTAAACACCCAGCCCAGCACCTGGCGCATAGTAGATGCTCAATAAACACACCCATCTCGTGCGGCTTTTCCTTGGCTTGGAAGGGGCAGAGTCTGGGTGAAATGCTGAATTGGGATGCAGGGGTAGCAGAGATGGATGAAGCCCTTAAATACCACTAGGTCCTGGAGAAGGGGGAGGCCCATGGCACGGCCTTGAAGGATGTGAAGAATCTCAGTAAGCACGGGTGGGGGACGTGGGGGACGTTCCGTCGATGCAGGGCTCAGAGGTGGGAGTGAGCAGGACACACACCCTGTGGAAAACCCAGTGGGACGCTGGGAGGCCCCTGAGTTCGAAGGCAGGATCTCTGATGGGCAGAAGTGGGGAGCAGGCTGGAGAGCAAGAGCAGGGGCCAGGCTCTGGGGAAGGCCCTGGACACTGGGGTTCCAGGCTGGGGAGTGACCCACGCTCCCCCCTCCCCCCACTGCAGTGTCTTGAGCAGACTGAGGAGCAGGAGGTGGGTGAGAAGGGGTGAGGAGGGGTGTTGGAGATTGGCCTGGTGGCTGGGGAAGGGTGTCAGGCGAGCTGAGTACCCTGCTGGCCATCACAATATACTGGGACCAGAAAAACCGTTGGAAACCCTGCTGGCAGGCCGGCCAGCCAACCAGGCAGCACCGAGAGAAACTCCGCCACCCTTCGGAGTTAGAAATGGGGGTAGTGCTGGTACGGCAGGGCCTGAGGCAAGGCTGGAGTGCTGAGGGCCAGTCCAGTCTGGGCCTGAGCCTGGCCAGCCCGAAGGCGCTGACCCGGGCCCTGGAGGCCTCAGGTTCACGGGTAGAATCTTCAACTTTGACATGAAAGAAAATGCAAAGATCAGCGGCCAACCCCACCTATCAACAGTGGGGAAGCCCAAAGCCCCAACCAGGAAGTCGAAAAAGGGCTCAGAATCTTGGGCCACCCTCCTCCATCCTGCTCTTCCATGAACAGAAGCATCTCCCCCATGAAAGCTCTTCCCTCAATGGGGGTGGCACCCCGAAATGCCTCTCGAGCCTGTATGGTGAGCCGAGGTGGCCTGGGAAGCTCGCTGCCAGCCCACATTAGGTGGCCTTGCCCTGCCGTCCCCTAGTCCAGGTCCTGAAGTTTGTAGGGACCACTAAGCAAATACTCTTGAGCCTCAGTGGTGTGCGGGTCATCAGGGACCTGAAGACCTCCTCCCGGGAGCTCCCAAGGCTCACACAGTGTTAACGGGGAGGAGAGAAGCTCTCTGCACAGCTCAGTGCGGCACAGTGAGGGCCAGGGACAGGAGGGAGTGGGTTACTCGCTCTACGAAGAATCGTGCCTTCGGTGGAGGCTCCTGGGCTTCCCCAGGCCATGATAACCCAGGAGGAGCCATGACCTCCCATTCCCAGGGAGGGTCCCCGGCACGTCTGGGTCCCTGGGGCCGGTACCTGGATCCTACTGGATGCTCCCTCAGCCTCAGGGCACTGCCCCTCCACCCCAGAGAAGTCTCCAGTCTGGGCAGAGACCCCAGCAGGATTGTTGGGGTTCTTCCTTTAAGGGCTGTGGGGCCAAGAAGAGGACACACAGATCCCTCCCCAGACGTGACCTCCCGCCCCTCATGTCTCCACAGAGATTTACTGCCCTTCCCGCTGAGGCTGCCGCAGGCCATCCTTGAGGCCAGCAGCTTCGCAGACCTCAAGAGCATCTCCAACCTGGGCCTGGGTAAGTACTCTCCCCTGGGGTCAGGGGACCTGTCAGGACTCAAGGAAATGGGGCCCTAGAGCTGCCTCTGCTCCCGCCTGTGCAGGGATGGCCCCTCAGGCTGAGACCAAGCTGGATCCGAGTCCCAGCTCCCAGGGGACCACTCACACCCCAGCCCCAGGCTGCTAAGCCGCTAGTCAGGGAGATTCAAAGTGGCACATTTTAACAGCTGCCCAGGATGTCTGGTGCATGACGTCCTTGGGTCTGAGGGAGCTGGGGCTGGTCAGGACTATGGTGGCTGATCTATTGTCAGGGCAGGGCTCTGGGAGAGGCAGAACCGAACGCCAGGGTCCTTAGCAGTGGCCAGAGAGGCAGGTGCCAGCAGCTGCCACAGCCTGGTCCCACCCTTGTCAGGAGAAGCGTGAACATGACCATGACCATGAACCGAAGTGTGCTCTCCGCAACGCTCTCCCCAGCCCGCTCTTTGCCTCCTGCCCCCTGCCCAACCAACTGACCTGAAGAAGAGCCCACCTTGCCCCTTATCCCTCTGACCTTCTGAGGGATGAAGAGGGGAGAGGGGGAAAAAAGGAGAAGAAAAGAAGAAAAGACAAAAGCACTTCTGGTCCCAGCCCTTCTGTCCACATAATAGTGGGAGCGCCTCGTTTCCTGGGCCCCGTGGGTCGGGCGTCGCTGAGCGCTCTGCAAGGGTGAAAGCGGCCAGCGCTGACCCTTGCCAGGGCCTCGCCACACTGGCCCTTGGGAAGCCAGGCCAGCCACCTCTGCGGGCTCCAGCTCCTAGGCAGAGCAGAGGCAGGTGATGTTGAGAAACAACGTAGTTAATCCAAAAGTCTGTGTCAAGACCGAACCAGTCATGGGACCCGGCCCTACACACGGCTGAGCACGGTGCCCGGAACAGGGGACGCCCGGCTCCCTGGAGCTGGTCGAGTGGAAGAAGCAATGACCGAGAGGGCCGGGCCCGGTCGTAGAGGAAGGGCAGGGCAGACGCGGGATCAGGGAAGGCAGCCCCTGGTTCCCACGCCAGGCTGCTGCCCACCCCCCAGAGCGGGCTCCGAACAGCACTGGGAGAGAGGCCGCAGGGAGCTCACGGTTGGAGATGAGGCAGGGGGAGCCGTCCAGGCCTTGGGGTGTCAGTGAATGAGACCCGCCCGCGTTCCAGCCGTTTTACCTGCACCGACGCGTCAAATCTTCACCCAGCTCCGCAAAGCGGGTTCTCCTTGTCATCCCCACTTGACGACAGAGGACACTAAGGCAAAAGGGGTTACGCAACAGGTCCAGTGCCACACAGTTCGTGGCTGAGCTGGGATCTGAACCAGGCAGTTTCGCCACAGTGCCACCCTCTCTCTCTCGCTCTTTACCCCGGCCGTAACTCTTTACCCCGACTCTCCTGGGACTGGTTTGCCCCGTTTATAAACTTCAAAGACCAGTCTTCATTTGATATTAGAAATCAACGCTGAACTTCACCCCCCAGTTGTTCGGTTCTTCCCCTCCCAGAAGTTTGACGGTAGCACGGTTGACAGTTTTGTAACTCACACAGTCCACATGATACCCTCCCCTAAAATGGCAAGGACACACCCTCATTACACTGTCTTGCATAATCCTTGGGTCTCCATTTTAAAGATAAAATATCAAGTCTTAGCACAGCTAAGAAACTTGTCAAGGTGCCCCAGGCGGAGAAAGATCAAAGCCGGGCTTTCTGGCTCCAGGTAGGGCCCCTCCCTTGCCCCTCGGCTGCAGCTCATCACCTTCTCAGTTGACTTTGCAAGAACAGGCAGTGTTGAGGCCCAAGTCTGTAGTGTGAGACGGATGGGCTCAGTCTGGGGAGGCCGACCTCTGAGGGGAGGGTCGGTTTGCAGCAAGCAGCGTTGGCCCTGCTGTGGGGTTCAGGCAGGCATCCCAGGGACAGTCCTTTCTGGAATAGACAAGCCTTCTGTCCCGGGAGAGCTTGATGCCGGGAAGCCAGTGGCAGGCAGCTCAGGTTCATCTGTGAGCGCTCACTTCCCTGAGAAGGGGATTTAAGTAAAACCCCTGAGGGACTCTGCAGCTTAGGAACCAGAGAGTTCTGATCAGACCTGATGTCCCCAAGGGCTGAAGGACATAAAGTGAGGTCCATCAGAGTAGTTCTTCTCCCTGGTTTGGTCCATCCCCAAAACAGATGGAAACTGGGTCTGAGAGGGCACATCCCATCGGAGGCCACAGGCCTTGGCTCTGACGCGTGTGGGCCTGGGCCTCGCCAACCTTCCCCTGCAGGCAAGAAAATAAATATGCAATGGGCAGCGTTTGCCAAGGGCCAGGACGCACAGGCACTGTGCCCAGCGTGTCACGTACTGTTCTAGGCAGGGCACTCTTGTGGCAGAAAACTGAAACTGGCATAGATAAAAGAGGATTTAGTAAAAGGACCCTGGGGAATTTCCCAGAAACGGAGCAGAAAGTCAGCCGAGCTGTGCAGGGAGCAGCATCTGTTCCCTACACACGCAAGCCAACTCCTGGCAGTCATACCCAGTGTCCCCCTTAACTCCTGGTTCCTGTCCCCCGACTCCTCCGCGGTTCCTGTCCCCCAACTCCTCCGCCGGCCAGGCTCTGACTCCCGCGTGCCCCCCTTCTGCCTTTGCCATTGCCGTAAGTTTATGAGGCCCGTGACGCCTATCGCAGGTGTTAGCAATGTTATTTTTCTGGCACTTTTTACAAAGTGAACAGAATGTAATAAACGTTCAAAGAGTTGCACAAGCCCTACCGTTCAGACGCGGACGTGAGCTCACTGAGGCACAGCTGTTTGATCTGCAAGCTCAGCACCACGTGATAGCCCAGAAGTTCACTCGTGAGCTGATGTGGACTGTCTGAGTTCGGCCTTGGCAAAGCCAGCATTGGAAAGGGCAGGTTATATAGGAATAATCTTGGGGCTACAAAACTAACGTAGGGAGCAATTCGGCGCTAAACTCCGCGCAGTTGATCCTAACTGCAAAAGGGCCCCCCAGAGAAAGCAGTGATAACTGAGGGTTCGGTTTGCAGGCATTCTCAGCCACGTCTGCAGCACAGACGTGGTCCAAGTTTTAAAAAATATATTTAGGAAAGGCGTACGTTTTATAGTTCCTCTAAGTTTGCATGTAATTTGCTTGTTCCTTTACATTATACAGTGAGAGTTTTCCTAGTTATTAAAATTTCATTGAAGACTCGAGTTTGAAGGACTATCCACAGCCTGTCTTCGGGATGCCACAAAATACTTATTCACCGAACTCACTGAACTTCCATGCTGTTTCCACGGTGCCTGGAGCACTTTGCTGCATTCACTCCTCCCCTCCCTGTCCGGACATTAGCGGGGCTCTCTAAGAGTGAAGCCCTCAGCTTCCCTGCCTGGCCCGGGGCCTCTAAGGCCTGTAGGCGCTGACTCCTGGCAAGAGGTGTCCCCAGCCAAGGCGCAGGAGGCCACAGGGCCAGCGAAACGCTCCTCAGCCTGGGAGCAGCACAGAGGCAGGGAAAGCAGGGGCCCTTGTGGCAACGGCGGCCGAGCCGAGGCCTGGCTCAGCGCCATCGGACACAGATGCCCACAGCTTTGCCAGTCACTAGAATTGCATGACAGTGTTCTGCTTTTCCTCTGCCTCGGCATGCTTCAGGCTGCAAAGAAAATGACCTACTTCCCCTTACCCTCTGCCTTTTTTGTTTGTTTTTTTGAGCATAAAGCCCTGCAGTGTCATTATGATTCCCTAACAAGCCCCCAGGCCCCAAGGTGCAGGGCCTCAGGTCTCAGCTTCCCCCACCCCTCAGAGTGGCATTGGCCTTGAAGCCTCTGCCTTACCAGGATGCAACCGTCAGGCCTCTCTTTGGGACAGGGGAACAGTTTCTAGCCACCCAGGCTGAGCCCAAAGCCGAGCCGTGGGAAACGTGGTGGTGTTGTTGTTGTTGTTGTTTTAATCTGTGCATGGCGGGCCCACCCTGCCATACTGAGGTCTATCCCACTGGGGGCCTGTCCACTTAGGGTGCTCCACGGCCCCCTTTTTGCCTCCCTCCTCTCATTTTCTCGTTTCTTCATTCTCTTGCCTTCAGACCTTCTCCCGAGGCTCAGGTTACCCCCACCTCGCCATCAACACTAATTTCACCTGTGTCCCACCATCGAGGGCCTACTATGCGCCCTGCATGGTGCCATAAGGAAGAGCATGCATGGGGAGAGCCGGCGAGGACCGTGATCTTGGTGGGCGGTCCTGGGAGTACCCAGACACCCATGGGCAGTTCTGTTAATTGTCTACCACACGATGTCCACCTTCACCCAAAGGAAGGGCTTACGGGAACTTGGTGTGCGCATCGGGGGCCTCAGCTCACCTATGGGGCTGCTTGTCTAGTTCACCTCCGAGTCAGACTGGCTGCCTGCTGCTCCTTGCTAGAACTTCCAAGGAGACTGCTTTGTTGAGCCTGTGTAGACAAGGCACAGTCCTCCCATTGCTTACTCACAGGGGCCAGAACAACTGTGTGCTCAGTGCCAAGCACCTAGGACGGGGTCAGTAGCTTCCCACAAAAGCCAAGTACAGGGCCTAGGCAATGGTGAAGAACAGCTCAGCCGTGTCGTGGGGGAACCTGGAGACTCCCTGCCCTCTTCCCCGCCCTCTGTGTCCTCAGGTAGTGGCTGTGATGTGCACGGAGCTTTGCAAACTGGAAAGAGTCATATGGAAGTTTGTCATCCTTGTATCCTCGTGATTGTGGAAACAGATAGCTATGACACTCAGAAGGCCAGACACAGGGTCTCGGCGCAGGACAGGGCCGCGCCATGAGCCCCAAGGTCCACCTCAGAGGGGGACGCATGTGACTCACTTCCAGTCAGTTTCTCGGCAAACCCATGGTCCTAGGATTGCACCCCGACCACCTTGACTGGGTTATTGACTCCCGGGCCAGCAAGGGGACAGATGCTCACATCCCTGAGAACATGTATCCTTGGGGCAGACATGCACACGCTGCCCTTGGCCATCTTGTGATGTCTCCTTTCTGTCAGTGTTAAGAGCCTGTTGTGTTCTTACCACATCCCCAGTTCTGGGGTGCACACGGCCTCCCACTCACCCACGCTGGCAGAGCAACCGAGATGGGAAGTGTCGCAAGTTCCAATGAAGGAAGGCCACGTAGCAGGCGCAGCAGCTGAACATGCAGCCTTGAGAACCAGTCCGGCCCGGTTCAAATCCCAGCTCCTTCACTCACCAACCCGGCGACCTTGGACAAGCTCTTTACTCTCTCTGGGTCTCTATCTTCTTCTGTATTATGGGAACAAGATCGGGACTTATACCAAAGACCTGTGGTCAGAGATCAGTGAGAGGATCCCCGGAAAGCCAGGAGCATGCACAGCCAGAACTTGGTGCACGTTTGCTTTTCTGGGTGTTATTTTTGGTAGTAAGGAGTTCTGGATGTGAGTCCAGAGGCCTGGCTCCATCACTAACTACGGGTCTCTACAATGAACAGGCTGAACAAGACCCGGGTTCGCTGCTTGAGCGAGCTCAGAGTGTCTGCCGGGCAACTAAAATTGTTCTCAAAACATTGTGCTCTGTGCCCTGCTTGGAAAGTCCTGAGCTTCCATCACATTCTCCACAGGGCTTGGTACCCAGAACTTAAAAACTCCTGAGCTAGTCAACCCTCAGTGTCCTTACAGCTTGGATGTTTCCTGCCCCTCCCCCAGAACAAGCCTGGCGCTGACCAGCGATGCCTAGATTGGGACAGACTTGCTTTGGTCGCTGGAGCCGTGGGCTGGGTCCATGAGGTCTAGGTCAGGAGAAAGGCATGAGCTCTGTGGTACAGGAGACCCTGCTTTATCACACACGCACACACACACACACACACACACACACACACACACACACACACACACACTGGGGGCATGGGCAGCTTCCTATGTTAACAACGGGATGGACCACAGTCAGGATTGTTATGCAGTGGACAGGGATTCCCCCCGGGAGGGTCAGGCCTGAGCTCACCAGCCACAGCCCATATACTTGTTCTGCCTCCAGAGAACTGCGGCGGCCAGAACGGGGCCCAAGCACCATCCCCGTTGGGACCCCATTCTAAGAATGACTAGACGGAGGCCTAGAATAGTCAAGGGACATGCCCGGAGCAGCCGACTGGTCAGCTGCGGTACTCTGGACTTTCTGTCCCCTCTGCGGTGGGCCCTCACACACAAAGGGACAGAGCTGAAGCGGAGCCTGTCACCACCACAGCCTGGCCCCACCCCAGCACCATAGGGAGGATCTCATGGGGCGTCCCCTCTTGTTGCAGGAAGTGGTGGAAGAGGCCTAAAACAGTCCAAGAGAGGAAAACAGCTCGGGAGCAGTGAAGTACAAGCTGCAACGGCCCTCCCGTGACCCTCCCCCACCCCGCCTGCAACGCCAGCTCTGAGACTGACTGCCTCTTCCTGTCTTCTTTCCACAGGCTTCTGGGACTCCGCACTGAATTCCCAGCGAGCAGGTGGGAGCCCAGCGGAGCCCCAGAGAGACCCAGCCCCCGGGGCGCCCGCACCCTCCACCCTCAGGTCTGCTTCCCATTACGAAAACTGCTCCTGTGAAATCGAACTCACCATCGGAAATGACCGCCTGTGGTTTGTGAACCCTATCTTCATCGAGGACTGTGGCAGCGCCCTGCCCGCCCGCCTGCCACCCCCTAGAAGCTGCCCTTCGCACCCGTTGCCTCCCACCTCTGACGCTACCTCATCCACCTCCAAGTGGGCCCCTCGACGCCCAGCGCCCCCTCCCCCGTCGGCCCCTCCTCATCCCCCAGCCCTGCCCAACCTCGTCTTCCTCCAGCTCCAGCTCTGGCCAGCCCTCTGCCCAGTTCTTCCCCCGTGGCTGCTCCCCCACTTCCAGAGGCTCTTCCTCCTGTAGCCCCAGCACCTGCCCCTCACCTGCCACCCCATGCCCCAGGCCCCCAAGACCATCCAAGCCAGCCGCCCATGACAGCCTGCGAGAGGCTCCCATGCCCCCCACAGGCCTGGGCCCCCTCAGGGAGGAAGATATGAAGCCGGGGCCAGCCCCCAGCCCCCTCCAGCAGGCCCTCATCCCTCCAGGGCCAGGGAAAAAGGGCGTCCCTGCTGCTCCTCCCAGGCGCCGAGTCTCCGAGAAGGTTTCCCTGGAGGACCAGAGTGCAGGGCAGGTGGACAAGGGCATGACAGCAGAGGGGGACCAGCTGGGTCTCTCCAGGGCTTCCCCGATCAGCCTGCCTCCCCAGGGGACCTCAGACAGTCCTGGGGACAGGCCTCAGAGGACCACAGAGCAAGGGCAGGAAGAAGCGGCCAAAGCCAGTGATCTGGGCAGCCTGCCAGAGCTACCGAGGAAGAGCCGGCAACCCCCAGTTCCGCCTCCCAGGAAAAAACGGATCTCCCGGCAACTGGCCTTCGTCCTCCCGAGCCCCTTAGAGAGTGCCGAGCTGTCCGCAGAGCAGGTGGCCCCTGAGAAACCCACCCCCGGCCCACCCAGAGAAGACCATAGCCCTGCCTCCCAGGCTGGGACTCAGAGCCTGCAAGCCAAGCCTGGCGCCCGGCCCCAGAGCGCTCCAGAGTTCAAGGGCTCCCTAGCCTCCCTCTCGGACAGTGTGGGAGGACCCGCCTCAGCCACAGATCAAGACTCCTACTCGACCAGCAGCACGGAGGAGGAGCTGGAGCAGTTCAGCAGCCCCAGCGTGAAGAAGAAACCCTCCATGATCCTGGGCAAGGCCCGGCACCGCCTGAGCCTCGCGAGCTTCACCAGCGTCTTCCAGGCCTTTCTGTCCAATGACCGCAAGCTGTACAAGAAGGTGGTGGAGCTGGCCCAGGACAAGGCCTCGTACTTCGGCAACCTGGTGCAGGACTACAAAGTGTACAGCCTGGAGATGATGGCACGCCAGACCTCCAGCACCGAGATGCTGCAGGAGATTCGCACCATGATGACCCAGCTCAAGAGCTACCTGCTGCAGAGCACAGAGCTCAAGGCGCTGGTGGACCCCGCCCTGCACTCCGAGGAGGAGCTGGGTCAGTCCTGGGCCTGGGTGTGGGTGGGCGGGAGGGAGGGGTCATCCTAAATAATCCCTCTTTCCCCAAACAACTAACCACTCTGCTGGTCTGCCTCATGCTTCCGGGTTCTGCCCAGGTGCCCAGTTAGATGGTGGAAGGACCCAACCCACATACGAGGCTGGACAGGACACCCCTCCCAGGTTGCTCCTGGTTTTATGAGGGAGACAAGTCACAAGGAGCAATTTGAGGCACATGTGGCTGCAGAGGGCCAGTCCGTCTCAGGTGGGAGTCCTGGTGGCTCTCAGAGATACGGGACCCGTGGAGGGCCAGGCCACATCCCTCTCCTTCAGCTCCTGAGGAAACAGTAGCTGAGACCCTCCCTCTGGGGACAGGGTAGAGCCAAAAAGACTTCCCAAGAATATTTCCCTACCGACACCCAAGGCAGCTGAGTCAAGTTGATATGGATTCAAGTCCTCGTTCAGCCCTAACTAGCTGAGCGGCTCACACCATCAGAGCCTGAGATGGGCCATCGGGAGAGTGGGGATAATGGTGTGTACATTGCATAGCCGCTGCGAGGTCAAAGCTGACTAACTCCCATTCTACTACATCAGCGGTCCTCAACCTTTCTGGCACCAGGGACCGGTGCTCCTGTGAGGCTCTAATGCCTGATGCTCTGAGGCGGAGCTGAGGCGGTGATGCTGGCGCTGGGGAGCGGCTGCAGATACAGATGAAGCTTCGCTCGCTTGCTAGCCGCTCACCTCCTGCTGTGCAGTCCCGTTCCTAACAGTTGCTGGGGTTGGGGACCCCTGCACTAGATGATCAGGGTACCTCTTGGATAAGACGATATTTGGACAGTGAAGAGATAAGCCATGTGAATAGCCGTGAAGTGACTTCTCCAGGCAAAGGGAATCGCAGGTGCAAAGGCCCTGAGGCAGGAGTAGACAGACGTGGCAGGTAGTGGAGCAGCGAGCGGGACGCTGGCTGGAGCAGCGTGAGCATAAAGACGTGAGCAGTAGTGAGTGGGAGGGGTCGCAGGGACAGATCACAGAGGGACCTCGAAGGGCACAGGGAAGACTTTGGCTCCTATTGTCCATGGGATGGGAGCCATCGGAGGGTTCCGAGCACAGGAATGTCACGGTCGAACATGCCATAACAGGATTCCGCTGGTTTCTGAGTTGAGAATGGGCTATAAGGGGCTGGAGCAAGAGGCTTCTAACAAAACTCAAGCAAGAGATGACGGTAGCCCACGCCAAGGTGGTAGCCTTGGAAGTGGTGAGAAGTCAGGCTCTGGATATGTACTGTAGCCTTGAGACTAGAGTCGAGTGGCTCTGGGGATTGAAAGAGAGACATCAAGAACCATCCCACCAAACATTTAACTGGGCCCCCAGGTGTTCCACGTCCGGCTGCACAAGGTGGGCACCGCACCGCGGCCAGGTGAACAGTGCCCTCTGAAATCACGCACTAGTAGGCAGCCCTGTGAGAGTTTGATCCCTGCCAGGCCCTGTGAAAGGGATTAGGATACAACGTGTCCGCCCAGGGGCTCCTGCGCCTGGGCCTCCTCAGCGCGGCTTGCTGTTGAATGTACTACACTGTCCCCAGGGGTCAGACTGCAGTGTGTAACCGCTGGGGCTGTGAGGCTGTCTTCCCAGGGGTCAGAAGACGGGGCTAGTCACACCGTCAGGCATCAAGCCCTGGTGGCAGGGTCCCCGCCGCTGGTGTCCTCACCCTCCCGCTCTCCCCCTCTTACAGAAGCGATCGTCGAGTCCGCCCTGTACAAGTGCGTCCTGAAGCCCCTGAAAGAAGCCATCAACTCGTGCCTGCGTGAGATCCATGGCAAGGATGGCTCGCTGCAACAGCTCAAGGAGAACCAGCTGGTGATCCTGGCCACCACCACCACCGACCTGGGCGTGACCACCAGCGTGCCGGAGGTGCCCGTCATGGAGAAGATCCTGCAGAAGTTCGCCAGCATGCACAAGGCCTACTCGCCCGAAAAGAAGATCTCCATCCTGCTCAAGACCTGTAAGCTCATCTACGACTCCATGGCCCTCGGCCACCCAGGTAGGCGGGCAGCCAGAGGGGGCGGGGCTGGGGGCTCTCTCCAGGCTACGATGTGGTGTGGGTCTGTGACTCCTCCCTGCGGCCCCCGGAGCCTCCGGAAGACACTAGCGAAGCCTTCGCGGATGAGGCCTACTGGGGCAGGACGGGGCCTGGCAGGGATGGGGTCCCTGGGCACCCCTCAGGGGTTACCTGGGCACCGGGAGGAGGGCCGTGGCTGGCTGGCGGCAGGCAAGGAAGCCAGCCCATGCCGTGCCTTGGTGTGAACTACGAAAAGGCGCTGTATTAGTTTCCCGGGGCTGCTGGAGCAAAGTACCACAAATCGGGTGATTTCAACAACAGAAACGTATTCTCGCACAGTTCTGGAGGCCGGAAGTTGGAAGCAAGGTGTCAGGAGGGTCGCGCCCCCTCTGAGGACTGTAGGGACTGCTGTGTGCCAGGCCTCTCTCTCCGCTTCTGGTAGTGCCTTGGCTGGTGGCAGCACAGCCCCGGGCGTCACGTGACACCTCCCCCGTGAGCACGTCTGCGTCCGAATGTTCCCTTTCTGTAAAGGTGCTGGTCATATCGATCAGGGGCCCTACCCTGGTGTGGCCTCATCTTAACTAATTACATCTGTGACCCCTCTATTTCCGAATGAGGTCACTTTCCAAGGTCCTAAGGGTTAGGACTTCAACATATGAATTTTGGAGGCAGCCAGTTCACCCCATAACAGCCACCGAAATCAGTGATATTGCTCACCAGTTAGTGATGCCGACCTGGTCAGGTGGGCCTGAGCCTAGCTGGGTCATCTCGTGGCTCTGTGGCCAGAGGGGGTTGTTTGGAAGCCAGCTGGTCTAGGATGGTCTTGCTCGGACGTTGAGTGGCTGTCCAGCTGTTGACGGGTCTGGAATGGGAGTGACCGGGCCATGCATTTCTCATTCTCTGGCGGGTTAGCCCAGGCTCGAGCCCATGGCAGGAGCTGGTGGCCCAGGAGCACCCCTTGAACTGGCATGATGCCACTCTGCCATGTCACTGACTCGTTTAGTCGCAAGGCTGGCCCAGAACCGAGGGGTAAGAAACGAGACTTCCCTTCTTGGTGGGACGAGCTGCAAAGTCACATTGCCAGGGGCACAAATGTAAGAAAGGAGATCATCGGGAACTATTTATATTTATCGCAACGCTGCTCCAGCCAACAGGGACAGGCATCACTACACCACCCCTTTCCATTGGATGCCCTTGTGCAGTGAGCAACCTGTGCAACTGTGTGTGACAGCCATGGTAATGGAGAGTGGCAGGATCACTACCTATATAGCCACACGGTCGTGGATTCAAATTTTTGATTCGTCACTTACCTGTGTGACCATGAATGATTGACTGAACCGCTTAAGGCCCAGCTTCCTCACGTGAGGGCGCTGTTTTACAAAAAGGGGAAACAAGACCCCTGAAGGCTCAGAAGCCTCACTCAGTCAGTCACTCATGAATATTAGAAACTACAGATGTAAAATGACCTCAACGCACAGCACCCAGTAGGTTCATGAGTGGTTGTTTTAGAAGGAGAAGGGTTCTCTTCACCTCCCTTGGGGACGGGCAGGCCAGCTCAGCCGCAGACCAACAGAAAGCATTGTTAGTAGGGGGCTGGGGGACGGTGCAAGGTCCTCTCACCCTGGAAAAGCTCCCCTCACAGCCCTTCCCCATCTGAACCTCCAAGGTGGGGAATCGCTTTTCCTGGGTCCTGCTGGGACTTGGGGTGAAGTCAGGGCCAAGGGTTCTACAGGCCCTGAGACGAAGCAGGGGGAAGCTTTGGGCCTGGAAAGGGCAATTCCATTCTCAGCAGAGTCCCAGTTTGCTCAGAAGGCTCAGCGTTCCTGGGGTTCCTTTCATCACCCAATCGCTTGGCTTGGCGGTAACTTCAAACACAATGATTTTGCTGACAGTGGATTTGCATACGAAAAACCAGAGAGCAGACACTGAGGGAGGAATGGCTAATTTTAAGAGGAGGAAAAGAAGAAAGGCAGTCCCTTGAGAGGGCATACCCACAGGCGTGTGAAAGAACGGAGCAGAACAGGGCTGAGTTTCCCCATCCTCGGTGGAGTGGGGCTGGGTCTCTGCTGATGCAGAAGCCAGTCCCAGGGAGACCCTGAGCCCAGAGATCCAGGGGAGGGCGAGGCCTTCGTGTAAAAATGCCCCATCAGGAACAGATGGGTTTCTCATCAAAGAGCAGACAGCTCATTCTCCTCCCGGGGCTGGGCGAGCACTGGACTGCGAGTCCAGTGGCTCCCGATCTCACCACTGCCCATGGCAGGGCAGGGCTGCCCCACCTGGAGCCTCACCTTCTTCACCTGGGAGGAAGCAGGTTCTGTGGAGAAGAGCAGGGGCGTTGGGGTTTGTTTGCAGGCCTGGGTTTGAACTTTCATCGCCTTCGGCGCAGGGGCTGGAGAGCATACAGAAAGCACCTGGGCGGGGTCGAGGCCCGACAGGTGCCTCCCTTCCGGAGACCTCCATCTTCTCGCTTTTCAGATGTGGCTGGGAAGGGCTTTCTCCGTGCTGCTTTGAGGATCCGCTGCCACCAAGGTTGTATGTGGGTGTCCAGTGGATCTTAGGGCGCTAGGGTGGCTGCCTCCCCACAACGTTCCCAAGGACGTAGAGGCGGAAGGAACGCACTCAGTGGTTTCCAAGCTGGGTCCCCCGGAGGCACCCCCGGGGGACATCACAAGGACACAGGCAGGCTGGGCCCCACGCTGGCTTCGCCCCAGACCACCCTGCTTGTCCCTGTTTTACATAGTTTTCCACATGGGCTTTTGTGTGAAGTAACCAGTTTTGCTGCTACATTTTTTCAGAAATAATTTCAGACTTCAAAAACTTCAGGAGTAGAAATAGTAGATTAAAAGGGGGACATCATATACCCTTTGTGGATTGTTAATATCTTATCCCATTTGCTTTATCATTTATGCTATCTCTGTACATACTTAGTTTGTTTTGTTTTTTTCTGAATCGTATGGGGTATGTTATATACATCTTGGCCCTTGACCCGTAAACACTTTTCTAAGGTAGGGGCATTCTCTTACAGAACCACGGTTAAGTTGTTTACTTCATCAACTTGCATTGATATACCATTTCTATCTAACCCACCGTCAGCATTCCAAGTTGTCACTTGGTCTTTTCTGGCATTCCTTTCTCCAGGTGAGGATCCAGTCAAGGGTCAGGTATTCTATGTAGTTGTTATATGTCTTCGGCTCTTCTAATTTGGAACATTTCCAAGCTCTTCTTTGCCTTTTATGACCCCACCCCCCACCTTTTTTTTTTTCTCTTTAATGAAAGTTCCTCATTTTGTGTTTGTCAGATGTTTCCTCACGATGAGATTGGGGTTATGCATTTTCAACTAGGTCTTGACTGGCTCTTAAATTCTCCTCTGACTTTGACATTCAGCGATCGAGGACCAGGCCCTCTACACCAAGCATGTGGCTCATACCTCCCTGCTGCCAGAGGCTTCTAGTGGCATGCTGAAGTGAGGTCTGCACCCAGCAGCGCTGCAAAGCCCTAGGCAGACCTCCAGCTTGGATCCTGCCTACCTCCTCTCTAAGCAGAGCACAGCCCTTCCCTCTCACCCGCCCTGCCCAGTCCCCTCGCCTCCAGGGAAGAAGCGATCCCACTGCAGGAAGCTGGCAGCAGTAACCATGGTACCCCCATGGCTTACTTGAGGCAAAGCTAAATTAGGGCCTGGCTGCTGGTGAGACCTGTTGGAACAGTGGGCAAAGGGTTAAATTTGGAGACATAAGACCTGAGGTAACTGGCCAGGCCATCTTTTCCAGAAAGGTAGTTGCTATTAATGCCCATGGAACAGACAGACCAGGATTCAAACCTAGAAATTTCTCATTCTAAAGTTGTGTGCTTTGATCACTATACCAAACAGCCAGCCTAGAAACAGATCCCAAGATTCCTAAATCACCATCAGGTGCCTCCTCCAGCGTAGCAAGTTCAGGGCCCTGGGTCAGGCAGAGCGGGAAGTCATGGACACCATGGCGTTGGCTACACTTGGCCCTCCATCCTGCAGCCAGGAGGAGACTGGGTTTCTCATGGACATCATGAAGCCCGGTGATACCAGTTAGAACTTCTAGAATCACGTCTCCCGTTACTTTGACAAACAGGTTTTTCGCAACTCTTCAATGTCTAAGATCAGACCTCCAGGGCTGGCCCGCTCTTGGGGAGAAACAGATTCAAGCCTAAGGACTCTGCCCTAAGATGGAAGGGCAGGAAGGAAGGAGAAATGCAGTGTGTGCAAATGTGAGATTCTTTCTGAAAGAATATAAAGAACCTTCTTCTAACACAGATAAAGAGCAGGCAAGATCCAAGAGACAGTGAGGACCACCCACCTGCCTTTTTCTGTTCCTTCAATAATCTGTGTAAATATCCTAACACTACACTTCAAGAAATGGAAGCTGGCTCCTGACCCCAGAAGACAGGCTACCCAACAGTCAGGTGACTGGATATGGGGGCCAAAGAGGTAGTCTCAGAGTCCCAGCATCCCTCAGACCCCTTGACAGAGACCACACAGTCAGCTAGGACTCTGCAGCTGGTGCAGGCAGAGGCTGAGAGTTGGATGGGAGAAGGAAACGTGAGGGAGACCCCAGGAGCAGGGAACAAAAAGCGACATTAACTGGAGGTGGAGAGGACAGAAAGAAGCCAGGCCTCTTTGGTTTTTAAGACATCTGTGTTAAAAACTCTAAACGAATTTCTGGTGATAAATGTCAACCGTGTTTAGTCTTTCAAAAATGATCAGTATTTTGGTGGACTTCTTTCTGGTGTTTTTGAAACAGATATAGATACGTAGCTAGATAGATAATTAGTTAAGGAAATACTTGCAGCTATAACAGATAAACCCTGCACTCTCTAACTTGATAGAAATTTATTTCTCACTTGTGTAAGTCCAGTCTAATGGAGAAGGGTTGGGGGAGGGGGAGGAAGCTCTGCTCCAGAAAGTCATTCAGGGACCCAGGCTGAAGGAGAATTCTAGGTGTCCCTGGACGTTGACATCCAGATGACAGAGAGAGAAGGGGACGCACATCTGGGCCAAGCCTAAAAGTAAAACACAAGCTTCCTTTTATGCCTCACAACAGAAAGGGGGTTCAGGCCCTCTGAGATGTCATGTTCTGAGGATTCTAAGACATGTTACCCTCTCGTCTTACATAGTAACCATGTCTAACTTTTCTCACGCACCAATAACCCGGCAGGCACCATGCTAATCATTTCCACCTGTCTTGTTGAATTCTCACAACCACCCACAAGGTGTGGACACTCTTGTTATCCCCATTTTATAGCCAAGAAAACAGTCTCAGTGAGGTCAAGCAGCATACTCAGGGTCACACCTGAGCAGGCGAATGGTAGACCTGGGACTTGGATCTAGGTCCTGTGCTGAAACACTGCACTCTTCTGCCTGTCCAGGGTGACCTGGGGTCAGAGGTGACCTCAGAGGAGGCAGGGCCATGTCCTGGGCAGCCCCATGCCTTCCTAGCCAGGCTGGGACTTTTGGCTTCAGGTCCCTGAGCCCAGGTCCCTGAGCCTACGTGGCTGGCTGGCTGGCTGGCTGGCTGGCTGGCTTGCAGGCTGAGTTCTCCAAAGAGGAACCCAGGGAGCTGGAGTGATGTCCTCAAGGATGTGGCGTTATACAAAGCAGAACTGAGATTGAAGCAGAGTCTGCACAAAGTGCAAACAGCCAAACAGGGCAGCTTCGGGGACTCAGTGGGAGAGAAGGTGGCTTCCCGTCTCACGCCAGCCAGACTGCAAGAACTCTGACCAGCTGCGTCTCCTCCCCAGGCTCCAGCCTTCATTTGTGTTGCTGGGAGCTGCACAGTGGTTTCCAAAGCAGTACCAGGGAGCTTTCTAGAAGCCTCAGACATAGCCAGAGGAAAAAGAGGAAAAAATAATGTGGGGGAGAGGAAACAGCAGGCCAGCCCTGCTGCCCCTATAATGAGTCAGCCAGAGAAGCCAGCTTCTGTATAAAATACCCCTTTATGAAAGACTTCTACTGCCAAAGTAAATTTAAGACCTCCTGTTCTCCATGTTCTCTGCTTCCTGGCATCCTGATTTTATCAATTAGTTTCGTTTATGCAACAGTTCAACAAACGTTTATTGACAATATGGATATTGACAGAAAAACCCAGTTCCTGTTTTTAAGATGGTCACAGTTCAAGTAGAAAAACAGCATTAAACAAGCCACAACCATGCAGAGTGATAAATGCTATTTATGTATTCATCTAGCAAACATATTTATTCAACAGCTACCACAGGCCAGACACTGTCGAGGCATTGCACCATAAGGTCCCTGCCCCCATCAAGTTTCCATTCTTCTGGGGAGAGACAGGTAGTAAACAAGAAAACAGAAATACAAAATATATTATCAGGTGCTAAAATATGCTACTGGGTTAGACAAACCAGGGTAGAGGGTCTGGGGAGTTTGCTGTCTGGGTTGAGAGGTCGGGGGAGGGGAGCCCTCTGAGTTAATGTATAATGTTTCTTTTTACATTCTGAAATGATGGGGCCAGGGAAACCCATTTTGAGGGCATTGAACCTAGTTAGTGGGCAGTAGGGTCCTTGGTTACGATTTTGAAGAGCTTGGCTGGGGGCCTTAAGTGTGCTTCATTGGCTTCAGCGGGAATCGAGGTGGGAGAGTAAGGGCAGAGCAGATCATAGTTATCAGCCTGGTGCTGCCCCAGGATTGTTGCATCAGTAAGAGCCCCGTCAACCCATTTGGAGAGGAAGTTGTGACAAGATGATAGACCCTACCTCCAGATCAGGGGTCTGCAAACACCACCCTGCAGGCCGACTACGGCCTGCAACCTGATTTTGTAAATAAAGTTGTATTGAAACAGCCACATCCATTCATTTACACAGTGTCTATGGCTACTTTTGTTACAATGGCTGGATTGGGTAGTTGAGATAAGAGAGACCATGTGGCCCCCCGGAACTAAAAATATTTTCTATCTGGCCTTTAACAGAAAAAAATTGCCAATTCTTTTAGGTGATGCTTTCTAGAAAATAAAACCTTATTTTCAATCTATCCATTCATTTGATGCTCACAATGGCCCTATGTGGCAGAATTTTATTATTAACCCAAATTTTCGGATAAGAAAATTGAGGGTCAGAGTGAGGAGCCCCAGATCACTCATCTAGTTAAGTGGCAGAATTGGGGGGAGGGGGGGTCTCCTAACCCAGTATTCCTCAGTTTGCATGACCCAGGCGAGCACGCTTCAGCTCATTTTTATCAGAGTTCTCCAAAATCTCTCAGCCAATGAAACACGCTTAAGGCCCCCAGCCAAGCTCTTCAAAATGTGATCAGCTCCCCACATCCCTACAGATGGAAACAGATATGCCTTGGGCAAAAAAGAAAGCAGAAATCACCAGGAAATGCCGGCCGCAGCCCTGAAGAGCTCCCAGGGCACAGCCTGACGCACACAATCTCTGATCCATGACAGACGTATTCCGATCACAGTCAAATTCTTTTGCAACTATGCCCCATTGTCCCAGCGGCACTGCCTGAGGCCCCACTATGTGCAGGGCTGAGGCCCGGCTTAGGCTCCTGGCTTCATGGGAAGGAGAATGCAGCCATAACTGCCCCCGGGATATGGGCTGGGAGCTGGTGCCCGTAAATGTTGCTTGAGTTTGTGTGTGTCACTCTCTGGTCAGAGAGCCTGAGTGGGCATTTCACACCCACGTCAAGGGAGAGAGACCCAGATTCTAGTCTCAGCTCTACCACTGACCAGCCGTGGGGCTTGGAGCAAATTTCTTCCATCTCTGAGCCTCGGTTTTCTCCCAATAAGGGTGGACTTGATGAATCCAAGGCCACTGGTGTGCCAGGTCAGCTCAACCAGCTCATGAGAGCTAATTGTGCGCATCTCTTCCCTACTCCATATGCATGTGAGTAGAAGCCGAAGTGGAGCATTGTGGAAATATTTAAGCCATGGAAATGGGCAAACGCTACAAATCAGAGCTTATTTTTTGCTTTGGAGGGCCACTTGTTTGGCATTTCCCAGCCCACCACTGTCTATAGCCCAAAACAGACCCTAATATCCTTGACCATGGCTCCAATCCTGTGCAAAACAGAGTGGTGCCCAGTGGGAACACATATGGGCTCAGTTCAGTCCACTGTTCTCATCCTATGTCCCAAGCCCTGTGCTAGGGGCTGGAAAGGGACTGAGGGTAGAGGGTCGGGGAGACAGAGGTGCAGAGAGGTTAAGTGACTTGCCCACAAGCCCACATAGCCTCTCATAGTCTGAGGAAAAGGTTCTGAAATAGTCAAGGTGTACAGGAGCTGCAGCGGGAGCCATCTAACTGTGCCTGAGGACGTGGTGGGGACAAGGAGAAGTTAGTAAGGGAAAGCAGGAAGGGTGCACCAGGCAGAGGGAAGAATGTGTGCGAAGGCACAGCCTGAACGTGCCTGCGGAGTTCAGGGAATGGCCCATGATTCAGCACAGTGGAGCGTTACGTGGGAGGGCGATGGAGGCAGAATGTCGTTCTGAGTTGGACGTCGCAGAGAGTAGAGTATGCGCCAGTAGCTGGGGAAGTTCAGGAAAGCTTCGTGGAGGAGGTGGAACTTGAAGGAAGAGTGTCGAAGTAGCAGGAACATGGGATTGTACGTGGTAAAAGCTAAATTCAAGTCTTGATTTGCCACATGCTACCCACGTGACCTTAGGCAAGAAGCTTAGCTTCTCTGGGACTCACTTTCCTCATCTGTGAATCTAAACAGCTCACAAAGTTGTTTTAGGAATTCATTGATATGTTTATAAGCTTTGTACTTTGATAGAGTCCCACAACTCTTGGTACTCCGTGGGAGATGGAAGGCTCGGGCCTATGGAAGGCAAGGGAAGGGCTTGCCAGGTAGATGGGTGTGGCAAAAACCAAGGGGCAGGAACACAGGTGATCTAATGTGAGGCCAGAGAGTGTGGTTGGAGGAGAGAAGAGTCAATCATGATGGACAGGTGTCTATGGGCCCCGTTGTGGAAGGCCTGGAACATCATGGTAAGAGATCTAGACTTGATTCTCCAGACAGTGGGAGCCATTCATGGCTCTTGAGAAGAGACATAGCATGATCAGAGCTGTATTCCCAGGAGGCGAGTTGGTAGACAGCTCGATCAAAGGACAGAGACCCTGCCGGGAGGGCAAGCCTAGAAGAGCAGGACTGGCAAAAGCAAAGGGTGAGCGCGGGAAGCAGTCAGAAGGAAGATTCACCTGGGCTCTGGCCAGACTAGATACAGGGGACAGGGAACCCCAGAGGAAGAGGGGGACTCCTAGGCCTTGTACTTGGGACTTGAGGGGAAGTGGGCTCCTTAATGGAAGTGGGGAGGTTTCCAGAAAAAGATGACACGCACTTTGGCTTGGCCCCTGATTATGGACTCGGAGGCCTTGCTGGGAGCTCGGCATCCATCCACACATGCATCAAGCATCTATCCATTCACTCAGCACCGTGCCATGCTCTGTGTACTGGGAAGATGGAGAGGAGGTGCTCATGGGTAGGTGGAAGGACAGACAGGAGTCTCCTGCAGTGGGGTGACTGGACACATCGTGGTGGTAGCCAAGGAGATGGGCCCCAAAGCCCTTTCTGAGAGTCAGCCAAGATTCTCAAGAAGGGCATGAGAATAAGAAGAAATGGGTAAAGGACTTGCCATCCCCAAAAGCACAGAGCCACAGCCCCCCATGGCTCCATCTCTACATCCTCAAACCTAGGGCCTGAGCTGGACCATCCTCCTGGCTGGAAGTCACTGTCCTTGAGCAGGGTTTCTCAACTTGGCACTAGAGACATGTGGGGGCTGAATAATTCTTTATTGTGGAGGGCTGTCCCGTGCATTTTAAGAGATGAGGCAGCATCCCTAGCCTCGATGCCAGGAGTACTACCACCCTAGTTATGACAACCAAAAAAGTGACTCCGGACATTGCCAAATGGTCCTCAAAGGCAGAATCACCTTAGTTGAGAACCACTGCTCAAAAGCAAAATAACTGGCCTGATTGTATCCCTTAGTGAGCTATTAATATAATACTCCGCCCACCCCCCCCCCAAAAAGGTGATGTTCCTGGAAGCAGATTAAAAATTCAATCAGCTGTAAACCAGTGCATGAGTTATAGGTGAATTCCGAAAGGCACAACAAGACTTTGTTTCTAAGAATTAAATCATCAACATGAAAAACAACTCCAAGAACAAAAGAATCTTTCCCCAGTAACAACTTATTCATGTCTCAGGCTTATAAATGTTTTTTTTAGGAAGGCTTTCTCCAAAAGTGGTTAATTCTGTGCAAGGCAGACAGACTCAAGAACCTTGAAACAAATCATCAGAGCTTAGACCACAGAGCTGAGAAAAGAATGGGCATTCTTCTTTGGTGGGTGTGCCCATGGAGCACTCCACGTGAATCATTTCATAGAATTCTCACCAAAACCCCATGGGATGTCATGTTATCTGTGTTGGTTCCCACATGACAAGAAATACAGGCTCAGAGCGGTAAAGCAATTAGCCCAAGGTCACACAGCTCCTAAGTAATGTGCTGGGACTCATACTATGGGATGTCTGACTCTGCTTTTCAGTGCCGTGCGTCACCCAGCCCTTCAGCCTACTCGTTTTACAGGTGGGAACACAGGCCACTTGAGAAAGGAGAACGTAGATGTCAGATGTCAGTAACGGCCCACCTTTCCTTAGCGCTTTATGGGTCCACATCACTTGCATATTCTTTTTCTCATTTTACTCTCTCAAAACCCTGACAGGCCGTCACGGCCAGTGTACTGGCCCCATTTTGCAGACGCAGAAACTGAGGAAAGCAGACCACAGGCATTGTGTTCTCTGGAAAACTAACCAAGGATGAGTGGCTATGAGGAGACACACGAGACCACCCAGAGCCCCCTGAGGCAGTGCTGGTGCGTGCTTCTTGGGGGTGTGGCCCGGCACCCTGTGAGGGCACCTGCCTGTCCAGACACGGGCAGTGGGAAACTAATTCTTCCAGAGGGGCTGCGAAATTCAACCTTGAATTCCCACCTCTTTTCGAAGCTCTCTCACACCCTATTTTTTACTTGAGTCTTCCTGCTCTCCACTGGAATCCAGAAAAATCAGATCTGAGGGACAGAGTGGTTATAAGAGGGTTTTAGTGATTGAGCTTCTCCAATTTAGCATAATGAGTGAATGAATGAATGAATGAATGAGCAGGTGTGTCGTGGCCTAGCTGTTCAGACCATCAACTGGGAGCGCTTTCTACTGGGATTTGCAGGTCACGTTCTATGGGGTTAGGCTATAGCTTAGACTGCTGTTCACACACACACACACACACACACACACACACACACACACACACCCATGATTTAAACAAAACTGAATTCGTTTCACTCTCACGTACCAGCATAGGCTGGTAGGACACTTCATTTTGCCAAGGTCCATAGAGACCCAGGCTCCTCTCTTGTCACTCCACCATCACCAGTGTTTTCTTCATCCACATGCACCTCCCCTTTAAGGGCATGGCCCGGAAGCTGAGCACATCACTTCCTTCTCGAATACCGTTAGCGAGAACTTAGATGTGTGGCTGTCCTTAGCTGCAAGGGAAGCTGGGAAATGCAGCTGGGAAATGTGAGTCTTTAATTTGAGTGGCCATGTCCCAGCTTAAAGTCAGTTCTGTTACTATGAAAATAGAGAGAGACTGGACCGTGGGGGAGGAGGAGGAAAGCGTCTCCTGCAGTCATTCAGGGCTACATGAGGCTGAGCAGCCAAAGAACACAAGACCCTCCCTGGAGGGTTGTCCACGACCCCAGAATCACAGTCCCTGGCACAGCTACGGGCTTCAGACTGGGAGGGTCCTGAGGGCTGGGACCAGCTCTGACTCACTTCCTCCGTCAACCTGTGTACATGACCTCACCCACTTGTCTTAGCTGCATTTACCAAGCATTGGCTACATGCCATTCCCTGCCCTAAGAACCACCAATGAAGACAGATTTGGGTGAAGCGAGTGAAGCACTGGCCTCAGATGCAAAATTTAAGGGGGTGCCAAAAAACTCAGTAATCGAGATAAATCATATTTGTGTGTGCATGTGTATTTTACATATGTATACTGTAAGTATTATATATGGGTATGTGCCTTTTTAAAAAAACAATAGTGATTTTTACATATTCACAAAATTGCATAAGCAAAACTGCTCTAATTACAGAATATTTTTATCACCCCGAAAGAAACTCTGTACCCACCCCCTCCTCCCCCCAGCGCCTGGCGACCACTAGTCTACTTCTTTCTCTATGAATTTACTTATTCTGGACATTTCATACAAATAGAATCATACAATATGCACAACATGCAGTCTTTTGTGACCTGCCTTTCCAATTTAGCATAATGATTTCAAGGTTTATCAATGGCGTAGCAGGTACTACCAGTAGTTGGTTCCTTTTTGCCACCAAATCGTTTTCCACCGTCTGTTCATTCACCAGCTGAGGAACATTTTTGCCGTCTCTACGTGTGGGCTATTCTGAGTACTGCTGCTATGAACATCTCCGCACGAGTCTTTGTGTGAACACATTTTCATTTCTCTTGGGTATGTAACTAGGAGTAGAATGGCCAGGTCAAATGTTACGACCCATAATATTTTAATACAATATTTTAAAAAATAAAAATCAGTGCAAAAAAAAATCTATGACATTTTAAGTGAAGACCGGCTATTATTGTCTGCTTTATGACCCTGCATTATCATGCAATGAGAACGGTCATCTCCGATCAGCTGGTGGTTCCTGGGCTCGCGCGTGGTGGTGTGTTTATGAGGACAGACGATGGAAAGCGAACAGATTGTTGACATGGGCTTTGACAGACAGTCGTGTTTTTTTCTTATGAGCGTTCATGAACTTTTTCCACTTGGTTCAAAGTTTGAGGGGATATTTTGATAAGTAGCTACAGGAGCATAGAATTTTTCCTTTGCCACAGGCCCCACGATGGCTCAACGAAGCACTGACCACCCACGTCATTTCATCTTATCCTCAGACGTCCACTTCATTCTCCAACCACGCAGCCAAGGTTAGGGGAGGGAAGACCTTCCCAGGGTCCGCAGCCGCTGAATGAGAGAGCTAGGTTCGAACCCAGGCCCAAGGCCAGATGCCTAGCTCTTCACGGCTGTACCTCTCATGGCTTCATGTTTTTTGGCCAAGGGAGAGTCATTTAAGCTCTCTGAACCTAAGTCTCTCCTTCAGTAGGGGGCAAAACAATACCAACTTTATATCATTGTTATAAGGAACAGCTGTGAACACACAGAGTTAACTATGAAATTTGCCTTTCTTCCCTAGCAGTGCCTTGAGCTGCATCTCGAGACAATGAAATGAATCGCTAAGTGAAATCTATCCTCCTGTGTACTGTAGGAACCCACCAGTCATGTTCCCCAAATGAAGCCACATGCGAATGCTCTGTTTTAGCCCTAAGGGTCAGAAAAAGAATTTGGTTCCCCCAAGAAATGTGAATATTTTCTTTTCATGGACAATGAGAAGATGTAACTGATAGTGTTTTCTGCTTCACTTTGGCCACCAGGAAACTCAGAGCCAAATTTGTGGCACCAAAGGGTCAGTTGTGTGAGTTCTCGCTTATTTGTGTGTGTGTGTGTGTGTGTGTGTGTGTGTGTGTGTGTTTCCCTGTGGTGTACAGTACCTCTTGTCATTTATATTTGTCCTGATGTTTACATTTCTATTTAGGTTTTACTGTTTCGTCGTGTATTTCCTGAGAGTCTCCAAAATCCTTTGTAAAACATGCAAAGTAGAAATATGGTTTTTGAATGAATTCTAGATTGCTCGGCATGTATTTGCGCTGATTATTAGCCTCACCCAAGACACAAAGGGCAGCATCCTGGTCTGGGCTAGCTGGGGCCCAGCCCGGCTGGGAACCCTGCAGCTGAGTCGGACACCTTTGTCTGAGCCCTGGTCTCCCTTTGATGAGAGGAAGTGAGAAATGGGTCGGGGGCCCGGGTGGTCATTTCTCACCGTGTAAAGCTGCTCAGTCACGCTTTCCATGTCCCCAGCGTGCTTGCATGGGCATGCTAAGAGGCCACCTAGGGATGCCGGGAGGACTCTGTCCCTGTAGGAATTCTTGTCCTCTAGGTACAACCTTTGATGGTGTGTTGCCGTATGGTCAGTCTTCAGAGCCAAGCTGGGAAGGCATCTTGTAGGCCTGCCTTCCCCCTCTTCTCTTCCCCAAAGCATCTATTCCTGTCAGGAGGTCCTGAGCGCTGTGAACTCCTCCCACAAAAGAAGAAGTGATGGGTTCTTCCTTTCAGAGGCATGTATGTTTTAAAAGAAACCCTCAAGAACAGGCACTGCTTAACCCAAAGGAACAAAGGTTGAATAGTAGAATTTCTGACTTTCTGTTTTATAGGTAGAGAGGGAGATGTGTGGTTAAAAGGGACAGAGAACCTCCCCAGGAGACATCAAAGTTAGACAGACGGCTACTTCTGGGCGGGTCCAAGAATAAGTATGATGTGAACTTGACTGTCAAGCCAGCAGCAAGGGGCATTGAGGGAAAAGAGCTGAGAAAGAGGAAGGGCCTGGGTCTTGCCCACCCCAGCAGAGGGCACTTTTCTCAGTTCCTTCTTCCTAAACCCAGACTGTGTCACAGGCCACCCCAAGTAGTCAGATTCCAGGGTCGCACCCATCCTGGTAATCATGAGAAAGCAAGAAGGTTCTTCTTCCCGGGTGACCACCAACCCTGCTCCTGGTAGAGAATAGCTCATAAGGAGAGCCTTGCACTCACCACCTTCTGCCTCCTTCCTCCTCCCAGGCAAGTCCTACGGGGCCGATGACTTCCTGCCCGTGCTCATGTATGTGCTGGCCCGCAGCAACCTCACGGAGATGCTCCTCAACGTGGAATACATGATGGAGCTCATGGACCCCGCACTGCAGCTGGGGGAGGGTGAGTCGCCGTCCCGAGCCCATTTCCTGGCCTCATGGGCCCATCGCCCGCCACCCACCCAGGCACACTAGGGGCGCACTGGGCAGCCCAAGGCAAACCTCCTGGATGCCAGACCCCACTGAGCCCTGGGGACACAACACAGGGCCCAACACAGGCCCTGTGCTGGGGGAGCTCACAGACTAGCAGGGGAACTGGCCGGTAAAGAACCACGTCCCCGCTGTTGGCATGTGCTGAGCATGTGGGAGCATGTTTCCTGGGCCGTGCAGTCAGGGAAGGCTTCTAGAAAAGGTGACATCTGAGCTGAGCATTGAAGGATGAGACGGAACCAGTCAGGTAAAGAAGAGGAAAAGGCATTTTTCGCAGAGGGAGCAGCAGTTGTGAGCAGCATAAAAGACAAGGCTGAGCTGGCGGGCGGTGCCCGCGGGGAGTCTGAGCAGGAAGCGGGGTCAGTTTTCAGGCAAGGGTGGCCTGGGGACTCTCAGCCCGCTGGCTCATCCAGCCCTGGGCCAGGTCCCTTGACGGAGGCGGAGGTTACTGCTGCTGGTAAATGCAGGGGCGCGGCCTGCTCTGCCCACCCTTGGTTTCCCTTCCTCTTTCCTCTTATCCGCCACTGCCCCCCGCCACTTAGCCTCAGCCACCCCTCCACCAAAAATCCCTGAGATGCAGCCAGACAAGGTATTGGCTCTCGGGGAGCCCCACGTTGTCCTCTAAGACATCAGCCTCAAAGAATGAAAGGAGATTCTCAGGCCCTGAGTGGCTGGCCTCTTTGAGCTTTGTGGTTCTTAAGATAAACCAACCCTCTTTGCATCTCTTTGCATTTTTAGCACCTATCAGTCCCCGGGGTGACAGTTTTGTGAGTTCGTAGAAGCTCAGGGGAGTGTGCAAAGCCATGAAGTTTACTGTCACACATAACTCTGGCTTGTGCCCTGGGACCTCCAAAGCTATTTTTTCTCCTCAGTAGTTAAAATTTTCTTGCAGTTAGGACAACTTGTCTTCCAGAAGGTGTTGCAATTCAGGAGAAGCCTGGCTTTCTTCAGCAGTGACTATCAGCCACCCAGTACATCCACCCAACCATTCATCCATCCATCCACCCATCCATCCATTCATCTACCCATCTATCTACCCGCCAACCCACCTATCCATCCATCCATTCACCTATCCACCTGTCCATCCATCTACCCACCATATACCTACCCACCCACCCATCCATCCATTCACCCATTCATCTCTCCATCCAGTAGCTACTCAATGAGCCCCTACTGTGTGCCAGGCCCCATGCCAAGCACTTGGGCTATAGGGCAAGGCAAGACCAAGGGAGCTGATAGCCTTATGAACGTGAATGAATGCCTCATTCTGTACCCCACACTTTGGGGTCTCCACCAGGTCTTCATAGGCCTCTACTTTAGTTTCCCCAGCCTTGAGCATGCACACAGGAGCAGCCAAGGCTGAGGGGTTGGACAGAGGCCACAGACAACATTGGTCTGTCTCCCAAAGGCCCCATTAACCTGTGAGGAAAAAACAGAAGGGAGTGGGAGGCACCCAACTCCATCTGGGAGCTGGGAACAGAACTGGCTTCCTGTCCCAAATCCGAGCCCCCTGAAAAGCACAGCAGCCCACTCAGCAATCTCAGAAGGAATATTAGTGGTCTGTGGCTGCCACACATGTAACCTCTAAAGATCAAAAGTTTACATGTTAAAAATTACCATAAATAGAATAAGATACTAATAATAAACCAGGGGAAAGTGTCCTCCCAAATCAGCACACCTAGAATTAAGAGCCTTAATATGTAAAATGTTCTTATAGTCAACAAGAAAAGCACTAAGACTTAATAAATACCTGGGCAAAGGCCATGTACAGATATTCGTTCAATAGGTATGCACTGAGCTCCTGCTTCATGCCAGGTACAGCAGTCCCTTTTCTCATGGAGTCTCATCACAGTGTGTGGGGGAGGGGGTGGGGCGATGGTGGCAGGCAGCGGGGAAGGTCAGAACTTTAACAGATTAAACAAACAAGCAAACAAGCGATTTCATATCTGGTCATATCTGGCAAATGTCGAGAGTACCTAAGGTAGGCGGGCGGGACGGAGCAGTGTGGCAGGCAAAGCTCAGATGACCAAGGGAGTCCCTGAGCACAGAGCACACAGATTACTTTCTCGTTACTCTTGTTCTGTTTTCCAAATTTTCCACAGTGGGCATGTGTCACTGATCTTCCTGAAATAAATCATTTACAAATCCTGTTAAAGGACCAGCCCTGGCTCCACAGGGTTGTTACGGAGTCTTAGAGAGCATGGGGCTCTGGGGACAGGCTTGGCGGATGGTCCGAGTGCTGGCTCACGCCTCTGCAGTGGCAGACTGTCCTGGCTGTCATGATGCCTACTGTGTCCTCAGCATGAACCTTTGTGGCTAAATGGTGCCCCAGGCCAGGCACAGGGGCCGAGCAGGAACAGGATGGGAACATCGTTGGCCCTACTACTCTCTCCTTGCAGAACTGCATCCCCCACCCCAATCCTGCCATAGCGTCCTGGCTTCCTTCTCCTGTTCACGAAGTCTACGGGGTTCAGCTGGGAAAGATAAGGTCCTTCAGGCAGGAAGCACTGGTCTATTCTGGGCTAAAGCAAGTGTTTTTGAGACAAGCAAAAGTACAAATAAATACATAAAGGTTTTAAACAGGGCCTGACCCAAGGCTGCCTCCATACCCTGCTGCCTGCCCTTCTTTAGTCTTAATGGCCAGAGACCCCCACCTCTGGCCCCATGTGGATATTCGAAGGAATCAGTGGGGTGTTTGCTGGGAGTAAGATTCAGGCGGGACAGAGTTTCACCGGGCTGCCACACACCGCCCCTCCCGGCAGCGCTGCCCACAGACAGCAGTGTCAGGCCCTGCCCGTGGAGACCAGGGGACGAACCTCACACCAAGCTGCACACACCAGGAGCGGGGATGGTCTGCATGGTTGCCTCCCTGCACCCCTCTCTGTTCCAAGTCCAACAGCCAGGGTGGGAGGTCACAGCACCCAGGTCAGGCCCAGCCTCACAGGTGTTGGCATCTGGTTCTGAAATGACTTGGGGTCTCCAGCTTGGGCAGGTGCTCCCGCCTTTCAAGTCTGCCAACTGGCAGACCTCCATCTAGAAGCATCTGGGCCCAAGGGCAGAGGGACAGAGAGCGGGTCCTGTGTCTCCCTAGCTTCACCCTCCCGTCCTGGCTGGGTGATGGCACACAAGGTACTCCATCACCCAAGCCCCTGAGATGCAGGTAAAGGGGGCTCATCTAGAGGGGAGAGGGACAGGGGAGGCAGCATCTCTGCTGGCCAATCCTTGCCTTTGGTCCTCTGTAGAGCTCAAAGACGCCTGTGATGGGTGGGCAGACCCTTGGGAGTCTCCAGTCTTGAGGACTCCAGTTCTCGAAATCTAAGAGGAAAACGAACACAGGATGTAGTAAAAAGAGCAGTCTGGAGGCTGGAGTCCTGTCCCGGTTCTGCCTCTGATTGGCTAGAGACTTTGGGCAAGTCACTTAACCTCTGCGACTTGGGAAAGTGGAGGTGTTGGGCTAGATTTGGGGTTTCCAAACTGTCTGGGCACGCTAGCGTTCTGCAGAGGTAGCTAAGGGCAGGACGAGAGATGAAGCTGGGCTCTTCCCTCCTGTGTTTCGCAGTTCATGTAAACAAACAATTTTGCATTCAACAAAAAGCCCACGAGCCAGATTCCAGAATCTATGTGCTTTGGGACCTTCATGATCTTCCCACCAGTTCCGTGTGCTTTAATTTGGCAAAGGACCAGTGACAGAGTCCCATGTTCTTCACAGCAAGCATATCGTGTGCAAGAGGTCAGCATAGAGCAGACGCAGAGAGGGCCAGAATGTTAGGCTGATGGGACCCCAGCGCCTCCAGCCTCTCTCTGCAGCTCCCACCACACTGGGTGTTTACGAGCCAATGGGATACCCAGGCTGCGCTGGGCACCTGGCCAGAGCCAGCTCAAACTCTGAGCTTCTCCTGGAAGCACCCTCAAGGCTCCTTCTCCATGCGGCTGACAGCTGGCCGCACTGGGCTAATATCCTAATGGGGCAGTGAGTTTTCCCCATCAACATACATCTCTATCCATAGAAAACAACCAGCTTCAAACCTCACAGTGGGAGGAATCGCCTGCCACCTAGTGGTCCTGGCAGACACACAGAGCCCCAAGTCAAAGGGAAGTTGCAGAAAGGACCACGTGGGCTGTGAAAAAGCAGGGCTGGAGCAGGAGGAGGCCTGAGCCGTTAGGGCTTGGAGTTCCTCCCCTTCTTCTCAGAGGGTGAGAAGCCCACCATGCATCACTCACAGGTTACTAAACTACACTTCACACATATTCACCTCACTGACCTTTCACAATGACATTACGGGATTTGCAGATGAGGAGAGGGAGGCTAAAGAGGACACTCACCTAAGATCCCAGAGCTGGCTGCTGAAGGGCAAAGACCTAGATCCTGCTCTCTAACTCCAAATCTGCACTCTTGACGGGTGCCCTGCACTCACCCCTCTGTCTCTAGCTAGGGAGACGCGATGACAGATGGGAAACAGGACCATAGAGGTTTACCACATAGAGGACTGGGATCTAGGGCAGCAAGGCCTGGAGGCACCAGCAAAGGCGTCCGGGCACGCATGGGCTCTGACCTTGGCTGGTAAAGGAGACGCATGCATGAGTGGTTTATTGGTCCTTCTCAGAGAAGGAACACCAAGCTGGATTCCACGTTGGCCTTGATATACTTTTCTTTTTTTTAACGTCTCTTTCTGATATTGCTAGGAAAGGGTGAGTGATCTCGTGGACATAAACTCCTTTGTCTTACACCCCGCTGACCTCTGCCAGGGTGTGAATTTTCCCATAGTGATCGTGGAATTCGTAAGTATAGGCAGGCAGCTTCATCCAATGTAAGTTAGGAATGCTTGAAGCTGCAAACAACCCATGATGTAACTAACTAGTAACAGCTTAAATCAGAGTGAGGGCTGTTTTGTCTCTTGCGTCAAGCAATCTCAATGTAATAATGAAAGATTTTAGCCCTGCTATCAGGAAATCGTGGACCCAGCTCTTTCTATTACTCTGTAGGATGTAAGCCTTTGTCTTCAGACCTGTCACCTCTGATCACAAAACAGCTGCTGTGCCTCTGGGCTCACCTCTGTGCTCCAGGCAGGAGGAAGGGGATATGCAAAAACCGAAAGGAACATATCAACTGATTCTGCCCCTTTCAAAAGGCTTTCCTGGAACTCACCCAGGGATTTCCACTTATATCTAAGCAGCAGAACCGGGTCTCCTGCCCTCTACCCTGAGCTGCAAGGGAGTCTGGGAAATGAGCATTTTTAGTTAAGTGTTACTTCACCCCCCAAAAATGTAGAGCTCAGTAGAGTTAGGAAGAAAGAGAAGATGGGGTTTGGGTGGGTCACTAGGAAAATCAGCCTCATTTCATTGTCCTGACGCATAAAAAGCTGGGGAACGAGGTCTGGGAGGGAACCCCATGGAAGTCACCCTCCCTCTCCCTAAAGTGAAGGGGCTCAACGAGGCTGGTGTTCTCAAACAGTTTAACCAAAGCCCTGAACAAGCGAAGGAGAATGGACTTGTAAGCATCCATGCAAATTATCATCTTTATCTTAAAATCTCATGTAAATTTTACAGTCTAAATTATCTCAAAGCTTAAAATTACTTTAGGAAACATTAGGTGTTAAGAATATACGTGAATTACTTTAAGAAGGTAAAAAAAATGGAGACCTAAACGATGCAAGTTTTTACTTTAAATCTTTTTAAATTGTGTATAGTATAACCATAATTAAAATTTTATCTCCATCTTTTAAAAGTTATTTTTAGAATATGATACATACATCAGTATGCATGCTTATATAGGTGTGTATAAATACTACAGTGAGCAGTCTCCTCCACACCCTTATCTCCCGGCCACCCCTTTCCCACCCTAAAGACATCCATGATTATCAGTTTCTTGAGTCTCTTTTAAAATGTAAAACACCATTTTAAAAATAAGTAAGAGTTCCATCCCAAAGGGCAGCCGTGAGCAGAGCCTGGCAGGCCGGGGCTGGGCTCGCAAGGCTGTGGGAAGGGCTCGGGCTGAAGTTCGCAGGTGACTGTGCGCAGCGGTGGGCGGAGCTTAGAGCTATGGACAGGACTTATAGGTGGGCGGGCTTATAGCGGTGGGCGGGGCGGGCCGAAGGGAGCGGACTCCCTCCCTTTGCGACTGGGCTGAAGCAGTCCCAGTTCAGCTCGCACACCCTTGTCACCGCAGGTTCCTACTATCTGACCACCACTTACGGGGCCCTGGAGCACATCAAGAACTACGACAAGATCACGGTGACCCGGCAGCTGAGTGTGGAGGTGCAAGACTCCATCCACCGCTGGGAGCGCCGGCGCACACTCAACAAGGCTCGGGCCTCCCGGTCCTCCGTGCAGGTGACGCCAGGGACAGAGGATGAAAGGGGACCATGCCCCAGATACCATCCCCACTGGCCGCCGACTGGCTGTTCTGGCTGGCCACCCAGTGCCTGCTAGTGTGTGCCTAGCCCTGGGGGCCTAGGAAAGTATCACCAGGCGTTGGTGTTCTGTTGGGCAGACAAGACAGGGGTAGGAGGCATGAGGCTTCTTTCCAACATTCCTTAGCTCCTCCTATGTCCTAGCGCTCTGCTAGGGCTGGTGATGTGGACGTAAGCCGTGCCAGTCCCACTTTGAGGGAGCCCATGAGCTGATCCACAGCCTTGCCCATGGGTCCCTGGACAAACGCAGCAGCTGCCGAGGTCCCCCTGCCCCTAGCCTGGCCCCTCCAGCCTCCAGTCCCCCGCAACTCTCTCTATAAAATCTCAGTATTCGCTGACGGCCAGACTCCTGGCTCCTCCCACTCCCATCATCCCACACCCTCAGGCTGCATCCAATCAAGCTACCCCTAATTCCCCACACATGCGGAGTTCAACTCCCTCTGCCCGTGCTGGTCCATCTCTCCTTCGCTGGCTGCCACCTGTCCATCCTCTTTCTTCCCTGACCCCTTCCTCCACCTGACGCCCCTCTCCACCTGTCCCTCGTTCCGCCACAGTCTGAGTTAGATGCCTTCTGTGTTTCCTGCTGCTACTGTCCCCGCTGCAGCGTGTTCCACACCATATTGTAACCATCTATGTATGAAGATGTCCTAGGAGAGAAGGCTGATGGCTCACATGTCTCAGGAGCCGCAAGCCCAGGGCCTGGGACAGAGTGGGCCTGGGATGTGTGCAGAATGGAGGGAGTTAGGACAGTGAGCCAAGCTGCGATCCAGAGATGTAAATAGCTGTGTGGACTCGCTTCCCTGACACCCAGAGCACACTGGGCTTGACCTAATCCTGGGTTTCAAGATGGCCTATCTGCAATGGGCAGAGCCCAGGCCTGGGAGGTAAGAGGCTCAAGGTCTGACCCAGCTGAGTACTAGCTTACTGTGTGACCCTGACCAGTCCCTGCCCCCTCTCTGGGAATCAGTCTCCCTATCAGCACAGGTGGGCTGTGGACTAGATGAGCTCTGCCTCCCCAGAACATGTTCTAGGCTGCCAAGCTGATGCCCCCCTGCTCAAATCAACAGTGTCTTGATAATGTTTAGTAAAAAGCTCTAATTTTAGCTTTTGTTGATTCCCATGGTATAAATACTCCCACCAGGGCTGGTTTCAAGCCACTAACCTGGCACCACTGAGCCTAGAATTGTGAAGACACAAACACAGTTGGCTTCTCAAGCTGGTATGAGCCAGCACGAGTTGGCAAGAACCAGGTCCAGGACACCGCTGCTCCCCGCCCTCTCCTGGGACACTTGTCCCTCCCACTCTTAGAATATGGGCATTCTTGGTTCAAACCTGCCCCAGGTTTTCCTTGCTTCTGGCTTCCACCCTGTGGCTTCGCAATGCTGAGCCAGACAGAGCATCAGTGCCTCCACTGGGGAGGCGAAGCTTGGGAGAAAGTCCTAGGCTCAGAGATGAGGAGACCCTCAGCATTATTTCTGGGGTTTGGGGAAGGCAGCCCCCTCCCAGTGCCTCCTCTGCACCCCATGCCCTAGGCCCCGTCCTTCTCTGGGAGTAAAAGCCCAGGGCCTGACAGTCATCAGTAAGTATAAAGGGCTCTAGGGAGGCCTAATGGAAGACAAGGAGATCACAGGCAGCCACTAAGACCCAAGGGAGTGGGCTGGGCTTCTCTTCCTAGAAAAAGGGGGTGATCCCAGTAAAGCTCTTGACTGGGGAGCCTGGCGCCTCAGCTGCGCTCACACTCCGCAGCGTGTCATCATCACCATGGTGAGAAGGCTGTGCTGTTATCATCCTTCCACAAGGGGGCAACCCCGCGCGCAGCACTTCCTACCCGCCCTCACCGCACCGCAGCCGTTTTATATTCTTACAGCCCATGGTGTAAGAACTGGTGTTATCCCAGTTTACAGTTGAGGAAATGGAGGTTCAGAGAGGTCAAGGGCACGCGGGGACTGGAGAGCTCGTCCTTCCACCGTATGATCCTCCCTCCGGGCTGGTAAAGGGCGCTGACATATATAGGAGTGCTCCCATCCGCAGCCCCGCAGGCATCGCCTCATGCCTGCCCACCAGGCTCCTACGGTCCCCCTCACCACCTTTCAGGCCCAGGTCGCCTCCGCGTTCCACTGAGCCTTTCCCATCCCAGTGCCTGCTCTCCAGCTCCTCCTCAGAGCCCCTCCCCACCGTTAGGCTCTTCCAGCCCTAAGGGCGGAACTGTTCCTCCTGCCTCTGCATCCCCAGCTGAACCGTGGGGTACTGGGACTGGCATCTGCCCCTAATTTTATTTATGCCGCCCTGCCTGACCCGCGTTGCGCTAGGGGTGCAGGAGGACTCGGGAAGGCAGAGGTGATGAAGTGACAAGTAAATGCTGGCGAGCCCAGGAACTGACCACCAGGGGGCGCTCTCACCCCTCATTGACAAGATTCAAAGCCATTGACTCACCCAGAATGTTCAGCCCCATTGAGAAGCGAGGCTCAGAGATGGAAAGGCCTTGCCTTAGGTCACAAAGCAGTGTCAGCTGCGGGTGCCCTGACTTCCAGCCTCATGATCGCTCCTACAGAGAGGGGCCTGGAGCCCAGAGAGGAAAAGGCGGTTCAGTCTTTACCTCTGTCCAAGCTCCCACACTTGGGGTGGGGGGTGGGGGAGACCTGACATCCCTTTGGCCCGCCAGTGACGCAGCCCCCTGCATCTCACCCCGCAGGACTTCATCTCCGTGTCGTACCTGGAGCCCGAGCAGCAGTCACGGACGCTGGCGTCACGGGCAGACACCCTGGCGGAGGCGCTGTGCGCACAGTGCGCGGACAAGTTCGAGGTGGCGCAGCCCCAGGACCACCGGCTCTTCGTGCTGGTGGACGGGCGCTGCTTCCAGCTGGCGGACGAGGCGCTGCCGCACCGCATCAAGAACTATCTGCTGCGGATCGAGCCTAAGCGCGACTTCCATTTCGTGTACCGGCCCCAGGACAGCGGCGGGGACAGCGGGGACCCGCCCTGCCTCGTGGTGCGGGAACCCAACTTCCTGTGAAGCCAGGGCCACAGCAGCCCCTCAATGGCCGTGTTTACATAGACTGGCTGGGGAAGAAGCGGGCAGACTGAACTCACACTCACGCACCCTCACCCTCACACTCCGCTGCACCCCCTCATACATGCAGGAGCCCCACAGCTGACCACACACACTCCCAACGTGGACGCCCCACGTCACACATGCTCGCAACCCACTGAACATGTCTAGACCAACGTGGCAGGACAGTTGTGAACATGACTGAAGCAGCAGTGGCCCAGCCTGCGTCCTGAAGGAGGGTCAGCACGAGGGGCCAAGTTATTTGTTAGACAGAAAGGGAAACTGAGGCTCAGAGAGAGAATGTACTCCAGCCAGTTGCAGCAAAAGAGCCCAATCCTGTCTGGGCCATGCCACCCTGAACAAGCCGGATCCCGTCTAATCTCAGAAGCTAAGCAGGGGGTCTGGCCTGTTAGTACTTGAATGGGAACCACCTAGGAAGACCAGGTGCTGTAGGTGTTAAAAAAAAAAAAAAAAACCTGATCCTGCGCCTGTTCACACATAGCCCTTCAGGTCAATCCTTCTGCGTTTCCCACCACATGCCCCGGAAGGACTTAGCTTCCCCAGGACTGTCCTCAGGAGGAGTGACCTGGCCACAGCCCACTCCCTACCCGCCACCCCCCCACTCACCCCTGCCCCCCGCGCCCCCAACATGGAGCTGTGACATTTTAGGTGCACCCAGAATCTCAGGAGCATCTCTCAGGGTGTGTGTTATGGGCCCACCCATCCCCCCAATCCAGGCACCGGAGCCTGCCCTCAGCTACCAGCATCCAGTCACCCCTGCCGCTTCGGAACCCTTCCAGAAGCAGCCGGACATAGGCCGAGACTGCCACATGATGAAGCCAGCTCCACAGCGATACGGACGAGCCCAGGCTTGGCTACACGGGACAGTGACAGGACCCTTTCCCTGGTGGACACACCCCAGGGCTGTGGCAATTGTAGCAAGAGGCACTGTGTGGAGAGAGTTTAATAAAAGCCCTTTTGAAAATGACATCTCCTTTTCTCAAGAGGCTGAAGCTCTGCTCAGCCAGCCAGGCCCCCATTAATAGCCTAAACCCTTCCCAGGCAAGGTTCAGAAGTCGCCCTCCTTTGCACTGGGGCCCTGTCTTTTGGCAGAATTTGCAGCACACCCCCAGCCCCTCTCAACCCCCAGGGCCCTGGCCCCTGTCTGTCCCTCAGCCTAGTCATCTCCTGCGTCCTCACCACCCTTGGTTCCCATCATATCCACCTCTGGATTATTTCCAGAACAGTCTCTACCTTCCTGCCTCCGCTACCTATCCCAGAAATACCACTCCCTGTATTCTTTGCCTAGTCAAACATGTATGCATCCTGCCAAGCCCATCTCCTCCAGGAAGGCTTCTCTGACTTCCTGGGCTGGCCAGCTGGTCCTTGTCCACATTCCCACAGCCCCCTGGGCTCATCTCTCTCACCAGAAATCCCACTGAATTGCGGTTGTCTCTGATACTTCTGCCTTCTCCACCAGATTTGGACCGTTCATGTCCGTGTCCTCAGCGTTGATTAGAAATGTGTGTTTGCTGGGTACCTGCTGATGTCAGCACTCTTCCAAGCCCTGGGAAACAGCACAGAAGAAAACAGACTTCGCATGGATGGCAGTGAGCAGTGTGCCCAGGGGAGGGTGGCTGGGATACCAGCATGAAACTTCTGGGCATCATCAACCACTCAGGCAGTCGAGACACCTGTCAGACTCTGGCTCCAGGCCAGCCCTCTGTGGGATGAGGGGATTGTTCCAGGTACAGCGAGCCCTGGAGGACTTTCCAGACGGGGGTGGGGAGACTCGGGATGGAGGAGGTAGGCAGTGTAACAGACATGAGAAAATGAGCAAATTCCCAGAAGCCGAGGGCAGCCAGCCATGATCCCAGGTTGTCCTCCCTTCCTTCCCCCTGCATCCCCCATGAAGACTCTGTCCCCTTCCTGAGCATCCAGGGCTCCCCAAAGCCCTGAGCCCTGCTGGCCACACAGCCACATGCCTGCCCCAAGCTGTAAGGCAAGGTGCCCACCACCTCCCACAAGGCCTGAGACTAGAAGAGGTCAGAGGGAGATCTAGTTACCCAAGTACTGTCTTGCCCAAGTGGAACCCACGCTTGGGTGAGGTGGGATTCAGAGCGTTGATTGGGCACCAATCCCAGAAGGGGGCAACGTCAGCCACTGAGATGGACTGCAGGGGCCATTGTCATGTGTATGTGCGTCATGTGTATGTGAGCGTGGGTACCGCCCACCATCCTGAAGCCAATTCTGGGGCCCACCCGTCAAGAGAGACCAGAAAGCAAGAGAGCTGGGGCCACCGGAAGCTCCTGTCATCAGGGTGCCTCTGCCCCAGGGAGGGGTGACGGGACAACCTCAGGTGTCAGGGCATGACGCAGGGCCACGAGACAGGGCATCACGCACGCTGAGCCTTCCACGGAGCCTGGTGCT